>OY482670.1:36658379-37959936 GCA_960531455.1 Urophora cardui | reverse complement strand
ATAAAGTATTCATCGTATTTGTAATAAAACAGTCTAATTTTTAAATGAATAAAAGTTGCCTGATTTTTAACACTTTTTATAAAAATCCTAATCTGAAAATCAAAAGTTTCGTAAAAAAAAAATTCTTCTAAATAGCACTTGAGAAACCAGAATTTTTTTTTATTGTTTTTATTTAGTGCACGAAATAAGTTATATATTTTTCTCAAAAAAAAAAAAAAAAAAAAAAAGTAAGGAAGCCTAAGTTCGAGTGGAATCGAACATTAGATACTCAGCTGTATGCTTTCATTGTTTGTTTGCGTTTGTTCGATATAGGGTGTATTTTATATAAAGCGAGTGCCGCATAAAGTGGGCGTAGCCACGCCCATTTTCAACGTTTTTATCAGTCATCCAACTAAGCATATGAATATTATTCTTTGTGCAAAATTTCATTCCTTTATGACTTCTAGTTACAAAGAAGTCTTGTTACAAATTCCCAAAGGGTGTTCCAGAAATATCTTTGTTAAAAAGTAGGCGTGGTCATAAACCGATTTCAATAAATTTTTGCGTGTCTATTAACACAAGTTATAAAAGTGTATAAACCAAGTTTCGTCATAATATCTCAATTATTTGTCGAGTTATGGGCTCCGAAATCTCGTTGATTCCTTTGTCTGAAAAGAGGCGGTGCCACGCCCATTTTCCGAAATTTTTCTATTTTTTGGTTCCGATCTATTGTAGAACTCATGCCACAAAATTTCAATGAATTATCTTTATATTTGACAAAGATATCGGTTAAAATGTTTTTATTAGGCCACTTTATGATACCCATATATAAAAGTGGGCGTGGTCGTCAACCGATTTCGCTAAAATTTTGAACATGTATTACCACAAGTAGTGAAAGTGTATAGACCAAGTGTCGTCATAATATATCGATTATTTGTCGAGTTATGGGCTCAGAAATCTCGTATATTCCTGCTTCTAAAAGGAGGCGGTGCCACGCCCATTTTCCAAAATTTTTGTATTTTTTCTTTTACGTCCATAGTTGGACACCTTCCATAAAATTTCAATGATATATCTTCATATTTGACAGAGATATCGCTTAAAATGCTTTTATTAGGTCACTTTATAATACCCATATATAAAAGTGGGCGTGGTCGTCAACCGATTTTGGCAATTTTTCGTCCAAACATTTGACTAAGTAAGTATATCACGCCTACCAAATTTCATCGATATATCTTCAACGGTTTCTGAGTTATGACTCATAAAACTTTCAATGTTTGCCCCTTAATAAGTGGGCGTGGCACCGCCCATTTTCCAAAATTTCACCATATTTCTTCATAAGGGCCTGAGCTCAATACGTGTGTAAAATTTTATCAATCTAGCTTTATTAGTGACTGAGATACAAAATTTCCGATTTTTACCATATAGGGGAGGTGGGCGTGGTCATGGTCCGATTTCGCCCATTTTCAATACCATCCGTTCCTGTCTTGATACCAACTTACATTTCAAATTTCATCAAAATATCTCAATTTTTGCGCGAGTTATCGTGCTCACAGACGGACAGACGGACAGACGGACGGACATGGCTCAATCGATTTCTCTTTTCACCCTGATCATTTTGATATATATAAGTCTATATCTATCTCGATTATTTCATTCTTTTACAATCCACCGTTAGGAAATCAAAACTATAATACTCTGTGTACTAGTACAGCTGAGTATAAAAATCCACAACGATATAACCCCCCACGAAATAAATTCCTGGGTACGGCCCTGCTGGGTGTATTTATTTTGTTTTGTCAGCTGACAAAAAACTGTTGGGCGATGAATGTAAAATAGATTGGAAGTGAAAATTTCCACTGATTCGTCGTCCAGTTCGCATGGGAGCGTGCAAACTCAACTCGCTTTCTTTGTTGAGCTAGAGTTTTTAAAGGACGCTTGCGTCCTACTCGGCCAAAAATTCCTGCTTCATCAAAACGACTTCGAATCAATTGATTAGATATTGATGGGATAAATGGAGAACAAGTTATGGTACAATATATGGCTTAACCTATATAAAGGGGGGTTTGGCCCCTATTACCAGATTTTAAGGGTATATAGGAAATTCTAAGTATGCAGTTTTTGTATAATTGACTAGACCTACAAATCGAGGTATGTCTCGCAAAAATTAATTTTTCACTGTCACATAGTGTTATTGCAGTAGTGTCTTTCAAGCGGAAGTATTAGCGATAAAGAGGGCAGCAGAAATATTAGTCCGCAATCCCTTACGAAGGGAACGTTTCAATTTTTATATAAATAGATAGTCAGTGGCCGCTGTGGTGCAGTGCGTAGAGTGCTCGCCTGATATACCAGAGGTCTCGGGTTCAAGCCCCAGTCCGGACAAACTCCAAAAAAATTTTCTAATTAATTATATCCCAATTATTGGGTTTTTAGAAATAGCGGTCAGCTCTCTACAGTGGGCGGCATACACTCCGAGTGCATTTCTGCCATGAAAAAGCTTCTCACAAAAAATGCATTCGCCGTTCGGAGCCGGCATAAAACTGTAGGTCCACTCAATTAGTAGGAAAAAAAAGTTAAGGAGCACACCTCGAATTTGGAGAGAAGCCCGGCCATAAAACTAGTCAGAGTTATAATAGCGCCAGTGTGTTATTACACTGGTCGACAAGTTTTTGTTACAGAAACAAAATTCTACTTTTCTAAAGGATTTCGGTGCGCTGAATCCGAATCTGAAGTCAGATTTTCTGCAATACGTACAGTTTTTTAGATATTCATGCCCAAAGAGGCGAAAAACACGTTTTTTGGCTATATTCACTCCTCAATATCTTTTAAATTACTTACATATTTTAAAAATTGATTAAAGCTATTGAAAACGCTGACATTTCCCTTGTAACTTGCAATATTGCATATTAAGCTTCATTAGTTTTGCAATATTTTCTCCATACAAATTTATCTAAAAATTTTGAAGTACGCTTTTAGGCTGTTTATTATATTATGGACGTATGTAAGTGGCTTCGTAAAAAAAATTGTTCTGCTGAGCAACTACAAAATTTGATTGCGCCTATAACATGCTACAAATGCTGCCGTTGTTTTCGACGACAAATATCTTATTATGCAAAAACATATATTACTATATACCTGAATTAGACATCCGAAAAATTAAAACGTTGTCTTCAAGAGAAATGGCCGAGCTTTCAAAAGCTTTAATTAATTTTTAAAATAAGTCAGTGATGTGATATGTAGGGAAAATTCCCTACATGTAGGGATTTTAGTCGGAAAAAAGTGACCGTGGGGAAAAAAGGACAGATTTTTATAAAATAGCTAAATGTAGGGATTTTTTGGATCTGAATAACGAAAACGCTGTGAAGACGAGTTAAACCGCGAATCCTTTAAAGGCATAATTGGAGACAAGCTGCCGCACACTGGGTGATAGCGGCCAAAAATAAGATCGAAATTAAAGTATTAGCAAATCAAATTTTTTTAAAAGCGATTGATAGATATAACAATTTGTAAAAAAAAGCTAATATAAAATTTTTTGAGTCTCGTTTTGTTTATCCGTACAGGGTGCCCAAAACTGAGCAAAAATAGGTCCTTTTATTTCTCAACAATTACACTTTATACAAAATGCAGTATCTCATTCAATTATTAACGTACGTAATCGAATGATACATCATTACATAGATATTGATTAGACCTTTCAGAAACGATAAGCCTTTTGTAAACAGCGGTCACTCTTGGGTTTATATGAACTTTCAAATATTGACAAAAAAAAGTCGAAGAAAACAAATTTTTCTCAACTTTAAATAAAAAAATAAAAAATATGACCTCCCCAATTTTTTTATATGTTTTGAAATTCTTAATCAAACTGCATTTTAATTTTTGAAATCCACCTGCGCCTTTTGCTTGAATAATCTTTCATCCATTTGACTGATTTTTTCAAAATGCAATAATTAGGTTACTTTTGACATTATGAAAAATCTTATTTTTAGGCGACCAATCGAATATTTTTCCACCATCTCGTAGACAATAGTCCATACTTTCAAATTATAAGGTAATTTTTTTTATCAGCGTTATTATTATTTTTTTGCAGCTTTTTTCTTTTCAAACAGAAAAAAAAAAATTTTGTAGAAATTGGAAAACTTTAACATGAAAAAAAAAAAAAATAAAAATAAAAAATATGACCTCCCCAAATTTCCAATATTTGGTGCTGGTGAATGTGCTTTATAAATAGGTGAAGAAATCTTAAAAATTCGTTTGCGCTTTTTCGTTTTATGAACTTTTTATGGAGTGAGTTTTTTTAAGTTTTCATACATTTTTCCCATACAAAATGCCCAAAAGTATGCTTCAAAAAGTATTCATTTTTTTGTATGGGAAAATTTGCCAAATTAATGAAACTGAAACAACAATATTTCGAATTCTAATAAAGATATCTGAAAAATTTATGAAAATTCCGACTCCAGATTCAGATTCAGCGCACTCAAATCCTTTGGAAAAGTATAGTTTCATTTGTCGTATAAAAATTTTTTGAAATGCGATTTTTTTGTAGGAAAATTTTAAGATAAATGCTTATAAAATCCTTAAAAGTATATAAATTTTCAATTTAAAAACCATGGAATGCTTTGCGCCTTTTCCAAAATGATTACTGTATTTGTTTTATATTTCAAATATGTATGCACTAATTAAAATTGAACATTTTAGATATAATACTTAGTTAGCAAAATATTGAAATTTCAAAAATACCGTTATATGGGAGGGGTGTGTATTTGTTGGCCGAATTTGTTCAACTTTTCACAGTTTGCTACTTTCAATCAAGAAAGCTTAAGTTCCAAGTTTGAAGTTTCTAGCTCAATTATTACTATTTTTGTCCGCGTTTGTATGGAGGTGCCCCCACTGTGTGCCGTATCGTGAAGACAAACTTTAAGATCTTTTATTGAACTATCGGATAACACGATACTTTTTAT
Source organism: Urophora cardui (assembly GCA_960531455.1). Taxonomy (NCBI): domain Eukaryota; kingdom Metazoa; phylum Arthropoda; class Insecta; order Diptera; family Tephritidae; genus Urophora; species Urophora cardui. The sequence continues at coordinate 37,955,002 of OY482670.1, read as the reverse complement.
CCGTGCATCGGAGCAAAAGATTTTTTTATTATATTATAAAACTGTTAAAGTGGAAAAATTTTATGAAAATGGTGCAGGTACCCTTGAAGAAATTGAGTTTTTATATCCCGAAACTTCCGTAAATCCTCCTTAATATTTCATCATATAATAACAAATATCCCTTGTAGAAATATAAGGTATTTATATGCAGTAAAACAGCTGATTTCCATTATTTATATAAGAAAAAACGTTCATTTACTGCCGTGCATTTAATTCATTGTTATAACATGGAAATAACAAAAAAAAGTGTAGGGAATTTCGTGGGGAAAATTTGAAACAGGCGTAGGGAAAAGTAGGGATTTTTTTTCTTGCTTTGTAGGGAATTTCCAAAAAAGTGTCTACCATCACTGAAATAAGTGAGTAATTTAAAAGATATTGAGGAGTGAATATAGGCAAAAAACGTGTTTTTCGCCTTTTTGGGCATGAATATCTAAAAAACTGTACGTATTACACAAAATCCGACTTCAGATTCGGATTCAGCGCACCGAAATCTTTTAGAAAAGTAGGATTTTATTTCTGTAACAAAAATTTGTTGAAATTTTGTCGACCAGTGTTATTACTATTAGATAGTCAGGCGGCTATAAAGTCGATATTGTCGCATAGCACCTCAGCCAAGTGTGTAGTGGATTATTAGGAGGCCTTTAGGGTAATGTGTAGGGATAATAATGTCCATTATACTGGATCCCAGGCCTCAGCGGGATAGACGGTAATGAGAAGGCTGATGAGCTAACAAAAAAAAGGTGCAGGTCTCGGAGCAGAACACTCCATGGACATTCCGATGCCACCCAGTGAAATTAATCATAGATGATTGATCAGGCTGATAAGGCATGGAAACAATCGCAAAAAAAAGTTGCTTTCCCTGAAAAGCGAAGGTCCACACAAAACACTGCCTTTTAGCAACGCATGCGTTCAAAATGGGACTAGTTAATTGATGAAAGTGAATGTAGCGGATGCGGATTGCAGGAGGAGACAGTGGATCATGTTCTCTGCTCCTATCCGACGTTTTCCAGGCTAAGACTTCGGTTAGTAGCGAAAGTTTTCGTCAGTGATATCGAAACTGTATCCAAAGTAGAGATGAACAAACTATTGGCATTTGCCAAAGTGATGGGGTTGTTCTTCAGTTTGAGTCCGGGCTTCTGATGTAGAGGTGTTCATGTTCAATTAATTTTCAGGTAACACTACTGACTTATCTAGTCTATGTGAGACTATTAATGGCCGGTCAGTATAACCTAACCTAAGCCTAAAAAAAAACTAAACACCTTATAATTATGTGGCATTTATAGCGGAAAGAAATGCAATAATTTTACTAGTAACTAATTGTGGCTGTGCATATTTATGTCGCTATGCATTGACCACTCTGGGCCATTCCATTCTATTTTATTCTATTCGCAGTGTACACACTTATTATATGGCAAATTTATGCTTTTGTTTGCTCATGTGTACGCAATGCAATGCAATAAACTTTGTTTGTTTAGCAATTGAGCCGCAGCTGCAATTTCTTGTATTGTCTTTACTATTTTACTTCCGTTGCATTACTTTTTTGGTTTTTTCTATTTAAAATTTTTTTCTTTATAATTTAACTTTCGCTTAACTGCCTCCATTGCATTTATTGTTTTTTTTTTTTTCTAACATCTTTTAACTTTTTGCAAGTTTAAAATCTGCGACGCTGTTGTCCCAAAACAAAAAAAAAACTAAAACAAAAACCACCCACAATACAACAACAAATGTTGGCATAGCCAAACTTGAACAAAAAAATTAAAAAAGCGAAATTGTAAGCAAAAACAAAAAAAAGAAGGCAAAATACATTAATACATACATATCTATGTATATACAGATGCATACATTTCCCACTAGCGTTTGGCTTTGAATATGTGTATACTTTATATCCTCGGCGATTCTTTCATTTTCCTTCTGTTGCGAGTTGGCATCAGTCCGCCATTGGCGAGTGTACTACATAATATGTGTGTATGTATTCATTCTATAGCATCTTTCTTGCATGCGGATACTAAATAACAATGCACAAGTAGAGTAGTTTTTGTTCGTGTGAAAGCAAACATTTGATACCCGGTGGTGTATAATCAAAAAGATAAATTACAATTGTTGAGTTAGTACGACAACTGTTCGACACATACTTTGGACGCTTGGATACATAACTCATAATGTAGACAAATCATATGTAAATGTAAGGTATCACGTTATTGAACAAAATAATATTAATTTTGCAAGCCGAGATACACACAGATTTGCTCTAGACTAAATCCGCGTGACACCTAACAGAATTAACTGTCAAGCAACCTGACGTCTAGTATTAAAGAGAGTGTTAAATTTCGACTTGGTGCCCACTGCACTGTGTACCAGGGATCGCGAATTCATCGTCCGATTCCGGACCAATTAAGTTACAATTAACTTGCCTATACTCAAATATCATTCGTTTTTAAGTACTTTTGTTTCTTATTCAGTAAGAAATTTTTGTTTGCTTTGACTGAACATTAATAAATAAATAAATAAAATACCAAAAATTTAATTTAATATCAGCTCTTATAGTAGATATTTGATATTTATGTACATGTAAACATTTATGCAATGTGTTTGTAAGCAACAACACTGCACTATACTATATACATATATGTATATTAGGCTGGGGCGATTTACTAATCAATATCGTGCCAGCGAAATTCAGATTCCTCTCATTCTTCTGAGTAGAAAACTCTTCCACGACATTTCTCTAAAATTCATTTTGATGCTCCGGAAATTTGTTTTTATGGACCAAGACGGTTTTTTAAAAATCAAAAATGAACAAAAATTGACAAAAAAAAATAACCAGGCCAATATGCACATGAAATTCCACTAAAATTCTATGCTGAATCCAAATATGAAATCAACTTTATTCAACTAAGAAAGCTCAAGGCTTCAACGCCGCCTTTAGTTTTCCCAAATTGGCTCCGGTTTTCGAGATTGAATTTAGAATTCCCCAATTAAGTAAGAACAACTGTCAAAATTTTTATGCGAGTAAAGGGTTCCAAGCCTGAGTAAAGTTTATAGACAGAAAAAAAATTACCTTCAGAGCCCTGAAACTTCTTTCCTAAATATCTCGAAAACAAGAGCTAACTTTGACTTTCTGTAAATGCCATCCTATTCTACAGCCAAAAATTTAGTTGGAGTGTCTCAGCGTTTCGCTGTGATATTTTGACCTCCCTACAGTGTTATTTGGCGACTTTTGTCCAATTTTGATTTTCAAAAAACCGTCTTGGTCCATAAAAACCAAATTCCGAAACATCAAAATTAATTTCAGACAAATGTCGCGGAAGAGTTTTCTACTTAGCAAAATGAGCGGAGTACCAATTTCGTTGACACGATATCGATTAATTTCCCTCCATACAAATCGCCCCGGCCTAATGTGCATATATGTTTGCATATTAAACTGTATATGCTTTGGTTATTTTACGCAAGTAGTTTTATCTACATATACATATCGAGTATTAAACTTACAAATATGAGAATATATGTATTTGCAGTAGCCCCGACAGCGGTCAGCCTGGTTTGTTGTTTGGTTGGCTACTGCAGCATTCGCATTCCCGCTTACATATACCTGCTCTCCGCTACTGCAGTTCTATGTAAGTAGTAAATTCTTCTTGCATGCACACTTTGGTTGCCACACTGTCCATTTTATTTTATTTTTTTTTATTTTTGGTGGACTGCAGCCTCCATTCTTGTATAAACATTCCATACATATATTTGCTCGAATCTCCATTAATTTTTGAAATGCATCGAAAATTGAAAACAGCAGGAAAAGGTTGTAAAGCATTTCCGTGCACTGCATTTACTATATGCAGTTCACAAGCGTATAATGAATGAACGGCGGCGTAGCACTGCGTATCCTTTTCAATGCATTGCTGGCAGCACTTCCACTTTGTGTTATTGATTTTGTTGTTGTTCTTGTTGTTGTTGTTGTTGTTTGATTTTCCCTGCAATGAATGGCGTAGATAAAGCACCGACAGGCAGGCCCGATGCCGATGCCGCTGTCGACTGTTTTGACTTTGCTTTCTTCATGATTTTTTCGTATGGTTTATTGATAATTTGTCCAAATAATCGTCTTTTATTTGTTTTGCAACTTTTCAGTACATAAATGTGGATGTGCATACCGATGCTTGTGTATATTAATATTTCGTAATTACTTATAACTGCATTTTTTACATGAAGTTTTAATCCCTTCAACGCAGGATATAAAATATTTTTTCAACATTCAAAATTTCGATCAGCGCAAAAAAATTCATAAGACAAATGAAATGAAACGAAATGAAAAATTCTTACGCTGTGAGTGTAAATCTTAAACAGAATTCTTAGATCATCCGTTAACAACTTTTTTAATTCTTGTTTGGGAAAGGACATTCTATGGGACGAACCCGTATACCTACATATATCTTTGTTCTCAACAATTTGGGCGACACTTTTCGTAAATGAAATTAGTATCAGAGGGGACGAGTCATCGTACACAATCAAATTCAAATCGTTGAATGCAAATATTTTGCTTTCATCACTAGGGAAGCTGAAAATATGCAAATGCATATTTAGACCTAAAATGCATATTTACGGTCAAAATGCATTTCGTGCTTATTTTGGCATATTTTGGCACTTATCGAAAAATATTAAGCTGGCAACATCTTATCTGTGGCTGATTCCGATAGTTGCGTATACATACAAACAAGACTATTTAACTATTGATCTGGGCCCCGGAGCGGAGCATTTTCCCTTATAAAAATTCACCACGACAAACACTAATGCCGTTTTCGTTTCTAGAAAAAATGTTTCCCTGCTTGATTTTCTTAGCCATCTTGTTAGCTTGTGTGTTAATTTCAGCGAATATTGACCTCTAGCTAAGTCAGAAGGCACCATTATCTACAAAACCAGCCATTTAAAATGAAGATAGGTTACGTAATTTGATAATTGATATTAAAGGGTAACATTTTATGCCAGAATCGAAAACGCCATAAGTTCTTGTATGCTGATCAGAGCCTCGAAGCAAACCCAGAGTAAAAAAAAACGTTACTCGATGCTACACGGTCAATATTAATCGTTAAGAGCTCTTTCGCGGAAAACCGCCACAAATTCACACTGGAAAATATACGATAGTTCAATGCAACCCTGCGCAACCTTAATGCAATGGTTTCATTTGCTTTGTAAAAATATCTCCTGTTTTTACATAAATACAAATCTAAAGTTAATTTAAAGTACTTTTTGGTTGCTTGTTTTTCCGACAGGGTAGGAATATGATGTATTGTGGAACGATCTTCTGTCATCCCTTGTCAAATTTGGTTTGGAGACAAACGGGTTTCGGCTAATATGCGCCATCTTCAGTGTCTGTTTTCGTTCTTTAAAGTATTTTATAGTATTTAAAAACAAATTTTTTAAATGGGGAACGTTTCAATTCTTATATTATTATTATTTTGCAAAATTCGTTAAATAACAATCTAAGATTGAAATGAAATACATACATACAGTTTTTGAGCATATTTCAGGTATTTTTTAGGCATATATGCATATAATGAGATTTTTTCGTGCATATTTACGAGCATATTTCAGTTATTTTTCGGGCATAATAGCGTGCATATTTGAAATTTTTCGTGCATATTTTTAGCTTCCCTATTCATCACGTCATCGAATCGAAATATGTAAATGTAAATAACTACAAAAAAAAATTAATCCTAGATGACAGATCCAACGAAAACTCGTTAGTAATAGCGTAACAAAAAAAATGGTTAAAGGCCTTTTTTCTGCCTTCTCTGCATATTTTGCATAATCATCTGAGTATTAATATTGGCATGCATTGATACAACATGTGCGTACGCATATGAACAGCGCAATTCGAAGTGGAACTCTATGTACATATGTACGGAAGTGTAAAATTCGCAAAATCCCAATTTAAATATGGCGTTCATAATGAAATGTTGAATAAAATCGGCTATTGGCTGGCTGAAAATATACATATGTTTGTATGCAGATTAGCATTTGGTATACCAGGATGTTTGGGCTTTGAATTTTATAAGGTAAAAACTGTTTAGTGTTGATGTGGCGCAGTAAGTAGACGCTCACTTTTCATGCAAGCGGTCCCGTGCTTGATTCCTTGCCATTTTATCATCTTTCCTTTATACCTAGTTGCCTTTACTAAACTAACTTTGAAAAAGCTTCTAACCTCATATCGTTTATTGATATTATTATAACGAAAAAATACAATAATATGTATAAGGGCACAGCCAGACGACGCAAGAAATTACTTTCAGAAAGCGAAAAATTCATATTTTTGTATTTGTTTTTTTAAAAGCAACAAATACAAAAATTTGAATTTTTCACTTTCCGAAAGTAATTTCTTGCGTCGTCTGGCTGTGCCCTTATAAATTGCATGATTATATGTAAGATTGCCGAAACTTATATGATATTACATTTAAGTTAGTTGAGATAGCGAGTTCGCATTCCATCATGGCAGCGCAATTTTTAATAGTACATTAATGTATCTGATTTTAAGTAATATCTGCATACATGTACATAAGTACATAAGTATTTATAAATATTCACAGAGACAGACGGAGAAGATTGGATAATTTCCGTCAGCATAATTTCCATGCGGTACATTGTATAAAATGCATCAAACACGCGTAAACTAATTTTCTTGCCATAAAGAGATACATGGATATGTACTTACATATGTATGTATGGATGTACACATCTGAAAGTTAATATTTAAATATACATATGTACATATATTTGTATGGACATACATATGTGCATTCATATTCATTGAGTGTGTTGAAGCATTAAATACTCGTAAATAAGTTACTATACCAACTCAACGTTATCAGAAAAAAATTTTCATTTCCAATCTTACTGATGACGTTCATTCCCCAACAACATGCATACACAAATTTTGAGTACATACATACATACATATATTCAACTTTTGTTCAGCCTCAAGCTTTTAAAACCATTTACAAATGCATAGGTAGTGCGAATGTGAAAATGATTTGTACAAATGTTGCGTATACGCACCGGTCAACCTTTGAGTGTAAGTAAATCTGACCAAATGTATCTACATACATACATAGCCTCACTCACTGCCACTGGCTTTGGCTAAATCAACACACATATGTACATACATGCATAGTTACATACATACATATGTATGTATCTAGGTATGTATTCATTTGCGGTTTGTTTTGACTATATCGTCTGTGCAATCCTTTTGAAATATCACAAAATCCCACAAAATGAAGCGCGCGCGCAGTTGTCAGCATCATTACGTTTTTACGCTGCTTTGCCATTATCCCTTCAAATAGTAATTCTTGCCATTTTCTAGCGGCGACAGCACTAAGTACTTAGTATTAGTTACAACCATAAATAGCACAGCAGCGGTGTTTACGGATGGCTTTTAGGGATGAAAGTGTTTTAGAATTTCCGCTTTGACTGGCAGTCGTTGACAAACGCGTTGTGCGAACGCGTAATTGAAGTGGACAAATTATTTTTGTGCTTTTATTTCTGTTTTGCATTTATTTCTGTTTTGCATTTAAATTAGTGCGAGAGTGATGATTTACCTTTGATTAAAATTTGTGTGAGATTAAAGTGGTTCTGTAAATATTTTCTCGGGTATGGCATTACATGTAAATATACATAATTCATCCTAAACTTTGGCAATTCTAATTTGTTGCAAACTCAGCTTATAAATGGCACCGCTCTGCTAGATGTATGTATGTATATGCCTATATATTACCACATATTTATATAATGGATATATATATTTTGAAGGCAACCACCTCCTTTTTAGTGGCACTGCTCGTTGCTAAAACTCATCATAAACTGTGTACAAACTTATATTAAAATATTTTTGTAAGCTTTTCTCAAGTCGCAAAATATTCTACTCATCCATTTCACCTAATTAACTAATTTATATTAATATTCATGATGATAAAGTTAAAACACTAATATGCTGCGCACCACAAAAAAAGCAACGACAACAACAGAAGCAAATATAACTAAGAATGACATCACCAAAGTCAATGTAGCATTGAAAGCACAAATTAACTAGTAGACAGTGGGCTCAAAATAGAGAACTCACTCGAAATCAACTATAAAATGCAGCTTAATGAAAACAACAACCACGGTGCAATGCTAATAGTTTCGGAGTTCACTTAAGTCATCACATTTTGCCCACATAATTCAGTAAAATGACTATGATCACTGAAATCATTTCCGACAGGTTTGGAATACGACTGACGCTACGTGTCCCGGAAATTGGTTGTCGTATTGTTGTCTAATGTTATATTCGCTGACCGTCTACATATTAAGCTTTGAGAAACCAGTTCGCTGGAGCTCCAAAATTTGACCACTTTTGACCCCTCCCCACACCAGGTGTCCCGGAACTGGAACCGCTGACTCCAGAGTAACATTCCATCAACAAATGCAACCGATTCTGAAAATTTAAGCCTTGATAAAACTCTTTGATCTTTTTGTCGTGGGCTCCTAGACTACACATAAGTAGAATAGGCAGAAGAATAAAATGATGATGATTCTGATTTTTAAAGGGTGTAGATTAATTTTCAATAACCCAGCTCAAATACATAGAAAAAGGCAATTTGTTACAATATCCACTGTTCTGAAATATATTCAAAACGGGAACATTGACAACTCTGTAACTAGCATAAATAGATTAGATAGTTTGGCAGTCAAACTTCATATAACCAACCAGGTATTTAGGCAAATTTGGCACGACATTCGAACAGCTGATGCAAATACAACCAAGCAATCAATTAAGACAATCGTCTGTATAAATCATTCTACATTAGTAAAGTACAAATTTTGGTGTTTCATTTTTAGGTTACAAATGTACATATGAATGTACGTATGTATGTATGTATGTATGTATGTATGTATGTATGTATGTATGTATGTATGTATCAGCGTTGCGTGATTCGAATCAATTTTGATTTCAAATCAACTTTCAAATAAAGAATCAACTCGATTCGTGATTCAAACTATTTTAAAATCAAAGATAAATTTGATTTCTGATTCATTTCTCAAAAGAATCAAAAATAACCTTTGATTCGTGATTCAAACCATTTTCAAATCAAAGATAAATTTGATTTGTGATTCATTTCTCAAAAGAATCAAAAATCTTTTTTGATTCTTGATTCAAAAAATATCTTTGATTCGAATCGAAAATTTATTACGAATCTTGATTCAAAATATATTTTTGATTCGAATCAAAAATTTTATTCGAATCAATAATTTGATTCGAATCAAAAATTTTATTCGAATCAAAAATTTATTTAGAATCAAAAATACTGTAGCATATCAGAAATATTCAAGTATATTCTCGGTAACTTAAAACACAAAAATATATAAAATGCATCAAAAGTCCAATAACAGCCAAATTGTAAGCTGACGCCAAATGTTTACATGTGTATGTATGTATGTACACCCTGCAAAAAAATGTGCGATCAATCCCGAAAGAGATTTGTCCTCGATTGATCTCTTTCGAGAACAATCGGTCCATAATTAGTCCCCAATTGTTCTCGTACGGGTATAAATGTAGACTAATTGTAGACCAATTGTTCCCGAACGGGTATAAATGTAGATTAATCACTTTCATTCCGAACGGGTAAAAATCTAGATTCCTTAAATGTAGAAACTTTACAAAAATATGCAATGTATTTAAAAAATTGTAGAACAACCGGTAAAACGAATTGAACACCCTTTCTTTTAATAACAATGATTAATAATAATTTTAACCAAATGTTGCCTAAAATATCCTATTAAAAAATCCTTTACATTACGCTCATATAATGCATACTCAAAACACGGTTTGAAATTACTTTCAACTTTTGTTTTCATTTACTTTGAATTTCATTTTCATTTCAAAATTAAAAAATTAACAGCGTAACAAAAGTAAAAAAAAATAAAAAATTCTACTGTACTGTTACTATGCAGCCTTCAATTTCCAAAAATTACTGTTGACTGTTGCTGTACTGTGGAAATTTTTACAGCACAGTAAAACAACAACAAATACAAACATATTTTTTTTTTTACAGGAATTTTGTTTTTTTTTTATGTGAACACAATCGAAATTATAAGGTAAAAAGAAAAACAAATTTCAAAAAGCCGTACTGAGGCTGTGTGCCAATCGGTAGAAAAAATTAAATTTTGACGTAAGGGAGTAAAATTTTGGCAGTATTCGTGGTGAATTCTAGTGTCAAAATTTTACCTAGCTCAATGGGCTAGGTTAAATTTTGACATTTTGTAATTACATACATACACAAGTAACACAAATATTTAAAAACAAAATAACATCAGATTATTGCATGGATACATATCTCCTGTTTCCATCAATATAGCCATCAACAATTATATTCATTTTACGTTTTAAAATTGTATCGTTCTCCGTTTTCGCCCAAAAGTTTATCTTTGCAACTGTCAAAATTTTCTATTCCATTTGGCACAGCAAAATTGTGTTTTTTTTTTCTCAACATGGTATAATTTTCTACCTCATTTTCCCATAGAGAGAAATGTTACCGATTGGCACACAGCCTATAAATTGAAATTTTTGTTTATCTGTGTTTTGCTGTTAACTGAACTGTTTGAAATTACACAGCAAAGCAACAGCACAGAGAAACAAAAAAAAAAATGATTCGAATGCTCTCTGCTTCGAATGTAGATAAGTATTTTCAAAGGAAATCAAAATTCAAAAGTTCTAAAAAAATAATGACAACTTTCGCAGAACAGGAGCAGCTTATTTTTTGAGACTGTTGCTGTTTTGCTGGCAGTTTTTCAAACCCTGACTCAAAACTTACAATTTTTTTATTTATTTATTGAGATTTTTTTACAAAAGTAAAACATTATATAATCTTTATTTAAATATGTATGAACATTTCCAATTTTTTAAAGATTGTTATTAAAAATTGCCTTGGCTAACAACTTGGAAAAATCTACATTTGTACCCGTTCGGGATGAAAGCGATTGATCTACATTTGTACCCGTTGGGGATGAAAGCGATTGATCTACATTTGTACCCGTTGGGGATGAAAGCGATTAATCTACATTTGTACCCATGCGGGATGTGAGCGATTGATCTACATTTGTACCCGTTCGGGATGAAAGCGATTAATCTACATTGGTACCCGTTCGGGTATACAAGTTGTCTTCATAGGACATGCTCGAACAAATGCGATCAATTCACTCCATATAAAGGGATGTAAAATTGTATTAGTCGCATGCTCCCTTGCGATTGATCCCGGACACGTCCCGGATTAATCGTATTTTTTGCAGGGCATATATACATATTTCTGATTGTCGTATTTACGTTTGTGCTACGCCGTACGTACATACAGGCATACGTATGTATGTATGTGCATAGGCACATTATTTGAAATAAAGTTTTGATTCAAAATAATTTTTTGATTCGAATCAAAAGTTTGATTCGAATCAAAAATTTTATTCGAATCAAAAATTTTATTCGAATCAAAAATTTTATTCGAATCAAAAATTTTATTCAAATCAAAAATTTGATTCGAATCAAAATCTTTGATTTGAAAATAGTTTCAATCACGAATCAAAGGGTATTTCTGATTCTTTTGTGAAACGAATCACAAATAAAATTTATCTTTGATTTGAAAATAGTTTGAATCACGAATCAAAGGGTATTTCTCATTCTTTTTTGAAACGAATCACAAATAAAAATTATCTTTGATTTGAAAATATTTTAAATCAAGAATCAGAAAATATTTTTGATTAGTGATTCAGTCAAATCAAAATCACGCAACCCTGGTATGTATGTACATACAGTTGCAAATAATTGATGATGGGTTTTCTGCTTGTGGTTTTCCACTGTACCTGGTCGATTTGCAAAAAGTCGAATAGGTGGAAGCCACGAGCGCCCTTAAGGTGAGAGAAAGGCACTTTATTTTCTATGTATGTATGTACATAAATTTAAACAGCGCCATGAAACTAGTTAAAACCACTTATGTATATATGTATGTACATATGAACATACATACATACATATATATGTACTCGTATGTTGAATAAACGAATGTGGCTTTTGTGTCACCACATTCTATGCAAAGTAAGAAATGCTAAACGATTTTCAATTAATTAAACTAAATGGAGCTCAATGGTTACACTCATTGATTCTCGAAAAAGTGCATACATACACATGTATGTACATGCATACATATGTATTAGTGTGCGTTGTACGTATGCATACCCTGCAAAAAATGCGATTAATCCGGGACGTGTCCGGGATCAATCGCAAGGGAGCATGCGACTAATACAATTTTACATCCCTTTGTATGGAGCGAATTGATCGCATTTGTTCGAGCATGTCCTATGAAGAGACTAATTGTTCAACTTGTATACCCGAACGGGTACCAATGTAGATTAATCGCTTTCATCCCGAACGGGTACAAAATGTAGATCAATCGCTTTCATACCGAACGGGTACAAATGTAGATTAATCGCTTTCATCCCCAACGGGTACAAATGTAGATTTTTCCAAGTTGTTAGCCAAGGCAATTTTAATAACAATCTTTAAAAAATTGTAAATGTTCATGCATATTTAAATAAAGATTATATAATGTTTTACTTTTGTAAAAAAATCTCAATAAATTTAAAAAAATTTTAAGTTTTGAGTATGCATTATATGAGCGTAATGTAAAGGATTTTTTCATAGGATACTGTAGACAACATTTTGTTAAAATTATTATTCATCATTGTTATTAAAAGAAAGGGTGTTCAATTCGTTTTACCGGTTGTTCTACAATGTTTTAAATACATTGCATATTTTTGTAAAATTTCTACATTTAAGGAATCTAGATTTGTACCCGTTCGGAATGAAAGCGATTAATCTACATTTATACCCGTTCGGGATGAAAGCGATTAATCTACATTTATACCCGTTCGGGATGAAAGCGATTAATCTACATTTATACACGTTCGGGATGAAAGCGAGTAATCTACATTTATACCCGTTAGGGAACCATTGGGCTACAATTAGTCTACATTTATACCCGTTCGGGAACAATTGGTCTACAATTAGTCTACATTTATACCCGTACGGGAACAATCGGGGACTAATTGTGGACCAATTGTTCTCGAAAGAGATCAATCTGGGACAAATATCTTTCGGGATTAATCGCACATTTTTTTGCAGGGTATATATAACGGATGCTGATGACTGCAGTGAAAACAAATTAATGCATTGAGTTGAATGGCAAAGCCAAAGTAATAAATCCCGCAAGCGATGCCATTGACAAAATCAAGCTCCATTGCATGCACATAAACAATTTTTGATACACACACAAATATATCGTTTTAATACCCAGCTGCGATAGCGAGATGCACATATTAATATATATAGATGTAATATTAATTAAAATATGTTTAAAATTGACAGAATGGGAAAGAAATTGACAATGGCGCTGTTCGCTGTTTTGTGTAAGTAAAGCTGCATTTTTCTTTCAAGCAATATTCCACATAATATGTATGTACATAGATAAATATAAAAACAAAAAAAAAATAAGCAAGCAAAAGTCTCAAAAGTCTCGCATGTGTAGATTTATCGCTAGGTAGAATCTTCAAAACTTCTAGAAGAAAAGACAAAAATTTAAAGCTTTGACAAACAACCAAAACCGATCGCAAATCTCATGAACTTGCGATCGGTTTACAAAACTTTATCACACATATGAATTCTTCATAAAATATACACTAAAAAAACTTATCGCGATCAAATACATATTTTTCCTTATTTTGAACACACGTATATATATTTTTTTTCAGTGTATACATATGTACATATATAGTCCTTTTAAATCTTTATGTATTACGAATATTGTGTGTGTTTTCGAACAAACTGTTATAAATACCTAGAAATGTGCATGCACATTAGGGTGGTCCGTAAATATATGGAGTCAAATTGTACATCAACCTCACCCCCTAGGTCGATGCCAATATAGTCGAAGATTACCACATGTGACCATTGTGCGACACCCCTTAACCGCCGCCGAACGGCACCAAAATTTATATCTGGTATCTTCGAGTACCGGACTATCGATTTTGGGCATTAGCTATAAAAAAGTGTTCTGAAATTGTTTTGTCCTTACTTTGGTCTGAACCTTGACCCCTGTGCGACACCCTTTAACCATCTGCGATCGGAACCAAAATTTATATGTGATGTCTTTGAGTTCAGGACTATCGACTTCAGGCATTAGATATAAAAAAAATTAATTTTATGTTTTTAATCTCCATAGAGTTTTCTGAACTTTGAGTCCTGTGTGACACCCTTTAACCGAATCCGATCGGGACCAAAATTTTTATGTGATATCTCAGCCTCTGCTGTTGCCGTTTTGGGGAATGAGACCGCAGAAAATCTCTAATTTGATTTTTAAGTACCAACTTAGTGTTCGATTCCACTCGAACTTAGGCTTCCTTACTTGTTTTCATGTGCGGTTGTGCAATTTTTATTTGGCACAAAAATCACGCACATGCGGTTATGAAATGGCAAAATGTTCAATATAATTCTTTTTTTAGTATTTTATCAAGAAAAAAGTAACAAAACGTATACATATATTACATTTTAAGCTAAAACTCATATTTTTTATTAAGAGAACGTAATTTGGTTTACACATAGGTGGATAACTCTTAAGGTAAATGTGGTAAATTGTCATAGAAGCTATCACTCGTAGCTATAGAAGGCATCACTCGTTTTAAGTGTTTTAAATGTTGATATTTACGTTTTGTAATTTTGAGGTGACCTTTGTGGATTGGATTAGGAATATCCGTGTCTATCTGGTTTATAACCTGACTTGAATGTCGTATAAATTTTCGCATAAGAATCATGGCCGACAAAAAACATGTTTTTATCGCAATGTAATACATTAATTTTTATACACAGCTGTAATAGTACACAGATTTAAATATTTTTATGAAATTTCGTATACAGGTTCCTATCCAGACTGTGCATGCATATGTGTAGTGAAAAACACAAACAACAAATCAAATGGCTTTTTGAGTGCTGAATACGCTTGATTGCAAGCTCCTGCCGCGGTCGATAGTTGGTGGGCGGAATCTGATTCCTTGTAAATGCGTGAATTCAATGATTCAAAATTGTTTGCACGGCGCAAATAAATGCTTGTAAAAGCATCTTTGTATGTGTTCTTTTTTTCTTTTATTACTTAATAGCACTTGCGGATTGCAAAAGTATTGAGGCAATCGATTTTAATTCAACTAATTGGCCAACTCTGAAGTGTGTATGTTGCAACTCGAATATCGAAGACACGCATGGAGGGCAGCATATATACATATATGTATATTAGGATGGTCCCCAAATGAATGGAGACCAATTTTATAGCATACTAGCAAATACCCGTTGCTTCGCAATGAGGAATAATAGTTAACCAAAATCAAGTCAACTCAAGTCAAATCAAGTCAATTCAATTCAAGTCAAGTCAATTCAAGTCAATTCAAATCAAGTCAATTAAAGTCAAGTCAAGTCAAGTCAAATCAGGTCAAGTCAATTCAAATCAAGTCAATTCAAGTCAAGTCAAGTCAATTCAAGTCAATTCAAATCAAGTCAATTCAAGTCAAGTCAAGTCAATTCAAGTCAAGTCAAGTCAAGTCAAGTCAAGCCAAGTCAAGTCAATTCAAATCAAGTCAAGTCAACTCAAGTCAAATCAAGTCAACTCAATTCAAGTCAAGTCAAGTCAAGTCAAGTCAAGTCAATTCAAGTCAATTCAAATCAAGTCAATTCAAGTCAAGTCAAGTCAATTCAAGTCAAGTCAAGTCAAGTCAAGTCAAGTCAAGTCAAGTCAAGTCAAGTCAATTCAAATCAAGTCAAGTCAAGTCAAGTCAACTCAAGTCAAATCAAGTCAACTCAATTCAAGTCAAGTCAAGTCAAGTCAAGTCAATTCAAATCAAGTCAATTCAAGTCAAGTCAAGTCAAGTCAAATCAAGTCAATTCAAGTCAAGTCAAGTCAAGTCAATTCAAGTCAATTCAAGTCAATTCAAGTCAAGTCAAGTCAAGTCAAGTCAAATCAAGTCAATGCAAGTCAAGTCAAGTCAAGTCAAGTCAATTAAAGTCAAGTCAAGTCAAATCAAGTCAATTCAAGTCAAGTCAAGTCAAGTCAAGTCAAATCAAGTCAATTCAAGTCAATTCAAGTCAATTCAAGTCAAGTCAAGTCAAGTCAAGTCAAGTCAAGTCAACCCAAGTTAAGTTAAGTTATTCCGGGGTTATCTGGGTCCACTTGATGACCTTGTCTAGCCATCACTACAGCTCTATATTGAAGCCGTTCCCAACACTTTTCATTTGATACCAATATCACTCAAAAACATCCGGGTCCGCATTTTGACCGATATCTGGGGACCCGGCCTAGGAATCATTATGAATAGAACTCCACGTAAAAGCCTTGTTCAAAACCTTTCATTTCATACCAATATTGCTCCGAAAAACTCCGGGTTAATCCGGGGTGACAGTTTGAGTCATATTTGGGGACCCGGCCTAGGCATCACAAATAACATAATTCTACGTCGAAGTCCTCATCAATACCTTTCATTTGGTAGCAATATCACTCAGAAATATTCGAGGGTCATCCGGTCCACCTGTTGACCCTTATCTGGAGACCAGATCAAGACCTTTGATTCGATACCAATATCGCTCAGACACATCCTGACGTCATCCAGATCCACCTTTTGACCCATATCAGGAGACCCGGCATGGAAATCACAAAGAAAATAGGTCTGTGTTAAAGCCCTGCTCAATACCTTTAATTTCACACCAATATCGTTCAAAAACATTCCGGAGTCATCTGGATCCACATTCTTACCCAGACTGGGGAGGATGTCTAGGCATCACAATGAAAATAACTCTATGTTGAAGTCCTGCTCAACACCTTTCATTTGATACCAACATCGCACGTGTAGGTGCAGGCGTTCTTGAGTTATAGCATAGTATGCATGTGTAAACAGGTTTTTGATTGCCACCGAGACAAACAACAAACCGTGCAAAAACAAACATATGAGTCGCCTGCGCTGCGCTGCCTGGCACGACTGCGCCGCCTCCACTGAACACGGCAAATGACCAAACGAATCTGTCTATGCTTGCGCTTTTTTGAGTTTTTCGAAATTTAAAACCGGGAAAAACGTATTAAAGTCTCAGAAATGCACAAAAAAAAAGTACATGGTTGTCGAGAATTTACCATTTGTGACATTTTAAAAAAAAGAATTATTAAAATCGGTACAGTACTCTTTGAGTTATCGCGTTACATACATTTTCCATACAATCAATTTTATATAATTAGTATAGATAGTATAGATTTTCTCAGCCTCACCTCCTAGGTCGAGGCTAATATAGTATAAGATACCATATAAAAATTTGTTTCCCGATCGGAAACGGTTAAGGGGTGTCGCAGAGGGGCCAAAGACCAGAAAACTCTATGGGGGCTCAAAAATTTAAGTTTAATTTTTTGCATATCTAAAGCCCAAAATCGATTGTCCTGTACTCAAAAATACCAAATGCAAATTTTATTCTCGATCGGCGGCGGTTAAGGGGTGTCGCAGAGGGGTCAACGTTTAGACTACCATATAAAGACCACAAAATTAAACTAAATATTTTGTATATAATGACCAAAGTCTTTAGACTTGTACTCAAGGATACCAAATATAAATTTTGGTCCTGATCGAAGCCGGTTAAGGGATGTCCCACGGGGTCCCATATGGTTATCTGAACTTTCACCACTTTGCGACACCACTTAACCATCTTCGATCGGGACCAAAATTTATATTTTGACCGAGCTGTTACCGATGTAGGGGGGGAGATCGAAGAAAATCGCTAATTTGATTTTAAGCACAACCCTAATGTATATATATCTATGCTATGGAAAAAAAGGATTCATATTTTATTATTAAAATTTATTACAAATAATAAAAAAAATTTTGAAAAAAGGATCTAGCAAATACGAAAAACCATTAAGCTTGATCGGAAATTCGGAAACGATTGAAAAACGAATCTCTCCTTCAATTCTCGCTGAGTATAAAGAACACAGCTGGTTATAAAAAATTCGCTTCTATGTATCTGCTACTTCATTTTTCGTACTAAAAAATTTCAGATTTCTTTCAAATTTTTTCCGTTTGCCCTCTTGCGGTAGCTTTTGTTTCTCACGCCAATTAAGTTACTCACTGCTCAAAACGCACGCCGGCTGAATAAGTCAAAACCGAGAAAGCATTCCTGCATCCTCTACACTCTGCCAATTAGTAGCTGCTCGACAACATACTCGCACAGTTGGCGCTCAGTCATGCTTAGGGCTTACATACTTTTGTATGTATGTATATAGTTAATTGTATGTGAATCCGGTAAGCACTATGTCAGTGTCGTCCTTGCGGTTAGACCAGATGCTGTACTGGCAACCGCAAAACCGGATTCGGTTGATGTTCGTCGACTGTTGCTGTTGTCGCTGTTGTTGCCATTTTCTTTTCGGTAATTATTATGGCAAATGCTTATTAATCAACGCCAGCATTAAGGAGTTCTTATTATTCCGTAACAAATATGTAGATATGCAGAAACATACAAACATAATTGCACTGAATTTACACAAATGTGCTGTAAAAGGTACATAAATTCCTTTAAGTGTAGGTATTAATTGTTACTATTGCAGAACATATAGTTAAGTGACATAGGTACATATGTACATATGTTTGGAACTTAAGCCTCCGCATTATTTTCATAATCAGCTGTATGTACGTACATACGTAGCACACAGATTGTTCTATATATATATATATATATATATACATAAATATGTTTATCCACTCAACAGTTCTACGCATCATCCTAAAGTCGTCAGCATAGATTGAACTTATGATGTAGTTTTTGCCGAAGGTCGGGCAGTATCTGCGTCATTCTCGCCAAGTCATGGATGACTAGCGCGATGATGCCGTCTCCTCTGATCACTCAACTATCAGGAGTATCTACCAGGTATCACTTGCTTATATGCGCACTTCAATAATATAAGTGAGAATTACAGTACTTTCCGCTATTAACGAATGAACAGATGAAACGGAATTCTTGTCACTGCTAAGTAATGCAGTGTTGTTGGTAGATAACGGAGTATCAGGGCTTATTTTGTAGTATGATTTTAGGGGTATTTGAAGGTATGTAACATGGCGGCTACACTGAGAAAAGAATCAACCAGAAATTGGTTAATAGTACTATTTTTGTATTAAAAATTAAATCAACCAGAGTTTCGATTAAAACAAAATTTCTGATTTTATGCAATATTTCGTTTTAGAAACAAAAAAATAACCCAAAATTGGTTCATATGGAATAAGTTTGATTTTTTGATTTGAAAGCAAACAACAAAAAAGAAAAGTTTAAATTTGAGTTCAGTTAAATAATTCATAGTTCGTCTTTTCAATATTTTGATTATAATATAAAAAAAATCAGCATTGTAATATTTACCAAAAATCATGTGAAAATAGTAATTTCGTCTCTGTGTAGATTATTGTAACGTTACGTTACAAACTCCTTTTCTAATCAGTTTCCAATCAAACTTGCTATATGTACTTAATAAATAATAAATAAATGAAGGGGTCATAGGGGTGCTAGAGAGTTAAAATGTTCTAGAAACTTATTCGCCATAAAATTTCAGTAGAGGTCTCCTCACAACAAATTTTTGTAAAATGAACCTAAAAGACCACAGGAAGCGAAAAACTTATATTCCTCGGAATGTTAAATGTGTTTTATTTTGGGTTTTACTGAAGCAATCGAAATATTTCTTTTGCAAAAGATGAATGATTTTTGACGATATTTAATATGCAGGCAATAAAAGATACCGTAAGTTTGTATACAAAAATGATTGGGAGACAACGACCGCAATGGCTCACGCAGGGTTAATACGGTTATATACTTAGTCGAAACCTTCTCCTAAGGCCAAGGACATTGATGTAGTTAACTTAGGGATCGAACCATAAATTCCGAAGATATCAAAAAATTAGTTTTAGCCCCATCCAGCGGGGGTGGGGCCAAAAAATAAATAAAAAATTTGTTCCGGAAATGTTTTCCAAAAGGGCGTCCGGTGGACTTTTTTTCCTGGTCCATATAAGGCGGCCGCTGTCGGGCAGTGGGTAGAGTGCTCGCTTGCTATGCCAGAGGTCTCGGGTTCACACCCCAGTCCGAGCAAACACCAACAAAATTTTTCTAATTAGTAAAAATCCAATTATTGGGTTTTTTTTTATTTCTGCCATGAAAAAGCTTCTCACAAAAAATGCATTCGCCGTTCGGATCCGGCATAAAACTGTAGGTCCACACAGTTAGTAGGAAAACCAAAAGCAGCACACGTCGAATTGGGAGAGAAGCTCGGCCATAAAACTCGACAGAGTTATAATAGCGCTATTGGCCTAATGCACATATGCATGTAAATATACTACAAGTAAATACCCTGCAAAAAATTGTGCGATTAGTCTCGAAAGAGATTTGTCCCGGACAACTCTCTTTCGGGTACACTTGGCTACAATTAGTCCCAATTGTACCCGGAAGGGTAAAAATGTAGAGTAATTGTTGACAATTGTACTCAAAAGGTTATAAACGAATTTTGAAATATGCTTTTGTTCAGGTATAATAGTGTACAACTTCCATTCGGTGTCCGATGTGCATCAGAGTGGAGTTCTCTACCTTCGTACTCGTTCAGGTATGAAAGGGTACAATTAGTCTCTCCATAGGACATGCTCAAACAAAAAGGATCACTTCATTCCATATAAAGGGATACAAAAAGGGAGTAGTCGCATGCTCCTTTGCGAGTGAAAAATTTAGGTTAGCTATAAACTCGTTTTCATTTCGATATTCCTATCGCATATTGAAGGTCGTTTTGGAACATTTATCACAATGTTTATTGGGTAAATACAATTTCTTAATTATTCTATTCACTTTCAACTTACCTACAACATAAAGAGCTGCTGTAAAGGCAGAACAGTTGTTGTTCTTGTTGAAAATTCGTTGCGTGCACCGCCGTTTGCTTCCACTCCAGACAAAAGCTGTGTTATTGTACATTCTACGCATCATTGAATTTAATTTATATTAATAAAGTTGTAATAATTGATTACGAATAGCGGTTTGCTATGTAGAATACGAAATTTTCCGCAGCAGTAAATGCAATCAATCGCTTAAATACACTAAAGTTATGCTGATGCTTTTGGTTTGTTATTGTAAAGTTTTGTTTCACGTACGATACAAGATTTTGTTATCTTAATGTACTAATTTTTATGTCAAATAAATACAAATACAAATACAAAAAAATATTGTAAAGTTTTGTTTCACATTCTAGCTTGATATACGTATTAAACACTATTATTTAGCTTTATGGCGTAGTTATGTATGTATGTGTACAGATGTACGTGTATTTGCATACACACTATAACTACGATTTATTATTATATTTTTTCTTTTTTAACAAATTTATCTTAAGCACCACTTAATCAGCAAACTTTTAAACAGACCGTTTATCTTGTGCTTCCCTTGCTTTTATGTAGAGCAATGATGCCCAAACATTTCTTACGGGCGAGCAATGTCATAATTTAAAGAAAAAAAAATTGTTTTTCTATATGTTTGTTTTTGTATTTTTTTACAACTTGATTGACATCTCGATAACCCAGTAAAAAAATTAGGACACAAACCAGACTGATGATCGAAATTAACTAAAAATCCAACTTTGTATTTACATATATTTATGTTATGCAAACAAAGCTATCGAATATGCATTTGAATATATGTATACATTTTTAATTAATAAAATTAATATTAATATTTATAAATAAATAATTAATTAATATTGAAAAGTGGATTGGTTTTAGAAAGCTTAAAAAACATCTTTAATACCAGATTTATGGACCTTGGCTACAATTACTGAATTTATTAATTAATTTTCAATGCCCTCTAAATTTTTCAAAATATATAAATAAATAATTAATTAATTATTAGTGTGACAAAATTAAATATCTTTGCCTCCGAGCGTTTATTTTAAAATTTTCGTCAATGTTTTTATTACATATAAATGTGAAAGTGTATTTTCAAAATTAAAAATTGTAAAATCAAAACACAGAAACCGGATCTCAGACAAACACCTCGAGTCAGTTTTGCAACTATCAACCACAAATGTTTAAATAGACATGGATAACATTATCGAAAATATGAACGAATCAAATTAGTATACATATGTATATACATATGTACATACATACATATATGTCCCACATTTCATTCTTTTCATTGCTGGGTTGGATATGTTCGAATCTAAATAAAAAATTGTTTTTGTATTTCCATAGAAACGTTTCGGGAGTATACAAATTTTATTTTCCTATGCTCGCCTATGCTCGCCATATACACAAATTTCTTATGAAAGTGTATAGGCGAGTAAAATCCTATACTTACGAGCATTACAAAAACAAAATGTGTATGCGAGTATAGGGCTTGGGCATCTATGATGTAGAGTATAAATTTTCTCACTAATAACTTCACTTAGTATAATAGCATGCCATATATACGAGTACAGACATGCATGCATACATGCATTTATTAACGCCAAGAGCTAAGCTCGCAAAAGAAACAATCATAAATTTCAACAATACACCATTTTTTATTTTTAAATCTCGGATTGCAGCACAATACCGCTAAGGACTTTCTCGTACACCTGAACTGTTTTGCAATCACGCGCGCCGGTGCAAACTCACATTCATTTTCATTAGCCAGACCGCAAATTATGCGCGCACTTAGCGATAGCTTTTAACGAAAAGCTCTGTAAATCGGTATTTATGCGTATCTATTTGTTCAGAAGCTTGTAAAAGAATTTTGATGTAAAAATGTTTTCCTTATAATAAATGCATTCTTGCCACAAACTTACAACTAAAACGGACATTTAAGTTGGGCAATTCCATTATCGCGGCCGCTGTGGTGCAGTGGGTAGAGTGCTCGCCTGCTATGATATAGGTCTTGGGTCCTAACCCCAGTCCGAGCAAAACACCAAAACAATTTTAGTAAAAATCTAATTATTGGGTTTTTTAAGAGCAGCGGTCACCTCTCGGCAGTGGGCGTCATACCCTCCGAGTGTATTTCTGCCATGAAAAATCTTCTCACCAAAAATGCATTCGCTTTTTGGAGCCGGCATAAAACTGTAGGTCCACCCACAAAAAGGAGCACACCTTGAATTGGGAGAGAAGCTCGGCCATAAAACTCGTCAGAGTTATAATAGCGCCATTGTATTATTATTATTAATTCCATTATCGCAGGTGTAGTAATATATACCTATTTCACATACATGCAGATGTTTGATTGCTTTAAAATTACCCATTAAATTTAGTGGCTTCCACCTTTTTTCTGCAAATCGGATGATCGCCGATTCGGAAATGATGGCAGACTTGGGCATTATTCGAATAAATTTTATTTAGATAATTATTTGAATAAAAATTTATTTTTCAAATTTTATTCAGATAGATTCCCTACGAATAATTATTCTGAGATTTATTCGTTATTTCAAATAATAAATAAAAACGTAGGGTACAACAAAAATAAACAACTGAGTAATAGTAAAAAAAGTGTTCTTTATTTTTTTTTTGTTTGTATGTTTGTTTGTTTTTACATATGTAAATGAAAATTATCTATTACTCGAATAATTTGGTTTCTGAATAAACAAAATTATTTATTACTCAAATAAAGATAAAAAAAATTTATTCATCTATTATTCGTTATTCGAATAAATTTTGCCCAACTCTGACTAATGGGTGTTCTTTTATTTTTTTATTGAGAAATTTAAAAATGTTTCTGGTTAAATCACTCATATGTATGTATGTATGTTAATCTGTAAATGTACATATTTTGTGCGTATAATTTTAAATAAATAATTACAGTGAATCCATTTTGCTGAAAGTCAAATATTAAACATCGACAAAAAATTGCGCCAAAATTGCAATTTTGCTTAAACGGAAACAGCTTGTGATGAAGTGGTTACTTTTATATTGCTCTACGTACAAGAAAACTCTCAAAAGGTCGGTTACATTTGTCCCAATTCTATTATGAACATTTTTTCCATTTAAGATTTCCACTTCGAAACAAAGCAAATAGGGGATAATCACTTTTTTCATCTTTTTATATTATAAACGTGAAATGGAAATTGTGTTTAAACCAGGGACGTAACGGTTATAAGAGAAATGGGGTAAAAGTCATATTGGCATAGAGGTGTATTTGTTAAGATTCGTAGGTCGGGTTTCCAGTTATGGGTGAAAAGTGGACCCGGATGCCCTGGAATGTTTTAAGCAATTTTCCAAATGAAAAGAGGTAATCAGAGCTACAATCCCTGCTCAACACCTTTCATTTGATACCAATATCGCCCAGAAATATTATTTGTCAATATCAAATAGGCTTGATTTTTATAGCTGACCAAAAAAAATAAAAATCTGAATAACGGTTATTCAAGCCCAAAACACTTTTTTGGTTGCCATAACGGTTATTCAGGCCCAAAACGGTTTTTTGGTTTTTATAATGGTTATTAAGGACCAAAAGAAGATAAAGTTTATTTTTCCGTAATCTTTTCACCACACTAGAAAAAATAACCGTTATTTTCGGTCTCTGGTTTAAACTCAATTGGCGAGAAAAACGCTGAGCGGACCCTTGCGAAACTTTGCACACCTAAGCATTTTCATCCGGTGAGTGTTATAGGCATATTTGAAGTCTTATTGGAGAGCAGGGATGGGCACCTGCCATACAAAATTTTCCTTTATTTCGTAATATCTCTTGAAGTATTATACTAGAATGAGAAAATTGTGTAAAGGAATATTACATAATTATATACACAAAGGATAAACAATCTAGGTCTTGGTATAGCAGGGATGGGCACCTGCCATACAAACTACAAATTTCACAGCCAATATCTCTTGCAATATTTGTAGTAGAGTATTGAACATTGGTGTGAAGGGATACGAGATAATTATGTACTCAACGGGTGAAAATGCTAGCTATTAGAAAAACCGAGATGGGCACCTCTCATACAAACTGAAAATTTCATAGGGAATATCGATTGAAATATTTGTAATAGAGTGCTGAAAATTGGTGTCAGGGCATATGAGATAATTATATACTCAACGGCTAAAAAAAATAATAAGGACGACTCGGCACAAACAAAACAAAAAAAAAACGAAACAAATCCGTGCGTCATGCGGATTGGCGCCCCTCGCGTCGGTCGGGCGGGATATGGAGGGTAAACCGTTGGGTATTATTATTATTGAAACTATCTGTGACGTCAAGAATGATATTTTTTGCTGTGTAAATTTTTATAGCAAACTCAATATGCTATTATTTTTAAAAGCACGTGATGTGAAACCCGCGGGTAACCTCTAATTATATATATATAAATTACCGTTAATTTTAATTGCCAATCGCCTGACACTCGTATTAGAGATAACTGGGCAATGAAATGGTTGGAGCGTTTTTGATTTTTTTTTTTTAATTTACTATACGAGTATGTACTTTAAATAGCTTTGCGCTTCAACCATACCTAAGCTTATTCGTCCAAAACGGCTCAAACTTATCGAAAGAAGTGAATCCGTCTTTTTTCAAGCAATATCATGGAATGACACCGATAAAACTGAGTCTGAAGTTAAAATAAAACATCCAACTCAGGTATAAACTTGTTGTAGTTTTGGATTTGGGCAATTAATTGCTTTTTTATTGAAATAGTGAGGATAGGTTAGCATTACAAAATTAAATTTTTACCCCAATAGTAATTTGGGCTGTTTTGCTTATGGCTCAACTTTTTCCAAAGTTTCATTCTTACAACTCTACATGTATGTATTTTCAACAATGTGTATATGGATATGCGCATTAGGCTCTCTCACCTTATATTGACTTAGGAAAAATAGTCCACCGTACGTCTCCCCATATACTTTGAAAAAAAAATATGGAGGTGCAAAAGAAATTTCTTCCCTATATTGAACCTTAGTTTCTTCGTTTTGAGTAAATTTTCTATAAAACATGTTAAAGGGATTATAAAATATTGTTATTTACATGCATTACCACGGTCTCATATACTTGTTTTAAAGAAATGCATACATGAAAAGCGTCATTCCATTCCCAACATGTCCTTGTTTTGAAGATTTGATTTCTTTAATTTTGATAAGCTGAATTCCCATACAAATCAGTATAACAACTAACTTGTTTCGGTGTTTTTTTACACAGTTTTGAGAAAAATTAAATCAAAATAAGGAAAAATATTTATATTACATTGTTGTCAAGTTTGGTTTGAAGACAAACCGGTTTCGGCTAATATGCGCTATCTTCAGTTTTTTCTTTCAAGCAACCAAAAAGTAAGAAAAATATGTCTTTGATCGAGATACGTTTTTTTTTTTTTTTTAATGTATGATGTGCTTTTGAAAAACATTTCCGGAAAATTTTTTTACATCGCTATATGTCGCGAAAATACAATTTTTTCATATCTTCTGTATTTATAGTTCGATCTCTAAGTTTTAAAATGTTCTAGAAATTTTTTTTCCATCATCCCTTGTCAAGTTTGGTTTGAAGACAAACCGGTTTCGGCTAATATGTGCCATCTTCAGTTTTTTCTTTCAAGCAACCAAAAAGTAAGAAAAATATGTCTTTGATCGAGATACGTTTTTTTTTTAATGTATGATGTGCCTTTGAAAAACATTTCCGGAAAATTTTTTTACATCGCTATATGTCGCTAAAATACAATTTTTTCATATCTTCTGTATTTATAGTTCGATCTCTAAGTTTTAAAATGTTCTAGAAATTTTTTTTCCATCATCCCTTGTCAAGTTTGGTTTGAAGACAAACCGGTTTCGGCTAATATGTGCCATCTTCAGTTTTTTCTTTCAAGCAACCAAAAAGTAAGAAAAATATGTCTTTGATCGAGATACGTTTTTTTTTTAATGTATGATGTGCCTTTGAAAA
The DNA here is from genome assembly GCA_960531455.1 of Urophora cardui. NCBI lineage: Eukaryota > Metazoa > Arthropoda > Insecta > Diptera > Tephritidae > Urophora > Urophora cardui. The sequence continues at coordinate 37,927,983 of OY482670.1, read as the reverse complement.
ACATTTCCGGAAAATTTTTTTACATCGCTATATGTCGCTAAAATACAATTTTTTCATATCTTCTGTATTTATAGTTCGATCTCTAAGTTTTAAAATGTTCTAGAAATTTTTTTTCCATCATCCCTTGTCAAGTTTGGTTTGAAGACAAACCGGTTTCGGCTAATATGTGCCATCTTCAGTTTTTTCTTTCAAGCAACCAAAAAGTAAGAAAAATATGTCTTTGATCGAGATACGTTTTTTTTTTAATGTATGATGTGCCTTTGAAAAACATTTCCGGAAAATTTTTTTACATCGCTATATGTCGCTAAAATACAATTTTTTCATATCTTCTGTATTTATAGTTCGATCTCTAAGTTTTAAAATGTTCTAGAAATTTTTTTTCCATCATCCCTTGTCAAGTTTGGTTTGAAGACAAACCGGTTTCGGCTAATATGTGCCATCTTCAGTTTTTTCTTTCGAGCAACCAAAAAGTAAGAAAAATATGTCTTTGGTCGAGATACGTTTTTTTTTTAATGTATGATGTGCCTTTGAAAAACATTTCCGGAAAATTTTTTTACATCGCTATATGTCGCTAAAATACAATTTTTTCATATCTTCTGTATTTATAGTTCGATCTCTAAGTTTTAAAATGTTCTAGAAATTTTTTTTCCATCATCCCTTGTCAAGTTTGGTTTGAAGACAAACCGGTTTCGGCTAATATGTGCCATCTTCAGTTTTTTCTTTCAAGCAACCAAAAAGTAAGAAAAATATGTCTTTGATCGAGATACGTTTTTTTTTTAATGTATGATGTGCCTTTGAAAAACATTTCCGGAAAATTTTTTTACATCGCTATATGTCGCTAAAATACAATTTTTTCATATCTTCTGTATTTATAGTTCGATCTCTAAGTTTTAAAATGTTCTAGAAATTTTTTTTCCATCATCCCTTGTCAAGTTTGGTTTGAAGACAAACCGGTTTCGGCTAATATGTGCCATCTTCAGTTTTTTCTTTCAAGCAACCAAAAAGTAAGAAAAATATGTCTTTGATCGAGATACGTTTTTTTTTAATGTATGATGTGCCTTTGAAAAACATTTCCGGAAAATTTTTTTACATCGCTATATGTCGCTAAAATACAATTTTTTCATATCTTCTGTATTTATAGTTCGATCTCTAAGTTTTAAAATGTTCTAGAAATTTTTTTTCCATCATCCCTTGTCAAGTTTGGTTTGAAGACAAACCGGTTTCGGCTAATATGTGCCATCTTCAGTTTTTTCTTTCAAGCAACCAAAAAGTAAGAAAAATATGTCTTTGATCGAGATACGTTTTTTTTTTAATGTATGATGTGCCTTTGAAAAACATTTCCGGAAAATTTTTTTACATCGCTATATGTCGCTAAAATACAATTTTTTCATATCTTCTGTATTTATAGTTCGATCTCTAAGTTTTAAAATGTTCTAGAAATTTTTTTTCCATCATCCCTTGTCAAGTTTGGTTTGAAGACAAACCGGTTTCGGCTAATATGTGCCATCTTCAGTTTTTTCTTTCAAGCAACCAAAAAGTAAGAAAAATATGTCTTTGATCGAGATACGTTTTTTTTTTTAATGTATGATGTGCCTTTGAAAAACATTTCCGGAAAATTTTTTTACATCGCTATATGTCGCTAAAATACAATTTTTTCATATCTTCTGTATTTATAGTTCGATCTCTAAGTTTTAAAATGCTCTAGAAATTTTTTCGCCATAAAATTTCAGCATGAGTCTCCTCAGAAAAATCTTTGTAAAATGAACCTAAAAGACCACAGGAAGCGAAGGGTTAATACGATTAAACAATCGAAACCTTTCTCTCAGGCTAAAGGCATTGATAAACTTAGAGATCGAAGACCGAAGATATAAAAAATTGGTTTTATTGACATGTAGAGGCGTCCACAAAAAATTTCCAAAAAGACATCATATGGAGAGCGAATTTCTGGTTTTTGCGATACGGTCTAATGTGCATGGTGACGCTAATAGCCCAACCAGTCAACGACGCACGCACGTAGCCCGTGTCAGCTGACACAACCTGTCTTATGGAGTTGTAGTGTAAATGCCCACTCACCAACGCATGACGAAGGCCCCTTTAACGCACGTATCGTAGAAACCTAGCTCAGTTTGATTTTTCACGTAATAACGTGTCAGCTGATTGCTCTCTTTGCAACAGGGTTGCCGGAGCGATCATTTTGTAGTAAATTAGTACGAATCTTTCAATATGCTCCCAAAGTACCTCAATAATTATTCCGAATGTTGCCGATTATAAAATTATGTTAACATAAGTGTATTTTTTTTTAAATATGGAGATAAAAATGTAATAAAAAAATTAAAGTTTTTTCTTGCGTTTTTTTTACTAAATTTGACTATTGCCGCAATTGTTTTTTTACAAGGAAATAAAAATGTAAATAGAGAAAATGAAGGTTTTTTGGCGCTTTTTTTTACTAAATTTTACTACATATTGTATCAATCGTTTTTATTTGTTTTTATGTGGAGATAAAAATTTAAATAGAAGAAAATTAAGTTTTTCCTGCTGTGTTTTCTTTACTAAATTTGACTATTGTGGATATTTTTGACTGTTGCATTTAATACATTTGACTATTAGGCATATAACTTTTTACAATTTTTGCAAATACGAAAAACGGCATACTATAGTCGAATAGAGCATAAAAAGTATGAACCCCATTATTTTTCTTTTTTGCGAAATTGCAATAAAGTTTCCGCGCAAAACGAAATTACTTTTTTATCAGAACTGCTGAAAAAAACAAAAAAAGTTTTGTACATCTGCGCAGAGCGTGCAATTAAAATTGTGCAAGACATTTTACCATTGTGTAAATCATCATATACTTTAAACGTAAAACTTATTTCATACTATAACAATTGACAAAAATGTAAAAATAAAAATATTAAAAAAAAAAAAAAAAAAATCTGACTTTTTTTAGAAATCCATTTTTGCGCGGAACGTTTTTGAACCGAAATCACCTAAAAAAGTGATATTCATTACTTGTACAATATTTGCCACCACGTGGTGGCATGCCAAATTTTTCGTCAAAATTTGTTATATGCCTAATGTACATATTCTTAAAAGCCTTTAAGAAATAGTAGTAGAAAATGTAGAAGCACGGAGTCAGAAGTAAACAAAACTGCAATTAATATTTGGTTTTAAATTATCATGATACAACATTTTCAATTTAAAAATTTATTTATTAATAAATTCTATGAATAATACGATTTTCAAGAAAAATTACTACGAAACCAAACACAAGTTACTACGAAATCAAAAACTGCATGTATACTTTGCTGTACAATGGTAACGCTGTTATTCAACTCATTCCAAACAAACCAAAAACAATGCAGAATGTCCGTGTCCAAACACAGCAACTCTGCCGCGAAATTATCCAACGATTCTCTTTTGTGCCGCTGTTCTGTCTTCCATTTGTCCAAACACATCAACTCGTCGCTGGCCAACTTTTGTTCATTATGTTTTGTTCTGGCATTCTTCGAACGCTCTGATTGGTCACTGGCGATAAGAATTGCTGCACAAAGCGTGTTGTCCGAGCACCGACGACTTGGTGCCCCCCTCCTTTCCTCGTCGCCTTCTCACCCACAAACGAACAAAAGCAGCGGGTTGCTCAACTTCGTGTCTCCGTGTTTGGACGTCGACAATGTAAACAAAGGAAAACAACTGATTCTTGTGTTGGGTATGCGTGCGTTTACGTGCGTGAATGGTGTCGATTTTCAACTATTGCGTGAGGTAACTGAGAGATATGACGCCGTCGGTCAATGGTTGGACTATAAATCAGCTTTACATATTCAAATCATTGCAAATGAGGGGAGCATAAGGTCAGATTCGATGGAAGAAATTAATTGTTCATTTGCATATGCACGCTCAGCATGTTAGTTCAATGAATTATATTATACCCAGTTGTGGGCTTAAGCAATAAAATCAATTGGGTATATTAAAAACTTCCTAGATTTGGCGTAGTTATGGTGTCATCACAGCGACCCTAATAACCTTATTTTAACTATGAGAGGAAGTCATAAATGTTGATTATACTATTATGTATGTACTTACAACTTATGTACACTCAGAAAAAACCCGCATCGTAAAAATGACTATGAAAATATTCAGCTTTACTATTCGCGTTTTTACTATGAAAACACGGAAATATGACTATGAAACAACTTGATCTGAATATAAAAGTATTACTTCAACCGTTCAAGTTGAAAAATATTCAACTTGAATATGAAAAACTTTGAGTTGACTAGTAAATACTAATCCAACTGGACAAGTATTAATACCTGTCATTATACAATTTGTAATAGTCATCTTCAAGTTGAAACATATTTATTTTAACTACTGTTGATGCTTCAACTTCAATATGGTCCATAGTAAACTTAAATATCTAGCACAGTAAAAGCAATTTATGCTGCGTAGATTTTCGTTGCTTCATTTGAATGCGGCTTTTCAAATTTCCGTAATTCTTAGATGGTTTATACATTGTTCGAGCTATACAGCATGATTAAGCAACTCAAATATAACTAATTTTCCACAAGGGAAATGAGTTGGCTTATTTAATGGTATTTTTCATACCCCAGAGGTTGGCACTCTCGCCGAACTTTGGAGCTACAGCGCTCCCCCCTTGTGAATACATAAAAGGGTTTAAAAAGCACATATGTATACTTATGTATGTATATGCATATGTACACACAAATTTTAGACACATTACTAAATTCAATATAAAATATATTTAAAACAAATATGTTGTAACTTTAACTTGACTATAAAAATATTCAATTTGAATATGCTGCATTTTTCAACATATTTAGGACAACTATTTTTCATAGTTGTTTTTACTATGACAACACTTCAAGTCGAGTATGGTTAATTTTCATTTTAACTACTTAATATTTATTATGATGGTATGAAGTGCACCGTAGTCAGATTCACTATTTTCATCCTAGGCGCAAAACCATTGGTAAAAATAGTAAAATCAAGGTGTAAATAGTCAGATTTATGTGCTTTTTTTGCTGAGTGTATACCAAACTATATTCGATATTTGCAAAGATGGGGCCGTAAAAAGTGCTGAATGCATTTATCACAGATGGTAGAAGGAAAAAAAACTTACAAAACAAATTTGGCGCAAATTCAGCGACAAATATTTTCGGCAAATTTTCGAAAGACATAGAAAAAATAAAATGAGAAAAGACAACGAACGCCCCCCCCCCCCTTAAAAACAACTCAGGTGACATTGATGAAAAATGTGATGACAAACACTGCAGCGGTGATAAAATATTTGCACTTACAAAATGCTGATTACGCCGATTGGGCTGTTAAAATATTTGGAGACAAATATGTGCATACATATGAATTTATGTGCACTTGCATGCATGTACATTAGGGTGGCCCTTAAAAAATCAAATTATGCAATTTCTTCGGTCTCACCCCCTAGATCGGTAACAGCACAGTCAGAGACACCAAATATAAATTTTGGCCCCGACCGCAGATTGTTAAGCGGTATCGCACAGGGATCAAAGTTTAGACCAAAGTAAGCACCAAACAATATCATACAATTTTGTTTATCTTATGCACAAAATCGATAATCCTGTACTCGAGGATACCAAATATAAATTTTGGACCCGATTGGAGACGGTTAAGGGGTGTCGAAAAGGGTCACAAATGGCAATATCAACTTTTACCGCTGTGCGACAACCCTTAGCCATGCCCGATCGGAACAAAAATTTATATGTAATACCTTCGAATATATTAGCATCGACCTAGGGGGTGAGGTTGAAGAAATATGATACACAATTTGTCTCCAAACATTTGGGGACCACCCTAATGCACATACATATATGTATGTAGTACGTATGTTTGCATAGCGGAAATAATTTAATTTATATGTAGGTAGGTACATTCTTTCACATTTGTGTATGTACATACATATGTACATGGGCATATGCATATTTTGTTTACTTGTTTGCACTTTTTTTCTTAACGTAGCATTTTTTTTATATTTATAGTCATACGTAAATGCAAATATTCGCGCGAAACAAATTTTGTCGTGTTTATACAAATTTCACATAAAAAAAAAATAAACCAAAAAATATTTTTACTCCCACAGAATTTTTATAATCTGCCCCGGTTTAATTTTCAACAACTGCGTTTGTCTTATAATTATAAAGATTGTTGTAGTTATTTTTTTTTAACTTCGCAAAAATATTAAGTTCTTTTATTCTCAATTTTTTACCCACACTCCAAAACTGCCAGTCAATATTGTTAATAAAGTATTTGGTAACAAAGTATTTGATTTGTTTTCTTTTGAATACCAACGTGGCCAAAATGTTCAAAAAAAAGACATTCAAATTTATTTATTTTCACGCGTGCGAGCAACACTATTCACAACAGCGGCCAAACGAAAACTGGCGCTACTCACGCGATGGGGCACGGCAAACCAGCCAATACGTGAAACATCCGATGATGGTCGTTGACTGTGCTCCAACAAACTGCCAACAAACAACAACAACATAGACACACAGCAGACAACAGCTAACAACATCAACCAAAGTCAAGCAAAACGAAGCCGAGAACAACGAAATGTATGTAAGAAAATAAAAAAGGTAACAACGATAAAAGCCACGTGCAATTCGATTCAAAAGTCAACATGTTGCTAACTTGATTTGTGCTAGATGTTGCGCAACATAGCGCCACATTCTTCCAAGCAACAAGTTATGAGAGTAGTTGGTATCAAATGCCAACCGGCAAGTGAAAATGTGAGCAAAACAAAAATTGGAGACAACCACATCTATTCCGGTTTACGATCCACTTTCATCGGAGGTGAATCGGATCAAATGGCATTCTGCAATTCGATTGACGTCCGATGAACGTCAGATTTTTTCGAAGTTCGGAAATCGGCATTCTGGTTCACGATGGATCGGATTTTTGACAGTTTATCGGAGCGATTCTTTCCGTCAGCTTTTGTGTGTCGGAGGCAATAGAAATTTTGATTATTTTTGGAAATATTACCAATTTAATGTAATTAAACTATGATTTTTAAATTTATGCAACATTATTATACAAAACGGGCTTGGTTTAGCTATGCCACTGGCCTTTTCTTTGCAAAATAAGTGAACAAAAGGAATCTGTAGTGAGTTTCTGTAACAAAATCGCGAAAATTTTCGATCAAAATGACGTCACATTAATACGTTCCACACTTTGTCACCACCTAAAAAGCAGGTGAGAATCTATCGATTGACGTCATTATGACGTCACTCAGGCGAAAAGATTGATAGAGTTCAGTTACAGAAACGCAGTGCTGGTTTAGTACAATAGACTGAATAGAGGGAAATAAGTACAAGGAGTTGCAACGTATTGAACTTTTATTTAATAATAAAATTTATTATCCTTTTTAGCAATATTTATATATTATTGTTTAATAAAAGCTTCTGAAAATAATTTTAATTGTGTATTATTACTACGATCATGTAATATGAGTGGGTAGCGCAAGTCGGGCATAATTTCTGTGCCAAGATGTACTCCTTTAAGCATTTTTGCCTGACTGTGTCTTTTTAAAGATTTAAAATATCGCCTTGCAACATGATTTACAAACATTTGCACGAGAAACTAACAAATCGAAGAAACGTGCTCACTTTCTATATCCGTTCATGCCCAACGCGGCCTGGCGAGTCACAAAATTCCTGCTACACGATATGTACATATTCATGACTTGATTGATCGCAACCTGGATCTCAAATTTGCTTTTATGTTTTGCGATCCATAAAAACTTGTTGATATGCGACCAGTGTGGAGCGGCATCCAAGGATTGCATCAATATAACATATTACTATAAATACATAGTGTAAAATAAACCAACTGCAAGAGGTTTTCGCATGAAACTTTGTTGGAATAAGCTGTAAATGTTATTTTCACTAAAGTTGGCATTTTCATTGCCCTTGAGTTCATGGAGTCCAGTTTTTTTCATTATTTTTAAATTACTAATAGTTAAAGTGGGAATCGCAATAATGTACCACTGGTGTTAATGGAAAATTTGTAAATAATGAACCACGATCCTATCACAGATCATAAAAAAATCGCTCCCGCGGACGATTATAGCGCAAGAGATATTCCTTGTTAAAGCAATGTGTGTGTAGAAGACTTCTTTGTGTCACCGGCCTTTGGGCGCGCTTTAAAAAATCCTCAGCCGGCAGAATTCTCCTTTTGGAGAACTTTAATATTATAATTTAATAATAGTTGAAAGCGTTGAAGGTAGATGAATTATCATCCAAAGAATATTTCCTGAAAGTTTCACTGAAAAATTCGCAGTAGTTTTTAAATAAATAAAATTGGTTCATTCTATCCAAGCTTAGCCGGTGTTAATTTCCGAATTACAAGGTATTATCGCATTAAACTTGGTGACAGTATTCTATAAATGCCGTTTTCATATATGATGTCACTTTTTTTTATAATAGAAAGCAATATTTTAAAAAATTTAATTAAAATTAATGTCCAAATTCCTTTGTTCTTCCATTTATTTTTTCACTAAATAAGTTGTTGCAGCAATGGAATCCATTTTTTAACCATTTAATATATTCTTTGTGAAAATTTAATCTAAAACTTACTGAAAATATAAATTTGCTGTCAAAAATACAAATGTGCTGTCAAATAATACATATTATTTCGCATAAACGCTACCTAACACTGATTCGAACATAGTTTAACACTTAACAACACTTATGTTCGAAACGTCGTAAACCAGAATACCAATTTCCGTTTTGTCGTAGCAGCCGGCGTCGCCGCGATCGGAGTTCCGAGGGATTGTAGAATAGCTGTGAACAAATAAAAATTAGTAAGAGGAGGGGAGCAGTGGGGTCAAATAATCGGATTTCTCTCGTTTGTTCAAGGTGTACATATTTAAATACATATGTTTATACATTCATATGTACAAACATGTATGGATACAGATAGGTGTACTTGACTCTCTCCCCAAAACCTACACACCTAATCAGAAATCACGCGATTTTTAAATACGTTATGAATGTAAACAATTAGGTAAGGTTGTACTTATTAACGCTTTACATATAGAAAAAAAAAGGCACGTAATTATACCTAGTAGCACAAGCTCAACATTCTAGCATTTCGCGTTAAGATTATTATTTTTATGGTCTCGATTTTAACTTTGTTTGCTAAAGGTTATTGGATTTTCACTATAAGCTTTTTTTTATAATAACGGTGTGTTTGTCCACCATTAGAAAATAATTGTAAAGCCCGTGTACCCCAACATCGTTCTGATGGAATGTGAGTTAATCACTGCCTTTAATCTATAAGTGAGGTTTTTTTTATTTTGCTTAAATCAGTGATTATTTTCGATAATTTACTCAAGTACCTACGCAGTGTCAGTGTGTAATATTTTCTACTTTATGATACCCGCTATAAAACTGTAATAATTTCTGTATGTAAATATGCAGATAAATTCTTACCGAACTTAGCATTTAATACCCAGTTGCGTTTTTAACAGACCTCTTTATGATACCATACATAATATAATATCATACTTACTTATGTACGTAATAAAAGAGGGCGTGGTCGACAACTAATTTAGGTAATTTTTCGCCCACATTTACGCCTTTGCAAACACATCACGCGAAGCAAATGTCGACATACATACATATATATATATAGCTGAATGATTTATACAGTTATTTATTTATGACATATTAAACTATTAAATTGCGTTCTTAAAAAAGTAGGCGTGGCAATGCCCATTTTCGTAAATATCATACGGTGATATGTACGTATAAGACAAGGTGACATTGCATATATGAAATTTCATTACCCTTTCAGGTGCATCTTGTGAACTTGACTATATATATGTATGTATATACAAAAACTATATTTTCCAACACGTGGTATATAAATATTCTTATCACCCACTTCACACTTTTCAATATAAAAATTCCAATTGACGATTTTGCTTGCGAATTTCCCGATTGTCAGATTATGACGCTAATCACAATAAACAATCTATAAATCTAAAATCGTATAATTTTGCTGGATTAATTCATAAATAATCGTGCAATGTTTCACGTGATTCGATAAACTAATCGTTTGATTTAATAGCTATTTAACTTTATAGATTTCACGAAATTATATAGAAATGTTCAGGTAATAATAGAACTCACACATTTAGTAAGTATGGAAAAAAGAGGGAAAAGAAAATTAAAATATCACCTGTTCAGTGTTGATTGATAACAATAATTTTTTCATTTTGCTAGCAATCAGAAAATAATTTCTTTAGCAACTTGTACAATTACAGAATTTCAATATCGGAAGTTAGAAAAAGGAATTAGTAGTATCTTTGGATTATGCATCCTCGTATGCCAGTAAAACTTGCTCTAACGATAATAAAGCTAACTTACTTATGGCGTTTCGCAGTTATTCTGCATTTTTGTCGGGCTGTCAAATTTTTTGTTCTATTCCACATAGATTCCACACATTTTTAGGGTTGATTGTTCTATTGCCAAAAATGTCGCACGCTCCCCGACCACAGGGCAGCATTTTCTGCCCTTAATATAACCAAGGGGTTGCATTATTTTTGTTTCATACGTCACATGAAAAATTCAACATTTTCGTTCAGAATCGAAAACGCTATTAGTTAGCTGAAGCATGGAAAAATGTCTCTATTTAAGCCAATATCCATAAATGCAAACATATAGTGCAAACTCAATAAAAGTCTGGTACCGCATTAATAACAGAAATTGTTGTTGTATTTGGCACGGTTTTCGATTTGAAGGTAGTGTAGTTTGGCCACGCGCGCCTCCGCAAGTATGCTGCCTTATTTACATATGTACATACCAGTGGGAATGAATAATTTCTATGAATAGGTAATTTACAAAGGAAGCTGGAGTTGAATTGAACATAAGCTGAAGTAGTTTATTCAATGAAATAATTTTGGCTACTACGGCTGAATGGTAACTAAATATATTTTATAAAATCACCTGGTCCGTTCAAATATTTATTCAATAAATAAGCTGTACATACTAAACATTTAATAAAATATTTTATTGTTTTGGTTTTACTTGCAGGGGAGACAGTTTCCACAAAAGTTTATATAAAAGAAAAAAAACAATTTTTTAACACGTAGCGACTGTTCATTTCGCGATTTTTTTAATTCCGGATGTTATTTTTGGTCTCTAGTTTATAATGCAAAAATTCAATAGATATGTACCTTTCATGACGGCAATTGGTATATCTTGATAGGCTTCATCTCATTCTCGTTCTTAAAAACGTCGTCATCCACATATGTTTATGTCTGCACGTATGGTTTTATTTAACAGTATCACATCAATGTACTAATTACAATTATGCGTTCTTCACTTATGTAAAGCTTTTTTTAAATATTACCTTCATTCTAGCTTTTAATAAGCTTAAAGCTCATATATGCCTCAGACACAAACCCATTAACAAAATCAAAGTGCGTTTATTTAGTTAGTTCAATACAGGATCTAGTGACAATCAATTACCTTGCATTCTTATTAATTTGCTTCGAAACGATGTTTGCCCGAAAATCTTTAACCCATTCGTAGTATATGCTGCGACTAATAAAACAAGTTGGTTATTCATAAATCGACAAAAAAATCTGTATTTTTTCAAGTTTTATAGAGAATTCTTCAAGTTATTAAAAATAGCAAATTGATTGCAAAATTCTTCCATATTCTAAACAAATAGCATTAAATACAAATATGCTTTCAAAAGTCTCAATGATTTTATTTATACACTTTCAAAAAGTCTCTGTCTGAAAAAGTTACTCATACGCCTATGCACATGCGATACCCGGATTCTAGAAATCGCCATCGCTAAGTGAGATCGCCAAAAATCGCTAAATTTATTCAGACACGCCTAAAAATATGCAATATCTGGTAATATGTTTGACATACAAATTTACTATTATGGTTTTCAATTTCAAAACTAAAAAAATATTGTATAAAAACTAGTTATGTATGTGAGATATTTAACATTGAATTTTCAAAATTCGATCATATTTCGGTTTATTTTTTAATGTAGTTAAATTTCTTATGGGATAAGCTTTCAAGTAATAACAGAAAATACTCAAATAAAATTGAGCTTGGTGCCGTGGTTTTTTCTAATTTGTGGCTTAATACTTATGAAAACTTCACATAGATATATGGATTACTCAGTCTTCATTAAATACGAAATTAAAACAGTGTAATTAGCAATAAATTCAAAACAAAAGCTATTGTGTTGTATGAAAGCATATGCCAACGACAATATTTTGCGGAGAAAGTCTGCCTAACAAGAGATATTAAATTTTATTGCATTTTAGCTTTTCAAAAGTTATTATGATAATGGCTGAATGATTTTAAGTATAGCAGTCACACCTCCGAGCAGCATTGCCGTTTTAGCCATTTGGTGGCTAGATTTAGCCTTAGATTTTGCCACCTTCCAGTTTTTTAGCCACCGCATGTATTTAACCCTAGTTCGGCCGACGAGTCACCTGGGTGACTATTTCACATTTTTCGCACAAAAAAACATATTTTTAATAAATTCTATTACCTTGTGTTCCATGACATCTTAAAGTTGTTAATTTTGAGCAGAAAAAACACGAAATAAAGTTTTAAGATTTAATCCATAGAACACTGTTACAGTTTGAGATCTTATATTCTTATTCTGGCCGACGTAGTCACCTGGGTGACCACGGGTAAATTCAAACGTAATATACATACATACAAATGAAAATGTTGGCATATGATTATTTCCTGCACTCAACACATTTGACAATTGATTGAATGCACTCCTGGCACCCTGGCCGTTTACAAACTAAGCAAACTTTTCGGGAGTTCCGTTGTCTTTCGTTCACATGCCGACAAACATGACACCTGCCTTTGATTGCCATTTGACCAGTTTCATCACGGTGCTCAATTCGCGTTTCTTATGCGATGGACGGAGATAAACGAGTATTCAAAACAGGCTGCATATCGGTAGGTATGTACGTGATAATGCTGCAGGATACGAGGGTTTGATGCGTGGCGGCTTATAGCTCCAGTGGCCAATTAACGAGCAAGTCCTTTTAGATAGGTTGCTGGCCTAAATACAAAATATTTGTATGCCATATTTTGCTGGCTTTGACGGGATACATTGACGGAACGACACTCGATCACGAAATGGAAAGTTTCTCTAAATGGTAGAGTTGAAATGAATAAGAACTCCATAGGTCATCAATCGCCTCCATGCTGGACTTATGAACTCCACAAGCTATGCAATAAAATTCCATAGAATTCAATATTGTCAGTTTTGTCATCTTCAACATCGTTGTCATTGCCAAATTTAACATCATGGTCATCCTCCTCGAACAACTTCTCAATATCCGCTCCCGTCAATGTTCTATATAGTATAAATATCCAGTACACATTTCATCAGAAATAGCATACTTACCTTCGATTAACGGTGTTGTGCAGTCGGTTATGGCTACAAACCGCTCAATTTCAATCCTACAGTCTGCATTTTTATCTTTATTGGTTGAACTGATTGCGTCCTCGTATTTTACACGCTTAGAGCTGGCCATTTTCAACAATTTAAAGTAACTGAATTAAGTTTTTCACAATTGTACCAAAATGAACAGTAAAAATAATCAGCTTTTAAACTTTTCAGATGCCTATTTTCACTTAATTTCACTTATTTCGCAATTTTTCAGACATTTTTTCTTTACTACCCTCCATTTACATCTGAACTTTAAAACTTTTAAATATGGTCACCCGGGTGACTGCTTCGGCCGAAATGAGTTGTAAAAATCGTCGGCCGAACTAGGGATAAGAAGTTTTCATAGGAAAGACCGATATAGTAATAAAATGAAAGATCGGTGTAAAGTGTGGAAACCAGAGAATTTCGTAGAGTGTTCCGTGAATTTGTCATATTTTTAATTTTTACAATTTTTATCGATCCTATAAAATAAATTTCTGTATTAATTTTATAAATAACTGCGAATAGCCTTTTCTTATATAGAAGATAAAACACGCACAAAAATGTACAGTAAAAATATCTAATTTTTCTGACGATTTTTTCGAACTCCCTTTGTACTGCATTTTAGAGTACTTCGTCATAAGATTATATTGAGAGTCCTTTTTGAGTGCTATTCTGGAGCGCAGCGAATATTGAATGTTATATCGCACGTTTTATGCAATAGGCATTTAACTCGAAAAAATTTTTTTTGTGAAAACGCAAATAAACTTTTATAATTTCAAATAGTTTCCTTCTACGGCTAATTACAAAATCACTTTTATTTCCGCTATTTTTATCTTTTTGAGTATTTTATAAGACTAGACTCAAAGGCACGACCCAGTTATTGAAATATATGGCAAAATATCAGAAATCGAAAATTTCGAGTTAAATCCCTATTGCATAAAACGGGCGATATGTGCATTTAATTGAATACAATGTGAGAACACTAAAATAAGTTAAAAGCTAAATTGACTGAATTTATTGGCATGTCTGAACAGCGCTGCGTCTGTGACTACTTGAACTAGAATGCATTATGATATATGTAGTGACGAATATTTTGTTTCCTAAAAGGTTGATTTGATCAGCTGCTCACACAATTATGAGTAGGTACATACATACGTCATCATTAATTACCCTTTTTTACTTATTTAAAAAAAAATATAAAAATATATTAACTATGCCTTAATTTGCCGTACAACGTACATAGATACACTTAAATGTGGTATACTAAGCTATTACATATTTATGTACATATATATATATACATATGGTGCAGTGAAATAACGCCCGTGGAATTAACGCCCGCAGGCGTTATTTCCCAAAAAAAAGGAAATAACACCCGCGGGCGTTTTTTTTTCTTGAAAAAGAAATAGCGCCTGCGAATAAAACGAAATTAAACCCGTGGGTATTATTTCCACTCAGAAAGGGAAAGAACGCCCGCGCGCCCTATTCGGCGATGTGGGCTTTATTTCCCTTTCAAAAAGGGCAATTAAGCCCACAGACGGGGGTTTTTTTTAAATATGGTGTATTAGTGGGAAAATCGCCGCAGGCGAAAAATTGGAATAAAAAATCGCGCGATATTTTATTCCAATTTTTCGTTTTTTTAAATATGGTGTTTGTTTTATTGGAAAAGCGCCGCAGATATATTTATTTTAAATAATATCCATTTAACTAAGCCTCTCTCAGTAATAACCCTGAGCCTCTCTGTCTCAGTAATTACTCGTAGGTATTATTTCTATTAAGCGGCGGAGTTGACACATATGTACATAATATTTGAATATTTAGAAGGGATTTAAAAAAAATTTAAAGAATCGAAAAATTGGAATTAAAAATCGCGCGATTTTTTATTCCAATTTTTCGCCTGCGGCGCGTTTTCCAATTATAATACACCATACTCAGAAAACACGAAAAATTGGAATTAAAAATCGCGCGATTTTTTATTCCAATTTTTCGCCTGCGGCGCGTTTTCCAATTATAATACACCATACTCAGAAAACACGAAAAATTGGAATTAAAAATCGCGCGATTTTTTATTCCAATTTTTCGCCTGCGGCGCGTTTTCCAATTATAATACACCATACTCAGAAAACACGAAAAATTGGAATTAAAAATCGCGCGATTTTTTATTCTAATTTTTCGCCTGCGGCGCTTTTTCCCTAATACACCATATTTAAAAAAAACCCGTCTGCGGGCTTAATTGCCCTTCCGAAAGAGAAATAAAGCCCATGGATCAAACGAAATAACGCCCGCGGGAATTATTTCTTTTTCAAGAAAAGAAGAAACGCCCGCGGGCGTTATTTCCTTTTTTTTTGGGAAATAACGCCCGCGGGCGTTAATTCCACGGGCGTTATTTCACTGCACCTATACATATTTATATCTGCATTTATACAAATATAAATACATAAACACTTATATGAATTGCAAAATATTTACATATTTATGTAGGTATTTAGTTTCAACGGCAAGCAATGCATTTACTAAACATACGTATATATGTACATATGTATATGTATGTATATACTGCGTACCTTGCCACAAAGCAAAAGCAAACGCCAATAAGCCACAAATCAGTTGGTGTTAAATGGTGCGCGCGCGTGGTTGTCTTCAGTTTCGAAATTCGTGCGGGAGCTAGAGCTTTGCAGACGTTCAGCTTGATTCGGATACATGATATTTTTGGAATACAAACCTATATAAATAAAATAAAATATATTTTTCTGCCGAAACTTAAATTTAAACTAGTATTATTATTAGCTGAAAACTAAGATGGGTGTTCTAATACGAATTTTGGTTGCGGCATGTGCATTTGGCTTGGCCGTGCTTCTACAAAACTATCGACATTATTCACGTTCCCTACCAGCTCCGGAATTGAATTCCGCCGTATATTGGGGGCCAGGCAGTGAAGATAATTATAAAAAAGACACCAAAGTGAAACCATTTGATATAAAAGCAGGCCCTGAGGTACATACATATACTCTTCAAACATACATATGTACATACATACATTTGTGTGTAAATAAATCAGTAAAATACAAAGGTCATGTGCATACATACATACATCAATACATGTGTATTTTTGCATGAATGCATTAAGTATGTAGCTATTAATTAACTTTATATCTAAAATGTTGAAAAAAACAAAAAAAATAATACATTAATAACTCACATTGGTGTTTACTCTTTTGATACAAGGGAAATCTTAAAGAAGTAATCTAACATACATTCACATACAAATATATACGTATGTACATTTGTGCATACATGCAAGTGTAATTAATTATAATTAATAAAACTAAATGGAAACCAAGCCATGGCCATTTATTACCAAATAAATATGAGAAGATAGTTTTAGTTTGTTTGTATACATATGTATACTTAAATGTAGGCATGTATGCATTGTGGATTTTCGTGAAGCTGCTTGAACTTCGTTACAACTTGAACTTTAAAAAACTGTGGACATTACAAACTCCAAACTAACCAAGGCCATTGTTAAGATACAGGTGTTGGATTTTGTATGGCATGCTTTTTTATTCTGAACATTGTATACGTACATAGTAAGTATTCATATGTATGTTCAGACATGCGTTTAATAGACCATTAAGAGCCTTTTAGCAATTTAGAGCCATAATTGAGCGCACTTCTCTGGGAAACTTTATCGGATCCCTCTGCCACTCCCTGTTCAGAGTAGATACTCGCTCGTGGGATTATTTTGAGAACACCTTTTTGCTTCTACTCTGGATCACACAGAAATAGTTGCTTTAATACTTAACTAGTATCGCCGGTGCTCGAAATTCGACCATGCAATTTATTTTTTCAACTTTGTATTGGTACAAAAATTAATCCTTTTCGCGGAGATAAGCAACACTTTCTAAATTCCAGTTGTACCGCAACACTGATTTGCCCTTTTGATCACGGTCCGACGCGAAATCATGGTCAAAATCAAGGCAGATCTAGGAAGATAGGCCCGGTGGCGAATTCAGAAATTTCCCATGTATTTTGTTATTGTAATTGGTAGAGTGTAATGTCAAAATGATATTTCGGCGTGGTTAAAATCTGAATTCGCTTGGGGCACGTCCATTCCTATTGGCCATGATGTGAATTCGCTTTGATTTTGACATTACACTCTACCTTTGTAAATAAAAAAAGAAGTTTTTCAATTCGCCGCCGAGCCTACCTGTTAGATATGCCTCGGTCAAAATTAAAATTACTCAGTGTACTCTCCCGCACCCTCTCTCATTTTTCGCTTTAATGGAAAAGCAATCAGTGTTGCCGCAGCCTCAAAAAATTTGGTATCAAAAATTGATACTTTCATGGATTTTTTCGTATCACCGAAAATTTTTTGGAAAAAAACTTAAATTAATCAAAAAAGCTGTTTTTGGGATTTTAACCCGTATAACAAGTTTATACGGCAAATTTCGTTTTCGTATCACTGAAAAATTTTTGAAAAAAATTAAAATTAATAAAATAAGCTGCTTTTGTGTTTTTAACGTGACATCATTTTTTATTATATTTACCAATATAAAAATATAAAGATAAAACATAACGCTCTTTGCTCATGCCTGCCATGGGCAGTGATGCCTGTATAGTAGTGAGTTTGATAAAATGTTGCCCATTTTTGGTATTTTCAAGACTTTCACAATACATATTTTTCGCGGCAAACACAGGTTGTTACAATTTTTAGAAAATCTTAAAAATGAAAAAGAATAGGTTGATGTTCTTTGATTTTGATTAAATCGTATCAAAATTATTTGATGCTGATTAAAAAGGTATCAAATTTGTTCTACGGCAAAATAAAAAGTATCTACGTATCTTGGGCTTAAAAAAGTATCATACGATTGTATCAAAACGGGAACACTGAAAGCAATAGGAGATATTTGGCCGCTTTGATTTTGATCTGAGCGTAAACTGGGCCAATGCATATAAAATAGAGAGAGCGCTTTTAAATTAAAGCGACTCTTCAACTGTGTTTGTGATATTTGTAAACACGTTTACGATATATATTTCTCTTAACTAAAAACTTTATTTATTAATTATAAAGAAATTAAATAATTTATAGAAAAAAATATATGCCTATGCACTGCTCCTGACTCATACGAACACATCCATATCAATTTTATGTGGATATGAGTATGTTAAATGTGCTAAACAGCCTGGCAATTGTTTGTATGGGAAAAATGTTAGCCTATTAATATATAGATTGTGTGTTCATTTAATGGAATAAGTGTGAAAACCAAATTCAGAGATGCAATTTAAAGCTTAATTGACTCAATTAATTTGGCATGCCTAAACATAATATTAGACTTTTAAAGTACTTAAGCAAAAATCCATTCTTTGACTAAAATCTCTTGTGGCTGTAATTATTAAAGAATTAAAACAAAAAGACATAAACATATTCTACAACCAGTTTTTGTGAATTTGTGAAACCATTCTGTATATACATACATACATACGCATGTAGTAGTATTTTTCAAATTATATATGTAATTGCTCATGCTTTATCACATTATGCAATTTGGTTTGTAAGCAAGTTTGTTTACAAGTAATACTTTTATTTATTTATTATTTAAGCTCATTGCCGACCTGAAAGCGCAATTGTCGCGTCCATTGAAATTACATGAACCGCTGGAGGGTGTTGGCTTTCAATACGGTTTTAACTCCAATGAGCTAAAGAATGTAGTTGCATATTGGCGTGATACTTATCTGAGGAAATGGGATGAAAAGGAAGCGTATTTGAAACAGTTTCCACATTTTCAAACACAAATTCAAGGGTAAGTTTTAATTAAATGTAAATAAATATACATACATAGATGCACTTAGGTATAATGGCGAATTGTTTTTTTTTTTGTTTTTTTTATTATATTTTTTTATCGCCTTTTACTTTTTACATTTGCAAATTTATAGGTTGCCACTTTCGGTTCTGTTGCGCTCATTAAAATTCACAATGAGCACATAGCTAATCAGCGTTCTCAATGGGGGGTCAATAGCAATGCCAACCAAAACGCGCCATAACATGCAATAATGTGCAATGAATAATGAAATAGATAATTTTTAATTTTATGTGTATTCAACATAGTATGTTCTATTAATTTATATGCCCCACCATCTGCATGCGTAGTACGTACATATGTAAATTCCCTGCGAATATTATTCATTCAATACCTTAAGGTACATATTCATATTTACTCAATTTTAATTTCCATTAGGTACCTAGGTACCTATCAGAGATCAGCAGCGGTGCACCGCATTTTCTAAAGCACCGCAAAAATACTTATTTTTTGAGTGGCTCAAAAAATAAGTACCCAGAAAAAAAATTCACCGCCACCGCATTGATTGAAAACCTAAATGATATTGCGGTATTTAGTGTTGTTTACACCGCATACCGCAAACACCGCATAACGCAAACACCGTATACCACAAACACCGCATATCGCAAACACCGTATATCGCAAACACCGCAATCACCGCAATCACCGCAAACACCGCATTTGTTTATTTGTATACTATTCAGTGTTGCCGGAAATTTTTCACACACTGCAAAGGTATAGGCAATTGAAAATTCATTTTTGTTTGTACATAAATACATAGATATGTGTGTCTGATTACAGCAAATTTATTCTCAAGTATTTTTTTTTATTTTTGTGTGCTTTGTTTTTTGTGGCAGTTTTTTGAATACATAATAAAATATTTTTCAATAATGAAATAATCAAAAAATTTCATTTTTAAATCCAATACGACTAATAGGGCCGTCAGAATGAATACTTTTCCGTCAAACTAGCAATCCGTTTAATTGACAACATAGTTGAATTAAATGCATTTAAATGACGATGGACACATGCAGTACTTCAGCTTTGCCGTAAAAAGACATCTAATTCAGCTATATTTCTCAGTTAAACGAATTTCTAGATTGACGGAAAAGTATTCATTCCGACGGGCGCATAATAAAATTTATAAAAATAAACATGTATATTGTTGTTGCTCCAATAAAATGACAAAAACTTCGGTTTCAATCAATGTATCGTAGCCCTTTCAATGAAAAAACTAAAAAAAAAAACAATCCTGAGAGTTTTCCTGTCTAGATATTCTTTGGTTAAAATCAATTTGTAATCAGTAGTATTTTTCATCAGAAATCCATAAGACGGTAGAAATTACAAACAAAAAATCGCACTGGCAACATTGTAAATATCTCTATTTGGAAATGCGGTGTTTGCGGTATGCGGTGTTTGCGATATGCGGTGTTTGCGATATGCGGTGTTTGCGGTATACGGTGTTTACGATATGCGGTGTTTGCGGTGTTGTGATATCCATACTACCGTATACCGGAATTGATCAAGAAAATGCGGTGCGGTGTTTATTATGATCGCATATTTTGCGGTTGCGGTCATACTCCCACCGCATTTTTTATGAGTATACTCTAAATCACAAAAAATGTATCGCATGCTGATCTCTGGTACCTATGTATAACTAAGTTGAACACAGAAATTAGGTGTGTATTTTAAAATTGCCTTCAAAGAATAAAAAGTACTGAGAAAGAAGAGACCAACTTCGTAAAGTTATTTAATGTGACATTTTTACCATTGGATATACATACATATATACATATGCATATATATACATATGTATATATATAATGATAACCGCAATTTTTCGCATATCGAAAACCAAATCATATAAAAACAGTTGTTCGCAAAACTTTCGTTACATTGACAACAGTAGTCATATTTCATAGACAAAATTAGGGCTTCTTTTAATAAAAATATATTTAAATGAGATATTAATGGCTTAAAATTATGTTAAGCACTTCATTTACATACGTACATATGTACATACACGTGCTTGTGTTTTTAAACTTTCTCTCATAATTATGCCATAACGCAATTCTGCTTAAAATTTGTTTAGTTCAGATAGACTCGATGACTTCCATTAAGAAAAATACATATTTACATACGTACCTACATACATATCTGCTAATGGGCGGCCTGTTTCTCCTTTTGCTTCACAGAAAATATTGAATGACAAAAAAAATATGTACATACATACATATCGATGATTCCAAACAATACTGTACTAAGTCGACTTAGTACATTTTCCCGTTTTTTGGGGATTTCTAGTATTACGTGTATTCATTTGGATGCTGTTAAATTGTAGTATCAATCGGACAATCCAATCAAAAGTTATAAGCAAAAGTTGCAACGTACCAAGTTTTTATTTTTTTACGGTTTTATATACAGCGTACCCTAACTTAGATGGTATCGAGATTTGGTATTGCTCTTTTAATCCAAATAGAAGTCACAAGCGAATATATGCTTAGCATACAACTAAAGTTTCATATCGAATTTAAACTTTAAAAGCTTCCACTGAAAAACATAGTTTTCAGACCTAGTACAGTATTGTATGGAAGCGTCGATATACATATACTCGTAGGTACGTAAATCATTTGAGAATTTATATACCTACTTATAAATTTCTATTTCCTTTCATTATGTATTAAAACTGCTCAATTTTTGTTTTCTAAACCATGTCTATTTGGATATACGAGTATATTAGAACAAAAGAAAAATACAAAAACAAAAACAACAAGTAAGGAAGCCTAAGTTCGAGTGGAATCGAACATTAGATACTCAGCTGTATGCTTTCATTGTTTGTTTGCGTTTGATGGAAACACGGTGTAGGTACTTTATATAAAGCAAGTGCTGCATAAAGTGGGCGTAGCCGCGCCCATTTTCAAAATTTTTATCAGTCATCCAACTAAGCATATGAATATTATTCTTTGTGCAAAATTTCATTCCTTTATGACTGCTAGTTACAAAGATGTCACGTTACAAATTCCCAAAGGGTGTTCTAGAAATATCTTTCTTAAAAAGTAGGCGTGGTCATAAACCGATTTCAATAAATTTTTGCGTGTCTATTAACACAAGTTATAAGAGTGTATAAACCAAGTTTCGTTATAATATCTCAATTATTTGTCGAGTTATGGGCTCAGAAATCTCGTATATTCCTGCTTCTTAAAAGAGGCGGTGCCACGCCCATTTTCCAAAATTTTTATGCTTTTCGTTTTATGTCCGCAGTTGGACTCCTGCCATAAAATTTCAATGATATATCTTTATATTTGACAAAGATATCGCTTAAAATGTTTTTATTAGGTCACTTTATAATACCCATATATAAAAGTGGGCGTGGCCGTCAACCGATTTCGCTAAAATTTTCAACATGTATTACCGCAAGTAATAAAAGTGTACACAGCAAGTTTCGTCATTATATATCAATTATTTGTCGAGTTATGGGCTCAGAAATCTCGTATATTCCAGCTTCTAAAAAGAGGCGGTGCCACGCCCATTTTCCAAAATTTTTGTGTTTTTCGTTGTATGTCCGCAGGTGGACTCCTGATATAAAATTTCAATGATATATCTTTATATTTGACAGAGATATCGCTTAAAATGTTTTTATTAGGTCACTTTATAATACCCATATATAAAAGTGGGCGTGGCCGTCAACCGATTTTGACAATTTTTCGTCCAAATATTTGCCTAAGTAAGTATATCACGCGTACCAAATTTCATCGATATATCTTATACAGTTTCTGAGTTATGGCTCATAAAGCTTTCAATGTTTGCTCCTTAATAAGTGGGCGTGGCACCGCCCATTTTCCAAAATTCTATCAAATTTCTTCTTAGGGGCCTGAGCTTAACATGTGGGTAAAATCTCATCACTCTAGCTATATTAGTGGCTGAGATACCAAATTTCCGATTTTTTCTATATGGGAAAAGTGGGCGTGGTCATGGTCCGATTTCGCCCATTTTCAATACCAACCGTCCCAGTGTCGATACCAACTTGCATTTCAAATTTCATCAAAATATCTCAATTTTTGCGCGAGTTAGAGTGTTTACAGACGGACGGACGGACAGACGGACAGACGGACGGACGGACGGACGGACGGACGGACATGGCTCAATCGATTTCTCTTTTCACCCTGATCATTTTGATATATATAAGTCTATATCTATCTCGATTATTTCATTCTGTTACAATCCACCGTTATGTGATTAAAACTATAATACTCTGTGTACTAGTACAGCTGAGTATAAAAAGAACTATGTTTATTTCTTCATATAAACAGCTTGATACTTGTTGATAAATAAATCTTCACAAGGATTAATAAATCTTCCGAATAAATTTTCTCTTGAATGTTTTAAATATCAGTTCGTATATTTCAAGGCAAATTCATTTTGGTAATGGCAGGACGAATTCGGCAATATTCGCCCCGATTCGCTTTAAGTTTTTGCCCATCAGAATGTCAAACTCAAAGTCAAATATTTCTTTGTATGACCAAGGCAGATCTAGGAAGGTAGGCTCGGTGGCGAATTCAGAAATTTCCCATGTATTTTGTTATTGTAATTGGTAGAGTGTAATGTCATAATGATAATTCGCCTTAGTTAAAATCTGAATTCGCTTGGGACTCGCCCATTCCTATTGGTCATGATGTGAATTCGCTTTGATTTTGACATTACACTCTACCTCTGTAAATAAAAAAAGTAGTTTCTGAATTCGCCACCGAGCCTACCTTCCTAGATCTGCCTTGTGTATGACTTTCTTCTGTACTCGGCGAGTTAAAAACGAGAAGAAGAAGAAGTTAGCTGTTCACTTACCATTGCCATATGAATAAATTTGCCTTGGTATATTTCATAAAGATACCTGACTGATTGCATTTTTGCTCGATACATACAGTAGCTCACACTCAAAGTGAGACAGTTGATTTGTCTTATATATTTTTTTATAATCGTTCGTTTGATAATTTCTGAAATATATACAGATAACTCCTTAGCTGAAATTGTTCAAAGAAGCGACTACAAAGTTATAAATTCTTAAAATTCGCCGAAATCTAAAAACAAAATGGGAAAAGTCCGGTGCTCGAATTCTTGGAACTTTTCTGAGTAAGCAGTTTTGTAGCGCATTAAATTATAGTTGTATGTAAGAAAATAACAAATAGACGGCTGAGTAAAAGATCGCCCTATTTCAAACATTTTTTTCAATAACGTCCTATTTCAGATTTTGCTTCAGAACCGCCCTATTTCAGAGAAAATTCCATATGTATATAATTCTCGGAAATAGGGCTTTTTTGAAATATTTTCTGAAATAGGACGTTATTGAAACAAATTCTTAAATAGGGCGTTATTGATCCAGTTCTGAAATAGGGCGTTTTTGAAACAACTTTTAAAATAGGGCGATATTTTAATAATGTTTTCAATATTCTCAATAATTTTTATACTTATGTACTTACTTATCTTACCCATTTTACTATGTAAATATAAACGTTTATTTAACAGATTGCGTTTACACTTTATTCACGTAAAACCACAAAACGCCGAAGGCAAGAAAATACTGCCATTATTATTGCTGCACGGTTGGCCCAGTTCTATTCGCGAATTCTACAGCTTCATACCCTTGCTTACAAAAGCCAATCCCAAAAGTGACTATGTTTTTGAAGTTATTGTACCCAGTTTGCCTGGCTTTGGCTGGTCACAGGTAAAATATTAAAAAAGAAATATTAAAAGTAAATACATAGATTAAATACTATTTCCACTCTCTCCATATTCTCTTAGGCAGCTTCTAAAGTTGGCTTTGATGCTGCTCAAATAGCCGTCGTTATGCGTAATCTTATGCTACGCATTGGACACGGCAAATTCCTGGTACATGGCAATGATTTGGGTTCAGTGATTGGTTCCAATATGGCAGCACTTTATCCCCAAAATGTTTTAGGTTATCACTCAAATATGTGCATAGCTTTAAATCCACTAGCTCTAATCACAAAAGCGATACGTACCCTGTTTCCTAGCTTTTTTCTTAATGGCGAACAAAGGCAATTTTTCCGTTCTTTTAGCGAAGAGAACTCATACATCCTAGAAGAAACTGGATTTTTACATTTACAAGCTACAAAACCGGACACCATCGGGGCAGCACTGACGGACAATCCCATCGGTTTGGCTGCTTACATTTTGGAGAAATTCTCAACTTGGACTAACCCGGAATACAAAAATCTTAGCGATGGCGGTCTAACGAAACGTTATGCAATGGATGCCCTATTGGACAATGTTATGATTTATCATTTAACCAATTCAATCGCGACATCACAGCGTATTTATGCGGAGGCGAGGTCGCGGACACAAATCGATTTAGATCGGGTTCATGTAAAGATACCTGCCGGTTGTGCTCGGTTCAAATTGGATTTGTTGCATGCCAGCGATGGCGAACTAAAATATAAATTCAAAAATCTTATTCAAAGTACATTTTTCAAAGATGGTGGTCATTTTCCAGCTCTGGAAGTGCCACAAATACTCTATGAGGACTTTAAGGCATTTATTAAGAAAGCTGATTTATAATTTAATCAAATGTAATTACATGCGAACATTATATTTTTATAAATATTGGTACGTAGATCCAGTAATGCATACAAAAATCCGCCAAGACCATTTACACATTAAAGCTTTAGCTAATTAAATTACATAGATACCTATGTACATGTGCATAATTTGCATTTAATTGTTACGCATCTTTCTTTTTAAAAAAGATGTAGTAACGTTATTGTAATGATTAAAAAAAAAATTATACAATTTTATAAAAAAAATCTAATTATTTTTTTTTTGTTTTTTTTTTTTTATTTTTTTTTTATTTCTTCTAATAAGTTTATAATGAAATAAAAGTCTCAAATAATTGCCAGACTGTTTAAAACACCCAAAATGCTCCTGGATAATTTCCGTATACTTTTTTATTTTAATTTTTTATAGGTACATAAATCTATGCATAGGAATGTGCCAGCCCCATAACGGAGCTGATAAAGCCCAGTAATTGGAACAACAGTGGATATGAGAGAGCAAAATGTCACTCTGTTCAGTCCGTAACTTCATGACTTTATCAAGAAACTTTTTTTCAAATTTAGTAAAAGCGTGAAAGAGGAAATTAACGAATAAAGGAAGGATGGTCGAAAAAATTTCCATCTTCTAAAAAAATGTCCTATTACTCAATAATAGTTATAAGGTGATTTTATTCTTATGTATTTGTTATAATTAAGCGAGAAACTAGAGAAATTAGCTTTCAAAAACTACCTTCCTAAAAGTATGCTTTAAAATAATATTTTAAATATGTAAAATGTATATATGCATATGTGTGTATGTGTGTATTGTCCTGCGCCCGAATTCTAGGAATTGCTATCGCTAAAAGAGCGCCAAATTTTTCTAAATTTATATCAGATGCGCCTAACAATATGCCTTATCTGGTAATTTGTCTGACGTACAACAATAGCTGATCAAGGCAAAGCCATTTCCGGAATCCGGTTGTAAATGCAAATTTTGCTCCTTTTTTCTTAATTTTCGAGCGATTTCTTTTTCCCTCCTACTTTGGCTGATTTATCGACGTAAAAATTGCTGAGTGGAGATATGTATGTATGTTTGTATGTATGTATGTATGAATGCCAAAAAAAAAATAAAATAAAAAACTTATAAGCAAAAGTTCCAGCGCATAAGGTCATTAACAAAAATCGAGAATAAATTTGAAGTGAAAAAGAATCAGATCCCTCACTCTGTAGTTCTATTCGAAAGCGGAATTTGATTCGAAAGCACATTCGTATTCTATAGAATTTATGGAACAGAACCCGAAAGCAAACGAAGGAGGGTACGTTGTTCTATAAGCGCCAAAATTGTCCCGTTAATTTAATTAAAAAAAAAAATAAGTTTTACAAATAAATGCTAACCGCAGCAATGCCTGATTTGAAAACACCAGTGGCGCTAACGCATGCCACCTCCGAGAAAATGTCGCGACATGATATGCTGCGATGGGTCAACGCCACTGTTCAGGGCGAGTACAAAAAAATAGAGGAACTATGTTCAGGTGAGAAAGCATTGATTCGCAAATCATGCACATATGGCGTAATGTAATAAATTAACGCGTTTCTGTCATGCATGGCTTTTGCAGGTGTTGCTTATTGCCAAATGATGGAAATGCTTTTCCCACACTCCGTGGGTTTGAAAAAGGTCAAAATCCATCCGAAATTGGAACATGAATACCTGCATAACCTCAAACTCTTCCAGTTGGCTTTCACGCGCATTAATTACGAAAAGTCAGTGCCAATTGAACGTTTGTTAAAAGGAAGATTTCAGGATAATTTCGAGTTTCTGCAATGGTTCAAGAAATTCTATGATGTGCATGCCGCAGGCAAGGAAAACGTGAAAGCCAACATTCCACAAAAACAGGTACAATCGGCCGCTACTAAGGTGTTGGTAATGAAAGATCAAATACCAGATGTATCCTCATTGACCACATTGACACCACCAACAGCGAATTCAACGAAAATTAATGAGGATGCAAATGGGACTCCGAAAAGTGTGCCGCCGCAAAGCGTGCAAATCTTGCAAGAAACTTACACAAAACTATCAGAACAGGTAAGTGTAGCATAGAATTAAAAAATTAACAATAATTTGGGTGATTTTAAATTGGCATACATATGTATGCATGTCAAGTATACATAAATCTGGGTTATGGGTTGTCAATAACTCTTCCTCCTTATTTAAACTTTTATTGCTTTTCCGAAGCCAGTTTTTCACCTCCACAGGTAGTGTTTAGGTGTCTAATAATATGCTGCCATTCAGTATGTTATTTGCATATACAAATGCATAATTTTTAATTAATATATACCACATTTGTTTCATTACTTTAGACTGCAATATTGTTAAATGAACGTGACTTCTACTACAGTAGACTTCTTGAAGTTGAAAAGGTGTAAGTTAGCCAAGAGATAAAACTTTTAAAAAACTAAATAATAGTGATTTATTTCCAGTTTAAAGCAATTTACGGATCGTAATGAGTTTTGTGAGAAGGCCCTTGCTATAATATATGCAACCAATGCAGGCGCAAAAATTAACGGAAAGAAAGCGAAAGGCTGCATGTAGGCAGAATTATGATGGAACGCCATGCGGGAATGTGGCAATAATTTACAATTGATTTTGTTCTGCAATTTAAATTATGTTAAACCCAATTATATATGTATTTCACGTTTTATTTTTGTACCTCATTGTTATTTTGCTATTAATAGAGAGTCTCTATTAGAGACTGTTCATTTCGTTTGTAGCTATTTTAATCAGCGATTTTTTATTTAGCGAATGACATGTTCTGTATTGCGGTCTATTGGTATCAGCTTGTGGATATTATTAAATGAAAATGTATTCCAGGCGGTATTAAATCCATAGATTTAAAATAACGTGCGGCGATAAGTACTAAATTAGAAATAAATTTTTATTTTTCAAATTTAACTACTATTTTCAGTTTCACTAGCACTATCATAATCACACACTAAAGCTAAACTTTTTGGTAAATCTACTAATGTCGCTTCCGCCGGTTTTGCGCTACTATCTAGCTCAACTTGTGCCCCGTCAATAAAACTGTTATTAAACGCCTGCTTTAGCGAGATATTTTCGGCATTCTTATCTTCGGTACATTTTCCAGTTGTTGAAGCGGCTTCTACCTCCGCTGCTCCGGCGGCTACGTTCGCCTTCTTTTTAATACCCAAATCGCCAAATTGTAATTGAGTATTCAGCACCTTTTGCCTTTTCAGTCCGCCAAACGTTGTTTTTGTTGCACTAGGCAGTGCAGGCTGCATTAATATATCTAAACGTTTTTCCGCTTCTCGCTCTTGTGCAGATTTACTTTGTAGCATCATTAATTCTGCCATTTGCTTATCTTGCACAGTTTCGGGTAGCAATGAGATATCAAGGCTACACTTTGCCAATATTTTATCGTCTAGCTCTTTTTGCGCTTTCAATTCGTTTTTCTTCGTCTGAAAATGAAATAGATTTTAATTTCAAAAATGTCCGAGACGAAATAGTATATTTGACTTAAAACATACTCGAAACTCTTCCCGCAAGCGACAATTTGCCGCATAATTGTCATCCCAGACAGTGCGATTACGATCGACTAGCTTCTCCAGTACGGGTTTGGCATCTTGCCCTGCCTTAACATCTTTCGCCAAATGTTCCAGCTTGTACATGGGATCATCAAACAGCCGCTTCTGAACTTCTTTAGTTTCCGGCACTACTTGTTCATTTTGAAGCGGATCCCAACGATTTTCCTGTCGCCGCGCACCCGACAATATCACATAATCCAAGTTACCCGGATCCGTTTGTATTTCAAAGTGGTTATCGCATAAGTGACATTTCATACGGAATTTATAGATTGGTGTGGAATAGTACATCCCAACTTTAGTCTTTTCAGCATTGTAACGCACGCCCATTCCAATATGATTCTTGCACCCATCACACCAGATATTGTAAGGCATTTCAAATCTGATAATTATGATGCCCAAATGTATCTTACGGGCGCGCTCACGGAGCGCATGTGTGCCACGAAACTTATTGAGTCCACCTTTCTTTGGATCATAATCCGGCGGATAGTATTTGTTTTGGCCTTTACGCTCACCCATGACTGCTAGATTGTTGTATTAAATATAATTTCTGCAATTAAATTATTTATTCATACAAGACGAGCAATAACAACAATTCTCAAAATATGACTGACAATTGATGACAATACAACAAACAGCTGATAGCACACAGTCAAGCATAAACATTAGCAGCATAACGCAAGGTTGTATTTCAACATAACGTAAGGGATACTACGTACGTAGCACTAGACGCTACTTACGAAGGCTAACGTAACGTGTTTAATGAAGTGATGTACACGAGTCTTCTTCAGCTGCATTAATCAGACAATGCATAAAGCCTCAAATTCGCCCAGGGTACAAAAGTACTGGTCGCTAGATGTACATAAGCTTAGAAATCACATCTCCATCGCTGTATGAGCCAATTGGATTTTTCCGCTTATTC
This sequence comes from Urophora cardui, assembly GCA_960531455.1. Taxonomy (NCBI): domain Eukaryota; kingdom Metazoa; phylum Arthropoda; class Insecta; order Diptera; family Tephritidae; genus Urophora; species Urophora cardui. Next base: position 37,897,606 of record OY482670.1, on the reverse strand, counting down.
CAAAGTATAAAAATTAAAATTAAAAATAATAATTTCGTGCTAGACACTAACATACCCAATAATGAAAGAAGAATTAATTTAACATAAAAAATAAAAATTACAAATTCTAGTAAATTTGTTCCATTGGTGGAAAGTTATCCATATTGGTACAAATTACTATTTTGCTTACTATTAGTATTATAGTAGTCTGGTCATTGTTTAATAAATTTTAAATATTAGATGCAGAATTGCCGCTGGGGCCACTAAAGTGGCAATTTGAACATTTTTAAGAGCCAGGCCACCGGAACCCAACTTTTTGAAAATATGCAATACTTGAAGCTTTTTAAAAATTTTTTGGTTTTTACCGAAAGTATACCGAAACCTTACCGACCACATGTATTTCAATTGGCACTTTCACATTAGTGTTGCATACATGAAATCGGAGCGGATTAAATTCGGTATACCGCAACGCGGTAAGACCGGTCAGTAAAATTTGAGGAATTACTGCATACATTTTTGCGGCGTGATAAAAGAAGAAGAACAAAGTCAGTAAAAAACTCGTTTCGGCTATAAATGTAGCAAGTTATAATGTCTTCGTCTTCGCTAGAAGACATTATTGTTATTATTGAGTGATTTGTTGAAGTTAAAATTTTTGTTTTGCAAATTTCGAGGTTTGTTTTCCTATTTTCTGCCGATTACACACCGAAAGTTTTCCCACAAGTGTGAAAAACACAGCAACGCGGAATCGTTTCGGTTAGCTGAAAATACCGAGCAAAAAATGTCGATCCGATGTCGTACCGAGTAATGTGAAAAGGCCCTTACAGCTTCTTTAACGGCCTTATTCCGGTGTGGTAACATAATTTACTTTACTGGTGAAATAAAGAATCTGGTACTTTAAACACTCTTTTCGTATTCTGGCACAAGAAAATTAAGTTACCACCTTAGTACGTGGTAACAATTTGTTACCATTTCAGCCCGATTCCATTCCGTTCGTATGGAAATGCTTTGACAGTGTTACCATTTGTGCCAGAATACCAATTGAAAAGATGGTAACAATTTTCAGAAACATAAATTACCAGTAAAGTAATTTTCCGGTAACGCTCGGAATAGCAGTGTAAATATCTCTTTTAACTTACCGCCCAGCAAGTTTACTCTCTTAGTATCTTCCCATCTCGTTGTAATTATTGACCCGTTTTGTTTTTATGGAAGAAGGTGTAGCATTTGACGAGAAATGATAATGGTGGTGTAAAAATTACCCCATGTCTAGGGTAACGTTAGTTTTTCTTCGAATGCAATTTTTTGAAATTTACCACTTCTCGCTTCTCTGCAGCATTTTGATGCTTTTAGAATCTACTCATGTCATCATAATTATCGATCAGTATAGTTTCTATCTTGGAAGGTATCAAATAACGGATAAATTATGATATCGGTGTAAAAATTACCACACCTCGACGTTAACGTAACTTTTTCTTCAAAAATAATTTATTTCCAATTAAAACTTCTCCCACTGGCCATTTGACTAACATGGGTTATTAATTTTACCACTTCTTCAAATGATTATTGGAAGAAAAATTAAAAAATTCGTTTCGTGATTCATTTTATACGCTCACGTTATTATGAAAAAAAATTGAAAAAGACTGGCCAGCATTTTCTACAAAAAAATTTTTTTAATAAAATTCCTATTATATACATATTTAAAAATATATATTTTTGTATGAAAAACCGTCTCTGAAGTTTAAAGAAAGTTTTTGTTTTACCTTTTATCTATAAGGTTCTCATGTGATGTTTTCGCTATTTTGAAAGAACAAGGCCTTGTGAATTATAGTAAAAACTTTGTTGATTTCAAAATTTAATTAACTTTTTTTATCAAATTCATTTGAAAAAGAACTAGCCTCTTTCCAATGCAAAAATTATTATAAAAAATTTATTTTTTATTGAGAGTTTTAAGTAAAACTACACCTTTTCCAGTTTAAGTTCAGAAAGTTACAATTGAAGTTCAGAAAATTACAATTGAAGTTCAGAATTTCCATTTGAAGTTCAGAAAGTTACAATTGAAGTTCAGAATTTCCAATTGAAGTTCAGAAAGTTACAATTGAAGTTCAGAAAATTACAATTGAAGTTCAGAATTTCCAATTGAAGTTCAGAAAGTTACAATTGAAGTTCAGAAAATTACAATTGAAGTTCAGAAAATTCCAATTGAATTTCAGAAAATTACAATTGAATTTCAGAAAATTACAATTGAAGTTCAGAAAATTCCAATTGAAGTTCAGAAAAGTTACTCATACGCCCTGGTATCTCGATTGTAGGAAAATTGTATGGATCTGTTTGAAGATTTAATAAAAATGTAAATTCTCGTATCTTTAACGCCCTTCGGGGTAATAACTTTGTTAGCGTATTAATAATATAGATGCGTAGAAAAAAATTTACCACCATGTCGTAAACTATGTCACAAAATTTCACCTCGTCACTTAAAGGTTAACGCAAACGCCCAAATTCGAAAAACTAATAAAAAAAGAACCAACCAAATTGGCTGCAACCAGCCAACAGTGGCATCCGCGCATACACTTGCCAAATCGTGAGAATTGGATAATTCAAAGCAAAGTCGTGGCAATTAATTGGCACAGTTGGAATAAATTTGTTTCTTTTAACGAAAAGTATTTCTAGCGTGCTCTGTGGCTTTGGAGTTTGTATTCTTAATTTAATAGTAAATATGAAGATATACACCAACGAAGGCAATCCTTTTGGGTTGAAGCTACAGCTATTGGCAAAATTTGCCAATGAGCCAGTTGAAATAATAAAAGTTACAATTAATGGTAAGTGCCGTCAAAGACCAAGCCAAATTGTGTGGAGGTTCTCATAGCAGCGCTTGAAAAATTGCTTATTAGTGCAAACTTTATTGTGTTGTAATACTGGCTGATGCAATTTACTTTCACATTTTCACTGCATAGACCATGCCTGCAAAGACATTTTAGTATTGCCCACTGTCGAATTGGAAAATGGCTTGAAATTGTTCTCTACAGACGCAGTGGCCAAGTATCTGTTTCCCGATGAGGGTACTCTTCGTGATGAAGTAAATATGTAACATTTACATTCTGAACTTGAAATTCGTTAAATATACTCTTATATTTTCTACTGCAGTGGTTAGAATGGTCAACCATAAAATTAGCGCCAGCTCTAGCTCAACACTTGTCCTTGGGTCATAAGGCAAATCCTGAAGCCTTGCACGTTTTGAATTTGTTAGTGCGGAAATTGGATGATTGCTTAGCTGAATTCCCATTTGTAGCAGGTTCTAAATTAACTGCCGCCGATATTTCGATATGGTCACTCCTAGCACCCGAAGGCACATTAAAAGGTGTGAAAAATATAGAACATCTGAAGGCATGGTATCGCAAGGTTACTGCCCTGCCTGAAGTGCACACAGTGTTAACTGAAACTCCATTGGCCGGTTTGACTTTCACATCGCTGCAACATTCAAATCGTTATGGTGGCCTAAGTCACATACCAATCAGTTTGGAAAGTAGTACATCTGAATCTGAAAAGTTATTGGTCGATGTAAGCGGTAATTTGGCAGATACAGTCACGGAGGATGAGTTGAGTACTGCGCGCAACAATTTTGTTCAAGTATCATTGCCACAACGTCAGGAGCCGCGCACAGTCTTACCTAAGGCGGATGAACGGAATGTATTGGTAACATCAGCATTACCTTATGTAAACAATGTGCCACACCTGGGCAATATTATTGGGTGTGTGCTGTCTGCGGATATTTTTGCAAGGTTTGTGATCATACATAATCCAAATTTAGTGAAAATGGAAACGTAATTCTATCAATACGAGATTGGCATAATTGCCTTTGACGAATGCAATTTCATAACTAAATACATAATATTAATAGTTTTCTCGTAATTTTATTTTTGCAGATATTCCCGTGCTGCCGGCTACAACACTCTGTATATATGTGGTACAGATGAATATGGCACCGCGACCGAAAATAAGGCGCTTGCTGAGAATCTAACACCCAAACAAATCTGTGACAAATATTTTGATCTTCATAATTCCATTTACCGCTGGTTCGGTATCGGATTTGATTTCTTTGGACGAACTTCATCGTCGCATCAAACTGAGTAAGAAGTAAATGCAATATTTCATGCGGAGGATACCTACTCATTATTTCAATTTCAGAATCGTGCAAGAGGCTTTTAATGACGTGTACAAGAATGGCTATATTTTCACCGAAAGCGTTGACCAGCTGCTTTGTGTGAGCTGTGATCGTTTTCTAGCTGATCGGTAAGCGCATGTTCTTAACGACTTTTTGAATAATACAAACGCATTACGAATTTTCCAAATTTAGCTTGTAAATTCTTTTGAAAAATCATGTACTAAACTATAACTCACACATACAATAATAATGAAAATATTTCACTTTATCAGATTTGTAGAGGGCACTTGTCCACATCCCGGCTGTGGGTATGAAGACGCTCGTGGCGATCAATGCGATAAATGTGGAAAGTTGGTCAACGCTACCGAGCTCATACGTCCCCGATGTGAAGTGTGCAACACTGCGCCTGTAGTACGTTCATCCGATCAATTGTTTCTAGATTTGCCCAAAATCGAACCAAAATTGCGCGCGTGGATGGAGAGTTCAGATGCAGGCTGGACGAATAATGCGCGTGTAATTGCACGCTCTTGGCTGCGCGAAGGTCTTAAACCACGCTGTATAACACGTGATCTAAAGTGGGGTATACCTGTACCGTTGGCCGGATTTGAAAAGAAAGTGTTTTATGTTTGGTTCGATGCACCATACGGTTATATATCAATGACTAAACATTATACCGGCGAATATAAGCAATGGTGGCTACCGTCCAAAGATGTTAAAATTGAACTATTCCAATTTATGGCAAAGGATAATGTGCCCTTCCATGCAGTGGTCTTTCCCTCCTCGCTATTGGCAACCAACAAAGGTCACACAATTGCAACGAATATTATGGCGACTGAATATTTGAACTATGAAGATGGCAAATTTAGCAAGAGTCGTGGCATTGGTGTGTTTGGAAATGATGCGCAGGTAAATTAGCTGAATTTCATTTGAGATTTCTTAATTTATACTCTTGTCGTCTTATTCATAAATTTAAAGGAAACTGGCATACCTGCAGATATATGGCGCTTTTATCTTGCATCCGCGCGTCCCGAAGGTCAAGATTCGAGTTTCAGTTGGAATGATTTGGCGGCGCGTAACAATTCCGACTTGTTGAACAATCTGGGAAACTTTGTAAATCGTGCCTTAGTATTTTGTGAAAAGAACCTTAATAGCGTCATACCAACTATGAACTTGGCGAAGGATGACCTTATACTTTTGGCACTTATAAATCGCGAAGTACGTGGTTATATTCACTCGCTTGAGAAGGCAAAATTGCGTGATGGTATTCGTCATATGCTATCGATATCTCGACATGGCAACGGTTACATGCAAGCACAACAGCCATGGGTATTACTTAAGGGAACGGATGACCAGAAAGCACGTGCCGCTACTATTATTGGTGTGTGCGCGAATATTGCTGCTTTATTAGCCAATTTAATGTTCCCATATATGCCGATGACGGCACGTGCGCTTTTCACACAACTTAACACCAAGCAGACTCAATTGGTGCCCGAGTAAGTAAGCTTACGAGCTTAATAAGGACTACTTAGACAGCTTTTGTCAAGACTGGCTTTAGTTCTTCAAAAAAACTGCAATATTAATCCTTAACAGCTTTGAAGATGCAAGTTGTTCTTAGATGTACAGTGAAAGCTAAAAGCTTAAAAAAGCTCGTTTTACATTGCCGTTTAATTCTAATAATTAATAGCTTTTTTAACTTTTTAAGTTAAAAACCAAAGAAATGAAGGCAAATAATTAAATGTATATTTATTTTATACTTTCAGTAAACCCTTCATCAATATTCTGCTGCCTACTGGTCACAAAATCGGCAAACCAATGCCACTCTTCACAAAATTGGAGCAAAGTTTCATTGATGAATTAAAAAAGAAATTCGCCGGAGTACAAGATCAAACCAATGACAGCAAATCTGCGCCCTCAACCGCAAAAGCAACAACGTCTGTGCTCACTGCCGCCAATTCGCTACCACTTGCTAATGGCACAGCAGCTGTAGCTCAACTCGAGGAAGCTGTACGCTTGCAGGGTGAAAAAGTGCGCCAGCTAAAAGCCTCAACTAAAGACAAAAACGTTTGGCAGCCAGAAGTTAATATACTCTTGGATCTTAAAAAACAATTAGCGGCTGCCCAAACTGCACCAATTCAAACTCCTGCTGCAGCTGCACCACGCGACGATGCTAAAACCAAGGAATTGGAAGAGCGCATTACTCAACAGGTGAGCAAGGAATACAAGCGAGTAGAAATCGAAACAGAATTTCATAAAACTTAAAATTGTTATTTTTTTGTTCGTTTGTTGCAGGGCGTAAAGGTACGCAAATTAAAAGCTAGCGGCGACGCCAGCGTATGGAAGCCAGAAGTTGAAATTCTGTTAAAGCTAAAAAAAGAGCTAGCTACGCTAACTGGCGCACCAGAGCCCGTGGCTCAGGGAAAAAATAAAAAGAAGAAGTAAACCATCGTTAATTGTATAAAACAATATTGACACCGCGGCTAGGGATGGCAACTATAACCGGAAAAACGATTATAATCGGTTAATTTCTTTCGGTTAACGGTTAAAATGTATCGGTTTTTTCCTTTTGATTATTTTTTCGATTAACCTTTTTCCTCTAAAGTCGAAAATAATCGAAAGGAAATAATCGAGAATTACCGCCTTTTCATTCGAGTCCGAATTCAGTTACTTACGGTTTTGTGAGTATATCGAAAAAATCGCAATATACGTTCCCTCCAGGCAGCGTTGCCGTATTGACGATTTTATGCAATGATTTGACAATTTTTCTCAATAAATGACGATTTAAATGGCTTGAAATAAATCCTTATATTTTGTAAATTATTTTTCAAGGCAAAATGTTAGTATTAATGAATGATTGATGATGTTATTTAAGTAAGCGCAATGTGCAGATAAATGTGCACAGCTTTTTTTAAATATGATTTCATTTATATACGGATTTGTATTAATTCGCACCTCCTTAAAATTGTTTTTGGGAAAATTTTCCATTAAGGAACAACGCCCCGAAATAAATGACTTTTTCAGCGGGGTAGAGGGGTTCTCACAGGACTTGGAACTGAAATCAAAAATTTCCGGAGGCTTGTAGTTTACAAGATATTTGTTGTTAAGGTTTTAAAATTTACCAAACAAAACACGAAAACTACGATTTATTTCCGAGATAAAAGCACGTATTAAAACGAGAAAATGCATATATGTATGTGTGTAGAACAATATTTTGCATTGGCGGCCTTCAGCCGCGCTTTAAAAAAAATAATCCTTAGCCGAAATAATTCTCTGGGGTAATATCTATGGAGCCATCTAACCTTAACGACAATTATCTCGTAAACTGTAAACTTCCTGCAAGTTTATTATTATAATAAAAACGAACACACATACATAGTATGTATAAAAATTAGCTTGTTTGTCTTCTTGGGGTACTACGTATTAATTTATCAGTAATTGTAATCGAAAAACGGTTATAATCGGTAATTCCCTACGATTATTCGCGATTAATAATCGAACCCTTTCGATTAACCTAAAAAACGGTTAATCGATTATTAAATTTTTTTTGCCATCCCTAACCGCGGCATCACCAAGAAATAAAATACTTACATACATATATACAAATATGCACCCTTATTACGGTTGTCGTCGTCGACGTCGTTGTCACTTTTCAGTCGACATCACGTCGTCTCGACGTCGTCGTCACATCGACGCAAAATCGGTATTAGCTAAGCGTATTGAGACGACGTCGACTGTTTATCGGTAAACCGAATGACGAAAGTACCATCACTATAATTTCTGCACTAGCTGTTTGATTTTATTTAGAATCTGTGCGCATTTTTTTCCGTATTTTTAATCTGTGCTATTTAGATAATTTATTTCTTTATAATAAATGTATTTTGCATATGATTCATCAAGTTTTAGCGATGAACATAGCAATGAAGTGCTCGAGTAATTAATAAATGAAAGAAAAAATATTTTAGTTGAAATACATATATACATATGTATGTATGTACATAAATATTTAATAAATTAGTTTTCTCCTCAATCTTTCTTAAAGGAGGTGCCAAGGCATTCAATTTAATGGTGATTGCTTCTCAATGTTGTAAAAAATTAGTTGGTATCGTACCCCATTGAAAACCTTTGGGTCGGCTTCGGTATGTGCGCTCACCGAATTTATTTTTAAACTAGTGGGAATTTTTCAATAAAACTAGCAGGAAATATTCTGCGAATGTTGGTTCTACTAATTTTAACACTCCCGTAATAAAATTTTAAAAACAAAAATGCATACATACTAAATTTTCTTCTTGTCACCATTAGAGCGCTTTCACATTACTCGGTGCGGTATCGGATCGACATTTTTGGTTTTTGCCGAAAGTATACCGAAACCTTACCGACCACATGTATTTCAATTGGCACTTTCACATTAGTGTTGCATACATGAAATCGGAGCGGATTAAATTCGGTATACCGCAACGCGGTAAGACCGGTCAGTAAAATTTGAGGAATTACTGCATACATTTTTGCGGCGTGATAAAAGAAGAAGAACAAAGTCAGTAAAAAACTCGTTTCGGCTATAAATGTAGCAAGTTATAATGTCTTCGTTTTCGCTAGAAGACATTATTGTTATTATTGAGTGATTTGTTGAAGTTAAAAATTTTGTTTTGCAAATTTCGATGTTTGTTTTCCTATTTTCTGCCGATTACGCACCGAAAGTATTCCCACAAGTGTGAAAAACACAGCAACGCGGAATCGTTTCGGTAAGCTGAAAATACCGAGCAAAAAATGTCGATCCGATGTCGTGCCGAGTAATGTGAAAAGGCCCTTAAACAGCGCGTCGACGAAAATGGCAACGAGTGACCGTCGACGTCGACTTAGCTGATACCAAATATGTTTCGATAGTTGTCACAAGTTATCGACTTTACCATACGTAAGTCGAGTGAGTGTCGACGACGACAACCGTAATAAGGGTGATGATTTCAAATATATCTGCCACATAACAAACCGTTGTTACTCCGTTTATATATAAGTCATCCTACATTTGCTCACATTTATGACTGCTTCATCATTTAAATATAAATTGCATACGCTTTTATCTGTAAGCTAAATAAATAAACAAGTAACGCAAATGGTTGCTTTCTTTTGATATTTATGATATTATTGCTTACTAATTTATTTAATTATGTTGATTTTGTTTAGTAATACATATGTATTTATGTGATGTATTAGAATATACATACACATGTATGTATTTAACTATAACAGTTAGCGAAATTTCTTCATGTCTTAAAATTGTCACCCCTATTGCGAGTGTCGACTGTGATAGATAATCGACTGTTGATCGATCAAAGAGCATGTAAATATAATTATATTAATGCTCCTGGATCGATCAACAGTCGATTATCTATCACAGTCGACACTCGCAATAGGGGTGTGTATAATTTATTAAAAAATTTTTTTTATACACCCTTATTACGGTTGTCGTCGTCGACACTCACTCGACGCTGGCGGCGACGACCTATCAAAATCGGTATTGCGTATGGTAAAGTCGATAACTTGTGACAACTATCGAAACATATTTGGTATCAGCTAAGTCGACGTCGACGGTCACTCGTTGCCATTTTCGTCGACGCGGTGTTTAATGGTGACAAGAAGAAAATTTAGTATGTATGCATTTTTGTTTTTAAAATTTTATTACGGGAGTGTTAAAATTAGTAGAACTAACATCCGCAGAATATTTCCTGCTAGTTTTATTGAAAAATTCCCACTAGTTTAAAAATAAATTCGGTGAGCGCACATACCGAAGGCGACCCAAAGGTTTTCAATGGGGTACGATACCAACTAATTTTTTACAACATTGAGAAGCAATCACCATTAAATTGAATGCCTTGGCACCTCCTTTAAGAAAGATTGAGGAGAAAACTAATTTATTAAATATTTATGTACATACATACATACATATGTATATATGTATTTCAACTAAAATATTTTTTCTTTTATTTATTAATTACTCGAGCACTTCATTGCTATGTTCATCGCTAAAACTTGATGAATCATATGCAAAATACATTTATTATAAAGAAATGAATTATCTAAATAGCACAGATTAAAAATACGGAAAAAATTGCGCACAGATTCTAAATAAAATCAAACAGCTAGTGCAGAAATTATAGGGATGGTACTTTCGTCATTCGGTTTACCGATAAACAGTCGACGTCGTCTCAATACGCTTAGCTAATACCGATTTTGCGTCGATGTGACGACGACGTCGAGACGACGTGATGTCGACTGAAAAGTGACAACGACGTCGACGACGACAACCGTAATAAGGGTGATAAAGTTGAGTTGGCTGCATAATATCTTTTTAGTTTGTAGTTAAACAAATCTTGCAAAAAGGTTCAGTTTACTTCCTTGCACAGTCTCCAAACTGCAGTAAGTTTATTGAATCGCTCTTCAACGACTTGAACGGTTGTGTAGCTAAACACTTGAATTAAGGTAATTAGCAGTTGGTTTAGTAAAATTCCAAAGCAAAAGAGAAAAATAATTTAATCTTCTTCCCCACGGCACGTGCGGCCCGGATTTGTATTCGGTCAAGGACTAGCACTCCTAGCTAGAGTCCTCAGAACGTCCGTGGGTGTTTTTATCGTCACAACAACAACAAAAATCTGTGACTTGAATAGCTTCGTGTGTTTTGGTGTCAAAGAAACTCTGCCCTTTAATCTCCACTTCTGATCATAAAAGAGTTCTGTCGGTAGAAAATGGTACGTCCGACTCTTCTTGGGGAGTCGTTTTCAAGCCTTATTTCAAGCGTATTTTAGTCAGAGACGGTAATCATTTGTAAGCGAAATAATTTAAACTAGAGTGCTGCCTACTGTCGAAACTTCTAGATGACTTCTTATGACCAAGACCAATCTATATCCAGGCCGTCTTATGTGAAGCAAAATAGGTGATTACAGTTAGATGGCGTCTTTCAAGAATGTCAAAAGCAGAGAAAACGCGAGCGAACACACAACCGAACACACAAACGCACAACCGAACACACAAGCTATTTCCACGAAAAACACGTGCAAGAATGCAAAATCAAAACAAAAGACAATAATTTGACATAAGCTACAAACTCGCGTAAGAAGAGCTACTCTCCCTTGCATGGACCTTCTATAGTTAGGTTATGCTTATGACTAAGGTGCAACTATAGTTTTTTGTATAATTGTTTGTTGTTATTGTCACCGCCACTATTTTGTTGTTGTTGTTGTTGGTGTTATTGTCGTTACTCGTCTTCACAATTCTCCTACCTGCTTCTTTCTTTCTATTTCTGCTCTTTTCTTTCCTCAATTTCTTTCCTACTTATTCTTTCTTATCCTTCTTATTACTTGACTGTGCTTTTTTTGTTGTAGTGCTTTTGCTAATTTTTTAAGTTTCTACTAAGCCTGCAAAATAACGTTATTTTTAACAATAAACAAAAAAAAAATTTTGTTTCTGTTGAAATATTCGATTTTATAAACGTAAAAAGCATAACAAAATCCATGGTATAAAAAATACAGGTATGTGCATTGTCATTTTGACGCTGTCTTTTTGATTAAAAAGCAGATTTTTGAAGTTTAATCTTATGTCAGTTTTGGAGTATAGCGATGCCGGACTTTTATTTTTTGAATGCGTAGATTTTTGTTTGAAAGTTTGGGTATTTCAGGAATCAAAGGACAGAAAGAGAAAGGGCACTAGTGAGCAGATTTATGGAACTTCCGGTAGCTCCTCTTCGCTCACTCCACAAATCTTCATCCACTCTCCGCGAATAAAGGGTATCGTCGGAAATTGGAAAAATTTTATATCACCGTCTTTGTAGCCATATTTGGTATTATTGCACCGCTTAAATAAGCAACTCATATTGCTAAAATTTAGGGTACATATTTTTTTGTAATTGGATTGGACATATGTACATACATACATATATAGACTGAAATGCTCACTTTGTATGGTGGTGTACATACATATCGTCGTTTAAAGTGCAAAACCGCGTGACATTTTTGCCAAAAATGAGATTTCATCAAAAATACATTCCTGGCGTCCGTCCCCATCCATGCATCAATTTTGAGATTCACACAACGCAATTCCAAATAATGACAGTTTCAAAACCGCTTTTTTTAAGGAAATTTTTCGAACCAATACCGCGAATAATAGGTGTTATTGCTTTATATCTGTACTGTAATGTACTAAAGTTGATTATACTTTCATAAACACGAATGGATTATAACTTTGCTTTATTGAAGAAAAGTTTTTACGTACGCCTGCAAAACCGCCTATACGTCACTATTGAACGAAATAAAAGACGCAAAACCGCTTATAAATACATAAGTAAGCCAATAACTGCACATTTAACTGTTTTTCGCCCAAATGATATTTAGATTAAGAATATAATCCAAAAATCTACCTTTGTTTGGATGTGGGTTTGAAAAATTCCGAACCGTTTTGAATTAAAACAGTTTTTACTGTCTCCTGTAAAATTTGGGTGGTAGCGGATACGCGGTATTGCACTTTATGCGACGATATGGAGTTATAATAGATCAATCTTCAAAACCTCTCACAAAGCCCAAATTAAAAGTGATCGTAACTACTAAACTAAATTAAAAACTCACCGAGAATACCGGAAAGGGGCTACTTCGTAGTACGGCCAAACTGATATTCCGCGAAGTAAAAATCCGAAATTAATCTTTTATGAAAAAATTTCTTTCAATTCAAATTGAAAAAATTCGTTACTATGAATACCATGGTTACAATTTATTTTTAAAACAAAGCAGTGAAAAATGCCATTAATGGAGGATTTTTATCATTGAGTATGGCAGCACGAAATGTCATAATCTGCTTAATTGTCAGGTGGTTAATATGGCGACGAAAACTTGACGTTTGTTTTACCAGTGGGCCTATCCTGTAACCAATTTGCGACAATTTTCGGATCGGTATCGCAAATTTGCGATCATTTTTGCGATTATGCTATTCTGTACGATTTTCGGTCGAATTCAATAGTATATATTGACAGATGTTTCGATAATTATCGCAGAGGTATCGAGGGAAATTTTTGTCTCGGTAGATTTTGCGATTATCGGTCGCAAAATAAGTTACAGAATTCCAGCACTGGTATACTTATACCATGAACAAAATCTATTTTGTTTCAACTGTTATCAAAAAAAATTAACAAAATTTTTTTTGTTTTGATAATTATCAAAACAATTATTTCAAAAAAATATAAGCCGCTTTCGATTCACAATTTCTCTGCTGGCTATAAATTTCCCTCTGCCAAATTTATATGTGAATGATAGCGAGCAGAGGGAAATTTTTATGGACCAGTTACTGTGTAACCTAAATCAAACGCACGCCGTCAATTTACTGTCAAAAATTTCTCATGCCCATACAACTTGTATGGGAGTAACCGAAATTGAACGGCGTGCGTAAAAAGCAAATTCGACGCCCAATTTTTGTTTTGCGTGACAGTTGAAATTAAGCATTGTGGGTGATTGTTTGCAAAAAAATTGACACTTGCTTTTGATATCGTGTCTGTTAGGTACATATTCCACAAAATAACAAGATTTTCTCTGATTTTCTGTATTTTTCTATTTCTTTATCTGAACACGCACGCAAGTCAATTTCGGTTCAACGCATATGAAAAATTTGTCCGACCTCGCTTGTCTGATGGCGAATCGAAAACGCCAATAGTTTCAAATTTAAACGAAAAAATTGACTTTTCAATAACTAAGAAGAAAAGAAATTTTACATATGTATGTTTGTATGTATGTATTATTGAAAAGTCAATTTTTTCGTTTAAATTTGAAACTATATTTTTTTGAAATAATTGTTTTGATAACTATCAAAACAAAAAAAAATTTTGTTAATTTTTTTTGATAACAGTTGAAACAAAATAGATTTTGTTATGCTTTTTACGTTTATAAAATCGAATATTTCAACAGAAACAAAATTGAAAGAGTTTTTAGTGCTTAGCACGAAATTTTTATTTTTAATTCAATTTTTAATTGTTGGGGTAAGTGGAAAAAAATTCAACAACTATTTACAGCGAAGGTTGAGTGTATAGCTATTTCACGAAAAACCATTTTCGATCATCAGCACTCTTTTCGGAAGTGGATGCACCGGGGAATGAACCCGAGTCCATTCCAACTTCAGCCGCAATGACCCAACGGATAAACACACTCGGCCATTGAGACTCTGTGCAAGCTGTCGGATTTTCCTCACTTTTTGCGTATATACACATATACACACTAACGTTAATGTTGAAAATGAAAAAGGCAAAAGTGGGGAAAATCCGACAGCTTGCACAGAGTCTCAATGGCTGAGTGTGTTTATCCGTTGGGTCATTGCGGCTGAAGTTGGAATCTCGGGTTCATTCCCCGGTGCATCCACTTCCGAAAAGAGTGCTGATGATCGAAAATGGTTTTTCGTGAAATAGCTATACACTCAACCTTCGCTGTAAATAGTTGTTGAATTTTTTTCCACTTACCCCAACAGAAACAAAATTTTTTTTTGTTTATTGTTAAAAATAACGTTATTTTGCAGCCTTGGTTTCTACTTCTTTGAAACTATACACTACTTCCAGCCAAACATGTTCACAATTGCATGGTAAGTTTGGTGAGCACGCACAAACTCACCTATGCATGCGCACTGACACAACTACAACCACACGCCAATTTTCCAACGACGATTGTGGACGCATTTTCCGACCAAAGTCCAAAATATTTACATGAACAGAAAAATTTTTTTTCCATTTCGAAATTTTATTTTTGTTTTTTTTTTTTTGAAAAAAAGGTCTTACACAATTTGCACTCTACGCTACCGATATATGCACTTGATTTTTATTTTATCCCTCACAGCATAATGATTAATAATCACTGATTATGTGTAATTTTTATTTTTTTACTCAAGAATAAAAATTACAATAATTTTTAATTTTTAATTGTTGGGGTAAGTGGAAAAAAAAAATGTTGAAAATGAAAAAGGCAAAAGTGGGGAAAATCCAACAGCTTGCACAGAGTCTCAATGGCCGAGTGTGTTTATGCGTTGGGTCATTGCGGCTGAAGATGGAATGGACTCGGGTTCAATCCCCAGTGCATCCACTTCCGAAAAGAGTGCTGATGATCGAAAATGGTTTTTCGTGAAATAGCTATACACTCAACCTTCGCTGTAAATAGTTGTTGAATTTTTTTTCCACTTACCCCAACAATTAAAAATTGAATTAAAATAAAAATTTCGTGCTAAGCACTAAAAACTCTTTCAAATTTTTAATTTATTTTTCATAAAATAAAACTCAAAACGTCCTACAGCCTGTACCATTAGGATTATTGGCTTGAAATTTTGCATGCACACATCTTCTATTTTACTCTAACTATGTACTTCCGAAAAGAAATGGTTGCAAATTTTATTATAAATGGTGGAAAAATGGTGTTAAATTATGCATGTAATTTGCTTTAAAATTCTAAGCTACCCATCAAAAAACTCGATGACCGTGGAATTAAGAGGGTAATCCAGAAAAACCCTGGCCATCGCTTCCACATTCGTGGACATAATACCTGAGATTAGCATGGGCTTGTCATTGGAGGGAAGGAATTGCCCACTGCATTACTGCCGAACGAATAAATCACGCAATACCGCAAGGATTTTAGCGAATCAAATAAAGAATACCTTACAGGGAAGCAGAGAAAGAAGGCGAAAAATGTAAGGCATGATGGAAATTTCCGCTGAGAATAACGGTATTTATTCCAGTTTATTTTGCGCGCTCCATTCTACTTTGCATTACGTGGAATGGGTAATGGAAGCTCATTCCACTCTGCATTACTGGCAATGCGTGAAAGAAGTGATGAACTCGTCAGATGTTCCATGGCAAGGCCTTCTGTCATGCCTGACAGGTAATAGCCATGATTCAAATAAAGAAGATTGTGTATTCAGCGGTCCCGCTATGCGTTCATCCAAAATTTGACAGAATCAGCTGATTTAGTGACGTAGTAACATAAATTCTCTTTCACCCAGTTTCGTTTCCGGTTTTCTAATAACTAAAGATTGTGTGCGATAAATGTGAAATTTATATTAAAATACTATTTTAAATAAAGAAAAATGAAGTGCCGTGTATTTATTTGTCTGAATAATAGTTCAATAAAGGTATTTTTTGCCTGTTTGCAAATTTTCTTTCTCGTCGATAACGTAGTTGATGACGTACTAACCAAAATGAACCCAGTCCCACGGATGAATATTTTGCTGAATATCGCTGAGTGCACAATCTTCTTTATTTGAATCATGGGTAATAGCGATGAACAGATTTTTGCTGGGTAGTTTTACATATAGACGCGGTCGCGTATACGCAATATTTTTGCAAGAATTCATACAAAAAATATGGTCCAATTAACATTGCATGTAATTGCAACGGAGTATATACTCCAGTCCCGCATAACATCAAATTAATCCATGGAGTATCTACATCGGATTAATTGATGGAGTACCTAACACAACCCGGAATGCCACTTTTGGGCTTTTCCTACCAAAATTGGTAGGTTGGTAGGACGATTTGAATTTTGGTAGGTTTCTGCCTTCGTTTAACTAACATCACTGATTTGGTACATTTGGTCACTTTGCCACAACACTGTTGAGAAAACGTGTCTTCTCAGTAGAGTTTTGTCACAAAACTCCGCTAAATAGAAACGTTTTCTTTGAGCTTGAAGTGCACTTGCCACCACAGACACAACTGGAGGAAATTGAAAACAGGAAGGCATCTGACATTTTAGGCTATATTAAGCAAAGAAGTATGTTCGTCTACATATATAATAAAGAGCTTCATGTGGTGTCACTTAGAGGTGTATTTGTTAAGATTCGTAGGTCGGGTTCCCAGTTATGGATGAAAAGTGGACCCGGATGCCCAGTAATGTTTTAAGCAATATTGGTACCAAATGAAAAGAGGTAATTTGGGACACAATCCCTGCTCAACACCTTTCATTTGATACCAATATCGTCCAGAAATATTGACAAATAAATTATCTTGATTTTTATAGCTGACCAAAAAATAATAAAAATCTGAATACCGGTTATTCAGGCCCAAAACAGTTTTTTGGTTTATATAATGGTTATTAAGGACCAAAAAAATTTTTTATCATGATAATGGTTAAATATGACTTTTACCCCATTTCTCTCATAACCGTTTCGTCCCTGCTCCAACCAATCACAAATGGACCATATAATCCAATGATTTTTGCAGGGCCTTACATACATATGCATGTAATAATATCCCTGCAGCGAAAATAACCAGTTGCATACTGGAATTATACCAGTATACCATAAACAGTCAACTATTTGCCCGACTGTAAATTTCCCACATAAACATCTGGTATTTTTCGTGTGGTCTTCCTCTGCATCAGCTCATACCAGTTAAATACCAGTCGAACACATACCAAAAAAAAAGTTAGTTCACATATACAGTTGAAGTGCAGCTTTTGACATGCTCAACACAAGTGCTGCGATGGCGCGTTGGTAGGGCGTCTGGCTTCGAATCGAGCAGGTCGAGAGTTCGAATCTCGTCGGAGTCAGGTGACTAAAGTTTTTTTTTATTTAATTTTTTTTTTTATAAAAATGTAAAAAAATATTTAATAAGTAAAATAAATAAATAAAAATGAAAAAACCTGAGAGATCGGAAAACATAAGTAGTCAACTAGTATTTTCCTAGGACTTATTCAGACAAAGGGCAACATTTCATTTAATATAAGTGAAGATGAACATAATAAACTCTTTATACCAAGTGCTTCACTAATCGTTTGAGAATTGTAGAAATATGTAATGCCGTAGTGAAATCGACGAACGGAGGAAACACATCGAATTTGTCTTTTGCATACCACCTGAACAACTAATAGAAAGCAAACTGGTATGTTTTTTTCCGTCTCCTACCAGTTAATCAACTAGTTTACTTGCATACCAGTTCACGTTTTCGCTGCAGGGAAATGCTAGCACCAGCGTTGGCGTTTGGGCCACTAAAGTGGCAATTTGAACCTTTTTTAAGGCCAGGCCACCTGAACCCAACTTTTTGAAAATATGCAATATTTGAACCTTTTTAAAAATTCGGGCCACTTTTGGTCCTTTTTTACTTTCAAAACTATAATTATTAAATAATTTTTAGTATTTTCTTAAATATAAGAACAAAAAACCTCTTTGTTACTATTTTACTTTGCATTAGCAACTCTCCGTTTCGAAAAGTTCTTTATTTAATTTGTTTGCCAACATTACCCTTCAATACTTTGAAATTTGGGCTGTTCGTTAAGATAATGAAAACGCACGGAGCAGCCCAGACACACACAAACATATACATATGTATATAGTTCGTTGATCTGTAGGAAAGTGCAAGAAGCGTAGGAATTTTACCACAATTTACATTCTTTGCACTCATATTCGCTCTTTTTTGGTAAAATTCCTACGGTTCTTGCACTTTCCTACGGCTCAACGAACGCTATAACATTTTTTTAATTCCTTGCCTTTCTCGGGTTATTCCGTCTGCTCAACGAACAATCATATTAACGCTGCGTTAGTGTAGAGAATATTTTAAATTCCATTTTCTTTAAGCATTAAATAAACCACAAAAATAAAATGTGTTTAGCTAAAAAAAAATGGGGCCCCTTTTTTTAATATTTTGGGCCACCTTTTGAAATTTTTGAGCGGCAACACTGGCTAGCACGCATAGACATGCAAATGCAAATACATATGTATGTTGTTGTTGCTGTTGTTTTCTGCAATAATGCGACAAGTACTAGATAGGCAAAATAATAAAAAGGAGCAACACGCACAGCAACAACAACAACAATACAAACAAAAAAAACACAAAAGAAAAAAACACAAAACAGAAAAAACAAAAAAAAACAATAACAAAAACGAAAATTTATAGTCGTATTTTAATCCCAAGAAAACCAGAACGGGAATAAAAATCCGATTTCTGAACTGTTTACACATCAATGTTCGTGAGTATTCGTTACTCACGCTTTAATTTTAATTTTTTAATAAAAAGCTCTTTAAAAATTTAATTTTTATAGATATTATTACATTTATTCGAAATGACAACTAAATACACATACATAAATGAATTTCATTTACACTAAAACCAACTAAATTTATCGTTTTAAATCGGAGACTTCGAAAAGTAATTACAAATTTTATATTCTAATTTATTTATTTATTTCATTTTTTCACTGCAACACTAACTTATAAAAGCATATGTATATATAAGCTCTAATAGACATACATACATAGGTATGTATATAGTATGTACATTAGAGTGCGTTTAATTTGTATGAAAAAATTAAGAGTTCATAAAACGACTGTATCGCCCCCTCAATCGGTAGTAACATGGTCAAAGATATCACACATATATTTTGGTCCCGATTGGTGGCGGTTAAGTCGTGGCGCATTGAGGTCAAAGTTCAGAAAATTCTATGAAGGGTCAAAAAATCAAAATATTTTTTTTAATTATTTAATACCCAAAATCAATACTTCTATACCCAATGATAACAAATATAAATTTTGGTCCCGATTGATGACTTATGTTTCAAGGGGGTCAAAGTTCAGATTACCATATGGGACACTAAAAATGTAAGTTTTAAGTGAAGTACTGATTTTGAGTATTAGATAATTAAAAAAAATATTTTGATTTTTTGACCCTTCATAGAGTTTTCTGAACTTTGACCTAAATGCGCCACGCCTTAACCGCCACTAATCGGGACCAAAATATATGTGTGATATTTTTGACCATGTTACTACCGATTGAGGGGGCGATACATTAAAATATCGTTAATTTGAATTTTAAACGCACTCTAATCTATATATGTATATATAAAAATCAAACCTATTTCTTTGTCGCCGGCTTTCGCCCAAATGCGTGGAGGGATTTCGACCAAATTTACACACCAGCTGAGCACGCTGCCCTAGATGGTTTATATGCATATTTGTTTCAAATCCGGAAGTCGGTTCCCTAGATATAGGTCAAAAGGTCAAAACGTGGATCCGGCTTTTCCTTGAATATTTGTGGTTGATATTGGTATCAAATGAAATGTATTGAGCAGGGAATTTACATAAAAGAGTACTCATTCTGATTCCTAGGTCGGGTCTCCAGATATGGGTCAAAACGTGGACCTCAATGACCCTCGAATGTCTCTGAGCGATATTAGTATCAAATGAAATGTCTTGATGAGTACTTCAACATAGGACACTTTTATTTGTGATGTCTAGGCCGGGTCTCCATGACAATCGAATGTTTCTGGCCGATATTGGTATCAAATCAAAGGTCTTGCTGAGGACCTTAACATAGGTTTCTTTTATTTGTGATGCCTAGGTCGGGTCCCCATATATTGGTCAAAACGTGGACCCGCATGACCCTCGAATGTTTCTGGCCGATATTGATATCAAGTGGAAGGTAATGATGAGGACTTGAACATAGAACCCTTTTAATTGCGATACCTAGACCGGGTCTGCAGATATGGTCAAAACATGGACCCGATGACCCTCACATGTTTCTGAGGGATATTGGTATCTAATCAGAGGTCTTGATGAGGACTTCTAATTGTGATGCATAGGCCGGGTTCCCAGATATGGATCACAATGTGGACCCGGAGAGAAGATGAAGAGTAAAATGCAAACAAAAATTTATTTTTAGGTGAAAATTTTTTCCAACAATCTCCGTTATTGACTTAAATCAACAACGCTCGCACTAGGGTTGGGCGATATATATCGATATATCAATATATCGATATTTTTAAAATAGTACAGCCGATAATATCGACGATATTTTGAATTACCGTGCATCGATAATCGATAATTTTTTGCCATTTCGAGCCAAATTCGATATTTTTCATAAATTTCTGATTCGCTTTGAATTTAACACCAGAACATTTTTTAAGAAGTGTTATAACCATAATGTTCGGGTGCTTGAATTTACATTACTTTCTTCTTCAAGCAATTCTTAATGATTTTTATGTTTATACTTCAGGATTCGTAGAATATCTGTAGACCCATCGAACTTTAACAACAAATATCTAGTAAACTATAATTCTCCGGCAACTTTGGATTTCAGTTTTGAGATCTGTGAGAGCACCTCTAACCCCGTGAAGAAGTGGTTTTTAGCGGGACGTGGTTCCTTAATGTAAAGCCGCCCTTTTCGATATATTGATATATCGATGTTTTTACACGGCATAAATCGATGTTTTTTGAAATATCGATATAATATATATCGATATATTTTTCCAATTTGCCCATTCCTAGCTCGCACCTTTGAAACAACAACGGAGCGTTGTTGGGCACATTTCAATTGCGGAAAGTAGTTGATTTAACAGCGAAAGTCTCTAGATTTAAAACGTTTTTATTTTTTTCAGAGTATCAAATTTAGGGTATTTTACATAGAAAATTTACATAGAAATGAATTCATTATGATTCCTAGGTCGGGTCCCAAGATGTGGGTCAATACGTGAACCCGGATAACACCGGGATATTTCTCAGGTATATTGGTATCAATACATTTTGAGCAGGAATTTTATATGGAGCCGTACCCATTATGATTCCCAGATATGGGTGAAAATGTGGACCACGGGATATTTCTCAGGTATCAGGATATTGGTATCAAACGAAAGGTTATGAGATGACTTCCATAGAAATAAAATTATTATCATTCCTATGTCGGATCCCAAAATATGGGTCCAAATGTGGACGGATGACCACGGAATATTTCCCAGCGATATTGGTATCAAATTAAGGGTATTGAGCTGGGATTTTATATAGGTATGAACCCAATATTTCTAGGTCGGTTCCCCAGATGTGGCTCAATACGTGGACCCGGATGACCTCGGGATGTTGCTCAGCAATACCGATGTAAAATTACAGGTATTGACCAGGGCTGCTACATAGAGCTATTTTTATTGTGATTCTTAGGCCCGGTACCCAATTATGGGTAGAGGAGTGGACCCGGATGCCAAGGAATGTTTTTAAACAACGATGGTATAAAATGAGAAGTAGAATGTAGGGCTATGTTATGCTAAACCCGGTTGCCTAGGGAAAGGGGAAGGGAATGAGAATGGGAAAGGCAAATGCAAAGGGATGGAAAAGAAGAGGGAGAATATAATGAAAATGGAATGAAGAGGATGGGGAGAGAGACAGGAAGACAGGGAATTAGAGAAAGAATAAGAGGGGAATGAAAGGGAGAAAGACAGAAAAGGAGAGTTAAGAGGGAGCGGTAGAGAAAGGGAAGGAAAGCGGAAATGTGACGGGAAAGCAAAAAGAAAACGGAAGCGGAAATGAAAGGAAAGCGAAAGATAAATGGAAAGGGAATAATAAAGGGAAAGCGAGTGGGAGATTGACACGAGGAAAAAAGGTATAAAGACATTTTTTCCTTTACTTTTTTTTTAAACTTATCTGAATTTTGCTGAGGTAGACAGCCCGAGGAAAGTTCGGTATCTAGATACTTCCAACTTATTTTAAAGTGTGCCGTTTTTCGCTTCTAATGCCTATAATAGGAAGTGGGCCAAAGCAAAGCTTGGCCGGGTGCAGCTAGTGTACATATATATTTTCGAATACTAAACTTTGTTGCTAGAACTGTAATCTAAAAAAAAAGGAAGCATTTCCAAAAATTGTCATTGTTTAGTTTAATTCGTGTCTATAGATAATTCGTATTCATATTTTTCTTAGTATGTATGTATGTACAACCATTCACTTAACGACTAGTTCTTAATATGTTTTATGTTACATACATATTCATATTTGAAATTTATTTTTTTTTACCCACATATACCTACTCTACATACCATTTTTTTATTTAGAAAATTGGCTAACAACTTTCTACTAATTCTTACCTTAACTTATGTATTATTTATTGCACATACATATGTACAAATATACATATATACTTATGCATAAATACATGCAAACAAAAAGAAAATAAAAAACTAAAGATAACTAAATTTAGTAAACAAAAAATCTTAATTTATAAAGAACTACACTTTTATTTCATGTAATAACTACTTGGCGCTCGTCCCGATGTGTACGTACTCATCGGTATACCTTGTGGTGTCGGTATATGGTTATTGCCACTATGTGAATGTGAGTTCGTGTGGGAGTGTGATGATGACTGATTTTGTGATCCATACAAATGATCTACGCTCGTATTGCCAATTCCATTCCCAGATGGCTCATAGTCGACATCATAATAGATGCCAGATTGGTTCTAAGGTCGAATGAAACAGAGAATCAGAATTATGTTTGTGTCCAAAACTCATCAAATAAGTACATAGTATTTCTCATTCCCAACAAACTCACCGCTATGATGACATTACTTCTGCTCTTTGGCCGTGGTACTTGAAAATTCCGTCCAAGCAAATCTGTGCGATCCTCCTCTTCGCTCGAACTGGAATTTTCCAAAGTTCGCATACCATTCGATCTCGCGCTTAAGCCCAATCTTCTGAAAAAAATGCAATTGTTATTGTTTTTGAAGAAATAAATATTAGAGGTAAATGGAATAACTTTTTATTCGTGTTTGAGGAATCATCTGAGGGATAAGCGTACTCGTACCGTGGCAGGGGAACCGGCGGTGCCATACTACAAGCCTGATGCATTTGCATGGTGCTCTGCATCGACATGCCGCCCAGCGTACCCATACCCATGCCCTGTAAATTTGGATAAGCAAACATTGCCGAGGAGGGACGTGTCGGTCCAACTGGTTCAGCCTGAAAAATTGCATAAATTTAAAACCCAAATCATGTGATTCATATAAGGACTTGTGATGAAAGCTGGCAAACAAACATTTACCTACGTATGTACATTTGGCCGTCTCGCCTTATATGGACCAAAAAAAAAGTCCACCGTACGTCCCCCCATATGATTTCTCTTTCGAAAACATATCTGGAAAAAAATTTTTATTTTTTTTTTGGTACGCTGCTAGATGTCGCTAAAATTCATTTTTTTCATATCTTCGGTATTTATGGTCCGCTGCCTAAGTTTGATACACCAATTTCTTTGGCATGAGAGGAGGGTTTCTAATTGCATTAACCCTATGTGCGCCATTGGGGTCACTACCACCCAGTACTTAGTGTATACCAACTTAATGTAACTTTTTTTTCCGGAATGTTAAACGTCGTTAAAAAGCATTAATTTTTGCTAAAGAAGTATTTCGACCGATTCAGTAGAACCGGAAATAAATCACATTTAACATTCCGAGAAGTATAAGTTTTTCGCTTCCTGTGATTTTTTAGGTTCACTTTACAAAGAGACTCCTACTGAAATTTTATGACGAATAATTTTCTAGAACATTTTTACCCTCTAGCGACCTTAAAAATACTATTTCCTGACTATACCTACTTTATTTCCTGACTGTATAAAAAGGGGTCAAAATAACCCTTTTTCAGGGGTGCTAGATGGTTAAAATGTCCTAGAGAATTATTCGGCGTATAATTTCAGTAGGAGTCTCTTCAGAAAAAATCTTTGTAAAATGAACCTAAAAGACCACAGGAAGCGAAAAACTTATATTCCTCGGAATTTTAAATGTGATTTATTTTCCGTTCTATTGAATCGATTGAAATATGTACATACTTCTTTTGCAAAAGATTACTATTTTTTTACGACGTTTAACATGCCGGCAAAAAAAAGTTACATTAAGGTGGTATAAACTAAGTACTAGGTGGAAGTGACCCCAATGGCGTACATAGGGTTAATACCATTATGAATTAGAAACCCTCCTCTCAAGCCAAAGAGATTGGTGTATCAAACTTAGGGATCGGACCATAAATAACGAAGATATGAAAAAAACGAATGTTAGCGACATCTAGCGGCGTCAAAAAAAAAATAAAAAATTTTTCCAGATATATTTTTGAAGAAGAAATCATATGGGGGGCGTATGGCGAACTTTTTTTTCGCGATAGGCTCTAATGTACATATGTATGTGTGTAGATAGGTATGCAACCAGTCTCTGTCGCTTACACTACGTGTTATACTCACAATCGGACTTACCCCGTAATGGTTCGTCTGTGCCATTACATCCGCGATCTGTGCCCAACGCATGCGATCTTCCAATGTCACCTGATAACCGGCTTGTCCAGCCAGAGCTGCCGATTTCATTGGTGCCGCATTCAAATAGCCAAAAACTGGCGAACCCATAGCATTTTTCTGTTCACGTTGCCAACGTCGCGACCACATAATCAGACAAATCAAAGTCAGCACGATAATAATGACCGCCGCCAAAGAGGCGCCAATTGCCACACCCAGCACTTCGCCATCGATCTCGCATTGTCCACCATAGTGGCTGGAATCACAAGCGCAAAACTGGTTGCCATCTTCATTGTAGCTGCAGATGCCGCGGTTATTGCAATATGAATCCGGACATGATTGGCAATCGCGACCGGCGCGCGATGGCTGATCGGCCCATGGATCGCGGAGTCCCGGCTCACAGGCACAGCGGAATGTGCCCCATGAATTGGTACAAATTGCATTCACATGGCAATCATTCAACTCGCGCGATTGGCACTCGTCCAGATCGTGTAAGGAACTGACTGCGCCTTCCGGCGATGTCACATAGAGAACGGAGTTGCCAATGTTATTGTTGCGGCGATGAAGTACACCCAACAAATGCTTTTGTACATCGGCACGTAGGTTCGGACGTAAGGTCTCCACACTTTCGTCGAGCTGCAAAAAAGAAACACAAGACGAAGGGAGAGGAAATTAATCTTTTGTGTAGTGGGTAGAGTGCTCGCCTGCCACGCCATAGGTCCCGGGCTCGAATCAAGTTAAAATAATAGTTTTTTTTCTAATAAATAAAAATCCAGTACTGCTCGTCTTCTACTCACTTTGATAGTCATATTCACAAAAACGCCACTGCCACCGAGACTTGGATCAACGCGATAAATGTTATTAACTCGTGCATCCAGAAACTCATCCGAATACGGTGTCATGGACATGGCAGAGTCAATCTATAGACAAAGTAAAGGTGTAAATTGATTTGGTCTAAGACTGAATATTTGTATGTATGTATAAAGTTTCAATTACTGCTCGTATCGATTCGTAGCTGAGTTGTCCGAAGGGTTCGCTATGCTTATCCAACAATTTACTATCCCAAACGATTCGGTGCTCATAAATGCGATCCACACGCATGCCCAGATAAAAAGAGATGACTCTCCTACACGGTTCCCGATGCTTACGACGTGAGTAACCTTAAATGAAAATGATGCATAAACAAACTGCAGAAGCACTCATATGCCTTAAAGGACTCACCCGGTCGACAATGACAACTGGAAACACCATTTTCCGTTTTACAATGTTCATGCTGCGCTTGGTCACAAGTCGAATCATCGCCCACAATGCAGGTGTCTATTCGCACAGGTGGTTGTGTCGGTCGCGAGCGATAGTGCGGCCGCGTCGGTCCAGCATGGGTTGTAGGTCCCGAATGTGGTTTAAGGCTGTGCGTCTTTGTGTTTTCCAATTCCACAACTTCCGTCTCCGGTATACCATAACCAGAGCCTAGGTTTGGTCGATGGCTTTGTCCAGGACCGCTGCTAATACCATTTCCACTACCACCACCATCGGCTCCACTGCTTACCGTAACTCCGCCGCCGCCCGGTATTTTTGGTAAGGCCGTTGTCGGTGTTGTGGATACCCGAGTTGGCGCATCTGTTGGATCACCAAAGAGATTGATGTAAGTACGTTTACCATCGATAGAAACAAAACCCTCATCACCTGTTGCAGACACTATTATGTCAGCTTGTGGCCCAACACCATAAGGTTTGATATTGATCGTGTGCTGGGAACCACCCGCTGAACCAGGCCCTTGTATGGCCGATAGTGTTACATCAAATATTTCGCCATAGCCCGGCGGCAAATGTTGTCGCGTGGGCTGAATATGCACTGGCGGTAGACGTTGCTGATCCACGGGACGGGATTGTGAAGGTCGTG
The DNA here is from genome assembly GCA_960531455.1 of Urophora cardui. Taxonomy (NCBI): domain Eukaryota; kingdom Metazoa; phylum Arthropoda; class Insecta; order Diptera; family Tephritidae; genus Urophora; species Urophora cardui. The sequence continues at coordinate 37,870,554 of OY482670.1, read as the reverse complement.
GGGGTCGGGGACGTCCACCTGGTTTGAATTCAGGATCATCAAGAACGATGCCTGGACGTGGTTGATAGTCAGTTGGGGGTTGAGGTAATGACGTTAGAGTGGTGTTAGCAAAGGACGATGCCGTCGTCTTAGTAAAATTATCTGTGGAATTGTCGAACTTATCAAAAGTAGTAGTAGTAGTATTGAGATTAATATTATTGGTGGTGGCAGTAGTAGTGGAAAATGGTATTCGGGTAGTGGTATTGGATAAAGTGGGTTCAGTTGTTGCCTGTATTTTAATAGTACTTGATGGGCTAGGCGCATCCATACCAGCTTTAACTGTGTCTGGCAACGCTGTTGTAACAATTGAGCTCTGAACACTTGCTAAAACTGACGAACTTGCTTCAATCTGCTTAGAGCTTGTCTCCAGTGCCGGTGTTTTACTTGGTGTCATGAAGATCACTTCCTCTGTGGAGGGATCAAGCTCTACTCCTTCGCCGTTATGCATAGGCATTGGCACATAGCTGGAGGATAACTGGATTTCTGGTTGCGACGCGGAAATCGACGTTACTGTTGTTTCATTATCCTCTTGAGCATGTTTTTTCTTCTCGATCAACGTCTTTTCGGTGGTCTTAAGCTTTGTCGGCTTCTTCTTACTGTTGTGCTCGTCCTTATCTTTTTTCACAAGCGGTGGAGCGGGTTGTGCTGGCGCTGCCTCCTCCTCTTCCTCTTCCACAGAGGCTGTTGGTACTGTTTCCGCCGTTTCATTCGATTCTTGATCGGATACCTCGATATATTGAGAGTTCGTGTCTTCATTCGAAAATTCGGAATCATAAGCAGCGTCCGTCGGTTTTACCAACTCACCGTTTGCCTCATTGTAGTCCGGCGGCAAAGAAACTTCCGTCTCTCCGGATTGCTGTTGCTGTGATGTGGGTGAGTCTAGATGCTCTTTGTTTGAGCTAACCGATTCTTCTGTGGATGGCGGAGTCAGTTGGGGATTCGGTAATGGCTTATACTGCGGAATTGGTCGCCTGCCAGCCACAGATGTTGTAATTGGCGGTCGGGGTTTTTGAAGATGCCACGGCGGACGTTGACTAATAAATCCCGGTCTAACGGGCACAATTTGCTCTGGTATTGGCACGCCCGTGATGAATGGCCTCTCGGGGCGATCAAACGGTCCGGTATATGGTGGCCGTATCGACGAACCCAATGGCTTTTTTTGCATTTCATAATCCATCGGCAATGTTTGCACATCCGAAATACGTGGTGGTCCACGATTATTAATGCGACTAGCGGCTGGACGTCTAAGTCCTTGTGTGTTTGCATGCACATTAACATTTCCATTCAAAAGCTTCACAATGCCTGTTATAATGTCCTGTATATCGGGATTGGCATTTTGTCGCGGATTATGTGGTGATGCCGTGGCAGAAGCTGTCATCAATGTGGCAATATTCGGCGTCGGATTGATTAGGGACCCCGACATAAGCGGTCGCAGGCCCCCTTTCCCTAAAAAAGACTCCGATAGCGAAGAAGTTAAGTCCAAAGTAGGCGTAGCTGAGATGCCGCCATTAATCGATGGCTTAAATGTTTTGCCGGCACGCGCACGTTTTGTACGTTCTTGTGGCTCAGAACTGCCCTCCGCCATTGTACCTGTTGGCTTGATATTGTACTGAAAATAACGACCAGCGCCTGTTTGCTTCTCCGCATCATCCGAAAAGTGCACATCATTCGGCCCAGATTTTGGATAATTCTCATTCAATATAGGCAAGGCAGAACGTTCAATGCGAATATGCCGAGTGGTATCATCTTTGTCTTCTCTCTCTCCGCTGCTCTTGCTGTCTTCGTTGGCCAGCTCCTCATCAAGGTGAATTTCATTATCCTCATCATTGAATGCGTCGGCAATTGTACTCTGCAGCACTAAGTTTGTCGTGGTGAATAGTGTGTCGTCGGGCATTAGTTGACTGGCGGATTTTGGTGATATTTGCGAGATGGACGGATGTGCGAAATCGTCTTGAAAGCATTCTGAAAAAATAAAGAAAATATTTGAAATTGTTAATGGCAAAGTACAATACGTAAAATTATGTGCTTAACATAAAAGTTGGATTCATATACACAAATCTATGCACATAGACTGGCATTTATGTATGTATGTAGGTAGGTACATATACATATATGCTGAGCGTTAAGAACCTACATTTCACCGCAACAATTTCCGCACATAAACACATTATAAACATGTTGTAATTAGAGCTCCAGATTTTTTTTTGAACATTTTCGAGTAGCCCGAACAAATGTTGTTCAAATGCTCGAACAGTCGTTTGTTTGTTTATTACCCGTATGTTTGTACGGGCATTTGAACAATTCGGGCATTTTGAAGTTTGTTTTTTTCTTTTGTTTATTTTTTTTTTCTTCTTCATATGTAGTTTTTTTTTATTTTTGTTTTTCCGATACACATTTTTTTTGTTTGTAAGCTCGAATGCTCGAATGTTTGTAGGGGCATTTGAACAACAAACGGGTTTCAACTTGATGTTCCGTCGTCGATTGTAAGTAATTGAAAGTACTTGAAAAGAATTGAAAAATCGATTGAAGTACATTTTCCAATTCTTTTAAAGTACTTTCAATTCTTTTCAAGTACTTTGAAGTATTTGCTAAAACTTCAAACCTTTTTCAATTCTTTGTACTTGTACTTCTACTTGTACTTGAATATTCTGAAATTACTTAGTAGGGACTAATTACTTCAAGATCAAAATATAAAGTATTTAAGTACGTAATAGTCCAATTACTACTCAGTATTACCCAGGTATGGTACATACATACAAATAAGTACAATAATTACATTTGATCCTAATTTTATCCCAAATTGGTGCTATAGTTAACAAAATGATGAAATAATTTTGAAATTAAACAGATTTATGCATTCCTGTAACATTCAATCAGCGTACGATAGGCGGTTATAAAAGTATCATATAGGCGGTTATGAAGTTTAAGCGACGGTATTATCTATCAGATTTCTGTTTTGTAAAAAAACAATATCTCAGTCCAAAGTTTGTGTAAACAAAAGCGCGTTGCATTCTGTGGTGCCAAAATTGATTCAGTTTTATACATATCAAAATATCTTATTATTATTCTTTGAAATTCTATACAAATAATATGCAGCTAAATTTTCGAATAATCATAAGCATGTGCTTTTAACAATTAAAATTAACAATGAAAACACCAAGTGAAAGTTAATACGTGAATATGTGCTAAACAAATTATTTAACACAATCCCCTAACGCTTTTCTCTCAGATTGTATATTAGCTTCACCTGTCACACATACACCGTCCATGCTACATACTTATGTATATACGAGTATGTAAATAAATGTACATATTTCATATGTCTGTATGTATGTGCCTACGTGCTTCTAGACTTTATTTTATCGTTAAATCTATTCCTTTCATGCTCTTACAACGAGAAATCTTGGTATTATATTTCGATTTTCACACATTTCCAGCGCATGCCAGTGATTTTTACTTAAGATATTGTTTTTACTTTTCTGCACTTTCATACATAACTACATATGTGTATTTGGAGTGGTTTGTGTTCTTAAATTTTAATGTGCGTATTTTACAAGTCGCTATATTTTGTTCAGACATATTAAATTAATTGAGTCAATTAAGATTTAAATTGCAGCCCTGAATTTGGTGTTCACACAAATGTAATTAAATCCGAGCCAAACACTTTTGGCGCGCTCCAGAGTAGGAGCGAAAATGGACTCCCAAAACGATCTCACGACGTTTGAAAATTGAGTCAGGAAAAACTCCCAGGAAAGCTTTCTTTCCCACCCTGTCGGAAAAACAAGCAACCAAAAAGTACTTTCTTTTTTTGTTATCAATCTAAAAATATATTCAGCGACTAATGCCTTTATCTTCAAAACAAGAAAAGGATTATTTGCTGAGTGGTAAAAATTTGAAACAAGTTTGAAAATATACAAAAATACCTCTTGACGTGTTTGTCTGGGATGTAGATATCGTAATGATAGAGTACAGCCAGACGACGCAAGAAATGAAAAATTCAAAATTTTGTTTTTGTTTCTTTAAAAAAAAAACTACAAAAATTTGAATTTTTCAATTTCTGAAAGTAACTTCTTGCGTCGTCTAGCTGTGCCCATATTTCACATATTTCCTTTTGAAGATACAAATTTCGTTTTCTTACTGAGCACTGTCCGTTTTCGGAGTTGCATGGAAAATAGTACTCAGTTTTAAGTTAGTTCATTCATAATAGGCTAGTAATAAATTAAGTTGTTTGTATGATAAATATATGCTCAATTAGAGCTTTATATTGCTAAAAGGCTTATGTCTGAACATAGAATTACATGTCGGTTAACGCTTTTATAGCTCAACGGCAGTAAGAGAGCTCGCTAATGTAAAACCATATAATCCGCTGCGTACCCGACGTGCTCAAGAGAATCAGACACATAAAAACAAGAATTATAAATAATAAACTAAAAAGCATGTATATAGGAGTATATATGTAGATACATCTTCGGTGTGAAGTTTTATAGTGATCAGAATGTCTGATCTCTTTACCTTGTTGATGTGGAACGCTATCTGCAAAAGCAGTGAAACCTAAGAACGCCGGAATATTTTTGTTTTTTTCGTTTTTTTTAGGAAAGTATTTGCTTTAATTCTACACAGTTACACAGAATACAGAATTGCATTGTCGCTATTTTTCCAACATTGGATTTCACTTTTCATTGCAATATGATGTGTTATCAGCTTTATTATCATTAAAAGAGTCATTTAGTTATGGTCCTGACCAGATACCAACATGCTTTCTAAAAAAATGTGCCATAAACCTGTTTAAACCACTAACTGCATTATTCAATAGTTCCTTAGAACAAGGCATTTTCCCTATGCTCTGGAAAGAGTCATTCATTATCCCCCTTCATAAAAGCGGGAGTAGGTCCTCCATAGAAAATTATCGAGGTATAGCAAATATTTCGGCTATTCCTAAATTATTTGAAGCAATAGTTACCAATAGATTGTCTCATTCAACGTCCTCATTAATCTGTGATTCCCAACACGGGTTCTGTAAGGGTAAATCAACGGTCACAAACCTACTGGAGTTTACCACTAGTATTTCAAATGGATTTTCTCAAAACTTGCCCACTGATGTTATATACACGGACTTCAGCAAAGCATTTGATAAAGTCAATCACACCTTGCTGATTCTTAAACTTGATCTTCTTGGCTTTCAGCCCAGCCTTTTGCAATGGATATCTTCATATCTTTTAAATAGGACACAAAGGGTGATTTTCAAAAATGCTTACTCGTCTATTATTAATGTTACTTCAGGAGTTCCTCAAGGCAGTCACCTTGGCCCGATTCTGTTTTTGCTATTTATTAACGATATAACTACTACAATTAAACACTCAAAAATTTCATTGTATGCGGACGACGTAAAGCTTTTTAGATCAATCTCTTCATTTGATGATAGAACTTTGCTTCAGGAAGATTTAAATTCCTTAGTTTCTTGGTGTGACACTAACTTAATGCCACTTAACCTCAATAAATGTAAATTCATGCGCTTTTCCCGGAAAACCGTACAGCCAGCTTCTTATGCAATAAATGGCTTAGGCCTCGAACAAGTAAATGAGTTTGTGGATTTAGGTGTAATAATGGACTGCAAACTTAGTTTTAACATTCATATTAATGCTACAGCAAATAAGGCAAGAGGTGTCTTAGCGTTTGTAAAACGTTGGTCAAAGGAATTCAGCGACCCATACATAACTAAAACACTCTTTACAACTTTAGTAAGACCTATATTGGAATATGGTTCCATAGTTTGGAATCCATACTATCAGATTCACTCTGATCGCTTAGAGTCAGTCCAAAAACAGTTTTTGCTTTTTGCTTTAAGAAATTTGCCTTGGGATTCTGGTTACAATCTTCCACCGTATACTAGCCGTTTAAAACTCCTTAATCTTCCGACTCTTGCAAGTCGACGAGAAATGTTAGGGGTAATATTTATCGTTAAGCTCTTGAATGGCTTAATTCTTTCTCCTTTCTTGCTAGCTGAAATAAACTTTAACATTCCTTCTCGTTCAACAAGACACTTCAACCCTATCTACTTAAAGCAGTGTAAATCAAACTTTGAATTAAATGAACCTTTCCGGGGTTTATGTAAGAGCTTTAATTCCTATTCCAGCTTTTTAGATATTTCGGACTCACTTTTCATTATAAGGGAAAAAATACTGTCTTATCTTAACACATAGTAGCGATTATTCTGTTATAATTCTCAAGACTAACTTCAATTGTACTGTACTCAGCTGATGATTTTATTTCTCTGTAGCTGAGCAGTTTAAGATCTCGACGCTTAACAAACTCCTGCCACTCAACACCTCGGCATTTTATGTAAATAAAAAATATCCGTACGTCATGCGGGTGCGCCTCTCGTGCGGTCGGGCGGGATTGGAGGGCGTGGGTTATTATTATTATTATTATTATTATGACACTTGCGCTCATTCATTCAGATTTTGTTTGATGTGATTTTCTTTGCATTATTCGCATTGCTAGCCTAGACATAATTTTCTTTGGTTAAAATGCTTTTGTTTCATTTTTTTTTTTTTTGTATACCCTTCATGAACATAAAATGATGGTTTGATTAAAAAAACGTCTAAATTGGTTCACATATCCGACACCAAAAATGTAAGTCTTCTATGGCAATCTGAAATTTTACCGCCTTGAAACACCATCATCAATCGGGACCAAAATTTATATTTGTTATACTTGGGTAGAGGAGTATTGATTTTGGGTATTAGGTAATTAAAAACAATATTTTGATTTTTTGATCCTTAATAGAGTTTTCTGAACTTTGACCTCAATGCGCCCAACCTTAACCGCCACCAATCGGGATCAAAATTTATACGTGATATCTTTGACGATGTTACTACCGATCGAGGGGGCGATACAGTAAAATATTATTAATTGGAATTTTAAACGCACTCTACAATACATTCATGAAACATATATAAGACTTTTCCACGTCTGAAGACAGCCGCGGTCTTAATTCTTTTTAAATAATATTATTGACAAGGTTTTTCCAACAATGCAAATGTGCCGCTTACTGATTTTATATCACAATTTGTACTTCAAAGCGGATATCCAATTACTGTTCATAAAAGAATCTGCAAATGCAAAATGTGGGCTGAAAATATGCGGTTCGCTTCTGTGGTCTTTTGTTAAGGAGCACACTACTAATTGAGGGAATCCAAGTACGAGCACATGAAGTGCAAGACCTGCTCGAAGGGAGCTTTCTTAAGAATGGACCAAAAATCTTACTAAAATTTGGTGCAAGAATTATATCATATCTACTCATCACAAAAAAAATCTGGATACAAAAAATGAAATCAATTGAATAATCCACTCTCATACCATGTCTCCACATAACGTGTTTCGCTCTTTTTTTCTGCACTCGCTCTCTCAATCTTGTTTCGACATCAAAACGAGTGCCGAATCTCGCCAATTTCCATACAAATTTCTGAGAGCCAATGAAGATTGAAACACTTGTTTAGTTCTCAATCCTCTTGCCAAACGCGATGATATCGATGCCTTCTCTAATTTTGTATCTAAAATCTATCGAAATCTCATACAGATCAAAACAAATACGCAAAAATAAGCAAACATGCAAAGATTTAAGAAGAACTAGAAAAGAAATGTTAAACTGAATAACGATCAGCCACTTGGAGACGGGTTATTTAACGAGATGTTTCCCGAGATGTTTCGCTGGCGAATCAAGTTATGTAGAGACGGGCTGTTAGATAGTTCGTTACATACATAACGTCGCACTCTTGCCAGAAATATGCATGTGCAAATTTTCTGATTTAATGGGTATGTTGTACCAAAATACAGTGCCTCCTACGTAAACGGAGACCACACCACTTACTTGAATGTACACATAATTCAGCATTAACAATAAAACTTCCAAACTTGTTGAAAAATAATACTAATGCCACATATTACCGGCCGGCATCTAAAGACGCGCATAAATTAATCTGCGAAAGTTTTTCTGTTAACGGCGATGTGAAGTGAAGCGTTTAAAATATGCAATTATGTATGTATGTGTTAATGAAAATTGCTTGATTCGGTGCAACTAAAAAGCAAATTATGGTTTCTTAATTGTTGAGGTACACGAAAATCATGTTAATATGTATGTAACGGCAATGCTACAGGTTTGGCTAAGAAAAATTTTTAGCTAAATTTTCCATTGGCAAAAAACGAAGAAAAAAGCGTTTGAATGTGAAGGAAGACAATAAATAAATCAAAGTCAAATTAAAAAAAAACAAATTATAATTAAGAAAAACTATTTTAATCATGTTTATAAAAGGTAAACACTTTCACAAAACCAAACCGGCGACAACAATCACGTCTTCAAATATTCGAAGAAAAGTGATGACGATGCGACAAATGTTCGCCAATTTTTGCTAAACAAGCTGCGCTTACAAGTGCAGCCAAAGTATTGTCACCACTTGCAAAGATGCACCACTAAAGGTACATACATACATACATATATGTACATATGCTCATGCTATGTATTTATATGAGTGGTCAAGTTATGCTTTTTGCTCTACTTCGAATGAAAGTAAAAGTTTTTGCAAGCTGCAGGCATGAATTTAAATTATGTCAAAATGAGACAAACAAAAATAAATCGCAGCCACTTTTACTTTCATTTAAATGCACAAACATACATTGTAAGCTTATTTGTTTTACACACTATTAAATTCAAACATTCGATATTGTGCTCGCAATCAGTTTTTATTAGAGCTCTAAATACCCGGGTATCGAACAAATCGAAGTTCGAACCAGGGACTTGTAACAAAACTCGTAACGAAACGAAACTCTCGTTTTTGGCGTTTCTGTTCCAAGAAACATTAAGGGATAGAAACTAAATTCGAAACCAAAAGATTGTAACGTTTCAATAATTAACAAAACCTGTAACGAAACTAAATTAATTTTGTTCCTTGTAACAGAAACAGAAACAGAAACAAAACTCCTTTGTAACAAAAGTCGTAACAAAACTCCGAAACGTTTCCAGCAGTAACAAAACCTGTAACGAAAGTAAATTAATTTTGTTCCTTGTAACAAAATCCGTAACGAAACTAAGTTAATTTTACATTAGGTATGTTAGTGTCTAGCACGAAATTATTATTTTTAATTTTAATTTTTATACTTTGGAATAAGCGGAAAAATCCAATTAGCTCATACAGCGATGGTAGAAACAAAATTAATTTCGTTTCTCAGTCTCAGAAACAAAATTAATTTTGTTCCTTACAACAAAAACAAAACCAGAAACGAAATTAATTTTGTTTCTCAGTGGCAAAACTATAAAAATTATTATAATACTATTTGCCGTACATTAGGATGGACTTTTTATTTTTAGGTATATAATATATATATGTATACCTGTGGCATTTTGATGTGCAAACATCTTTGCTGTAGCTACGAGTAATTTCGAAAAACAGGTAAAGTTTACGCGTATCTAATGAAAAGTTTTGGGCAGGGCTTCTACAGGGAGCCCTATTCTTTATGATTCCTAGGTCGGGTCGCGAGATATTGGTCAAAACGAGGACCCGGATGATCTTGTGTGTTTCTGAGTAATATTGGTATCTAATGAAAGGTTTTGAGCTGGCCTTCTACAATATTGGTATCAAATGAAAGATGTTGAGCGGGGTTTTCGTATAGAGCTCTATTCTAGACCGGGTCAACACATATGGGTCAAAATGAGGATCCGGATGATCCTTGAATATTTCTGAGCAATATTTCTGATTATTATATTATATTATTATTATTATTACTCGAAAATGTTCAAAAAAATCGAGAGCTTCATCATCATTTCCTTGTTCTTCGTTTTCTTCTTCATCTTCTTCTTCTTCTTGTTCTTCTTCTTATTATTCTTCTTATTCTTCTTCCTCCTTCTTTTTCTTCACCTACTTCTTCTTCCTCCCATTACCCTTCCTCCTTCTCCTCTTCTTCTTCTTCAACTTCACCCTCATCCTCATCTTCATCTTCATTAAGTTAATCCCTCTCCTACTCATTCTTGTTTTTCTTTCCCCATTTTCTTTTTAGCTTCCTCAATTTAAGCTCCTTTGTCCCTGAAGAAGTGACATTTCGAATTCCTAATGCAATTTTAAAATAAAAAGAGTCAATTTTGCCATGAAGTTCTGCCTTAGGTTCACCAAAAATTTAATAATAATACTCCTACCGAAAATAGTACCCATTCCCGTCCAATAACAGTGAAATAATGATATCTCAATTGCATAATTATTTTTAAGTATGTCATAGCTTTAATAATACAACGTACGTAATAAGTCAACATTTTGCATTAACTAGTTGTTAAAATGCCAAACCTACGAAACATCAAACTGCATATATCAAGCATTAGTTCCACTTTTTGACTTAATTAATAACCAAGTCATATACAAAATAAGTGCGTTAACACTTTCTGTTACTTACTTACACATGAATACAAAAAATTATTTTAAAATACGCATATAAGCCCCTGCAGGCAAAAAAAATTTGCTGATTCAGATCTAATATCAAAGGCCAAAGAGAAACTTTTTTAATCGGAGTTATATCCTCATAAGTTTCCATTGGAGGGATTTCTCAACGGACCGTACAGTACTTCAAAAAATTACCTTCATATAACTCTCGATTCGTCATCTAGCTCTCAAGTGCAGAATGGATATTGACATACAATATTTACCATAGAGTAATTGGACTAAAAGCACCGAGGTTATGAACTAAAGGCTTTCCCTACAGGGCATATAATCAACAATATACTTAAGTACTATGCATATATTACATTATCAACACACAACGGCAAAAATAGTTCAACGCCCGGCATAAATACAAAAAACTTCGGGACCTCAATCACATACTTATTTACGTATAACAAAGCTTTTTTGGTAAAACACTTTCTATTTCGTTTTAGATTTACTTGGCCCAAAAAAAAATATTGTACGAAAATAGCTGCGTAATCCGTGTGTGTGCTGCCCGACAATTGCCATTTCCTGTGTCAGCAAACGATAAGCACAATAAATCAAAATGCACACATGCGTGGCTTTAAAAATGTTGAGCTGAAATGAACACGCACACACACAAGTATTGAAATTGTGCCAGGCAGTCCAAAGTTAGTAAGAAATCAAAAGAGCAGCAAGAGTTGTTGAGTTGGCACCACCGAATGCGAAACGAAAAGTAACTTAAAGAAGTAACTAAATTTAAGTCCGGGTGAAATACATATGAACGGTTATACATCAGCATATAACCAGTAACGTAACGGAGCTTAATATTGTTAATATTTGTATATACGATTTGAGATATTGTGGTATCCTTAGGATAGCTGATCATACTACCAGCGATGATGGAGTGCTTCTATCCAAAACTGCGAACAAAACATGTTCGCTTTTAACATTTCATGTCCCAGGAACGTAAGCAGTCCATTTATGGACCAGAGCGCTCTCTAAATGATCCACAAAAATAGTAGTAACAGCAGAAAATCACACATTACTGCTTGAGAAGCGAATATCACATTTTTCTCTAGGAAAAATAAACAACGGAATATCAAAAATGACGAAAGTGGAGCTATAGTTAATCCCCTTGTTGCTTGGCAATGCGCTCTATTGCCGTTCATCAAGGGAGCGATCCATATATTTTTATACTCAGCTGTACTAGTACACAGAGTATTATAGTTTTAATCACATAACGGTGGATTGTAACAGAATGAAATAATCGAGATAGATATAGACTTATATATATCAAAATGATCAGTGTGAAAAGAGAAATCGATTGAGCCATGTCCGTCCGTCCGTCCGTCCGTCCGTCTGTCCGTCTGTCCGTCTCTAAACACTCTAACTCGCGCAAAAATTGAGATATTTTGATGAAATTTGAAATGCAAGTTGGTATCGACACTGGGACGGTTGGTATTGAAAATGGGCGAAATCGGACCATGACCACGCCCACTTTTCCTATATAGAAAAAATCGGAAATTTGGTATCTCAGCCACTAATATAGCTAGAGTGATGAAATTTTACCCACGTGTTGAGCTCAGGCCCCTAAGAAGAAATTTGATGGAATTTTGGAAATTGGGCGGTGCCACGCCCACTTATTAAGGAGCAAATATTGAAAGCTTTATGAGTCATAACTCAGAAACTGTTGAAGATATATCGATGAAATTTTGTACGCGTCATATACTTAGGCAAATGTTTGGACGAAAAATTGTTAAAATCGGTTGACGGCCACGCCCACTTTTATATATGGGTATTATAAAGTGACCTAATAAAAACATTTTAAGCGATATCTCTGTCAAATATAAAGATATATCATTGCAATTTTATGCCAGGAGGCCACCTGCGGACATACAACGAAAAAGACAAAAATCTTGGAAAATGGGCGTGGCACCGCCTCTTTTTAGAAGCTGGAATATACGAGATTTCTGAGCCCATAGCTCGACAAATAATTGATATATAATGACGAAACTTGATGTGTACACTTTTATTACTTGTGGTAATACATGTTGAAAATTTTAGCGAAATCGGTTGACGACCACGCCCACTTTTATATATGGGTATTATAAAGTGGCCTAATAAAAACATTTTAAGCGATATCTTTGTCAAATATAAAGATAATTCATTGAAATTTTGTGGCAAGAGTTCCACAATAGACCGGAAACAAAAAATATACAAATTTTGGAAAATGGGCGTGGCACCGCCTCTTTTTAGACAAAGGAATATACGAGATTTCTTAGCCTATAACTCGACAAATAATTGAGATATTATGACGAAACTTGGTTTATACACTTTTATAACTTGTGTGTTAATAGACACGCAAAAATTTATTGAAATCGGTTTATGACCACGCCTACTTTTTAACAAAGATATTTCTGGACCACCCTTTGGGAATTTGTAACGTGACATCTTTGTAACTAGAAGTCATAAAGGAATGAAATTTTGCACAAAGAATAATATTCATATGCTTAGTTGGATGACTGATAAAAATTTTGAAAATGGGCGTGGCTACGCCCACTTTATGCAACACTCGCTTTATATAAAATCTATCAAACGCAAACAAACAATGAAAACATACAGCTGAGTATCCAATGTTCGATTCCACTCGAACTTAGGCTTCCTTACTTGTTTCTACTGTGATGTATATCAATCGATGATTTTTCTTTTCTTCTGTATATATTAAATGCCAGTGTTATGTGAATAAAACCTAAGAGTCTTAGCGCTACTGGTTATAAAAAATTAAGCACGAACAAAAAAAAAACCATATATAAGTAATCGAGGCAGCAAGACATGAAGGGCAATTAGTCACAAGTCAGCTCGCACAGTTGGCGCCAAAAACTGCACATACACGATACAAAACTACATATATGTGTATGCACATACATATGTACAAGCGATCGCAATGAATAACTTTTGGCGACACCAAACAGTACCTTTATACATAAGTATGTATGTACACAATTACGAAATAACTACAATCGTATATGCATTACACTTATCTGCATTTTGTATAGTAATCACTTTTTATTGTCGTATGCATACGTATTCGTATATATATATATATGTAAATGTGTATATATTACTTCATTGGCGTGGAATATTTATTCACATATGTATGTACTTATACTCAAACAAATATATACATACTTACTTAAGTATATGTAGGTATGTATATGTATGTACAATGTACATGCTCGTACCTTCGACTTACAATTTCTTATTTAATTTGTTACTTTATTTTCGCTAAAATTGGACTTACCAACAATGTTTAGTTGGGACATTATGAAATAATGTAAACGCGACTAGACTTATTATTTGCGGTAATTACGTGCACTTAAGTATAGCTATAAACCTAACCCAACACCTTGCATTATAAATCGTTTAGTTATATACATATATGTTTATGTATATATATAGGAATATGTTATACCACCTCTTTTACTATTTTTGTAGGTGCTTAAATTGTCATTGACTTGTTTTGTTTGGTTTAAATTCAGCATTGATTGTAGACAATAAAATTATATACATATGTAATATATTTTTTTAGGTTTTTCTAAAAAAATGTGACTATTATGCAATTTTTGAGTTAACACCGGCGCTAAAACCTCAGCGCAGTCATTTCATGGTAAAAACCGAGCTTAAATGTAAAAGGAGTGCTTGGTGTTGATTAATTGTAGGTAATCATTTTTTTCGCCTGACAATGACTAATTGCTTCGCTACAAATTTCATATCAGCGCGAAAGCTCCAAATTCACTTGCTACGTGAAGAAACTAAGTTCATAATTTCTGAAAAAAAATTACCCGTAGTTGGCATATTTTTGCGAAATTGCGGAGTTTGATAGATTTTAGAAATATTAGAAAAAGCCAGAAAAAATAAATATTTTAATTTATTTAATTTAACGAGCACAGGCCCAGGTTATATTTTATTTTTTTTAGAAAAAAAAACTTTTTTTTAAGCATGCAAGATCTAAGGTGAAACAGCTGTAATTACATGCATGCTTAAAAAAAGTTTTTTTCTAGTTTCTAAAAAATAAAAAATAAATATTTTACATTAAATTAAATTTAGTAAAATTAAAACTTTTTGCTGATTTCCTACATTTGCTCGCTAACTACGATTATGTATGGTTTCTGGCGGCCAATCAATATCATAAAATAAAAAAGCAAAGAGTGGCACTCCAATTTTCATATCGAAAACGGCAATATTTTATTTTAATAATATATAATATAATACAATGGCGCTATTATAACTCTGACGAGTTTTATGGCCGAGCTTCTCTCCCAATTCGAGGTGTGCTCCTTTTTGTTTTTCCTACTAATTGGGTGGACCTACAGTTTTACGCCGGCTCCGAACGGCGAATGCATTTTTTTTGTGAGAGGCTTTTTCATGGCAGAAATACTCTCGGAGGGTATGCCGCCCACTGCCGGGAGGCGACCGCTGCTCTTAAAAAGCCAACAATTGGATTTTTACTAATTAGAAAAATTTTTTGGTGTTTGCTCGGACTGGGGTTTTAACCCGAGACCTCTGGCATAGCAGGCGAGCACTCTACCCACTGCACCACAGCGGCCACTTTTTATTTTGTACGTTTTAATTAATAAATTAATAACACTGATCTACAGCCAAAAAATACTCTGAAGGCCACTATGCTATATACATATATATATGTATGTACATTTGTATAATCGGTCGCTGATCGCCTATAACTTTTCCATTTTACCATGGATATTATCTTTCTGCCAATAGAACGGGGCTTCACGTAAACGAGTAAAACTAAAGGTAAAAACGTTTGTTTTTAAGATTTTGCCTGACAAATTCAATTTTTTCTTCAAATTTCCATAAAAAAATTAAAAGTTTTCAAATTGACTCACTATTTTTCAGAAACCATAATACCTAGAGAAAAGTGATATAGGAACCATGTAAAGGAAATTTAATTTTCTTTTTTTCATAAACTATAATACCTAGAGAAAAGTGTTATAAGAGCTAGTAAAGGAAATTTAATTTTTTTTGTTTGGTGTCACACCAATGTAGATGGCTCAATGTGTTAAAGAGATACACAGGATTAAGTGGAGCCATTGGCCAAATAACGGTAAATTGCCGATATCTCGTTTCTCATAGAATTAAAAATGGACCAGATTTTCGGAATCTGCGACCGATTTTACATATAGAGAGTATAGTGGCGTCCAAAGTACAGACAACAAATTTCATTTTGTGATCCAGTGTAATTCACTGTCATTTGATTTAAACTAGATTAGTTGGAGCTTTAAGCATAGAATCCAATACAAATCTTTAATATCGTTTGCATGTGAAGAAATTAGATTTCGAACTTGATGGTCAAACAAGTTGTAGGCCGTCCGAAATATTTCTGAGCGGTTCATTTTTAATGAGAAGGCGTTTTTCACGTCTCGCCATCATAAAAAGGTAACCGCTGGAAATTTTTCCAAAAAATGTACATATATACATATACTCTCCTAATGTTACTTACCTTCAAGCAATTCATGCAAAATATTCTTACTACAGCATACATGTGTGTATTTAAGCTTGTATGACTAGACATGCCGCCATTGGCATAGAAACATTGCAGAATTATATGCGATAATTAGCACATATGTAGCTTTGCATGAGTAACTTTAACAGCAACTCAACCGCTTTAGCGCCCATATATAAGTACAATGCTCACGTTTAACAAAACAACAGATACAAGTAAAAAAAAAGTTACAAATATTGAGAATCCATAAATAATTTGTCACGGTTGGCAAAGCAACGAAATATGCAAATCAGCAGCCATGTTGGCAACTCTTTAATACGATTAACTGCACCCTTCTTGCATAAATATGTTACGAATGTAGATAAATTTATTCAAAGTGTTTCTTCTTCCACTTCCTATCTGTCTAAAATGCGTGTCGTTTGACAGTTGTATGCGATTCGAACTCAAGCTTCAAACAAGTTTGCTTTACTCAACTCAAGGCAAATTCATTCATATGGTAATGGTAAGTGAACAGCTGACTTCTTCTTCTTCTCGTTGTTAACTCGCCGTGTACAGAAGAATGTCATACAAAGAAATATTTGACTTTGAGTTTGACATTCTGATGGACAAAAACTTAAAACGAAACGCAGCAAATATTGCCGAATTCGGTCTGCCATTACCATATATTGAATTTGCCTTGACTCAACTCAAATCGAGAATACGTATATTCAAGAAGGTTCATACTTGTAAATTTGTGAAGGAAATTACAATTAAAATTGTTATTTCAAAGTACATACTTATGTACACGTGTATATATCGTCGTTTAAACTTTATAACATCCTAAGTGAAACTTTCATAACCACTTGTGTCCTTCCTTTGCCATTCCTGACCTCTATCGATACATACAAAAATTTTGGTCTGGGACGCTCTATATCACCATCATTTTGAGTTCTGCAGTCGTAGAGCTGGGCATCAGCAAACTCAAATGACAATATGCTTGTATATGCTCCTCGAAGAGAACCCAGCTATCGGCTTGTATATGCCTACTTTCCTTTTTAGAGAAGCTTTTGTCATTTTACACCCTCATTCTGTATTGCGAAACGAACTTTCGTTTCGTGTCAGAGATGAATCGTTCGCCTGTTTGTATTATGTATTACGAGCGAACAAGAAGACGAAAACGGCTGCCAAAACGTAAGAAATTTACATTCTCTATTTCGAAAAATCGACAAAACGACGAAAAGAAATGTCAAATTCAAACGAAAACTATTTTGTTATCGTTGATGAATTTGAAATGGAAGAACGTTTGGTTAGGCATACGTGCACCACCAAAAACACCACCAACAAAAGTACTGTAAACAACCACTCCATCCACAGCAGGCCCTATAACAAAAAAAGTAGTTTTTTTATAAATCTTAAATTATTTTCTGGTATATTGCTATTTGACAAATGCTTTCGTCTCACATTTTGTCATAACGTAAGCAACGCAAGAATTGACGAACAGCATAGAGAATGCCAACGCTAGACGAAATCGTCTCGAGACGATTCGTTCGTCTGAGCTTCCGTTCGCAATACAGAATGAGGGTGTTAATCACTCAAGTTTAAAGAAACCATATTTAGCATGAAATAGAAGTTTTATTAAATCGGTTTCTTTCCTTTTTTAATGCATGTTGGTTGTACATATGTATAAATGCGTACAAATGCACTTGCAACTACGAAGCATAATGCAGAACAGAAGACTTAAGCAACAAACTTGGTCATTCGTGCTTGCATTTTTGTGTATTCACACAGAACAGAGAAAAGGTTTATTATTTACTCTTAGATATTGTTATTAATTCTTCTTTTACAAATGTGCGGCTATTTGCGTAAATGTCTTTTGCATACCATTCTGTAACGAAGTACTGGGATTATAAAAGGGCTTTGAGTAAATCTCTCAATTTCGGTTTTTTTTTTTAATCACAAACAATCATTCGCTTTTACAATACGATTCTTAATACATATCTATTTATTTCTTGCATTATTTATGCCTTCAGATATTGGCTAAACTGTTTCTCTACTAGACAACCAAAGTACACCACCAACTGTGTAATATAAAGTTTTTTTTTGGTTTCGAGAAAATTACAGAAGCTCGATACAAATCAATTTTATATTAAATAAATTACTATTGATTTGATATGTGATACCAAAGACCTTAACAACAAGCCTTGAACTGTGTACTTTGTGCTACAGATATACACATACATATATATTATACATAAACCCTACATATTTCGCTAACATTAAAAGTATCCAATAATTTAATTTGCCCTATTGTCGTGTCAACTTCAATTACATAAAGAGCATTGCAATTGATTTTATCTTCCCAGCAAACAGCAGGTAATTTGATATGGTATGTTCATACAACAACAAAAAAACAACAACAAAACATTCTTGGATACCACGTAATAAGAGGTCTCCTCATCCACAGTCCACTCAGTGTTGCATCAGCATTTTTTTAGTTGCTTTAGTCACTCTTTGTTTGCTGCCGCCGCCACCTTTACCACAACATCTTTCCACCACCAAAATGCAAAAGCGAATGACCTTAATCAAGGTCTTTTCTAACATGAAATTCTATGCTATCGAGTAATTTCTTTTCGTGCCACAGCCACAACAGCCACGGCGTATGTACTTGTGCTGCAGCCTTAAAACAACTTCTTCAACTTGGTTCATGCCACCAATACCAATACCGGGAAGCTATTATCTTAAATAGCTTTGCGGCAGTGGTAAGTAATTTACAATCAAATTGCAGCCAGTCGGAACTGTGTACGTATATATTTGTGTGTGTGTGTGATCGCAATTTCGCAATGGCCGCAATGGTGCATAGACATAGTTACTTGCTTTTTAACACTTGGAGCTTAGTCAAAGGCACAACAAAGCCTGTTGCTGCAACTAGTGCAAACGGTGCAAGTTGCCTATTAATATGTGATGTGTATGTGTACAATAGAGCGGCGAGTACTCGTATTTGCCACTTCCACACGTCAATACATTACATGCCTTATGAGCGGCATCATTTATTAGACTTTCGGGCCTGTTGGGCTGCATGCATATAATACATTTTTGTTGTTACAAATTTCATCCGCAACAAATGCAACGAAAAGCAGCCAACCGCTTCAACAATGTTTTTCAACGCCAAATATTAACTACATACATATTTTGAGTGGTAGCAGAGATTACGTTTTTTGAAGTGAAACTTATTTGTGCAACACCTTTAGTGCAATTCCATACAAAGTTGAGCGCAAATAAAAACAAAGAAATAGAGAGAAGCCTTTCAACACATATTCAGCAGCGAACAGAAATACACAAAAATACTTTAAATAGAGCGAGTTATTTACTGATTACTTATCTGAGAGATCATAACGTTGGAAAATTCATATTTGGAAAACTTATTTACAACAACTCTCGCAGATTAAGCTGATTTAATTTTTCGATTGAAAATGCTTTTCCAATTGAATTTCTAAAGATGGCACTCTTTTATTATCAATATAAATTCTGAACTAAATTTCTCATGACATAAACTCTTCCTAGACATTTTCGTTTTCTTCTTCTTTCTGTACATTTTTATTTCTTAGGCTTGTGAAGATAAACAAATCTTGACAGGGGATGACGGAAATTCGTTCCACAATAAATCGCAATCCTATCCTGTCGGAAAAGCAAACAACAAAGTAAGTAAAAAAAATCCATCATACTCGTACTAAGACTTTAGAATATATCACTGCAAAAGCATTTGGAATTCATCTGCAGTTACTGGAAATTTTTGTATATCGCCCGTTTTATGCAATAGGGATTTAACTCGAAATTTTCGATTTCTCGTATTTTGCCATATATTTCAATAACTGGGATGTGCCTTTAAGTCTAGTCTTATAAAATACTCAAGAAGATAAAAATGGCGGAAATAAAAGTGATTTTGTAGTTAGCCGTAGAAGGAAACTATTTGAAATTATAAAACTTTATTTGCGTTTTCCCAAAAAAAATTTTTTTGAGTTAAATCCCTATTGCATAAAACGTGCGATATGTGTTCAAGCCTTTGTGCTCCCCCGAGCTATTGCTGTCAGTGCCTGCAGTAAGATTTAAAATATGCACGATTTTTTTGCGTTTATTGTTTTCTTCATTTTTCTTCTAGCTTTCCTCTATTTTGATTTCTAATCTTTTCTTGCTGCTATAATTTACGAATATTGCATTGAAATTGAAGCATACAATATCAGTTACAAGTATACGTATATACATACCTACATACGTATCAATCCGTTAGTATTACACAAAAGCAAATCGAGTTTGTTGTTTGAGTCTTTCGTACGTACTTGCTTCAAAATATGTATGATATTTGACAAGAAGGGAATTTGTTTAAAGCTGTGCTCATAGATGTGCATGCAATATTTGTATGAACCAGACCTGTTAAATAATGATTATTAATCGTAATGATTACCGGTTTGATTGATTATTTTTTCAGGTATCTATTTAATGATTGATTACCCATTGTTTTCAAATTTTAATGATTGTTTAGCAATTACCATTAAAAAAAAATCAAAAAAAAAAATTATAAAAAATAAAAAAAAATTAAAAATAATCATAAAAAATCAAAAAAAATCAAAAATAATCAAAAAAATTATTTTGATTGTTTTTGATTATTTTTGATTATTTATGATTATTTTTTTTAATTTTTTTTGATTTTTTATTATTTTTTTTTTGATTTTTTTTTTTATTTTTTTTCTATTTTTATCAACATCGTTGTAAAGAAAGATGCACACTTGTACGTATGCAGGTATGTATGTAGCCTTTTATGGCATACTGAGGGTAATAACGCGACAATTACGGACTTAAAGCCTGGTGCTCAACCAACCTCCCGACGGTAGCTAGATAGTACCGTGGGGAAGGGGGGTTCGGTACGACGACAGCAGGTTTAGTGCGGGTAAAGTCCCACACTGACAGGGTAAATGCTTTAAATGCTTCCTCCTCGTAAAAAAAAAACAAAAAAGGGTATGTGTTACTTATGTTCAGAGAGGCATACACATTTTTGTACAATAGTTTGTGTTGAGAAATCACTTTCTTATTAAATATGGCAACTTCTTTGGGTTATAACATACGGCAACATTATTGTGGTCACTTTTGATATTTACCAAAGTGTCGTTTTCACATCTGAGTTTTGTCATACATCCTCTTCCCTTTTACATGGTGCAGTTAAATAACGACCGTGGAAAAAACGCCCGCGGGCGCGCGATTTTTAATTCCAATTTTTCTTTTTTTTTAATATGGTGTTTTATTATTGGAAAATGCGCCGCAGATATATATTTATCTCTATATATATAAAGGTACCTAGATGTAGAAACTCCGTCACTTCTTTTAAATAATATTCCATTTAACTAAGCCTCTCTGTTTATTACTGAGACAGAGGGCTTAGTTTAATTAGGTATTTGTATATATAGATAAATATATATCTGCGACACATTTCCTAATAATAATACACCATATTTAAAAAAAACGAAAAAGTGGAATTAAAAATCGCGCGATACCCGATACCGTATATTTCTTGTATTAGCTAATTCATTTTAAATTTTTAAAATATTAAGGAATATATAACATTAATCTTTAATAAAAACTGAGTGAATTATCTCGGATTAATCATATCTGGATAAACATTTAATTTCCTGTAAACAAATTATCTAAGCATCGCGTAACAATTATACAAACCCGCGATCTTCCTTTCCCTATAAAGTGAAGGACATGGCCTCAAGAAATCCCTCCAAGGCCACAGATGCGTTCACGACATACCCATTTTTCCTCAAATATGATTATTTGGGAATTTGCATGCGGCTTCGAATGACTACTACATAATAAAGCAGTAGTCGATTTGCTATGCTGCAAATAGATTTGCGTAAAGATAATCTCTGTCATAATCAAAATTATTTATTTGCTCTTCCCTGTCCTTATAATGGACCTAGAAATGAATCCTCCCCAGGTGCAGGAAGGGTTTGTAACCGTATCTAGTACGAAAAAATTCCAACGAGCCAAGGTATTTACAAATTCTGTACTTCTAAATTTGTCGACATTTTAATTAGTGCAGTTGTCGCTGTAAAATACACAATGACTTGGATACACCTGTCCCCATATTTACTGCAGGGTTACGTACTTTAATATGCGTTCACATACATTTGTACAAACAAACTTTATGCCTCTCTGACGAAACATGCATGCCTACTTGAATACTTATGTGCATGCGTATCCAAATTTCTTTACAACAATATTGAAAAAAAATCAAAAAAAAAATGAAAAAAAATCAAAAAAAAATCATAAAAAATCAAAAAAAATCAAAAGTAATCATAAAAAATCAAAAATAATCAAAAACAATAAAAAAAATTATTTTTGATTATTTTTGATTTTTTATGATTATTTTTGATTCTTTTTGATTTTTTTTGATTTTTTTTTGATTTTTTTTAATGGTAATCATTAAAATTATTATTTTTTCTGCAAAAGAATTAAAATAATGATTACCAATTAAAAAACAAAACAATTTAATTGATTACTAATCCTAATCGGAATTTAACTGGTCTGGTATGAACATATATGTACATATGTAAGTATTAACTGAGGGGGTGGGCTAGAAAAAAACTCGGGCCCTAGCAACCGATAGGAAAGATAAGACGTAGTATAATCCATTCGGAGCATTGGCGCACACAAGGGGGGTTTTGGGGTTAAACCCCCCCCCCCCCAAAATTTGACAACACCATACAAAAAATTATTTTATAAAAGATTGTACATTTACAAATATTTGTGTAAATACATGTTGTAAAATCTATGAATATTCGTAGATGTACATTGCCAATGTTTGTCAACAACTACTGATTATGTTTATTAGCAAGCAATGTGGAGACATTTCCCTAAAAGTATGCTGTGGATATTAGCTGAGGTTTGTTATACTCAGATGTACTAGTACACAGAGTATTAAAGTTTTAATCACATAACGGTGTATTTTAACAGAATGAAATAATCGACATATGTAGATATAGACTTATATATATCAAAATGATCAGGGTGAAAAGAGAAATCGATTGAGCCATGTCCGCCCGTCTGTCCGTCCGTCTGTAAGCACTCTAACTCGCGCAAAAATTGAGATACTTTGATGAAATTTGGAATGTAAGTTGGTATCGAGACTGGGACGGTTGGTATTGAAAAAATCGGAAATTTAGTATCTCAGCCACTAATGTAGCTGGAGCGATGAAATTTCACCTACGTATTTAGCTCAGGCCCTTATGAAGAAATATGGTGAAATTTTGGAAAATGGGCGGTGCCACGCCCACTTATTAAACATTAAAAGTTTTATAGGTCATAACTCAGAAACCGTAGCAGATATATCGACTAAATTTGGTACGCGTAATTTACTTACTTAGGCAAATGTTTGGACGAAAAATTGCAAAAATCGATTGACGACCACGCCCAAATTTATATATGGGTATTATAAAGTGACCCAATAAAAACATTTTAAGCGATATCTTTGTCAAAAATAAAGATAATTCATTGAAATGTCTCATGAATCCAACTATAGACAAAAAACAAAAAATATAAAAATGTTGGAAAATGGGCGTGGCACCGCCTGTTTTCAGGCAAAGGATTCTACGAGATTTCGGAACCCATAACTCTACAAATAATTAAGATGTTATGACGAAAATCAGTTTGAAAACTTTAATAACTTGTGGTAATACATGCTAAAAAATTTAGCGAAATCGGTTTATGACAACGCCTACTTTTTAATAAAGATATTTCTGGAAAAAATTTAAAAAATGGGCGTGGCTGCGCCTACTTTATGCGGCACTCGATTCATATAAAATACACCCTAATCGAAAAAACGCAAACATATAATGAAAGCATACAGCTGAGTATGTAATGTTCGATTCCACTCGAACTTAGGCTTCCTTACTTGTTAGTTTTAGTTTAAATACAGAGAAAATGCAATGAATTGAGATTTAAAAGGTGCCTTTGTTTAAAAATTGTCTGGACGAGTTTTAAGTATTTTTTTTTTAATTTTCCGTTGGATATTGAAACCCCCCCCCCAAAATATTTTTCTGTGTGCGCCACTGATTCGGAGTAATGTAATTCCTCTCATTGTTTCAGTTCTGGTAAGAAGTTGTTTTCTTAATACATATATTAATTAAAAAATTTCACCTGAACTCTTCAGAGTTGTGCCTTTTGAATGGAAGAAAATACGAAACAACAATCAGAAAAAAAGGGTCAAAGAACAGAAATTTTTTCGGCTTCACACTCGCACATAAATTTTTTTCAAAAACAACTCAGATCAAATAGGCCTTCTTGAAATTAATTTTGAACTGGAGTTTTTTTAATGAAATTTGCCATTAGTTCAATATAAGAAACAAGTAAGGAAGCCTAAGTTCGAGTGGAATCGAACATTAGATACTCAGCTGTATGCTTTCATTGTTTGTTTGCGTCTGATAGAATCACGGTGTATTTTATATAAAGCCAGTGCTGCATAAAGTGGGCGTAGCCACGCCCATTTTCAACATTTGGTGGTCATAACCGATTTCAATAAATTTTTGCGTGTCTATTGACACAAGTTATAAAAGTGTATAAACCAAGTTTCGTCATAATATCTCAATTATTTGTCGAGTTATGGGCTCCGAAATCTCGTAGATTCCTTTGTCAAAAAGGGGCGGTGCCACGCCCATTTTCCAAAATTTTTCTATTTTTTGTTTCCGGTGTATTGTAGAACTCATGCCACAAAATTTCAATGAATCATCTTTATATTTGACAGAGATATCGCTTAAAATGTTTTTATTACGTCCCTTTATAGTTCCCATATATAAAAGTGGACGTGGTCGTCAACCGATTTCGCTAAAATTTTGAGCGTGTATTACTACAAGTAATGAAAGTGTATACACCAAGTTTCGTTATAATATATCAATTATTTGTCGAGTTATGGGCTAAGAAATCTCGTATATTCCTGCTTCTAAAAGGAGGTGGTGCCACGCCCATTTTCCAAAATTTTTGTGTTTTTTGTTTTATGTCCATAGTTGGACTCCTGCCATAAAATTTCAATGATATATCTTTATATTTGACAGAGATATCGCTTAAAATGTTTTATTTAGGTCACTTTATAATACCCATGTATTAAAGTGGGCATGGTCGTCAACTGATTTCGACAATTTTTCGTCCAAATATTTGCCTGAGTAAGTAAATCACGCATACCAAATTTCATCGACAAATCTGCTACGGTTTCTGAGTTATGGCTTATACAACTTTCAATGTTTGGCCCTTAATAAGTGGGCGTGGCACTGCCCATTTTTCAAAATTTCACCAAATTTCTTCATAAGGGCCTGAGCTCTACACGTGGGTGAAATTTTGTCATCGCAGCTCCATTGGTGACTGAGATACCAAATTTCCGATTTTTACTATATAGGGGAGGCTGGCGTGGTCATGGTCCGATTTCGCCCATTTTCAATACCATCCGTTCCTGTCTTGATACCAACTTGCATTCCAAATTTCACCAAAATATTTCAATTTTTGCGCGAGTTATCGTGCGTACAGACGGACAGACGGACGGACATGGCTCAATCGATTTCTCTTTTCACCCTGATCATTTTGATATATATAAGTCTATATCTATCTCGATTATTTCGTTCTGTTACAATCCACCGTTAGGAAATCAAAACAATAATACTCTGTGTACTAGTACAGCTAAGTATAAAAAGAATGTTAATGGGGGGGGGGGGGGGGGGGGGGATGGTCACATTTTTAAATAAAAACAAGTAAAAGCGCGGCTGTCTTCGGCCGTACTTCATACCTTTCATGAGTGGGGAAATGAAAAGTTACCTATGTATACATAGCCTGATTTAGTATAATTTATAATTTCAATTCTGTGGGTTGTTTATGGAAGGATTTATTAGAAAAAATGGTGTCTGAGCTATTTAAATGGAGGAGTTATACGACAAAATGTGTATATCTGAACAATCAGTTGTATGGGAGCTATATGTTATAGTGGTTCGATCTTGACAATTATTGCTAACCTTGTTTGGGCCAACATGGGTACAAATACTTCAAAGTTTCATGTCCTTAGCTGCATAAATGGGGAAGTTATGCAGAAATTACACCCCAAAATTTTCATGTATATCTGAATAATCGGTTTTTTTCTATATGTAATAGTGGTCCGATTCGGCCGGTTCCGACAAATGATCAGCTGCATATAACAACATACCTGTATTCCGAATTTCATTCAGATATCTCAAAAACTGAGGGACTAGTTTGCGTTCACACAGACGGACGGACGGACAGACGGACCGACGGACAGACGGACGTGGCTTAATCGACTCAGCTCGTGATTCTGATCATATCGGTATATATTTTGGTGGGTCCCCCACGCTTCCTTCTGGTACTTTCGACAAAAAATTTTTGGCAGAAAGTTATAATACCATTTCATTCTCATGAAAGGTATAAATATAAAAATAATAACTCATGCCACTGCTTTTGAGCATACATTCCACTTAAAAGAAAAAAGCAAAGAAAGTACGTAATGCAGATCTTTCATTTTAACTAACTACGTATTTAGCGTATCACATTTTTATTAGCAAAGCACTTAACACACGCAAATATTATGGAGTGGTAGACGAGATTGTGATTGATGAAAAGTAGTTAGCGTGGCTACGAGAGCAACTTTCCCTTTTGCAACGCAAGCGCACGCACCACTAAACCTAAGCATTCCATATGTATGTATGTACATATATAAAAATGCATGAATAGGTGTATATTAATGTGTATAAATATAAAAACATATATGCACATATCCAAGCACATGTACTACCTATACACATGCGCAGAATAAAAGTAATCAACCTGTTTGGTCGGAAGCATTCATCCAATTTAAAATTAAAATAAAAAAAATAAAAACCAATTCATAACTTCCAAGGCCCTCTGCAAGTAATTGTTTTTATCTTCAATGAAATTCTGGTCAAGTTCGTTTTTTGTTGTTGCTTAAGTTGGAATGCATTGTGTATTCAGTGCATTGTCGATTGTATTTCAACTTTAATTTACTTTTCCCACAAGGCTGTAAAAAATTGAATTTCTTATTCGTGCCGACAAGTGCCCAGTCGGTACATGATTGGCGCACATCAAGCGTTTTAATATTAATCTATCATACAATTTTTTGGTTTTTGTTCTTGGTAGTGTTGACTATGTCAACTAAGAAACGGGTTATGTTACCTTCTCGAAAGGATGAACGAACGAAGAAAGGCAAAAGAAAGTTAACGATAATCTTTTTAAAAGCAGAAAATTATGGATTTTTATAAATATTCAATGTAAATGGGTCATTAAAGATATCAATTTTTTTTGTGCTGAGATGGGGCTGAAACTTTCATTTAATCTATTGGATTATTGTAAAGTCTTCGTCTCGGGGTTTTGCCGCTATTTTAGAGGCCTAGCGTATATAAAAATATAGTCTCTCATTCTGAAGCTGATTCCACATAGAACTTTGTGTTGCGCTACGTGACACTTTCTGCGTAACAGCTGAGATTAAAATACATGTATTTATATGTATATATCACATAACAAAAAGTAACGCAACGCCGAAGTTACGTAAAGCACAAAGTTGCCCAAATCTCAACTTTTGGGGGCGTTGAAATTTTTTTTCAGTTTCACTTTAGAGCGCTTTCACATTACTCGGTGCTGAATCGGATCAACATTTTTGGTTTTACCGAGAGTATACCGAAACCTTACCGACCACACGTATTTCAATTGGCACTTTCACATTAGTGTTGAGGAATTACTGCATACATTTTTGCGGCGTAATAAAAGAAGAAGAACAAAGTCAGTAAAAAACTCCTTTCGGCTATAAATGTAGCAAGTTATAATGTCTTCGTGTTCGCAAGAAGACA
This sequence comes from Urophora cardui, assembly GCA_960531455.1. Lineage (NCBI taxonomy): Eukaryota > Metazoa > Arthropoda > Insecta > Diptera > Tephritidae > Urophora > Urophora cardui. Next base: position 37,842,661 of record OY482670.1, on the reverse strand, counting down.
TTATCATATATATTATTTCTAATTGGTGTTTTATAAATATCCCTTTTTCTGCTCACGTAATTAACCAAAACTAATAAGTAAGGCATCGTTTTAAAGGTATTAATTAGCTATGCATGCGAAACGGTGTTTTATTGGGCGTGGTACTTTATATGAAAAGTGAGGGGGGCAAAAGTGGGGTTTACCCCCGCAGCGGGTAGTGTTATGGAACCCACATAAAATTTATATCAAATTAAAGGGATTCAAAATACCTACCGAATGGTATAAAAATATTTGAAATCGGTTCAGTAGTTTTTAAGTAATTGCAATTTAAAAAATGCATAATATCAACTTTGATCTTTAATAACTTTGGTTGTTGTTGTTTCCAAAAAAAAAATTCACTTTTATACTCAACGTAGCCTGTTTATCAATCCTCATACTTTGTTTTTTTGATTTTATAATTTTAGAAATTTCACATTTGTACCAGATCGTGCTATTTTTTCAACTTTGTGGGGCTGGGGGCACCTCTAAACATGCGAGTAGGTCAATAAAATTTTAAAGGCTTATTACTGGGCTAGAAAGGTGCCGTTCTGGCTTTGGAACAAATAGAATTTCCAAAAAAAAAAAATTTCACTCCACCTTAATATATACGAGTATATCAAAACGATCAGGATGAAAAAAGTGATTGAACCATGTCCGTCCGTCCGGCCGTATACACTCTAACTTGCGCAAAAATATAAATATTTTAATGAAATTTGGTACACAGATTCTAATGGGAACAGAGAAAGTTGGGGTTGAAAATAAGGCATATGTATGTATTTCGAAAAACACGTAAAACATGATAATTCAGTCACTAATAAAGCCCGAGTGATGAAATGACGTTATGCAGTTATGAGGAAACGTGCTGAAATTTTGAAAAATGGGCCAAGAGGAGCAAATTTTCAAAGATTTATAAGTCAAAACTCAGGAACTGTAGCAGATAAATCGATTAAGCCAAAGCAAACGTGTGGAAAAAATTACCCAAGTCGGCAATAACCACATATACGCACATAAATATATATATAAAATATATAAAAAATATTGCACATACCTATATAGGAATAATAAAAACATTTTATGCGATATCTTTGTCAAACATATATCTAGGTAATTCATTGAAAGTTCCATAAGGTCCACCAAACCAAATAAATAATAAGTTTTTTAAAATGGGCGTGACAGCACAAACCATACCGACTGGCGCCACGTATGTTTTGTTATTTTTTGCGCAAGATGCGCACGGGCCCGGCTAGTCTATATATTAATAGGCTAACATTTTTTCCATACAAACAATTGCCAGGCTGTTTTGCACATTTAACATACTCATATCCACATAAAATTGATATGGATGTGTTCGTATGAGTGAGTAGCAGTGCATAGGCATATAATTTTTTATATAAATTATTTTATTTCTTTATAATTAATAAATAAAATTTTTGGTTAAGATAAATAGATATCGTAAACGTGTTTACAAATATCGTAAACACAGTTGAAGAGTCGCTTTAATTTAAAAGCGCTCACCACCGGGCCTACCTTCCTAGATCTGCCTTGATTTTGACCATGATTTCGCGTCGGACCGTGATCAAAAGGGCAAATCAGTGTTGCGGTACAACTGGAATTTGGAAAGTGTTGCTTATCTCCGCGAAAAGGAATAATTTTTGTACCAATACAAAGTTGAAAAAATAAATTGCATGGTCGAATTTCGACCACCGGCGATACTAGTTGTTATTATTGAGTGATTTGTTGAATTTTAAAATTTTATATTGTAAATTTCGATGTTTGTTTTCTTATTTTCTGAGGATTACGCACCGAAAGCATTCCCATAAGTGTGAAAAACACAGCAACGCGGAATCGTTTCGGTAAGCTAAAAATACCGAGAGAAAAATGTCGATCCGAAGTCATACCGAGTAATGTGAAAAGGCCCTTAATTCAAATGTAAATAAACAAATTTAAATTTCACACAATTGAAAAATAATTTAATAGATATTTATTTTCTTATTTACTTTTTTGTAAATAAAACGGAGAATGAGAGATTTTTCAGAAAATAAATATTTTTTGAGTGATGTTGCAGCGTTCAATGTGGCATAGTTTTTCAGTTTTGCGTTGTTTGACATAGAAAGCGGCGTAACGCAAAGCGGAAAAAGTTTTATGTGGAATCAGCTTGAATGTCACGCTGCACTGAAAGCGATTAGGACTGTCTACAATGAAGCAAATACTGGATGGAGGTAATCACTCAGGACACGCGTGGAGACGAGGAGGAGCTGAAAATGTTGCAACATCTATTGTGTGAATGTGCCGCCTTTGGAAAATTAACAACTTTTTTAAATCGATTTTAGAAGGCTTATTTATAAATCTAATAAACTATGCACATAACATCACTCAAACACATATGTACATATGTACATATATGACGAGCTAAATTAAATTGACTACACGCTGCGTGCTTCTACACATGACGATATAAATTAAGAAAAAAAACTTGAAATAATGTACCGTACATTCCCGTTGGTCACCGACCGCCTTTTCAACACAAAAACACATCAAAAACGACTTTAAACTTAAGCCATAAACGCCTTGACTAACTCACTAAATTGTTGACTGGTTTTTAATGCCGACAACGATGGCACTGTTGTAGAGTTTGTGAGCTTGGGGACAAACCGGTGTACGTTGACAATTGGAAAAATAACGCATAAGATTGCAGACGGCGGCACCAAGAGAAATAAAGAAAGGAGTGTAACTACAGAGTAGAACATTTGTATATATTTATGTGTATAAGTAATATGTATGCATTTTTTATACTCAGCTGTACTAGTACACAGAGTATTATAGTTTTGATTTCCTAACGGTGGATTGTAACAGAATGAAATAATCGAGATAGATATAGACTTATATATATCAAAATGATCAGGGTGAAAAGAGAAATCGATTGAGCCATGTCCGTCCGTCTGTCCGTCTGTCCGTCTGTCCGTCTGTCCGTCTGTCCGTCTGTCCGTCTGTCCGTCTGTCCGTCTGTGAGCACGATAACTCGCGCAAAAATTGAGATATTTTGATGAAATTTGAAATGTAAGTTGGTATCAAGGCAGGAACGGATGGTATTGAAAATGGGCGAAATCGGACCATGACCACGCCCACCTCCCCTATATAGTAAAAATCGGAAATTTTGTATCTCAGTCACTAATAGAGCTGGAGTGATAAAATTTTACCCACGTATTGAGCTCAGGCCCTTATGAAGAAATATGGTGAAATTTTGGAAAATGGGCGGTGCCACGCCCACTTATTAAGGGGCAAACATTGAAAGTTTTATGAGTCATAACTCAGAAACCGTTGAAGATATATCGATGAAATTTGGTACGCGTGATATAATTACTTAGGTAAATGTTTGGATTAAAAATTGCCAAGATCGGTTGACGACCACGCCCACTTTTATATATGGGTATTATAAAGTGGCATAATAAAAACATTTTAAGCCATATCTCTGTCAAATATAAAGATATATCATTGAAATTTTATGGCAGGAGTCCAACTGCGGACATAAAACGAAAAATACAAAAATTTTGGAAAATGGGCGTGGCACCGCCTACTTTTAGAAGCAGGAATATACGAGATTTCTGAGCCCATAACTCGACAAATAATTGAGATATAACGACGAAACTTGGTGTGTACACTTTTATTACCTGTGGTAATATATGTTAAAAATTTTATCGAAATCGGTTGCCGACCACGCCCACTTTTATATATGGGTATTATAAAGTGGCCTAATAAAAACATTGTAAGCGATATCTTTGTCAAATATAAAGATAATTCATTGAAATTTTGTGGCATGAGTTCCACAATAGACCGGAAACAAAAAATATAAAAATTTTGGAAAATGGGCGTGGCACCGCCTCTTTTTAGACAAAGGAATATACGAGATTTCGGAGCCCATAACTCGGCAAATAATTGAGATATTATGACGAAACTTGGTTTATACACTTTTATAACTTGTATTAATAGACACGCAAAAATTTATTAAAATCGGTTTATGACCACGCCTACTTTTTCACAAAGATATTTCTGGAACACCATCTGGGAATTTGTAACGTCACATCTTAGTAACTAGAAGTCATAAAGGAATGAAATTTTGCACAAAGAATAATATTCATATGCTTAGTTGGATGACTGATAAAAATTTTGAAAATGGGCGTGGCTACGCCCACTTTATGCAGCACTCGCTTTATATAAAATCCATCAAACGCAAACAAACAATGAAAACATACAGCTGAGTATCTAATGTTCGATTCCACTCGAACTTAGGCTTCCTTACTTGTTTTTTTTAAATAATGCGACAAATAGATATAGAAGTATGTTTATATGTAGATATACACCAATTTAGACAGTCAAGCCGCTCAGTGGGTAGCGCACAGTTAACTCAGTAAGTGGAGTTGAGGGTGCAGTGAAATAACGCCCGTGGAATTAACGCCCGCGGGCGTTTTTTCCTTTCTTGAAAAAGAAATAGCGCCTGCGAATAAAACGAAATTAAACCCGTGGGTTTTATTTCCATTCAGAAAGGGAAAGAACGCCCGCGCGCCCTATTCGGCGATGTGGGCTTTATTTCTCTTTCGAAAGGGCAAATAACCCCGTAGACGGGGTTTTTTTAAATATGGTGTATTAGTAGGAAAAGCGCCACAGGCGAAAAATTGGAATAAAACATCGCGCGATTTTTAATTCCAATTTTTCGTTTTTTTTTATGTATTAGTATTGGAAAAAGCGCCGCAGGCGAAAAATTGGAATAAAAAATCGCGCGATTTTTATTTCCAATTTTTGGTTTTTTTTTTTTAAATATGGTGTATTATTATGGGAAAAAGCGCCGCAGGCGAAAAATTGGGATAAAAAGCGCGCGATTTTTAATTCCAATTTTTGGTTTTTTTTTTTAAATATGGTGTATTATTATTGGAAAAAGCGCCGCAGGCGAAAAATTGGAATAAAAAATCGCGCGATTTTTAATTCCAATTTTTCGTTTTTTTTTAAATATGGTGTATTAGTATTGGAAAAAGCGCCGCAGGCGAATCAAATGAGTAATCCCGAAAATAAGACATGTGACACAGAAGACATTGATGTATCCGAAATGGATTGTTTTGACTATGAAGAAACAGCGGACAATTTTTGCGAGAGTCAAAGCATGTTGTTGTGTGTTATTTGTTTTACCAAGCCACGCGATGTTCTCTTAAGCCCATGCAATCACTTTAAATTGTGTGCGGATTGCTTTGGAGAGCACAGTAAGGTTGCAATCGTAAATGGCAATAGAAATATTTTGTGCCCGGTTTGTCGTCAAATTGTTGAAAACTCTATATGAGTATTTGTTTAGATTGTGGTCTGAAAGTGCCAATATGTATGTAATGAAGTTTTGTTTATTTTGATTGCGTATTGAAATATTTACTTACTTAGAGACCTTGAAAATTGTTACTAATAAATGATTATAGAAATTTACTGAAGCTTTGTTTATTTTGATTGAGTATTTGAATATTTAGAAGGGGATTTAAAAAAAATTGAAAGAATCGAAAAATTGGAATTAAAAATCAAGCGATTTTTATACTCAGCTGTACTAGTACACAGAGTATTATAATTTTGATTTCATAACGGTGGATTGTAACAGAACGAAATAATCGAGATAGATATAGACTTATATATATCAAAATGATCAGGGTGAAAAGAGAAATCGATTGAGCCATGTCCGTCCGTCCGTCCGTCCGTACGCACTCTAACTCGCGTAAAAATTGAGATATTTTGATGAAATTTGAAATGCAAGTTGGTATCGAGACTGGGACGCACACTGGGGCCACTTATATATATGAGGACGCTCAAAATTCTGAAATCAACTTTTTTACATCAGAATCGCTTTATCTGCACTAAAGCAGTTAATCTATAGCATCTTAACCCATTGACGGTCATGAGTTAACCCGTTGGTGACCTATGTTTTTTATTTTAGTTTCGAGTTTAATTTTCTTGAATCAGAATCGGTATATCGATACTAAAATAGTAAATCCCAAGAATTTTAACCCCTTAACGACCACGCATTAACCCATTTTTAACCAAATTTTTTCACTTAATTCTTAGATTAAAATATTTAAATCATATTAGTTGTATCTACACTAAAACTAGTATTCTTTGGAATCTTAACCCATTAAAACGGTCATGAATTAACCCATTGGTGACCAGTTTTTTTAAGATCTGTAAACAAATTATTTAAATCAAAATTAGTATGTCTGTGATATGGTGGCCGCTGTGGTGCAGTGGGTAGAGTGCTCGCCTGCTATGCCATAGGTCTCGGGTTCAAACCCCAGTCCGAGCAAACACTAAAAAAATTTTTCTAATTAGTAAAAATCCAATTATTGGGTTTTTTAAGAGCAGCGGTCACCTCTCGGCAGTGGGCGGCATACCCTCCGAGTGTATTTCTGCCATGAAAAAGCTTCTGACAAAAAATACATTCGCCGTTCGGAGCCGGCATAAAACTGTAGGTCCACCCAATTGGTAGGAAAAACAAAAGGAGCACACCTCGAATTGGGACAGAAGCTCGGCCATAAAACTGGTCAGAGTTATAATAGCGCCATTGTATTTATTATTATATTAGTATGTCTGTACAAAAATAGCCAATGTGTATTATATTAACCCATTAGCGACTATGTATTAACCCATTGATGAAATATGCAGGTGCAGGTACATATGTATGTATACAAAAATGGTTTTCTCCAATTTTTTGTTTCGAGATATTAAAAGTTTTCTGTTGTCACAAGTATGTTTATATGGGAATTAGGAGTTTCACCGTTAGCGTTTTAAGCAGAACACATTTTCATGCCTAACATAAAAAAAAAAACAAAATTGGAGTAACACAACTTGTGCTTCAAAGAACTCATATTGTAATCCAACTTACAAGTCTAAATTAAAGAAACCTGGCTTGACAAGTAGCCTTAACCACAATTTGTAATTAAAGTAACCAGTAAATAATGGATCAACTAAATTTAAGATAGAACAGAATCAAATTCAACTAAAATTGGAATGCAATTTTTAAACTCACTTTTTTTTAAAATGCGCACTTTGCTTTTGGTTCTGAACTCGGATTCTTTGTCACAAAGGACCATATTTTACTGCTGCATTTTTACATTTGCTACTTTTTTGCGCAAATTAAAAAAAATCCATTTTGAAAAAAAATATTTTAAAAAAAGAGGTACGTTTAGTTTTATACTAAAAATTAATTTTTTAAAACATCTAGTTCCAAAAAAAAACACTCATCGATTATGTAAGCTTCACTTAATGTTATGGAAAAAGCAGAATAATAAAATTTTATATCCTTCTCTTACACCAACTATTTCAAATACACATTAAAATTTCACACTTTGGAAAAAAATTATTTTTTGGAAAATTTGCCATGTTTGTGTACGGATAACTCCCAACTGAAAAACGATAGAAAGCTGAAAATTGGGCCAGAAGTGTAGAATTTTATAGGGAACAATACTGCGTTTTTATTTTGTTGAAAAACTCATTATTTAAAAACTGAATTTTGAGCACGCTCGGCCCCAGTGTGGGACGGTTGGTATTGAAAATGGGCGAAATCGGACCATGACCACGCCCACTTTTCCTATATAGAAAAAATCGGAAATTTGGTATCTCAGCCACTAATATAGCTAGAGTGATAAAATTTTACCCACGTATTGAGCTCAGGCCCTTATGAAGAAATTTGATGAAGTTTTGGAAAATGGGCGGTGCCACGCCCACTTATTAAGGGTCAAACATTGATAGTTTTATATGTCATAACTCAGAAACCGTTGAAGATATATCGATGAAATTTCGTATGCGTAATTTGCTTACCTAGGCAAATGTTTTGGCGGAAAATTATCAAAATCGGTTGACGGCCACGCCCACTTTTATATATGGGAACTATAAAGGGGCCTAATAAAAACATTTTAAGCGATATCTCTGTCAAATATAAAGATCTATCACTGAAATTTTGTGGCAGGAGTCCAACTAGGGACATAAAACAAAAAATATAAAAATTTTGGAAAATGGGCGGTGCCACGCCCACTTATTAAGGGGCAAATATTGAAAGTTTTATAAGCCATAACTCAGAAACCGTTAAAGATATATCGATGAAATTTGGTACGCGTGATATATTTACTTAGCCAAATGTGTGGACGAAAGATTACCAAAATCGGTTGACGACCACGCCCACTTTTATATATGGGTATTATAAAGTGACCTAATAAAAACATTTTAAGCGATAAATATAAAGATCTATAACTGAAATTTTGTGACATGAGTTCTACAATAGACCGGAAACAAAAAATAAAAAAGTTTGGAAAATGGGCGTGGCACCACCTCTTTTTAGACAAAGGAATATACGAGTCTATTACTCGACAAATAACTGAGATATTATGACGAAACTTGCTTTATACACTTTTATAACATGTGTTAATAGACACGCAAAAATGTATTGAAATCGGTTTATGACCACGCCTACTTTTTAACAAAGATATTTCTGGAACACCCTTTTGGAATTTGTAACGTGAAGTCTTTGTAACTAAAAGTCATAGAGGGATGCAATTTTGCACTAACAATAATATTTATATGCAGATTTGGATGATTGATACAAATTTTGAAAATGAGCATGGCTGCGCCCTGTTTATGCAGCACTCGTGTCATATAAAATACACCCTATATCGAACAAACGCAAACAAACAATGAAAGCATACAGCTGAGTATCTAATGTTCGATTCCACTCGAACTTAGGCTTCCTTACTTGTTTATTCCAATTTTTCGCCTGCGGCGCTTTTTTCAATAATAATACACCATATTTAAAAAAAAAAACGAAAAATTGGAATTAAAAATCGCGCGATTTTTTATTCCAATTTTTCCCCTACGGCGCTTTTTTCCCTAATACACCATATTTAAAAAAAAAGCCCGTCTGCGGGCTTAACTGCCTTTCCGAAAGAGAAATAAAGTCCGTGGATCAAACGAAATAACGCCCGCGGGAATTATTTCTTTTTCAAGAAAGGAAAAAACGCCCGCGGGTGTTATTTCCTTTTTGGGAAATAACGCCCGCGGGCGTTATTTCACTGCACCGGAGTGGAGTCCCAAGCAAATTTTTTGTCTGTTATGGATTTGTTGCTGCCTAGCGGACATGATTGTTACCTGTTATTTATTTTTCCTTTTTAAGCTATTTTTGGGTACGTATGACTGGAAGTGATCTATATATTTATGCACCTACATATACATATATGTATAATTATTTATGTAAGTATGTTATTTTTTAAGGCATTTTCCTTCAAAGAGCAGCCAATTAACTTTCAGTGAACAGCGCGTCTATAAGCGCAAATGCCATTGTCTTCGGTCTCCAGCCGGCAAAATAGTAGAGCTGAGCATAATTCTCAAATTTATTTACCCAATTATACTCGTAATTGGGTGTATTCAACAGTTAGCTATTCTTCTTTCCTCTTTTTGCTTCTTTCTAAATTCATTTTCTGTTTATTCTTTTCAGTTCTTTTATCTTTAATTTTTCTCTTTTGAGATTGGCTACACAGCGTTATCTTTGTCTAGACAAAGCGCCAGCTATAATATATTCTTTTCTGTAGAATTATAAAGTTGTATATGTGTTAAAATTCATTGCTTTTACCATAGAAAATTACGTTAACAAACCAGTGCTTTTAAATGCATGAGCAACACCATCATTAAATTGCGTGGTTGGCTGCATTCTATTTTAAAGTTGGTCAAACTTGGAATTTATAAATTAATAGCCTTGTTAACTCTCGTGTGCGTTCATCCATACATATGTATATGTATGGGTGTAAGTTAGAATGCGTGAGGCTTAACGAAAGTTCGATACTTTAATGAGATATGAGCAAAAATGTTTAATCTTATGGAATAATCTTCTATTCTGAAAATTAAATAAATTTAGGAAAATCTATAAAAAATGCTCGAATTAAAAGAAATTAAATAAAGTGAGGATACCTTTTTTTGAAGAACAAGCCACTGTACAAAAATACTATTAACTAAAAACGTTAAGAATTTGGTTCCTTAATTTTTTCACGAAATTATTAAATAATTTTTTAGAGGTTTGCGTATTTCCTTTTTGTTGATTAGTTCATTTGCTGTTTTAAGAATATTTTATATGAAAATATTAACAAACAAACATTTGCTTGTTACATTTTATATTAAAATACAAATAAATATATCCCATGGTTACCATAAATAATTGCTTATTAGGCAAGCTTACTGGGACATCAACATATATACGCCGATTGCTCTTTGCCCGCCAAGGCAAATAAACGTAAAAGGAAGTTGGTTGAATTGACTAGATCAACTCATTTTAGGCATTAATGCTCTCTTTCCACATCAAATGTGTAACAGAATTCTATAATATATATGTACATATATATATATATATATATATATACATATATGTATATTTAAAGATCTACATATATACGTACATATGTACATCTGCTAAACGAGTAGTGTTTATAATTGGCAACAACAAAGCAAATTCCAATTGAGAAACTCATTGTAATCATACTGCTCTGACGTTCATTCATTAGTCTGAAGGTTAAGCGAAATGATTAGAACGAAGATTTAAGTGGATTTAATTATGCCTGCTTGAATGCAATCAACGTTCAAAAGAGCACCTTTCTACGGTACCCACAATATTGGTACCACCTGAGAAGCAAATTTTGAACTGGGCGTTTTTGAAAACTTTTCTAAACTAGGGTAATTTTTCACTCAGATGTCGATACGCATATTTGCACTTATTTATTATTTTATTCAATATCCACTAATGTATGCACAACCATTCAATGTAACGCCTAAATGTATTTTTAAAATTATATACCGTATCTTAATGGCATGCAAAGTCTGAAAACAAGGAAAACCCAATTGCATATCGTCGCTGCGCCAACAAAAAGAGCTATACACTAGGCATCAAATGAAAGTATAAAATATTATACGTACGTTTTTCAGCAACTTTTCAGGAGAGCAAAAAACCGTTTTCTGGTGATCCTAGAGAATATTTTTTCTAGTTTGAATTGTTAACTAATGATACTACACATATGTAATTGACTTGTGCAATTTTTTTTTACTTTTTTTGACCAACCACTTCGCATGAAGCATTTGCGCCGTTTTACTGCACATAGCTCTTTTTACAAATTGTTTAAATTTGCTAGTGGGGGTAAGAAATCGTGAAAGATGTGTATACAATTTTTCGCTAGGGTCCGATGTAATTAGCGATAGCTTGGAAATGCATTATTTAATTGACCAGTGCCCCTCCTATTTTGAAAATTGGTCACATACGCTTTTTTAAATAATTTTTTTACACAAAAATAACCTGAAATCAAAAAAAATTATACGAAAATAGATGTATAACTGATTTTACAGAGCATTTCTACTACTGAGAGCATATAGCTGTGTTTGATAACTTCTAACCAAAGAAGGATATCAGAAAACGGGAAATGCAGAAATGTGGCTAGCGGATAGCGCTAAATAAATATGTAATAAAAAAATCGAAAAAAAAACATATAGCTGAATTTGTTGACGCAGCGACGATATTTATGTTTATGGGGAATGGCTTTAAATAAGCTGCCAAAGATCAAAATCATCGCTTTCTATTTAAAAACTATAACAAACTCGACAGTTTTGTATTAATTATACATAAATAAAGATACATACATATGTACTTATCATGAAGATCTACCAAAAAGCGTTAAAAATATTTTGAATTCAAATTTTATTTATTTCCCCTTTCTTTTCACTACTTTTTAAGCATGAACTGCTTAGCAAGCTAACTTCTTCTAATTTAAAACTTAAACATGCATTCCCGCAACTAAATATTCGGGCGTGTATTTATCACTTTGTTGTAATTTTAGTAGGTCAAGCACCTCATTGAAGAAGAAAGAATTTTATTTGGGCACGAGAAATATGCGCAGCTTAAGATGGCTGACGCTGATACACTCACAGAATGCATGAATAGGTTAGCTGCTTTCAGAAAAAAGTGCCCATAAGCCACCAAAATAAAAGATGAAAAAAGAGATGAAAGAGAAATAAAACAAGAAATTCTCAAAAGATTGACTGTTTATCGTGCATACACTTGTATGTTTATATGTACATATTGTACCTATGTATACAAAACATCTTGCGGTTGTAACAGGTTGTTTATTTAAATTACGCTCTCAATAACACAAATACATACCTACCTATATATGTATGAAATATACTCGTACATACATACATAGATAAATATGTAGCATTAGCTGCTATTGTTTATAGAGTTTACCAAAGTTATTTTCAAATTTACAGCTTTTTAGGTTAAGTAAATATTTTGTTATTTTATTTGTTTAATTTTACGAAAATATGATTAAGCAAACCCTTTTAGGGAGGGAATTTAACACTTTGGTGACTAAAATGAAAATAGCCTAACTTAAAAAAAATTAATTTATATTTTTCTAAATTATCTCTAGTCATCTGAAAAAGCATTATCTGAACTGGCCACACCCTAATTGTCTCTTAAAAAGACCAACAAACAAGCTTTTTTGAAGAAAATAAAAAACAAAAAAACAATAATTTACATTTCTCATCGATTTCACTGCCCTTCACTTCGCGCACTTTACTAGATTTGGGTCACTTGCTATGCTAAATTGGGCGCTGTCTAATCAATTTTTGTAAATTATTTTATGTGACGACTAAAATAAAATCTGAATCATCCATACATAGATATAATATGACTTATACCATGTCTCCACATAACGTGTTTCGCTCCTTTTTTCTGCATTCGCTCTCTCAATCTTCGTTCGACCTCGAAACCAGTGCCGAAACTCGTTAATTTCCATACGAATTACTGAGAGCGAATGAAGATTGAAACACTTGTTTCGTTCTCAATCCTCTTGCCAAACCCGATGATATCCATGCCTTCTCTAATTTTGTATCGAAAATCTATCGAAATCTCACACAGACCAAAACAAAAACGCAAAAATAAGCAAACATACAAACATTTAAGGAGAACAAGAAAGAGAAATGTTAAACTGAATAACGATCAGCCACGTGGAGATGGGTTATTTAGCTAGATGTTTCGCTGGCGAATCAAATTATGTGGAGACGGGCTTTTAACCACGGAAAAAGTTCGCTTCTTAAGTCTACTGTTTGCTGTAGCTTCTACGGCATGTAGATATAAGAAAATCGCCTATGTATGTATATGATGGTAAAGCAGTCAATTTACATTCCCATGGTTGTTTAAATATTTACATTTTTAATAAGTTTTAACATTTAATAAATAAAATTTACATACACACGTGTACACACATTAGTTTGTAGAACGCAAATATTCATTCATGCACATATGTACGGTTATTACATAAAAGTAAATTAATTAAGCCTATTACATCTTTGTAAAGTTACAAAGAAACAACAGTACAAATAGCGGTTTTCAAATACCTTTACGGCACTTTTTATTTAAATGCTATGCATATGCGAAGAAAATACTTTTTTAAGGTTGCTTTGTTTTGGCGCACATTTCTGCCCCGGCAGCATTTATTATAATTTATAAATAAATATCAAATTGCAAAAAAAAAGTTGAAGATTTCAGGCATAATTCTAATGCAAACAAATAAAATAAAATAAAATTAAATTAAATAATATTAAATAAAAAATAAAATAAAAAGTTAATTTTATTAACGCTCCTAGTGCGTGTGCTAATATAAAGCTTAAAGAGAGTAAAAACCCCATTTTTTATTTGAATGAGTAATGCAAATTGTTTAATTTTCGTTTGGCGCTAAATCAAATTAATAGCGTAAAAACCGGGCTTGGAAAGAAATTATCGCCATTACTATGGTTTAACATGCATTTATTTTCATTGTCTAATATTTTGTCTTTGTTATTTGATATCAATAGCATTCAAAATGAATATTTTATGTGTAAATGAGTAAACTTGCAAAATGGGTTTCAGTGACATACAGCATTGATGGTAATGAGTATTATATCGCAGATTCATGATTGAAGTTCATAAAAGGTATACAAACTTTGTATTTTTTTATGTGAATTTTATATGAGCTATTGGGTCATATTAATAAAAGCTGAGCATTTGCTTTTACTTCAAATTTGAGACCTTTTACTCAAATTTTGAAATTTGGTTCATACAAATTCATGTCAAATTTCTAAAATCTTGAGTAAAATTATTTACTTCGTTTTTATTAATACGGCCCAATGGCCAGTTTTAAATTAAGAAAAATTGAAAAATTTTTTTTGGTAAAAGTTATGGATCCATTTCGGAGACCACCACATCCCCTCATCAGACTTCTTCAGGCGGCCTCAACCGAGGATCGAACTTAAGTCGTTTCGATTGGTACACTCAGAAAAAATATCATGAACACGATTCATGTAAAATTAACGCGATCGATCTTTACACATAGAACAGCAACAATTTTTTCAAATTACACGATATTTGAAACATGATTTTGGCTTTGTAACTGTCATCTGAAAATTTGGTAAATTCAACCAAATTTTATTGTTGATACAACATGAAGAAATTTTAAAATATACAAGATGATTCAAATATAAAATTTTATTCCTAAATGTCTTTTGGAATTTTGTTTATTTAACATGATGTTAGTGTCAATATAAACTAAAAACAAGTAAGGAAGCCTAAGTTCGAGTGCAATCGAACATTAGATACTCAGCTGTATGCTTTCATTGTTTGTTTGCGTTTGTTCGATATAGGGTGTATTTTATATGAAACGAGTGCTGCATAAACAGGGCGCAGCCACGCCCATTTTCAAAATTTATATCAATCATCCAAATAAGCATACAAATATTATTGTTAGTGCAAAATTTCATCCCTCTATGACTTTTAGTTACAAAGACTTCACGTTACAAATTCCAAAAGGGTGTTCCAGAAATATCTTTGTTAAAAAGTAGGCGTGGTCATAAACCGATTTCAATACATTTTTGCGTGTCTATTAACACATGTTATAAAAGTGTATAAACCAAGTTTCGTCATAATATCTCAATTATTTGTCGAGTTAAAGGCTAAGAAATCTCATATATCCCTTTGTCTAAAAAGAGGCGGTGCCACGCCCATTTTCCAAACTTTTTTATTTTTTGTTTCCGGTCTATTGTAAAACTCATGTCACAAAATTTCAATGAATTATCTTTATATTTCACATAGATATCGCTTAAAATGGTTTTATTAGGTCACTTTATAATACACATATATAAAAGTGGGCGCGGTCGTCAACCGATTTTGGTAATTTTTCGTCCACACATTTGGCTAAGTAAATATATCACGCGTACCAGATTTCATCGATATATCTTTAACGGTTTCTGAGTTATGGCTTATTAAACTTTCAATATTCGCTCCTTAATAAGTGGGCGTGGCACCGCCCATTTTCCAAAATTTTTGTAGTTTTTGTTTTATGTCCATAGTTGGACTCCTGCCACAAAATCTCAGTGATTGATCTTTATATTTGACAGAGATATCGCTTAAAATGTTTTTATTAGGCCCCCTTATATTTCCTATATATAAAAGTGGGCGTGGCCGTCAACCGATTTTGATAATTTTTCGCCAAAACATTTGACTAAGTAATTATATTACGCGTACCGAATTTCATCGATATATCTTCAACGGTTTCTGAGTTATGACTCATAAAACTTTCAATGTCTGCCCCTTAATAAGTGGGCGTGGCACCGCCCATATTCCAAAATTTTTGTGTTTTTTGTTTTATGTCCATAGTTGGACTCATGCGACAAAATTTCAATGATAGATCTTTATATTTGACAGAGATATCGCTTAAAATGGTTTTATTAGGTCACTTTATAATACACATATATAAAAGTGGGCGTGGCCGTAAACCGATTTTGATAATTTTTCGTCAAAACATTTGTCTATGTAAGCAAATTACGCGTACCAAATTTCATCGATATATCTTCAACGGTTTCTGAGTTATGACATATAAAACTTTCAATGTTTGACCCTTAATAAGTGGGCGTGGCACCGCCCATTTTCCAAAACTTCATCAAATTTCTTCATAAGGGCCCGAGCTCAATACGTGGGTAAAATTTTAAAACTCTAGCTATATTAGTGGCTGAGATACCAAATTTCCGATTTTTTCTATATAGGAAAAGTGGGCGTGGTCATGGTCCGATTTCGCCCATTTTCAATACCAACCGTCCCAGTCTCGATACCAACTTGCGTTCCAAATTTCATCAAAATATCTCAATTTTTGCGCGAGTTAGAGTGTTTACAGACGGACGGACGGACGGACGGACGGACAGACGGACGGACGGACGGACGGACGGACGGACGGACGGACGGACGGACGGACGGACATGGCTCAATCGATTTCTCTTTTCACCCTGATCATTTTGATATATATAAGTCTATATCTATCTCGATTATTTCATTCTGTTACAATCCACCGTTATGTGATTAAAACTATAATACTCTGTGTACTAGTACAGCTGAGTATAAAAAGTGTTAGAAAAATGACGTCTCAATTTTAGTGTTAATACAACATGAAAACAAATGTTAAAACAACAAGAACAACAATTAACAATAAAAGTTGGTTGATATAACACGAAACAATGTTCAAACATAAACGTCATTTGGAATTTTGGTTTATTCAACACGATGATAGTGTCAATATAATCTAAAAAAGTGTTGAAAAGAACGTCAAAACTATTTTGAAACATACACAATTTTTTCAACGTTTGAAGTTCTGCTGTTCGTACAAAAAAACAAAATAATATTATTTTTTTTTTAACAAAAAGAAAATTTTGTGCCGTGGCAATGATAGGAGCTTAGCATCATTGGCAGTGCGTGTTTTTTCCATTTATATTTTTAGTTCGCAGGTAAGTTAAAAGTGGATTGCATTTTTGTTCCAAAAAGTTTTTAATGTTCAATATTTTCTTTTTCCTCTTCATAGTTTGCAATTTTTAACATGGAGAGATATTTAGCGAATGGAGTCTTTCACGCAGCATGCGGTGCATATACCGTTGCATTAGCGGCCAAACATTACCGGTGCCAGTGATAATAAGTACTATCGCCCATGTATAAACTATTTGTATGAGAAGGACGCTTTAAATTTGGTCAGTTGTGCAGGTGATGTGCTCAAATATGCTTTATTGATCTGATGATTATATATTTTATGTTTTGTATGTTTAAAAAAAAAAAAAAATTGTAAAATCAACAAGTCTTTCCAGTTAATTTAACAATAAATTTAAGGTAAAATCAAAAAGATGTTATTGTTAATTCAACAGGACCATTTCGTGTTAATTTAACCAGCTTAAATTGTAACATTAACTAGTTAAAATTTTAAAATCAACAGGAAGATTCAATACTTTTTAGTGTTAATTCTACAGTTGTCATCCTGTTAAACTAACACTTGACAGTAGAGTTAAATTTACACGATTACATGATGGCATACATTAAGCATCGTGTTGAAAAAAATTAACCACGAAATTTGTTGATTTTTGGTTGATTTCACACTATTTTTTTTTTCTGGGTGTAATCCAACGTCATCCCATTGAGCCACATAAAATAATTATTAGAATTAAAAACACGGTCATGTATAAACAAAACGTAAATTTGTATTTTTTTTTTTTCAAAAGGAAAAATATATTATAATTCAACAGAAACTCAGCATTCTCGCACAACAACTCATTTTTTTCTTTTAGCTAAACTAGCGAAAGCATCACAAGTTTTAACGCAAAATACAAAAATAGTTAATTTACATGCATAAGCGCAACTTGCTACAAACATATATCAATTTGTCAACCCGCATGCACGCGAAATGAAAGCATTTGCCTACAGATAGCAGTATTCGGGGTAAAACCAGCATTTCGTTTTTTTCGTTTTTTTTTTGGAAATTTGCATGCACATCACAATGCTAACTATGCCACAGGTGCTGACGAGAAAAAATAGGTTTATTTTATGTACTTCGTTTTTTTTTGTGAGGAATAAATTTTCCAGTACATTAACCATTGTTTGCAACAAACTATTTGCATTTGAGCATTTACGCATGTTTATATGTACGCGTATGCAATAATTTGTAGATCCAGTCAAACTAGGGATGGGAGTTCTTTTTTTCTATTTTTTATTATATTTTTATTTTATCTTCGAAACTTATAAAAATGCAACGTTGTGAGCAAGATAAGTGATTAAAATTTTATTATTAAGTATTTACAAACTTAATTTTTTATTAAAATAATATTTTTTGTGCTACGAATAAGATGAATTTCTTGTGTGTATAATTGAAATGGAAATAGTTCCACCCCTAGTTCATTTGCCGATGCATGCTATTAACTCAGCCACACACTCATGTATGCAAATTTAAGTTATTTTAAGCCTGAGAGTAATAAACGCACTTTCACAGAAAAAAATAAGTAAAAAGCAAAAATCAGCAGAAAAAACTAGAAAAGGCGTGAAAATATTTATGGTTTGAATGCTGAACCACGATTTAAGAATGAACAAGTAAGGAAGCCTAAGTTCGAGTGGAATCGAACATTAGATACTCAGCTGTATGCTTTCATTGTTTGTTTGCGTTTGTTCGATATAGGGTGTATTTTATATGAAACGAGTGTTGCATAAACAGCGCGCAGCCACGCCCATTTTTAAAATTTGTATCAATCATCCAAATAAGCATATAAATATTATTGTTAGTGCAAAATTGCATCCCTCTATGACTTTTAGTTACAAAGACTTCACGTTACAAATTCCAAAAGGGTTTTCCAGAAATATCTTTGTTAAAAAGTAGGCGTGGTCATAAACCGATTTCAATACATTTTTGCGTGTCTATTAACACATGTTATAAAAGTGCATAAACCAAGTTTCGTCATAATATCTCAGTTATTTGTCGAGTAATAGGCTCGTATATTCCTTTGTCTAAAAAGAGGCGGTGCCACGCCCATTTTATAAACTTTTTTAATTTTTTGTTTCCGGTATATTGTAGAACTCATGTCACAAAATTTCAATGAATTATCTTTATATTTCACAGAGATATCGCTAAAAATGATTTTATTAGGTCACTTTATAATACCCATATATAAAAGTGGGCGTGGTCGGCAACCGATTTTGGTAATTTTTCGTTCACACATTTGGCTAAGTAAATATAGCACGCGTACCAAATTTCATCGATATATCTTTAACGGTTTCTGAGTTATGGCCTATAAAACTTTCAATATTTGCCCCTAATAAGTGGGCGTGGCACCGCCCATTTGCCAAAATTTTTATACTTTTTGTTTTATGTCCGTAGTTGGACTCCTGCCACAAAATTTCAGTGACAGATCTTTATATTTGACAGAGATATCGCTTAAAATGTTTTTATTAGGCCCCTTTATAGTTCCCATATATAAAAGTGGGCGTGGCCGTCAACCGATTTTGATAATTTTTCGCCAAAACATTTGTCTAAGTAAGCAAATTACGCATACCAAATTTCATCGCTATATCTTTAATGGTTTCTGAGTTATGACATATAAAACTTTTAATGTTTGACCCTTAATAAGTGGTCGTGGCACCGCCCATTTTCCAAAATTTCACCATATTTCTTCATAAGGGCCTGAGCTCAATACGTGGGTAAAATTTTATCACTCTAGCTATATTAGTGGCTGAGATACCAAATTTCCGATTTTTACCATATAGGGGAGGTGGGCGTGGTCATGGTCCGATTTCGCCCATTTTCAATACCAACCGTCCCAGTCTCGATACCAACTTGCATTTCAAATTTCATCAAAATATCTCAATTTTTACGCGAGTTATCGTGCGTACGGACGGACGGACGGACATGGCTCAATCGATTTCTCTTTTCACCCTGATCATTTTGATATATATAAGTCTATATCTATCTCGATTATTTCATTCTGTTACAATCCACCGTTAGGAAATCAAAATTATAATACTCTGTGTACTACTACAGCTGAATATAAAAAGCACATGGAGTTTATGCTACACGTATATTTCCTCCTTATTCTGTGGAAAACAATTAAAAAGCACGAAGCGAATTGGGGGAGAAACTTGCTTTAAAACTACGTTACATATATATATGTACATATGTATATACAGATGTACATTATTTTGATACACGAAATACTTAAAATATACAAAGATGTGGCCGCTGTGGTGCAGTGGGTAGAGTGCTCGCCTGCTATGCCAGAGGTCTCGGGTTCAAACCACGGTCCGAGCAAAACACCAAAACAATTTTTCTAATTAGTAAAAATCCAATTATTGGAATTTTTAAGAGCAGCGGTCACCTTTCGGCAGAGACCGGCATACCTTCCGAGTGTATTTCTGCCATGATAAAGCTTCTCATAAGAAATGCATTCGCCGTTCGGAGCCGGCATAAAACTGTAGGTCCACCCAATTAGTAGGAAAAACCAAAAGAGGAGCACACCTCGAATTGGGAGAGAAGCTCGGCCATAAAGCTCGTCAGAGTTATAATAGCGCCAATTTTTTTTTGCAAAAAAATGAAGCCGCGTTATCTACGCAAACAAATTCTTAAGTACTTACCAATATTAGGTGTTGCTAGCAATAGTAACTGCAGCGTCAGTAGTGCCAAATAGCGTAATGTTCGCATTGGTCCATTGTGGCAACGGCTTGCTTCGGAAAGTGGCCAACTGCTCTTTTTAATTGCAATTCTACTTCTCGCTGAGAAATTTCGTTCATTGCAGGTTTTATGTAGATTTTTTGGCATCATATTTGACACCTTAGGCGTCGCCGCTATCGTCGTTGACAGCAACGTTGCGCTGTTATGTCGCTCCACTTTGCAACGCAACATTACAATTTTTGAATAAGACTAGCAATATTTATTGTTGTATGTAAATTGTTTAGATTGCTACTTTGCAGATGTAAGTTTTGTGTTTATTTCGAACTATTTTTACATGTACATAATATATGTATATGTATGTATGAGGAGAAGAAGTGTTTCATGTTTGTCCACATTTCGTATGTTTACTCATGCTGAAATAAAAAAAAATAAATTTTGCATTAGTCTTAAGATTAAATACATATTTATTAATTATGCATACGAATTACAATTAATGAATGACTAAAATATTTTCTTAAAGAAAAAAACTAGTAAAATCGCGACCGCCTTCAAAACTTCATATCCTTCCCAAATTTTTCTTCGAGCAACTCAGATAGACTTACAATTACAAATAAGCAAACGAATTGTTATACTCGTTTTATCTTGGTCCAGGATATAGATGTTAATATTCCTCACCAATGTGACCGCAAGATGGTGTGATCGTATTTTGTTTAAATCTGTAACACTTTAACACAACACAAACTATACCTCCCTTCTAGGGATTCCAATCCCGGGATCCCGGGATCCCGCCCTTTTTGACTCCCCGAAAATCCCGGGATAGCTAGAATTTTATCCCGGGATTTTCGGGATAAGATAAAGAGAGAATATTCCGCTATTATAACAAAGAAAAGTTATATTTTATATAATTTTTATTGGTCTAAGATCTGTATACTAATAGCATTTCCTATTTTGAATGAAAATGTTGCATTATTACATTGCAGCATTATCAACATGTGTCCTGTGCCCTATTAAAGTGTTGAATTTTTCATGTGATGAATGAAACAAAAATAATGCAACCTTTTACTTGTGCTAAGAGCCCGTAGTCGGGCCAGTTTTATATTTTGTCAATAGAACAAACATCCCTAAAAAGTGTTGAGTCTGTGTGGAAGAGAACAAAAAAATGTGACAGCCGGAAGAAAGTGCGACATTTTTGCTAGAATAAAAAAGTCCATTAGTCAAAGTAAGGATTAACATTTTTTATTTCTTTTAATAACACTGTAGGGAGGTCAAAATATCACAGCGAAACGCCGAGACACCCCAACTTAATTTTTGGCTGTAGAATACGGTGGCGTTTTCAGAAAATCAAAGTTGGCTCTCGTTTTCGAGAAATTTAGGAAAGAAGTTTCAGAGCTCTGAAGGTAATTTTTTTCCGTCTATAAACTTTACTTAGGTTTTGAACCCTTTTCCCGCGTAAAGATTTTGATGGTTGTTCTTACTTAATTGGGACATTCTAAATTGAATGCCATCATTAGTTTTTCCCAACTGGCTCCGGTTTATGAGATAACGGTATTTACCATCAATTTGGACTTTTTTGTTAATAACTCGGTCAGTTTATGAGTTCAATTGCCCAAAATTTGCACATGACCATATTTTAGCATTACCTTAACTTTTTCTGAAAATAATTGAAATCGGGTGACTATAACATATAGCTGCCATACAAACGATTGTTCAGATGTGGACATTTTGGGGTATAGCTTCGCTATTTAGACAGCTAAGGACATGCGCCTTTGAAGAATGTTTACCTGTATTGATCTTAATCTATTCCGTGAAAATTGTCAAGATCGGGTCACTATAACATATAGCTCCCATACAACTGATTGTTCAGATATCGTCGCTCCCAACGAAGACTAGCACGGTTCGTTGTTCGCGTGGAAGACTAACACACTTCGTTGATTGCGTGGAAGACTAGCACACTTCGTTGTTCGCGTGGAAGACTAGCATGCTTCAGTTCTCTGCGTGGAACACTAGCATACTTCGTTTCTCTGCGTGGAAAACTAGCATACTTCGTTGTTCGCGTGGAAGACTAGCATGCTTCAGTTCTCTGCGTGGAAGACTAGCATACTTCAGTTCTCTGCGTGGAAGACTAACATGCTTCACTTGTTTTGGGTGGAAACTAACATACTTCTGTTTGTTAGAAATAAGCTTAGGGGTTAAGCACGTGAGGAGGATAGTCCGAGGAGTGAAAGATATTTGATAAGTAAGTGCAAGAACAATAATTCATACTGCAATAAAACTTTAAACAGAAACCTTCAGACAAACTATATGAAAAGTATATGAGTTTCAAATATTCCTAGACTTGTACTAGGCCTACTTTTAAGTATGTGCATAGGTTGTGCAAATAAAACCTGGCTTTCGCATCAACTAAAACACCGCGTTAGTTATTGCTCGGAACTCTATATTTATATATAAGTTAACACATGCAGCTCGAAGCCAACAGTAGAATGGCTGAGCTGGCATATTCCCATCACAAGCGATGGTCAACAATTTCAAATTCCCGAATCTGCAATACACCAACCTGCAGGTGCACTTTAGTTGCATACGGTTCTAAGAAATCATAATAGCAGGTAAGGCACGGCCAGCACTGTTCCCACCAGCGACACAGGTTGCAGGTGTTTTCCACGTAAACATCACAGTTCAGTCACAGCGCAGTCAGCGTCGCTCCCACCAGCAATAACAGCAGCAACTGCGGCGACTTTAGATTTAGATTTATGTAGCTATAAATATCAGTAGATTAGATGGATAAGTTTTTAGTTTTTAATTTGGGAACTCACCGGCTCAGACACGCTGACCGGAAAATAAATACAAAACAAAAGTAAACAGTCTCTTAATAAGTAGCGCCCATAACGTGGGGCCACGGTCGCGTGGTGAAAAAGTAAAACGAACCCGAAAATCGTATAACATCAAATTGTCAAATCTCATCATCCCTTGGAAAGGACAACCAGGACAATCAGGACATCAACATCCAACATCAATAATTATATACATAGATAATATTATAAGATTTTAAAATGTAAGTAGAGTGCAAAAAAAAAAAAAAAGAAGAAAAAAGCAAAGATAAATTGTGATCTTGTTTTAAATTTTGGCCATTGAACAAATTGTGAAGTTTAAAAAAAAAAAAGGAGGAAATAAAGATATATTTTGATCTTGTTTTAAATTTTTGGCCATTGAATTCAACGAAGATCCTTGCACGGGAAACTTGTGAATCAATTTGATAATTTTTTTTTTAAACATTTTTCATGAGTGATTTTGAATTGAACCAACTCTTGGATAAGATAACGGAAATAGAGGTTAATAGACGAAAATTTAGCATTAATAGTAATCAAGAGAATTGGCATACAAAAATGGCTTTAGATGCAAATCAGCTTAAAGCACTAATAGATAGTGCCATTAGTGCTGCACTTGCCGTGCAGAGAGAGAGTTTCGAAGAGAGGTTGACAGATATTAGTCAGCGCATCAATGAGGTAAAGATTAATGCACCTGAAGTAGAAGCATACAAAGAAATAGAGGTAATCCCTGGCAGACAGTGTGACGAACCACTTGACATCGTGAAGTCCTTACCGGATTTCGATGGTAAGCAGGAATGTTATGTTTCCTGGCGACAGGCAGCACAGACGGCCTACAAAATTTTTGAAAAATATGAAGGCAGCAGTAAACATTACCAGGCTGTTGCCATAATTAGGAATAAAGTGAAGGGACCGGCAGACATGGTGTTGGCATCTTTTAATACGGTATTAAATTTCAAAGCCATAATCAGTCGCCTCGACTTTACATACAGTGACAAACGACCCATTTACTTGATTGAACAGGAGCTCTCAACCCTTCGCCAAGGGGGCCTGACTCTCCTACAGTATTACGACGAGGTTGAGAAGAAACTGACACTTCTCACCAACAAAACAATCATGACGCACGATAAACAAATGGCTGCATCACTCAACGAGAAGTATAGGATGGACGCCTTGCGTGTGTTTATTTCAGGTACGAAAAAGCCACTTTGTGATGTATTGTTTTCGGCACGACCTACCGACTTACCATCTGCTTTAGCACTCGCACAGGAAGTAGAATCAAATCATGAGCGGTACTTGTTTGCCAGTACTTATGCTAGGAGTTTAGAGGATAGGGCCCAAAAATCTGAGGTAAGACAACAGTTTAGAGAAAAGGGTCCTGGTGGAAGAACCCCAGTCAAGGATGTCTATCCTACAAAAAATCCACATTTCAGTAGAGCCCAGGGCCTTAATAATAAGTCACCCCAAAAGGTAGAACCGGTGCAGCCAATGGAGGTCGATCCTTCACATCGCTATAGTCAGAGCACGCAACATCGACCCAATAACAGTTTCCCATCACGGGGCTCAGTACAGCTTTACGCAAACCAGAATAAATAATATGGGCAGGCTGCGAAGAAGCCAAATAGTGGCTCCGCTCGATTTACGGCACCAAAACAGCAAAGGATCAACCATCTATCCTCAGGCCAGGAGGACGAAGAATATCGGGCTGTGGCAAATTCAGAGGCTGCAGCAATAGAGGAAGAACTGTCTGAATCAGAACAAATAAATTTTTTAGAGAAAGCTCCCTGCTACCTTTCATTGAAAGGACAATTGCAGGGAAAACAATTCGATTACTAATCGATACAGGAGCATCGAAAAATTACATTAAGCCCCTGAAGGAACTTAGAAATGTAGTACCAGTAGAAAATAGGTTCTTAGTAAAGTCAATTCATGGCTTTAATGACGTTAAAGAAAAATGCATGGTGAACTTGTTTGGTACAAACAGTACCTTTTTTTTGCTCCCAATGCTTTCAACTTTCGACGGAATAGTAGGGCTTGACCTGCTTACGCAGACCAATGCTACTTTAGATTTTAAGAATAAAAAAATTACAACGAGTTATGGTTCTGAAGAGCTAAAATTCCTAAAGTGTGGTAATGTAAACTTCACCCAAGTGGAAGATGTTGAGGTTCCGGAGGTGGTGAGAACCAAATTTCAAAAAATGATTAAAAGTTTAGTAAGAGTTTTTTCAGACCCAAATGAGGCTCTTCCATATAATACAAACATTGTCGCCACTATTCGCACTGAGAGTGACGACCCAGTATATTCTAAGCTATACCCATACCCTATGGGTGTGGCCGATTTTGTGAACACAGAAATTCAGGACTTATTGAGGAATGGCATAATAAGGCCATCTAGATCACCTTACAACAACCCGATTTGGGTCGTGGATAAAAAGGGCAAGGATAGTCAGGGCAATGCAAAAAAGCGCCTTGTTATAGACTTTAGAAAGTTGAACCGAAAAACTATCGACGACAAATACCCCATACCCAACATTACGGCCATATTGTCAAACTTGGGAAAGGCCAAGTATTTCACAACACTTGACCTCAAGTCAGGCTTCCACCAAATAGCACTTGCCGAAAAGGATAGGGAAAAAACCGCTTTTTCGGTTGGCAACGTGAAATACGAGTTCTGTAGGCTTCCTTTTGGATTGAAGAATGCACCTAGCATTTTTCAAAGAGCGATCGACGACGTGCTTCGGGAACAGATAGGAAAGTGCTGTTACGTTTACGTCGACGACGTGATTATTTTTTCTGAAAACGAAGAAAGACACGTCGAGCATATTGAGTGGGTTTTGCGCAGATTATACGAGGCAAATATGAGGGTCTCACGGGAAAAATCACACTTCTTCAAACAAAGTGTGGAATACTTGGGTTTCGTTGTATCTAAGGATGGTATTAAGACGAGTCCTAGTAAGATCGAAGCAATTCGAAACTACGAGGAGCCCTCCACATTGTTTAATATCAGGTCCTTCTTAGGACTTGCAAGTTACTATAGGTGTTTTATTAAGGATTTTGCAACAATAGCAAGGCCTTTGACGGATATCCTTAAGGGAGAAAACGGGAAAGTTAAGGCCACACAATCCAAGAAAATTAAAATAAAATTGGATGAAAAACAGTTGCAGGCCTTTAACAAACTAAAGGAGGTCTTGGCATCTGAGGATGTTGTATTACCCTACCCTGATTTTAAAAAGCCATTCGATCTAACGACGGATGCTTCTTCATTAGGTATAGGGGCGGTTCTATCTCAGGATGGGAGGCCAATAACGATGATCTCTAGGACCCTGAAAGATCGAGAACAAAACTTCGCTACTAATGAGCGCGAGCTATTGGCGATTGTCTGGGCTCTCAAGAGCCTTAGAAATTACCTTTATGGTGTTAAAAATCTTAATATTTATACAGATCACCAGCCACTCACGTTTGCGGTTTCAGACCGAAATCCAAACGCCAAAATTAAGCGCTGGAAAGCTTTTATTGATGAGCACAACGCTCAAATATTTTATAAGCCTGGTAAGGAGAATTACGTTGCTGACGCACTGTCACGACAAAACATCCATGTCCTGGAAGAGGACGTGCAGTCCGACTTGGCTACCATCCATAGCGAAATTTCGCTATCGCATACAATAGAATCAACAGAAAAACCACTCAATTGTTTCCGAAACCAGATTGTTCTAGAGGAAGCGAGCCTTGACTTGAGACGGAACTTCATATATTTCGGAAAAAAAACTCGCCACGAAATTCAGTTCACTGACAGGAAGACACTTGTTGACGAGATTAAGGTGGTCGTAAATCCAAACGTAGTGAACGCAATATATTGCGATCTGCCAACATTGGCAATCATTCAAAATGAATTAGTTACATATTTTCCGGCAACAAAGTTTTGGCACTGTAAACGCATGGTGTCGGACATTGTTAACAAGGACGAGCAAAGGGAGATAGTTACAGCCGAGCATAATCGAGCCCACAGGGCGGCTCAAGAAAACGTAAAACAGATCCTCTGTGATTACTATTTTCCAAAAATGACCAAACTCGCAAACGAAATTGTCGCAAACTGTAAAATTTGCAACAAGTCCAAATACGACAGGCACCCTCGTAAGCAGACATTGACTCCAATAGCGACCTATCCTGGAGAAATGCTGCATATCGACATTTTTTCTACAGACAAAAAATACTTCCTTACTTGTATTGATAAATTCTCTAAATTTGCGGTGGTTCAACACATACTATCTCGCACTATTGTGGATTTGAAAGGCCCAATTCTACAATTAATGAACATATTTCCGGGTACGAAGACTGTCTACTGCGATAATGAGCCATCATTCAATTCCGAAACGATAAGGTCGCTGTTGAAAAATCAGTTTAATGTCGATATTGTGAATGCGCCTCCGCTGCACAGTACCTCAAACGGTCAAGTTGAGCGTTTCCATAGTACACTTGCGGAAATTGCGAGATGTCTGAAAATGGAAAAGAAAATTGACGAAACGGTCGAACTTATATTATTGGCAACATTTGAATATAATCGAACAATCCATTCTGTGACAAACAAAAAACCCGTTGACATAATTCACGACTCGCCGCAGGAATTGCGAGAGGAGATACAGGATAAATTAATTAAAGCCCAACAAGCACAGTTAGACAGGAATAACCCCACCAGACAAAATAGGGTGTTTGATGTGGGAGAACGTGTGTTGGTTAAATCCAACAAAAGATTAGGTAATAAGCTTACACCTCTATACACAGAGGAAAGGGTAGAGGCAGACTTGGGGACCACAGTCTTGATTAGAGGGAGGGTGGTCCACAAGGACAATATAAAATAGTTTTATCATTAGTAACTTTCGTAAATTTGCAGGATTCTTTTGGTGATACTTCTGATTGGGTCGACGGCAGCGAAACTGACAAACTACTCGAACTCTAATTACATACCAATTCAGGACGGATTTGTAACTATCTGGCAAGATGTTAACTTTCTAAAGCATACAACTAATATCGATACGTATATGGAAATAGCCGAAGAAACAAAGAAACTAACGAAACTTTTCCCTGCATCCCATATGAGAATGTTACTGGACTCAGATATAACACATATAAAAACACTTTTGGCAACGTTTGATATTCTTTTTTGTTAATAACTCGGTCAGTTTATGAGTTCAATTGCCCAAAATTTGCACATGACCATATTTTAGCATTACCTTAACTTTTTCTGAAAATAATTGAAATCGGGTGACTATAACATATAGCTGCCATACAAACGATTGTTCAGATGTGGACATTTTGGGGTATAGCTTCGCTATTTAGACAGCTAAGGACATGCGCCTTTGAAGAATGTTTACCTGTATTGATCTTAATCTATTCCGTGAAAATTGTCAAGATCGGGTCACTATAACATATAGCTCCCATACAACTGATTGTTCAGATATCGTCGCTCCCAACGAAGACTAGCACGGTTCGTTGTTCGCGTGGAAGACTAACACACTTCGTTGATTGCGTGGAAGACTAGCACACTTCGTTGTTCGCGTGGAAGACTAGCATGCTTCAGTTCTCTGCGTGGAACACTAGCATACTTCGTTTCTCTGCGTGGAAAACTAGCATACTTCGTTGTTCGCGTGGAAGACTAGCATGCTTCAGTTCTCTGCGTGGAAGACTAGCATACTTCAGTTCTCTGCGTGGAAGACTAACATGCTTCACTTGTTTTGGGTGGAAACTAACATACTTCTGTTTGTTAGAAATAAGCTTAGGGGTTAAGCACGTGAGGAGGATAGTCCGAGGAGTGAAAGATATTTGATAAGTAAGTGAAAGAACAATAATTCATACTGCAATAAAACTTTAAACAGAAACCTTCAGCCAAACTATATGAAAAGTATATGAGTTTCAAATATTCCTAGACTTGTACTAGGCCTACTTTTAAGTATGTGCATAGGTTGTGCAAATAAAACCTGGCTTTCGCATCAACTAAAACACCGCGTTAGTTATTGCTCGGAACTCTATATTTATATATCGTCGCTCCCAACGAAGACTAGCACGGTTCTATTTTTTTTTAAAAACATTTTAGAAATACAAAGATACACACTGTGCACACCTTTTGTGTAGTACCTCAGCACTAGTCATATCTACATATAACTTATTAAGAGACTGTTTACTTTTGTTTTGTATTTATTTTCCGAGCTCCGAGTAATAACTAACTCGGTGTTTTATTTGATGCGAAAGCCAGGTTTTATTTGCACAACCTATGCACATACTTAAAAGTAGGCCTAGTACAAGTCTAGGAATATTTGAAACTCATATACTTTTCATATAGTTTGGCTGAAGGTTTCTGTTTAAAGTTTTATTGCAGTATGAATTATTGTTCTTGCACTTACTTATCAAATATCTTTCACTCCTCGGAAAATCCTCCTCATGTGCTTAACCCCTAAGCGTATTTCTAACAAACAGAAGTATGTTAGTTTCCACCCAAAACAAGTGAAGCATGCTAGTCTTCCACGCGAACAACGAAGTATGCTAGTTTTCCACGCAGAGAAACGAAGTGTGCTAGTCTTCCACGCGAACAACGAAGTGTGTTAGTCTTCCACGCGAACAACGAACTGTGCTAGTCTTCCACGCTAACTGAACCGTGCTAGTCTTCGTTGGGAGCGACGATATATGGTTTTGCACATTTATTTTTTTATAACTCCGAAAATAGTCATTCTGCGTGAAAAAAGAACATGAACACTTTCATTCAAAATTAATAGGTGAAAATTTTTCTCCTATAATATTTCCACGTATCTGCATCGGTTATTGCACTTTTGTGCAACCAAAGTTGAAATTTCACCATAGGCATTTTTTTCAAGCCCAATAACTCATGTACCGTATTAAATGAATTATATGATCTTTATATCGTCTTACAGAGAATTAAAAGAACTATTACGCAGTTTTTAAATTAAATACGAAGCTACATACTCGGAATTCATATCAAAATTTTGCCTCCGATATCACTGCTCTACAGCCAAAAAATACTCTGAACGCGACCATCCTATTTATATGTAAAATCGGTCGCTGATTCCGAAAATCGGGCTCATTTTTAATTCTATGGGAAGGTTTTTGAGATATCGGCAATTTACCGTTATTTGGCCAATGGCTCCACTTAATCCTGTATACCTCTTTAACGCAGTGAGCTATCTTCCTTGGAGTGACACTCAACGAAAGAAAATTAAATTTCCTTTTCATCCCTGCTACAACATTTTTCTGTAACTCTTATAGTTTCTGAAATATTGACGATTCAATTTGAATTTTTTCGATTTTTTACGATTTTTTGAAGAAAAAATTGACTTTGTCAGGCAATATCTTTTAAACCAATGTCGTCACCTTCGGTTTTACTTCCTTTACGTGAAGCTCCATTCTATTGGGAAAAAGATAAGCTATCAACGAAGAAAATCCATGGTAAAATAGAAAAGTTATAGGCGATCAAGTAAATACATCCAAGTCGCGCAATGCCTCTGCACGGGTATATTCTATGCATGTTATACCAATACCTACACATTAGGGATTCCAATCCCGGGATCCCGGGATCCCGGGATCCCGCCCTTTCTGACTCCCCGAAAATCCCGGGATAGCTAGAATTTTATCCCGGGATTTTCGGGATAAGATAAAGAGAGAATATTCCGCTATTATAGCAAAGAAAAGTTATATTTTATATAATTTTTATTGGTCTCAGATCTGTATACTAACAGCATTTCCTATTCTGAATGAAAATGTTGCATTATTACATTGCAGCATTATCAACATGTGTCCTGTGTCCTATCATGTGATGAATGAAACAAAAATAATGCAACCTTTTACTTGTGCTAAGAGCAGAAAATGTTGCCCGTAGTCGGGCCAGTTTTATATTTCGTCAATAGAACAAACATCCCTAAAAAAGTGTTCAGCCTGTGTGGAAGAGAACAAAAAAATGTGACAGCCGGAAGAAAGTGCGACATTTTTGCTAGAATAAAAAAGTCGATTAGTCAAAATAAGGATTACAATTTTTGATTTTTTTTTAATAATTAAATTTTTTGTGTTGAAGTACGCGTTGTAGGGAAACGTACGTTAGGTATTTTTTAAAGCTTTTAGCTTGTGGCAAAATTCATTTGATAATTTCTATTTCCTGATTTTTGGTCATTTATTTCTCAAATGTTTTTTGGAATTTTCCCACACGGAAAGTACATAATGGAAGAAAATGGAAACAAAATTTTAATTAGACTTGATAGTCTTACAACACTCTACTAAAATTAAATACGCAGCTGCATACTCGGAATTCATATCAAAATTTTGCCTCCGATATTTATCTATTCAGAAGTTGCATTAATTTTCTGAATTTTTCGGCAAGCTTGGAAATATTCGCTTAAACAAAGTTCGTCGTTAAATTCTAAAAAAATTTCTATTGGAAATTATCAAATGATTGCAAGCCTTTTTATTAATATCCTAAAAGTATCTACCAACTGCAAAGGCAAATGTTTTGTTCACCAAATGTTTGTAATTTTCGTTGTTGGTTGTGCTTTTTAAAGTAACTCTTAGGTATTATTAAATAATACGAATGATTTTACATTCCTATTTTATTTTGTTACTAATGAAATAATAAAAAATGGCAATAAAAATCTATTTTTTCTTTGCATTTTAAAGTTGTAGCGTTTCTCTAAAAATGTATTTCGCTAGCTAAGAATGCAAATTGTGTAAGTCTTTTTTTCAAACTTTGTAGGAGAGACAAAAAACAAAAAATAAAAAAATTTCTAAATGAAAAAAAAAATTTGTGTTCATGTAAATATTTTGGACTTACACAATTTTCTTCGCTTTTTGGACTTATACAATTTGCGTATCGCTGAATAAAAACGAGTAGAAATAAGACAAGTATCGCAGACTTGTTTAGCATGGTGTTTTTTTATTTTTCTAGCATTCTACATAAAAATACACTTTTTATACTCAGCTGTACTAGTACACAGAGTATTATAATTTTGATTTCATAACGGTGGATTGTAACATAATGAAATAATCGAGATAGATATGGACTTATATATATCAAAATGATCAGGGTGAAAAGAGAAATCGATTGAGCCATGTCCGTCCGTCCGTCCGTCCGTCCGTCCGTCCGTCCGTCCGTCCGTCCGTCCGTCCGTCCGTCCGTACGCACGATAACTCGCGTAAAAATTGAGATATTTTGATGAAATTTGAAATGCAAGTTGGTATCGAGACTGGGACGGTTGGTATTGAAAATGGGCGAAATCGGACCATGACCACGCCCACTTTTCCTATATAGAAAAAATCGGATATTTGGTATCTCAGCCACTACTATAGCTAGAGTGATAAAATTTTACCCACGTATTGAGCTCAGGGCCTTATGAAGAAATTTGATGAAGTTTTGGAAAATGGGCGGTGCCACGCCCACTTATTAAGGGGCAAACATTGAAAGTTTTATATGTCATTACTCAGCAACCGTTGAAGATATATCGATGAAATTTGGTATCCGTAATTTGCTTACTTAGACAAATGTTTTGACGAAAAATTATCAAAATCGGTGGACGGCCACGCCCACTTTTATATATGGGAACTATAAAGGGGCCTAATAAAAACATTTTAAGCGATATCTCTGTCAAATATAAAGATCTATCACTGAAATTTTGTGGTAGGAGTCCAACTACGGACATAAAACAAAAAATACAAAAATTTTTGAAAATGGGCGGTGCCACGCCCACTTATTAAGGGTCAAACATTGAAAGTTTTATATGTCATAACTCAGAAACCGTTAAAGATATATCGATGAAATTTGGTACGCGTAATATATTTACTTAGCCAAATGTGTGGACGAAAAATTATCAAAATCGGTGGACGGCCACGCCCACTTTTATATATGGGAACTATAAAGGGGCCTAATAAAAACATTTTAAGCGATATCTCTGTCAAATATAAAGATCTATCACTAAAATTTTGTGGCAGGAGTCCAAAGACGGACATAAAACAAAAAGTACAAAAATTTTGGAAAATGGGCGGTGCCACGCCCACTTATTAAGGGTCAAACATTGAAAGTTTTATATGTCATAACTCAGAAACCGTTGAAGATATATCGATGAAATTTGATATGCGTAATTTTCTTACTTAGGCAAATGTTTTTGCGAAAAATTATCAAAATCGGTTGACGGCCACGCCCACTTTTATATATGGGAACTATAAAGGGGCCTAATAAAAACATTTTAAGCGATATCTCTGTCAAATATAAAGATCTATCACTGAAATTTTGTGGCAGGAGTCCAACTAGGGACATAAAACAAAAAATATAAAAATTTTGGAAAATGGGCGGTGCCACGCCCACTTATTAAGGGGCAAATATTGAAAGTTTTATAAGCCATAACTCAGAACCGTTAAAGATATATCGATGAAATTTGGTACGCGTGATATATTTGCTTAGCCAAATGTGTGGACGAAAGATTACCAAAATCGGTTGACGACCACGCCCACTTTTATATATGGGTATTATAAAGTGACCTTATAAAAACATTTTAAGCGATATCTCTGTCAAATATAAAGATCTATCACTGAAATTTTGTGACATGAGTTCTACAATAGACCGGAAACAAAAAATAAAAAAAAGTTTATAAAATGGGCGTGGCACCGCCTCTTTTTATACAAAGAAATCTACGAGCCTATTACTCGACAAATAACTGAGATATTATGACGAAACTTGGTTTATACACTTTTATAACTTGTGTTAATAGACACGCAAAAATGTATTGAAATCGGTTTATGACCACGCCTACTTTTTAACAAAGATATTTCTGGAACACCCTTTTGGAATTTGTAACGTGAAGCCTTTGTAACTAAAAGTCATAGAGGGATGCAATTTTGCACTAACAATAATATTTATATGCTTATTTGGATGATTGATACAAAGTTTGAAAATGGGCGTGGCTGCGCCCTGTTTATGCAGCACTCGTTTCATATAAAATACACCCTATATCGAACAAACGCAAACAAACAATGAAAGCATACAGCTGAGTATCTAATGTTCGATTCCACTCGAACTTAGGCTTCCTTACTTGTTCATATTTACTTTTACTTTTATTTACTTTTTTCAACCCCAAATGTTGGAAAATAATACTGGTCGAAAAATTTTTGTAACAGAAATAAAATTCTACGTTTCAAAAGGATTTCGGTGTAGTTTTTGAGATATTCATGTCCAAAGATATTCATGGCCATATTCACACCTCAATATTTTTAAAATTACTGACATTCATTAAAAACTGATTACATCTATTGGAAGCACGATCAGATCTTTTGAAGACAACGTAGATATCTGAATAAGATACCCGAAAAAGCAAAGCGCTGTTTTCAAGAGAAATGATCGTTCTTTCAATAGCTGCAATCATCTTTTAATGAAAGTAAGTAATTTAACAGATTGAGCAGTGAATATAGCAAAAAATCGCATTTTTCGCCTCTTTGGACATGAATATCTCAAAACCTATACATATTACCGAAAATCCGACTTCAGATTCAGAATCAGCGCATTGAAATCCTTTAGAAAAGTAGAATTTTATTTGAGTTAGAAAATTTTTTGAAAATTTTTTCGGCCTGTGTAATTAAAGTCCAAATCCCGGGATAAATCCCGGGATCCCGGGATTATAAAATAAAATACCGAAAATCCCGGGATCGTAAAAATCGGAAAAATTGGAATCCCTACTACACATCTGCAGTAGCAGCACATTGGCAGCGCAGTAGATAAAAGCCCATTTACGGGTATAACATGCATAGAATATACCCGTGCAGAGGCATTGCGCGAGTTGGATGTATTTACTTGATCGCCTATAACTTTTCCATTTTACCATGGATTTTCTTCGTTGATAGCTTATATTTTTCCCAATAGAATGGAGCTTCATGTAAAGGAGTAAAACCGAAGGTGAAGACATTGGTTTAAAAGATATTGCCTGACAAATTCAATTTTTTCTTCAAAAAATCGTAAAAAATCGAAAAAATTCAAATTGAATCGTCAATATTTCAGAAACTATAAGAGTTACAGAAAAATGTTATAGCAGCGATGAAAAGGAAATTTAATTTTCTTTCGTTGAGTGTCACACCAAGGAAGATAGCTCACTGCGTTAAAAAGGTATACAGGATTAAGTGGAGCCAGTGGCCAAATAACGGTAAATTGCCGATATCTCAAAAACCTTCCCATAGAATTAAAAATGAGCCCGATTTTCGGAATCAGCGACCGATTTTACATATAGATAGGATGGTCACGTCCAAAGTACAGACAAAAAATTTCATTTTGTGATCCAGTGTATTTATCTATTCAGAAGTTGCATTAATTTTCTGAATTTTTGGGCAAGTTTGGAAATATTCGCTTAAACAAGGTGCGTCGTTAAATTCTAAAAAAAGCTCCGTTTTCAAGAGAAATGAACGTTCTTTCAATAGCTGCAATCATCTTTTAATGAAAGTAACAGATTTAACAGATTGAGCAGTGAATATAGCAAAAAATCGCATTTTTCGTCTGTTTGGACATGAATATCCCAAAACCTACACGTATTACCGAAAATCCGACTTCAGATTCAGAATCAGCGCACCGAAATCCTTTAGAAAAGTAGAATTTTATTTGAGTTAGAAAATTTTTTTGGAAATTTTGTCGGCCTGTGTAATTAAAGTCCAAATTCCGGGATAAATCCCGGGATCCTGGGATTATAAAAAAAAATCTCGAAAATCCCGGGATCGTAAAAATCGGAAAAATTGGAATCCCTACTCCCTTCTATGTATCATGCACAAATATAACTTTTTTTTTAAGTATGAGTGTATATGTATGTATAAAACTGTGCATGTTGTGCGCCTACAAGCCATTACTCCTTGTTTTTCTTTTTATACTCGGCTGTACTAGTATTTTTTGTTATTTTTCCTAAAAGGTAATTAAACAGCGAACAGCGAATTACACCTATTTTTTATCGTCGCTACAAAGGGAAATTTCAAACTTTCATTTTGCAAATTTTCGTACGTACATACATATGTACATAGTATGTATGTATGTCAATCAATCAATATTTAACATTGTGGGATAAAAAAAACTGCATAAAACCTGTTCTATGACTTTTGACATAGAACGGCTTTTATATCGTAAAACTCTATTGATCTATGAGTGTAAATGTGCCAAATTTGTAAATAAGTATTAACACATACATATTTTATCCCTCCACTGCCAGAAGCATTTATGTGAGAAATTGAAATGTAGGGAAATAAATTTTGAAAGTTTTATTTTTAAGGCTGAACTATACATTCCTTATTGTCTCCTTTCAAAAGCTTAATACTGATTTCAGACAGAAAATTAATGTAGTACATAACATTTATAATTTAACAATAAATTTTTATGTTTCACACACACTCAATTAACAAGGAGATTTCACTTTTCATAAAATAATTTTTTGTTATTGACAAGAATTTTTGAATAAATAATCCCAGCAAACATTCGGATCCATAAAGGAGTCAGAAAGGAATCCTAAACCGGAGCATTCACACTTATTATGAGTTCATTTTGGAGTCCGAATTGTATGTATTTCCGTTCTTAAGGTGGTCCGCTGATATGAGCCTAATTTCATACATTTTATGAGCCTGAATAAGTAGTAAAACAAAAAAAAATTCTTTTGTTTTCGCATTTTCCTTCCCCTGACCCAATTCTCTTCATCCTCTCTCTCCATTCACCCTAGCTTATTCTCCTCTTCTCTCATTGGTCGCGTTCAGAAGTCGCAACTGCTGAGCAAAACTGTTGTGTAGATATCACTCATCGGAAAGTGATATAATTTACGCCTTCTGAACGAGCTGATACAGAAATTAAATTAGTGTTATAATTACATATCCCCAACATAATCGGCAATAATTTTGCTGCTTTATATTTTTGTACATACATATGTCAAAATCGTAAGCACAACATGTTGTCCGAAGTGAGCATAAAAAATGTATGATGCGTTCTGAAGATAAAAACACAACTGTTGCGCAGTCGCTGCGACTTCTTATAGCAACCATTGTGGAACCTTCATTACTTACTTGCTTTATAGTAGGTGAGTTCCTGTGGCAGTGATCCATATCTGTATAAAATTTTGTATGCAAATGCAACAATTTTGTGATCCTGATATTTATCCGGATCCGTATAGATTGTAACAGATATTTTTTATCCAGATAAATATAAGAATTACAAAATTGTTGTTGCATTTGCATA
Source organism: Urophora cardui (assembly GCA_960531455.1). Classification (NCBI taxonomy): domain Eukaryota; kingdom Metazoa; phylum Arthropoda; class Insecta; order Diptera; family Tephritidae; genus Urophora; species Urophora cardui. The sequence continues at coordinate 37,805,051 of OY482670.1, read as the reverse complement.
CAAAATTTTTATCCGGATCTGGATTACTGCCACGGGAACTCAGCTAGCGTTGTCTATTTATATTTTCCTCCGGATTCGAACTTGAAATTCAATCCAGCGCCATCATATAGTGGAGATTCAACATAATATTGAACTTTAGTGATACTTTTATACCTACTTAACGATTTTCGAAACAGCATACATGAATTACAATTGTGATTTTAAAAAATAAACAAAAAAAGATTATAAAAAAATATCCGACTCCAAATTATGAGTGCTCTGAGAATGTTTGCTGGGATAATAAATTCATGCCAAAACTAATTGACGGTTGACACTGAAAATTTCAGAATTAAAAAAACGAACTTACCTCCCAGAGTTGTGTTGGATTTTTATTCGATTAAAAATTCAATTAATTAGTAATGGATCCATTAATAATTGAACTTCTGTATGGAAAATTAAGCTTCATTATTGACTTAATGAAGAAAATGTGGATAATTAATCCATTAACTGCCTGTGTGAAATCAGTATAACAATCCTACTGAAATAACACCCCTCACACTGCTCTATAGAAACTAATGCTAGAGACACACATCGTAGTATAGTAGAAATATTGCGATCTATACCACATATGTATGTGTCACCCTCATATTGTAGTTTAATTGAAAATTTTCATAGTAAAGCTAAATCATAGTATTGATATTATAATATTCATACCACATGTGTGTCTGAGGCATTAGATTCAAAACGACACAACTCTCCAGCATTTCGCTCACAACTTCAGAGTAATTACTTGTCTTACTAATTCCGATAGGAACACTCCATATTGTGCAATGAACTTGAGAATAGAGCATCTTTCTCTTTAGCAAAAGTGTTTCTAATCGTATACACTCTCTCCGGGAACCAGTACTCGCATTAACAATAAATATAATATCAAATTTGAAATCCAACGAGGAATCACAAGCGCTATATTGAACTAAGTAGGGAATTGATAAGTAAAGTCCACTCTCGACGAAAAAAATAACACACTACAAGTCGCTCAACGTTTTTGTTCTTAAATACGACACCGAAAATCACATTTGATGGCACTTGAAATAAGCGAGGGAAGAGTTCTTCGCAAGTTTTATGGATCTTTGGGCGTTGGCAGGGTTGTAAAAGAATGCACTCATATGCGAATGAAATCAGTTGAAGTCAAATTCAATGACTCCAATTTCGAATGCACTCATTGACTAGCTTTTTGGCTAAAGAATAAAAAAATGAAGTCTGAAGTATTTTTGAAGTCACGACTTTGAAGTCATTTAGAGAAGTCACTTACTGACTTCATTTTTTGAGTGAAGTCAATAACTATTTGCAACAAAATTTATACAAACTACTTATAATGATCCATAATAACAACTTTATGTTTTTTATACACGCACTTTTCCAGCTGGTGATTAGCGGTGTATTGGCTAAAACAATAAAAACATTGCAGCGACAAACAACCAATTTAATTATTTGTACAATATATTTTACAGTTTGATAAATATTGTTTTAGTAAAAATTAGAGCTCTAGATACCCGTGTATCGAGCAATTCAAACTGATCGTTTTTGTTTGGAGCCCGTTTGTTGTTCAAATGCCCGTATAAATATTCGAGCATTCGAGCTTACAAACAAAAAAATGATTATCAGAAAAACAAAAATAACAAAAAATACATATGAAGGCAAAAAAAATAAAAATGAACAAAAAAAAACACACTTCAAATACCCAAATTGTTCAAATAATAATATAATACAATGGCGCTATTATAACTCTGACGAGTTTTTATGGCCGAGCTTCCCTCCCAATTCGAGGTGTGCTCCTTTTTGTTTTTCCTACTAATTGGGTGGACCTACAGTTTTATGCCGGCTCCGAACGGCGAATGCATTTTTTGTGAGAAGCTTTTCATGGCAGAAATACTCTCGGAGGGTATGCCGCCCACTGCCGAGAGGTGACCGCTGCTCTTAAAAAACCCAATAATTGGATTTTTACTAATTAGAAAAATTGTTTTGCTCGGACCGTGGTTTGAACCCGAGACCTCTGGTACAGCAGGCGAGCACTCTACCCATTGCACCACACACACAGCGGCCACTGTAATTGTTCAAATGCCCGTACAAATATACGGGTAATAAACATACAAACGACTGTTCGAACATTTGAATAACATTTGTTCGGGCTACTCGAAAATGTTCAAAAAAAATCGAGAGCTCTAGTAACAAGTAAGGAAGCCTAAGTTCGAGTGGAATCGAACATTATATACTCAGCTGTATGCTTTAAATGTTTGTTTGCGTTTGATGGAAACACGGTGTACTTTATATAAAGCGAGTGCTGCATAAAGTGGGCGTAGCCACGCCGATTTTCTAAATTTTTATCAGTCATCCAACTAAGCATATGAATATTATTCTTTGTGCAAAATTTCATCCCTTTATGACTTCCTGTTACAAAGATGTCACGTTACAAATTCCCAAAGGGTGTTCCAGAAATATCTTTGTCAAAAAGTAGGCGTGGTCATAAACCGATTTCAATAAATTTTTGCGTGTCTATTAACACAAGTTATAAAAGTGTATAAACCAAGTTTCGTCATAATATCTCAATTATTTGTCGAGTTATGGGCTCCGAAATCTCGTTGATTCCTTTGTCTGAAAAGAGGCGGTGCCACGCCCATTTTCCGAAATTTTTCTATTTTTTGTTTCCGATCTATTGTAGAACTCATGCCACAAAATTTCAATGAATTATCTTTATATTTGACAAAGATATCGCTTAAAATGTTTTTATTAGGCCACTTTATAATACCCATATATAAAAGTGGGCATGGTCGTCAACCGATTTCGCTAAAATTTTGAACATGTATTACTACAAGTAGTGAAAGTGTATACACCAAGTTTCGTCATAATATATCGATTGTTTGTCGAGTTATGGGCTCAGAAATCTCGTATATTCCTGCTTCTAAAAGGAGGCGGTGCCACGCCCATTTTCCAAAATTTTTGTATTTTTTGTTTTATGTCCATAGTTGGACACCTTTCATAAAATTTCAATGATATATCTTTATATTTGACAGAGATATCGTTTAAAATGTTTTTATTAGATCACTTTATAATACCCATATATAAAAGTGGGCGTGGTCGTCAACCGATTTTGGCAATTTTTCGTCCAAACATTTGCCTAAGTAAGTATATCACGCCTACCAAATTTGATCGATATATGTTCAACCGTTTCTGAGTTATGACATATAAAACTTTCCATGTTTGACCCTTAATAAGTGGGCGTGGCACCGCCCATTTTCCAAAATTTTACCATATTTCTTCATAAGGGCCTGAGCTCAATACGTGTGAAATTTTATCACTCTAGCTCTATTAGTGACTGAGATACAAAATTTCCGATTTTTACTATATAGGGGAGGTGGGCGTGGTAATGGTCCGATTTCGCCCATTTTCAATACCATCCGTTCCTGTCTTGATACCAACTTACATTTCAAATTTCATCAAAATATCTCAATTTTTGCGCGAGTTATCGTGCTCACAGACGGACAGACGGACAGACGGACAGACGGACGGACATGGCTCAATCGATTTCTCTTTTCACCCTGATCATTTTGATATATATAAGTCTATATCTATTTCGATTATTTCATTCTGTTACAATCCACCGTTAGGAAATCAAAACTATAATACTCTGTGTACTAGTACAGCTGAGTATAAAAATAGTTTGCGATCATGTCCTGTATGCCACAGGTAAATTGACTTCAAATTACTCCAACTGACTTCAATTGACTTCAGTGAGACTTTTTATTCAATGAATGCAATACATAAATAACCAAAAAATTACTCAAATAAATAATAGCTTAAAAAACTAAAAAACACGCTTTAATCTTAAAAATCGTACTAAAAATTGAGAAATAATTTAATTAGAAACAAAATGATGAACGAAAATATAAGTATTTAAGGAAAAGCGTCGGGTGCTCAGTATGTCAAAAAATTATGCCTATTACGGTATCCGGCGGATGCCTTTCGCAGGGAATGCGAATCGTTTTGATAAAATTTGATATTCTCATAACCGATCGTTAATGCAGTCCGGGAATAAAAAACATGTTGATAAAGCAGTTCGAGGATTCACCGCATTCCTATAACCGTAATCGAAACGCAGTAGCTGTAATTTCTTTTGATTTCGATTCGTCATAAAATTAGTGCGGATTCAATAGAAATTTAAAAAATTTAATTTTCATTGCGTAGTAAATTACAATGAAATTTAACGAATAACAAAATAATCATACATATATTTTAAGTAAATATACATATATGAGTTAATTTTATTTTTAAATGGAATTCGTACGAAAAACGTGGGCAGTTTTCTTTTTTGATTGAGCGGAAGAAGCTTAACGAAAATATCGCAGAATAACATGAGCAAGCAGTCTCCAGAAGTTGATCTGAGTTTTGGACAACATTAAGCACGGATTTGAATGCTTTGGGACCAACATCAAAATTACTTGGTCTGAATCCAAATCCTGTATTAAGATCAAGCTAACAAATAACCGCTTCCAAATGCAAGCTACAGGTGGAGGACAAAACGCAGAAGTTCACTGGAAGACATTTTGGTAGGCTATGTAGCGCGATGATCAAAATATAAGCGTTGATTGCGAACCATCCGTTAATAATTCGGGACCAAATGCAGAAGTACAAAATTTAGCGAGTACATACTTCGTAAGAAATTGGAACAGCTTCAAGTCCGCAAACACAACAAAGAGTACTTCCATTTGCAAAAAAAAAATCAATTTTTCTTCAATTTATTCAATTATATTCTTTCAAAATTCAAATAAATCACAACTGACTATGTAGTAAAATGTAAAAAAGCTTTTGACATGATACGCAGGGTGAATCGATAAAGCAGTAATCCGACGGTTATGGTAATAGCGTGAAATTTGACCGGCGAGGGGAGTGCGAATCGGATGGCATTCGCGGGAGTGGCATCCGTCGGATACCGTAATAGGCATGATATTTAAAATCACTGTTTTTTTACTAATATTTTTATTTTGACTTTTTTGAGATTTCATATAACGTACTCTTTAATTTCGCAACTAGGTATGTATATTTTTGTACTAGTTGTACGAATTGAATATTTTCATGTTCAAATATTATTGAGCACCCCCACGCTTTTCCTTAAATACTTATATTTTCGTTCATCATTTTGTTTCTAATTAAATTATTTCTCAATTTTTAGTACGATTTTTAAGATTAAAGCGTGTTTTTTAGTTTTTTAAGCTATTATTTATTATTAACCTTTAGTGAAATTTTTCACTAAAGGATATTTTATGCGGACGCAAGAATAAAAGTAAAAAGAAGTCTGATGAAGGGATGTGGTGATCTCCGAAATAGATCTACATACATACATACGAGTATGTATTTATAACTTCTACAAAAAATATTAATTTTTCACATACATTTTTTCCTTATAAAAAAAACATTGGTCATGATAGCTGAAAAATGAAGCCAAAACGAAAAAATACTACTGTACTATGTGTATCGAAGCAAAACTATTTCGGTTTTTAATCGGAGATATGCTCTTCTTTATTTGCCTGTGCATATTCACAATGAACAGTCAGCTCTCCAAAATATTCTCATTGTCCTATAATCACTTCCATAGTTTTCTTGTATACCAAAAATAGTAAACAACTTCTTAAAAACAAAAATTGCCAAACAGATGTGAAAGTTACCAAGAAACCAACAGCGAAAAAATAACCTATTTTGATAATTACGAAGTTCGGCAACCATGCTATAAGTGCTATAAATAGAATTTGAACAAACGAAAACACAAAACCAGTTCTTGCTTTGCATACGTATGTATGTACCAAGGCAGATTCATTATGGTAATGGCACGGCGAATTCGGCAATATTCGCCTCGATTCGCTTTAAGTTTTTGTCCATCAAAATGTTAAACTCAAAGTAAAATTTTTCCTTGTTTGACATTCTCCTGTATTCTTCTGTACACGGTGAATTAAAAACGAGAAGAAGAAGCAGTCAGCTGTTCACGTACTATTACCATAAGAATGAATTTGCCTTGGTATGTACATGCGATTGTTTTCATTGCAATTTCAACAACAACAAAACAGAAAGTTTGTTACTTATTGGCTTGTATACGGGAGTGAATTGTAAAATTCATAGAGGCTATTCTGAAGAAAGGTAACTTAAAAGCCTCAATGAAGCATGGAATATAATGTTGAATGTCCTACTATATGATGTCGTTGGGCTGAATCTCGTGTTGATGTCAGGTTTCGAGTCCGGAGGAGAATAGAAATAATAGAGGAGAGAACACAATAAAAGTAAAGTGAATGTTTCAAAAAAAATAATAATTGAGTTAAACGTTGCAACTTTTAGAATGGGATAAAGTTACATACATACATACATACATACATATATACATACATACATACATACAGTTGAAGCTAATAAAAGCGTGTTAAAAAGAATTTGAATTCACAAAATGAAGTTTGAATGGTGACTTCATTTCTTAAGTCCCAGTCAAAGAATTAAAAAAAATGGCTGCAATCATTTTACGATAAATCAAGTGAATAATTATTCGCAAAAGAATGCATTATTTTACATCTTTGGGCGTTGGCAATGGCAATCTTCAAAGAAGATATCGACATAGTTATGGTATGAGAATGAATGAAGACGATCCAGCCTAGAGAGTATGTATTTCTATCGTCACCCACCGGTGGAAGCAATTGCAAGATCAGTGGGTCTATTCTGTAACCAATTTGCGACAATTTTCGGATCGGTATCGTAAATTTGCGATCATTTTTGCGATTATGCTATTCTATACGATTTTTTGGTCGCATTCCATAATATATTTTGACAGATGTTTCCGATAACACTACTCGACACCAAAAATCACCAAGAATAAAATAACACTTTTCTAAAGTGAAATTTTACGCTGATTCCGAATATCATCTCCATTTTTTTGTGGCAGACCCTGTTTGTGAGATATTTGTAAAAATGTGAAAAAAGCCATATATGCAAGACAATGCATCACATAAGTGCATCAAAAAGCTTTATTAGACATCGTGGCGATTTGACATCTAGGAAGTACTGGTAGACGGAGCTCCAGCAAACATTTTTTGCCTTCACACTCCAAAATTGGTCAAGTAATTTGGTTACAAAGGGAAAAATAATGAAAAATAATTTGGAAAAAGTTGAGTTTTTTTAAAAAAAATTTCAGATTCGACTGTCTTAAAATCAGAAAAATTGTATGGTTGATAAAAAGCTAGCCCCCCTATCCTATAGAGAATTTAATTGTGAACATTTTAAGACTTAACCTTAACCAAAAATTTTCCGGAAGAGTAAAATTTCAACAACAAAATTGGGTTTATTCATAAAACTTTATTAAGGAGCAATACTCAAGATTATTTAATTCCATTTATTACGTGTTTTGAAGTGCACAATAACTCTCAAAACAGCAATTAATAGGAAAAAAATTACTTCCCCTACACTCCTCAAAACCTTCGGGGAATGTCTTGGTGGCTACAACAACAACAACAAGCCGAAACGACTATCGCGCCTTATTTGACTTGGCCAAGATCATACACTACATATTTCTTCAAAATCACTGTTTATTACAGAACAGAGCAGACTGTGAAGAAAAGGTAGGTATTTTCCCTGAATTTCGAAAAGGACTTCTAGCTTATTCTAACATTTAAGAACTAACTAACGCTAAGGCCAAGCAAATTAATACAAAAGAAACAACAATTATCGATTTACTCTGTTGTTTTATTATTTTCCTATCTTAATGTAATTTCTTTTAATTCTTGTTTCATACATACACATTGCACATTTCATTAACTCACAATTAAAACCTGTTCTTATTACGCCACAAATAACTCGGCAACAAAAAAAAAGCTGAAGAAATTACCAAATAGTTGCACAACTACACAATAACGATTTATCGAATATTAAAATGAACTGTTCAGATTTTTTTATATTACTCACATTTAGCTGCATACATATATCCCTATATCTTGCAACTAAAAGTTTGCTGTCTCACATATGCATGTATGCGTATATATGTACCTACGTCTGTTTGCCCTTCACAAAGCGCCAGCTCAACACTAATGCTTAAGGAGAAACTCAATGAATTAGTTGGAATTGCAAAGCAAGTCAAATCAAGGTGAAAAACCCCATACCAAAAAAAAAACAAAAAATAAAACATCTACATAAATGCAGTCAGTCAAATTGCTAAGCGACCAATAAATACGAAATAAACCACAAGAACTGAAAGAGAAAAGAGAGTAAAAATTGGTAGGGCAAATGTAGTTGCGCTGTGGGGCGAATAAGAAAATTGAAATTCATAATTAGCACTACACGAAAATGGGTTCAGTCACTCCGATGCAAAGCAACATCAACATTAACAGCAAAAACAATAATAACAACAAGAATAACAGCACTAACACAACTAAGACTAACAACAACCACAACAACAACTAATATTATCAACGATCAACCAATGCCACTTCTATGTACATATATACACACGGTATATAAACATATGCTGATTGAGCAAAAAAAACACAACGAAAGTGAAAGCACTTAGAAAGGTTGAACATACAACAAAATGCTAGATTTAACTACATATATGCTTTTGTACTCGTGTTTTATCTTTTTCCTCTTAGAAAATTTAAATGGCAATTTATTTGTGAAAAAATTAGTAAATTCGCATTAAACACCAATTCTATCACGAGTCTTCCTCGTTCAGCGCTACTTTTCTCAAACTCTTCCCTACACGTGTTACGTTTTGTGAGTGGCCAACGAATGTAACAACGAAACCTACATCAATATATGATTTATGAGAACTAAAAGTGTTACGAAATAACTTTGCGTTGTATATATGCATATGTATGTACATACATACGGATGTATGTATTTAAAACAACTATTAATGCCCTAAGTTAGTTTTTGTTAGTTTCAACTAGCATCTAAAGCAATTGTACTAAAGTAGCAGCAAAGTATAATAAAACTTTATGCTAAAGATGCAGACAATTACACATACCCATGCCTTATATATACATACATATGTATGGATAAGTGCATATACATATATAGGTCTGTACCAACATAAAATCACTCAACATAAGGAAATTCAATTTCTTTTGCTTAGTTCTTTTTTTGTCTGTCTTTCTCACTTAAAACGAGTTTACCAAAGTACTTTTGCTTTCGCTGAAGGGCACTAACCGGTGAAAAATTGTGTGTAGCCTTCAGCTGTGGCTTTGTATTCGTTTCATTTCATATTTATGTATCTCTTATTTATTTATTTATTTTGTGGCAGAGCTTCTCGAAACTCTGTGGCATATGAACTCTTTGCTACATTAAATTGCATATACAATGTACATACTTATATTATATATACATATATATTTATGTATATACATTTGCATATACAAACATATATGACTCAGTGACATTTTCTACCGAAAAAACACAACGCCTGCCGCATCGCATTTGCCTTGACATCGCAAGATTTTGAATACATCGATACATACATACATACGTACAGACATCCATATACATATACAGGCATACATATGTACTTTTTCGTTAGCGTGCTTTTGGTGCACATATTACAACACACATTTACTGCCATTATGCAACCCGGATGAAATATAATGCTTTTTGAGTCAGAGCCGATGCCAGACCTACATAAATACGAAAGACTTAAGACACGAACTTTTGATGCGTAAGCTGATCGCAGGGATAATAAACGAAAGCGAATAATAAGCAAAAGAGAGTGATATGCAAAAAGGAATAGCAAACAGAAAAGCATAAAATGCTAAATTCATCAACTAGTCGTCAGATACTGCAACGCCTTATGAAATTTTATGGCGTCTGATGTAAAAACATACAAAAAACAGCGTCGTAGTACCTATATGTATGTACATAGGGCAAAGTAGTGGTTTCGCAAGGTTTATGTGCATCACTCAAAGAAATGTATGTATACAAAACATATGTTCTGTTAGTATTAATAGGTTCGTTTCTTATTAGCTATTTATGAATAGTCTGCCAAATTTCGGCTGGCAAAACGTTTCTTGATTAAAAAAAAAATAGCAGAAGAGAGCAAAAAGCGTGAGAGTGAGTATTATAAAGAGCTTCAAATTTCAGCTAGTAAAATTTTCACTAGCCGAAATTATTTGCTGCCAAAGTAAAAAACAGCTGTTGAAAAAATAAACAAGCAAATATATGTATTTGATTTTATTACTTTTGAAATTTTCTGAATTTTGAAATAGAAATAATGAAAATGAAATTTTTTTTTGAAAATATAACCATTAACCACCAAAAATAGCATTCAAATTATTAATCGCTAATTTTTACATTTTTCCATTTCTTGATTATCTGTTCGTTTCGCTCTTTATGAGCGTAATTCTCGCCGTTTTGCTCTTTTCATTTCACTTGACAGCTAGCTGCTAGTTTAATAAGAAACAAACCTAATGTCTGATATATTCATTTTTAATGTAATCTCAAATATATTTTTATATATATTTTTTTTCAATATATATTGAAACAATATTAGCTTATAAATATGAAATGGTAGTCTAAAATATTTCTGAAGCTGTGAAAGTGTCACAATTCATTTTTCTAAAAACCGAATCATCCTTGAACCTACAAACATTTAAATGGCAAATTATGCTCAAAAAAGAGGAAATTAATCCAAAATTTGTAAGAAAGAGAGGGTGGTAATTCCATATCTAACACTGTAAATCCATTTTAGCAAACGAGAATTTCCAAATACGGCATTGTGACGATTCTTCACATAGATTTAGATTTCACCACAATACTTTTCGGATCATACACTCTTAGTTAGACATGCTTAAATGAGCAGGCTAAGTATATACATAATATAAGTAAACAAAAGTGGCTATATATACTAAGTACATGCATACATATACATAACTATGTCTGTGTCTGCACGGATTCTGCGTGTCTACTTCATTATTAAAAATAACAACCGTTGAAGCTTTCTATTAGTTTTTAGCGTGAAAGACTCACCTTCACTTTATACTTAGGCGCGCGTCTCGTCACAATGGATGTCTATGGAAGTAGTATTAGCGGCAACGGCAAAAAATATTCCCGCACAAATTCGTCTCTGTGCCAGCTTTGCAGCAAATATCGAACAAATATGAAGAATCTGCCAGTAAGTAGTTTCAAGCAAAACAGCAAAGCACAGCATACAGTTGATTAACAGCAAAGAAGCGTCGAAGTGCTTAAAGAGCCATGCACGCGCGCATGCGCAACTTCTTGTTAATAAGAAAATGGCACGCCATATGAGCTTTTCATAAGTATATAATCGAATTGAAATAGTGTGACTGCATTTAACTCTTTTTTTTGTATTTTTTAATCACTTTTAACTTGTCTTATCTTTTTAAGCTGAAAATCGCATCACTTTCATTAACATTATTGAAATTGAATTTAACTTAATATCTTTTAGTGGTTATTTATTCAAAAAAAAAAATTGTTAATGACATCTTTTTGTTACAACAAAACATCGTTTTTTACTAGCGAAGCTCTTATTAAAATTCTGTAAATTAAAAAAACGATTAACTTATTTGTATTCGAGAGATTTTATTTTTGAGGAAGCTGGTAGCGTCTTTTATGAATACTCCTATTCAAAAATTGTGGTGCGTATATAAATCTAACAAAGTTTTAGTTCAGCGTCTACCCCAAATCGAATAGGAAATTTGGGAAATTAATTAATTTTAATTTTGGTGTATGTAAATATGTGTGTGGCCGCTGTGGTGTAGTGGGTAGAGTGCTCGCCTGCTATGCCAGAAGTCTCGGGTTCAAACCACGGTCCGAGCAAAACACCAAAACAATTTTTCTAATTAGTAAAAATCCAATTATTGGGTTTTTTAAGAGCAGCGGTCACCTCTCGGCAGTGGGCGGCATACCCTCCGAGTGTATTTCTGCCATGAAAAAGCTTCTCATAAAGAATGCATTCGCCGTTCGGAGCCGGCATAAAACTGTAGGTCCACGCAATTAGAAGGAAAAACAAAAAGGAGCACACCTCGAATTGGGAGAGAAGCTTGGCCATAAAACTCGTCAGAGTTATAATAGCGCCATTGTATTATATTATATTAAATATGTGTGTATATGCGTCTATGTATTTGTCAGTATTTGCTACCCTGCAAAAAATTGTGCGATTACTCTCGAAAGAGATTTGTCCCGGACAACTCTCTTTCGGGTACACTTGGCTACAATTACTCCCAATTGAACGGTAAAAATGTAAAGTAATTGTTGACAATTTTACTCAAAAGGTTATAAACGAATTTTGAAATATGCTTTTGTAATTGCATTTTTTTTCCGATATCCGATTGGCATCAAAGTGGAGTTCTCTACATTCGTACACGTTCAGGTATAAAAGGGTACAACTTCCATTTGGTATCCCATTGGCATCAAAGTGGAGTTCTCTGCTTTCGTACTCGTTCAGGTATAAAAGGGTACAATTAGTCTCTCCATAGGACATGCTCAAATAAAAAGGAACACTTCATTCCATATAAAGAGATACAAAAAGGGATACGGATTAGTCGCAGGGTATTGATCCTCTCAAGTAATAACAAAAACATTATAATAAATGCTATTCTATTACACTGTCCAACAGTGATTTCTCAACACGAACAAACGCTATTAATTATGAAAGAGGATGTCTCCCAGACCAACTTTACCGAACAGAGTACTAGTCCAGAGGGTCTGAGTTTTTTTTTTAGAGGGGGTTAAAGTTTTATGGATTTAGCTGGAGGTGCAATTACTTTATCGAAAATATCTTATAAAAAATGACCTCAAATAAAGTTTTTGAGCTCGGACTTCTTCTACAGAATTTAATAAGGAATTTATATGTGGAAGACGTTAACCCTCTAACGCCCACGCAAATGACTGTTATTAACCCTTGTTTGGAAGCACATGTAGAAAATATCAATTTACAATGCAGATAGAGGGTTAAAATGTTCTAGAAAATTATTCGCCATAAAATTTCACTTGGGGTCCCCTCAGACAAAATCTTTGTACAAATAACGCAAAAGGCTACAGGATATGATAATCACAAATTACGCCATGAAATATGCAACAAATTTTATATTTATATACATTAGATGCACTTTTTGTTCTTTGGATCCTCCCTCCGGCACCGGAATATGAAAATGAGTTTTTGTAGAGTATGTTAATTAAAAAAAAAAGTTCACTTTCCAAAAACTGAATGGGGCTACTCCAAAAACCACGCGATTTTCAAGAATTTCAAGGCAAGTTTAGATTTATGTATGAAAAAAGTTATAATTTTGCACGAGAAAAGAAATTTACATCTACATGTAGAGTTAACCGCAAAAGCGAATAGCGTATTCAGTTTTTAGTGCACTTCCCTGGGAGGGTAATATCGCGGCCTAAATAGAACATTTTGTTTTTTTCTCGCCAACATACAACTTCATGCCCTGTATTCTTTCTGACTGCGGACATTTTTTTATGTGAATCACACAGGATGCTGCTTAATTTAATGCGGTTTTCAAAAACTAATTCTGGTTAAAAATCTATTATAATTTGGATGAGCGCATCAAGTTTAAGTGAAGTAAAATATGCCCTAATAGGGCTGACATGGATTAAAATTTCTAAAAAATTTTAACAATTTTTGCTCTTCAAGGTGGTTTTATGATGGTGGACAACTCCACAAATGTAAAAAGAGGTAGAAAGGTCGAGACCGTGGATAGCGGAAAAAATGTGGACCCGGATGGCCCCACATATTTTTGGGCAATATTGGCATCAAACTAGGGTTTGAATATTACCTTCACTGGGGAGTGTACCAAAAAACTGAATACGACATTCGCTTTAGCGGTTAACTCTACGTATAGGTAGATGTAAATTTTTTTTCTTGTGCAAAATTATAACTTTTTTCATACATAAATCTAAACTTGCCTTGAAATTCTTGAAAATCGCGCGGTTTGTGTAGTAGCCCCATTCAGTTTTTGCAAAAGTGAACTTTTTTTTCAATTAACTTACTCTACAACAACTCATTTTCATATTCCGGTGCCGGAGGGAGGTTCTAAAGAAAAAAAACATGCATCTAATGTGTATACATATAAAATTTGTTGCATATTTCATGGCGCAATTTGTGATTATTATATCCTGTGGTGTTTTGCGTTATTTGTACAAAGATTTTGTCTGAGGGGACCCCTAGTGAAATTTTATGGCGAATAATTTTCTAGAATATTTTAACCCTCTATCTGCATTGTAAATTGATATTTTCTACATGTGCTTCCAAACAAGGGTTAATAACAGCCATTTGTGTGGGCGTTAGAGGGTTAACGTCTTCCACAAAGAAATTCCTTATTAAATTCTGTAGAAGAAGTCCGAGCTCAAAAACTTCATTTGAGGTCATTTTTTATAAGATATTTTCTATAAAGTAATTGCACCTCCAGCTAAATCCATAAAACTTTAACCCCCTCTAAAAAAAAAATCAGACCCTCTGGACTAGTACTCTGTTCGGCAAAGTTGGTCTGGGAGACATCCTCTTTCATAATTAATAGCGTTTGTTCGTGTTGAGTAAAATTTTTTTAAATTTGTTGGACTGTGTTATTTATTCTGCTGCTGGAAAATCGCAAATGCAACTGGTAATTTCCCAACCACAATTTTTTTGGATTTTTTTTTATTCATTGAATTTATATACCACAAAAAACACGCTATACGAATAACATGATTAAATGTAATTTTACAGTGGTTCTTTTTTTGTGGTATACAAAACTGTTATAAGGCTATTTTCAAGTTAAAAAAAAATACGAATTTACAGGTTTGAATATTCTTTTGCGAGTTTTTCATTTACTCAAGAGCTCATTAAAAATAGTTTCCAACTGCAATAGTGATATCAATCGATTGCTTCACCCACATGCCAATGTTGTCAACTTCTCATTGCATGTGGAAGCGTGATCAAACACTATGCTCAATTCACGGCACATACATTTATCCGTTACGATACATCACATACAGTGGTGTGGATTTTTTTTCCAATATCAAACTGAATTCATGGCCGCTTTTTCTTGTATAATACATTGTTTGAAAATGTAGCTAGCTTCTGTAAATGGTTCTTTATCCTTCTACTAGGGAGTTATTAAATTTTGTGCTTTTGTGATTATTACTCACTTGGCTGTATTAAACCATTAATTAAATTTTTGCAGAGCTGTTTTTTGATAGGCAGATTAATTTATTTCATCTTTGTTATCTTAACTATTTCAACTGAATATCAATATTTTTCATCGGGATCCCTAAAAATATGTACGTACGTAACCATGTCGCTTGTTCGATTTACCACATATGAGATATTTATGGGTGAAAATCGGGCACAAATTTACTGATGCATACATATCAACAAAGTTATCAGCCTTGTGGCATTGCACTTACATACATACATATGTATGTATATACATTTGTCTTTGTACAAAGTTGCGTTTTATGCACTTGTACGGCATTGGCAGTCAGCAGAAATATCAACCGGACACTCAGGTGAAATGAAACAGGAATGACAGGCCTTGCAAGAAGCGACCAACAAGCATAGCTACTATGTATGTATGTATATATGTATAACAGCAAAGTCATTCAAGTTTTCTGCTTACATATTTACATATGTAACATGAATGCATGTATCTTTTTGCTGCTAAATCAGCATTTTGTGGCAATACATATGTACATACACATGTATAAAAAAAGGCACACATAAAGCGAAATGCAAAAAAAAAAGAAATTAAATTCTGAAATAGCAGACAGTTTTTTTTTTATTACAATAGGCCAATGTCAATTCGGAGTGCATTGTCTTGGTGTTGGTTGTTCTTATTTAAACTATTTGTTGCTTAAGATGTACATATGTATGCATGTATATATTTTTGTTGCTTGCTGATATTGCATTTGACATTCAGCTGCGTTCCAAAAACAAACAATAAACAAACAAAAAAATGCAACTAAGAAAACAGTTACTTGTGCCATTTCTTTGTGCCATTTTTCTTAGCAAATGGCGAGTTTTGCCTCCTCTTCATGGCTTATGGTAGAATGTGTGTATACATATAAGTTTATATGAATTATCAAAATGTTGTTGTTGCGTTAAGCTATCATTTGTTTGGATGTAGGAAATGTGGTGGAATGTTGCAATAATTTTAAACAAAATAAGAATGTCTGCGGATATATTTAAATATGTAATAAATTGCAATGCCAAATGATCATGTCGCCGTTATAGTATAGTGGCCGGAGTGCTCACCTGCCACATTAGATGTCTCGGCTCAAACCACACAATTAAAATCAATTAATCTTTGATATTAATTAAAATTAATTCAGAAGTTTTTCGAGCGCATTTCTGTCATGAAAAGCCTTCTTTCCAGCCAACTTGTAGTTAAAAAATTAAGGACCACGCCTGTATATTAGTATTACATACAAAGGAATACATATGTACATATATCGTGGCTGTGGTTGTATAGTGTGAGCACTTATAAAATGATTGTATTGCTCACGATGCCATCACACATCGAGTTTCCTACATTTTTTAATACAGCCACTGATATTTAGTTCAATTTTATACTTACAAGTAGGTATATGAAACTCGTCATAAAACTTGCAATACTTTCTATTTATAATCTCAGATTATCAAGAACAAAAAAATGCTAAAAACTCTCTATCAATACTTGGACGCCTTCAATAGCGCCATACAACATCTTTGCAAGCTCACTTTATAGTCAATTATTATTAACTTCATGACGATAATGATCGCATAAGTAGAAACACAAGTACAAAATCATATTCTTATTAGAAGTGACATTGTTTGGTTTCCCAGCTAACATTTGAGGTCCGATATGAGTCTGAAATATGTGTGAAATATGAGCTTAAGAAAATTGTTTTAATAACCTTTTGGCTTTTTTTTTATTTTTCTATGAATCTATAAATTAGTAATTTAAAATTAATTAATTAGTAATTTAAAATTATTAATTTAAAATTACAGACTCATAGAGAAAGGGGAAGTATAAAATTGTCACGAAAGTTCAATAGAATGTTTAATGTCCCACTATATGATGGCGGAAGATAATACAAAATAGACAACACTACTTACCTATAAATCAAACAATCAAGGCGAAGAAGGTTGTACAATGACAGAAGAGGAGATCTAGCGGGGCTGAAGCTTGCATATTTGCACTTGGAAATCGAATGGAGGATGAAAAGAGCTGGTCAGGGGAAGGAAAATGCAACAAATAAATATTTTTTAATATACTTTTCAGAGCTTTTTGGCCGGTGAATTATAAAGCAAAACACAAAGTTTTCTTTTTTCTCCTACGCGTTTCGGCGCATACTTGCGTCTTCCTCAGGGAGTCTATTTATTTTCCACAAATATATAAAAAGACGTATATAAACATTAATTACATTAATATAAATTATTTAAACACTAACATTAAATAAACATTTAAACCCATCACTTACATTTAAATAAATTACGAACTTATGACGTTTCCCAACAATACAATCCTGTATAATGTATTGTTGCGAAACGTCATAAGTTCGTAATTTATTTAAATGTAAGTGATGGGTTTAAATGTTTATTTAATGTTAGTGTTTAAATAATTTATATTAATGTAATTAATGTTTATATACGTCTTTTTATATATTTGTGGAAAATAAATAGACTCCCTGAGGAAGACGCAAGTATGCGCCGAAACGCGTAGGAGAAAAAAGAAAACTTTGTGTTTTGCTTTATAATTCACCGGCCAAAAAGCTCTGAAAAGCATATTAATGAATTCAAAATAATGGCCTAAAAATTGCAAAAATATTTTTTGGTTTTACTAGTCATAGAAGAAGGAAAAAGGAGTCATAAATATGAGTCCAATAGGAGTCTTTTATGACTCTTATTCAGGCTTATCTTCATCTTGATTGGCGCTTAACCGTCTAGACCAAGGGTGCTCAACGCTCTCGTATTGAAAGGGGAAATACAATATATCTACAAAAATTTACTTGTGCTTGCCCAACAAGCATTCCTATAAGTGTTTTCGATAATAACTTAATGTAAGTTTGCTACAATAAGCGTTTTATAAGCTTTTATATTGTTAAGCTTATTTTAAGTTTTTTTCAAATAAACCTTCTGTAAGTGTTGGGAGCAAATGTTTATAAAACACTTAGCTTTAAAAGTTAAAAGCAAGTGTTTGAAAAATAGGTCAAAGTAAGTTTACTTAAATGAGAGTTAAATAAGCTTTCACAATATCAAGCTTATCTTGGGTTTTTTCAAATAAACCTTTTGTAAGTGTTGAGAGAAATTTTTTATAAAACACTTAAATTTAAAAGTGAAAAATTAACGTTAGAAAAATTTTTTCTATTAATATAAAATTTTATTTTTTGTCCGAAGAAAATTATTTGCCTCCGTTTAATGAATAATTAGGCTCTTGGCTTTTTAAACACGATAAATGCCATGCATCAGGGAACAAGTAGCTCGCAATGTTGGACGTGGAAAAGTCCGTCAATTGGTAATTTTTATAAATAAAATATGCATATGTATTAACAGTATGCGTTAAAAAACACTATATTTGTAACTTTGGCATACGTTTTATTATGTTTTAGAAAATGGATTTCAACTCCGCATCTTCCTCCAAGGCGAAATAGTCCATTAAACAAGAGCGTGGGGAAAAGTAAAGGAAACAGAGGCTCAAAAATTGTAATGGAGAGGGACTGAAACAACAGTTGTGCTCGCAAATCATGATCACCATTATCATATTTTTAAACAAAAAATCAACGTTTTGTAAGCTTAATGTTTATAATTATAAGCTTAAAAAAAGCTTTATTTAAACTTATTTTGCTTGCTGGGTGTTTACTTGTGTTTTTGAAATTTGAAAAAATCAAAAATTGCACAACTTAAATTTTTTTGAGTCCACGAATCACATCTTTAAGGACTGCTAAATGTTAGGCTCCTCGCAGCAACAGTCTTCTTCCGTACCAAAGGTTTTACTTCAAAGCATAGTTTATAAAGAAAAAGTTTTTTTGCTTCTCTTCAAATTTTTTTATATTTATTTATATTTTGAATTATGCCGCTTTTCAATTCAAGAATTCAACTTTTTTTTTTTTATTTTGAATTTGTTAGTGTAATTTTCAATTTGTTAGTGTAATTTTCAATTTCTTATGGAAAGGGAAAGCTTTGAATATTTTTATATTCAACGGGCAAATTTGTATCTGTGCCTATGTCTGGGAGGAAAACAAAAACAAATGTGATTCAAGGGGATAGGGCATGAGCATCTATGGTCTAGACGATTCTGGCCGAGTCCAACAGAGCGCGCCAATTGCTTCTGTTTCGTGCAGCATGGCGCCACTTGGGAACACCTAGGGAGGCAGCATCGCTGTCCACCTGATTTTCCCAGGCTTATAAGATGCATGAAATAAGGCTCATATCGGACGACTATCTTAGGAACAGAGATACACACATTACGGACTCCAAAATGAGCTCATAATGACTGTGAACGCTGCGGTTACGGATTCCTTTCTGACTCTTTTATGACTCCGAATGTTTGCTGGGTATTTGTGCATATTTTCATCTGTATATATGTATGTAAACATGTTGCATATTGCTATTTGCAATTTTAATTAAATCACAATGTTACACTTTTATTTTTGCTTGAACCATTTTCCACGTCAAATTTTCCTTTTTCAATTTGTTTTTGTTTTTATAATTTTTTTTTTTTTTTGCACTACAATCTATCACTGTACAAGTACACAAACTTACACAATCACACAAACTTATTTTTAATTTTTTTTTCTTCTGTTAATTATTTTTTTTTTGTTTTTGCACTAACTTTTTTTCACTTTTCCTATGCAATTTTCACCGTTATTTTTTCTATTTCGCTTTGTTTATCTTTTTCTTTTAGTGCATTAATGTAGCGGTATGAAAAATGAATTCAGCTTTGCGCACTTGCGCGTTCGTACACGCTTAGCCTTGCACACACAATTCACACAAACACACAGCCATGAACAACATCAGTGAATGCTGACGAAAAAGAAAGTTTTTAAGCCATCTTAACAGTTGAATCTGTCACTACATATGTATATATGTACATATGTACTACATACATATGTATGTATATTGCGTCTCGATCTCATAGAGCTTACACGCTCATACTATGTAGGTATGTATGCATGTGTGTACACTCTCGAGGCCAGAAATCACTTGGAACTAATTCATTGCAGTAAATTTTAACTTTTATTAAAGCCGCAGTGCAATGACTTTATGCACACTTTTTGTGTAAAAAAGTAACTTTGTTTTTCTTAAAAGTTCACCTTTTCCAATGCGTTTAAACAATAAATATTCACCTGTCTGCAATAAGTCTTATTATAGACTCTACATGCTTACATATACATATGTGCTAAACATGATTTTTGGTGTTGTTACTGTTATTTTAATATTTTCTTTTCACACATGCATAGCACTTAAACTCACTTTTTAATATAATTCCAGAACCACTTTTAAACATAAGATAGAAATATAGATATGTATCTACATATATTACTTTTTGTAAGTATATGTATGTATGTATTTACATTATTTTTTTCTTTTTCTCCAATCAAATTAGTTCTTAGCTTCCACATTAACCACCATTCAATTTGAAAACGTCTTTATTCAAGCACGAACCACCTTTAACTGATCGCTTATAAAGTAACAAGTCAACTTAGTTGGCTTTAAGCGCAGGTAGATCCGACTCCCAATCGCACACGAAAGTGTGGTGAATTTGTAGAATGTAAAAAGTGTAAATAAAGAGCTCCAACGAAGAAGACCATCGTTAGCTTCAGCAACAACAATAACAAAGGCTAAATGCATTAATGCAGTCAAACCAAGGTTGTGTGAAATTAAAGATACGTTACAACAACAAAATATTCAAAACAAAATAAACATGAAATTATTTGCGAGGCTTTTCAAGGAGCTTTTCATGCTCAGGTGTAATTTGTTTTTATTCTTTTTTTCTTAACTGTGTATGTATGTATGTACATACATATATATACCTAACTATGTATGTATTACGAATTTGAGAATAACTCCAATGACGCTCGTAGCGTAATCTTTATGCGAATAGAATGGAATTATTGTAAAACAACAAAAAAAAAATAGTCAAGAACTTTATTGCCTCAGGCTATAACTTTAAGGTGTTATTTATTTAAAACAAACATGCTTAGGCTAGGATGGAACTGAAAATTACTCATGTAAATACACAGCTTTGTGTCTTGATCGAGGTACATACGTATGTATATGTATCCTTACCTACTTCCTTCATTAAAAACAAATCATTGAATGGTATCGTGGAGAGAATCTCCGCATGGTGGGCATACATTAGTTAAGAGCGGATCAATTTGAGATCTTTAATTCCTCTTCACCATGTTTGCATAAGACCGACGATAGGCTACATATCTAGGTGGTCACTGCCTCTCTATGAATTTCCCCTAAAGCTTACCTTAATGTCGTTGGACCTAATGGTTGTTTAATAAGTTTTTGTACATCGTTTTTTTAGTCCAAAGCAGCGATGGTAATCATTATAATTTTAATTTTTTTTTACTCAATAATAATGATCACCCTTGCGTATGAGTAACATTTTATAGCAAATTGCATGCATATTTTAACCCTCTTTTTCCACCATTTATAATCAAATTTCCAACGATTATCATTATGACTTGAGAAAAAAAAATTAAAATCAAAGCATAATACTTACTTGTGATAAAAATATTAAAATCAGGGTAAAATTATTATTTGTGATCAAAAAGATATAATTAAATTATAATAATTACGGTTTATCGAGAGAATAAAATTCAAGCTGTAATTATTACTTTCGATTTTTATGGATAAAACTCTTAAAATAAAAATCACTGCAGATTACCATAGATAGGTATATACATAAATATAGTGGTACTAATTTTTTTTTGTTAAAATTTTAAAAATAATTATAATTTTCCGTCCTTGGTTCAAATAGATGATTACTAGGGACACGAATTTCGATACGATACGATACCAAATTGATATTTTTTGCATTTGATACCGATACTTTTTACTCGATTCTTTTGCAACGATATTTTTTGGTATCGAGTACTTCAACCACGGTATCGAACAAATGAGTACATTCAGTGTGGAAAATTAAAATTGTCATATTTGCCCAAAAAATTGTGCAACGCAAAATAGTGCCGAAAATCGGTCGAGTGTACAGAAGTGACAAGTGGTTCCTAAAGGGCCTAAAAATGCACAAGCACGAGTAATTTTCACTGGTACATATCGAAAAATAGGTCTGATCCACGTGCTGAAATAATTACAGGTTTGGGCTACTTCGTAAGGTTTTTTGTATGAAGTTGTATGAAGTTACCCAAATCTGTTTATTGATTTTCACATTAAACAAGGCGCACACTTACCACCGAAAATTGCTTACAATTTGCAATTACCATGCGATAGAAATAATGATAACTGGAAATATAGGATTATATATTTTTCATTTTAATACGTTTTTCATTTTGACGTTTGCAAATAAAAAATCGTCATTTCAGCGAAAAAATCGTCAATATCTTTTGTATTTCTCATTTTACAAAAAACACGTTATAAACAAATAAGCACATCTCACACTGAAAAACTCTTCAGTGTATGAAAGCACACGCTTTCGCCTAAAGCTATGCAATGTTTACATACATACATGCATACATACATACATACAGGTGAAGCTAATAAAAGCGTGTTAAAAAGGGTATAGTTTTCCATTAATGCCCCAATGACACTACGTTTTTTCCTGGTATTCTACAAGGTTTTTGTGTGAAAGAGGTGGTCAAATACAGTTTTGTGTTGGTACAAGGGAGTAAGCTATGTTGGAAAAAACCAACGAAATACCATCTAGGCGGCACTTTTTTCTGACAATTGTTTCAATTTGACAACTATAAAATAAATTATTTTTAAAATACAAAATATATGGAAATACAAATTTTAAATTTGCCTCTTGTAAGCTTCTGCTTTGGCCGTAAGGGGAAAGAAGAAGTCCGGAAGAAAAATCATACTGCGCAATGACCTCTTTATAACATGGAATGCACAGCTATTCTGCCAATTGAGTTTCATAATTTTTTTGTTTCGATAATTTAAATTCAAATTTCCAAAAAATTCAATGATGGATACATACATATAATCTCAATGAAAATGAATTGTTAATGTTATTTAATAGCGTTTATACACGATGCGTCTGATTCAAGAGTCAGTTTAGGTGTATTGGTGAAAATGTGCATGACTGGCATGACTCAAGAAAATCAAAATTAGTTTGATATTTTGCTGTGACTCGCCTGTCAAATTTAATGACGGCGAGTCAACACGTACACAGATGACTCGCGAGTCAGACGCACTGTGTATAGACCCTATAAGATGTTTATTTTTCAAAATACTAAATATTTTGCAAATATGTATCTTTTTACAACTGTGATTGCATTAAATACACCTGTTGTTTTGTAAAGGCTGTTGGTTTGTAAAAAATGTTTTCAAGAACTTAATAAACTTGTACATATAATTTTTTTAATCAGCTTGAACTATTCTTATGAGTTGGAAAAGGATTTACGTCAAAATCAAAACTTTGGCACAAGCCATGGCATACTATACCATGAAACTGGCACTAATACAGCGATATGTATATGCCTCAGGATGCAGTTTTATTGCGTTTTTGGTAACTTTCTAGAAGACGGTGCAACTTTAAACCGTTTTAATAAATATATTTTAAATGTGGAAAAATCTCTTATTTCCGCTTTCGAATTCATAATCTAGAGGTCAGAACGCGTCGATTGGCACCTCTTTTAACTATTTTAGAGGAAATCTTAAGGTTGCACCTTCTAGAAAATTACCGCTTTCGATACCGATACTTTGGGTATCGAGTAGTTTAGTTTCGATATTATCGGGTTCGCGATTCTTTTTAACCGATATTTTAAATGAGTACCAGATCGATGCTTTTGATTCGATATCGTGTCCCTAATGACTACTAATGTCTATGGGGGCGGGTGGCGGCTCGACTACAATAAGGTGACTGTTAGGGTAACATCCCAACAGGAACTGTTTATTGGGCATGGTATTAGTTATCTACATATGTAGCTACGCTGCAAAAAAATGTGCGATTAATCCCGAAAGAGATTCTTATATTATAATGCATACTCAGAACTTAATATTTTTTTTTATTTATTTATTAAGATTTGTTTTACAAAAGTAAAACATTATCCACTTCCGAAAAGAGTGCTGATGATCGAAAATGGTTTTTCGTGAAATAGCTATACACTCAACCTTCGCTGTAAATACAGTATAATCGCACAAAAGTTAACTCGCGAGAAAGTTAAACCTTCGGGTCCACGTACGGCTCCAAAAAGTTAACTCTTGGTTAAGTTTTCTGAGCTTATCGATTTTTTTCAAATCCAACCATTTATTTCTCAGCAAAAACAAGCTCATTCCCCTTGTTTCTATGTATTCCCGAAATTTGCGTGCATTCCCCGAATTTCTGTGTAAAAAATTATTGTCCGGGTCGCGAGGTACAAATGTAGTTAGTCGTTTGACCTATTGAGTGGTGTAAACATAGTTTGTGTGTTAAAAATGGCAACAAAGCGGAATAAACCATCGCAAATTAGATTGAATTTACATCAAAAAGCTGATATTTTAAGAAAACTTGATGAAGGTATTCACGGAAACCGCTTGGCATTAGATTATTATTAGTAGGGCATGGAATTTCAT
The DNA here is from genome assembly GCA_960531455.1 of Urophora cardui. NCBI lineage: Eukaryota > Metazoa > Arthropoda > Insecta > Diptera > Tephritidae > Urophora > Urophora cardui. The sequence continues at coordinate 37,780,324 of OY482670.1, read as the reverse complement.
GTACTAAAAAATTAAAAATATGCGCATAAAAAATGCAACAAAAACTGAGAAATATGCATAAAAAATCAAAAAAAAAAATGCATTAATTCAAATTTTTTCAACTTCAGATAATTCATGTTTATTGAAGTTACAATAGTTAAATAAATTAGGTACAAACATTTTTTAATTCAATTTTGCTCTTGCGTTGTACGTTTATACATATGTATGTTTATATATATATGTATATAGATACATAAATTCAGTCTTGAACATTTCATAATTTGCAAAGGTTAATCCTTATTCTTCCACATCCACAGATGTAATAGGAGCATGTTTGAAACGGCTCTTTGTCGACAGGTATGCACAGTATCGAAAATACTAATAATAGCCGTGTTCACACGAAACTCTATTCGTCGTCAGATGATTGTTATGCATGAATTTCGTTTGTATAAAACTGTCAACTAGCAAATTACAAAAATAGGCAATATAATGCGAAATATGTAATAAAAAAATGCAACCAAAATATGTAAAAATATGCATATATGACCAAAATATGCAAAATATGCAAAAACATTTGAATGCCATTTTTAAGACAATTTCACGATTCGCAAAGATTGTTTATTTATTTGGCTCTAGCTAAATCTAAGAAAAATATGTATTTGCATAGATTTCCATGCCCTAATTATTAGATTATAGATTATAGGCCATCTTAAAAATAAAGAAAAAACGATATGAAATTTTGGAGGCAGTGGCAAGCACACAGCAATTGGCAACCAAGAAAACATCCAATTTTAAAATCAAGAGCTAAGCTTGAATTTGCCAAAATGTACCCTGGAAAAATTCTTTATGCAAGTGATGGATGACTAGCAAATTTTATATATGTAAATTAAATCTAAGTTTCTGCTTTGTAATGATTAAAACTAAGATATTCAATGAAATTTGATATGTTATATACGAAAAATTATGTTTATTACCGTATTCTATCAAATTTAAAAACCACCTGGAAAAGTTAATATTTCGGAAAAGTTAAATGCCCTTGGAACCATTTGGTTAACTTTTGTGCGATTCTACTGTAGTTGTTGAAATTTTTTCCACTTGCCCCCAACAATAATATAATCTTTATTTAAATATGCATGAACATTTACAATTTTTTAAGGATTGTTACTAAAAATTGCCTTGGCTAACAACCTGGAAAAATCTACATTTGTACCCGTTCGTACTGAAAGCGATTGATCTATATTTGTACGCGTTGGGGATTAAAGCGATTAATCTACATTGGTACCCGTTCGGGTATACAAGTTGAACAATTAGTCTCTTCATAGGACATGCTCGAACAAATGCGATCAATTCACTCCATATAAAGGGATGTAAAATTGTATTAGTCGCATGCTCCCTTGTGATTGATCTCGGACACGTCCAGGATTAATTGCATTTTTTGCAGGGTACATATGTATTCATATTGCTTAACAGAACTTGTGCTTGTAATGAAGGTGATACCCGGAGTCATTAGAAGCCTTGCAGGTCGACAGATAGCAAGAAAAGAACTAAAATTTGAAACTCGTATAAGTGAGATTTAGTTGGTAATATTCAAATGCTGCAATTGCATTAGTTTCGATCACACAATTGGATATTATTACATGAAATATTTGAAATACAACTGCTGTAGCCGATAGATTTCAGATGTAGTTAAATTTGATGCGTTTTGGAACATGCCCAATGCTAGAATAAAAGGAAAACTATTTACAAAACGTACATATTTTCATTTTTTATAGGTACAAAATTAATATGGATCACATAGGAACAAGTACGCAATGCACTAGCCGTCGCCTTTTTCTCCTAACCTGCATAATGGAGATATTGAAACAACGTGCATTTGACGCAATTTATTTTTTTTTTTTATTAAAAAAGGGTAATGAAATATGTATGTAAACCATTTGAATGTATGCATATATGTACTTGTAACATATGTATGTCTAAGGTTTATAGAAGACGTTGCAAGCATATTAATCAACAATTACAAACAATACATAAATGCTGAATGTGCGGCCAAGTAGCTAATGCTACTTACAAAGTATGTATGATGTATGTATGTATGACAACTCACATATTCAAATCAACAAATATACTAAATCACTATATTAGCAGTGATATATAAAATAAGCATAAACATAAACCAGTAGCTTTTCTTTATATTTCTTTTTTTTATCGAGCACAACTTAATGTTAATATTTTGGCAACTCTGAATAGCGGGGCGGGGTTGACCACAAAACGCTTGAATTCCTTTTAAGATGATGTGAACTGATATTGGGAAATATTATACGCAAATCCGGTGATAGCGGTTGTATGGAGAAGAAACTGTCAATGATTTTTGTGGGCCAGTATTGTTGCATACGAATAGCCGGACCACGTACAGAACCTATTTCCATAATGAAGTAAACATTATTTGAATATGTTAGCGCAATTCATACATATGTACATCACTAATCAGTGTGTATTGTAATTCAAACTTACTTCGGCTCCATGTTGGCGGTGGTGGCCGTTTGTAAGAAGTCTTTTCCTCATCGTCGGTCGAATCATCTTCGTGTAACATTTCAAATGTGTATTTCGATTGAATTTTCGGTGGCGGCGGCAACATTTTGGTCGGTGCTGTACGAGCATTCTGCTGCTTCATTTGCTGCAATAGTTCGCGCTCTTGGTCGGCCTTTGCCTTGGCGGCCTTTAATTTTGCAAGCTCTTCTTGTTGCCGTAGATTACGTTGAATCTCCTCGAGTGCCTGTTTCTTTTGCTCGGCTTCCTGTTGCTTCTTAAGGCGTTTCTCCTCACGTTCCTTTACCAACTTGGCAGCACGTTCTGCACGCTCACGCTCGCGAGCTTCGCGTTGCTGTGCAGCTATTAGATGTTTCTGTTCCCTTTGCTTTTTGCGTTCCTCAGCCAAACTATGCAAACCTTTGCGGAAATCTTCGGCGCTATTTTCGCGTGACAAGGTTTTTGCAGAAGTTATATTGGAAGTCGATTTTACACTAGTCAATGCCTTTGGATTTGGCAAGGCTTTTGAAGCACTGCTAGGCACCTTCTTTACCCTCACAGAACCTGTAAGATTTGACGATTGTGTTGGTGTAAGAAAACGACCTAGTGCTGGCGCTGAAGCCATCTTTCCAATTGTGGGAGTGGTTATACTTGACTGTAATTAGAAAGTTGAGACTTGGTAAAGTATAAGCATTAACTTTGTGCGTGTGACAGCTATTTACCGGTGCAGTGTTTTCTTTAGTACGTTTTGGTCGACCCGTATTAGTAAGTTCAGTATTGTGAGCAGCTATCGCCGCATTCTCAAAAGCTTCGACTTTCTTCTTCACGGGGCTTTGGACAAGTGGACTGAAATTGCATGAAAACAAAATTGTATTTCCATTAAACAGTATTTGAATTAAACCACCAATTTGAAATGCATAACTTTACTCACTTAAATAATTCATTGGTGCGAACTGGCATTCTGTACTTCGCCGAACCCAACTTTGTTGTTGGGCCAGGCTTTGGTAGCGTAGCGAACTTTCCTTTAGGCTGTTTTTCCTTTTCAAATGATTCATCCTCTGTTATCAAGCTTTCGTGTTGAGGATGAGTAGTATCTTTTGCAGTCTCCATGGATTGGTGCGACGAAGTAGCGGAATTATCATTAGCATTATTATTGGGAACATTGTATGTTGTGTCGCCAACCGGTCCAACAGCTCCAGCTGATTTCTTGTCCATGGTAACTGTCACATTTCCATTTTGAGTATCCATAACAAATGTAGCCTGACCAGCATCGATTTGGAATGTTGTTTGTGCTGCATTTGCACAAAATGTAGCATCATTTACAATGGCAGCCGTAACCGTAACGGTTTTATCAAATTGTTTTTGTGAACTATTATTTGCAGAGTCCATGCCTACGGCAGCAGCGACCGCAGGGGGCACACTTGAAGTGCGTGTTGGTGGCGTATTTGTGGCATCAGTAGCTATTGGCTGATCTACTGCATCTTCGTAGACCGAAACACCAGAAACTCTTACTTCATTTCGACCTTTTCGCTGCTTTCGCGGCTCCACTACGATATCGCTGAAACGTTCAACCTTAATTGGTTTTGGAACTGCATCTTTCTTCTTACGGCGTCTTGTGGTGGTGGTTGACGATGTAGTATTCGTAGTGATAGTGGTCGACGTCAGAGTCGAATCATCATTAGCGTGGTCTGACTTAACAGATATCTAAAGCGAGAAATATTATGAATTGATATGAAAAATAAATTGTTTCTTTTTTCTTTATAAAATCTCGATCTATACCTTCGGCATTGGCAAAGTATGCTTGGATACATTATTTTCTGCCGATTTTTGGGATGATAATGGATTTTCGTTGTTTGTCTCGGGAATACTACCAGTGCTACTTTTCTCTCGTTTTACCTTGATACGCAAGCTACGCACCTTGCCTTCATCGGATTTTCCTGCGATACAAAAACAAAAAGTACAACAATGAAATTAATACATACAAAACAAATTTGCTAAAAACTTAGTTGCATACTTTGCGTTCCTTGCACCGATATATTTTCATCTTCTGATTGAATTTCAACCACCGATGCTGCTTTTGTTGCTACAGCAACTACAGATTCTTCAGATCTGGAGCTTGAGGTGGATTTGCAACTATCTCTACCAATACTCATCGTGCTATCAGCACGCGCCATTTGAGAAGGTCGTTGTTCATGCTCCAGTTTGACTTTTGTAATGTCGCAATTGCTTGGCCGGCGCAACTTGGTTGAGAGTTTCGGTTCCTTCAAATTTTTTTCGGATTTTAATTTTGCTGCACGTTGTGGCCTAGCAAACGATATCTCAGCTGTGGTGTCATTTGGCGCAGGCGCGACGGGTACAGGAGGTGGCGGCATCAATTGTTCCTCCGTTTGCGCTTTATTTTTAGATCCAATACTATTAGTAGCTTTAGTACTAATATCAGATGTTTCTGAAATAACATCATTTTGTTCTGCTTCCATTGCAACAACTGAGCCCAATAACTTGGAATTTCTCAAACGAGTCGAACGGGGTGGAGACATTTTTTCAGATAATACTTCAGCTGTAACATTTAAAGGAAATTTAACAGAACTATATTCATTACACACTACATTGAACTTACCATCATTTTCACTCAAGTCCGACAGTCGTTTTACCCGCTTTTTAATTTGTTGCGGCGTGGTGGCAGAAAGAGTGCCTGTATCGGAAGTTGTTGGTTTTGGTCCATGCAATTGCGCACGAAAATCGTTCACAAATTTCTTTAACGAGACAAAGAAGAGGGAAGAAACGACATTTGGAAAAATTACACATGAAAGCCAAGAATTATCCAAGGCTAAACTTGATAAAAAGCGCAATCGCATACATACATAAATGCAAATATTTACATATGTATGTATGTATTACGTACCTCTTTCATCAGCCGCAATTCACGGCTGTATTCTTCACTGGTCTCGAGTATTTTCAGTAATTGCTCCATTTTTCCTTTGTATGGCAAAGCGGCTACGTTCAAATTGATTATCTTTCAAATTACACTATGCTATTTACAATTACTCGTGCAAAGTTATATATTTTACCTACTAATCACTGCAGAAAGGATTATTTCTTATTTTTCACATCATACACATCTGCTAAAATGGCAAAAGGTGCCACAATTTCAAATCCGTTAACGACGCCCGCTATGGAGCCCAAAAAATTAGTACTGCCAACGCATTCCACAAAAGGGTTTTATGTGCGACATCTGTTGTTGAAAGATATAAGTAATTAACCCTGCATAGTCTATTGAAAACGATGCAGAGAAATACTAGCTTTGTTCTAGCCATGGGTAAGAGCCTATACACACTTGCGACTCAATCGATTTAGTCGAATGTTGATTTGCATGGGAATGTATGCAAGCATTCACACTACATTCAATTAGTTGTACAACTGAAACAGTTGGATTTGCAGCCCAATTTCATTCCAACTGAAACAGTTGTACAACTGCTTGATCAGCAAGGCGCCCTTCTACGTATTCACACTTGAGACAATTTAGTCGAACGACTACAACAACAACAGTGATATTCGTAGTGGAAAGAGTTGCCATGCTGACAGCACTACTTTTATTTCACTTTTGGTAAATTGTAGAGATTGAATATTTCAATTAATATTTTCAAAATGTTTAAAAACAAAAGGTTCGTTTCTTATTAACTACACCATTTCCAGATGGATTTTAGAAAGCGTTAACTGGATTTTAGAAAGGGGAAATTGGATTTTAGAAATGTCAATTGGATTTTAGAAAGGGGAAATTGGATTTTAGAAATGTCAATTGGATTTTAGAAAGCGTTAAAAGGATTTTAGAAAACAAAATTGGATTTTTGAAAGCGTGAATTGAATTTCAGAATGTGCGTTTAAAATAAATTTTACACAGAATTTTTCGAATAGAAATTCTTTATTGCGTATGAAAGTATAAATTAATAATTATATAAATTTTCGAAAATCCAATTTACAGTTTCTAAAGTCCAATTTCCCTTTTCTAAAATCAAATCGACATTTCTAAAATCCAATTTTCCCTTTCTAAAATCCATTTGGCTATTCTAAAATCTAATTTCCCCTTTCTAAAATCCAATTGACATTTCTAAAATCTAATTTCCCCTTTCTAAAATCCAATTGACATTTCTAAAATCCATCTGGAAATGGTGTAGTTATAGACAAGAATTATCTAACTAAGGATATTTACTTCCGTTTTCATATGTTTCTTGATATTGTTGTTCTCATTGTTGTGTCATTAATCGCATTTTAAAATAGAAATAATGAAAATGAAATTTCATGAAAATTATTAATGGCTGATTTTTACTATTTTTCGGTTTCTTGTACTTCTGTTCGTTTCGCCTTTATGAGCGTAATTCCTTCCGTTTTTCTCTTTTCATTTACTTGACAGCTAGTTGCTAGTTTAATAAGAAACAAAGCCAAACAATGTATGCACTTTTTGTTTATTTTATTGTTTTTTATTTATTAATCAAGTTGACAGCTGACAAGAAGGTGCTTTCATGTAAGAATGCAGATAAACTTTAACAATTTAATACTTCATCACTTTATATGAAGACCACTAATGTAAAATTTGCTGAGTAAAATGTGAACATTGGCAACACTATGTCATTGTCAATCGCACGACTATTTAGTCTCAAGTGTGAATAGCTGCCACCGATTCGACTAAATAGTTGGAGTAGTGTGAATACAACAGTCCAATTCGACCAAATCGATTGAGTCGCAAGTGTGTATAGGCTCTAATGGCGCAATTTTTTTGGCGCTGATACAATAACTCCAGCGGCACTCGTGGCGCCAACTCACGGTACTGGCGCAATAACACCTTTAGCGCAATTGTCATGGAATAATCGATAACATTTTTTCGCTTGTTACTGTCACCATCCCCGTTTTATTTCTTTTGGCGCAATTCTGCTTACATATACGAGGGCACAATTAATTTAAATTTTCATAATCATTTGGAAACATATTCCGTATATTTGTGAAAATATGCTGGAAATTAGTCACATAGATCACTATCAAGCATACATAATTGTGACGGTGTCATACGTATACATATACTATGGTGCTGTTATTGGCGTTGTGGTTGCGCCATTTTACACTAGCGCTATATTGGTGCTGGTGTTAGCGCACGAAATTGAGTCGGTTTTATATTACAAAATGAGTTGGCGCAATATTGAGTTGGCGCCATATTGAGTTGGCGCTATATTGAGTTGGCGCATTTCTCAAATCGGAGTTAGCGCAATAACGCCAGGGTTGGTGTTAGCGCAATTGCGCCGCGCAGCGTAGTGTTACCCATGCCTACAATTAACTCTACTTTCATTTGGAAATTTATTTTTAGTTAAGGAATGCAACCCTGTTTTTTGCCAAAATTTGGCAGCACTTTTGAAACATTGGCATTAGGGCCTCCTCAAACAGAAGCGATACGATACAGCCCACGCGATCAATTGTGTATGACGCGATACCAACGCGATACGATTTTAGGTCTGTTTGGTGAGATTTTGGGTAGAATGCTATTTTATGTCAAACTGAAGATGAAGGCAAAAGTTCAACAAACGCATTTGTGCGAAATGCTATTTAGTGTCAAAAATGATGCTCAGGAACAGTGTTGCCACAGCCTCAAAAATTATGGTATCACAAATTGATGCCGTCATGGTTTTTTTTTCGTGGTCACGCTTTCCTTTACCGATCGTAAAAACCGTGTATAAAAGGGGCGTTGCACCGTCCTCCGATCCTATATCTGAAGTCGGAACAGTCCGAAGGCCGATAGTTTTCGAAATATAAATATTTTTTTTTTCAAAATACCTTTATTTTGGTGATAACGGGTTGAAAGGACCACATAATCTTTCTGGGGCAAAATCTACGTACCCATCCACAGTAATCCTGCGTGGAATACCTTCATCGCCTTCATGAGGGAGTACTTAAATTTATAAAAAAAAAACACCTAAGCACAATTACATATGAATGATGCGTAGATATGCGTTCATATTTATTTGCATGTGAAATTTAAGTATTATCTTTATATTTTTATATTATTAAAAAAAAAACGATATCGTTAAAACCACGAAAGTAGCTTACTTTATTAATTTTAATTTTTTTTTTTCAAACATTTTTCGGTAATACAAAAAAACCATAAATGTATCAATTTGTGATACCAAATTTTTTGAGGCTGTGGCAACACTGTTTACAATTTCTTCCTCTTCTTCAGAGATTTTGACACATTTTAGGAAAGTACCCACACAAATTCTGTGTGGAATGTCAAAACTGAAAGGAGAACGAAATAATTTGACATTCAGCTCACGAGCGAATGATGGAGAAACTCAGAGAACGAAGAATTTGACCAATAGTAAACACGAATGTATGTATAGAATATGCAGAAGCAGAGAAATTGGATAGCTGTTGAAGAAAAAGAAGAAGTCAGCTGTTCTGAAGAGCCGACCTGTATTGGTGGATCCTGCTGTGTGCGGATTCCTACAAATAGCTAGTCTTCTTTCTCGCTCACATCCTCTGATCCTCTCGCTCTTTTGTGGTAAAACTCCTGCAACTCATACGCTTTCCTACACTCAACAAACGCTATTTTTGGTTTGTGGGCTGTATCGTATCGCTTCTGTTTGAGGAGGCCCTTAATTGAACAGCTAGGTGGCCGGAATAGACGGATGATTGGGATGCTTTTGTCAATCTTCTATGAAAGTTACGTGTGATTTTGACATAAGATTCGCAGCAAACCTATGTATGTAGTATTGCGGCCACCTAGCATACTTATGTGAAATTAAACTCTGAGTTATATTATGTTCAGATTGACTTCATTTAGGGCCGGTTTCACCATCCCCGGTTAAGCATTTAGCCAGAGATTTTTGCCCGGTTAAGCAATTTATTTGACAGCTCGCCATACGATTTACGTCAGACTAACCAGCGATTAAATTAACCGGAGGTGGTGAAACCGGCCCTTAACGTGTTAAATGGCCTACAACCTGATAAATGGGCAAACCCAGTTCTTGAACGTGATAAATTGCACGGAATTACATAAACTAGGCATGGGTAACACTGCGCTGCGCCGCGCAATTGCCTAGCGCCAACCCTGGTTTTATTGCGCTAACTTCGATTTGGAAAATGCGCCAACTCAATATGGCGCCAACTCAATGTAGCGCCAACTCAATGTACGCCAACTCAGTATAGCGCCAACTCAGTATGGCGCCAACTCAGTATAGCGCCAACTCAATGTAGCGCCAACTCAATAGGGGCATTTCAGTTATTACATCTGGGTCTGGGTTAAGATAAATTTTTACTGAAACAATCCGGCTCATAATGAAAATTGGCTGCACTTGAAAAGAACTAAAAAGAAGAAGAAACATATACAACATATACCCAGCAGTAAAAATCTGAAATGAATCCTTTATGAATCACTGATGAAATTCATCATGAAGAGGCATCAGTGAATAATAATATAATACAATGGCGCTATTATAACTCTGACGAGTTTTATGGCCGAGCTTCTCTCCCAATTCGAGGTGTGCTCCTTTTTGTTTTTCCTACTAATTGGGCGGACCTACAGTTTTATGCCGGCTCCGAACGGCGAATGCATTTTTTGTGAGAAGCTTTTTCATGCAGAAATACTCTCGGAGGGTATGCCGCCCACTGCCGAGAGGTGACCGCTGCTCTTAAAAAATCCAATAATCGGATTTTTACTAATTAGAAAAAATTTTTGGTGTTTGGCTCGGACCGTGGTTTGAACCCGAGACCTCTGGCATAGCAGGCGAGCACTCTACCCACTGCACCACAGCGGACTGTGCGGCATCAGTGAATACTTTCATATAAAGGCTGCTGAATTTTTTCAAATAAATGGTTTGCTTTCCTCATGCCTATATGACTCCGTTCGGAGTCGGCATAAAACTGTCCAATGGTAGGAAAAACAAAAGGAGCACACCTCGAATTGGGAGAGAAGCTCGGCTATAAAACTCGTCAGAGTTATAATAGCGCAAAAACAATTATTCTGTACGTTGAAAAGAGACAAATACTCCCTCAAAAACAATTTGATTGACTTGAAACTTCAAACTAAATGAAAATAACTATTTCAAAAATTATTTTTTTGGAAATTTGAATTTAAATTACTGAAATAAATTATGAAACTCAAATGGCGGGATAGTTATGTATTCCATGTTATAAGGAGAAGCCAGTGCGCAGTATAATTTTCCTTCCGGACTTCTTCTTTCCCCTTACGACCAAAGCAGAAGCTTACAAGAGGCAAATTTGAAATTTGTATTTCCATATATTTTTTTATTTTAAATATAATTTGTTTTATAGTTGTAAAATTGAAAACTTTGTCAGAAAAGCTGCCGAATTTCAAAAAACCTACCGAAATACAAGCTGGCTCGTTGGTTTTTAACCGCCTAGATGGTATTTCGTTTGGTTTTTTCAATATAGCTTGCTCGCTTGCACCAACGCAAAACGATAGTGATGAATATTCAACAAAGAATCATCAATGGTCATTTTGCAGTGAAACAAATTTACTGTAGGGTATATGTATATATATGTATACATACACAAATGTCACTTTTCAGTTCTGCCAAATCAAAAAAGCACTGTGCTGCCAAATCAGCACGGAAAAAACAAATCGAACAGGGCGGATCAAAAATTGAACCAGCAATTTATCTGGTTTAATCGAGCTGAAATCTTTGTTGTTGCATTTACATGCAAACATTTTTATCTGGGTTAGGATCACCGTATGTGAAACACGGCTAATGATGCGCTATTGCAATATAACACTGACTCAATTTCGTGCGCTAACGCCAGCACCAATATAGCGCTTGTGTAAAATGGCACCACCACAAAGCCAATAACAGCACAGCGTATATGAGACCGTCACAATTATGTATGCTAACGCCAATACCGAACCATCGCTAATACGAAAGGGTATTGATATTTTACTTTCATAAATAAAGAAGACAAAATTGACATTATCTATGAATAGGAGAGAAAAATATAATACAAAATAAATTAAATAAAATATTTATTAGCATATAGTATATTTTTGTTACGCATGGTAAATGGTAAGGGGAAATTTTGATATAATGCGCCGGACCTGGAATCTTTCTTTTTAATAGGGTGGAGCCGACCCTCGTATTCCATAATGAAAATGCAGAAAAACGAGATGCCAGCATATTTTCACAAATATACGCAAATGATTTTTAAAATTAAATTTAATTGTGGCACAATTATTGTGCCTGCGTGTATGTAAGCAGAATTGCGCCAAAAGAAATAAAACGGGTATAGTAGACAGTAAGAAGCAAACAAGTGTTATTTATCGATTATTCCATGGCAATTGCGCTAAAGGTGTTATTGCGCCAGATCCGTGCGCGGCGCCACGGTTGGCGCTGGTGTTATTGTATCAGCGCCAAAAAACTTGCGCCATTACCCATGGCTAGTTAATTGGAGTTAAAGGCGATTTTATCAAAATAATTTGCATGGTTAAGAGCCTATACACACTTGCGATTCCATCGATTTAGTCGAATTGGGCTGTTGTATGCAAATCCAACTGTTTCAGTTGTTCGACTAATTGAATGTAGTGTGAATGCTTCCATACATTCCCATGCAAATCAAAGCCCGACTAAATCGATTGAGTCGCAAGTGTGTATAGGCTCTAACTCAGAATTAAGAGTAGCGATAAGTGGTTAACTCGAAATTGCCACTTAACTCTTCAACGTGAACATAGTATTATACGCGTCCACACCGCTCGTCAAATCGCCATCAAATTTGATGGAATTTTTGATTTTGGTCAAATCGGCATGAAAAATGTATGCACGTGTGAAAAACACATAAAGGTTGTTCTCTGTGTTTAATATTTTTGCCGAGATATCATGATATCTTGAGAAATTTGCCACACAGAGAGAGCTCACCTTTAAGAAAATAAAATTCTAACTGAGTTCATTGTGCACTAGCATGTTAGTCATATTCTTTCCACTCTTTATACGACTAATGTCGCTTTGCTTTGCTTGCTTCAATTTCGAATTAATTAATTTTTTATCTGAGTAAAATAAAATAATTAAAAAAAAGAACTAGAAACATAAATTTTAACTCACTTCTAATAGAAGACTATTGTGAATGTAATAACATGGTTGCATTTCCCGTGATATTTTTCTCATGATATCAAATATCACGGATTGGGGTATGAGAAATTTGCCGAAGCTCCAAATTTGACAAGACGTGTATTTTGTTGTTGTGCTCGGCAAATTTATCACACTTATGTCATCTCGGCAAATTTGCTAGGCCAAAATCACACAGAGAGAACAACCTTAAGCGCTAAGCAGAATCAGTACTTCTCCGTCATGAAGTACGTCGTTTTCGACTGACTGGACGTACGTAGCGGAAAGAGTGGCACATAAAATAAGTGTTCGGTGAATGCACTAAAAGTGTAGTGTAGAACAATATCAGACATTTGTCACAGAAGTTTTAGGTAAAGGCGTCAAAAAACGAAAATTAACGAATTGCTAAGAGCAAAATCGCATGGAATATGTATTAAATAATACTAATATTTAATTTTAAGTTGGTTACAAAACACAATTCTGCACAGTTTAGTACAAGTAGTTATCGAACGCAATTTTCTGCACTAGAGTACTCTAATGCCTTCACCGAACACATCTTATATTACTGACGTACGGCAAAATAGAAAATTGGCAAAGTATGCCGGATCCGGCGACTGATACGTTGCCAATCTAGCGTTGCACGAGCAAAATATACACAGTCTACTCAGCTGTCAGTTTCTTCCTTGTCCGTCATGACGGAGAAGTACTGATTCTGCTTAGCGCTTTATAGACATTTTTACTGCCGCAGACACGTGATTTGATCAAATATTTGATTGTGCAAGGGCTCTATTAGATCTGTGAGAGGTAGCCTACCCCCTGTAAAAGTTATTTCTGTCGGGGCTTGATTCCTTATGCTGTGGTTATGGTACCAATATTGCTTGCCAATCAAAATAGGAAACATTTCGTGATTGGTGAGAGGTGGTTATGCTCACATTGATGATTGGAGCGCACATACACAACATAACACATGATTATTACTGAGCACATACACAACATAACACATTATTACCTCCGAAACCTCGGCTGCTGGCTGCCTTTTTCACACAGCAAATTTGCTGAATGTGAGAGTCCGAAAATTCTCTCACCGTCGGAGTGCACAACAACAATTACACGGTGCTCGACCAGCAGCATTGGTAGCATAACCAGGCCATTCATGGAAAGCCGACCCTTTTTTGTTTATATCGTGTTTTTATAAAAAAAAAAAAACAAAAAAAAAAAATGAGAAACAAGAAATTGATGATTTTTTCACTGAAATTACGATTTTTTATTAAAAGAATGACGATTTTTCTTCAAAAAAAATTGGGCAACGCTGGATGCAATTTTAAAACATAAAATGGATATAATTGTTGATTGCCGACCCTTTTTTGTTTATATCGTGTTTTTATAAAAAAAAAAAAAAAAAAAAAAAAAAAAAATGAGAAACAAGAAATTGATGATTTTTTCACTGGAATTACGATTTCTTACTAGAAGAATGACGATTTTTCTTCAAAAAAAATTGGGCAACGCTGGATGCAATTTTAAAACATAAAATGGATATAATTGTTGATTGCAGTATTAATGGAAATAGAAGAAATGTATTAGCCAAGTAGAAGTCAATCATGCACGAAATACTATGACATATATGTATACACTTTGGAAAATTCCATATAAATATCTCAGATAATTATGTTAATATGGGCTATTTAAATATATTCTAACGCTTTTTATGTGTAAAGCTTAGTATCGACCTCTCAAGAAACGCAAAAGTTCCATATAAAATGACGTACAAGAAATGCTCAAGAAATTTTTCTTGTGAAACTTTCTTTAGCGAGCATCGACCTCTCAAGAAATTTAATACACTTTTTTACCACTATTTTTCAACATAATGCGAACACAGCAACACAGGTTCTGCCAAGAAATATATCATCGAGCATTTATTTCTTAAAGAAATTTTGACGTTTATTGGATTTTGTTACGTGTTGATAAAAATGGTGGTGAAAATGTGAAGAAAGAATCGAAAAAATAGAGCGCACAATTTTTCCAATAATGCAAAGGGGAATTTGGCGTCGCTTTCTTGTATCTTCTTCCATTCCGGCCATCAATATACCACAGTTTAGCAGTAATATAAGGTCATCCGTCGCTTTCGATGATTTCCTAAAATAAAAACAATAAAACTATTGAAAACATATGTATATTTAAAGCTTTTATTTAATATTTTTAAGAACTTACCAATTGCCCTTGTTTACAATTCGTTTCACTTGGTATTCACGGTGGATTACTAAACGTCAAAATTTCTTGCCTACTACTATTTTTCACTCAAGAAATAAAGCTAAAAATTTATTGAGCTGTTTCTTGAGAGGTCGATACCAGCCTTAAAGCGTTTTAGACGATTTCCAAATAGCAAAACTGTATAAAGGTCTATACGGAGCTCCCAATAAAACCAAATACTCAATATAAATGGACGTACAAGAAATGCTCAAGAAAAATTTCTTTCGTTATATTTTATTTTGCAGTACGCAGCTTTCAAGAAATTTGATACATTTTCTACTACTATTTTTTATAGATTTTTTTAGAAGAAGTGCACAACTGAACTCTGGTTCTGCCAGGAAATAATGAATTTTCTTTTTTTTCTGCAAGGAAATTTGACAGAAAAGGTAAATAAATTCAAATGTTACATTTCGTTTGAAAATATAATTACTTTCCTACTACTATTTCAACGCTCAAGAAATAATACAATTTTTCCTTGAGTGTTTTCTTAAGAGCTGCGGAGAGCGCTCATATCGGAACACTCGTTATCACAGCTGATCCGTGAGTGTATTGGATATTAGAAAAAAAAAGTATTTTCCAGTATTTCTTGCATTTATCACATAAGTTTTGATGTCTTTGACTAAAAAGTATTTAAGAAAAAAATAAATAAAAATGTCCTTATAAAATACATGATACTAATAAAATATTTCTAGTCAGTGGAGAGCATTTCTATTAAGCTCCATTTGATATTCGCTTATTTAGACAAGTTTAACTTAAATCATTTAAGATATGAATTATGCGTGGAGTTATTTATTAATGTTAATATGGATTGCTTATCTCATCGCTTCGGGTGTATTGCTTTTCTCACGTGGCTTTCTACTTTCTCGCGTTTCTAGGACAGACGTTAGTTCATGCCAGCAATTATCCTTATATGAAAATGATGTAAGTATTTAATTGAAAATATGAGTAAATTCAATAGACCTACATACATATATGTATTATTTACTTAAATCACATAATTCACAGGAATATTTTCTCAGCCAAGAACTGGTGCAGGAAATTTTCAAAGATGTTAATGCAACTTCCAACTTATGTCTGCCACAAAAATCAAAAGTTATTATTCTGGTTATTGATGCGCTCAAATATGAGTTTGGTGTATATAAGGAGAATATTACAAATCCACTACCATACGAAAATAAGCTAACGATAATTCATGATTTAGTAAAAAATTTGCCCAATAATGCACGTCTGATGCGTTTCAAAGCTGATCCGCCAACAACCACGTTGCAACGGCTGAAAGGACTTACCACTGGCAGCCTACCAACCTTCGTTGATATGGGTTCAAACTTTGCTTCACCTGAAATCAACGAAGACAATATTATCGATCAATTAGTAGCGCATAAACTTCCAATTGTATTTATGGGTGACAGTACATGGACTGATCTATATCCACGAAGATTTAAGCGTTCCTATTCCTATCCCAGTTTTGATATATTCGATTTGGATACGATAGATAGAAAAATTGAAAAATATTTGCCGAAAGAATTGGGCGAGCGCGATTGGGAGATTTTAATTGCGCATTTCTTAGGTGTCGATCATTGTGGACACAAGCATGGACCAATGCATGAAGAGATGGCACGTAAACTCACCGAGATGAATGAAGTTATTAAGTATGAAGCGCAACTAACAAGGATTAACAATATTTATATATTAAAAAGTAACTACTTATATTTTTTATTATCATTAATAGATCTGTAATTGCTAAAATGGATAGCGATACAACGTTACTTGTTATGGGTGATCATGGTATGACAGCATCTGGCGATCATGGCGGTGAATCTGAAGATGAGACAAATGCGCTATTGTTTGCCTACACCAAAGCTAATAAATTTATTGGTAGCGAATTTGGATCTGATAACACGACAATGCAACAGGTGAGTACATATGTATGCGCATAAGTATAAAGCGTGTTTTAAATACGGTTATCCTAAGCCAGATAAAAATTTGTATGTGTAAATGCAACAAGGTCATAACATCCGCATAACTAAAATTTTTCGGGACATTGTTTAAAAATCAGTGGCTAAAAGCTTAATATAATATACAATGGCGCTATTGTAACTCTGAGGAGTTTATGGCCGAGCTTTTCTCCCAATTCGAGGTGTGCTCCTTAACTTTTGTTTTTCCTACTAATTGGGTGGACCTACAGTTTCATTTTTTGTGAGAAGCTTTTTCATGGCAGAAATACACTCGGAGAGTATGCCGCCCACTGCCGAGAGGTGACCGCTGCTATTAAAACCCCAATAATTGGATCTTTATTAATTAGAAAAAATTTTTTTTTGGTGTCTGCTCGGACTGGGGTTTGAACCCGAGACCTCTGGCATAGCAGGCGAGCACTCCGCCCACTGCACCACAGCGGCCACAGCTTACCGTCATATTATCTTTGTAAATAATCAGCAACAAGTACACAAATTATCAAAGTGCTTAAAACAATTGTCCCAACATGTTTCTTATCAAAGTGTTGCATTGCGTATCTGTTCTTATCTTTTTAAAAATGTGTGTATGTGGAGATTGCCTAATGCTTGGTTTAAAATGTGTAGGTACGTACTAATACATATAATTATTTCAACATAAAAAATGGGCATTTGCTAAATTTAGCGAACTTGTTCTTTTTTTTTTCTTGAGTACTTATGTGAGTTTTTTAAGCATAAAAATCATTGTTGTTGGTGTTACACCAAATACATTTCCCTCTGAGTATTATGAAAAAAAACATCAGGTTTGTTTCTTAAGTCGTCTGAAATTATCACGAACCAAACCAACTCAATTTCATGAAATCTAATAATTTTCCGCATTAATGACTAAAATTTTTTAGAATTATATTAGCATTATCTTAATTTTCAGATTGATCTCGTACCTACATTAGCCACCATACTTGGCGTACCAATACCGTATTCGAATTTGGGCCTAATCAACTTCAATATTGTGCCCGATGTACAATTGCCACATATGCGCAAATTCGAGAGCCTCTTACTGCACGCCTGGCAGAATGCGCAACAAATTTATAAATACTTCTTCAGCTACGCCTTAGAAAACAAATACACATTTAGCGTTGATGATTTAGAAAATATGCATAACGAATATATTTTATTTACACATCGTGTCCAAACGGTGTACAATGAAGTGGCATTTAAGTCACTTATTGGCGATTTGAATGCCAACATGCGACTCATATTAAATACCTGCCGAGAGATTTGGGTGAAATTCGACGAGGTGCAAATGTTGCATGGACTACTATTTACTGCGTTGCCAATTTTCTTTAGTTTTTTACTAATCAACAATTTACAAGCCTTAGAGTATTATCGTATATTTACGGCCAAAACGGTTATGTACACGTATTTGCTGAATGTGGCGGCTGGCTTTTTCGGTTATCGCTATTACAAAAGTTTTTCATTCAAATCGGAGGAGCATGGCGTGATTTTCTTTACACAAATCATCAGCATACTTGTGCTCATCTATCATATATTAAATAATTGGCGTAAGATTGCAAGCAATTGGTCAACAATACAACGCTTCGGTAATTTGCCAACACGCATTCTATTCCTAACATCTGTTAGCGTATTCTTCTCGAATAGCTTTGTTATACAAGAGTCGAAAATACTGTCACATTTATTGGTCGTATCGATTTTACTGTTAGCCTACGAAGTGCTACGCAAGTGTGTACGTTACGAATTAAGCAAACGCTTTACGTGGTCACAATTTCTGGGCTCCACAACAGTGCAACTATTATTATTTAGCATATTTGCCGTTATGCTCGTACGCTATGCCAGCACATTGTTCCGTTGTCGTGAGGAGCAAGGCAATTGCACGAATTTCGGTAGCAACCCGAGCGGCTTTTCGCTTAAACAACCCGCCAGCGGTAAAACTTATGTGACAGCCGTTGTTGCTATTGTACTTTATACAACGCTAACACGTCTCTACCTACGCCACAGCGGTAGTTTGACAGGCGGCGCACCCAATGTTTGGCTAGCACGTTATGGCCCCACAATCGCTTCCATTTGTGCCGGCGGTCATTTGTTGTTGACCAATAGCGCTGCCAAGAATGTGAAGCGTTCACATATTGATGCAATGGCATTGGTGATTTATGCTTTGTGGTTAATAGAGTTGACCGTTTTCTGCATATCGCCGCTACTCACGTTCTTCGTGCTGCCCAGCTTTACCAAGCCCATTCAAATTAGCCCATGGGATAGTGTTATACCGCAGATATTTAAAAAGATCAAACGTATGTATGATGATGCAGAGGCGCGCGCAAATCAAGTGGATGCTATGATATATGGACTGACCAATGCTTACTCGGCGGTAACAATTGTTTTCGGTGTTTTTCTGAGTATGGTTTTAATTGTATTGCTCGAACCACGACCCACAATCGGCATGATTGCCTGTGTGGCAATTGCAGTTGTCATTATTTTGATTCATGCGATTTTACGCTATCGCACAGCAACCAATTTGGGTGAGTAGAACATTTGGCTAGCGTAGAACTAAACTGGTCTATCTAACAAAATCAAAAAATATGTGAAAGGAAGTACTTTAATTACAAAAATAACATACACATGTTCGTAAATGATATAATAATAATAATACAATTGCGCTATTATAACTCTGACGAGTTTTATGGCCGATCTTCTCTCCCAATTCGAGGTGTGCTCCTTTTTGTTTTTCCTACTAATTGGTTGGACCTACAGTTTTATGCCGGCTCCGAACGGCGAATGCATTTTTTGTGAGAAGCTTTTTCATGGCAGAAATACTCTCGGAGGGTATGCCGCCCACTGCCGAGAGGTGACCGCTGCTCTTAAAAAACCCAATAATTCGATTTTTACTAATTAGAAAAATTTTTTGGTGTTTTGCTCGGACCGTGGCCCGAGACCTCTGGCATAGCAGGCGAGCACTCTACCCACTGCACCACAGCGGCCACAAAACGTAAATGATCACCTCTGCATTAAAAGTAACAGTAACCTAGTTTTCTCCACGGGGGGCTGGTAGAAAATCTTCTGGATTGTTTTCTGTTTCATCTCTGCGGTTTACATGTGGAGAGACAGGTAAAAGGAGTGATGAATCGGTAGTACAAATTTCAACATTCTTTTTATATCCTGCATTTTTTTGAATTTCAAAACGCGTATGTCGCTGCCCTGATCTGGTGTAAAATTCTGCAAGAACTCTATGAAATCATGTAGGTTCACGCTAGATTTCTTTATATTGACTGATTTATATGTTTCACAATAATCATCATTAAACTGCATTACAGATTCACCCTTGACAAATTTTGGCTTTCGCATTTGGGAAACTTTTGCACCCTCCTCTACTATAATCTGGTAGCCCCTGAACATTGGCCGTAGTTCGTCAAATGACATAAATTTCCCCACCATATTATTAACATCAAAAGGAACATGCTTTCTACAATTTTTAACCAATTCCATCCACTTATCTTGTGTAAAATCATACTGGTCTATGGTAGTCTATGCTAGTTGGACCACTTTAGAATTTCTCGAAATGACAAAAGGACGTGAATTCTAAAGTGACATTTTTATCGTTTGGACACTTTGGTGCAGAAATAAGGCCTACATCAATTTTGCACGGATAAATTTATGATTTTCAAGTTCAAAAATGTGCATAACTCGATTTCTGAAAAAATGTTAGATAGACCAGTTTAGTTCTACGCTAGCCATTTTATTTTATTAAATTTTTTTTTTGTTCCGACAGGGTAGGAATATGTTGTATGGTGGAACGATTTTCCATCATCCCTTGTCAAGTTTGATTTGCTTATAAACCGGTTTCGGCGCTGTGCCGTATCTTTTTCCATTCTCTTATTATTGTCATTTTAGCCGCTTTCGAATCACAATTTCTCGCTATAATTTTCTCTGCGACTAAGAGGCGACTAAAATCCACCGGCCTAGAAGTAGTGATGGGACAGGGGTAAATACCCAAATGGTAAATTGGGTATTTACCGGTAAATACCCAAGTATTTACCCAAGTACCTGGGTATTTACCCAAAATGTGGGTATAAACCAGAATTAAGAAAGAATTTAATTTTTTAGTATGAAATAGATTTTTAGTGACAAATGAAATTATACATGAATTTAGTCACAATTGCTTTCGCTATCAGTATCCGATAAAAACTCATATCGAGTAGAGTGCGTGATTCCCGTTGAAGTTGCAATTGGACAAATTTGTCATTATATTTAATGCCGTTTTCTTTTCTCGAAAAAATGTTGCCCTTTTTGATTTTCTTAGCTATTTTGTAGGCTTGTATGGTAATTTTACCGAATATTGACCTCTAAGTAAGCAAGAGGGCACCATTATCTACAAATTTAGCCATTTTATAGAAAGTTAGGTTACGCAATTCGATAATTGGGATATAGAAGGGCAGCATTTTTTTGCAGAAAAGAAAACGCCATAAGTTTAGCGCCTGGGACATTGTCTCAATGAATTCCAATGCACCTATCTCCTCAGACGGATCAAGATCAATTCCAAACTCCAATCAAGCTTACTTTTAATTTCATTGAACGCGAAATGTATATGTGTATATTATATTCATTGGATTCGAGCTTACAAATCCATTCTGGAATGCAACCAAATATGTTTGAGCTTAAATTTCATTGCTCCCTAAAGATTTCACTAAGTAGCTGTGATTTTATATCGGCTTGTAGATTAATTTGTTCATGAACTGCTAAAACCTGAAGGGATGCTTTAGTTTTTATTACACTGTATTGAATAGAAATAACTTCCCCACCTTGTTTTGGGTGGTAGTTCTAATTGTTCACCGATTTCTTTTTCTTGCACAATTCTAGCTAAATTTGCTGTTAGAACTTGGTTGTTTTTAATTTTTGTTGATTATATGTATTTACAACAGATGAGCAATTCTCCTGTAAGGTATCGCATTTTAAAAAGTCCTGAAAAATTAAATAAAGGCTATGCGCTACACAACCGACAGGCACAACATTCGGGTGGGCTTCTTTTACTATTTTGAACACCTTTTGCATATTTGCAGAATTGTCACCAAATAACACGAACAACTTTTGCCATCGCTCCCACTCATTACTTTAAATTGCCACAAGCACGCCGCTAAGCGGTTCTTACTAAGAATTATTGTGCTTGCAGCAGCCCAAACCGCCTTTTCTGTGCAAAAAGCAGCAAGAAACGTATAAACAAAATACACTTAAACAACGTATGTGCAAAATAAATTCGAGAATGTCCACATTTCTCTTACGCTACGTAACAACGAGTATTCGTTATTCAAATGAGTATTTACCCACAATTAGGTAAATACCCGGGTATGAAAGTGGGTATATATAGGTAAAAACCCAGCATTGGGTAAATACCCAGGTGTAAACCCATCACTACCTAGAAGGTTTAATAATGGCAAAAAAATCGTTCGCATGACAGTCGGGCTAGTTTCAGAAGGGACAAGTACCCGAGCGTACCGGATTTATCCGACAAAGGACTGCCACTTCCCCTACACTTCCCAAAACTTTCGGAGAGTGTCTGATATTCAATATTTATCAGACATGGGAGCGCTACATTAAATTTTTATACCTTTCAATACAACTAAATCTAATTCCACTGGAACAACTACTTATATTATTCACTAATTTTTGTTAGTGGTTCGTTCAAAAAACCACTGGCATTAATATTTTGGTGGTAGTGAAAAAAACGTTCCATTATCAGCTTATTGTTGGTGGAGCAAAATATTTTACACTATGACTTGCTTTATTTATTGGAGAAGGATTATTAAATTAGTGACACTGGAAACATTTCTCAGTACCACTACTTTTCATTTATTGGAAAAAATTCCACTACCACTATTTGGATCAAGTTAGATTATTATAAATAGAACTTACACCTTTTTAGTTCCTTAATCCAATTCACAGCCAATGTTATTCTTGAATCTTTTTCCAGAACAATGCATCCAACCCACCTTCACCGGCATCGTTAGTTGGTTTTTATTGGCTCACTTTTGCTTCTATGCCACCTCGCATCAAACAACACTCTCGCAAATAAATTGGCGTGCCGCTTTTGTAGGTCGCACGAGTGGCCTCGGCAATTCGCATATAATCTCTGGCATTCTAGTTATACTCAATACGTTTTGCGGTCAAGTGTTCTTCTTCAGCATGTACAACTTACTTAGCTTATTGACATTCTCACTTTATGCGCTGCATCCGAAACTACTGAAGAGCTCGAATACGAACAGCTCACTTGCTAATGGTAGTGCTACTACGCTGGCGTCGAAGAATTACGCCGAGGATATGGTGCGTGGTGAATTTTTGCTTTATGAGCATGAGGGAACTTTCCTTGGCAGCTCGTTTAAGCTCGCTGTGCAATTCTTTATACTGCAGGGGATTAAGGTAAATATTATTTTACGCATAAAAGATTTACTGTAAAAAAAAAAACCAATTATTATTATTTACTATTGCAGGTATTTTGCGCTATGCTGGCTTGTACAATTCATAGTCGTCATTTGATGGTTTGGAAAATATTTGCGCCGCGCTTTATATACGAAGGCATTGGCACGTTTGTTAGTTTTGCTGCATTAATAGTTGGTTATTTGATTGTGTTACGCGCTAATCGCGCCTTGCAAGCCTTAGTGTTCAAGACAAATAATTTGAAATTGGATTAAATTAAGCTCTTTGATGGGACGTATGTACATATGAACGATAGTATTTAATTATTTATTGTTTAACTTTGCCTCAACTTGACTCGCTGTGTTTTGCGAGCGGTTTGTTTCTGTGTTGTGTTGTCATGTTTTTTTTTTATTAATTTAAATACCGAATTTAATATTTTAAATAAAGCAATGAACAAATATTAATTTTATTTAATTAAAAAGCAATTGCGCTCTTGTAATTTAATTACAACTTTAATAGGAATCTAAATTTTCATTACAAAATACCTGCATATTTAAATGCATTCCTTCACTTGTACTACACATGCATATGTATGTGCATAGATAAATATAAAGAAGAAATCGTATTATATCACATTACTGCCAAGTCCAACTCAATTTTAACAGTAACATATCATAATTATAGAAGGTTAGTTACTTGTTTTATAAAATTTCACAATAGATATAATTATAAAAAATTGTTGCATAAAATCGAAGAGTTAGAAAACACTTAAAAATAGAATTCGAACAAAATAAAGTCGAAAGAAACTTATCTAGTAATTAGCCACTTATAGTAACAATGCATATTGGGTGACGTGTAAAATGTCACTGACATTAATTCATTTAAAAAAAAAAATTAAAAAAAGCTAGTGTAAAAGTGATTTGAGGTCAGTGAGATTAATTCCATTGACAATTACACTGGATCACAAAATGAAATTTTTTGTCTGTACTTTCAACGTGACTATCCTACCTATATGTAAAATCGGTCGCTGATTCCGAAAATCGGGTTCATTTTTAATTCTATGGGAAGGTTTTTGAGATATCGGCAATTTACCGTTATTTGGCCAATTGCTCCACTTAATCCTGTATACCCCTTTAACGCAGTGAAAATTAAATTTCCTTTTCATGGCTGCTATAACATTTTTCCCTAACTCTTATAGTTTATGAAATATTAACGATTCAATTTGAATTTTTTCGATTTTTTACGATTTTTTGAAGAAAAAATTGACTTTGTCAGGCAATATCTTTAAAACCAATGTTTTCACCTTCGGTTTTACTTCTTTACGTGAAGCTCCATTCTATTGGGAAAAAGATAAGCTATCAACGAAGAAAATCCATGGTAAAATGGAAAAGTTATAGGCGATCAAGTAAATACACCCAAGTCGCGCAATGCCTCTGCACGGGTATATTCTATGCATATCCCGGCAAAAAATGCGATTAATCTGGGACGTGTCCGGGATCAATCGCAAGGGAGCATGCGACTAATACAATTTTACATCTCTTTATATGGAGTGAATTGATCGCCTTTGTTCGAGCATGTCCTATGAAGAGAGTAATTGTTCAACTTGTATACCCGAACGGGTACCAATGTAGATTAATCACTAACATACCGAACGGGTACAAATGTAGATCAATCGCTTACATCCCGAACGGGTACAAATGTAGATTAATCGCTCTCATCCCCAACGGGTACAAATGTAGATCAATCGCTTCCAGCACGAACGGGTGCAAATGTAGATTTCTCCAAGTTGTTCGCCAAGGCAATTTATAATAACAATCTTTAAAAAATTGTAAATGTTCATGCATACATATATAAATAAAGATTATATAATGTTTTACTTTTGAAAAAAAATCTCAATAAATAAATAAAAAAAATTGTAAATTTTGAGTATGCATTATATGAGCGTAATGTAAAGGATTTTTTCAAAGAATATTTTAGGCAAAATTTTGTTAAAATTATTATTCATCATTGTTATTAAAGGAAAGGGTGTTCAATTCGTCTTACCGGTTGTTCTACAATTTTTTAAATACATTGCATATTTTTGTAAAATTTCTACATTTAAGGAATCTAGATTTGTACACGTTCGGGATGAAAGCGATTAATCTACATTTATACCCGTTCGGTATGTTAGTGATTAATCTACATTGGTACCCGTTAGGGCACAATCGGGGACTAATTGTGGACCGATTGTTCTCGAAAGAGACAAATATCTTTCGGTATTAATCGCACATTTTTTTGCAGGGACATGCATAGAATATACCCGTGCAGAGGCATTGCGCGACCTGGCTGTATTTACTTGATCGCCTATAACTTTTCCATTTTACCATGGATTTTCTTCGTTGATAGCTTATCTTTTTCCCAATAGAATGGAGCTTCACGTAAAGGAGTAAAACCGAAGGTGAAAACATTGGTTTTAAAGATATTGCCTGACAAAGTCAATTTTTTCTTCAAAAAATCGTAAAAAATCGAAAAAATTCAAATTGAATCGTTAATATTTCAGAAACTATAAGAGTTAGAGAAAAATGTTATAGCAGCCATGAAAAGGAAATTTAATTTTCTTTCGTTTGGTGTCACTCCAACGCTTACTGCGTTAAAGAGGTATACAGGATTAAGTGGAGCAATTAGCCAAATAACGGTAAATTGCCGATATCTCAAAAACCTTCCCATAGAATTAAAAATGAACCCGATTTTCGGAATCAGCGACCGATTTTACATATAAATAGGATGGTCGCGTTCAGAGTATTTTTTGGCTGTAGAGCAGTGTTATTACACGTCACCACTCATTATAATACATATAATTATACATATCATTATTTATATAAAAAGTCCTTGCGTGTTATAATACCAACAACTCGATTTTCTCTATCGATCACAATCATATGACGCAAACCGAGCGCGCGAAACTTTTTGAAAATTTTTGTTGCCGAGTCGTTCTGCAAAATAACAGAAAATTTAGAGTTAGGTATTTTTGATTTGCTGTTTATGTATAACGGCACGTTATATACGTGCATGTTCGTAGTTTATTTATATAAACTTACTTCACTCGCGCGTACTGGCGATGGATTCATGAACATTTCCAAATTCACAGTGTAATTCTGTTTCTCCGGGCGCATTTTAACGCTCTAGAATGATATAATGGAAGCATTGGCTCAATTATAAATGTGCTAAATAATATTAAACATAAATACATATATGTATGCATCTACTTGCATACTCACATCAATAGACGGATAACGCGGGTAAACATCTCTGAATGTTTGTATTGTAATTTCCTTCTCCCAAAAACGTTTCTTCTCCTCATAAAGTGATTGCAGTAAGATCACAATAAGTTGCGAACGTAATACAATGCCACAAACGCGACCATTTTCACGCTTATTCTTGTACAAAATAAACAAAAATGAATTAAGAAAATTCAAAAACGAAAGCTCTTTTACACTTTCAAACTGTATGTATATTAATTATTTGACTTACATCCACGACATCTTCGACAACTGGGAATCCATTATGCCTACAACGTCGCAATACATTGTATATATAGTTGGCGCTATCACGTTTCATAATACAAACGACAGGTGAGCTCATTATTTCTGCCGCTTTACGTCCTTTATATTTCGGCGACAATTCCCATGGCAGCAAGGGAACACGACACATTTTGATTTGTATATCGTAAATGCCCTTAAAATAAACAAAATAAGCAAAGCTTTCTTAATGCATATAATAAGTAATATAAACGAATTCAATTCATTATCCCGCTGCTATCAGACATTGAAATCGTTTTACATTGCAATTTACCTCGGTGAAGTAATCGCCCACCCACTTGGCGCTTATCAGCGTTACAATCAATGGAAAGAAGAATGACGTATCGACACCCGTTGTTTCCATAAGTATAACCGAAAGGCTGATAGTCATACGTAGTACGCCGCCAAGATTTGCTGCAGCGCCGATAAGCGCATATTTTCCAGGGCTCATGAAATTCTGTGCATTAAAAAAAAAAACAATGATATTAAAACGAAACATTAAACATTTTTTAAAAAACAAGTCAAAAAATCAACAACAAAAAATAAAAAATTAACAAAAAAAACCTAAAAACAATTTAAACGAAAAAACTAAAAAAGAAAAACAATTTAAAAACAAGTCAAAAAATCAACAAAAAAAACCTAAAAACAATTTAAACGAAAAACTAAAAAAAAAACAAAAATTAAAAAATTTTTAAAAACAAAAAAAACCATATAACAAAACACTAAAAAACAATTCACAAAAAATCCAAAAACAATTTAAACGAAAAAACTAAAAAAAAAAAACAATTTAAAAAATAAAGAAAAAACCAAAACTTAAAAAAAAAATCAACTCAAAAATCAATTAAAAAGAACTAAAAACAACAAAAAAAACCTAAAAACAATTTAAACGAAAAACTAAAAAAAAATTAAAAAAACTAAAAAAACAAAAAAAAAGTTTAAAACCAAAAAACAATTAACAAAACCCCAAAAAACAATTAATAAACAAACTACAAACTAATTTGAAAGAAACAACTAAAAAAATTAAAAACAAAACTGTTAAAAAATCAAAAACTCAAAAAAATCAATTAAGAAACACTAAACAACAATTAACAAAAAACTAAAAACAATTTAAACGAAAAAAAAATAAACCAATAAAACTCAAAAAAATTAAAAAATGTTTAAAAACCAAAAAACAATTAACAAAACACAAAAAAACAACAAAAAAAAAACCTAAAAACAATTTAAACGAAAAACTAAAAAAAAATTAAAAAAAACTAAAAAAACAAAAAAAAAGTTTAAAACCAAAAAACAATTAACAAACCCCCAAAAAACAATTAATAAACAAACTACAAAATAATTTGAAAGAAACAACTAAAAAAATAAAAAATAAAAATAAAGAAAAAACAAAAAACAAAAAAAATTAAAAATTAAAAACAACTGTTAAAAAATCAAAAACTCAAAAAAATCAATTAAGAAACACTCAACAACAATTAACAAAAAAAAAAACTAAAAACTATTTAAACGAAAAAAATAAAATAAAAAACCAATAAAACTCAAAAAAATAAAAAAATGCTTAAAAACCAAAAAATTAACAAAACACCAAAAAACAACAAACAAACCCCAAAATAATTTAAACGAAAAAACTAAAAAAAAAATAAGGAAAAAACAAAAAAAAAAAATAATAAAAAACTGTTTAAAAATCAAAAACTAAAAAAATCAATTAAAAAAACACTAAACAAAAATTAACAAAAAAAAACTAAAAACAATTTAAACGAAAAAAAAACAAAAAATAATTTAAAAAAAAAAAAAAATAAAGTAACTTAAACGGCCATGTAAAAACTAAAGTAATTTGAAAGAGTTTTTAGTGCTTAGCACGAAATTTTTATTTTAATTCAATTTTTAATTGTTGGGGTAAGTGGGTCATTGCGGCTGAAGATGGAATGGACTCGGGTTCAATCCCCGGTGCATCCACTTCCGAAAAGAGTGCTGATGACCGAAAATGGTTCTTCGTGAAATAGCTATACACCCAACCTTCGCTGTAAATGGTTGTTGAATTTTTTTCCACTTACCCCAACAATTAAAAATTGAATTAAAATAAAAATTTCGTGCTAAGCACTAAAAACTCTTTCAAGTAAAATTGTTAACGTTGTTTGGTATATACATAAAATAAATACCAACAACAATGTTCATTGCGAACTGCCTACAACAAAAAATTCAGCACGTTTGTGGAGAATAAAAAAAATTAAAAAAACTAAAAAAACAAAAAAAAAAGTTTAAAACCAAAAAACAATTAACAAAACCCCAAAAAAACAATTAATAAACAAACTACAAAATAATTTGAAAGAAACAACTAAAAAAATTAAAAACAAAACTGTTAAAAAATCAAAAACTCAAAAAAATCAATTAAGAAACACTAAACAACAATTAACAAAAAAACTAAAAACAATTTAAACGAAAAAAATAAAATAAACCAATAAAACTCAAAAAAATTAAAAAAATTTTTAAAAACCAAAAAACAATTAACAAAACACCAAAAAACAACAAAAAAAACCTAAAAACAATTTAAACGAAAAACTAAAAAAAAAATTAAAAAAAACTAAAAAAACAAAAAAAAAGTTTAAAACCAAAAAACAATTAACAAACCCCCAAAAAACAATTAATAAACAAACTACAAAATAATTTGAAAGAAACAACTAAAAAAATAAAAAATAAGAATAAAGAAAAAACAAAAAAAATTAAAAAAACTGTTAAAAAATCAAAAACTCAAAAAAATCAATTAAGAAACACTCAACAACAATTAACAAAAAAAAAAACCAATAAAACTCAAAAAAATTGAAAAATGTTTAAAAACCAAAAAACAATTAACAAAACACCAAAAAACAACAAACAAACCCCAAAATAATTTAAACGAAAAAACTAAAAAAAAAATAAGGAAAAAACAAAAAAAAATAATAAAAAACTGTTTAAAAATCAAAAACTAAAAAAATCAATTAAAAAAACACTAAACAAAAATTAACAAAAAAAAAACTAAAAACAATTTAAACGAAAAAAAAACAAAAAAAAATTTAAAAAAAAGAAAAAACATAAAAAATAAAAAAAATAAAGTAACTTAAACGGCCATGTAAAAACTAAAGTAATTTGAAAGAGTTTTTAGTGCTTAGCACGAAATTTTTATTTTAATTCAATTTTTAATTGTTGGGGTAAGTGGGTCATTGCGGCTGAAGATGGAATGGACTCGGGTTCAATCCCCGGTGCATCCACTTCCGAAAAGAGTGCTGATGATCGAAAATGGTTCTTCGTGAAATAGCTATACACTCAACCTTCGCTGTAAATGGTTGTTGAATTTTTTTCCACTTACCCCAACAATTAAAAATTGAATTAAAATAAAAATTTCGTGCTAAGCACTAAAAACTCTTTCAAGTAAAATTGTTAACCTTGTTTGGTATATACATAAAATAAATACCAACAACAATGTTCATTGCGAACTGCCTACAACAAAAAATTCAGCACGTTTGTGGAGAATATATGCAAAAGCATATACACACTAACGTTAATGTTGAAAATGAAAAAGGCAAAAGTGGGGAAAATCCACAGCTTGCACAGAGTCTCAATGGCCGAGTGTGTTTATGCGTTGGGTCATTGCGGCTGAAGATGGAATGGACTCGGGTTCAATCCCCGGTGCATCCACTTCCGAAAAGAGTGCTGATGATCGAAAATGGTTTTTCGTGAAATAGCTATACACTCAACCTTCGCTGTAAATGGTTGTTAAAGTAACTTAAATTGGTAAAAAATAAGCCAAAAAATAATGGTTCGTATAAAACCGAACACGACATACCCAGTTTAGAGTTAGTTTTATAATGTATATGGTAAGTTATAGTTTTGGTTTACTATTTTTATGTGATTTTATTTCATTTTGAATATCGATTTTTTATACTTTTTAAACTAAGTCAAAGCCAAAATAAAGCCTTGAGCCGCAACTAGGTATAGATAATATAATTCTTGCTTTCAATAATTACCGCTTCGGGAAAAATATAATACACAATAATGGCCACTAAGCGACCCCATGCTGCTCCAACCAAACCGGTTGGTATAAATATGCCAAGCGACACGTTTAGGCCGAATGTTACGCAGGCGAGTAAATAATAAACTATTGTAAACACAGTCAAGGTTAAGATTTTGTGTGAGCCTAAGAAAGTATACAAAAATAAAAGAAAGATATTAGTAAGTTTAATATTAAAAGTCCATTAAGTTTGCTTTTTACCTGGTGGGTCGTGAAAAAGCGAACGCACAGTTGCTTCAGGAGTTTGGAACCAAAGCGCTGCCACAGCATTATATTCATTATCCTCACAGAATAGCTATTAGATATTTGTTAAAGATTAAAAATTGATCAATAAAACAGAAATATCTTTTAATATCTATGTACCTGTACTGGATAATCGGTTGGGTCATTTCCAAGTGGGCGACAGTCATTGATGAAGAAAATCATTATGCAGGCCAATGAAACGCCCACTATCGCTACAAGTGCTGCCTCAAGTACACGCGCCAATTTGAATTTAATGAAACGCGTCCGAAAACGATTGATGCGCGTATTGAATGAGTTCCACATGGCACCCAGTAAACCACCCGTTACACCAAATAACATAAAAATCGGCAATTCATAATATTCAAACATTAAAGGTTGTTCGAATTTTCCCAAATTGAAGAGACCAGTAAAGGTAAAATTATTCAAGCCATGATATGCGGACAGCACAATATTAAGTGTAAACGAACTGATAATGGATGCAACGAGTGTACGCCAAATAAGATTTTGATTCCAAAAACTAGCAGCCTCTTCCAGTGAGAATAGCATGCCACCGATTGGTGAACCGAAGGCAGCTGCTACACCAGCAGCTGCGCCACCCAAAACAAAGTCACGCTTCTCATGATCGTCGCGAAATGCACGAAAAACATGGAAATCTTTTACGAATGTTGTACTTTTGCCTTGCGATATTCCAGCAGCCACTACAGCACCTGCATGTGCCATTGGTCCTTCCTAATTAAATTAAAAGATGTAAGCATGCACATATGTCTCTTTTTTTATACTCAGCTGTACTAGTACACAGAGTATTATTGGAATGCAAGTTGGTAAATTTGGAATGCAAGTTGGTATCGAGACTGGGACGGTTGGTATTGAAAATGGGCGAAATCGGACCATGACCACGCCCACTTTTCCTATATAGAAAAAATCGGAAATTTGGTATCCCAGTTACTAATATAGCTGGAGCGATGAAATTTTACCCACGTGTTGAGCTCAGGCCCCTAGAAAGAAATCTGATGAAATTTTGGAAAATGGGCGGTGCCACGCCCACTTATTAAGGGGCAAACATTTTTTATTTATTTATTTATTTATTTGTTACGGCTTATTTAGCCTAGATTGAAAGTTTTATGAGTCATAACTCAGAAACCGTTGAAGATATATCGATGAAATTCGGTACGCGTGATATACTTACTTAGGCAAATGTTTGGACGAAAAATTTCCAAAATCGGTTGACGGCCACGCCTACTTTTATATATGTGTATTATAAAGTGGCCTAATAAAAACATTTTAAGCGATATCTCTGTCAAATATAAAGATATATCATTGAAATTTTATAGCAGGAGTCCAACTGCGGACATAAAACGAAAAACACAAAAATTTTGGAAAATGGGCGTGGCACCGCCTCTTTTTAGAAACAGGAATATACGAGATTTCTGAGCCCATAACTCGACAAATAATTTATATATAATCACGAAACTTGGTGTGTACACTTTTATTACTTGTGGTAATACATGTTCAAAATTTTAGCGAAATCGGTTGACGACCACGCCCACTTTTATATATGGGTATTATAAAGTGGCCTAATAAAAATATTTTAAGCGATATCTTTGTCAAATATAGAGATAATTCATAGAAATTTTGTGGCATGAGTTCCACAATAGACCGGAAACAAAAAATATAAAAATTTTGGAAAATGGGCGTGGCACCGCCTCTTTTTAGACAAAGGAATATACGAGATTTCTTAGCCTATAACTCGACAAATAATTGAGATATTATAACGAAACTTGGTTTATACATTTTTATAACTTGCGTTAATAGACACGCAAAAATTTATTGAAATCGGTTTATGACCACGCCTACTTTTTAACAAAGATATTTCTGGAACACCCTTTGGGAATTTGTAACGTGACATCTTTGTAACTAAAAGTCAAAAAGGAACGAAATTTTGCACAAAGAATAATATTCATATGCTTAGTTGGATGACTGATAAAAAAGTTGGAAATGGGCGTGGCTATGCCCACTTTATACGGCACTCGCTTTATGTAAAATACGCCGTGTTTCCATTAAACGCAAACAAACAATGAAAGCATACAGCTGAGTATTTAATGTTCGATTCCACTCGAACTTAGGCTTCCTTACTTGTTATATTTAAGTTTTTACATACCTTACCGCCGACAAGGCCGCCTACTACGGCTGTTACTACACCAGCCGCCTTTACAGCCAAAGTTTTAATGCGTACTATTCGTGGAATTTTAACACCATTTAGATAGCTTTTCACTTGTGGCATTCCACTACCAGCTGCAATCGGCTCTACATAAGTAACCAAGGCAGATCCCAACACTACTGGCACAATACTCACACACATCCAATATAAATATGCTATGACCAAATTTCCACCCGGTTTCAAAAGAGGATCAGTATTGTTATCAACGGCTAGAAATGAAAGATAAGCATATATACAAAGATATTTATAATAGATTAATTCTGAATCAATGCTACATATAAAATAGAAGATTATTTGCACTCACACATTTTCAGAAAGGAGTACTTCACCGCAGACAATTCTTCGATGGGTATATCGATAGCGCAGGCAATGAGTGCAGTTACAACACCAATTTGTATAAATATTATCCATCGGACAATGTCCTTTCGAATGTTGAAGCGCGCATTGTCGGTACGTTTTTGCTCTTCTCTGAACAACTCATTATCGCAGACGTCATAGTCTAAACTCTAGAACAATACAAATTATTTAGTGCTAACATCTTTACACAAATGCATAGAGCTTCAGTATAAAAGCAGAATATACTTCGTAGACATGATCTTCCAGTGCCGCCCTATTAGCTATGGTTGAACGTGAACGCACATAAAAAGTTGGTCCATTTACTGTGCCACCACCATCAGCATCACCATCTTGCTCGTTATCGTCTACTGTATTGACCGACGGAATACTGATGTTGGTGCTATTATTGCTGCTGCCGCTCTTCGCCGCAATCATGTTGTTACCTTTGGCATTTTTCTGATATACCTAAACATTCGTTAAATGGGATTTGTTTAATAACAGAGAAGCGAATATACATACAGTAGAATCCGATTATAACGACTCCTCATTTAACGACCGACCGCTTATAGTGACGAAAACATGTCCCTTGTCCCTCTGGACAAGCCCAAAAGAAGCTGAAACATTCTTGGGCCTTCCGTTAAGTGAAATTGATGAAAATTTGTGAGCAGAACTCGTCGGCTAAGCAGGGCTTAGTACCGCTACAACAACAACGAAAACATGTATGCAGTTGCATGCTAGGCTGTGACTGAACATCAAAGGCACATTTGTCATTTCCATTCGAAGTTTTTTCTACGGACAATTATGGATTCACGGACAATTAGTAGTTACATGTTACTCAACCACTGAGCATCAAAGGCGCATTTGCCTTTTTCATTCGAATTAATCCTGTTCGACGTCCGGTACCAAAATCGTATTTTCACCGCTAGCTAAGTTGTCGTTATAACCGGATTCTACTGCAGTACCTACATAAATTGAACAAAATGATGTATGTAGATATGCATGTAGGTGCATACATATGTATATAGGTTGACGCCATATGACCAGACTTGCAGACATAGTTTGAAGTCAAGAAGTGATAAGCAAAGTAATGAATGAATCATTTGCGGAAAACAATAAAAGCGCTTGAAATATGTGTAAGCACGTATGCACATATAAGTGTGTATATTGTAAATGCATTTTTATGAAGTTTCCGACATTCGTATCAACATAAATATGTACATATTTATAAGCATACATACATATGTGGATCACTAATATGTGCCTTATTTAAATAACTCACCAATGAAGAGGATTTTGGCTCAAAGTCTGAAGGTAGTAATGCCGGAGGCTCGTCATCGTCCTCCGCTTCAGCATTTTCATCTTCCAAATGAAGGAGAGATGAACCTCCGCTGGAAACAAAGGGTTTAGCTATCACTTTCACACTATCGCTCCGCACAGCCTCTATTTTGGGGTTTAAAATATTATCATCATCGTCTTCGCTGGAACAAACGTCTATTAAGTTTTCTACATCATCTTTTTTCTTCATTTTGTTCTTCAATTGCTATAGGCAAAATTAAATCGCAAACATAGTGTATAGCATACAGTGAAATGGCTCTGGGATGCGTAGTCGAAATTCGATAAAAAAAAAGACGATAAGTCATCGAAAAATATCAAAATCGGGGACAGATTGGTATGGCGGCGACTTCCGGGGGTACAGATTGGTATGGCGGCCGGATGTGGTTGTTGTAAGAAAAGGGACCATAATGACAAGGTCGTAGCAATCAAGACCGAAACGCAATTCCGGAATTGGGAATTGAAAAAACCAATTCATAATTCCGAAAACAATTTAAGGCTGAGTTCCTAAAACGCAATTCCCGGTGATAGCGTAAACGCCAGCTATTCCACGAATAACATGTGCAAGAATGTAAAATCAACAACCTACAAAACAGAAAGAAGAAGAGCAACTTCTATTGCTTTCACCATCGTTATTGGGCCATAACAGCAACCCTGAAATCAGCTGAGCACAGCTGTTCGACCTTTTTAACACACATCCCAGAGTCAAGTCACTTGTATCCATTCACAATGATCGCAAATTCCCAATGAACGCAAACAAAAAACAAACTTAACTAAATAGAGATCGCAGTTATTAATCATTTAATTGCGAAAATCGATTATTTCGAAGCCACGATTTTATTGAATCGATCGCATTTAAGGGGGTGCGTCAGACGGTCAATATATTGTGGCGAATATAATCGGTTCTCCACTTACATCACTAAAATGATTGAACACATCTCTAGGGAAAGTGCCAGAACTAGAAGAAGATACCAGATAATTTCCAGTGTTGCCAGAATTTTCCAGATTGCGTTTGACAGACTATATAAGGCGGCGAGCAGGCGCTCCAGAGTCAGTCGTAATTTAACCGTAGAAGTGTTAACATCAAGTCAAGTAAAACAAGTGTAGACTTTTTAGTCGTGAAATAAAGCAGTGTGAATTAAGAAGTAAATAAAGACTTTTATTTAACAATTCAGCGATACGAACCCTATAGAAATAATCGAGCTATCGACAAATACGTAACAATTGGTGTCAGAATTGGAATTGTTAAATAAATTCCAGGACCAAGGATAACGAAGCAAGGATAACGAATCAAGGATAACGAATCAAGGATAAGGAAACAAGGATAACGAGACAAGGATAACGAAATAAGAATAATGGCAAAGTTAAATGATCTGAAAATCCAAGAACTTAAAAGGGAGTTAGAAAAGAGAAACCTGAGTACCACCGGCAATAAAATTGAACTACAGGCAAGGTTAAGAGTAGCTATGGAAGCATATAACATTAATGTAGACGAGTTTGATTTCAACGATGATGTGGAAGAGGTGCAAAAGGAAGAAACCCAGAAGGAAGAGGCTCCACAGTCAGTAGCAAACGTAGACATGAACTCGATATTGGCTGTGCTGACACAAATGTCGAAAAAAATGGAAGAACAACAGGCACAGATATCGGCAAAAATGGAAGATCAACAGGCACAGATGTCGACAAAAATCGAAGAACAACAGGCACAGATATCGGCAAAAATGGAAGATCAACAGGCACAGATGTCGACAAAAATCGAAGAACAACAGGCACAGATAACGTCAAAAATGGAATTGCAACAGTCAGTACTTTCATCACAAGTGTCCGGCATTGCGGCTCAGTTGGAGGCACAAGAAGAACGCATGTCCTTACAATTCAAGGCACAGGATGCAAAAATTATACAAGTTAAGGAGGTCCTTGAAGAAAGACAAGAAAAATTAGAGGACGATGTAAAAGCATTGAAAGCCCGTCTCCAGGATATTCAACTAAGTCGTCCAGTCGCTTCAACTGCTACACAGAAGATAAAACCTCCGTCGTTTGATGGAAGTGGTCCATTTGAGAAAACGGCAGTTGTAAATAATTGGAGTGCGGAGGACAAAGTCGCTGCCCTGTTCGTAGCATTGAAAGGACCTGCAGCAGAAATATTACAGACTGTTAGCGAGGGCGAAAGGAACAGCTATGACGCAATTATGGGTGCCATTGAAAGACGTTATGGTAGCGAGCACAGGAAGCAGATATATCAAATGGAGTTGCAGAATCGCTTCCAGAAACCAAATGAGACATTACAAGAATTTTCTTCTGAGATTGAGAGGCTAGCTCATTTGGCAAACGCAGGAGCACCTCAAGAATTCATCGAAAGAATGAAAATTCAAAGCTTCATCAATGGAATACGAGATATTGAAACGAAGCGGGCTACCTATGCAAATCCAAAAGGGACTTTTGCCGAAACGGTCTCATATGCCTTGATGCAGGAAACAGCATCTTTGTTGAGTAAGCCCACTTACAAAGCTCATCGGGTGGAAGTGGATGCGCAAGACTTGCTAACTAAGATATTGGAGGTGTTGAATGAATTGCAGAAAAAGAGGAATAGAGCTGTGAAATGCTTCAGGTGCAGGAAAACAGGACACATAGCACGTCATTGTAGCAAGGGCTCCAGTAATTTCAGCACTGTGGACAAGCGAAAGCGCAAGGTTGACGGGCATGAGCAAATGTCCAAATTAATAGATCGCCAGAAAGAAACCATACAAGGAAATACTGATGCCGTATTGCGAAAACCATGTAACCTCGAACGAAAGAATTCCTCCAGAGCTGAGCGGAAGGGAGTCGTCGTAAATGTTCGGCGAATGACAATAACATCCACAGACGAATGGGATGCGGAACAATTAAGGAAGTGTCAGCTAGAAGATCCAGATCTGGCACGTGTAATGATCGGTTTGGAGCAAAATGAACGACCATCAAAAGAAGAGATGTCAGCAGAGAGTCCTGTTGCCAAATCATATTGGGCACAGTGGAATAGTTTGCAATTGGTAAATGGTTGCCTACATCGTGTTTGGGAGAGTGAAGATGGTCAAAGTTCTAAAACATTGATAGTTGTTCCAAGGAAAAGAATACCGGATGTGTTAAATGAACTACACAATGGTCCAAGTGGAGGTCATCTTGGAGTAACAAAGACGGTAGAGAAAATCAAGAAGGGGTTTTATTGGGTCGGCTGCCGTCAGACAGTTGTTGAGTGGATTGCGAACTGCGACGTGTGCATAAAGGCTAAGGGTCCCAAATCCAGGAGTCATGGGCTGATGAAACAATACAACTCAGGAGCACCATTTGAGAGAATTGCCATGGATGTAGCTGGGCCATTTCCTACTAGCAAACTTGGAAACAAATATGTACTGGTAGTCATGGATTACTTCAGCAAATGGCCGGAGGTGTACCCGATTCCAAATCAAGAAGCAGAAACTATAGCCGAAGTATTCACCAACAATTGGGTGGCGAGATATGGTGCACCTATAGAGCTACATTCTGACCAAGGAAGGAACTTCGAATCAGTTGTGTTTCAGGAGCTGTGCAAAACACTGGGTATTAGGAAAACCCGAACAACTGCGTTGCATCCACAATCAGACGGCATGGTAGAAAGATTTAACAGAACATTAGAGGAACATTTACGAAAAGTGGTGGACAAGTTCCAGAGAGATTGGGACACTCATATTCCTCTGTTCCTGATGGCATATCGATCGGCCGTACACGATACAACAGGTCAGACTCCTGCAAAAGTAATCTTTGGTAGTGATATTCGACTGCCAGCTGACTTGAAATTTGGGATAAGTGCTGATGCGGGAATAAATGCCAGACAATCTAACAACGTTCTGGAAGAGGAAATGAGAGAAATACATGAACTTGTAAGACAGCGAACAAAGATCATGAGTGACAAGATGAAGGCCAGATACGACAAGGCAATGAACTCAGAAGGTTTTGTTGAGGGAGATCTAGTTTTGCTATACAACCCGCAGCGAAAGAAAGGTTTGTCCCCGAAATTGCAGTGTACTTGGGAAGGGCCCTACAAAGTGATTAAACGGCTCAACGATGTTGTGTATCGCATACAAACGATTGGAAGACCAAGGAATAAAATGAAAGTGGTTCATCTGGAAAGGCTAGCAGCATTTGGGACAAGTAATGTGTCAGATCGGGACGATCAGACTTAGGTGGAGGGCAGTGTGGCGAATATAATCGGTTCTCCACTTACATTACTAAAATGATTGAACACATCTCTAGGGAAAGTGCCAGAACTAGGAGAAGATACCAGATAATTTCCAGTGTTGCCAGAATTTTCCAGATTGCGTTTGACAGACTATATAAGGCGGCGAGCAGGCGCTCCAGAGTCAGTCGTAATTTAACCGTAGAAGTGTTAACATCAAGTCAAGTAAAACAAGTGTAGACTTTTTAGTCGTGAAATAAAGCAGTGTGAATTAAGAAGTAAATAAAGACTTTTATTTAACAATTCAGCGATACGAACCCTATAGAAATAATCGAGCTATCGACAAATACGTAACAATATATTGATGAAATCCATGGATCGCGATTCATATTGACCGTGTAGCATCTATTATTGATGTATCGCTATTTTGAAATCCGCGATAAGAATTGACTGTGTAGCATGAACATTTTGCGATCCATCAATATGCGTTTATATTTACCAATTTTGAAATCCGTGATCTGGATCGCAATATTAACAATAAACGAATTGAAAGTGAAGTTGTGAAAAAGACGGAAGTAAAATATTTTAAACCTCAGAGCGTAAAAAATATCGCAAAATTAATATTGAACGTTTAGCACTAGTTTGCAATTCTTCAATCCATATTATAGATCGCGATTCAACCCATTAAACACTGAAAAAGAAATTATCAAACGTTTGAGAAAATATTGTTTCTAAAGTTGAGAATCAGCATATATATCATTTGAAAATAAACATATTTTCAAGTGTTCATCAAACATTGTTTATCAGTTTTAGAATAACTTACAACACATTTGAAAAAAAACTTGTTTCGCATTTTGTACCATTTCACAAATTTCAGCATGTCAAGGCTTGAAGGAACGAAGAAATTGTGTGTGTTTGCAAATTTCAGTCAGCGTTCGTTGTTCTACTCGAGCAGTCTTTTAACGGTTGAAATGATGATGGTTGAAAATGATTGTGTGTAATAATGATTCTGTATTTCTCACTCTTATTTTATTTGTTTGTGGCTTTTTGTGAAGTTACACAAAATGCAATAAAAACATATGTAGTTGGTTTCCGATATATGTGTATGTACATATCGTACCCTAAATCAAAAAGTGGAACAACTCAAAATTTTTCGAAATCGAGTTTTTTTCATAAACGGGTATACGGAACATATCTCTAGCGATTGCAAAAAAAAAAACTTTTGAATAACTATCCCTTTCGACCGAAAAATAACGATTATACCTGGCTCTTTGCCATACGATTGCTTGTAATGAAAAAAAGTTTTTTGGCTCTCCTGAAAATTTTTGAATTTTGAGTTGTGCCACTTTTTGATTTAAGGTGCGATATATTAAAAAAGATATTAATATACTCATGTAATTGTACAAAAGGCACCGGCACACCACAAACTCTCTCACTCTCACTATCCCTCAATTTTTCTGCACTCTAGAGTACATATATGTAATACATACATACATCTATTGATTGCATTCCATTTCGTACCACCTTTGAAATAGGTTTGAGAAAATGAAATGAATCAAATTGAGAATCAGCCCAAAATCCCATACTAAAAATGAGCCTTTTTGTTTGAGAACGCTATCAGGGGAAATTTGAGGTGCATTTGATAACAAACGTTTGCTATTTGACAATAGGGTTACTTCTCAAATGAACCTCAAATTGAAAATGAAGAAAAATGTTTATTGGGAAATATCGCGATTTATATAGACAGTGTAGCGTATGCCAAATATACTTTCTAGAGATTGCAAAATTTTTGATAGCTATAATACTGTTACGTATTTGTCGATAGCTCGATTATTTCAATCGGGTTCGTATCACTAAATTGTTAAATAAAAGTCTTTGTTTACTTCTTAATTCACACTGCTTTATTTCACGACTAAAAAGTCTACACTTGTTTTACTTGACTTGATGTTAACGCTTCTACGGTTAAGTTACGACTGACTGCGGAGCGCCTGCTCGCCGCCTTATATAGTCTGTCAAACGCAATCTGGAAAATTCTGGCAACACTGGTCTCTTCTTCTAGTTCTGGCAGTTTCCTTAGAGATGTGTGCAGTCATTTAGTGATGTGAGTGGAACCGATTATAATCGCCACACTGCCCTCCACCTAAGTCTGATCGTCCCGATCTGACACATTACTCGTTCCAAATTCTGCTAGCCTTTCCAGATGAACCACCTTCATTTTATTCCTCGGTCTTCCAATCGTTTGTATGCGATACACAACATCGTTGAGCCGTTTAATCACTTTGTATGGCCCTTCCCAAGTACACTGCAATTTCGGGGACAAACCTTTCTTTCGCTGCGGGTTGTATAGCAAAACTAGATCTCCCTCAACAAAACCTTCTGAGTTCATCGCCTTGTCGTATCTGGCCTTCATCTTGTCACTCAAGTTCATGTATGTATTTCTCTCATTTCCTCTTCCAGAACGTTGTTAGACTGTCTGGCATTTATTCCCGTATCGGCATTTATCCCGAATTTCAAGTCAGCTGGTAGTCGAAGATCACTACCAAAGATTACTTTTGCAGGAGTCTGACCTGTTGTATCGTGTACGGCCGATCGATATGCCATCAGGAACAGAGGAATATGGGTGTCCCAATCTCTCTGGAACTTGTCCACCACCTTTCGTAAATGTTCCTCTAATGTTCTGTTAAATCTTTCTACCATGCCGTCTGATTGTGGATGCAACGCAGTTGTTCGGGTTTTCCTAATACCCAGTGTCTTGCACATCTCCTGAAACACTACTGATTCGAAGTTCCTTCCTTGGTCAGAATGTAGCTCTATAGGTGCACCATATCTCGCCACCCAATTGTTGGTGAATACTTCGGCTATAGTTTCTGCTTCTTGATTTGGAATCGGGTACACTTCCGGCCATTTGCTGAAGTAATCCATGACCACCAGAACATATTTGTTTCCAAGTTTGCTAGTAGGAAATGGCCCAGCTACATCCATGGCAATTCTCTCAAATGGTGCTCCTGAGTTGTATTGTTTCATCGACCCATGACTCCTGGATTTGGGACCCTTAGCCTTTATGCATACATCGCAGTTCGCAATCCACTCAACAACTGTCTGACGGCATCCGACCCAATAAAACCTCTTCTTGATTTCCTCTACCGTCTTTGTTACTCCAAGATGACCTCCACTTGGACCATTGTGTAGTTCATTTAGCACATCCGGTATTCTTTTCCTTGGAACAACTATCAATGTTTTAGAACTTTGGCCATCTTCACTCTCCCAAACACGATGTAGGCTACCATTTACCAATTGCAAACTATTCCACTGTGCCCAATATGATTTGGCAACAGGACTCTCTGCTGACATCTCTTCTTTTGATGGTCGTTCATTTTGTTCCAAACCAATCATTACACGTGCCAGATCTGAATCTTCTAGCTGACACTTCCTTAGTTGTTCCGCATCCCATTCGTCTGTGGATGTTATTGTCATTAGCCGAACATCTATGATGTCTTCCTTCTCCTCAGCTTTAGAGCAATGCTTGCATTCAAGATTACATGGTCGCCGCGACATTGCATCAGCATTTCCATGGGTACTGCCTTTACGATGGTCTATAGAAGTCATAATTTTGTAGTCGCTCAATCCACCTTGCTAACTGACCCTCCGGATTTCGGAATTTCAAAAGCCATTTTAACGCTGCATGATCAGTCCTGACGTGGAATCGTTGACCATAGAGGTACTTATGGAAGTGTTTGATGCATTCTACCAATGCCAATAGTTCTCTTCGTGTTACACAGTAATTTCTTTCCGGTTTCCCAATTGATCGGCTGTAGTATGCGATAACCTTCTCCTGCCCGTCGATTTCTTGTGACAAAACACCTCCTATAGCATAACCACTCGCATCAGTATCCAAAATAAACCTCGATCCTGGAACCGGGTATGCTAGCATTGGGGCAGTACAAAGCCGATCTTTTAACGTTTGGAAAGCCATTTCTTGTTCCTTCCTCCACTCAAAAGCCTTATTTTTCCTCATAAGCTCCGTGAGACTATTTGCTACGCCGGCAAAATTTGGTACAAATCGGCGATAGTATGTCCCAAGAAAGCTTCGCAATTCATGTAGATTCCGAGGTCTTGGCCAATCTTTTACTGCTTCTATTTTTTCGTTATCAGTGCAGATGCCCATTGTAGTCACTTTATGTCCCAAGTATTTTACTTCTTTCTTGAATAATGCACATTTCTTAGGACTTAACTTGAGACCAGCGCCAGCTATTCTTCGGAAAACTGCCTCCAAATTTTTGAGATGTTCATCAAAGCTTTTTCCCAGTACAATTATATCGTCCAGGTACACAAGACATGTTTTCCAGTGTAATCCTTTCAGTACCTGATCCATAAGTCTCTGAAAGGTAGCTGGGTCATTACATAATCCAAATGGCATCACCGTAAATTGCCAAAGACCTTCGCCAACACTAAAGGCTGTTTTCTCCTTGTCTTCCTCTTTTACTTCGACTTGCCAATAGCCACTTTTCAAGTCCAGTGTTGAAAACCATTCCGTTCCAGATAGCGAGTCCATCACCGGTGTCAATCTGATGCTTCACAATATTTGTCCTGCCTGGTTTTGTACCATCCTTATCAAATATGCTGGAATACTTGGCAAGTAATTCTTTCGCCTTTCTTTTGTGATTCTCCTGCAGTTCTTCTGTCCAAGCATTTATTTCATCTGAAAGATCTGTATTGCCAGTAGAAACTTCTCCTTGGGATTGTTCGCAATTCATGATGATGTCAACCTCTTCGCATTTTCCCAAGATAGCACCTTTGGAGAGTTTGACTGGTGACTTGAACTCATTAAGTACTCTTACTGGTATACGTCCATCTTGTTTTGTCATAGCCAGGGTTTTTCCAACAAGTACATTTGATTTAGTTTCTGTTTCTGCTTCAACAACCCACAATTTGTTTGTCCCACAATCTCCATCAATCTTTGCCCAAATAATTGCCTCGGACTTTGGCGGTATCTGCTGATTCTCTTCCACGAGCACTTTCTTACTGCTGTATCCCTTATCGTAGCCAAAACTTAGCGGCACCTCCAAGTCTTTGTAACTCATAACCTTGTTTTTCATGTCAATCTTAATGCCTTGGCCGATTAGGAAGTCCACGCCAATTATGACTTCATCAACAATTTCCACCACTATGAAGGTGTGTAGTACGACAACATTTCCAATTACAACTTCGCATGTAACTTCCCCTAGGACTTGGGTATCCTCGCCTGTTGCCGTACGCAATTTTGCTCCATACAATGGCCTTACTTCCTTCTTTACCAAGTCAGATCGAATGATGGAATGAGATGCTCCCGTATCCTCAGTCAACATGCGCTCCATTCCGTCCACCAAGCCACCAATAGTAACATTACTCGTTCTTCTTCCCAACTGAGAGACAGAGATTATGGGGCATTCCATTGTGGGGACCAGCCCACGCCCCTTTTGGCTGGCCCGCTTTAGTTTAACGACTGAGTTGATTTGGGCGCTTGTTCATGCCCTTCTGCCTTGCGCTTGCGCCCATCTGCAGTGCTGAACTTACTGGAACTATTGCTGCAGTGACGTGCTATATGTCCTATTTTTCCACATCTGAAGCATTTCACAGCATTACTTTTCTTTTTCTGCATTTCATTCAACGCCTCCCATATTTTGCTTAGTAAGTCTGGCGTTTCCACTTCCACACGATGAGCCTTGTAAGTGGGCTTGCTCAATAGAGATGCCGTTTCCTGCGTCAAGGCATATGAGACCGTTTCAGCAAAAGTTCCTTTTGGATTTGCATAGGTAGCGCGCTTCGTTTCAATATCTCGTATTCCATTGATGAAG
Source organism: Urophora cardui (assembly GCA_960531455.1). Lineage (NCBI taxonomy): Eukaryota > Metazoa > Arthropoda > Insecta > Diptera > Tephritidae > Urophora > Urophora cardui. The sequence continues at coordinate 37,735,364 of OY482670.1, read as the reverse complement.
CTTTGAATTTTCATTATTTCGATGAATTCTTGAGGTGCTCCTGCGTTTGCCAAATGAGCTAGCCCCTCAATCTCAGAAGAAAATTCTTGTAACGTCTCATTTGGTTTCTGGAAGCGATTCTGCAACTCCATTTGATATATCTGCTTCCTGTGCTCGCTACCATAACGTCTTTCAACGGCCCCCATAATTGCGTCATAGCTGTTTCTTTCGCCCTCGCTAACAGTCTGTAATATTTCTGCTGCAGGTCCTTTCAATGCTACGAACAGGGCAGCGACTTTGTCCTCCGCACTCCAATTATTTACAACTGCCGTTTTCTCAAATTGTAGCTTGTATACTTGAAATGGACCACTTCCATCAAACGACGGAGGTTTTATCTTCTGTGTAGCAGTTGAAGCGACTGGACGACTTAGTTGAATATCCTGAAGACGGGCTTTCAATGCTTTTACATCGTCCTCTAATTTTTCTTGTCTTTCTTCAAGGACCTCCTTAACTTGTATAATTTTTGCATCCTGTGCCTTGAATTGTAAGGACATGCGTTCTTCTTGTGCCTCCAACTGAGCCGCAATGCCGGACACCTGTGATGAAAGTACTGACTGTTGCAATTCTATTTTGGACGTTATCTGTGCCTGTTGTTCTTCCATTTTTGCCGACATCTGTGCCTGTTGATCTTCCATTTTTGCCGATATCTGTGCCTGTTGATCTTCCATTTTGGCCGATATTTGTGTCAGTACAGCCAATATCGAGTTCATGTCTACGTTTGCTACTGACCGTGGAGCCTCTTCCTTCTGGGTTTCTTCCTTTTGGACCTCTTCCACATCATCGTTGAAATCAAACTCTACATTAATGTTATATGCTTCCATTAATGTTATATGCTTCCATAGCTACTCTTAACCTTACCTGTAGTTCAATTTTATTGCCGCTTGTACTCAGGTTTCTCTTTTCTAACTCCTTTTTAAGCTCTTGGATTTTCAGTTCGTTTAACTTTGCCATTATCCTTATTTCGTTATCCTTGTTTCGTTATCCTTGCTTCGTTATCCTTGGTCCTGGAATTTATTTAACAATTCCAATTCTGACACCAATTGTTACGTATTTGTCGATAGCTCGATTATTTCTATCGGGTTCGTATCACTAAATTGTTAAATAAAAGTCTTTGTTTACTTCTTAATTCACACTGCTTTATTTCACGACTAAAAAGTCTACACTTGTTTTACTTGACTTGATGTTAACGCTTCTACGGTTAAGTTACGACTGACTGCGGAGCGCCTGCTCGCCGCCTTATATAGGGCCTTTTCACATTACTCGGTACGACATCGGATCGACACTTTTTGCTCGGTATTTCCAGCTTACCGAAACGATTCCGCGTTGCTGTGTTTTTCACACTTGTGGGAATACTTTCGGTGCGTTATCGGCAGAAAATAGGAAGACAAACATCGAAATTTGCAAAACAAAATTTTTAACTTCAACAAATCACTCAATAATAACAATAATGTCTTCTAGCGAAGACGAAGACATTATAACTTGCTACATTTATAGCCGAAACGAGTTTTTTACTGACTTTGTTCTTCTTCTTTTATTACGCCGCGAAAATGTATGCAGTAATTCCTCAAATTTTACTGACCGGTCTTACCGCGCTGCGGTATACCGAAATCAATCCGCTCCGATTTCATGTATGCAACACTAATGTGAAAGTGCCAATTGAAATACATGTGGTCGGCAAGGTTTCGGTATACTTTCGGTAAAAACCAAAAATGTCGATCCGATTCCGCACCGAGTAATGTGAAAGCGCTCTTAAGAAAACAAAATTCTAACTGACTTCATTGTGAACTAGCATGTTAGTCATATTATTTCCACTCTTTATACGACTGTTGTCGCTTTGCTTTGCTTGTTTCAATTTCGAATTAATTAATTTTTTATCTGAATAAAATAAAATACTTAAAAAAAAGAACTAGAAACATAAATTCAAACGCACTTCTCATAGAACACTATTGTGAATGTAATAACATGGTTGCATTTCCCGTGATATTTTTCTCATGATATCAAATATCACGGGTTGGGTATGAGAAATTTGCCGAACCTCCAAATTTGACAAGACGTGTATTTTGTTATTGTGCTCGGCAAATTTATCACACTTATGTCATCTCGGCAAATTTGCCAGGCCAAAATCACACAGAGAGAACAACCTTAGTACTATCTACCAGGGCCTCGAAGCAAAAGATTTTTGTCATGAGCTCCTGTGCACTTTTTTGTTATGTGCTCTTAGCTCCCAGTAATTTTGCCGCTGGTTAGTTTGGCATAAATTGTATGGTGAGCTGTCAAATAAATTGCTTAACTGGACAAAAATCTGTGGTTAAGTGCTTAACCGGAGGTTGAGTAAACGGCCCTTATGATAAAAAGCGACGCTTAACGCGTACTTGAGACATAGGTAAACTCGATTCTATTGGGCATATAGGGCGTATGTTTTCAGGATTATCCAGTATTGCTTTAAAAACGTCTTCGGACTTAAACCTTCCTTTATTCTCTATATTCTAGCTTAGAAAAAAGTGGCTAAATGTATTTATATGTACATATCTATACATATATAGATATGTAAGAAGCTAAGGTGGTGGTGATTTTAGCTCAACGTCCGCTTCTGTGTATGATTTGAGCTACAGCTCCAGCAAAAAGCCTCACGTCATGGTTTAATCAGCAGAAGGTTATCTTAAAAGATCAGCCGGACTGAGTTTCTGTAATTGAACTATATCAATCTTTTCGACTGAGTAACGTTATAATGACGTCAATCAATAAATTCTCACCTGCCTTTTAGGTGGTGACAAAGTGTGGAACGCCAATTTGATCGGCAATTTTCGCGATTTTGTTACAAACTCAGTTCTGATTTGAACTGTGTATGTTTTCTAAAACTGTGCGAATGTCTAACAAGACGAATTGGAAAAAAAATTTGGTTCTAATTCAATGAGTTTTTAAGCTCTCTTCTCTTTCGCAATGACATTTTACATAAAAACAATAATTGCAACAAAGTAAGAAATTGTTATTAGGGCTTTGTTCAGAAACTCAGTTTGAAGCGCAACCTGCTTTTGTAGTACAAGCAGAGCGTTCATAAACGTGAGTTTTGCATGAAGCGTCGCTCATCACAATCATCAAAAAAATAATTACTGCCGATGTTGCGTTTCATGCTGCGTTTCTGAACATACCCTATATATGAATTTAGTCACAATTGCTTTCGCTATCAGTATCCGATAAAAACTCATATCGAGTAGAGTGCGTGATTCCCGTTGAAGTTGTTTGATTTGCTTATAAACCGGTTTCGGCGCTGTGCCGTATCTTTTTCCATTCTCTTATTATTGTCATTTTAGCCGCTTTCGAATCACAATTTCTCGCTATAATTTTCTCTGCGACTAAGAGGCGACTAAAATCCACCGGCCTAGAAGTAGTGATGGGACAGGGGTAAATACCCAAATGGTAAATTGGGTATTTACCGGTAAATACCCAAGTATTTACCCAAGTACCTGGGTATTTACCCAAAATGTGGGTATAAACCAGAATTAAGAAAGAATTTAATTTTTTAGTATGAAATAGATTTTTAGTGACAAATGAAATTATGGCTTTGTTCAGAAACTCAGTTTGAAGCGCAACCTGATTTTGTAGTACAAGTAGAGCGTTCATAAACCGTCGTACCATACGAAAACTAACATCAAATTTTTTGTGGCTGACGAAAAGTAAAAAGTTCAAGTTTTGGCCGACGAAAAGTAATAAAATCGAGTTTTGGCTGACGAAAAGTAATAAAATCCACTTTTGGCTGACGAAAACTATCAATTTCGTTTAAACAACAACAATTTTAATGTAAAAACAGTATATAATTACTGATACTTTTCGTCAGCCAAAAGTCGATTTTATTACTTTTCGTCAGCCAAAACTCGATTTTATTACTTTTCGTCGGCCAAAAGTCAAATGTTCTACTTTTCGTACAGAATTTTTTTATTGATAGCTTTCGCCAGAAATTTTAAATATGTTAGTTTTCGTATGGTACGACGAAACGTAAATTTTGCATGAAGCATCGCTCATCACAATCATCAAAAAAATAATTACTGCCGATGTTGCGTTTCATGCTGCGTTTCTGAACATACCCTAGGTCTGTTCGTTTACGGATATTTTTTGATGTTTTTCGAAAACTTTTAAAAACTAACACTCTTTCGCTGTTTTCTTACGCCAAATCTTCAACAGGGACTGTAACGGTTATGAGTTATATCCAAAAAATTGATTTTTAATCATTATTATTTTTTATTTGTTTAAGTTAATAAAATTAATAAAAGAAGTAAATAATAAAATAATACATAATAATAAAAATAATAATAATAATAAAAATAATAATAATAAAAATAAATAATAAAAGTCCGAGTTGATCGAATATTTTGGTCCAAATAAGATTCATCCAAAAATAATATGTCTATAACCCCAGCTTTAGCTTCAAAGCAAATCGTTAAGATTTCCACCGTTCACTATTCTCATCATTCTTCCCAGCGTTTTTTTTTTTTTTTCAAATTAATAAAAAATTAAGTTTTTTTCTAATATTAAAAATTTATTAATTTATTTAACGAGCGCAGACCTAGGTTTTTTTTATTTTTTTATTGACAGCGAAAAATTCAAAATCTTAAACATTTAGGAGGTTTTTTACGAGGTCGTCGTATTTTACAAGACCACGATGCAACTAGTTGGGCCATGTAAAAGACTTGAAATTTGGTGATATAGAGGATTAAAAGAACTTTTGAAAGTTATTAATTTATTTTTTTTTTTATTAAGGAAACTTATTTAACGAATTGTCAATTTTTTTCGTTGACTTCAAGCTCCAGATCGTTAACTTGAAATATCTACATATGTATGTACATAAATTTATATACATACATACATATGTATATGCAACGCACCAAATCGAATATTAAGGGGCCTTTTGGAACAGTTGCCCTTTGTTTTAAACATTTTTTCTTTCTTTCTTTACTTCTTTCATTCATTCCTTAAATAAAAAATAAAAATAAAAAAATATCCATACTCATGATGGCAAACACCACTTATTTGCGGTTACAATTATTTCCGTAGCTCGTTAGATTCCAATTAGTTTTCATAATTATCGGTGGTAGATACATACACTTATGTATACATACATATATTCATATAGGAATTGGAAAATACATATGTATTTATGTACATACACATATATGTATGTACATACCCTGCAGCGAAACAGCTAACTAGTATGCCAAAATTGTAGTATATTAACTGGTATTCGTATGACAATACCATACCAGTTTATTTTGTCTAGTATTATACCAGTTAAATGCAGTTGAACCACAAACTAGTTATCAAAATACTAGTTTATCAACTGGTATCCAAAGGCAGCATCATACCAGTTTATTTTTATCCAGTATAAAGAAATTTGATGAAGTCCAGCTAGGAAAAGCATTGCAATTGAACAAAAAGGAGTATTTTCAAAAAAGCAAAGGAATTGAAAAAAAACAGAGTGCCTGAATTTTTATACAATGTGTCCGTTTTTTTTTGTTAATTACTGAATATGTATCTTACGTTTTATTTTTGCTTATAAAACTGAACTGTCACCTACATATGTATATCTAAGCAATATTTATTTCTATTGAATGAATCAATATAGTTAATTACATATGAAATAAATAGACTTCAAAATGTATTCTTTTTTTGCAAACCTAAACTGGTATTCGCTGATGTAGCTGCTACTAGTATTTTTCTGACATATACAAACTGGTATTTAACTGGTATTCTCTGATGTAGATGATACTAGTATTTTTCTGACCCACACAAACAGGTATTTAACTGGTATGAGCTGATGCAGAGGAAGACAATTGCCATTTCGTAGGACATTAACACACGAAAAATACCAGATGTTTACATGGGAAATTTACAGTCGGGCAAGTAGTTGACTGTACCCTGAAAACTGGTATAATTCTAGTTTGCAACTGGTTACTTTCGCTGCAGGGTACATACCTTATGCATACAATTAATAATTTTGCTCTAGCGTAGCTATACAAACTACATTCAATGAAGAAAGAAAGTCAGTCGCCAACGCCTTGATAGATTTTTCAACAGAGAATGCTTTAATTAAAAGTCAAATCACCCCTATTGCCGAAGAAAAAGAAATAGACAGAGAGAGAAACTAGCAATACACCTGGCAATTTATTTACATATTGTATTATTTTTATGTAGATCGATAATAAGTTATAGAAATATTTACATACAAATGTATGTATGTATGTATATATGTCGAGACATTTGTATTTATGTAGATACAAGCATGCATACATATATATGTAAAAACATGTTAAACATCAGCCAGAATAGTAATGTAAACAGCATAAAACAAATTGTTGACTAGGTACCTACTAGAATTTTTCAAATGAAATATTTTTGTTTTTTATTTTTTAAAATACACATAAAATGAAATCTCTTTTATTTAATAAAGAAGGAAAGAAAATGCGTTGAATTTGGAATTTAATTTATGAATTTTGAAAAGAAACAGTAAACAATAGCTCTGTTCAATAACGAAAAATTTTTACGAATTTTTCATAAAAAATGACAGCTCTCCATATAAAAATGACATATTTTTGGAAAAATTCGTAAAAAATTTTCGTTATTGAACAGAGCTAATATTAAACGAATTCTTTTTAGAATTCACTTAAAAATTTTTATATTTACATTCATATGTACATACATATATTTAAATGTTAAGTTCATTAATCTTCAAAAAAAAATATCTAAGCAATTCGTACACGGCAAAAATAAGTTCATACATCAATATAAATTGATAATTCTGTCTGATCAATAAAATATGGATGTCTCATTCATACATATATGGACGATTCCAGGATGGCGAACGTGATGTTCGTACGCATTCAAAGCTCAATAAAGTACGCAAAGCGTTAAACATTATTCTTCTTATTTTTATTTTTGGAGAGCACTTGAGTAGCATTACAATCGGTGCAAATAAGAACTACTACCGATTTGAACTTTCTGAGATATTAGCATTTAAACGGCGATGGCACGCGGGACAAATATGGAAGTCACTTTTAGGGCTATTAGAAAACTGCAAAACTCTAAGAATTTTGATTCAATATTACAAAATTAATGAATAACGATTAAAGTAGAATAATGTAGCTCTCCATTGATCGGTTTAGCCTGAGAATATATGCATTCGTTCGATTTTTATAAGCTTAGAAAAATATTCGTAACGGGACATGGCGAACGGGACATAATTTCCCAAACGGCATTGTAATGATTAGTTCAAGCAGGGACCGAAAATAACGGTTATTTTTTTCTAGTGTGATGAAAAGGTTACGCAAAAGTAACGTTTATCTTCTTTTGGTCCTTAATAACCATTGTAAAAACCAAAAAACCGTTTTGGGCCTGAATAACCGTTGTGGCAACCAAAAAAGTGTTTTGGGCTTGAATAACCGTTATGGCAACCAAAAGAATGTTTTGGGCCTGAATAACCATTATTCAGATTTTTATTTTTTTTGGTCAGCTATAACCGAAATTAACAAAATTTTTTTATTTTTGCATACTTGCACATGTAGTGAATATAAGAATAATAGTTAAGAAGAACACGGAAAATCGTGGAAAAATTAAATTTTACATTGCCAAATGTTTACTAATTTCCATTGTTAATTCGGGAGGCTATGTGAGAAAAAGATTATTTAGAAACATTCTAGTGGAGCATTCCATGATTTGTACGGGACAAATTGTAAGAATTTTTACAGTTTCCGATTTGAATAAAAGACACACCAGAATGCTAACAAATAAAATATCTGGTACGTTATTACTGTTAGATAACTCTTATTAAAAGCAGAAACTTGCTTTTGAAATATTCGTGTAAGTGTGAAAAATCTTAAGAAATTTATGCGTTTGTACTGGACAGGGCTGGTCCACCACGATTCTTGGTTTATGCGAACCAGGTGCAATTTTAGCGAAATTAATTGTATTAGAAAAAAAATAAAAAATGTAAATGTGGTAGCACTAATATAAAGGTTTATTAAAGCCAAGGCTGCACAACGATATCAACAAACAAATTTTGTTTTGCTAAATATCAAACAAGAATTAACAAAAAAATTTTGTTATTTCGTTTCGTTGATAATCAAAAACAAAATATATAATAATATATATATAATATATATAATAATAATAAAAAATTGTTTCCGGCTTACGGCTTCATTTTTTTTGATAATTATCAAAACAGTATTTTTTTGTTAAAAATTTAACGTTAAAATTTTTAAAGTTCAATTGAAAACAAATTTTTTTTCGGTTATTGATAAAAAGAAATAACGTTAATGTGCAGCCCTGATTAAAACAACAAAAATATTAGAGATAAATTTATTTCAAAAGAATTAAAAATGTTGTAATGTAATTTTTTACATGGTTTGTACGGGACAAATGGTATAAATAAATCTTTACAATTTACAGAGAAACCAAAAGGTTATCGAACAAAGTTTCTAGTACATCAATATTGTGTGGCTACTTTCTAAACAAAAATAAAAGCTTGCATTTGAAAAACTGGTATACGTGTGAGAAATCGAAATGTTTGTACAAGGCAAATTTCCCATTTTCCATGGAATACGCCTGTCATATCCAAAAACGGCAATAATATCAATTTAAATGTATGCTTTATCAATGTATGTATTTTTCTCTGTGTATAAAAATCGTTAAATCAGATTCACGAGAAAATTTCGTTTAGAAGTGGAATTAATTATACAATGTAGGAATGTATGTACCAGGCGCGGATCCAGGATTTCGGCAAGGGGGGGGGGGGGGGGTTTTGAAAATTTCTTTTTTTGGAAGATGTTTTTTAAGGGCAGACGCTGCACATAGGTAGATTTTACGAATTTATGCGGCCAAAATTGAAAATTTTAAAATTGGTGCAAATACAAAATCCAAAATCGCTCTACGTTTATAATAGACCGGGCGATAATAAACCGCTCTTCTCGGCTTTTATAGACAACGGGGGTGTCCCTGCCGCTAGTCGAAACTTATTATTCTCTCACTTTTTCGATTTTTTTTTACGTATTTTAAGTAACCCATTTTTAAACGTCAATATTTTCAGTTTTAAGACAGTTATCAAAGTAAACATCATGGATTCGGGTGCTTCAGGTAAATATCATTATTTATTGAAGAAATCGTCAACCTAGCATAATAAAAGACCCACCATTTTGAAGCTTTTAAGCATATCGGCCTTTCTTGAAAAAATATTGTTAATTTTTTAATTCAAAAGCAATTTAGTTATATTATCGCCTCCGATCGATTACCCGTCAATTTCTCTACGCAAAAATGCAAAGCCAGAAATTATCAACAATGGATTAAAAATTGGCCTATTTGGAAAATTACCTGCTTTCGTATTTTTAGTGTTTCCAATTTTTCAAAGTCAAGGAAATACTTATCATAAAAAGGGGCTAAGAATCCTAAAGCTACATTTTTTAGAAGAGTTTTGTGTATGCAATTTTGCAGCTCATTCAATTTTAATATAACAATATGCAACATTCAACTTTTAGAAAATTTTCATTGGCTTTTCGGAAATTTTAATTGGAACGGTCTCACCCTACACCCTACAGAAAAAAACTTCTAAAATTGACGGAATTTTTCACAGCATTGAGAATTTCACTTTTTACACTAAAATGGGGTGGCTACATAACAGTACTCTTAGAAATCTCCTCAAAATCTTCTATAAATTATGGCCTTGCTTTGAAATTTTTAATCCACTTTCAGAAATTTCTACGATTTTTCAGATTTTTTCTATAAGCTCAGAAATCCTGCTTAAAACGATTTTTATTGAAAAATTTTCTATATTTTTAAACTAAAGTAAGAAAGTAAAATTTTCGACAGAACTCTTTGAAATAAATTTAAAAACTTTGGCGTATGATTTTTTTTTTTGAGTCACTGTATATATTTTTCAATAAAATCGACTTTTTACTCAAATTATTAAAATTTTGCATTAAACAAGCAATTTGGAATAGATGTAGACAATAAAATATTTTTGACCGCATAAAACTTGAAAATCTACCTATGTGCGCTGGTGAAAATATGGACTACACCTTAAACACAACAAAATCAAAACCCTCCAAATTAACAATATGTATGTCATCACATAAAGTTCAGGAGATTTCAATTGAAGTTCTAAATAACATGTATAACGTATGTATGTATATTTTTGCATTGGTACGTGCGAATGAGTATCGTATGGTATTGGTGGCAAATTGATCATCAATTTCACTTACCCTTGCATTTAAAGCCAAAATAAATAAGAATATATGTATGTATGTAGTACTTTTTGGTTATATTTACAGTGGCGGACAAAAGTCTACATACACCCCCTATTTTTGCTATACCACGGAACCAACAGCAATAAAAGAAAAAGTAAAAATGCAGTTTTATTTCAAACCTTTTCTTAACTACAATAAATAAAAGAAAACTCTATTTTAATAAGAAATTAAAAAAATACTGGCGAAATTCACAAAATCAGTGCTGACAAAAGTGTACATACAGTACAAAACAAAGCTTTTCTCAGGGAGAAAACTTATCTTAATTCCCTATTTTATTATTATTTAGTATTTAGTAGGTCCTCCCTTTGCATTAATAACTGCTTGAAGTCGTCGTGGCATTGAGGCTACTAAATTTGTCAACTCCGAAGAGGTTATACTGTTCCAAGCCTCTGTTATTCGATCTTTGAGTACTGCTGCGCTAGAAATCTGGTGTTTTCTAATTTTGCGGTCCAAAATCTCCCACACATGCTCTATTACATTTAAATCTGAATTTTGTGGTGGTGTGTGTAATTGCCTTGGCGCATAATATAGTAACCAGTCCTTGACAACTTGGGCCGTGTGCTTTGGATCGTTATCTTGTTGGAAGATCCAACCAGCACCAAGTTCCAAATCATCCACCGAAGGCTTCAAATTTTCTTCCAACAATGATATATATTTATAACGATCCATAATACCTTCGATAAATGCTAATTTTCCAACTCCAGATGCCGCAACTGCTCCCCAAACTATTACGCTGCCGCCACCATGTTTGACGGTTGATACCAAATTTTTCTGATTCATTTCAGGATTTGGTTTCCTCTAAACTTTTGTCCTCCCATCACTTCCAAACATATTGAACTTCGACTCATCTGTGAACAAAACCTTTTGCCAAAAGTCCTTTCCCTTTTCCTTATGTTTATTAGCAAATTCTAAGCGCAGTTTTCGATTTTTTTCACTAATAAGAGGTTTTTTGCGTGGTGTTCTACTACGAAAACCGTTATAGTTCAGATATCTTCCTATTGTGCGTGCATGTACACACTTTTGTGTCATGTTTTCTAAGTGTTCGACCAATTTCGGAGCAGTGACTTTTGGATTTATGTTCACTTCTTTGAGTATAACGCTTACATCTCTGCGGGATAGTTTCTTCGGTCGGCCAGAACTCGGTTTATTTTCGGTACAACCATTACTTTTGTGGTTTCTAACTATCGTTTGTACTGTTGCGCGGCTCAACTTTAATAGTTTTGCCATTTCACCATATGATTTGTTTTCCGATTTGTGTTTTATAACTGAATTTCTGACATCAATTGAAATTTCTTTTCGCGGAGCCATTGTTAATAGTATAACGTGCAAACAAAAACTGATTGATATAACTGAATAGTTGCAAAAATAACAAAATCGATCGAAGAAACAAATAACGGTATTTTACCGTTATCACAACGCAGCGTAGAAGTGTGCACGAAAGTAAACTCATGCTGTATGTACACTTTTGTCAGCATTGATTTTGTGAAATTCGCCAATATTTTTTTAATTTCTTATTAAAAAAGAGTTTCATTTTGTTTATTGTAGTTAAGAAAAGGTGTGAAATAAAACTGCATTTTTACTTTTTCTTTTATTGCTGTTGGTTCCGTGGTATAGCAAAAATAGGGGGTGTATGTAGACTTTTGTCCGCCACTGTATATTTTTAATAGAATTTTTCTTGTTCTTGTTTTTATATACTCAAATTTTTAAAAGATTAATTTAAACAAGAATTGCGAAATGCCTCTGAAAAAGGCAATTTCTCCAACGATTCAGACATTTGTGACCAAATTAATTCTGTACAATCCCGATAAAAATAGGGATAAGAAAAAAAAGAAAATAAATTTGCGATTTGGCAATTTGCGAATATCATTTGACAAATTTGATTTTATGCACGTGCGTTCAAACTTTTTTCGCATGTAGGTACATATTTTGGATCTTATGTGGTCCAACCATTGCTTTTGGAATGATAGTTTTCCTTGACCAGTTTGGGAAATTTGGGCGCAGAATCTATAAGGGCATTAATTTGGGATCTATGATAAACCACAAGGGGGGAGGGGTTTGAACCCCCAAACCCCCCGTGGATCCGCCACTGGTATGTACATATATATGTATGTAGTAGTGGGGCTTTCTTTTCTGATTTCCAGCTCGCACATATGTAGAATAGCTCAGTGCCTATATGGTGGTTAACGATACAAAATTTACACCAAAATTAATTTTAATGGAATAATTGCTGTCGACGGTCTTATTGAGGCAACTTTGCAGTACTACATACATACATATATACATTTGTGTCATATACTCTGTATGTATCCGCATGACAATTATTGTACAAAATTGCTTCATGAAAAGAGCGCAAGCAACAACTATGCACGGTGGTAAAGTCGCAAGTATCAACATTTTTCCAACTAGAGAATTTCATGATGAAACAGAATGGAAATAATAGAGCATTATGACAGATCGATGACACTGAAGCAGCAGTTGAAGCAGCTACTTTATCTTATACATAAATTCATTTTCTCCAGTTACATAAATAAAACTCATTTGAAGTCTCAATAAAAATACATATTTATTTTAGGCCATTTAAATAGGAATCAAGTTGCATTTAGTAAGTTCGTATATCATGTGAAGTATTCACATTATTCTACGGATATAGATTTATGTATACATATACATACATATATATATATATATATATTATAACGTCTCACATTGACGTTTAGTTATAAATTATACAATATTGTAATAAATAACTTTGTGATACAAAGAGTATGTAAAATACCCTTTAGGAGTAAATTGTTTTTTTTTTTTTTCAAATACATACATTTATAATATATAATATTACAATAAATTAGTGTATACTCGCAGTAAAGAGGAACTATTTGTTATTCATTTAGTTTTTAGTGTTAGCTATAATGTACGGTCGCTTGGTATGCCAAGCTAGTAACTAAGTCTAGTTTGATTGCAACATTTTTAATATATATTTTTTTTTCTTTGCATTCTCTGCATTTTTTTCAACTTCCCGACTAGATGATGAGTTTTGTGTGTTAATTTAATCGCAACTTTTTAAAGGATATGCACCGTTATAGTTATCCACGTAATAAATATTTCTGTTTTCAATTGCACAAGTACCGCCATCACCTCTTAGATAACTAGTATAACTGTAATGATAAGATTTTTTTACATATATTTTGATTTTTAGTTATTTCATATTTTAATAAAAAAAAGAAATAAGAATCACTTAATTTTTGAGCCTTTTAATGACCAGGTTGGTTTTTTTTGAGGAAAACTTGTGTGAAAAAATGAGCATTAAAATGCTCAAAAATGAAGTAGTTATTAAGCATTTTTCTTTTCCAAAATAAAAAATCTATGCACGGATTTAATTTAAAATATACTTACACATCAGAAAAATACTCTGAAAATGACGGCAATGTCTTTGAATTGGTGTTGCCAGTTGAGTTATGATTTTCTTTGCCATCTTCTTCGTTAATATCTTCGTAACTAATATCAGTAATTCCAACATTGTACGTGCAATCCTCAATGGTAGTGAGAGATGGCTGCTGTTGCTGTTGTGAGGGTGTGGAGATGTTCGTTGTTGTCGATTCCGTTGAAGCGATTTGAACATTACAATTGAGCGACGTTGCCGTTGGCTCGTCGTATGCAAATTCTTTGTTGCAGTATACGATAATTTCCGCATCTTCAACACTTCGCTGCTCCTCATCATCCCCAACAAGCTGGCTCGTTGGCTCTTCTTCGTTCTCGCTGCTAGTATTGTAATTATTTTGAGTACTCTTGGCTACGACAGAATCATCATAACGCCAACCATCGCCATCAGCCACATAGCCAAGGCGTTGCAGGTAATCGGCAACGGTCTTCTCCGACATATTAATTAATTCGCCAATTTTTTTTGTTGTAAAATGTGGATAACGTTCGATTAACATTCTAACTTTATCACAATCGGCAACACCGGGACGTCCAGTACGTTGCCCATCAACACAACTTGTATCACCTTTTCGAAATTTTGAAAACCAAATTTGTACAACACGTTCACTAACGGCATCCTCGCCATAAACAGCACAAATTTTTCGCTTTGTATCGGTGGCTGTTTTATTTTTTCGAAAATAAAATAACATTAAACAACGTAAATATTCTTTTTTCTTTTCCATATTTTTAAATCTTTTTTATTATTAACTTTTTTTTTGTGTATTTAAAAATTTTATATTTTTTAATTATTAATTTAATTTATTAATTCTTCACCAATCACCAATTAAAATTTATTTCTTCAATCAGTAATTAGTTAATTCAAAAAACCAAAAAACGCGCTGCAATAAAAACTTCGTTGAATGATTGTGGCTGAGATGAAATACGCCAAACAACTGAATCCAGAAATTAAGATTTCCTTCTTTCGAGCTCGTTTCTCGATATCATTGTTGTAATTAGTAAAAAAGCGAGATTATATATTTTTTTCTACCCTTATCTACATACATAATTTTGTGTGTGTGGTGCTTCACGTTCACGTTCATGGAGCACACGAGCACGTACCTGCTTTTGTGTCTCTTTTTTAAATCATAAACAATACCCATGTGGTAAGCTTGTGTAAAATGTGACGGTGCCGGTGGAAGGGGTAGGTGGGTAGTTAGACAGGCTGCATGGCTGTGTGGCAGACTAGCAGAGGCAGACAGGCAGGCAGGCAGGGATACAATTATGTATGTAAAAAACACCCTTGCGAGAGATGAGAGCGGTTTTTTATATTATTACTTGTATTTATGCATGGGGGTTCGTTTGTTTGTCTGGACTTATGACTGAACTTATGATTTCAACCCCGTATATGACTTCAAATTTTGATAAGCGGTGGTGACTTACACACAGAATCCGCGAGTGTAGATGAGCATAAAAAACACCACGCAAAAATCGCGTTAATTAATTTTTTTGTTTTTCCATACAGGTCATAGAATAAAAAAATGTAGGCCCCATAGTTTTGGAAAAAGTAATCACATACATAAAATATTCGCTAATACATATTCATACATAATGTACATTTGATTTAAAGGAAAGTAGAATTTTCGTATAGGAAAAAATAAGTTTGCAGGGTTTTAAGTAATTTTTTCCATTCACATTTGGCGATACAATTTAAATAACGAGAAAAAATATATGAAAGCAAAGTAACCACGGCGACATAGAAAACTCTGGCATACGTGAAAATGTGTATGCAAAAAGAGAGTTGGTCGGTATTTAGTGGGTGGAAATACTTCTTTATATGTATGTTATACGAAATAGGGAGCATAAAATGCGCAAATAATAGATGTTTAAGCAAATTTTTTAAGGGCGCAAAATATATAAAAGATATATTTAAACAGGTGTGTTTTTTTTTTTTGCTTCTGTGGTATACAGCCTTTATTCGCTGTCAGACAAAGTATCTACATATGTATAAGTGTAGTTTTGTTTCATTTTTTATGTATTGATAATTCATTAATATTTATTTACGGGTAAATTAGAAAAATAATTGGAATTTCAACATAAGAACTTAATTCAAATTACATACATAATATTCACAGAATAATAGAAAATATGGGGGTGTATTCTTAACAGAGAGCTGTTAGGTGGGGTTGCTAATCATAAAAGGGAGGTTATGGAGGGTTCTTTTAATCATAATGCACAAAATAATTCGTTTTCACCACTAGAAAAAGTACTGTTGGCTTATCCAAATTTATGAAATATGTATAATGAATTTCGTTTAAATTGACTTGCAATCTTTTCTTTTAAAAAGTTGTTACTTTTTAACAACTTAGAAATTGGTTTTTTTTTATATGCCTTCATTTAGTTACAAATTTGCGATAGTCATTTTTTAAATTCATTCTTCACAATGATTACAACTATCAACAATAGATATCTTTCACATTTTTTACTTATTTTGGCGTGTTTAAAAATTATAAATAAATTCGTATCTAACTTATGTATATGTAGTATATATTAGATGTATAGTTTAAACATCATCTAGACCCGCTAGAAAGGCAAATTTATGTATGTACATATATTTTTTTAGTCTGTACCCAGCAGTATTTATCAGCTGGAAAACAGCACATATTTCTTATTGAATATTCAGTAGAGATGTAGTTCTAAAATTTGAACTTCCCCTTTCGTTTTTATATAAAGGTGGCGTCGAAAATCAACTACCTAAAAACTACCGAACGAGAAGGGAGAGTTTCTGTATGAAAAAAAGCCTGAATACGCAGGGAGAATTTCCATATCATATATTTTCAGTACACCTGATGTCCTCACTGCGTGTTCAGTTATTTTTTCAGCAATGAATTTTGAACTCAGTTTCAGGGTATTTTTCATACTGAATATTCTACTGAATATGCACCTCCTTACCTCAAATACTGCTGGGTATGTACATATATACAAAGAGAGAGACTCCTCTACCACCCACACTCAACATTTAAACTTGAATTCGGGGTGCAAATATGTAAATTTTGCAATTTCCAAATTGAGCCAATTGTTATTCGTTTCATTATATGTGTGCACTTCGCGCTGTAAACTCTGCAGTGTATTGACTGCTTGAATAAGCAATTCATTAAATTTTACATTATTTTCCAATGATTTCAAAATGGGTGTTTCACTATTGATTATGGTTTGCGTTGTTTCAATGCAAGAACCATAACCAGAGCATCCCGATAAGTCAGAGGATGGTGGCTGTACCGAGAGGTCAAGTGGTTGTACTATGTTGTTCTGAAACAATAGTTCTTTCTTGATTACACTTAAATTGGCACTACCCATTTTATAATCTCTATTATTAGCACTGGAACTTGTACCATAACTACTCACATCGCTGGGACATGGTGTTATAGCACCACTAAATGTAGTTGCAACACTATATCCATATGATTGATCGCTATTGATGGCATGAAGAGGAGGGGCCAGAGTCAAATGTTCAAGATTTTGTGTCATACCTATTTGAGGATTATTTACCACATTATGGGAATTTAACATTCCATACTCTGTTGTTACCCGTTCCTGATTTTCCAAAGTTTCTACCATCTGTAATATTTCAAAACATATAATTTTATTTATTACGGTTTTAGTTCAAATTTTACTCACTGGGGTATCGTTTTTATGTAAATCCATTGGAGTATTAGCTTCCTTTATCATCAGCTCTTGTGTTCTCTTCGTAATATTAATATTGCCGACGGTACCTTCATTAGCACATTGCTTGAGACTATAATTGAGCGGCTGTTCATCATTGTATGCGTTCATTAAAGCTAGGCTGTGTGTTCTCTCAAAAGCCGGAGTGACCAAGAAGTGATCGATCATGTTCCACTGAAAGAGCGAGAGCAAGAAAATTATAATAGGCACATAGGTACATATGGATGTAGGTATAATTGTGCATATATATGCTGGTAGAGTCCAGTTTGGAGTACCGCGAGATTTAAACAATAGCGATGATAATGGGTAAAGCATCAAACAATGCATATATTCATATGTATGCACATACATTGAATGTACAGATATACATATATGAATATGTATGTACATACATATCGCTAGCTTAGAGAGCAAATTTGCTAAGTCAACTTTTATGAAAAAGTGTATTTTTATCAGGGACCGAAAATAACGGTTATTTTTCTCTAGTGTGGTGAAAAGGTTACGCAAAAATAACCTTTATCTTCTTTTGGTCCTTAATAACCATTATAAAAACCAAAAAACCGTTTTGGGCCTGAATAACCGTTATGGCAACCAAAATAGTGTTTTGGGCTTGAATAACCGTTATGGCAACCAAAAAACTGTTTTGGGCCTGAATAACCGTTATTCAGATTTTTATTATTTTTTGGTCAACTATAAAAATCAAGCCTATTTATTTGTCAATATTTCTGGACGATATTCGTATCAAATGATAGGTGTTGAGCAGGCTTTTACATAGAGGTGTATTTGTTAAGATTCGTAGGTCGGGTTCCCAGTTATGGGTGAAAAGTGGACCCGGATGCCCTGGAATGTTTTAAGCAATATTGGTATCAAATGAAAAGAGGTAATCAGAGCTACAATCAATGCTCAACACCTTTCATTTGGTACCAATATCGTCCAGAAATATTGACAAACAAATAGGCTTGATTTTTATAGTTGACAAAAAAAAATAAAAATCTGAATAACGGTTATTCAGGCCCAAAACAGTTTTTTGGTTGCCATAACGGTTATTCAAGCCCAAAACACTGTTTTGGTTGCCATAACGGTTATTCAGGCCCAAAACGGTTTTTTGGTTTTTATAATGGTTATTAAGGACCAAAAAATTTTTTCTCATGATAATGGTTAAATATGACTTTTAACCCATTTCTCTTATAACCGTTACGTCCCTGATTTTTATGTAGAAAGCTAAAAAATTAAATACGCACCAAGCTAAGCAGGGCGCTCACTCTGTAGTTCTATTCGAAAGCGATATTAGATTCGAATGTACATTCGCATTGTACATATAGAATATATCGACGCCTGAGTAAAAGATCACCCTACCCTACCGTTATAGAAAAAATTTTTGCAATAGGGTGATCTTTTACTCAGCCGTCGATATGGAATGAATTCGAAAGCAAACGAATTTTCTTTCAAAACGAATTATGTAGAATGAGGGCCCAGGTCTGTGATACTGTTCATATTTCTACTAGTTATTATTGGCTAGGTCCAAAATATTTACATAGTCCGAAAATTATTTTTTCATTTCGAAATTTTTTTATTTTTATTTTTTGTCTCTACTGTAAAGTTTGAAAAATGGGACATAGCCAATTTGCACTCTAAGCTAGCGATTGTACATACATATACATACATATGTCCATATTTACGCAAACATCAGTATTCTTGACGAAGCGCAGAGATATGTATTTTAACGGTTTGCTATGCTCCAAATTATCACCGCATGTGGGTAGACTTTTGTTGGCGAACAATGTACGCCGTATGCACACACCTTCGTAGGTATGTAGGGCCGTAATAATAATACCTACTCAGGCGCGGATATAACTATATATAACGAGTTTTAGGCCGAGCTTCTCTTTCAAATCTAGGCGTGCTCCTTAATTTTTTACATAATTGGGTGGACCGAATAACCAATTCATTTTTTGTGAGAAAGGTTTCATGGACGCATCTTTTGAAAAGCCGAATTGGAAAATTAATTATATTAAAATTTCTGGTTTTGGTCCGGGTTCGAACTCGCACCCCTGGCATGGCAGGTAAGCACTCTACCCACTATTCCAGAGCGACCACCGTACACAAATATATGTACGAACATATTTATGTACAAATGTATGTGATACAGGTATTGTTAACGGCTTCTTATGATTGTTAATATGTCTTGTACTTTTTTTTATTGGATTGGTAGAATTAAGCTTAAAAAAATTCTTAAGTCTTTAATAAAATCCATTGGAGTAGTTTGCTGCAAGCTCTTATTAAACAGACATACAAATGAACATGCGTACATACATGCATACATGTGTATGTACCCTGCAAAAAATGCGATTAATCCGGGACGTGTCCGGGATCAATCGCAAGGGAGCATGCGACTAATACAATTTTACATCCCTTTATATGGAGTGAATTGATCGCATTTGTTCGAGCATGTCCTATGAAGAGACTAATTGTTCAACTTGTATACCCGAACGGGTACCAATGTAGATTAATCACTAACATACCGAACGGGTACAAATGTAGATCAATCGCTTTCATCCCCAACGGCTACAAATGTAGATCAATCGCTTTTATCCCGAACGGGTACAAATGTAGATCAATCGCTTACATCCCCAACGGGTACAAATGTAGATCAATCGCTTTCATCCCGAACGGGTACAAATGTAGATTAATCGCATTCATCCCCAACGGGTACAAATGTAGATCAATCGCTTTCATTCCCAACGGGTACAAATGTAGATCAATCGCTTTCATCCCGAACGGGTACAAATGTAGATTAATCGCTTTCATCCCCAACGGGTACAAATGTAGATCAATCGCTTCCAGCACGAACGGGTACAAATGTAGATCAATCACTAACATACCGAACGGGTACAAATGTAGATTTTTCCAAGTTGTTCGCCAAGGCAATTTTTAATAACAATCTTTAAAAAACTTTAAATGTTCATGCATATATAAATAAAGATTATATAATGTTTTACTTTTAAAAAAAATCTCAATAAATAAATAAATAAATTGTAAGTTTTGAGTATGCATTATATGAGCGTAATGTAAAGGATTTTTTCATAGAATATTTTAGGCAACATTTTGTTAAAATTATTATTCATCATTGTTATTAAAAGAAAGGGTGTTCAATTCGTTTTACCGGTTGCTCTACAATTTTTTAAATACATTGCATATTGGAGTTAAAGCCTGTATGGAGAAATGACGTTCCATCATGAACGTCGAATTCACGTCCCTTCTGACGAATAAATACATGAGACGTTCTCTTGCGAACGATAAAAAATCCGTCCCTTATGACGGCAGGAAATGGAAATATCTTGTGAAGGACAGCAACACACGTCCCTAATGACGGAAAGGCATGTAAATTTATCTTATATATATATATATATATATATATACATATATATATGAATTGTATTCTCGATCTAGGCTAAATAAGCCGTAACAAATAAATAAATAAAAAATAAAAAAAAAATATTTTTGTAAAATTTCTACATTTAAGGAATCTAGATTTGTACTCGTTCGGAATGAAAGCGATTAATATACATTTATACCCGTTAGAGAACAATTGGTCTACAATTAGTCTACATTTATACCCGTTCGAGAACAATTGGTCTACAATTAGTCTACATTTATACCCATACGGGAACAATCGGGGACTAATTGTGGACCGATTGTTCTCGAAAGAGATCAATCCGGGACAAATATCTTTCGGTATTAGTCGCATATTTTTTTGCAGGGTATATCTGTGCAGGACAATGTGTATAGTGCGATCGAACTTTCGATTTCGGTTTGCCCATTAATCAGTTCCATATACATACATTAATATATGTATGCATACGTACATACATATTTATGTATGTATGGCCGCATGTTCGGCTTTGATGGAAACAACGTCGAATTTTTTACTTTAACCGAATACTATTCCCAAACCTTTGTTTCGAAAGCAATTTTCATAGGGTGCGTTAGCAATTTACTTTAAATTTTTCAAGGTATTTCGAGACGTAATAAGTGAAGTAATCTATTTTGCATATTTTGGTTGTCGTTCTTATAAAATTAACAGAATAATTTTTAAGATTATTGTTCAAGCAACTGAAATCAACTGGGCGTAGTTTTTTTTTAAACAAACATTGATAACTTTTAAACGTTGTTCCCACCGGTTGGCTATATTTATGTATAGTTTCAACCCTTACCTATACATATTATTTTAATTATTAAAAACGAATCGTTTAGCTCAGATTGACTTTAATATAGTTTGGATTTAGGACAGGCATTAAACCAAATCTTTCGGTTTCGAAATTGCTTTCGGCCATTCAGTATTCGATCAGCATCTATTGCAACAACCATAAACATACATTACACAGGATACCCATATTTTTTACCTTATGTATGCCCGGCTGTTCGATCTTAAGTTGGTTTTGCTTTAATTCATTTTGTTGGCTACGATTTTGTTGTTGTAGCTGATGTCGTTGGTATGCTGCTTTAATTTTAAACAACTGCGAAGGTGGTTGCGTCAAGCTTGGCATGCGTCCATTGTATCCATTGTGTGATGAGCGTCGCCGACTGCGAGTGCTATTGATATTGTGGCGGCGAGTTGTCTTGCGATTTCTGAGAAAGCGGTCTCTTCTTTCAACCAAGGCATTCACTTTCATATCATATATTTTACCCATTAAATCTGGATGTCGACGCTGTAATATATGCAATATGAAAACTCTAATGACTAGCTCCAATTGGAAACTATACATAGTTAACTGAACTTATATACCTTAATATGCATATGGAAATTTCCTGTTGATCGCACACTCCCACGGTACACACGATCTGGTGGACAATTGCAGCACTTTACCGTAACATTCTCACCGTCTTGAGTCTGTATCTCAAAGAGCTCTCCATTAAGTATATAAGGAATATGAATACTGCGTGGTTGCGTCGATCCATTGGAGTTAAAGCCATCATTATTGTTGGTTCCACTAGGATTAATTGATGTAACTATGGGATGTTGAGATTTCGATGGATCAGCTGCATTACAATATCCTTCGGCATTTACTGAACCTTCCACAGTGCTCGACAGTGATTTATTTATCTCCATTTTTATTATTTTTAAAATAGCATGAGTAGGTACAGTTGTATTATTTGTTGTTATTGTTATAGGAAGAGAAGTATCGATCGATTGCGCTGAAATTGAAAGATCCGCACTAACCGGAATCTATTTACGAAATAAATTAGTTCGCGTCGCTTCTCATTTATGCACTTTGTGACCTTGAATTAAACATTTTCGGTTACAACAAAACACAGCAGAAAAAGAACAATAACAAATTGTGCTGATAGATAAACTTCTTATGTACACAACAAATATGCATGTACGTTTCAAAAATACTGTTATATTCACCTGTAATTCACTTTCGGCTGGTAGTATTTCTTTTTAATGTTTTACAAGCCCCAATAAGACCAATTAGATTTTCAAAGAAAATATATGTACATATTTTTCTGCTCAAGAAAATTGACCACTCAGTTTAATTTGCCTTTAGGTTTGTGTCTCGGCTTTACAGTCTCGTTACTGCATCTAGCACATATACAATTATTAATTTATGGTAGTTTGCAATGCTGTAGTCAGCGTTACGAATATTTTTGTCATTTTCCATATAAAAATCGTCATTTCAGCAAAAAATCGTAATAGTTTGCTTCTTTCTTATTTTTTACTAAAAACATGTTGTAAACAAAATCTTTTTTAAAAAGATAAGAATTCATACACATTTGTATGTACACATACATATAAATGAATTGGTATTTGGAAAAAAGCTTGCACATTTATCTAAACATTGCGCTTATATAATGATAAAAAAAAATCATATTCATTGTTCATTAATACTAATTCATAACATTTAGCCTTGAAAAATAATATATAAAATATAAGGATTTGTTTCATGAAGACAACCATTTAATTATTGTACTAAGATGGTTTGAAGATTTAATAACGTCACTTTTACTATTTAATATAAAAAAATCGTTATTTGTTAAGAAAAACCATCAAATTGTCATTGCTTTGAAAAATCGCCAACATGGCCATAAACGGCCTTATTCCGGCGTGGTAACATAATTTATTTTATGGTTACAAAATGTTACCACATATTGAGGTGGTAACTTCATTTTCCTGCTGCCAGAAAACTATCCGATTCTTTATTTTACCAGTAAAGTAATATAACTTCGCCGGAATAAGGCCTTAAGCAGAAAAGTACACAAAAACCATGATTAATCAATCGACGTCCTTATACCGTCACCCAACTGAAAACGAAATTTTTACATAACCAACATTTTGATACTTGGGCTAACTTTTCAGACATTCATTTCCGACGTACATGGGTATGAGCTGCAAAAATACAAACACTTTCTTGAAGATCAATTTCATGAAATTCAATAAGTATTAAAAAATAAAAATTTAATTACAAACGCTGTATGCTGTGGTTAAACACATACGGACGTATGCAGCACCAAAACGCCACGAATGAATATTTTTGCTGGCCGCTCAATCTGGTTAGTTTATGCATTTATACACATATTGCACCCTTAATCATAAAGTGTCAGAACTAAAAATTTTTGAAATCGGGTGTTTCCATAAACTGGTACACAAAATATTTCTCTAGCGACTGCCAAAAATCTTCTCCCACCCGTAGGTATCTCTTTTGACAGAAAAAGAACCATTATACGTGGCCGTTTGTCATATCATTGCCTGTAAAGAAAACCGATTTCTGGCTCTTTAGAAAATTTTTGAATTTTGAGTTGTGTCACTTTATGATTTAGGGTGCGATATGTAATTACTTCAAAGTTAGCAGACTTTTGGTAAAGCTCATAGCGTTCGTTGAAATAATGTATTGAACACTCCGTTCTGCGAGGGAAAATACAAAATTTTTTTCCAAGTCCTTTCTGGCTCTTTTTTTTCGCTTTGATTACTTCAATGGACGCTTTGGCTTAGGGCCGTTTACTCAACATCTGTCTGCTGTAGACGTCTGCACGTACATATGTACCTGCATAATTCCGTTGGTGATCGATTAAACTGTTAAGCATTAGGCTATGGTAAACAGATACAGAAGGACGAGGTAGTATTAAAGAAATTAGGCGAACAATTAAGTTGGAAAGAAGAAGACCAATAAATTGTACTCCTGCAATTATCTCTTCACATGCCATGATGAAGCTAACTGAGTTTTTCATTTGAAGAGTGATTTATTTGACCACGTAGCATTGTATTTTGCAAAAGCAATCTAAGTTCTCATATTAACGAATCTGGGAAGAAGTGGACGGAGAAGAGGAAATTTTGAAACTTTGCACACGTATCCTCATCGAAACGTCAACGGCACGAAATATGTTTGATTGCAGTACGATCACTTATAATATGTAGGTATGCACATGATACGTGTTGTCAAGGTGCCGAACGATGGAGTAGAATTTATTTAATTTAATTATTCTTGCCATCAAAGGTGAAGTAAACGATGCAGAAGAGAAAACAAATAATAAGAGAAAACTATCCAACAAAAGCCTTTACAATACAATTATCTTATTTTCTCATTTGCAAACAAAACAATTAGAAAATGCCGATATACATACTTTCGTACCTATGTATATGATGATGAATTGTCATCTATGCTGCATCACAGTCGCCGCGCAGTACGCTGGCTACAACGATCATCATGATATGATTTTTAATATATGCCCAGAAAAAAAATCTACACCTTATTTAAGGTTTATTCCAGAAGTTTTAAAGGCTTAAGAATTAATGCCTAAAAATTCTAGGCGACAAAAGTTACTACAACTTTTCCTGATTTTCCTGTGTTAATGTAATCAGGCTATAAGGACTACTCTCTCTCCTCACACCCTCTCCCTCACTCACTCAAACGGTGATTTAGTCCAAACCATCTGATTTATGTAAGCAAGACATTCTGATTTATGTAAACATACAAATCTCAGTGGCCAAATTTATAAAAGCTATTAAATCTAGAAAAAAATTCCATTTTTGATTGAAAAACTTGCCACATTTTCTGCTTTGTATTTATTTGTATTTATTGGTTTGAAAAATTAGTACAGCAAGATTGAATCTTTAATAGTACAACACATATTTATATATGGAGATCATATTAAATTGTATGTAAATATAATAAGGTCTTTATCTAAAATGATAAACTGCTGGTAAATGGGATAAAGTGATAAAATAATAATTGTGATAACTTATCTGTCAAAATATGTACGAAAATATATTTAAGCAAAGTTTATTAATTTAGAGCGCTTTCACATTACTCGGTGCGGTATCGGATCGACAGTTTTGGTTTTTACCGCAAGTATACCGAAAGATTACCGACCATATGCATTTCAATTGGCACTTTCACATTAGTTTTGCATACATGAAATCGGAGCGGATTAATTTCGGTATACCGTAACGCGGTAAGATCGGTCAGTAAAATTTGAGGAGTTACTGCATACATTTTTGCGGCGTGATAAAAGAAGAAGAACAAAGTCAGTAAAAAACTCGTTTCGGCTATAAATGTAGCAAGTTATAATGTCTTCGTCTTCGCTAGAAGACATTATTGTTATTATTGAGTGATTTGTTGAAGTTAAAAATTTTGTTTTGCAAATTTCGATGTTTGTTTTCCTATTTTCTGCCGAGATACGCACCGAAAGTATTCCCACAAGTGTGAAAAACACAGCAACGCGGAATCGTTGCGGTAAGCTGAAAATACCGAGCAAAAAATGTCGATCCGATGTCGTACCGAGTAATGTGAAAAGGCCCTTACCGAATGATTTTGTTGCGTAAATTTATAAATTTCGGTAAAATTCAATTCTGATACATTGTCAATTTAAAAAAGAGAAATTGTATTTAGGTGTTCCGAACGTGTAGCACGACGACTGCCGATTGCACTAACACACATAAAAACACACATAAACACCGCAGGACAAGCGAGATTGTAAATTGCCAAGGGCCTTTAGTGATCTACTTTGGTGTATCCCATGATTCAAATAAAGAAGATTGTGCACTCAGCCACATTCAGCAAAATATTCATCGGTGAGACTGGGTTCATTTTGGTTAGTACGTCATCAACTACGTTATCGACGAGAAAGAGAATTTGCAAACATGCACAAAATACCTTCATTGAACTATTATTCACACAAATAAATACGCGGCACTTCATTTTTCTCTATTTAAAATAGTTTTTTAACATAAATTTCACATTTATCGCACACAATCATTAGTTATTAGAAAACCGGAAACGAAACTGTGTGAAAGAGAACTTATGTTACTACGTCACTAAATCAGCTGATTCTGTCAAATTTTGGATGAACGCATAGCGGTACCGCTGAATGCACAATCTTCTTTATTTGAATCATGGGTGTATCCATAGTGTGCATCACATGTAATACCAAAAAAAAAAACACAACTCTAAAAACTTTGATTGGCAATGCTGCAACTGTCATTTGAAAGTTGTTTACATTCATCAGCTGTTTGGGAAAGGAAAACACGCGTTCTACGAAATTTTCCATTTTATATTCAAAATAAATTTGTTGTTGAGTTTTAAATAAATGAAATGAGTTCGACAGGGGAAAAACTGGATACCGTACCGAATATCTTAATAACAGGTAAATATGTAAAGCTATAGCTTATGATTTTATGTGCGTGTTTGATAAATTACGAAGCCAATTTGTTTTAAAGGCGTTCAACCAGGAGGATGTTTCCAGACTACATCTCGGTCTTTAACTTTATTCTTTCCAACAGCTCAACCGTACACATATTCCTGCATGCCGAAAATTTACCATCAGGGGAAAATTTTCCAACAGTCTACCACGCGTTGAAAAAAAGGACTTGTCGGGCGTTGTAGAGGAGGTCCTGCTTATTCAAAATCCAAAAGTCCCGTCGACCGGAGATATTTGTCAGCTGTAAAATTTACAAAACAAAACCCCAAAACTGTGCAGTATTACCGTATGAAGACACTTATAAAAACACGCACTATGTATATTTGTGTGCAGAACACCTTTTTTCGTTGGCGGCCTTCGGCCGCGCTTCAAAAAAATAACCCTCAGCCGGCAGAAATCTCTTTCTGGGGTAACATCTATGGACCCATCACACTACCAATAAACTACCAACAAATATCTCGTGAACTATAAGCCTCCGCCAGGTTTTGATTTTAGTTTTGAGATCTGTGAGAGGCTTTCTACCTCCCTGAAAAATTCACTTTTCTCGGACCGTGGTTCCTTAATCTAAGGCCTACCCTCTTGGTAGACAGATGGAAATCTGAGCCCATTTATTTATGTACCACGGAGAGTTGGAGTGCTTTCATCTACGCATGTGAAAATGTGCATGTTACCTATGAACTTGTTCAAAATTTCTTCGGTTCATTCTGCATTTCATCGTTTATTTATAGAAATTTCATCAATTATCTAAGTTTGTAATTATTTAATTATTTAACTTCCTTTTTAGGAACCCCAGGCGCTGGAAAGTCATATATATGTGAAAGATTGGCAGATCAATTAAAGCTTAATTGGTTGGATTGCTCTAAAATAGCAAAGGAAAATAAATTTATTGAAGAGTACGATGAGGAATACGATTGCCCCATATTGGATGAGGACAAGGTTTTAACTATTGCTTTTAACGAAAAAAAAAAAACATTAATGTACAATAACATTGCATTCCTTAGTTGATGGACTACTTGGAGCCACTTATGCAACAAGGCGGCAACATTGTGGAATATCACGGCTGTGACTTCTTTCCCGAACGTTGGTTTCAAGCTGTTTTTGTAGTCACATGTACAAATACGCCGCTATTTGATCGACTTAAGGAGCGTGGCTACAATGAGAAGAAATTAAAATCAAATCTTGAATGTGAAATTTTTGGTACTGTATTGGAAGAAGCTCGCGATTCTTACAAACCTGAAATTGTATTTGAACTGAAAGGTGATACAAAACAAGATGCCGAGGAAAGTTTGAAAACTATTAAAAATTGGTACAAAGCTTGGAAGAGAAAATAATTCGTTTCTACATAAATATGCACAGCTTACATTTGCATACATATATGCAAAGTCTTAAACTGATCATTTTAATCCGATAATCTAGTTTATATAGGGTTTCAATATATTTTAAGTATTGTCAATTTTTGTCAACTATTGTTAAAGTTATGTCTTAATGTGTTTATTGTAATGTTTGCCATTATTTATATATAATGTTTTTTTTTCCTTGTAATAATATTATAATACCATCTCTTGTACCATATACATATGTTATTTATATAATTGTTGTATTACAAAAGATATTATATCTTACGGTACTAATATATACTTCAATAAATGAAATGAAAAATGAAATGTATGTACATAGGTATTCATACTTTTATACTTGCATATACATATTTTATATGATCGTGATTTTTAATATTTAACGGACTGAAAAGTCAATAAAGTTGGAGAGTTGAGATCGTGGTTGGAAAAACTTTCGAAAATCCAGAGTCAACTGGGGCTTTTTTTTTTATATAGAAATCATGGACGATCATCCGCCTTTCATACATATTTCTCTGAGCAGGTGCGTTTTTGAAAACTTTTCCTTAACTTGGGCGTAGATACTTCCTCCCAGGTGTCCACATGTAATAATAAAATGGCAACTCTAAACGACGCTTTACAAATTTATGTGGTTGAAGAAAGCATTTCTCGACATACATACATATAACAATTCCGAGGATTTGCGGGGTACTGCTGAGTATGTGCCGAATATTGTTAGTCGGTAATAACCACTAAAGTCGACTTAACTGGTTCTATTAATAAACTCATGTGTTATATTACAACTGTATGTTTCATGGGCCTACAGTTATGTGACTTTGCCAGCAGTTTGTATCAGTAGCGAATTAAAAATAAATAAAATAATATGTATATATATGTATGTAGTTGTACATATGTATATAAAAATCAGTTTTAGAAACTTTTCTATTTCTTCTATTAAGCTTAAATTTAATTACAATTTTGTAATGTATAATTTATGATTAAATTCGGTTATATTTTGAAATTAAGCAGTTTTTGTAATTTTTTTTTGTTTTCAAATTTTTAAAGAAGTGTACAATTATAAAAACTTAAGTTATGCAAAGTAAATTAATTTCTTCTAATCATCTTAAATCGTAATGGACCGTCAGGAGCGTACATAAATGTTACCGCATAATCCAACGGTTTGTGATTGTATTCCAATGTATAATTTCGGAAAATCTGCAAAAATAATAGGCAATTTAGAATTTTGTTTCAAAATGCACTAAAAATTACTTCGTAAAACTCACCTTGGCTAATAAAATTTGCATTTCCAAATCAGCAAAACGTCTACCCAAACACATTCTCGCACCGTAGCCGTAAGGCAGTGAAGCGAATGGATGTAAATAATCGCCAGAACCACCTTGATTCGGTTTTAGCCAACGCTCTGGCTTAAAGGTAGATGCATCAGTGACAAACTCTTCCATTTGTCCGGTGACCAGCGTTGGGAATACAGCCTGTACCTGCAATAGCAAACATAGTTTTGTATAAGTACATACCCAATATACACGGAAAGAAATTTGTATACTTGAATCAAGAAAAATGCTTTCTTGAACTCAATTTAGAAAATTTTTAGGGAAATAAGAAAAATTGACTTAATTATTACTGGAATTAAGAAATTGAGTTTTCCAAAAATGAGACAATTATTTTCTTATTCAAGAACACTAACAAAATCTATAGAAAAAAGTGTTGAAAAAAAATGTTGAAATAAATAAGAACATCTTTTCTTAAATTTACATAAATGAAGAAAATCTTTTTGCTAATATCAAGAAGAATTTAAGAAAATTGTGTTTCGATGAATTGGAACAACAAACTACAGCAAAAAAAATTGAAAATAAATAAGAAAACGTTTTCTTGAGCGAAGTAAAATATTTCTTGCTCAATTTGAACGCCAAAGTTCTTTGAGCATATCAGCAAACTACAGCAAAAAAAAAAATTGAAAATAAATAAGAAAACGTTTTATTGAGCGAAGTAAAATATTTCTTGCTGAATTTGCATTTCCAAAGCAACATGTATTTTTTTCGTTTGCCATCCGCTTTGCATATTTCTGAATATTTCTGCAATTCTCAGATTGTTAGTGAAGCATTTGGTATAAGGAGTTCACTATTAATTGAAATGTTGTCATTTCAGTGAACAAGTCCTAGGAAAATAAGTACTAGTTGACTAATTATGATTTTCTAATCCCTCGGGATTAGTTTTCTTTTTACTTATATTTTAGGTTTTTAATATTTTTGGATTATTTTTACTTGATTTAATATTTAATATTTTCTTATTTACTTAAGCTCGTATAAGAAAAGTTTTACTTGCAACAAAAAA
This sequence comes from Urophora cardui, assembly GCA_960531455.1. Classification (NCBI taxonomy): domain Eukaryota; kingdom Metazoa; phylum Arthropoda; class Insecta; order Diptera; family Tephritidae; genus Urophora; species Urophora cardui. The sequence continues at coordinate 37,704,523 of OY482670.1, read as the reverse complement.
TTATTTCTTAATTATTTATTTCTAAAAACAAGAAAAAAACACTTATCGTAAGTAAATTATTTCTTATCTATTTAAAATCCAATTTTACTTGAAGCAAGAAAATGTTTTCTTATCAGAGATCAGCATGCGATACATTTTTTGTGATTTAGAGTATACTCATAAAAAATGCGGTGGGAGTATGACCGCAACCGCAAAATATGCGATCATAATAAACACCGTACCGCATTTTCTTGATCAATTCCGGTATGCGGTAGTATGGATATCACAACACCGGAAACACCGCATATCGTAAACACCGTATACCGCAAACACCGCAAACACCGCATATCGCAAACACCGCATATCGCAAACACCGCAAACACCGCATTTCCCAAATAGAGATATTTACAATGTTGCCAGTGCGATTTTTTGTTTGTAATTTTTACCGTCATGGATTTCTGATGAAAAATACTACTAATTACAATTTGATTTTAACCAAAGAATACCTATATAGGAAAACTCTCAGGATTGGTTTTTTTTTTTTAATTTTTTCATTGAAAGGGCCACTTAAAATTTAGAGTTTGTTTACATTCCAAATAATTTGACTAATGAATTTCAAAATAAAAATATGTCCTATTTACATGAAATAGAGTTTTTTCCTAAAATCCTTGAATCACATTTATGGTTTCTTAGTAATACACATACAACTATAAGTTTTGTTTACACATTTTTGTTTGTCTGTGAAATAATTCTTTATTTTCCAACGAGGCATTCATTCAATTTTCACAATCGATAAAATTGGCTACGATACATTGATTGAAACCGAAGTTTTTGTCATTTTATTAGAGCAGAAACAATACACATGTTTATTTTTATACATTTTATTATGCGCCCGTCGGAATGAACACTTTTCCGCCAATCTAGCAATTCGTTTAACTGAGAAACATAGTTGAATTAGATGTCTTTTTTACGGCAAAGCTGAAGTACTGAATGTGTCGATCGTCATTTAAATACATTTAATTCAACTATGTTGTCAATTAAACGGATTGCTAGTTTGACGGAAGAGTATTCATTCTGATGGCCCTATTAGTCGTATTGAATTTCAAAAATGAGTTTTTGATTATTTCATTATTGAAAAATATTTTATTATTAAAAAAACTTCCACAAAAAACAAAGCACACAAAAATAAAAAAAAATAATTGAGAATAAATTTGCTGTATATCTTATAATCAGTAACTCATATCTATGTATTTATGTACAAATGAATTTTCAATTGCCTATACCTTTGCAGTGTGTGAAAAATTTCCGGCAACACTGAATAGCATACAAATAAACAAATGCGGTGTTTGCGGTGATTGCGGTGTTTGCGATATGCGGTGTTTGCGATATGCGGTGTTTGCGGTATACGGTGTTTGCGTTATGCGGTGTTTGCGGTATGCGGTGTAAACAACACTAAATACCGCAATATCATTTAGGTTTTCAATCAATGCGGTGGCGGTGAATTTTTTTTCTGGGTACTTATTTTTTGAGCCACTTAAAAAATAAGTATTTTTGCGGTGCTTTAGAAAATGCGGTGCACCGCTGCTGATCTCTGTTTCTTATTTATTTAAAATCCAATTTCACTTGAAGCAAGAAAATGTTTACTTATTTATTTAAAATACAATTTTCTTGGATTTTCTTGATATTAAGAAATTATATTCTAAGTTCAAAATCAAGTCTAATTTTTCTTGTCTCGGCATTGATTCTAGTAAAAAATTCTTTCCGTGTATATGTATGCATGTATGCACATATCTCGAAGGCCATTTCACATCGAATTGGGCAATATTTTAATTACATATGTATTCGTTAACTTGGAACAAGTTGGAAGACATTTTCCAGCCGCTAATAAACTCCACATTAAAAAAAAATTGAAATATCGAATCGAAATTGTATTTTACATACTTTTTGTTTTTACTTACACCTTTCGGTATACGATAACCACAAATAACGGTATCCTCCTGCAGCGTACGTCCATTACCAATAACCGTACTGTACATGCGAAAGACTTCTTTGATGAACGCCTTCAAATAGTGCATCTGATCAAGCTTTTGTATGGAAAGCTCAGTGTCTGGTTCGGGTAATATCCGTTCAAGTTCTTCACGTATTTTTTGTTGTTCGACAGGACGTGTGGCCAGTTGATAGAGAATGGAACAAACGGCCATCGAAATCTAACAAAATTACATATATGCCCGCTAATTTTTTAAAATCTTTTTTGTATGTATGTATATAAGGATGGTTCTCGATTTCAAATTAACTATATTTTTCAGTCGCACCAGCTTAATCGGAAACACACTGGTTAAATATAACGCATATCAATTTTGCTGTAGATTAAAGAAACACATTTAAAGCGCGTTGCACATTGGCCAATGTTCAGATAACCGCATGAAAACAATATTTTATATGAGGACCAAAATTTACATAAATATATGTGTATATGTATATTATGTATACCACTGTGCGACATGCCCTAACCGAATCCAATTGGGACCATATATGGTGTTTTCTAGTTGTTGTTGTTGTAGCCACCAAGACACTCCTCGAAGGTTTTCGGGAGTGCAGGGTAAGTGACATTTCCGGATATATCCGGTACGCTCGGGTACTAGTCCCGACTGTCATGCAAACGATTTTTTTGGCCATTATCAGTCTTCTAGGCCGCACAGTGGTCGGAATGAAAATTCTAGGTGGATAAAATTATTTCTTACATACAAATGGTCACAAATGTCCTTTCCAACTAGTATTCGGTTGCTGATATCGAATTGGTTGCTAGGTTAAAAAAATTTCAGGTTCTTGTGTCATGAAGTGCAGAAATTATTTCAAGTATTTTTATCTGAGTTAGAAATACATATGTATGTAAGTAGATTTAACGAAGTCCTAAAAATATGAAATCAATTGACATTAAATTACTGAATAGTAAGTAACACATTTTATTATAATTTGCTGAGTTCATTGTTCTAAAACAAACCATATAAAACAAGGGGAAAAATAAAAAATCATACCATAGATCCATTATGTAAACTAAAATATCTGACAAAGTAAGAAAAAGTAATGCTTAAGATTTAGTACACGTTTAGTACATTTATTTCTTGATTGGGGAAAATAATTTTCTTTTTGGACGAGTGTGGCTCTAAATTTTGGCACACTGTTAAATGCTAAAAAAAATTTTTTTTATTATACTTACTTAAATTGGTATTTTGACTGACCTAATTGAACAATTTATAAGCTTCTAATGACCCTAATACAAAATCTTTATTCCCACAATAGTGCGAAAAAGAAAACAAATAGTTATACAAAAACTTTGGCCTGCTACGCAAAGATTATTCAAACTCTTTGCTTTAAGAAAAAAATATATATGTAAGGTAGGCAACTTTTGAAGACGCGTAAATACCAAGTAGACTCATATAATGAGTTACGGATAGGACAGTATTGTCACTGGACATTCCATAATAGTTGGGCGACAGAATTAGGCCGGTTTTCTAAGTTCGAGTTTGAGACTTTTGTCCACCTAGAATTCTCACTCCGACCACTGTGGGCCGGTAAAATTTAGTCGCGTTTTACGACAGACATTCCTTACCATGGGTATATTCTTAGCCCCCTAACCCTACGTTTAGGAAATCTTGTGTTAACATTTCCTCCCTACACTTAAGAACCACCCTAATGTAATATATGCATATGTGGTTGTTGGCGTTACCGTATCAATGCCCACTAAGATCAAATCCAGCGCCATAATTGTTGCAACTTTTTCATTTTTCTCGGCAAGTATGACCTTTTCGAGTAGCGATGGCTCACCCTCACGACTGAATCCGTGTTGCTTTAAGCGTTCGGTTGCATTGCCAATATATTTCATACAAACCCTGGTTTGTAAAGATAAACTCTAACATAAATTTACAAGTCAAATCTAGAACTAGGAATATAACTACTTACTCTACAAAGAAGTTCATATTTTTAACGTAGTGCGTCCATAGCGGAGTTGGAAAATATCGCCAATATGGCGCCTTCAATTCTAAAGTAGCAACATTGCGTAGAGCATATTTGGCAGCATCGATGATCTGTTGCGGCTCAGAGTCTGGCGAGAGATTTGGCTCCAAGCAACCAAGTCTAGTATCTAAAGCAACGCGTCCAATGCCTGAAAAAAAAAGAAATAAAACACACAATAATTCGAGGACACAAGTGACACAAGTGCAATAATACTAGTTGCATTCGTGTGCTTTTTCCTAACTACATATAACTAAATAAACATATTGTCCTACAGTCAAGAGCCTATCAGCAATACAAAGCCCTTTTTGAGATGTAGCATTTACCATTCAAATTGCGTACGATTTTCAATGCAACTCTGATTAACGGTTAATTGAGAAATGAGTTGAAATTTCGTGTAAAGGAAATTGAAGGATACATACATACTTGACAAAGGATGACGGAAATTCGTTCCACAATACATCACATACATACATATGTTAGTGAAATGTCATCTACATATTTACTTTTACTTACATTCCAATGACCATTTGTGAATTTCATTATCGAAATCCTCTGGCAATTCTGAATTATGATCTAAAAGCTGTTCACAGCGTTCCAAGAAATCGTTTGTGACCACTTCCAATGGTTTTAAGTATCGTCTAATGGTTGACAATTGTAGCACCGGCTTTTGTACACGTGATCGAAACTGGCGCCAAGGTTCGCCATGTCTAACGAGCATAACGTAAGCAAAGTATTGATATGATTTAATAAAATAAATTAGAATGGCAAAAATCAAAGTAAAAATTATGTTGGACTACGTACACACCCACAACTCCACCGATATCCTCAAAGAAATCTTTGCGTATTTCACTTTTATATTTAACCAAACTTGGCATGGATGGACGAAATGGCGTCGGACCTTCGTTGCGATAACACTATGGAATGGAAGAGGTGTTAAAAAATACATATGTATGTATATTATAGAGTATGTAGGGATTTATTTATGTACATATATGTATATATATATATATACTTATACTATATATATAAGGATGAAAGTTTGTTTGTTTGTTTGTTTGTTTGTATGTTTGTTCCCTATGGACGCCGAAACTACCGGGCCGATCACATTCAAAATTTGACACAATGATCACCTGGTATTAGATTGAAATTATGACCACATTTAATTCTGGTATCTCAACCCCTTCCCGAGATATAGGCCAAAATATGGACCCAGATTCCTCCGAAATATTTTTCTGCATTATTGGTATCAAATTAAAGATATCAATCAGAGCTTCAATAGAGAGTTCATTCCGTTCCAATTTTCCAGTCGGTTCTCTAGATAGAGACCAAAACGTGGACCCTGATGACCCCAAATATTTTTTCGTAATCTTGCTATCAAATTAAAGGTGCTGATCAGGGTATCCATATATATTTTACACTATACGGATATCTCAATCGGTTCCCGGGATCGAGGCCAAAACATGGACCTAAATAGCCCCCGAAATATTTTTGACCATTATTGGTATCAAATTAATGGTATAAATCAGAGCTTCAATAGAGAGTTTATTCCATTCCAATTTTCCAGTCGGTTATCCGAAATATATTAGTAATCATGATGTACACCGATATGTGCACCGGATCGCCATGGAAAGTTTTTGATAAGGAACGTGAGACGGGGAGTAGTATAAGAGGAGGAAGAGATAGGGGGAACGGGAAATGCTGACTGTTGGGGAGACCGATAGGGAAGGGAGTGGCATAGTGGCTGATTTGTCGCAGCGAAGTGGGACGGGTATTTGCTAGTATATGTATATGTATGTCTGCACTTGTGTAATTTCAAACTTGTACGGTAAAACAGTTAAGCGTAGTTGTGCTCACCGTAGGTTAAGTTATAGCGTTTTCTTTTCTACACAAAAGGGTTGTCATGGCGAAGCGCAATAATAGCTCAGATTTGCACTACACCCTGTCGAATTGCCGTCCTCTTCGTATTCAGTGCAGCCCTTCACATATGTATGTACAATAGAATACACTCTAAATGTCACAATTGTGTATACTTTAGCTTTTCTGGTATGACGCAATCTATATAATACATATTATGTGTGCTAAAAAGAGACATAAAAGGTATACTTTTTATTCGTTATTGTTATTGATCAGCTGTTTGACAGGGTCATTGTATGCCCCGTCGATAGCACAGAGGGCAAGAAATCTTGCCCTTTCGAATTTTTTTAGGATTGCCCTTTGAGAAAAGATAGCGATGTGGACTGCGATGATTGCACTCATTTAACAAAAGAACACAACTTTTTGAAGGCACTACATGAGTGCGACATTTTTGTGTAGAAAAGAAAACGCTATTAGCCAAATCTAACGATTGCTAACAACTGTTGCCAATATTGGCGGCATTTATAATTTACTTTGAATTCAGGGCTTTCCAAGTCTCTGACATAAACTCCGGCCCACAACGCTTTATTGCAACAGGAAGTGTGCAGAGCCGAAGCAACTGTGTCGTTGTCTGTCAAATGTTGGACATTGACAGGTAATGCTCCAGAGTGCAAATAGCATGGGCGAGACGGCTTGCAGTCATGCTTCAGCGCATGGAATGGTATGAGGCAATGCTCTCTTAGCATGCCTGCTTACAGTATATTATATGTAGTGCCAGGTGGCAGTTGACGGTTTTGGTGGTGCAAGATCAAAGCTTGACTTTAGCGGCCATTTTAGTATAACAAGCTCAAACATGAATATGAAAGTACATATATTTTTTTTCTTTTAAAAAACTTTGACTTCGGTTTTCCAAGTCACAATTTCCTTTGCGTTACTATTTCGACGGCTGAGAATAAGATCGCCCTATTTCAAAAATTGTTTCAAAAACGCCCTATTCCAAAAATTGTTTGAATAACGTCCTATTTCAGATTTTCGACCGAGACCGAAAATGACGATGCCCTCCAAGTTTTGAGATATTTATGAAAGAAGTTTCAGAGCTCTGAAAGTGAATTCTTCGTCGCTTATATTTCTTTGCTCACACTCAAAAAAAAATTACTCAGATTATGGAAAAACGGGAATGATTTCATTGTTTTGAATACAATTTCAAAACGTGGTATTCTCTTCCCTCTCATATGCATTTTATATACATATATGTACGTATATACTATGAGCGATATTAAAAGCAGTTTTTCCCCTTTTCTTTATTTTTATTATCTCAACAATAATTCACCCCCTCCCCCCTCAATCAGATCGATTTGTATGTGAAAACTGAAAATTCTTTCTTAAATATCTCGAAAATGAGTGCTAATCCGGATTTTCTAAAAACGCCATCGTAATCTGGAGCCATAAATTAAGCTGACCTGTTTCGCCGTTTCTCTGTGGTATTTTTGCCTCCCTACTGTGGAATTTTTTATAAAAAAACCAAGTGTTTAATTTTACATCGTTATAACTTTTTTGTTTGTGAATAAAGGATAGTTTTTTTTGGGGGATTCCTCATGGTTTTTTGAGAGCTTTGTATTAGTGGTCAAAAAGAAAATATCTAGGGATAGTAACTTCAAAATTTTTAATGGTAAAAATCAGAACAACCTTTGAGGTCGAAACTTTATATGAGCCAAATATAGTGCTGGGCGAAACCTTTTCAGCGACATTAAGATGATAGAGATCCGTCATCAAATAAGGAAGTTATTACAAAAAACGCGATTTAGCTGTTTTTAACGCGGGCCTAAAAAATTTTTTTTACACCAAAAATATTTTTTCGACATAAGTGTTCAAATAAAACTGACACATATTAAACTTTTTTTTTGTCCATATAACATGATACGGCTTAATGTACATATCATATATATTATTTCTAATTGGTGTTTTATAAATATCCCTTTTTCTGCTCACATAATTTACCAAAATTAATAAGTAAGGCATCGTTTTAAAGGTATTAATTAGCTATGCATGCGAAACGGTGTTTTATTGGGCGTGGTACTTTCTTTAAATAGTAGTTTGCAAATATAAAATGTTTAAATTAAAACTAAAAGATTTGCGCCTAAAACTATGCCTTCAGAATTAATTTAATCTATCAATTCAAATCTCAAATGCAGATGTCGCTCCATTTTAACTATCGTGTATATTTTAAAACACTTTTATAAGCTTCAGCTGTATGTTTGTATGCTAACATTATATTATTTTAGGCGAAAGATTTATAAGTAAAAACTCAGGAACTGTAGCAGATGAATCGATTAAGCTTGGAACACTGATTTGCTTGCCAAGGCAAACGTGTGGAAAAAAATTACCCAAGTCGGCAGAGACCACATATATGTACATAAAAATATATGTAAAATATATAAACAAATTTAATACACATAACTACTTATATATATATGTATGTAGGTACAATAAAAACATTTTATGGGATATGTTTGTCAAACATATAAGTAATTCATTGAAAGTTCCATAAGTTCCACTGTAGACATAAAACCAAATAAATATAAGTTTTTTTTAAAATGGGCGTGACAGAACAAACTATATCGACTGGCGCCACGTAAGTTTTATTATTTTTTGCGCAAGATGCGCACGGGTCCAGCTAGTATGTATAATAATAATAATACAATGGCGCTATTATAACTCTTTATGGCCGAGCTTCTCTCCCAATTTGAGGTGTGCTCCTTTTTGTTTTTCCTACTAATTGGGTGGACCTACAGTTTTATGCCGGCTCCGAACGGCGAATGCTTTTTGTGAGAAGCTTTTTCATGGCAGAAATACACTCGGAGGGTATGCCGCCCACTGCCGAGAGGTGACCGCTGCTCTTAAAAAACCCAATAATTGGATTTTTACTAATTAGAAAAATTGTTTTGGTGTTTTGCTCGGACCGTGGTTTGAACCCGAGACCTCTGGCCTAGCAGGCGAGCACTCTACCCACTGCACCACAGCGGCCACATATATGTATGTATGCTGATTCTCAAATTGAAAAAAAATATTTTCGCAAACGTTTGAGAATTTCTTTTTCAGTTTTTAATGGGTTAATTAACTAGACACAAATGTAAATATGCAAATATACCCAATAAACACAAAAGCGAGGATGGTATCATGGCAAACTCGAGATGAATTCGCGGAGGTGAATGTTATTTTTCAGATTCGTATCGAGTTCGAGATGGAGTCGAGAAAAATCAATTATCGCAATAGCATTTATTAATTTTGTTGGATCTTGCTTTACACGAAGAAATTCCCTGTTGGGCTTTAATTTACTCTTTAAAACTCCACTCGAGAAATTTAAAAGTTCGGATGATATCGTGGGGAATTCGAGGCGGATTCGCAGAAGAAGATTTTCTGAATGTATTCGCCAATGATCCCAAATCTCGAATTGCCAATGATCCGAGAACATAAAAATGCGCGATTCGCTAATGAGAGGTGACTCACCTGGGAATTCGGATTCGCCGATCTATCGTCGCGAACTATCGCCGCGATAATATAATCAGAGAAGCGAACTCGTCTCGAATTCGAGGCAAACCCGTTGTGTTTATTGGGTAATTACAAAAACCAAATTTGCTTAAAAAGTTACAAATGGCAAATTTACATGGACATACATAAGTACATGGTTATGAAAGCTTCACTTAGGCTGTTATGAAGTTTAAACGGCGATATATATCTGTGTTCATATAGAACAGTAGCTTATGTCGAAGGGCAAAATTTTTATGATACTCGTAAATTTTTGTAATTTTCTAGCAGTTTCCCGCAGAGGATTACTAAGTAAAATCATTGCGACTGAAGCTGGTGGAAAGCCCGAGAAAGAGTTTAAACAAAAACTGCGGAATGTACTCTCTGAGGTGCATTATTTCAACTTGTTGGAAACTAACTCATTTTTTCCTTAAGTACACTTAAGCTACTGTTCCATATGAACACAGATATGTACATACATACGTATATCATAGATACCCAACAAGCATTCCTGTAAGCGTTTTTGAAAATAACTTAAAGTAAGCTTGCTACTACAAGTGTTTTGTAAGCATTTACATTCTTAAGCTTACTTTATATGTTTTCAAATAAATCTTTTGTAAACATTGAGAGCGCATGTTTATAAAACCGTTAATTTTAAAAGTGAAATGCAAGTGTTTGAAAAATAGCTTGAAGTAAGTTTACTAAAAGAAAAGTTAAATAAGCTTTTACAATATTAAGCTTATTTTAAGCTTTTTTAAATAAACCTATTGTATGTGTTGAAAAGTTGACGTAAGAAAAATTTTCCTATTAATAAAAATTAAATAAAATACGTGTGGATGCTCAATAGTTAATAGCGGCGAGTCCAATATACCGCCCGAAAACTCATTAGGTGAGTATTCAGTTTAATTGCTAATGAATTTGTAACTTTTATTAATCTCTTTTTGTTTTTTTATAGCATCCCAATCTCTCATTGACTGTGCCGTAGCAAAAGTTGAGGAAAAAAACAAAGCCGTTCTTTTACGGATACTAAAAGAAGCAACAGCGCTAAGGAGAGAAGTAGGTGAGCTTAGGAAAGTCATGTCTAGATGACTATTTTTATTAGAATTTGATGCAAAATCCGAATTTGCTAAGAACACTGTGGCTTATAATCAGCCCATAAAAATTGATCCACCCTAATATGTACTAACAGCATGCGTTTAAGAAAATTAGGTTTGTAACTTTGGTTTGCATATTTTAATATGTTTCAGAAAATGGATTTCAAAGCTGCATCCTCTTCTGCGGCAAAGCGGGGGTGGGGAAAAATAATGACGGATGCAATGGCTCAAAAATTTTCAAGGAGAGGGACCGAAACTAAAATTTGCGATCGCAGTCTAACTATTGGATTACCTATATGCCAGTGGCGGATCCACGGGGGGGTTTTGGGGGTTCAAACCCCCCCTTGTGGTTTATCATAGATCCCAAATTAATGCCTTTATTGGTTCTGCGCCCAAATTTCCCAAACTGAACAAGGAAAACTCTATCATTCCAAAAGCAATGGTTGGACCATATAAAATCCAAAAAAATGTACCTACATGGGAAAAAAGTTCATGTAGGTACCTTTAGACGCACGTGCATAAAATCAAATTTGTCAAATGCTATTCGCAAATTGCCAAATCGCAAATTTATTTTCTTTTCTTTCTTATCCCTATTTTTATCGGGATTGTACAGAATTAATTTGGTCAGAAATGTCTGAATCGTTGGAGAAATTGCCTTTTTCAGAGGCATTTCGCAATTCTTGTTTAAATTAATATTTTAAAAATTTGAGTATATAAACACAAGAACTTCAATAAAGTAAAAATTCTATTAAAAATATAAATATAACCAAAAAGTACTACATACATATATTCTTATTTATTTTGGCTTTAAATGCAAGGGTAAGTGAAATTGATGATCAATTTGCCACCAATACCATACGATACTCATTCGCACGTACCATTGCAAAAATATTCATACATACGTTATACATGTTATTTAGAACTTCAATTGAAATCTCCTGCACTTTATGTGATGACATACATATTAGGTCCGTTTATTATTAGCTAGTTATGAATAGTTAGCCAAGTTTCGGCTGGAAAATCGTTTCTTGAGTCAAAAAAATAGCAGAAGAGAGCCATTGACAGCTCCAAATTTCAGCTAGTAAAATTTTCCCTAGCTGAAATTATTTGCTGCCAAAGTAAGAAACAGCTGTTGAAAAAATAAACAAACGAATAATTTTGATTTTTATTACTTTTGAAATTTTCTGAATTTTTGAAATAGAAATAAAGAAAATTAAATGTTATGATGTTTTTGTTTTGGCCAGCCTTCGTTTTATGATTCTAAGTTTTGTTGAGCTTTTTGGCCTTATTTTAATTAAAAAGAATGTTTTGTATACATGTATGTATTTTGTTTATTTATTTATTATTTTGCCCGACGTTTCGGTAAAACTCCTTTACCATCTTCAGGGGTCGACTTTATTTTTGCAAAATCACACGAACATGGAGATATGAAAGAAAACAAACATTTAGATTTCGTGTGATTTTGCAAAAATAAAGTCGACCCCTGAAGATGGTAAAGGAGTTTTACCGAAACGTCGGGCAAAATAATAAATAAATAAACAAAATACATACATGTATACAAAACAAAATTAAATGTTTTTTTTTAGAAAAAATAACCATTAACAGTCAAAAAAGGCATTAAAATTACTAATCGCTAATTTTTACTATTATTCCGTTTCTTGATTTTCTGTTCGTTTCGCACTTTATGAGCGCAATTCTTTCCGTTTTGCTCACTTCACAGCTAGTTTCTAGTTTAATAAGAAACAAACCTATTGTTAATTTTGAGGGTTTTGAGTTTGGTGTTTTTAAGGTGCGGGAAATGGCGCAACTAGTATATAGAATAATAATAGTAGGTGGTATTAGTCCATATTTTCACCAGCGCGCATAGGTAGATTTTCAAGTTTTATGCGGCCAAAAATATTTTATTGTCTACATCTATTCCAAATTGCTTGTTTAATGCGTTAAAAGTCGATTTTGTTGAAAAATATATACAGTGACTCAAAAAAAAATCATACGCTAAAGTTTTTAAATTTATTTCAAAGAGTTCTGTCGAAAATTTTACTTTCTTATTTTAGTTTAAAGACATAGAAAATTTTTCAATAAATATCGTTTTAAGCAGGATTTCTGAGCTTATGGAAAAAATCTGAAAAATCGTAGAAATTTCTGAAAGTGGATTACAAATTTCAAAGCAAGGCCATAATTTATAGAAGATTTTGAGGAGATTTCTAAGTGTACTGTTATGTAGCCAACCAATTTTAGTGTAAAAAGTGAAATTCTCAATGCTGTGAAAAATTCCGTCAATTTTAGAAGTTTTTTTCTGTAGGGTGTAGGGTGAGACCGTTCCAATTAAAATTTCCGAAAAGCCAATGAAAATTTTCAAAAAGTTGAATGTTGCATATTGTTATATTAAAATTGAATGAATGATTCTTAGCCCCTAATAAGTTTCGACTAGCGGCAGGGACACCCCCGTTGTCTATAAAAGCCGAGAAGACCCGGTCTATTATAAACGTAGAGGGATTTTGGATTTTGTATTTGTACCAATTTTAAAATTTTCAATTTTGGCCGCATAAATTCGTAAAATCTACCTATGTATGTGCAGCGTCTGCCCTTAAAAACATCTTCCAAAAAAAGAAATTTTCAAAACCCCCCCCTTGCCGAAATCCTGGATCCGCGCCTGCTATATGCCGTAAGTACATATATAAAATCACTCAATAATAAACTATATATGTACATACAACTGCATACTATGGCGTATGAGCAAATTTTTGTGGTATTTTTACCTAAGTTTCAATAATAGATTCTATAAAATAAATATGTAATACAAAAAACTGTATGCCATGGCGTATGAATACCATTTTCAGATAAAATGTTACTCATACGCCGTGACATACAGTTGTTTCGTATGTAATTTATTATTATATTTAGGTAACAAAACGGATCAACTTATATACTTTGGTTGCATATACTTACATACGTATATACATATGTACATACACACGTAATTCGAATTTTTCTTAAATTCTTTTCAGAAACGTTTGTACATGAGAACGGTTGGAATGAAACAGATTATGTAGCTGCTTCAAAAGCATTTTTCCAATTTGCCAACAATCGTATGAAGTTAAAATCTGATACACGTGTTTTGTGTTTCATGTTTAATTTAGCTAATACATTTATGATTTTATTGTTGTACTATTTTTAATATGTATGTATGTACATACGTATGTAATTTATGTTATATGTAAATATTGTTTATGTATGTACAAATGTACATATGTGCTACCACGAGTTCAAAATATCGTCAAAATAAATTATTAAAAAAACTGTTTATGACGTGCTTTGTTTTAATTTGGAAAAGGTTTAGATTGGTAAGCCCTAAAAAGCTTTATTTGGAACGTTTACAGTAAGCTTACATTCAAAAGCTCATTAAAAGCCTTTTTTAGAACATTTACAATAAGCTTACATTCGAAAGCTTATAAAAGGTTTCATTCAAACATTTACAATTAGTTTATATTTTTATGCTTATAAAAAACTTTCTCTTAAATACTTTTTATAAATTTATATTCGAACATTTACAACCAAGGTCTAATTTCAATTATAACACGCTTACTTTGAAGTCTTTTGTAAACAAAAAATCAACATTTTGTAAGCTTAATGTTTATAATTATAAGCTTAAAAAAAACTTTATTTAAGCTAATTTTGCTTGCTGGGTAGGTGTGCACCCAGACATGATTGTAAACATGAGAAATACATAAACATACATAATATGTAAACGGACGTATGTACTCAGCAAACAGACTCGTAAGCCTAAGCTGAAGCTAAGTTGTTAAACTGGAGTACGTTGGCAGCGCTGCTTTCTGCTCACATTATCTCTGCTCTGCTCGAAGGCAATTTATTATTAAAACATTTATAAGGCATTCATACACCACGTAATGCCTTAAATAAGGGTAATTTTCCTGGCGGAAAAGCCTTACAAATAAGGTGTGCTCTCAGAGAGAGAGAGAGTATTCCTTATGGTCTGATGACATCAACACAGGATAATCAGCGTTATTTTAGCCTTAGCCCATAGAACTTCGCTTCCCTTATAATTTTCAGGCCTTATTTCGTATGCCTTTAAATCTTCTGTAATCATTCTTAACTAAGGTGTGGATATGTATATATGTATGGATACTTATATACATGAGTTTGTCATAATATTTGCTTATGAGTGGTGTCTGTATAAAACATTTCGTTAAATAAACTGCGGTCTAAAATTAGCACAAAAGTTTAAATTCTTTTTTGGTCGTGTGTCGTTTAACTACATATCTATATTGTTGTTTGTCTATTTTTGGCAAATTTATAAGTATGTTTGCATTTGCAAAAATATATTTGTATGTAAGGTAGAGAAGCGATAAAAATTTGTTCTTATTTTAGTTTGCATATTAATTTTTGTGTGGATGTTAAATATTTTTTTTATGTAGATGAAGTCATAAATTCCCAATAAACCAAAAGGCTTGAGAATAATATTATAACAAGCTTACAAATATAAGCGTTAAGCTTGAGAAACTATTGTGTAAACTATTGAAAAAGACTTAAGAACAATTGTAGAAAAATCAAAACGGCACCCTTTTTATAAGCTTACAAATGTAATTGTAGAAAAACATTACTTATGAAAGCTTGTTGTAAGCTTATAAATACAATTATTTGTATAAATAGTAGAAAAAAAGAAAAATATACATTTTTATTTGCATTTTTCTTTTCATTTTCTTTCCTTCTTCACCTTTACTGCAATGTTCTTTATTTTATATTCTCCTCCTGTTTCGAACCATGACATCAACCTGAAATTCAATCCAACGGTATCATATAGTAGGACATTCAACATTATATTGAATTTTATTGAGGCTTTTATACTTCCCTATTACGAAAAAGGAATCAAGAATACCATGAATCATTGTAAAACCAAAATTTTTAAAAAATTTACAGCAAGCTTAAAACAATGTTATTATTAATAGTTTTTCAAGCTTGCATTTCAAGTGTAAAGTAAGCTTATTGTAATATTGTTTTCAAGCTTTTTAACATAAGGAGTATTGTGAAAGGCTTACATAAAGTAAGTTTTCCTCAATTATTACAATCATGCTTGTGAATAAGCTTACAATTAAGCTTATAAAAACTGTATTGCAATAAGCTTACAATGGACAATTATTATAAGCTTGTTCTCAAGTCCTATTACATTTCGCTTACTTCCTGGTCTGTTGGGTTGTAGTAGAACAATTCTGAATAAAAAAAAAATTGTCAATTAGCACTTTTTTATGAAGCTCGGACTTGACATACATACCTTATGAGTTTTTTGCCCAAAATAAGCTGCATACAAAATATAAAGCAGCTGCTGTCGCTCAATGCATAGTTGTTCGTTTAATATGCAAGAACTTCCAAATTCGAGACATAATAATTTTCAACAAAAACCAAAAATCATACAAAATCCCCATTCGTTATTCCCTCTTGACAGTTTTTGGCAAATCTTTCGAGTGTATTTCCGCCAAGAAAAAGTTTCTCACAAAAATGCAATTGCTTCTGCAGATGCCTGTTCGGAGTTGACATAAAAGTCAAACCACACCACAACCATTGCTTTTTTTATCATGGAAATCCGTGTGTTGGAACGTTTGAAAAAGCTCGACTTGGGTGAGGTTTGATGCTACGAACCGCATTTGCCAATGCAGATCTCTTTTGCAGAGAGAACTTACTAATAAGATCTTAATAACTGCCTTGAATGAAATTTGACTCAGAAACTTTGGTATATGAGTTTCAGCTTATGATAGATCTATGTACCTATGTGCATAAGTAACACATTTATTATAAAGCATTACATAGTTATGTACAACTAAAACAATGTTAAAATACCCTTTTCATGTTCATGAAAGTTATAAAAATACCTTTTCGATTTCATCAGCATCGTAGATGAATAGCAAATCTGGTCGTCCAATGAGGCCACTAAAGCGCACAATACGACCATAACGTTCATGTAATAGCGATGAGATTTTCGCAACATCAGATATTGTATATTGACCGATGATGGGCATCATTCTGCAAAACAATAAAATAAAAATATAAAAAAACGCAATAAAAAATGTGTAAAAAATCAAAATACATATGTACATTAAGCCGTATCACGAAAATAAAGTTTGCGTGTGTCAGTTTTATTTGAACACTTACGTCGAAAAAATATTTATGGTGTAAAAATTTTTTTTTTAGGCCCGCGTTAAAAACAGCTAAATCGCGTTTTTTGTAATAACTTCCTTATTTGATGTCCGATCTCTATGATCTTAATGTCGCAGAAAAGGTCTCGCTCAGCACTATATTTGGCCCATATAAAGTTTCGACCTCAAAGGTTGTTCTGAGTTTTACCTTTAAAAATTTTGGAGTTACTATCCCTAGATTTTTTTATTTTTATCACTAATACAAAGCTCTCAAAAAACCATGAGGACTCCGCTAAAAAAGTTGTAGTCTTTACTCACAAACAAAAAAGTTATACCGTTTTAAAATCAGAGAACCTGTTTTTTGAAAAATTATCCCAAGTTCTTATTTATATGAGGCAGTAACGCCATATAGTATGAGTTTTTGATTAAAAAGTATTCTAAGTCCTCGCTTGACTTGAGAATCTTGTACCGCGATGGAACAGCTACCAATACTGGATACATGATATGCCAAAAATTATTGATGATTTGACTATTCGTGCTGATCAACGTTATTTATATTGAATGATAATGGCTGTAGTGAAGATTTGGTAAGTATTCAAGTGGGATCTCTAAGCACAACGCGCTGGCTTACAACGGCTTCACGATTTCTGCATCCGTGCGTATCGTAAAATCATCCAAGTTATTTAGAAAAACTGCTATAGTTCGTTGTAAAATTATACGCGCCTAAGAAGAGACAACGGAAGTCTAAATGTATTATCAATACTTGCGCTGGATGCGTCGTCTGCCCCTAGAAATGCAGTTAATTATTCAGCCTACAATTGAAAGCAACGCACTTTACTTTAATCCCCAAAACATCTTCTTATCTATGATAACCGAGACCAAAAATGACAATGTCCTCCAAATTTAGAGATATTTATGAAAGCAGTTTCAGAGCTCTGAAAGTGAATTCTTCGTCGCTTATATTACTTTGCTCACACTCAAAAAAAAAAATTACTCAGATTATGGAAAAATGAGAATGATTCGCCGCTAATGACATATTTTCATTGTTTTGAATAAAATTTTCTTTCAAAACGTTGTTTTTATTCCTTGATTTAAAGAAAATTGTACATCAAAACAATGAAAATGTGTCTTAAGCGCCGAAACATTCCCATTTTTCCATAATCTGGGTAAGTTGTTTTTTCAGTGCAGGTTTCGAGCGTTTAAAACAAATTGGAATTTATGTGCAGGGAATTCTCTTCCTTCTCATATGCATTTTATATACATATACTATGTACGTATAGTTTTTTCCCCTTTTCTTTATTTTTATTACCTCAACAATAGTTACTCATACGCCCCCACATCGGATCGCTTTGTATGTGAAAACTGAAAATGTTTTCTTAAATATCTCGAAAATGGGAGTGCATACACTGCACTTCTAAAAACGCCATCGTAATCTGGAGCCAAAAATTAAGTTGACGGGTTTCGCCGTTCCTCTGTGGTAATTTTTTATAAAAAAAACAAGTGTTTCATTTTACAACGTTATAACTTTTTTGTTTGTGAATAAAGGCTAGAATTTCTTTGGGGGATTCCTCATGGTTTTTTGAGAGCTTTGTATTAGTGATAAAAATAAAAAAATCTAGGGATAGTAACTCCAAAATTTTTAAAGGTAAAACTCAGGACAACCTTTGAGGTCGAAACTTTATATGGGCCAAATATAGTGCTGAGCGAGACCTTTTCTGCGACATTAAGATCATAGAGATCCGACATCAAATAAGGAAGTTATTACAAAAAACGCGATTTAGCTGTTTTTAAAGCGGGCCTAAAAAAAAAATTTTTACACTAAAAATATTTTTTCGACATAAGTGTTCAAATAAAACTGACACACACTAAACTTTTTTTTTGTCCATATAACGTGATACGGCTTAATGTACATACATACATATGTATGTACATATCTGCAAGTGGCATTTAAATATGTAAATAGATATGTAGCTACATATATGTACGTGTTAAGTAAAAACAACATTTAAGTTGTAAGTTCGTGTCTTTAGTCTTTTTTATGAAAAGCGAAATTCGTATGTATTTCACGAGCATCCTCATAAATATATTAGCTGACTTGGGTGTAAATTTAACGACTCGAAATTTGCATTAATTGCACTTGATATGTATATATGTACATATATGTATAAATGAGTGTTTATCGTTTATGTAAAATTGTAAAGCGACAATGACGTCCTTGTGTTGAATGTGATTTCAAATTGAAATTTTCAATGGAAATTGAACATACATACATAGCTATCGATAATTAATATCAACATTAGGGTGGTCCCCAAATGTATGGAGGCAAATTGTATATCATACTTCGTGAAACGGAACCCCTAGGACGATGCTAGAACAGTCGAAGATACCACATATACATTTTTGTCCCGAACGGTGACGGCTAAGAGTTGTCGCACAGGTTTCAAATTTCAGAAAACTCTATGGATATTCAAAAATTAAGTTTAATTTTCTTGTTTATCTAATGCCCAAAATGTATAGTCCTGTACGCAACAATACTAAATGCAAATTTTGCTCCCGATTGCATACGGTAAGGGGGTGATGCACAGGGGTCAAAGTTCATATTACCAGAAGTGACATCTGTGCGACATCCGCTAACCGTCTTCGATCGTTGACTGACTGCTACCGATCTAGGGGGTGAGACCGAAGAAAATTGCTAATTTAATTTTAAGGACGTATGACAAATCAGGTCTAAAAAAAGAGTACGCTGACAGCTCTGCTTCTGTTATGCACTCACTCTGTCTGCTCCTAACCTTCCAATACTTATCTAGGCCTTATTTTGCATGGCGGATAAGCCTTTGGAATAAGCTGTGCTCTCAGAGAGAGAGAGAGTACTCCTTATGGCCTGATGACATCAACACAGGAAAATCAGCCTTATTTTAAGCCTTACGCCATACAAATTTTCTACCCTTATAATATTCAGGCCTTATTTAAGCCTTTAAATCTGCCGTTTTAATTCTTAACTAAGGCTTAGATTTTTTGGTCGGATGTCATATGTATGTACATACATACATATGTATATGTAAATCAATCTAATCTTTTATGCAAATTGAAAGCTAAGCAATTTTAATATTATCTTTAATTGGTTTATTTGACATGGAAATGGTAGAAATGAAGGAGAAAATGCAGTTAGATTCTTATAAATTAACACACACGCGCATATGTACAAACGAATGTTCAGATATATAAATGAATGCAAAAGCAGCATTGTTGTTGTTATCATCAAATCTGAAGGTTACCTGAGTTTAAAAAAAGTCAAGACGAGTTTTTGACAACAAAAAAAAAAAAACTGAAAAAGCTTGATTTTGGAAAAAGCAGCGGTCAAGTTGAAGTTTAAGTTCGCTGCTCAAGTGGAAAGTAAAGCTTTGCAAATTCTGTTGTTGTCTTTGTTGCTTTTATTATTGTTGTTGCTCTTTCCTCTTGGCTGCATTGACTATCTTTGTAAGAAACTATGTTCAATGCATTTTTGTAGTCACTTTCCGTAACTAAGCTCATTAGGCATACACACATTAGGTACATACATATATACAATGGCTTGAAAGTCAGCCCGTGTTCGGTTGCCTTATTAACTGAAAATTTGTGTTGTGTGTTGGTAATTTGAGAAGCTATTTCAGTTGCACAGAAGGCACTGTTAATTGGATGCTAAATGGAGGTGTAAAATAATATTCATTCATTTTGGTTGACCGTGAAAACTTCTAATTGCATATGAATATCTAGGTATGTGTTATGTATGTATATATGTATTTATGTATGTGGAGATGGGCATTTCCATTAAAGAGTTCACCGCAGATAAAAAACTAAAAGTTAATAATCAATCTGATTTTTAACATTTTCACAAGAAAGCAATCAGAGACAATGGGTCATGTTAATAAAATCCAAGCATTTGCTTTTGCTTAAGATTTCAGACATTTTACTCAAATTTTGAAATTTCGTTCATACAAATTAATGCCAAATTTCAGAAATCTTGAGTAAAAGCATTTGCTTGGTTTTTATTAATACGGACTAATGTCACTAATTTTATATTAATTTATGATATTTTTTTATTGTATTTATATTCGATCGTTAATTTCTAATTTTGATAAGATTATTGTTATAATACTACGGCAAATTCAACCCCTACTCAAGCACACAGATCGCTCCAGCTAATCTTAGGATTAGCCTAAATTTCCATACGAATCAAATAACGGCAACCACCGCCTAGAAGAAGCTGCAATGGTTCTGGACCATTTTTTTTATATTAAATATTGCCATTGATCCAACAAGCTAAAGGAATGTTTCAATCTCATAATGGAAAGTTTCCACTGGACATACAAAATCTTTAAGAAGTGCGTTTTTTTTTCAAAAATGGAAGTGCCCATTTACTCGCATAAACGTGCATACATACACATGTATATACATACATATATACGTGTTTGATATGCTAATGAAGACGACTAAGTAGACTTAAAATAAAAAATGGTAGTTGTCGATTTAATTGTTGATATTGTTACGTGGTTTTATTTATGAATACATGCATGCTGAGTTTGCGTTGTCAGATTATATTAAAAGTAAGATAAAAATTATTTTTTTATTCATATAAACAGCTGAGAATATAGACATTGATGATTTGTGAATGAGTTCCATGTACTTTAGCCTAGCTTTTGCATGTTCGTTGTGTTATACAAAATTCTTTCTATCGCTTGTCTTTTCTCTCCGACGAGTTTCGACACCAAAAATCTTCGAAAACTGGTATTGGTCTAAAACATCTTTTATGTTTGCTATTTTAATCGTATTTCTGTTTTTTTTCTTACTTATGTAGATAATTATGTTCATCCGTGCACAAACTCTAATTGTGTGCACGCGAATGATAGCGAATACCCACACACTTTTGCTACAAACATCTAACAAAACAGGTGAAGCATTCAAACTTGTTGGTAAAAGCGATTTCGTTATAAAGATGTAGATACATACATATATACAAACCTACAAACATACATATTTAAGTATATTCACAAATATGTCATAAAATGAAAAACAAAAGCAAATACATATAAAAAATTAAATTAAGCATGAATCGCAAACACGCACGGCCGGCATTTCATAAAGACAAAGTCAAAGCCAAAGAAATATTTAAAAGCAAGGGCAAACAAAATAAAGAAGTACAAAAAAAAAAAAACAAATGCAGTGGAACTTTATTGGCCTGTTTAAAATGTATTGCGGCCAAGTTGAAGAGCTCCATCTATGTACATATGTACGTATGTATTTGTTATTGGAATGCTGTAGTCGCAGATCAATGTTGATAATTCAGTTAGTGTTGTCGGCGAACGCGAAAAGTTTATTTCCCATTCATAATTCCATAAAGTTGAAGACTCAGTTTCTATTTGTCCGATCGAGACAAACATTTATATGTATGTGCTATAATCGACTATAATAGCGTCGACCTAGGGGGTGAGGCTAAGGAGATATGCTATGCAATTTGTCTCCATACATTTGCGGACCACTCGAATATATGTACAACAATATCAAAGAGTGCACATGGAGGGCAATTGATCTTGACAAAACCATCCAAATTCATTTCGCTGATTTGATAAGTTTTAATAGCTCAACAATACATTATTGCTATTTACTTGATTCAATCTGTTATATTTAAACTCCAAATACCCATAAACAAAAGTCTAATATACCGACAGCTAATCTAAGAGTAGAAAAAATATGTAAACAGACGCTTCAATCGCGATCAATAAATATAAATATAACGTATTGTATTAATGTTCAGACGACATTTAGGACAGCTGGCTTTATTAACCTATAATTGGCTCTTTAAATAAAATTTTATTTTTAAACTTAAATCCAATGTTTCTGAGTATCTCGAAGCACACAAAAAATTTTTATTATCTCTTATTTCTATCTACTTACATAAATCAGTTGTTGTTGTTGTTGTTGTTTATATCAGTACATTGTACATTCATACAGACAATTCATTAAACAACTCAACATACAAACAAATTAACGAGCTTTTTTTGCTTTAAATTAAACTACCTACTAGAGTCCACGAAGTCCTTTACGGCATACATTCTTTAACCCTTTCGACCCCAACGTTGCCTGATGGCAATTTGGTAAGTTCCTCCGTCTACCGCCAGCCTAATTTTTATTTCTGCTCGTTGAATCGCTATGATAACGGTAGCCAGTTCTGTTTGTTTTTACATGGCCGTTTTAATTCTAATAATTATTTTATGTGAATTTTATATGAGCTATTGGCCAGTTTTTTTATTAAGAAAAATTGAAAAATTTTTTCGGTAGAAGCATGGTATAAAAATTCAGAAGGCAACTTCACTTCAAACTTTCTGACGGCTATTGAATTTTTCTGAAGTATATTTTTTGTAAACATTATGAGTGAGGCTGCCATATTGTACAAATATAAAAATGGAGATTTTTTAAGAAAATTTTGGTAATTTTAGTTTTAGTTGAAGAAAGCTCACACAGTAAAAATTTTAGTTTAATTTTAATACCATTTTGGTATTTATATATAACAATGCCAAAAAACATTAAATTAAAACCATTCTGGTTTAAAAAAAGAAGAGAATATTGAGAGAAAGAAATTATTCTTGGTGTCAAATTAATACTTTCTTAGAATTAAATCAAAACCAAATTTTGATTATTTTTAGAATATTTCTGGTATTAAAAGTAGTTGAAATGGTATAAGATCAATACAAAAATTGGAATAAATTCTATACTTTTATGGAATTAAATCAAAACCAAATTTTGATTATTTCTATAATATTTTTGGTAATAAAAATAGCTGAAATGGTATAAGATCTATCCGCAAATTGGAATAAATTTTATACTTTTTTGGATTTATAATAGCTCATATATATTTTAAGTACTAAAGATTTTAATAAACACTAGCCATACAGGCACTCATACATATATACAAAAAGCCTTTATCTAAATCTTAAACTTTTTTTGTTGTTTATCATCTATTTTTGTCTCTTTGTCGGGCCCAGGCATTGTTGGTGTCATCATCGGTGTCGTCGCCGAAGCATCCGTCTTAGCTGGCGTCTCTGAACTGAATGCCGTTTCATTTATCGTTTTTGTTTTTTCGGTCTTATTATTGACCGCCGTTGTTGCTGCCACCACAGGCTTAATATCCAATTTCAATGGTTGTTCCATATCTACATTTGTATTTGCTGTTTCTTTTCGACGCTCAGCATCTGTTTGGGCACCACTGGCACTTCAATATCACCCACCATCTTTCTCAACTCAGTCTTTGGCTTTTTAGCTGTCACTGACACCAAAGCTTTCATAGCACCTTGGTCCTGCTCCTCCGCCTTACACGCCTGCTGCATCAATGGCATATGCGTATGTGCACCCAAACCAATTTTTTGCCTAACTTCCGCCATCGTTGACGCAGCCATTTCACGCGCCTTCCCTGCGCCCATCTCAAGCAAATAAACTAACTCATTATGTCGCAACAGCTGTTGGATTTTATTGCGTATAGAACGTAAATGTTCGACTATATCCTCTGCGACAAGCATTTTATATTTGCCAGTATCGATATCTTTGGCATCCTCACAAATATGTTGCACACTTTTGCCCGTGAGTAGCGAATGTATTCCTTTTATATTGCTTACACCTTGACGTGTTTCCGGATTGTAATGAACATCAGAGCAAAAGTCTGTTACCGCTTTTTTTATCTCTTCCACTATGGTATCTGCATCATCTGTTAGATAGATTACTGCTTTGGGATCAGCATCCGATTTGGACATTTTCTTACTTGGATCACGTTGGGATCACGTAGGGAACTTTTAGAAACATTTTGTTTATGTACATACATATGTATTTATTTTGACTTTTTTTTATGAAAATTTGTTTTAATATTTTTTTGGTTTTGATTTCAAACCAGAGATCAGCATGCGATACATTTTTTATGATTTAGAGCGCTTTCACATTACTCGGTGCGGTATCGGATCGACATTTTTGGTTTTTGCCGAAAGTATACCGAAACCTTACCGACCACATGTATTTCAATTGGCACTTTCACATTAGTGTTGCATACATGAAATCGGAGCGGATTAATTTCGGTATACCGCAACGCGGTAAGACCGGTCAGTAAAATTTGAGGAATTACTGCATACATTTTTGCGGCGTGATAAAAGAAGAAGAACAAAGTCAGTAAAAAACTCGTTTCGGCTATAAATGTAGCAAGTTATAATGTCTTCGTCTTCGCTAGAAGACATTATTGTTATTATTGAGTGATTTGATGAAGTTAAAAATTTTGTTTTGCAAATTTCGATGTTTGTTTTCCTATTTTCTGCCGATTACACACCGAAAGTATTCCCACAAGTGTGAAAAACACAGCAACGCGGAATCGTTTCGGTAAGCTGAAAATACCGAGCAAAAAATGTCGATCCGATGTCGTACCGAGTAATGTGAAAAGGCCCTTAGAGTATACTCATAAAAAATTCGGTGGGAGTATGACCGCAACCGCAAAATATGCGATCATAATAAACACCGCACCGCATTTTCTTGATCAATTCCGGTATATGGTAGTATGGATATCACAACACCGCATATCGTAAACACCGTATACCGCAAACACCGCATATCACAAACACCGCATATCGCAAACACCGCATACCGCAAACACCGCATTTCCCAAATAGAGATATTTACAATGTTGCCAGTGCGATTTTTTGTTTGTAATTTTTACCGTCTTATGGATTTCTGATGAAAAATACTACTGATTAAAAATTGATTTTAACCAAAGAATATCTATACAGGAAAACTCTCAGGATTGTTTTTTTTTAATTTTTTCATTGAAAGGGCCACTTACAATTTAGAGTTGGTTTACATTCAAAATAATTTTACTAATGAATTTCAAGATAAAAATATGTACTATTTACATGAAATAGAGTTTTTCCTAAAATCCTTGAATTACATTTATGGCTTCTTAGTAATACACATAAGTTTTGTTTACACATTTTTGTTTGTCTGTGACATAATTCTTTATTTTCCAACGAGGCATTCATTCAATTTGCACAGTCGACAAAATTGGCAACGATACATTGATTGAAACCGAAGTTTTTGTCATTTTATTGGAGCAACAACAATACACATGTTTATTTTTATACATTTTATTATGCGCCCGTCGGAATGAATACTTTTCCGTCAATCTAGCAATTCGTTTAACTGAGAAACATAGTTGAATTAGATGTCTTTTTTACGGCAAAGCTGAAGTACTGAATGTGTCCATCGTCATTTAAATGCATTTAATTCAACTATGTTGTCAATTAAACGGATTGCTAGTTTGACGGAAAAGTATTCATTCTGACGGCCCTGTTAGTCGTATTGGATTTAAAAATGAAATTTTTTGATTATTTCATTATTGAAAAATATTTTATTATGTATTCAAAAAACTGCCACAAAAAACAAAGCACACAAAAATAAAAATTTTTGCGGTGCTTTAGAAAATGCGATGCACCGCTGCTGATCTCTGTTTCAAACCAAAAAAGCTTTAATGGTAATATACATTGAGAAAGAGAAATTTTTTTATACTTTTCAGGATTTGTTTTTAAACCATAAATAATTAAATTTCCTTAGAAAGAATTTTAATACTTCTCAAGGCTTTATTTTGAAACTATTTTGGAATAAATAAAATTGTAAAACTTCTCATAGTTTAAAAATAAGACTTTTTAGCATTAAAATTCAAATTTAATTCCAAGAATGATTAAATCAAGTACCAAATGATATTAGAATTAAACTATCATTTTTTACTGTGCAGTAATTATCAATGAAAGTCATATATTATTAAAATGGATGTGAAAAGTGGGAAGTATTTGGCTCGAATATTTAATACAAAGCCTTACGCAATACAGCAGACAGAGCGTTTAACAAAGAAGTAAGGCTGGAGTCATCGTTATGTCCGAACAAATTTTTTGTTTACATTTTGCTCGTTCTTTTTCACTTCTATCTTACAGAAAGGGAAGAGAAGGAGTACAATACAAGCAAAAATTTGGTGGAACAGAAATGCAGAATTCAGATTAAATGAAACAAGAAGGTATATTTTAAAGTTCTTTATTAAACTTTACGAAGACCGAATTTAGATGTTCCAAAATATTTATAAAAGTTCAGCTTGGCTTGTATAAGCCTCCCTGAGATAAACAATTTACAAACGAATAATTTTGATGCTTTTCCTCACACGTTCTATGTCCAAATTCTTTGAGACCCACTAATATAATTTATTTTATTATTAATATTTTATTAAGATTTATAGACATTTTAATTATTGCGTCCATAATTTGTTTTCGCATTATAACTTGGCACCGACATTTCGATAATAACGTTTTGTTGTTTGTGCTACTAATATCGCTAGCACCGAAATACACTGAGCACATCAACAGGTTCTTTGGAAGATCAACTTCCTCTATTAGGCACGCTTGAAGCCATTGATTTCTTATAAACAGAACTGCTGGAAACCTAAAAAAACTTCACCGCTGAGCCTTTGCAAAAGTGCACGGTATTTTCGCATCCCTGAAGAGGCAGCTCATTTTTTAAATCTTTTTTCACAAATTACGCTTATGAAAGTAAATTTGTTTATTTATTAATTTTGTACAAATCACACAGCTTTCGAAACAATTGTTTTTTTTAAATTAATTTATTTTCACAAACTTCAGGTTTCGGCCCAGAAAAAACATTTGCTGCTGTTTACTTTGGTAGCATGATTTCAATGAAATGTCATAAATTCAATAAAAGTCAAATTGCTAAGATGGCTGCCTACGTCAATAAGTGATTTTACCTTCTATTTTTCTACCATGGGTAGAAGTTATGGATCCAGTTTGGAGACCACCAGTTATTTTGGCATGAATTTTGAAAAAAAAAACTAAATTGTGAATCATATAGCAAAAAAATTTACAAAATATTGAAGGAGTGTCGGCTAAATTATTTCCTGAAAAACACCCAGAAAAAAATAATGTGAAATCAACCAAAAATCAACAAATTTTGTGGTTAATTTTTTTCAACACGATGCTTAATGTATGCCATCATGTAATTGTGTAAATTTAACACTACTGCCAAGTTTAACAGGATGACAACTGTGGAATTAATACTAAAAAGTATTGAGTCTTCCTGTTGATTTTACAATTTTAACTAGTTAATGTTACAATAAAAACTGGTTAAATTAACACGAAATGGTCCTGTTGAATTAACAATAACATCTTTTTGATTTTACATTAAATTTATTGTTAAATTAACTACAAAGTCTTGTTGATTGTACAATTTATTTTTTTAAATAAAAAACATGTAAAACATAAAATATATAATCATCACTTCAATTAAGCACATTCGTACATCACCCGCACAACTGACCAAATTGAAGGCGTCCTTCTCATACGAACACGAATGTACCGGCGATAGTTTATACATGGGCGATAGTACTATCACTTGCGCCGAGCAATGTTTGGCCGCTAATGCAACAATCGCATGCTGCACGCAAACCCCCATTCGCTAAAAAACCTCCTCGTGATATTGCAACCTATGAAGAGGAAAAATAAAATATTGAACATTAAATACTTTTAGAAACAAAAATGTAATCCTGTTTTAACTCACCTGCAAACTGAAAATATAAATCGAAAATCCACTATCGCGAACTGCCAATGATGCTAAACTCGCATCACTGCCACGGCACAAAATTTTCCTTTTTTTTTTTTAAAATTATAATTTGCGTTTTGCACGAAAATCAGACTTCAAATGATCAAAAAAATTATGTATGTTTCAAAATAGTTTTGACGTTCTTTTTTAACACTTTTTTTTAGATTACATTGACACTATGATCGTGTTGAATAAACCAAAATTACAAATGACGTTTATGTTTGAACATTGTTTCGTGTTATATCAACCAAATTTTATTGTTAATTGTGGTTCTTGTTGTTTTCACATTTGTTTTCATGTTGTATTAACACTAAAATTGGGACGTCATTTTTCTAACATTTTTTTTAGTTTATATTGACACTATCATCATGTTAAATAAACCAAATTCCAAATGATATTTAGGAATAAAATTTTATATTTGAATCATCTTGTATATTTTAAAATTTCTTCATGTTGTATCAACAATAAAATTTGGTTGAATTTACCAAATTTTCAGATGACAGTTACAAAGCCAAAATCATGTTTCAAACATCGTGTAATTTGAAAAAATTGTTGCTGTTTTATGTGTAAAGATCGATCGTGTTAATTTTACATGAATCGTGTTGATGATTTTTTTTTCTGAGTGAAATAGAAGAAATTTTGAAAACCGCGATTTTTTCAAAAAAAAATTTGTTAGGTCTGTGAGTGAAGTACTTATTTTTTTTAATGAAATAAAAAAATTAAAAGAAATTAGTATTTTACTAAATTTACTACCAAAATTGCCCAATTTTGATCGAAATCAACTTTCCCTAACACCTAAATGGAAAGAAATGGCGACTTCACATTTTAAGTGTACATTATTAGTGTCAATATAATACGATTGACATCGAACAAAACTTTTCTTAAACGGCAGGAAAAAATTGGAGTTGAAAGCGTTTACTTTTGTGCCAACTCAGAATAAATATTTTTCTTTTGTTAGTTTTCTTTTTTTGAATATTTCGCTTCTGTCAATTGCCGAAGAAACAAAAATAAAGAAAAAAAACAGCTATGTACCATGGTATAAGTATACAGGTAAAACAAACGTCAAGTTTTCGGCGCCATATTAACCACCTGACAATTAAGCAGATTATGACATTTCGTGCTGCCATACTCAATGATAAAAATCCTCCATTAATGCAATTTTTCACTGCTTTGTTTTAAAAATAAATTGTAACCATGTAACCATTGTAACATCATTAAAAAACATAAATTTTTGGCAATATTCGGTTGGAAATTATTAATCGGTAAGTTTGTGGAATAAGTATACATAAGTAATATAAGTAAAAGTTAAATCAAATAATAATTAGTTTATGTATATATATGTATATAAATTAAAATATTTTTGTAGTCTCAGCTTGGCCATACTACAAAGCAGCCCCATCACGGTATTCTCGGCTATTCCCATTTTAACCAAATTAAAACCTTCTCCCCTTTCAACGCGCAATTTTGCAAAATAATAATGCACTACCGCTTTTATATAGTTACATGAAAAACAACTATGGCATGAACTATATTTTAACTAGTAAGTTAAATCAAGACGTCATCGAAAATTTCTTCAGCGCCATAATAGCCAATGGAGGACTTAATGACCATCCTTCACCTCTGGAAGTTAAATATAGGTTACGTTCCTATCTTCTAGGTAAGAAGTTGTGTAGTGCGACTATTATATTATTATAGTGTTTTTTTTTTTTTAATAATATTATTCTAATGGTAAAAAGGGTATCTTTTGCTATTTTCTCAAAGGTCACACTTAATATGTATGTACGTTTTCTTTTCTTATGCTGAAAATACATACATATGTATATATCGTCGTTTAAACTTCATAACCGCCTAAGCATATGTGCAAAAAAAACAAAACTTCACATATGTTATCAACTTTCGGAAGGGGTGCTATATAAACCAAATTCCACGTTTATGACCTATTTAGAAAAACTAAATTTAGTATTTCTTAAAATTAATGGGGAAACATTAAGTTTTGGTTCAAATTATATGAAAAAATTAAAGGTTACTAAGACAAAATTTCGCAAATTTAAAATGGCAATAAAAAACTGTGACCTCAGGTAGCAATGGGATTTGGGGGGTTTACTATATGGATATTATTTCCTTTTATGTGAAATTTTTTTTGCAACCAGACCACAACCCTCAAATTGTATCACAGTGTTATATGTTTAACTGATTATAAATTCTTATAATGCACTTTTAAAAAATACGTATTTACGTCACTTTTCAATTCGTTGCAGTTTATTCTAAAGACAATTTGCAAGTACACTTTTGCATTTACGTATGGCTGTGTTTGTTATTATGTAGATATTTATGTTTGTATGAAATGTGTATTGTAAAGGAATTAAAAACATTGAAGATTATTATTATTAAAATTGTGAACTAATACGAGTATACATTGGAATTAGTTTTATTTATTGAAAAGGATTATGTCCACGCATTTTAAGTCTAAAGAAGTGTTTCTCTCTGTTTTTACTAAAGACAAATCTACCCTTTCTAAGTATTTTCACTTTCTCTTTCTGTTCTTTGATTTCTGAAATTCCCAAATTTTCAAACAAAAATCTACGCATTCAAAAAATAAAAGTCTGGCATCGCTATACTCCAAAACTGACATAAGATCAAACTTCAAAAATCTGCTTTTTAATCAAAAAGACAGCGTCAAATTGACAATGCACATACCTGTATTTTTTATACCATGCTATGTACATAAAAATAACATTTGATTGATGAGAAAAGTTATCCAAATTTATCTGCTTTCCATAGAGTAACAAAAGAAAAAATTATTTACATGCAGACGCTGTTTCTATGTACATGACCGTGTCATTTAATCGGCGGCTTCTTGTTTCGGCATATACAAGTGTCTGAGCAATTATGTACATACATATATTATTTTACTATAGTATACGCACAATAACAATACAGTAAGCATACAATAAAACAAAAACTTTTTTTTACGATTTCTTAACACGATTTGTTGAGTGCCGTTTTCAAAAGCTATTGCTTGTGCTTACATATCTACATATATGTATGTATGTATGTATTCATTAAACACATGCTGTCTATTATCTTTGCGCGAACATATTGTTTTTAATAACAAAGCGCTGTCAATTCGGTGCTTCTTTACGCAAAATTTAATTTCTTATTTTTCAAGCATTCAAAAAGAGCTTCGTAAATGTTTCAAAAAAGTGTGTAATGCTTTTAATATTCCACATTCCGCCATATTAACTATTTATATACTAATGTACATACATATGTCAAAATATAAATGTATACATAGATTGATGTACACACATAGTCATACATATACATATGGGTCATTATTTTACAAATCGTACGGATTTGTTGAAAAAAAAAATTTCACATTTTTAAAAGACACCAAATTTATTTCTTGGAATCTTTTCGCAATTTAAGTAAACACCTATATCAGGATTTTGGCAAATTTTTTTTCTTTTCAGAGATCTGCATGTGTAAAAATTCGATAGTTAAGCAAACATGCCCACATTCAAAATTCCATATCTTTGGTTCGGCTCGTCGTATCTTGTTCATTTTTTTTTTATTTTGAAGGTAATAATATTTACTTTATAACTGCGTTAAAGAAATATTTAATTTTACAAAATCACAATAATGAATTCAAACTAAATTTTTTAAAGCATTATTACATACTGATCGGGTCAACGAATATTTTCGAAAAAATACACATAATATGCGCTGAACTTTCATCTAAAAAACGCATTTCCACTAAGGGTGTACCGCCAACGTCTGCCGTGTGCGCATGCATGGTGATGTTAACCACCGCATACATACCTATGTATGTATGTGCATGTAATTCAACCTGCTTATCACTTAATATGTAGCTAGTAGTTATATTTTACCAAATCATTATTGTAGCACAATAGACGGTCAAGTAAGATAGATAATACAACTATTTATGTATTTAGGACCAAGGACGATCATTAAGATGAATATATTATGTTATACACATATTTAGGGGATTCACAACCTGTCATATTGCGTCATATCGTCATAAGTCATAATATTTTGTGGTTGCATTCTACGCTATATGTGTACTAAATAAATACAACTCTGCACGATATGTTTTTGGGTCGTCGTATTTGATCATTTGTTTTTGTTTACTTCTTCACAGGGCTTCGGAAAGGTCTTTTATAACTATTTCCGCACAATATTTTAATATGACATATGACTTTATCACACTTTGTGAATCACCTAATTATATATTATGCCTGCGAGCCAGTACCTTTAGTATAAGTAGATATCAGATTCTAAATATGTAATCTGACAGGGAAAAAATTAAATTTTCACTTAAATATTTTCGTGAAACTGGCTGTAAATTTTTAGTAATATTAGATATACTTATTTTATTACGACGGTTTTGAAGTGTACATCCCTATTACATTTGTCAATGAAAGTAAAATTTTAAAAGCATTAAAATAATAGAAAACATTTATTTACTTATTTGTATCCATATATATATATCAGGGTTGGGCAAGCTGCATTCAATTTTGATTGCATTCAGCCTTGCAGCCCCCAATCAATTCAGTAGTGAATGGGAATGCAAATGTGATTTGCACTACCATTCAATAGTGAATGCGAATGGAAAGGTGAATGCATTCCCATTCATTGCATTCCCACTGCAAATGTGATTTGGACTACCAATTAAAAATGAGTGCGAGGGATTTGGACAACCATTCATCATTTAATAGCATTTAAAACCTGTGACCATAGTTAAGGTATTAAGTGGCTAATCTATTTATTAACGGAAAGGAAGTTTATGGGATATTATAAATATGGAATTAGGCTTAGCAAAGTAAAGGGAAACCAACACGGCATAGTAATATGTACATATGTTCTATGTTATACCTGTATGTAAAAGTATTTCTTTCAACTTCTGAGGTTATAATTACACAGTTCAACAAATTTGCAAAAATTTTACTCAACACGAACAAACGCTAGTTATTATGAAAGAGGATGCCTCTCAGACCAACTTTTCCGAATAGAGTACTAGTCCAGTGCAAATCACATTTACAGTGGGAATGCAATGAATGGGAATGCATTCACCTTTGCATTCGCATTCACTATTGAATGGTAGTGCAAATCACATTTGCATTCCCATTCACTACTGAATGGTAATGCAAACCACATTTGCATTCCCATTCACTACTGAATGGTAATGCAAACCAATTTTGCACTACCATTCACTATTGAATGGTAATGCCCTTTGAATGGTAATGCAAAAATGCCCATCCTTGATATATATATATAAATTTCTCGCGAGTTAACTTTTGTGCGATTCTACTGTATATGGATGTATATATATATTTCGCGAGAAATTTAAACCTTCGGGTAAGTTAACCAAATTAGAGCGTCCACGTACGGCTCTAAAAAGTTAACTCTTGGTTAACTTTTCTGAGCTTATCGATTTTTTTTCAAATCCAACCGTTTATTTCTCAGCAAAAACAAGCTCATTCCCCTTGTTTCTATGTATTCCCGGAATTTGCGTGCATTCCCCGAATTTCTGTGTAAAAAATTATTGTCGGTGTCGCGAGGTACAAATGTAGTTAGTCGTTTGAACTATTGAGTGGTGTAAGCATAGTTTGTGTGTTAAAAATGGCAACAAAGCGGAATAAACCATCGAAAATTAGATTGAATTTACATCAAAAAGCTGATATTTGATGAAGGTATTCGCGGAAACCGCTTGGCCTTAGATTATAGTGTATCTAAAGTGACCATCTCAAAAATAAAGAAAAAACGATATGAAATTTTGGAGGCAGTGGCAAGCACACAGGAATTGGCAACCAAGAAAACTTTGCACAAGTCGGAATATCCCGTTCTCGAGGCAAGGTTGTATAAATGGTTTTTGAACCAAAGGCAACGCAATTGTGCAACTAGTGGTCCAATTTTAAAATCAAGAGCTAAGCTTGAATTTGCCAAAATGTACCCTGGAAAAAATTTTTAGGCATGTAAATTAAATCTAAGTTTCTGCTTTGTAATGATTAAAACTAAGATTTTCAAATAAATTTGATATGTTATATCCCAAAAATTTTGTTTATTACCGTATTCTATCAAATTTAAAAACCACCTGGAAAAGTTAATATTTCGGAAAAGTTAAATGCCCTTGGGACCATTTGGTTAACTTTTGTGCGATTCTACTGTACTAGCATCTTTGATCACACTACAGCCTCACGAAATTTACAAGAACGTCGCGCACACCCCCGCACATATTGCTTGCTGCAGGTATACATATGTATGTATGTACATAAATAGTTGTATTATCTATCTTACTTGACCGTCTATTGTGCTACAATAATGATTTGGTAAAATATAACTACTAGCTACATATTAAGTGATAAGCAGGTTGAATTACATGCACATACATACATAGGTATGTATGCGGTGGTTAACATCACCATGCATGCGCACAGGCAGACGTTGGCGGTACACCCTTAGTGGAACGTAGGCAAGTTGCTCGAGGTCATGTCAGAAATGAGTTAGTACCTTTTGAACCATAAAAGTCTCCACCTGGAAATAAAATGCGTTTTTTAGATGAAAGTTCAGCGCATATTATGTATATTTTTTCGAAAATATTCGTTGACCCGATCAATATGTAATAATGCTTTAAAAAATTTAGTTTGAATTCATTATTTTGAGTTTGTAAAATTAAATATTTCTCTAACGCAGTTATAAAGTAAATATTATTACAGGGCTGCTCACCTCATAGGCACTCAAAGTACAATTGTTTTTGTTTTTTTCCGAATCATAGGCACAGATACATATTTTCACTTCAAATATGAAAATAAAATTTTCTTTGCACTCCCATAAGCACTCAGATATAAAAAAATTGTATATGTATGTGCCTATGATTCCTATTGAATGTGCAGAGCAAAGGCACTTTGTATAGGAGCTCGAGCACTGCCGTAAGAAATCGAAATTTACATTAACAAATGTGTAATGAAAAAAAAAAATCAAAAAATGAAAGCACTGTAAAAAATTTGTATTCAAAAAATTTTCATATAAAAAATAAAAAAATTTGTATGTATGTGATACTACCATTTGAAAATAAATTCTAAAATAATATTTAATTGGAATTCATAAAAAAATTTGAATGAGCAAAAAATTTTTCAGTGCATATACAAAATTTGTAGATGTATTGAGTTTTGTACTTTCAATACGAGAGCGTTGAGCAGCCCTGATTATTACCTTCAAAATAAAAAAAAAATGAACAAGATACGACGAGCCGAACCAAAGATATGGAATTTTGAATGTGGGCATGTTTGCTTAACCATCGAATTTTTACACATGCAGATCTCTGAAAAAAAAATTTGCCAAAATCCTGATATAGGTGTTTGCTAATTTCGTGCCAGTAACTTAAAAAAAAAGTTTGAGCCGAATCAGAAATATGAAATCCCAAAAGGTGTACGATTTGTAAAATAATGACCCATATATGTATAAAAATCACAAATATTTACCTATATGGCGATAATATTAAGTTTTGTACGAAAATTCCATGCTATTAATTATATTCGTATCTTTTAATATAAACATGTATGTAAATAGTATATTTAGGAACAATTATATTTGCATAGCAAATTACACTTTGACTTTTGATTGTGAAAAAGTGAAAGCAAGTTCGTGTCTTAAGTCTATCGTTGTAACTAAATTTATTAAGCATTTTTTTTTACAAAAGCAGAAAAAATGCCGGCTATAATTTACTGAAAGTGGAGTATATGTATATGCATTTAATTGTGTACACATACATACATACTTGTATATGAACGTGTGTTTCATTGCAAAATAATGGATGGATGTATGTATAAGTGAATGTGCTTTTAATAAGACTGCAACAGAACAAGCACATTTAATGGTTCAAAATACGATTTATATACATGCATATATGATACACATGCATACATTAGTACATATTTACATATAAATATAGGTGGTAGACACACATGTACATAGATCTACATATATTTATATGTATGTGTATGGTAGAAAGTTTGTAATTAATTAAAACAAAATTGTCAGAAACCGACGCACAGTGCTTAGTCTCCATATAGTGAATCGGCAAAATTAGGGGAGTAAACGCAGAACAATGAAATTTTTTGTACAGGCATAAAATATGTAATAGAGATAAGAAAAAAACGAAGTTTTGGCCAAATCGATGCAAGGAAATGACTACCTCCCATATGTTCTTGATTTTAATGTTGTGAGATCAACTTCAATTTTAAACAGAATGAAATGAAATTTGGTGAATGTTTATAGAATTATGTTTTTAAATTAGGTGACAAGTTTCGTCCTTTTAAGTGCAAGGACATGACTACCTCCCATATATCCTTTTTACAAAAAGTCATTTTTAGATTAACATGTAATCACAATACATTAAAACGAACTATAACATACATATATAATAATCATTTTAAAATCAAGGATGGACTACTCCCGTTACTTATTGCAAAAAATGGTTCTAAAGAAAATTACTCTTAAATTTGTTCAGAAAATACATATGTTGGTTGTTATAGTTTAATGCACTACTTTATTGCAAAATGTCAATATGATTTTGGAACATATCAAATTGAAACTTTTAAAAGCGCGATATTATTAGGGTTAACATAGAAACAATTTTTTATTATAAAATTTTTCCGTGTAAAAAATTAAATTTTTGGGGTGTTAAATAAAGTACTAAATTAGCGATTTCCGGCATAATTTTTGAATCGAAAATTAAAATAAAAAATAGTTGTTTTTTCTTGTTTTTTTTTTTTTTTAATTTTGTCAAACTTTGTAAAATTTGATGTGTCTTACCTAAAAAAGTTAGTATTACATGTATGTTTTTTTGTTAGTATTTGTCACATATTTATAAAAACTGTATAATATAATATAATATTATTTTATCCTAAGTAGGCTAATTTTCTATAGCACCAGAGAAAAAATAGTGCCATATATTAATTTTGGTAAATTTCTTCCATACCATATATCTGTGGCCACAAGCAATAACCGCTTAAGTCGACTTAGGAAGATTTCGAGTTATATATACCACTTTATTCTCCTTTTAAAACTCTATATTTCTGTAAAACCCCCATGCTTATAACTTAATTCAATCAAAAGATATAAACAAAAACATTTAGGCTTAACTTGCAATAGAGTATATTAAACTTGCTATAACAGCCAAAGTAGATGTATATACATACTTAATCAAATTTCTTCATGACATTTTGTTTTATTAACAAAATTTGATTGTAACATTGTGGATGGCTCACTGATTTTGCGTCCTTAGTTTTTAATCGACTTTTATGATTTGTTAAGAAACGCCTTCGAACATAAAAATCAATTTATCTCGAAATCATATTTTTCGACTTAAGCGATAATTGCAAATTGCCACAGATATATAAGACTGTAAAATTTTATAAAATTTTGAAAATATGGCTTTACAAAATCGTACAATTTCTACATTTCTGGCAAAAAACAGTGCAATCTGTTTACAGATTCTACTAGACCACTTCAAAGTTAACCAAATTCGCAAATAAATAAGCACATCTCACACTGAAAAACTCCCATTCAATGTATGAATACACACGCTTTTGCTTTAACTTATGTAATGGAAAACGGACTAGGCTATATAAATGCGTACAAGCAAACATACAGTGAACTACACTACGCATACGTGACATGTTTACATACATACATACATACATACATACAGGTGAAACTAATAAAAGCGTGTTAAAAAAAATAGGCGTTCTTTTTTAATTTTTTGTTTGACTCCACCAAACTTTAGTAATTTTTTGCACTCCAATAAAAAAGTCGCAAATGTTTTCGATGGTACTAGTCACCTTTCTGAAATAAATTATTTATCAAAAGTTATTTCAGCTATTTGGGCATATAATGGTAAGCAAATGTGGCAAGTTACAGAGTAATACGATTTAAAATGAATTTTTGGCGATTTTTTTTGTAACACAATATTTAAAAATCGTATTACCTTAAAAGAGTTTTGCCTCAAAATTGTATTGATTTTAGCGAACTCTATTGGCAACGAAAGCATGAGATTATAAATTCTACTTATATATTTATTCCAGGTGATATGTTAGCGTCACAAAAATATATATTACTTGAATAAATTAAGCAGTTTATTTTATCTTAATTTTGCCTATGGGACGTAGCACTGTGCTACGGGCCTTCTTTGTGGCTTAACTTTGGATCCTTTAAGAGTAAGCTCAGAAATATTAAATGAAGTTCCCGTTAGTTTTCTAAAGCTGGATTATACACTACCAGCCCTTCGCTGGGACAACAAATTTTCCACGAGAATCATGGAGAAGGGCGAGTACTCAAAGTTTATTTTATAAAGGTTTTTTATTTCCTCAACGAAGCAAGAATTGACTTAATTTAAGCATGTATAGCTTATTTATTCGCGATCAAAAAAACTGATCTAATAATATATGTAAATTTACGCTATTGGATGATAAGTTCCTTTAGTCGAAAGTGTAAACAGAATCATTTTGGCAACTCTTTGCTCTTTTCGAGCAAGAAACGTGAAAAGCTATGTGACCTTCTGGTTGATCCGACATGATTACATATGTATATATATATATAGCTGGCGGGGAGTACATACACACATACATATGTACATTATGGTGGTCCCAACATGTGTGGAGTCAAATTGTATATCATATTTCTTCAACCTCACCCCCTAGGTCGATGCTAATATAGTCGAAGATACCATATACATAAATTTTTTTCCCAATCGGCCCTGCCCAAAATTGGTAGTCCTACCAAATATAAATTTTGGTCACGATCGGAGACGGTTAAGGGGTGTGGCACAGGGGTTCAATGTTCATATTGCCATGTGTGATCCTGGTGGCAACCCTTAACCGTCACCGACCGGAACCAAAATGTATATTTGGTATCCTCGAGTGCAGGACTATCCTTTTTGGTCATTAGATAATAAAAAATGTGATGCAATTTTTTTACCCTTATATGGTAATATGAATTTGGACCCCTGCGCGACACCCCTTAACCATCTCCGATTGCGACCAAAATTTATATGTGATATCTTTGACTGTGCTGTTACCGATGTAGGGGGTGATACCGCAGAAAATCGCTAATTTTATTTTTAAGGACCACCCTAATGTACATACATACAACTGTAAACAATTTTGAGCGCATGCGTATTTAGCAAAAAATACTTACCGCCATGTATTGCCCAATATCGGTATTGGTTTCGGGCCGGGTATTTCATCATACGGCAATGCATTCTGCCATTCAGTTGACTCGTGTAACGTGCTGCCACTACCGCTGCTGTTGGCGCTACTTTTTCTGCTTCCGCTGCTGCTGCTAATGTCTGCTCTAATGCCATTACCGTCAGCCAAATGTGGACAAACCATTTCAGGCGCTGCGTCCGTAGTTGCCGCCGTCGTCGCTGTTGTTGCACTCGACAAGTTTTTTTGTACTTGACGTTGTGGTGGCAAAGTTTTCGCTGAGGTTGCAAAAGCCATTTGATTGGTAATCTTGAAGCACTTTGTTATTGCTGCTTTTGTTGTTGTGGTTTTTGTTGCTTTTCCAGCAGCAGCAAATTGACCGTTTGCGCTGTGTCGCAACAAGTTGAACGGCATCAAGGCGCGCATGTTGCTCATATTTGTTTTGTTGTTATTGTTTTTGTTTGTGATCAAGTGTGCTGCAAAAAAAAACAGACAGCAAAAAATTGACAAGAAAAAATTGCGCAATTTACTGTAATTAACTTCTGCTTTTTCTGTTTTTTTGCTTTGTGAGCGGAAATTACTCGTACTATTGCGATTTCTGTGCTTCAAAGATATTTTTATGTTTCTTGCAAATATTTTGTTGCTTAAATATTCACTTTGTGATTGATTATTGTGTCATCATTAGTATTCACCATTAACTTTTCAATTAATTACACATTCTCACATAATCGGGCAAAAAGCCATAAAACCAGTGCCACGAAAACGCGAAAAATACCAAATAAATGCGTACGGAAGACACACTTAGGTATTACACACGCCAGTAAAAAGAAAACGAAATTTTTTTGGCAACCGTTCGCACTATGTCACTGTCACAAAAGTAGCAATGGAATGTGCATAGTATTACGAATTAAGCATACGTTTGCTTAAATTACTCCCTGCCAGCCAGCAATGCGCCAAGCCTCCGCTTCAAAACGAATAAAACCGCTATTGCTAAAATATAAGTTACAGCAGCAGATACAACCGCCCTTCTTCAATGATTCTCAGCAACTGATCGTTAGTAGTTGCAAATGTTGCCCGCTGCCGCTTTTTTGCTATATAGCTAAAGTGTTATACTGTTATACTACATACTATAAAATTTGTATAAGGCTGAATGTAAGCTAGGTTTACGTGATTCGTTTAGCTTGTCTTCTTTATCGTAGCCATAACTTGTGTGCTTGACTACAATTCAAACTAGAAAAACGCTTTTTTCGATTTGTCGCAATGGTTCGTTTATATGTTGAGCTTTTACACATTTGCAAGTAATGTTCAATATGTTCAGAAATGCGCTTAATAGATTATAAGGAATCTTTTAAAGGTCATAATTGAGCTCTATTAAACATACAAACATCAACATTTATTAATAGTCCATTATATGTATAATTTGACTTCAAATTGAGTAGGAGGTCTCCAAGGAGACAAAACTCTTAATGGTTTCAAATGTAAATGTCAACGTTAACATGGTTGCCAAAATGCAGTTGCACTGACTCTTTGTGTGATGACTATCAAATTTATTCTCTTAGATTCTTTACCCAGCATAAAGAAGGTAGAACATAAAACGTTATTGTAGTAGATGCCCTAAGCGGTTACGTTCTGCAAATCGAATTATCCTTTCCAATGTATCAAGTTAAAAAATCGGAAAGTAGGTACAAAGCTGACGACCATTTTGCATAGCCGTATGTGTAAGTTTTGCAGATAAGCCAAATTCAGACATAGCGGCGCACGGTGGGGCAGCTTCCATACATTCGGCGGAAAAAAATAGAAGGAGTTGTCCTAGGGCTTTGAAATTTTGAACACAGGTTATATATGAGCTAGTTAAGAAAATTTCCAAAAATGGTTGAAATCGGTCAACTCCTAGGGGTACCTCCTTTGGAACCATGAAAAAAAGGAATTATTTAAAAAACTTTAATTTCAGCCGAAAAAAATTAAGATATTTTCACGAAATTTTGAGCATAAGTTACTCTTATGAAAGGCATTGACGGTGCGAAAAATCATTGAAATCAGCCACTGTCTAGACCCTTGGACCTATAGTAAAAAATTAAAAAAATAAAAATAAATACAAATTTTAATTTCAGCTCAAAAAAGTAAGATATCTTCACGAAACTTTGCATATCAGTTACCCCCATAAAGGGCATTGTCGGTACCAAAAATAATTTAAATCGGCCACTCCCTAGGGGTACCTCCCTTGGACCTATAGCAAAAAATAAAAATAATTTTAAGTTCATACCTTTACTTAATTGTGAATAAAAGCGAAACGCCTTTATCGATTTTCACGATTTATGTATTATTTTGTTCATAGGTTATGTGACTTTACTTTAACTTTAATAGGACTTTAAGGTTTTTTACCGCTTTGGATTTTTTATGCATTAAAAAAAAACATTTATTTTTAGGCAAAAAATATTTTTTTTTTCTCCATACATTTATTTATAACTGCGAAACTGTTTCTTATGTAGCGAAACGTTACATAAACAGATGAAAGTAATTGTAATTCTTGATTTTTCTAAATTTGTTTAAACAAAATCGGACTATAAGTGGTTCTTGAGTTATGTTAAACAAAAGGCCTTATCAGAATTGAGTCGCGAATCAATTAGCTGAAAAATATTGTACTGTGTAATACAATAAATTGAGAGGGTCCAAATGTTTGGAGAAAAAAGGGATTTTTGTTATACATATCGCCCGTTTTATGCAATAGGGATTTAACTCGAAATTTTCGATTTCTGGGATTTTGCCATATATTTCAATAACTGGTTAGTGCCTTTGAGTCTAGTCTTATAAAATACTTAAAAAGATAAAAATGGCGGAAATAGAAGTGATTTTGTAGTTAGCCGTAGAAGGAAACTATTTGAAATTATAAAACTTTATTTGCGTTTTCCCAAAAAAAATTTTTTTTGAGTTAAATCCCTATTGCATAAAACGTGCGATATGTTCATAAAGTCTCTGCAGAGTTTATTTTTTCAATTTTAGTAGACTGAAATATCCCACTTTAAATAAAAAATAAAAAGAAAAACGTTAGCTCACACAATACAATAATATTCGTTTTGAAATTCTTAGGTTTAAATTAAGTTGGTTCGGTAAAACATACAAGTACTGAGTTTGAGACGGCTATAAAAAAACTAGCAGTCAAATCGGACCAATGTTGACAATT
This sequence comes from Urophora cardui, assembly GCA_960531455.1. NCBI lineage: Eukaryota > Metazoa > Arthropoda > Insecta > Diptera > Tephritidae > Urophora > Urophora cardui. Next base: position 37,661,841 of record OY482670.1, on the reverse strand, counting down.
TGACTTTTTTCCGCGAAATCCCCAGTGTGCGGCGTATAAGCAATTCCTTTTCTTGCCATCGAAAGCGATTTTAAAATAAAAAAAAAAAACACAAGTGTGTGTCGAATTTTTTCAAGCTTTGACGCCTTTCCGTGGTCTGGTCGATGACATATTTACCATGTCTGAAGTCACAATGTTGAAGTCCAATCTGTTAGAAGCTTGTATGCGATATTCAGAAGACACATGATGGCACATGCTGAATAGTTTCTATTCGCATTTTTAATTTTCGATATTAACAGCGCCACCATTTGTGCAGGATCGGCCAATGATTGTAGGAAATAATTTTAGCTAAGTTCTTCTTTGTTTAAAAAATGTAATTTAACTTGTCGTTTTTTTTTTTTTTCAAAAGCGGAAGTACATTATGGAGTTGAAAAGATTTTCTGTTCTGGTTATTATACTAAGGGCAAAGGGAGTGTATCCGGAGTGGCAGTTCGTTCTTGGCGAGATATAAATCCACATTATTCTTGTTCAAGCTAAAAAACATACGCCAAATATAAGGCGAACAGCTTTTATTACCATGAGAAATATTTGGCGATCTCCCATATACTTGAAAATTATTCGATTTACGTTTTGTTCTTTTTTTTATAAATTATATTTATTAAATATGCATGTTTTTTTATTTTCTTCACATTTAAATTACGCAATATTTTTGAATTTGTGTGTTTTTTTTCTTATATGTATAACTTTAATTTATATCTAAATATATATTAAATTATAAATCTATATATGTATACATATACATATATACTTAAGTAGACCTTTTCTCGTTTTTTTACACGTTGTTTGATCAAAATGTTATTTTGCAAGAATGCATTTTGTTAATAAATATTGTGTTTTTATAAATACATATGTATGTAAATACATACAAAGATGTACATATGTATGTAGATGCTTATACATACACAAGTAGTCAGGCCCGACGAGAGGGGGGGGGGGGGTTGAGGGGGTCAATTGCCCCGGGTCCGGGCTTTAGAGGGCCCGGGAATCTCAAAATGATATCCAAGTCTTTGCTTACAGAAAATAAACGAACAACACCTTTAATCACCTTTCGTAGATAGCAATCATTTTAAATTTCAACAAATTTTATAAATCTCTTAAAGTGTCTGCACCCCACTTAAGGAATTGTTGGTTTTTGGCGTCGACTTTGCAGCATAAATTTCAATTCGTTTTCTGTTGCAACAGAAAACTTCGGTATGATGCAAATTCTTATACAGCGATATGGGTATATCCTGGGCGTTTCGGACGGTATGTTCGCACGATTTTTTGAACTTTTGAGGCAGAAATATCGCGAAATATTGTATCGTTTTATGATAAAAGGAAAGATTTAGGCCACAGCTAAAAGTATGTTAGCGACAGAAATTTAGTTTAATGCCTCTGTTTTAGCCACTTAAACTGCGTTCCGGACGCTACAAAAACACGTCCATTTTTTTTTTTTTTTGAGTGGCTAAAACAGAAGCCTGGCATAGCAGGCGAGCACTCTACCCACTGCACCACAGCGGCCATGTATAGATAAATTAAAGTTCGTAACTATATATTCATTGAATTTTGATTTTGAGAATTTGTTCATTTAGTATGGGGACTCTTAGTTATTTTGACCCCGGGCCCGGATTTTCTCTCGGCGGCCCTGCAAGTAGTTCTTCTGTTTTTGTATATAAAACTAAAAAAGTCTACATTTTTCATATTATTTTACTTATTATTTTTTCTTAATTCATGTAATTCAATATACACACATACTTCATTTTGTATTTTTAAACAGAGTGCGCTTAACTATTTAGTTTTGTTTTTTTTTAGTGCTTACAATTAGAGAAGCAATTATAAAAAGAATAAAAATTGATTTATATCGAAAATTATGGCGTCTTGCAGTTTCATTCGAGTAAGTAGATTATAAATATGTATGTATGTATGTATGTATGTATATATTATGGCAAATGGTTTACTGGAGAAATGCTCACTCTCAAAAAAATATTAAAATAAATTTATAGGAATTTGTATATGCATCGTTTTATTTTATTTTTATTTTATCTAATTTTTATTTTTATTTTTTATGTTATTTCATTTTAATTTATTTTATTTTATTTTAATTTACTTTATTTTATTTCATTTTATTTTATTTTATTTTATTTTATTTTATTTTATTTTGTTTTATTTTACTTCATTTCATTTTATGTTATTTTATTTTATCTAATTTTTATTATTATTTTTATTTGATTTCATTTTATTTTATTTTATTTTATTTTTATTTCTTATTTTATTTCATTTTATGTTTTTTTCACACCTTTTCGCATTTTAAGCTTAACATTTATAATTATAGTTATTAAAAATTTGTTTTTTTTTTTTTGAAAAAAAAAAATTGTAGGCATATCCATTTTTTATATTAATGATTTTGCGATTATGTTTATATATGTATGCATACAAGTGCGAAAATATGTCTTTCTATAGCTTTTTCAAATAAAGAAATTCTATATTAATTTGATTTAGCATTAATTGAGTTTTAACTTTTTTTTAGTAAATTTGGTATTTATTTAATGCTAAACTAAAACTCAGTGCAATTTTTATCAAAAAAAAAAAAAAAGAAATAAAAAGTAAAATAATAAAATGGTTGTCCGCACTGTTGTCGGTTTTTAATTCACTTGAAAAAAATGCCGTTTTTAAGTAGCTTTGTAGGCAGTAGTTTAATGTATATTTTCTCAAAGATCTCTGCTCTGCTTTAGAATAAGGACGTGTCTAATGCAAAGTATGGCATTTGGTTCTTATAAGTATATATTATGGCAAATGGTTTACTGGAGAAATGCTCACTATCATACAAATATTAAAATAAATTTATAGGAATTTGTATATGCAACGTTTTATTTTATTTTTATTTTATCTAATTTTTATTTTTATTTTTTATGTAATTTCATTTTAATTTATTTTATTTAATTTAATTTTATTTTATTTTATTTATTTTATTTTATTTTATTTTATTATTTTATTTTATTTTATTTTATTGTATATATATTCATTTCATTTCATTTCATTTCATTTCATTTCATTTCATTTCATTTTATTTTATTTTATTTTATTTTATTTTATTTCATTTCATTTCATTTCATTTCATTTCATTTCATTTCATTTCATTTCATTTTATTTTATTTTATTTTATTTTATTTTATTTTATTTTATTTTATTTTACTTTATTTTATTTTATTTTACTTTATTTTATTTTATTTTATTTTATTTTATTTTATTTTATTTTATTTTATTTTATTTTTATTTTTTATATTATTTCATTTTATTTTGTTTTTTTTAGACCTTTTTTGCATTTTAAGCTAACATTTTATAATTACAGTTATTTAAAATTTGTTTTTTTTGAAAAAAAAATTGTATGCATATCCATTTTTTATATTAATGATTTTGCGATTATGTTTATATACATATGTATGCATACAAGTGCGAAAATATGTCTTTCTATAGCTTTTTTAAAAAAAGAAATTCTATATTAATTAGATTTAGCATTAAGTGCGTTTTAACTTTTTTTAGTAAATTTGGTATTTGTTTAATGCTAAACTAAAAGTCAGTGCCATTTTTATTAAAAAAAAAAGAAATAAAAAGTAAAATAATAAAATTGTTTTTATGAAAATGCAATTAGCATATGGGCTCTATTGGTCTATCGTGTGCAAGTGCAAGGGAAAACACTAACACATTTCACGTTATGCCCGACGTTTCGCTAAACTTTTTAGCATCCTTTTTAGGATCCTTTTTAGGATGCTAAAAAGTTTAGCGAAACGTCGGGCATAACGTGAAATGTGTTAGTGTTTTCCCTTGCACTTGCACACGATAGACCAATAGAGCCCATATGCTAATTGCATTTTCATAAAAATAAATTTCAAAGTTGGCCAGCTCAGTTCATAATATAATAAAATTGTTATCCGCACTGTTGTCGGTTTTTAATTCACTTGAAAAAAAAAATGACGTTTTTAAGTAGCTTTGTAGGCAGTAGTTTAATGTATATTTTCTCAAAGATCTCTGCTCTGCTTTAGAATAAGGACGTGTCTAATGCAAAGTATGGCATTTGGTTCTTATAATTTAATTAATCAGCATCAACAGTAAGCTAGTTTTTCTTTTGAAAAAAAAAAAAATAAAATTATATACATATATGTATAATACTAAACAAACAAATTGAAATTAATGGAATTTTACATCCATGAATAGCAAAAAAACAGTAAGATACTAATATACGAAAATACAAAAAATTTAAATGAAATCATGTAAAAAGGATAATTAGAAATAAACTAAAAAAATTCGAAATATAATGAACTCAATTTTATTTAGAATGCGTTTGTTTAATTAGTCTACATTTTCATTAATAAGAATATGTGATCAGCAATTATCGGCAGATTTTGTCTTAGTAGTTTTGTTTGTATTTAGCACTGTCATTCAAATAGAAATTGATCTAAACAGGCAAGCAGCCACAAACTCAGCATATGTAGTTCTGTTACACGTTAACTTCATTTAATTTGTAACAGATACATAGATTATAAAAAAGTTTAGCGAATAACGACAAGGATTTTTAGTGAGCTTAAAAGGTTAGGATAGATTGAAATATGAATGCATATGTATATAGACAGCAATACATAGATTTTTGTTACGAAAAGAACTTGTACTTTTTTTGGATTGCTTTGAAAATGGCACACTTACGATAATAAAAAGTCATCAGTTTTTGCAATATATATGTATAAATAAAAGCTGTGATAAAAATAAATACACAAGTGCATTATATATCCATTTGGAATTACAATTTTAAGCATACGGGTAGACATATAGTTAATCAAATATTTAATGTTCAATACCTGCCAGTAATTTTGCTAATTCTTTTTTTAATTACTTATGATTAATTTTCGCTCAAAATTAATTATCGATTATAACTAAAAACCTAATTTATATTTAAACATAAATTCTATATGTTCTTAAATATTACGTTTATTTACATTTCACAAAACATTTTTTTTTGCATATAAAAACTACAAAAAAAAATATATATATAAAAGAATAACAGCACTTAAAAAATGTATACATACAGTTAGAATTGAACTTGCAAAAAGTGCACCTTAAATTTAGACATCACTGGTTATTCGCTGTAGTGGAAATGCGTATATAATATAAGTAAAGCTTGGGCGTTTTTACTTTAAACAAATGTTATTTGTTCAATATATCTTTTTCAAATAATTGTTTTTCATGAAATTTAATTAAAGCAATTTTCTTTGCCTTTAGCACAGTTTAAGCAATAATGCTAATCAAGATAACATTTATTTTAAGTAACAAACAAATTTATTGATCATACGATATTTAGAAAAAAAATTAATCGTAATTTAATGTAGTTCAAAAAAATAATAATAATAAAAAAAATCCATTTGTTGAAATACTTGACATCAAGAATTAAACCGATTTAATACCGTTTGGGCATAAATATTAGTGATTATTTTAAGTGATTTGAATGTTATAAAATTTTATTCTTTATTAAAAAAAATTATACATGAATTTAACTTGTATTTGTTTTTCCCATTCCGTAACTAATACTTCAACTAACGCCCAATGCTCGAATTAAACGCAAATACCACTACAGCACTTATCAGTTCCGACTTAAGCTTATTAAGACTTAAGCCATAATGCTAAATATTCTAAAGCCTTTAAATACACACATATTCTAAGCAAATCTAAATACTAATAATGGCAAAAAAAAGTATTCAGCAAACAAAATACATACATTCATGCAGAGTTGGAGTTTCGTAAAAATGCCAATTAAATAAGATTTCGTTAAGAAAGATATTCATTTTATTTCTATGAATTTCTATGAATTTGGTTACGCTAAACTAATGGAGGTTTTTGTTGTTTTTGTAAACCAATTTCGCGCTTGTCGCTTGCGTTTGTTTTTCTAAATACATGCACATGTACATACGAGTGTACATATACATATGTATGTATATATTAAAATTTAGAAACGCTTTTTATTTCAAATTAAAAATTGGTTTTTCATTTGGCGTACTTTCGTTTTCGTTTTTTTATATGAGTTTGTATGCATGTAGGGTTGTTTGCGAGTGTTTGCATGTATGTATGTATGTATGCACATCTGTACTAATTCGTTTATTGTTAAACTTCAAATTCATTCGCCGTTATTGCACTCAAATCCTTCATGAGTCCCTCGAGATTGGCCATTTCTTGATTTAGCTCTTCGGTTGAGGTGCTTGGCGCTAATCGTTGTATTTCATCGTTGGAATGTGCCACTGATGTACCGCCTTGTAAGCGGTTGGGCGTGGCTGCTGAGAAGGAGGGTTTCTTGTAGGGCGATTGATTTTGTGGACGTATTGTGACGGCAGGTGCTGCAATGGAAGATTAGTGTTTTTATACTCAGCTGTACTAGTACACAGAGTATTATAGTTTTGATTTCCTAACGGTGGATTGTAACAGAATGAAATAATCGAGATAGATATAGACTTATATATATCAAAATGATCAGGGTGAAAAGAGAAATCGATTGAGCCATGTCCGTCCGTCTGTCCGTCCGTCCGTCTGTGAGCACGATAACTCGCGCAAAAATTGAGATATTTTGATGAAATTTGAAATGCAAGTTGGTTGACCACGCCCACCTCCCCTATATAGTAAAAATCGGAAATTTTGTATCTCAGTCACTAATAGAGCTAGAGTGATAAAATTTCACACACGTATTGAGCTCAGGCCCTTATGAAGAAATATGGTGAAATTTTGGAAAATGGGCGGTGCCACGCCCACTTATTAAGGGGCAAACATTGAAAGTTTTATGAGTCATAACTCAGAAACCGTTGAAGATATATCGATGAAATTTGGTAGGCGTGATATACTTACTTAGGCAAATGTTTGGACGAAAAATTTCCAAAATCGGTTGACGACCACGCCCACTTTTATATATGGGTCTTATAAAGTGACCTAATAAAAACATTTTAAGCGATATCTCTGTCAAATATAAAGATATATCATTGAAATTTTATGGAAGGTGTCCAACTATGGACATAAAACAAAAAATACAAAAATGTTGGAAAATGGGCGTGGCACCGCCTCCTTTTATAAGCAGGAATATACGAGATTTCTGAGCCCATAACTCGACAAATAATCGATATATTATGACGAAACTTGGTCTATACACTTTCACTACTTGTAGTAATACATGTTCAAAATTTTACCAAAATCGGTTGACGACCGCGCCCACTTTTATATATGTGTATCATAAAGTGGACTAATAAAAACATTTTAAGCGATATCTTTGTCAAATATAAAGATAATTCATTGAAATTTTGTGGCATGAGTTCTACAATACATCGGAAACAAAAAATAGAAAAATTTCGGAAAATGGGCGTGGCACCGCCTCTTTTCAGACAAAGGAATCAACGAGATTTCGGAGCCCATAACTCGACAAATAATTGAGATATTATGACGAAACTTGGTTTATACACTTTTATAACTTGTGTTAATAGACACGCAAAAATTTATTGAAATCGGTTTATGACCACGCCTACTTTTTAACAAAGATATTTCTGGAACACCCTTTGGGAATTTGTAACAAGACTTCTTTGTAACTAGAAGTCATAAAGGAATGAAATTTTGCACAAAGAATAATATTCATATGCGTAGATGGATGACTGATAAAAATGTTGAAAACGGGCGTGGCTACGCCCACTTTATGCGGCACTCGCTTTATATAAAATACACCCTATATCGAACAAACGCAAACAAACAATGAAAGTATACAGCTGAGTATCTAATGTTCGATTCCACTCGAACTTAGGCTTCCTTACTTGTTTATTTATGATATTTATAGAGAAATTTGAAATAGAGCACTTTTATTGATAAGCGAACGGAAAATTCTTAGTTTAAATGTATCTATACTTCAGAGCTGTAAACTGATTAAATCAATGTTGATTTCATTCATCTATGCATAATTCTTTTCAAAAAAGTGTGTGCCTGATTGTAAATATTGGAATCAGTTTTCAAAAGGTTTGTAAATTTCCAATCCAAAAACCATTGAGTGTGGTTTTGAATGGAGGGAAAGCATTCAGCAGAGAATGTGAATGAATGCAGCTGAATTAAAATCAAACGGTATCAACGAGAGCAATTATATGTTTTTTAGTAGCTAATAACATACATAAGTACGAAAATAAATCCTTTGTAAATGTTCGATGACTGCTATTCCTTCGAGGTATCAGCTCCTTCTTGCCAACGCTTGACTTCAAAATCTCAAACGAATTATAGTAGGAAAGAAACTAGCAACAAATTTTCTATCAGATGTAGAAGGCAGGCAATAGCTCAGCGGTTAGAACTGTAGTTATTGTACTGCAAGGTGCGCAAGTTCGAGTCTTGGCTGAAGCAAAAGTAACCTGATGAGTCTTTGAGGGATCTAAGGTGAAACAGCTGTAGTTACATCCATGCTTAAAAAAAGTTTTTTTTTCTAGTTTCTAAAAAATAAAAAAAAAAAAAGCTCAAATGAAGTTTTCATTTTCTGGTGCAAAATTATAGGAAAAGGGGGATGTGTTGAAAAACAAAGTGGACTTGAGGTAGCTTGATATTATCGCAAAAACCCCTCGCAGAAGGGGAATTGGAAGTTTTAGCCAAAATAAAATTACGGCTCGTTCCACTAGCGACTCTCTTGGGAGAGGCTGAAAATTTTTCTTCATTGGTTGTGTTTTCGGCAGGATATGAGTCTGGTGAACAAGATTGGTTTTCGACAAAAAAAAAAAACATGCATTCATATGTATATGCGCTGTACTGCGACAGATCTCAATATTCTTATCCGTATCCATATTACCTATATCTCTACCTATCTCTTACCCTATTATCTCTATCTCTATATTTATCTCTATCTCTATCTCTATCTCTATCTCTATCTCTATCTCTATCTCTATCTCTATGTTGTTGTTGTTGTTGTAGCCGCCAAGACACTCCCCGAAGGTTTTGGGGAGTGTAGGGGAAGTGACAGTCCTTTGCCGGATAAATCCGGTACGTTTGGGTACTAGTCCCTTCTGGCACTAGCCCGACTGTCGCGCGAACGATTTTTTTGTCCATTATCAACCTTCTAGGCATTTTAGTCGCCTTTTCCAACAGGCATTCCTTACCACGGTTATATTCTAAGCCCCCTAACCTGCTGGGGAAATCTCTATCTCTTTTTTCCATATTTCAGAGTTCAAGAAATCGTCAAATCCGCTTCATCATTAAATTAGCTTTAATTACGCTCATAAATTTGTTTCTTACTGAGTTTGTTCACAGGCGTTGCACCACCAGTTGGCGGTGGACCTGGCACACTAAAACTCTTCAATGGATGGCCGCGCTTAGCACTTTCAATGGTTGACACGCCGCCATTGGCGTGACCGCCACCTGGACCCGTACCACCGCCACCACCTCCACCATTCGGATAACCGGGACTGCTGAAAGAAAGATGATTATCATAGTAAACCAACATACATACATACATATAATAGGCTTAGTTTACTAAAAGCATCACTTGTCACTTAAATTACGACGATTTTATTAAAATTTTTTAAAACAAAAATTTCATCCAGAAATAAACATTTGACATTGATATTTTATGATAACTAGAGACTAAGTACTAATACAGTACTTATACAATATACGCTAATGCCATTAAATTGTGTTCACATTTATTACTGCTAAATTCTTCGCTCATCCGTTACATCCGAGCATGTACTATAGGTATCTGCATTGTCTTCGTTTTCATCTTCGTCATCGTCAGCGTTATCACCATCGCCCACGCTATTCACCGAAGTGTTTGACGTACCGCGTAAATCCTTTTGCGAATCCTTGTGATGTGGTGGTGGATATATAAAGCCGCATGGAACTGGAGTTTTGCGTTTCTTTCGTCTACGCGCACTCAACATGGAACGTCTTCGTCGACGCAAACGTTTCAATTTGCGTTGTTCCAATGCTATATTACGATATGGTAGCTTTTGCTCCTCTGACATCGAGTTCCACAGACGTCCCGCCACCTGTGCGATGCGTACGTTCTCGCTTGGCGAGATGGAATCACCCCAACCCGGATGCCTCAGTTCGCCATCGCTGGTCATCTTCATGCGCATTTCGGCGAGAAAATTGAAGAAGGGATTGGGCGAGGCTGACAATCTGGTATTGCGTAGTATTTCGCGATGCAGTGTGCTCGGGCTGAATGAGACGCGCGTTTTGCGGCGTGACGGTCGAACGAGTGTTGTGAACACCTCACATATTTTATCCCAAATGGCTGACATGATGACACTTGTATGGATTTCGTTCGTTGGTGCTCTTGCAAGCTGCTGATTTTGATTTTTGAGTTACACTAACAGATCGGACTTTTAACGTAACCAATAATTGTAATTTTATTTTCGAAAAAACGAACAAATAAAAAAATATTTATGTATGCTGAAATTTCGTCGGCCGATAAAAAGAAATTTTAAATTTTTATTAGACATTTGAAGAAAATTTGATTTTAGAAAATTTGATGTTCTTCCCATAAATTACTACTCAGCTTGGTTTTGTTTATGCCACCGTGTGGTACTATTTTGGCGGGTCGAATAAAAATTAGCAATTCAAATTTGATTAAGTGATGTTTTTAGCACAAGCGTTTTGTGTTTAATTACTCACCAGAAATTGCCCTCATAGCCGTACGGATGTTCCGGCGTTTGTGCCATTGAGCCCGTCTGTTGAGTCAAACTTTGCTGTGAGTGTCCCGTATCGACGTTCATATGCGAACGATTTGCGGGAATGTTGTATTGTGTGCGCGGATATTGTGGTCGTTCCATAGTTGAGTTCATCGATGTAGCTAAAAATGAAATCCGAGTTAAAAATTAGGTCTTAATGCTACAGCAAATAAGGCAAGAGGTGTCTTAGCGTTTGTAAAACGTTGGTCAAAGGAATTCAGCGACCCATACATAACTAAACACTCTTTACAACTTTAGTAAGACCTATATTGGAATATGGTTCGATAGTTTGGAATCCATACTATCACATTCACTCTGATCGCTTAGAGTCAGTCCAAAAACAGTTTTTGCTTTTTGCTTTAAGAAATTTGCTTTGGGATTCTGGTTACAATCTTCCACCGTATACTAGCCGTTTAAAACTCCTTAATCTTCCGACTCTTGCAAGTCGACGAGAAATGTTAGGGGTAATATTTATCGTTAAGCTCTTGAATGGCTTAATTCTTTCTCCTTTCTTGCTAGCTGAAATAAACTTTAACATTCCTTCTCGTTCAGCAAGACACTTCAACCCTATCTATTTAAAGCAGTGTAAATCAAACTTTGAATTAAATGAACCTTTCCGGGGTTTATGTAAGAGCTTTAATTCCTATTCCAGCTTTTTAGATATTTCGGACTCGCTTTTCATTATAAGGGAAAAAATACTGTCTTATCTTAACACATAGTAGCGATTATTCAGTTATAATTCTCAAGACTAACTTCAAATGTACTATACTCAGCTGATGATTTTATTTCTCTGTAGCTGAGCAGTTTAAGATCTCGATGCTTAACAAACTCCTGCCACTCAACACCTCGGCATTTTATTTAAATAAAAAATATCCGTACGCCATGCGGGTGCTAATGTAATTTGGCTGTGGCAGCTTCCCTGCCAATCAGTGGACCCCGCACGGTGCTCCGTTAGGACTCCCTAACGGCTCCCAATGGAGTGTATCTGACAGAGAAAAGTGCCTTAAAGATATGCAAAATGCACCTTTAGGACTCCTTAAATGAGTGTTTTCGGAGTCCTAAAAGGCTCGTTCGAATAATCCTCAAAGACTCCATGCGGACTGAAACACTCGTTTGAGGAGCTTTTTCGGACTCCTTTTTAACTCCGCATTTGGAGCTCTCCGTCGAGAGATTGTTTTGGGAGTCCCATTACGCTCCTAATTCGAAGCGCTCCGTACTTGGTTAGCTGGGTTTAGATACATATGTATGTAAATGCTTTTTCTAGATTACTAACCAATCAAAAGGACAGCTTATCAATGGAAGCGGTTTCCATCTACCCTTACTCAGTACTAGTACTAGGTAAAGACATCATTTTATGTCTGGGCTGGGAGGGTCAATATCTACAGTGTTTAAGGTCCAGTACGAACCAGCTTAAATCGAATATTATTTCTAAGTTAATGTATTAGTACTAGACTATAATGCAGGGCACTACTGAGGAGACGTTTGACTTATATAAGTTCCAAGTCAAACTAACACGTGGCCATTTGGTCGAGTCAAACTTCAATCGCAAAGTTAATAATGGTATTTTTTTTAATCTAAAAGCAAACTTACTCATATAGCCAGGTACATAGGATCGTTTATCCAGTGAATTTGTGACTGGTACCGGCGTATCGACATCGTACTCATGCACGACAGAGCGTGGCAATGTTAAGGCACCGCTGCTCGAAGCTGCATCACTACAAACTGCAAGCAAATGAGCCACAATTATACATACATACATAAGTACATATACAAACAAATACTTATATGCAAACTAACTTACCAGGCGTTGAACCATGTATATTTTTGTCTATATTCTTCAACTCCATTTGATCATGATGTATCCAAAGATCGGGCGGTTTTTGTATTGCAACATTTTGATAGCTACTGCAAATGTGAATTGAATTAATTAATACATTAATCTGACATTTTGCACAAACAGCAATTGATTTAGAATAGTAAATGGCACTCACTCTTCGTACCTCTTCTTGTTGTGATCGGGCGTTGATTGCGGCTTACGCCGACATGCCACCACAATGACAGCCGCAATTACAATAACTAAGAATATGCCAAAGCCTGCCACTGAGTACAAAACAATTTCATTGCTGATGCCCTTCGCGATGGGCTTCGGCTCTTGCATCACCACCGCCGGCGGTGTCGTGTAGGCAACGAGCGCTGAGAAGGGTGCATTACTAGTACCTTTTCCAACACGCGCCTGCACCTTAAAATAGTAGGTTGTAAAGGGTTTTAGATTGGGCAGCATCATCATTGTCTCATCGCCAGAAAAGGCCTCAATGGACCAGTCACGATCGCGCTTTGTCGTATCTGTGGTATAATAGATATTATAGCCGGTTATTTGACCCAGACTGTGCTTTGGTGGCAGCCATTTGAGTATGACATTTTGTGGATTCTGTTCATCGGGACGCACGGTCAGTTCACGTGGTGGCGTAATCGGTACATTTTGATATGTGCTATTCAACACCGACATGGACCAAGCCGACTCGCGACGACCTTTAACCACTTTAACTGCGAATTCGTATTGCGTATTGGGTCGCAGATCGCTGATCATACAATTCAGATCGGTTGTGTTGTGATAGCGATAACGACTTGAACTCGAAATGCCATAACGTACGGTGTAATGACGATTATCGGTGACATGTTGGTTTTTGCTTAGCGTCGTGTCTATCCAATAAACCACAATCGATGAGCTGGACATGGTAATGGCGCGCAGCCCAACAGGCACTTCCAACGGCACCGGCATGTCGATCGGTTCCTCATCGCGTGTTTTGATGTTGTCATAGATGGGCGGACCGTCACCTCTTATATTTCGTGCACGCAACGACACCACATATTCCGTATTCGGTTCCAAATTTTTCAAAACATGATAACGTTCGGATTCTTTCAACTCGATTGAGTTTTCATCGGGGATGCCACGTCCCCAGCCGAGCACATAACTGCGTATTTTGATTTCATGCTGCAGCGGTGGACCCCAGTGTAGCGCAATGCTATCGCCGCTGGGGTGTATGCCAATCCAGACAGGTTTACCCGGCACTTGCGTCTCGTCCAGATCATTTTCCAGCGTCATAACGCGATTCCATTCGGTGAATGGACCCGAACCGTTAACGGTCATGGCGGCAATTTTTATCTGATATTCGGAATGACGCTCCAAGCCAGTCAATTCGAAATAACGAATATTCGCCGGTGTGCTCTTCACTTGTGGTGTGTCCTTTAGTTTGCGATAACGAATTTTATAGCCTGTGATTTGACCGTTACGTTCCTCCTCGGCGGGCGGTTCCCAGTGCACTGTGATGGACTGAAATGAGACATGAAACATATATGTGTGTACATATGAACAAGCATACGTAAGTAAATCAATTTGTGCCATAAAAAGTAAGTTAACTTGAAAGAGTTTTTAGTGCTTAGCACGAAATTTTTATTTTTAATTCAATTTTTAATTGTTGGGGTAAGTGGAAAAAAATTCAACAACTATTTACAGCGAAGGAATTAAAAATAAAAATTTCGTGCTAAGCACTAAAAACTCTTTCAAGTAAAATTGTTAACGTTGTTTGGTATATACATAAAATAAATACCAACAACAATGTTCATTGCGAACTGCCTACAACAAAAATTCAGCACGTTTGTGGAGAATATATGCAAAAGCATATACACACTAACGTTAATGTTGAAAATGAAAAAGGCAAAAGTGGGGAAAATCCAACAGCTTGCACAGAGTCTCAATGGCCGAGTGTGTTTATCCGTTGGGTCATTGCGGCTGAAGTTGGAATGGACTCGGGTTCAATCCGCATCCACTTCCGAAAAGAGTGCTGATGATCGAAAATGGTTTTTCGTGAAATAGCTATACACTCAACCTTCGCTGTAAATAGTTGTTGAATTTTTTTCCACTTACCCCAACAAAAGTAAGTTAAGTTTCGGAACAGGCACAGACATGCGCGTTTTTTCTTCTTAAGAGTTTTAATATTATGGTAGACTCACCGTTGAGCTGGTCACCTCAAGTGTTACATTATTTGGCGGCTCCGTCGGTGTGGAAGAGTATGTTTTAACCTTAATTTCGTTTGAAGGATCACCCATGCCATTCTTATTGAATGGCACTACAGCTATCGTGTAATCGGTATAAGGCCGCAGCTCTGATAGAACCGCTTCCAAAGATGTGCTATCGGTATACATTTCAGCGCCATTATCATTCTGTAATTGAGACACAGCAGCATTTTAGTTTTCGTAAAAAAATACCACTTTTTTATACCACAAAAATTACCTCAGAATAATAAATACGATATTTCAAAATGTCACCATTTGTCACCGCCGGTGGATCCCATTTAACGAAAATCTCTCTTTCGCTGGTCGCATGACCTTCAACGTTACGTGGCGGGCCGGCGATATTCTCCTCCGGTTGAGTGAGTACTTCCAATACCTCAGATGAATCACCGGGTCCAAAATTTGTGTTGGCCACCACACGAAACTGATAAGTTTTTCCAGGCAATAAATTTTGTATATTAACTTGTTGATCGTCATGGGATTTTGTGACGATTTTTTGTTCGCTAAAAACAAAGTTGAGAAATTATTTATTAAAATAGGGATATAAAGGAGTGAACATGTATTATTGTAAATATCGATCCCAAAACTAATGGCATACGCAACATGACATTTTAAAATTCCCAAAGCTGATCGGGATAAAATAAAGCCATCCTGGCCAACTAATGGCTCTATTGGCTCTCTATGGATCACAACAACAACACTTTGGCTCAGTTAGACTACTAAGAGCAAAGCAATCAAGTTTTGCCACACCCTCGTAAAACCTCTCATATCAAGTTGTGCCACCCTCGTAATACCTCTCATATGTTTAAAAAAAAAATGTTTCGGCAGGTGCTTTGAAGTCAACAAGGCAAATTCATTCATGAAGCCAATTTCAAACAATTTCACTTGTAGGCCAATATCCGACCAAATTGAAATGAAATTGCTTTCACAAGCCGATTATTTATCGTCAAGCAAAGGACAACTAAGTTGACACCAGCTAAGCTCCTCCCATCACAGTTCGTGAATATATGTATAGAAAGACAGAGCCGTAGTGTTTGCTACTTAACACGCTTGACAAGTTCCAACGCATTCCTTTTTGGCACTGAATAATTGAAAAAAGGAGACGGAAAATTGCTGTGCGCCAAATAGAAAAAGTAATTTTGGGATGAGCAACAAATTAAATTGCCAAAATAAGGAAATTCCTTGCTTGCAAATTTGCAAAATATGTCATTGAATGAATCATTGCGCTTGATGGTGGCGCGACTTCCGTTTTTTTTTTGTCTAGTGTCTAGCGGCTTTGACTATGCGAACCATGAAAACGTATACAAGAATGTCGTAAGCAAATTAGTTGAGTATGGTTTTATAGAACATACAGATTGGGGTGTTCCTTAAATGTAGAAAGGTAATTTTTACATCCGATTTCCTCAACCTCTACCCCTACGTCGGCGATATTATAATCGAGGATATCCCGGTTGGAGGCGATTGAAGCATGTTGCGCAGGATTCAAATTTCAGATAATCCTAAGAAACCAAAGACAATGGAAGATATCGCATATAAATTTGGTTTTGAGACGTTAAATGTGATATTCTATCCCGCGCTATTACCAATTCAGGAGGTAACAGTAAAAATGCCGTTTATTTGATTTCAAGCTCCACCTTAACGTACGAGTACATATTACTTACGCTGTGGGGAGAATTAGCAATGCTTAAATTCTTTAGGAATTCTTTAGGACTGAGGCTAGTAAAGTAGGGAACAGCCAAAACATTTCCGCATTCAGGTTCGTGTTCCTGAGGTCAAAACACGTCGATTGGTTCCTTTTTTTTTAATTTTGAAGAACTTTAGCAATTAGCAAAACTAGGAAAATATGTACACTCAGAGAAAAATCAAGCTAAATTTAAATATAACGGGCTTGAATCAAGCCTAAAACGTCATGAAAGTCTGTTAAGCTTGAAAATGCTAAAATCAAGAATATGTTCTTATTTTTAGCACGATTTTTTGTAGAATAATAAGCTTATATTAAGAATCTTCCGTTTTGAAATAAGCTTATATAAACTTATTATCAGCATTGCCTATGATTGATTTAAAAATGATCATTCTTATTTTAAGAATGTTCAAATTTTTTTTAAGAATACTTATTCTTGCTTTCCACTTTTTCGAAATTCAAAATTCGAAATCATTTTACCCACCTAACAAAAATAAAAAAGAAAAATGGTTATTTTTTTGCATTGTGTTTTATTTTAAGACATACATATACATGTATTTACATATACATATTTGCAATGAGATGTAGTTCTTATAACTATAGGTATATAATTCAGTCTCTATATAAATACACAAATATGTAAGTGTAGATTTTAAAAAAAAAAATATTTGTATATGCAATAGAGGACTTAAGATAATGTTACAACTATAACTATAACTATAACTATAACTATAACTATAACTATAACTATAACTATAACTATAACTATAACTATAACTATAACTATAACTATAATTATAACTATAACTATAACTATAACTATAACTATAACTATAACTATAACTATAACTATAACTATAACTATAACTATAACTATAACTATAACTACAACTACAACTACAACTATAACTATAACTATAACTATAACTATAACTATAACTATAACTATAACTATAACTATAACTATAACTATAACTATAACTATAACTATAACTATAACTATAACTATAACTATAACTATAACTATAACTATAACTATAACTATAACTATAACTATAACTATAACTATAACTATAACTATAACTATAACTATAACTATAACTATAACTATAACTATAACTATAACTATAACTATAACTATAACTATAACTATAACTATAACTATAACTATAACTATAACTATAACTATAACTATAACTATAACTATAACTATAACTATAACTATAACTATAACTATAACTATAACTATAACTATAACTATAACTATAACTATAACTATAACTATAACTATAACTATAACTATAACTATAACTATAACTATGTCGCTGTCGCAGTTCATAGGATTTATCTGAGTCATTAATTTCTACATAGGCGATAGTGTGCTTCACCTTCTCTGCTTTTGTATTTTGTTATTTGGCGTATATCTCACCGCTCGGAATTTTCCGGTCACTCTTAGGTATGAAATATTACTCCTGAGGTAAAAGAGAAACATTTTGGATGCCATTTTAAAACATAAACTAAATTCGCATCGCGAGAACTCTTACCTGTTCTTTTTTCCAATCAAACGATTTCTTGTGAAACTCCATTCGCAATCCCAGCGCAATCCTTCAAATATGTACATATGTATGTATCTTTATATATAAATGTGTATGTATGTTTACATATCGCGAGCGGATAACTCACCTTTAACTATTAAATACAGCTCCCGAATTAAATTCCCTTAGAAGCTTTCTTGAGCAAAAAATTTAAAATTACTATGAAATGAAAGTTATGTACATATATAAATATTATTTCGAAGACACTTGGCCATTGTGTTCTTAAATTAAGAATTTCATTCTTAAAACAAGATTTTTTCAGATTTTTATCTTGTTTCAAGAATGCCATTCTTGATTTAAGATTGGAGAAACTTAAATTTTAAATATGTTTCCTTAATTTCAGTTATTCTTAAATCAAGTACGACCGAGCTTGATTTTAGCCCGCAACTTTTCTCTGAGTGTACACATCTCGCTCTATACGAGTATGGCGCGCCAGAGCACGCCGCCGCGCCGATACGCCGATTTCACGGATTCTGGCGGCGGCGGCCGATTATGAAGGTAATCGGCGGCGTATATGTCTAATAGATAGTTATTCGGAGGATGATACGCACCGCGACCTATGGGTCTATTGTGCCCTCCCGCTCATTATAATACCTCCTCTAAGCCAATCTCACATACAAAATAGAGTATTGCGTTTATCCTTAGGGTTGGCATTTGGCTAATCTCGAGCTGATATTGCCCAAGTGTCCTCTGTCTTCTTCTAGATATGGCCGTTCATTCGAGGAGAATGTGCTCAGTGGTCTCATCTTCCATATCACAGAACCGGCACAGGCTACTCGAGTAGATGCCTCTTCTGTGCATATGGCTTTTGAGTCTGCAGTGACCAGTTAAGAGTCCGGTCAGGATTCTCAATAGTGGGAGATAACATACCAACACACACTGAAGTTAGATATCGATTAGAGAACTAGCATTTTTCTCAAGTATCTAACGTTAGGGGAATCGAATTTTTTTCAGTCTAGAAACTGACGTACAGCTCAATGTATGTATATCTAATACACAAATGCAGAAGAATAATATCAATGACACTTAATTTACTATTTCACTTACCGTTCACTGTTGTTCATCTTGTAGAACACCGTGTACGATACGACTTCCACCGGATTCTTCTTCGGCTCCAACCAGCTGAGCGTTACAAAACGTGGCTTAACTATTTGTGCAACCAGATCACGTGGTGGACCCGGCAGCCGATTTAATAAAGCACCATTTATATGAGCTACGCCACCCGCTGCTGACTGAAGTATGCTACCACCAACACCATCGCCGCCAGCGCCAACACCAGCGCCTGTGTCCGTATTGCCGCCAACACCAGTTATACCAATGCCACTCTCGTGTCCATCTAAATCTGAGGATAAGTAGGAGGAACTCGATGATGGCGCTTGTGAATTGGATGTGGCTGAGGAGATTTGTTTTTTGTTGTTCTTATTTTTCCAAGAGTTGAGTACTTTGTTCGGGTCGTCACCGTGTTTATAAGCGTCGATAAATTCCTGATTGGCGTTCAAGTCGTCATATTCATTTTCGTCATCTTCATCGTCGTCATTGCTCACGTCGTCATCTGCGCCTTCGCTGCCAACGTTGAAGTCATGGGTACTACCGGTTGGCAACTCTAGCGAACTGTCAGTGTCGTCCACATCGAATTGTTCAATGTCTCTAAGTGACGCCAATTCCCCATAGTTATTATTGTCGTTTTGTGGTTGCTCTGGTCTTGGTAATTTTCTACCTCTCTGCGAGAGTAAACTATCTAAGGCACTTTTGGAGAGACTACGCGTTGAACTTAACGCAGTGTCAAATGCGTCTAGCGTGTGTTCAGCGGACTGTGTTCGCAAGCTAGCATAGCCGCCACCTTTGCGACGGCGCATGGGCGCAGCTAAGGGCAGTGTTGCAGAAGATTTGGTCGATTGGAGTGGGGATGTGCGGTAATATTTGGCTTTGCCTTTGGATGTGGGAATGTATGGAGGCGGATGAAAGGAAAAGTGCGTGGTGCAATGATTTTGGGAAGGATGGAAGCGTGTCACAAAAGAATGGGTGTATGAAAATAAAAGTGTGAAAAAACGGGAAAAAAAAATAAAGTAAATAAATTAGTTTAACAAAAAATTTATTATAATTGTACATAACAAATAAATTAAAGATTTTTGGTGGTAAAATTAATAAATACCCAATAAACACAGACGCGAGGATGATATCGCGGCGAATTCGAGGCGAGTTCGCGAAAACAGATTTTCGCGAACGTAATTTCTCGGACTCGCCTCGAGTTCGCGGCAAGTTCGAGAAAATCAATTTTCGCGATATTAATTTTTTCAATTTTTTTAAAGTTGTTTTGCACTAAAAAATGAAATTTTACATTTATACCTGAACTTGAAAAGCTTTTGTTATTCATGAAAGTTAAACTTTCTTTATAAAAATATTTTAAGTGCTTTGTATTATTTTATACGGATTTAACCCATTGCCATTTATAAAAAAATCTGAAAAAATTTTCGAATCGCCAACGATCAGAGAAATTAAAAATTCTCGAATCGCTAATGATAAAAAATTCGAATCGCCAGCGATCCGAGAATGAACAAATTCTCGAATCGCTAGTGATAGGTGACATGCCTACGAATTCGGATTCGCCGATCTATCGCCGCGAACTATTGCCGCGATAATATAATCAGAGAAAGCGAATCCGACGCGAATTCGAGGCGAATCCGTTGTGTTTATTGGGTACTGCTTCTATAAATACACACATTCTAGCGACCATAAGAGTATATTGAAAGCATACTTTATTTACATAAATTAAGCAAATAAGTATAAGTAAAAGGCAAAAACTAAATAAAGAAAACCCATATTGAAAAACAAGTTTGATAAAAGCGGAGAGGAGTTTAATGGTTCCAACAGTCATCAACGCCCGCACATACCCGTGTCAGCTGACACGATCTATCTTATGGGAGTTGCATGTAAACGAAATCTCACCGACGCTGACATAAACGCCCATAGCCGCCCGTATCGAAGAAATCAAACGAGTTTTGATTTTTCCTATAACAACGTGTCAGCTGATTGCTTTTGCTCAACGCGGTGTTGCCGAACGAACTTTTTTAGCCACTAAAACATTTGAACGGTATTTTTCATTGTATTATTAAACGAAATCAATGCGAGTGTAAAATGTAATAGAATATATCTTTGTTCATAGGAAAAACCGCTTAAGTTTACTTAAGCGAAATATGAGTTATTAGATAATTGTTTAGCTCATTTATTGAAAATAATTATAATTTCTGTATATGTTATTAATTCACATGTAACCATTTTTAATGCCATTATTTTAGTTTCAAATAAACTTAAAATCGATATTATCCAGTTATAACTTTTATGTTTTTCGGAGCATAACTTTTCGCACAGGATGAAATAAAAAAGTTGCATAAATGATGTTATATTTGAAAAATGTACATGTTTGAATGAAATAAAAGTTATTTTATATCCCTGCTACATAGGAAATGGATAGCGTATTTTTCAAATAAATGAGAAATTAGGCAATGAAAAGAAAAGAGTAATTTACGATAAATAAAAGTAATTTTTATTTCAAAATTATCCCTTCTACCAATATTTGAACGGATCAACGGATAGCGGGCCAACGGGTAGTGAACAACTGATATTTTCCGTCATAAAATCCACACAGGCAAACAAAATTGCGACGAAGGCAGCTTTTAGAAAATTGTTTGTGTAAGCACGAAATAAAATATGCGTATGGTTATTCCTTTATTTATTGCCAAAAAAGTGTATTTTCTTTTACTTTTTTTTTTCACTGTTCAACAAGAGAATTACAAAATTCATAGGAAATGCAACTCTGACTACTGAGGAGGGACAGGACCACACCACTCAAAAAACTGTTTTTACCCCGCCGTCTTTTGTTAACAATTTTTTATTGCGTTAAAAAATTAAATTCCGCTTCGAATTCGTGTTCATGTGATCAAAACTCGTCGATTGACATCCCACATCTTGAAAATTTACCAATTTTCACCATGTCACCTAAACTAGATAATTACCAAAACTTGGAATACAAAATCGCGCATTTTTTTATTAAAAATGTTCGCCTACGTCTTTTTTTGAAAGAAAACAATATATTTAAAAAAGCGAGAATAAATATCGGTACTAAGTTTGGGTGTTTCATGCGAAATTTTTGTGTCTTCCCATTATTTCAAATACGGCAACACTCACACGGCTGTTCAGAATAGAAAACAGCTGATTTTTGTGTTGTCATGCGGGCATGAAATTCGTTCAACTCGTTATGTTTACGGGTACTCGATTCGTTCGGTCGACTCGTTGATGACTGTCGGCACCCTAAGTTTGCGCACGATTCGTTGAACTTCTTACATTTAAAAGCTTTTTTCTAAGAGCTGTTATAGCATTGACAGACGGCAGCGATAATCCGGATTATCTAGATAATTCGGAGTTAACTTGAGAATTAACTAGAGGTAATGTGGAATATCTCTTGAGTTAGAAATCAAAATTTTAGCGGATTAGAGTATTTTGTGATGACATCTCTGGCGAAAAATCTCTATTGTGAATTAGCTGACTCGCCAGACGTTGTTCTACCTAAAACTTATTCCTATAAAGCCTAAAGAAAAAGTCCAAGATTACCGTGTTGCTCACGCTATCCATATCCCTATCCCTATGCCTATTCTATCCCTCCAAGTTTTAATATCCTACGGAAAACACTTCCAGAGATATTCAGCATTAAATATTAAGTTTGTATGGGTTGTGCCACGCCCCCTTTTCGAGTAGCTCCAATTTTTCTCGTAAGTATGACACAGTTATTGTTTATCTTCGTACTAATTTCCAGGGTCCTGCCATAAACACACCCAGAGATATACAGAATGAAGAATTAAGTTTGTAAAGGAGGTACAACGCCCCATTTTGCAATAGCTTCCGGGTAAGATATCAGGGTGAAAGATATCTTAAATTTTAGGAGAGACGTCTAGAAAATGATTATTGAAAGTTCCATTCATTTCTATGCCGTCGTTTTTGTGTGACGCAGGCGTTATGGTAAAAAACCACATTTTTGGTAAAATTTTTCCCACATTTTGGACAATAACTCGGGAACTGGGTGATTGGATATCTCATGTGAAAGTTGTCCTAAATTTTAAGTTAGACGTTCAGTAATAGAATGGTGAAAGTTTCATGCAATTCTATTCAGTAGGTTTTGCGTGATGCGCACACAATCATACAGACGGACAGGCAGACAGACAAAATATGTAAAAATTGTAGATTTGGGTTCCGCTTGTCCAATAACGACCTCTCCTATCAGTTTTTCTTGAATATCTTCGACCTGTTACAATTTTATTATATGTATGTATGAAAGTGAAGAAAAAGAGGAATCCAAGGCAGATTTAGGAAGGTAGGCGCATAGGCGAATTCAGAAATTTCCAATGTATTTTGTTATTGTAATTGGAAAATGATATTTCGCCTCGGTTTAAATCTGAATTCGCTTGGGACTTGGCTATTCCTATTGACCATGATGTGAATTCGCTTTGATTTTGACATTACACTCTACCTTTGGAAATAAAAAAGAAGTTTTTGAATCGTGAAGGGTTGAAAATTCTCGGTAAAAAATATATTAAATTGGACCCCGTTTCAAGCCTACAGGGTTCAGCTTGCTTCATACATTTTAAAAGGCACTTTTGGCAGCCTATCTAGGAAGGCGAGTGTTACTCACAAATAGCCCCTATGGCGGAACCTGCAGACTCATTCGATTGGCTGGAGCAAAGAACTGAGTTTATTTGTAAAATGTATTTTTATAACACGCTGGAAAAACTTGCCGCGGGAAGTCCTTGCCCCTCATAGAGCTTGTTATCTTTATATATATTATGCTAAGCGATTTTTTGTACCCACCATAACTTTTACACCTTTATAAATATATTCGAAAATGGGGTGTCGCATGAAAGAGCTTGACCTGTAGATGTGCAGGAAGGTGTAATATTTCTGAAAAGGGTTGCTACCTGTTTAAAAGTTTAATTCTCCTGTATAGTTTGATTGATTTTTAAATTTCAGGTACCATATGAAAGGGCTTGAGCTGAAAATGAGGAATTTATTAAAATTTTTAGAAAAAGGGTTGCCAGCTGTTCAAAAATTCAGTTTTACGCTATAGTTTGTTTGTGGGTGCCTGGACACTGCAATATACCAGGAAATGAGTTGGCAGACGGACTTGCAAGAGGGGGCACATCTGCTCCGCTTTCGCCATCTTGGAAGGGTTTAAGAATGCCGCTCGCTACATGCAAGCTCAATATTAAGGAATTTTTCCATACAGAAGCGGGTGCTAGATGGAAGCGCCTTAGCACCTGCATTCATTCTAGACTCGTATGGCCTGATTGGGATGCGAGACGTACTAAAGGGCCACTTCTTTTAAAGAGGAAAGACCTGGCGCTCACTGTTGGCCTGATCACGGGCCACATCATTATCGGCAGACATGCTGAGAGATTGGGCGCTCCTTTTCATGACTTCTGTAGGAGCTGTAAGGATGAGGAGGAGCCTGAAACTGTGGAGCATTTGCTGTGTGTATGTATGTCCCGCGCTGTGGACTAGGAGGCTAAAATTTCTGGGGGCACCCCACTTTTCTGGCCTCGGCGCTTTGGCCGATTTAGAGCCTGTAAAAATCCTAAGATTCGCTGAATCCACTTTCTGGTTCGAGTAGGGGTTTAGATCCTCGTGGTATCACAATGGGTCCTTATGGGCCTAAGTGTGTTGGTGTGTACCAACAGCCACTATTACCTAACCTATAGTTTGTTTGATTTTTAAATTTGAGGTGTCATATGAAAGGGCTTTGCTTGAAAATTAGTAATTTATTATTATTTTTACAAAAAGGGTTGCCATCTTTTCAAAAATTCAGTTTTACGCTATAGTTTGTTTGATTTTTAAATTTGAGATGTCATATGAAAGAAAAGAGGACTGCGACAAATGGTCTTTTGTGGGTCGTTTTAATGTTAATATATTCTAGAAAAATATATTCGGTAAAAAAAAGCAACCAAAAAGTATTCTAGAAAATTATTCGGCATAAAACTTCACTATGGGGCTCCTCGCACAAAATCTTTGTATAAAAAATGTAGGTCCACAGAAAATAAAAATAACCAATAACTATCTAGATATATGCTTCATTTTATATTTTATTAATAAGATTCTATGGGCTTACAGCCCATTCATACTCTGCCAATTTTAGGGGAAGTCAAATTTAAAATGACAATAAAAAAATTGTCAAATGTGGCAATATGTGGTCTTCCACCTTCAAATTGTTTCACAGTGTAATCGAAAGCCACAGCATCGCGTGGCAGGGTTTACTAGTTATACATATAAGAAGTTCAACGATAGTTTCATTCAGGTTTTAAAGGGATGATTAGAGAGTTAGTCACGCTAAAGATTTGCTTGTTATACTTCTATGAAGCCACTTTCGCTTACATCCAATTCACAGAGCTTGCCGATACAAGAAGCTTTAATTTTGATTACTAAAAGCGTTTAGAATGTTATATTGGTGTTAAAGTAAGTATGTAAGTAGTTACACCAAACAGTTGGATAGATATATGTATATATTAATGGTTAGTGTTATATATATATATACATATAAGTGTATTTATCTTGGCATATTTAATGTATGCTTGTATGTATGCTCATTCTCCATTACTCACCCGCTTGCACAACGCGCAAACGCGCTGCCGCTTGCACACTCCCAGCTGGATTGGTGCCGACGCATTGAAACATGCCGGCGTCCGATTGCAATAGACCCAAGATGCGTAAATTATGTCCACCCACCAATTGCATATACGTATTGGGTGTGATCATATCGCCATTCTTCAACCACTGTATTAACGGCTTCGGTTTACCGCGTATCGCACATTCCAATTCCAATTCCTCTTTTTCATGCGCCGTTTTGTCTTTGGGACTCTTGATGAATTTTGGCGGTACCAACACCTGTATGGTGGCTTGCGCATCGAGCGAATCAACTGTATTGCTGGCACGACACTGATAATTACCCGAATCAATATCTTCGGCCGATGAGATTTGCAGCGAACCCGTACCGATGATGGAGAATTGCGAATCGAGATCGTTAAGATCTAGCTCCTCGCCGTTGCGCAACCATTTAATTTGCGGTTTAGGCACACCATTCGCTACACAATCTAAGGTGACGCTATCGCCCTCCTTCACCGTTTTCGGCGAGGGACCTACGAGGAATGATGGCGCCGCAAGACTTTCACTACCCGCATCTGTTGGCTTTTTGATATTCAAACTTGTTTTGCTGCTCAAACGTGATATGCTGCCGGAAGTGACGTTACACTGGTATGCGCCGTGATCGCCAATGCCGACCTCATCGATTTCCAGCGCACCATTCCGCAACACGACCATACGTAATTTATCCAACGCCAGCGGTATGTCGTCCTTGTACCACTGCACGGTGTGTTTGATGCCAGGCTGAATTTGGCTGATCATACAACGGAAGTAGGCCGTCTGACCGGGAAGTAGATACGTTTCGATAAAATCTTGATTTAAATCTGGCAAACGTGCTATAGACACCACCGCTGCACGACTAACAATAGTACCGATGCCATCGGCGATAAGCAAACACTGATAGGAGCCAGTCAGACCACGATTCTCCTCAACCGAGCTAATGTATAAGGAGCCATTGCTCAGTTGAGTGCGGAATGTGTCACCCACAATGCCCAAATCTTGGCCATCGGGTCCACGCCAACGTATATGCGGCTGTATTTTTCCAGACTTGCCAATTCTGCCGGTGCCACCGCATTGAAGTAGCACCGAATGTCCTTCCGGCACCACCACATCCTGCGGCTCAATTGTGAAGGTAAGCGCTGCAAAGAAAAAGAAAATGGCAAGATGAAAAGAAAGCTTAAAAGGAATGCGAGTTGGTTTAAGTTGAATTAAGTATGCAGATACATATTTGCATATTGATTTTAATCCGTAAAGAAGCGTATGAATTGCAGTTAATACATGTAAATGAGACGCAACGGTATGAAAAGAGCTGTGCATATGTTAGCACCGCAAGTTCATCATGATTTATAAATTACTTCATTCATTCGTCCATTCATCCACCCATTCATTCATGCATTCACGCATTCATATAGCCTTGAATGCCGACTAAATGCACGTAAAAAAACATAAATAAAAAGGAAGAATGGAGAAAGCTCACATAACCACCTGCCTGCGGCGTCATTATGCCACTCAATGCGTTCTGGCGCCAGAGTTACAAATATATTTATATCTACTGCGTTACCATAGTGACTAGAGATGGGTTATGTTGAAGCGATTAAACTAAAAATTTGAGTACTCTAAAACGATTTTTCATTTACTCGCAAGAGAAACCGAAAGGGTATGATTTCAGGGAGCAGCCAGGAAATGATCTGAGAGGAAATATGGTGAAGTAGACACAAGTAGCTTTGTTGTTATTTCAATTGGAAGTATTCTCATTAGAATATCGTTAGAGAACTATATTAGATTAGGATTGGATAATTATAACTTTCGTGATTGCAGAATTATGTAGCTTTTTGCTTGATGACACTATAATACTCCACTGTTTCTCGAATCGTCCTTTAACTTTAGAGCTTTGAGAAAATGGCTACTTCTCGAGTCATGCTCGAATTGGTATCTAACTTCAATCTTTGTGGGGCTTGTAGTAAGTAATCATAGAAAATTAGGCAGTCAAGAGCAAATTTTTTCAGACCAAGGCATACATACATATAACACATCTATATTGAAGGTACACTGAGGGAAAAAACAACGTATATCCAGCAAAGACGACGTCAACTCAACAAAAAACAGCCATGATAGTCAGCCTATCTTATAATAATTGTTATTTTCCCATTTTAAAAATATTACAATGAAAACAACCGCATTTATATTTAATATGACTGTGACGATTGCCAATTTAACATATCATGTGAGTGGATAATGCATCAGGGTATTGACAATTTAAACACATTCCATTATGAAAGAACAACTAAAATTTTAATTCAACGTTTTATTGGTCGATGCAAAGTAGGTATCGTAGTTATTTCAAAGTGAAGATTATTTGAAACAACATTAAAATGTCAATTTGAAATTGTTATAATGTTAGGTAAAAGCGCTTTTATTGTTGGGTTAACAATGATATCTATCGTAGATATTTCGAAGTGAAGATTATTTGAAACAACATTAAAATGTCAATTTGTTGTTATAATGTTAGGTGAAAGCTCTTTTATTGGTGGGTTAACAAATGGCATCGTTGACTAGGTTAATATGAAATATAAATCTATTTTCAATTTATAAACGCAGAGTGTTTGTTGTAGAATGCATTGCTTTTTTATTTAGATAAATACAAATGTAATGTACATTTTTGTTATTTTAATAGATTACACAGTCAACATATTTACAAAAATTTCACTCAACACGAACAAACCGATAGTAATACATAATAGTTTGGCTCAGATTTCAATCTGCTTACCAAAAGGGTCGGCTTTACATTAAGGAACCACTGTTCGAGAAAAACAAAAGTCTTACCTGCCGGACGCTTATAGTTGAGGAGATATTCCTTGATAAAGTGTGTGTTGTAATTTTCCCGTTGGCGGCCTTTGGCTGCGCTTTAAAAAATAACCCTCAGCCGGTAATATCTATAGACCCATTAAACTACCAACAAATTACCTACAAATATCTCGTGAACTATAAGCCTCCGGAAAATTTTGATTTCGGTTTTGATATCTGTGAGAGCCCCCTGAAAAAGTCATTTTTCTCGGATCCTGGTTCTTTAATGTAAAGCCGACCCTTTTGTTAGGCCTTCTAGAATTCATTTAAAAAGCTCCACCAACGCATGCTCATTCACAGCAATCGCCAACACTTTAAATCCACGCAATAATATGCCACCAATCTGTGTTAATATGCCTTTCAGTTTTCCCTTGGCATCCGCCGCATGATTCTCCACCTCACTCATTGCCGGAACAAGATAGAAAATCCGAGGAAACTTTATTATTTTGTAGAATATATAACACACGATTCGAAAAGAAGTGCTTAATTTTTTGTAAACAATCTAAATTCCACTGTCACGTAAAACAAAAATTGGGAGTCGAGTTTGCTTTTTACGCACGCCGTTCAATTTCGGCTACAAATTGTATACACGTTTGTATTTGAAATTTGTCAGATCGACAATGCCCACTTTAAGTTGAAAATGTAGCCATATCGAATTAAAATTTCTCAACGTCAAATCGAGAATGCCCACTTTAAACTGACAATATAGCCACACCAGAGTAAAATTTCTGAACGTCAGATCAACAGTGCCAACTTTAAGTTGACAATGTAGCCATGCCAAATTGGAAATGTTGATGTTGTAATGAAATTGCTTATATTGTTAGATTATTTTTAACTACGAATTATTGCTAAATTGACTATTTTACATTTAAACTAACGGAAAAATATTTACTTTACTTAACTATAAAAAAAAGTGTGATTCAACAAGTAATTTGTCGACATTGAAAAATGTAACATTGTCACCGTTGGGAGTTATTTTTACAATTGCCTTTTTCCCTCAGTGTAGCAACTCACTCAGATTTCGCCAGGATATTTGGCATCAACCATCGATATTTTTTCATTTAGGCACCATCTCTAACTGCCAAGAAGTCATGGCATACACACGCAGCCAAGTAGAAACATACATAAATGCCCGTAAACACACATGGGGATGCATGTAAAGGTTTTTAGCACACAAAAGAAACCATGACCCCAATATTTGCATTTTTGCCGCCATTGCATGCAGAAAAAACAAACGGGTAGGCGATGGTTAGTTGGTTTGGAGTGAGGACAGCTGCTGATTTGATTGAGCTGGAGGCGACTCGGCTGGTTGATTGTTGTTTTTGCAACGCTGCTGCAATGTGGCATAGCTTGTAAACATGATGAAACAATTGATGCAAGAAGCCAAGAAGCAGTTCAAGTGGTTGGTACATACATACATGTGTAGAGATGGAGGTATATGTGGGGGGTGGTGTTCATATGATTTGGTATGTGGTGAGTATTGTGTTGATGAGTGGTTGCTGTTAGGCAGGAGTCAGTATGCTAGAAGGATTCACAATTCATCCCGCAGTTATTTGCAAGTCCTTAACGCATTGTGGACCTTTGTTCGTGATGCGATGATGCATCGTTTGTTTTAACGCCCGGAAGATGATTGCAGTTGACATATTTTCCGAGTGTTTTCTCAAGAGCCGGACATGTTTTTTTTTTCATTCGAGATAATTTCTAGTATTATTTTTTTTAAATAAAATATGGAACAAAGGCGTGCAAATTGAGTACAGCAAGGTTGCAACTTTTTTACTTTATATGAGAATTTTTTTAGGAATGAAAATACATCAGATAAAAACGAACTTATTTTAGTTTTAGCTCGAGCAAAAAGTGTTATATGAAACCAAGGGAGTCTTGTTTCTTCGTACCCTATCCTTTGAATCCCTGAATACTTTACTTTTTAATCACATCGCTCGATTCCACTGAGTAACACTTAAATTTAAATTAGCGACAAAAAAGTATAAGTGGTGTTAAGCTGACAGTTGTTATTTGCATAAGCATCAGACATTGATGACAGCGGCGACAGGGAAAAGAGAAAGGATTAAACAAATTCACCCTTGGCAATGATTAAATTTCATTAAAGTCGCTAATTTAAAACTCTTGATCTCGACATTGTTTCATGTTGCTGCCGTTGCCGGTGTTAAGTTGGAGATGTTCGTGTAATTAATGTTAATGAAAGATTGCAGATAGTGAGGAATCGAATGGATTAATTGCGATTGATAAATAAGGGGTGGCAATATGCAAGAATAAAGTGAATGTGTTTTGTCAATATAAATACATATGAATGTATGTATGTATGTACATTAGGCCGTCTCGCCTTACAGGAACCAAAAAAAGTCCACCGTACGCCCGCCCATATGATGTCTTTTTGGAAAAAAAATCCGGAAAAATTTTTAACACCGCTAGATGCCGCCCAAATACATTTTTTCATATCTTCGGTATTTATATTTAGTCCGATCTCTAAGTTTAATACACCAATGTCTTTGGCTTGAAAGGACGATTTATACTATGTAATATTATTAACCCCATGTGCGCCATTGGGGTCACTACCACCCAGTACTTAGTCTATACCACCCTAATGTACTTTTTTTTATGCCTGCATGTTAAACGTAGTCAAAAGTCATTAACGTTTTGCTAAAGCAATATTTCGATTCTTTTAGTAGAACCCGAAATAAAACACGTTAAACATTCCCAGGAATATCTGTTTTTCACTTCCTGTGGTTTTTAGGTTAATTTTTCAAAGATTTCTTCTGAGACCCCTACCGAAATGTCGAATAATTTTCTAGAACATTTTAAGCCTCTAGCACCACCAATAGACGGTTATTTTGACCACCTTTTTAGAAATTTAGAAAAATAGTATTTTTAAGGTCACTAGATGGCGGTATCTTCAGAAAATTTGTTTGTAAAATGAATCTAAAAGACCACAGGGAGCGAAAAACATAGATTCCTTGGAATGTTTAATGAGTAGCTGGCATACTCTGTAAAGGTCTCTAACATTTTGTATGAAAACTATCAGCTAAGAGGGCAGAATCCAGCATAAGCTAGCAGGTAAGTGTCCAAAGAAACACTCCTTATCTTTTGTCACCGTTCACCATTGCTCTTTTAGTGGTTATATCATAGAAACTACAACTTAGTTTTTGTTTTTCAATCTAATTGGCGAACGGCGAATGCAGTTTTGTGAGTCTTAAGCTTTAGGGAATGAAGCAAATTTTTCGCTTTTCTCATACACTTAAATTTTTGCTGTTAAATTTTTGTAAACCAATGCAAATTGTACGCATCTGATCTTTCCAACAGCCAATTGCATATTCAGAAGCATGCAAATTTATTCACCAATGTTGCTAAGTCCTTAAACCAACAATATAAGACCAAAGAGTCAAACTTAATCACATAAACGAAGCATAATTTAGATTAGTCACGGTGCTGCTGCTGTTTCTGCCATGCCGGCATATCGACTATCGCAGCTAATGGAAGTTTCTCGCCCAGAGCAGGACTACCTAATAGATACCAGCTCAAATAGAAAACAACAACCACACATATGTATGTACCTACATGCGATGATGCATCAAGTTTGCTAATATGGGAAATTTCAACACATCCAACCAAAAGCAGTGGTATGTATGGAAATGAAAGAAGGCCTAGCTTAATCGCCTCAAAAGGCAACGCATGCGGTGGCATATCAAGTACATATGTATGTATGTATGTATGTATAGTGACGGCAAATGGAGTAGGAAAACTTTATGTAATTTAGCAAAAATAAAAAAAAAATTTTATTTATTTGCTTGCGAAAAATTTTAAAGAAAAATCATCGTTGCTTTTGAAAGTTTCACCACAACGACTTTTGTGGAATTTCCCTGCAAAACAAACATTATAAATAATCACATTTTCTTTAGAAATCTATTTAACCGCCACTGTATTAGCACCAAACTCATATGCATAGGCGACGCTTTTATGCGTCCATGGTGTGTTGACATGTGCAGTTGCCGCATAGATGCCTACATAGATATCATTGCCATGACAAAATTGGCGAGGCTTTGGCTGCAACAGGAGCAATTGAAAGCCCGCGGGTATTTATTGTTGCTTTAATGCCTAGCAAATTCTGCATCAACAACAAAAGCACGAATGGTTCACATTTGCAAAATGTTTTAAGGTTTACGGGCTTGTTTACATATGTGCATACAAATGTATGTACATATGTGTGAGTGTTGGAGAGACCTCCATCGCTGATAAGTGGACGTTTAATGAGTCTTGTATCAATATTTACCACAGCGACTGCTGCTCCAAACAAAACAACCATTCAAATAATCAAGCATTACACTAAAGCAGTGGCGTAGCTAGAGAATTTTTCGGGGGGGGGGAGGGGGGTCACAGCCAATGTAAAAAATTTACCAAAATTAAAATTACCAAAAAAAAAACTAAAATTTTTTTACAAATGATAAAAATCGCTAGCTTAGAATGCAAATTGTGTAAGTCCTTTTTTAAAACTTTGTAGGAGAGACAAAAAACAAAAAAGAAAAAAAATCGAAATGAAAAAAAATTTCTGTTCATATAAATATTTTGGACTTACACAATTTTTTTCGCTTTTTGGACTTACACAATTTGCGTATCACTGAATAACAACGAGTAGAAATATGACAAGTATCTCAGACTTGTTTAGCGCGGTGCGTATTTGATTTTTCTAGCGTTCTACATAAAAATACACTTTTTCATAAAAGTGGACTTACTCAGTTTGCACTCTAAGCTAGCGAAATGTAATTTTTTCAGACTATAATTTAACATTTTAGTACACAAATATCGCTTATAATACATATATCACTCTTAACGCCCTTGGCCACTTAAAATCTGGAATGTTAAGAACCCAATAAACACAGACGCGAGGATGATATCGCGGCGAATTCGAGGCGAGTTCGAGAAAGCATATTTTCGCGAACGTAATTTCTCGGACTCGCCTCGAGTTCCCGACAAGTTCGAGAAAATGGATTTTCGCGATATCATTTTTTTCCATTTTTTTTAAGTTGTTTTGCACTAAAAAATCATTATAGTTCTGAAATTTGACATTTATACCTGAACTCGGATTTAACCCATTGCCAGTAAACCAAACTGAACTTTTAATTTTTTGAAACATCATTTATAAAAAATCTCGAATCGCCAACGATCAGAGAAATTAAAAATTCTCGAATCGCTAATGATAAAAAATTCGAATCGCCAGCGATCCGAGAATGGACAAATTCTCGAATCGCTAGTGATAGGTGACATGCCTACGAATTCGGATTCGCCGATCTATCGCCGCGAACTATTGCCGCGATAATATAATCAGAGTAAGCGAATCCGACGCGAATTCGAGGCGAATCCGTTGTGTTTATTGGGAAGTGTATACATACATATGTGTGAGTGTCGGGTGATTGACGCAAATATCTAAAAGATTTGATTCTCATCAACGCGAGCCCGAACATGAACGTGTAGCACGACGACTGCCGATTGCACTAACACACACAAAAAACTCACACATATACACTGCTTGACATGCCAGATTGTCAGTTGCCAAGGGCCTTTAACTATACTTCAAAAGTAAGTCTCATATTCTCTTCTGGAAATCTACGCGCATTGGCAGATTTTCAAGTTTTATGCGCCCAAAATTGAATTTTGTAAAATTGTTACAATTACAGAAAAAAACATACCCACATATTGGAAATAGAATGGGGAACAATAATTCATCGCTTTTTTCCCGACCCCATACTCTGCACTTGCCCCAGATGGTCGTAACTTAGCATATCTGAAGTTAATTTTTTTGTTTTTTTTCTTACATATTTTTAAGTGCTAGTTTCAACTTGAATATTTATTATTTAAAGCATTTCATTTAAGTAATCGTGATGAATCCTAAAGGTTCAAGTAATTATTAACACTTTTCAATAATATCCTTGGTTTCCAATAATTCTAAGTTTATGGTTGTAAGCTTTTAAAGTTGGGATATTTAAACCGACAAAAAATTACGTCGCACAAAGCCGCACTCCTAGATACAGGGTTTTTCATATGTACCTACAATAATTTTCTTTTTGTGCTTTATATTTAATTTTCATGTTTATATTTCTAACGCATATCTTGGTTAATGTAGGTGATGCTCGAAAGTAACCCAGATATTTAGCAGCGATTATTGTTAACTTTTTAGGCAGTATTTTTAGTATTTCCAATTTTTCAAAGTTAAGGAAGTACTTATCATAAAAAGGGGCTAAGGATTATAAAGCTACATTTTTTAGAAGATTTTTGAGTATGCAATTTTGCAGCTCATTCAATTGTAATATAATAATATGCAACATTCAACTTTTTGAAAAATTTCATTGGCTTTTCGGAAATTTTAATTGGAACGGTCTCACGTACATATAACGCAAACACCCTACAGAAAAAAATTACTAAAATCGACGGAAATTTTTACAGCATTGAGAATAGCACTTTTTACACTAAAATTGGTTGGCTACATAACAGTACACTTAGAAATCTCATCAAAATCTTCTATAAATTCTGTCCGCGCTTTGAAATTTTTAATCCACTTTTAGAAATTTCTACGATTTTTCGGATTTTCCATAAGCTTAGAAATCCTGCTTAAGGCGATTTTTATTGAAAAATTGTTTACATTTTTAAACGAAAATAAGAGAGTCAAATTTTCGACACAACTTTTTGAAATAAATTTAAAAACTCTGGCGTATGATTTTTTTTTTTTGAGTCACTGTATATATTTTTCAATAAAATCGACTTTTAACTACATAGAGCCCTAGATACCCGGGTATCGAGCAATTCGATCTGATCGTTTTTGTTTGAAGCCCGTTTGTTGTTCAAATGCCCGTACAAACATTCGAGCATTCGAGCTTACAAACAAAAAAAAATGTGTATCGGAAAAACAAAAATAAAAAAACTACATATAAAGAAAAAAATAATAATAATAACAAAAGAAAAAAACAAACTTCAAAATACCCGAATTGTTCAAATGCCCGTTCAAACATACGGGTAATAAACAAACAAACAACTCTTCGAGCATTTGAACAACAACAGTTCGGGCTACTCGAAAATGTTCAAAAAAAAATCGAGAGCTCTACTTTTAACACTAATTATTAAAATTTTGCATTAAACAAGCAATTTGGAATAGATGTACACAATAAAATATTTTTGGCCGCATAAAACTTGAAAATCTACCTATGTGCTACGGTTATAAATAATAATTTTCTTATATAATTTAGTTTTTTAATATTCCATTTTGACAGACATTAAGTAAAATCTCAAGTTCAGATACCCTTATACATTGCATATTTATTCCCATTGTAGTTTATACTAATATTATTTGATTAAGATGATAAGTAATTGAAAGAAAACTTGAAATTTAAATAATTGGCGTTACTTTTCTGTTATTAGCATGTTAATAACAGCAATACCGTATAATAATTGTAGCGTTTGTTGAGCCGTAGGGAAGTGCAGGAACCGCAGGAATTTTACCACAAAAGAGCGAATATAAGTACAAAGAATGTAAATTGTGGTAAAATTCCTGCGGTTCTTGCACTTTCCTACGGCTCAACAAACGCTAGAATTATAAGTAATACTTCGTGAAAAGCGCTAAATTTCGAATTACCAATTTCGAAAAATTACTATTCTCATTGATTTTTTCCTGAAAAAGAAATGTATGCTAATAAAGTCAAAGATGGTTTTATGGTCAAAACGAATCTTTCGGGGGGGGGGGGGGGGGTTTGTCCCCAAAACCCCCCCCCCCCCCCCGTTACTACGCCACTGCACTAAAGCCCCATCGAACCACATCAAACCGCCATCGTTGTTGATTTTTGTGCTTGCGACGGATGTTGCTGAACGTTGGTTTGCACGTGGTGACCTTTGGTGTTTTTATCTTGTATTTAATGCGTCCAAGGCAGCTGCTGTATATGAGTATGCAGTGTTCACTTTATCCTTGGCCAGGCGCGTAGCCTGGATTTAGTTTAGATGATTAAAATTCGCAAGTATTATAGTGTGGAAATGGTAAAATTCAAATTTTATGTCCTCGGTTGAGAATTGTAAACAAAAAAAAAAAACAATAAATTAAAATTATAATTTTTTGTGGTTTAGTGCAGATTAGACCAAAATGAGTAGATCCCAAACCTGTACAGATATTGATTAAATTACAGCCATTGACGACTGCATTCTTTCCATGCGGTTTACATGTTTTATTGTTAGTGTTTTTGTCGTTGTTTTTTTATATAACTACTTAATTCCTGAAAACGAAGGATTGTTAGATTTTATAACAAAAAATTAAACAACTAATTGCCAGTGATGCCACACAAAATACAACTTGCGCTTACCTCTTACTGATCCTTTACTTATAACTAGGGCAACCGAAAATTGGCACAAGCAAGTTTTTTTCTATGGTGGCTATCACAAAAAGCTTAATTTAGGGTAGTTTTTAGCAAAAATTATACATTCTGACCTCCTATTGATAGAGCTCAAAATTGCCTAATTCATAATAAATGCTAATTTATGCTAATTTAACTATTAAATGAAAATTAAAAAAAAATCTGCTCTCGTTTGGCTAATCTCTCTGGCGCCAAATCGGTTAATGAAAAACTTAATTAAAACTAAAATATTAACAGATGATGAGATGGCACTTGGAGTACCTATTCGAGAGGAAAGTTCTTCGGAAGATTTATGGACCTTTGCGCGTTGGCGTGGGTGAGTATCGACGGAGATTTAACGATGAGCTGTACGAGCTTTGCACAGACATCGACATTGTTCAGCGAATAGGCTGCGTTGGGCAGGTTATGTCGTGGGAATGGATGAAGGCGCTTCGGCCAAGAAAGTATTTCTATCGATACCCGCTGAACGCAAAAGAAAAGGGAGACCTCCACTGCGTTGGGAAAATCATGTGGACAGCGATGCTGCCTCCCTAGGTGTTCCCAAGTGGCGCCATGCTGCACGAAGCAGAAGCAATTGGCGAGCTCTGTTGGACTCGGCCAGAATCGTCTAGACGGTTAAGCGCCAATCGGAGAAAATATTAACAGCAACGAAACGAATAGGCTAAATATAGCGTTTTACATGATCAAATCATTTGATGAAATCGCGTGTATGTGTGATTTGACGGTTTGACATACACACATAAAATCGGCATCAAATTTCATTCTTTTCTCCAAAGAAAATTATTTAAATATAAGTGATTTGAAGCGTTCGTCGAATATCCATCCAATTTGATGGAAAACAAAAATTTTTGATATGGTCAAATCGG
Source organism: Urophora cardui (assembly GCA_960531455.1). Taxonomy (NCBI): domain Eukaryota; kingdom Metazoa; phylum Arthropoda; class Insecta; order Diptera; family Tephritidae; genus Urophora; species Urophora cardui. The sequence goes on along the minus strand of OY482670.1, from coordinate 37,623,972 downwards.
CGTCAAACAAGTACAAGAAGAACAAAGGGTATATTGATATAAAAAGTGCTTGCTGACCAAATTGCAAGAAAATCTACAAGTCCCCATTCCAAATACACAACGTCCGTAGATGTTGAAAGAACTTTTTCGATATACAAAACTATTTACCGTGACAATAGACATGGATTTCTGTTCCAGAATTTAGCGGAAATGTTTGTTATGTACTGCAAAAACAATATGAATTCAATTTTTTATGCCGGAATCCAAATTTGGCGTTCGGTCGGTCGCGCTTTTGACAGGTTAATAGAAATGTATGGAAATATATGGAGCATCGCATTGTGATCGCATTGTGACTTCAAGCGTTTGAAAAAAACTAACTGAAATAAAACAAGTAAGGAAGCCTACGTTCGAGTGGAATCGAACATTAGATACTCAGCTGTATGCTTTCATTGTTTGTTTGCGTCTGATAGAATCACGGTGTATTTTATATAAAGCCAGTGCTGCATAAAGTGGGCGTAGCCACGCCCATTTTCAAAATTTGGTGGTCATAACCGATTTCAATAAATTTTTGCGTGTCTATTAACACAAGTTATAAAAGTGTATAAACCAAGTTTCGTTATAATATCTCAATTATTTGTCGAGTTATGGGCTCCGAAATCTCGTAGATTCCTTTGTCTAAAAAGGGGCGGTGCCAAGGCCTTTTTCCAAAAATTTTTCTATTTTTTGTTTCCGGTCTATTGTAGAACTCATGCCACAAAATTTCAATGAATTATTTTTATTTTTGACAGAAATATCGCTTAAAATGTTTTTATTAGGCCCCTTTATAGTTCCCATATATAAAAGTGGGCGTGGTCGTCAACCGATTTCGCTAAAATTTTGAACGTGTATTACTACAAGTAGTGAAAGTGTATACACTATGTTTTGTCATAATATATCAATTATTTGTCGAGTTATAGGCTAAGAAATCTCGTATATTCCTGCTTCTAAAAGGTGGCGGTGCCACGCCCATTTTCCAAAATTTTTGTGTTTTTTTTGTTTTATGTCCATAGTTGGACTCCTGCCATAAAATTTCAATGATATATCTTTATATCTGACAGAGATATCGCTTAAAATGTTTTTATTAGGTCACTTTATAATACCCATATATAAAAGTGGGCGTGGTCGTCAACCGATTTCGACAATTTTTCGTCCAAACATTTGCCTGAGTAAGTAAATCACGCGTACCAAATTTCATCGATATGTCTGCTACGGTTTCTGAGTTATAGCTTATAAAACTTTCAATGTTTGGCCCTTAATAAGTGGGCGTGGCACCGCCCATTTTTCAAAATTTCACCAAATTTCTTCATAAGGGTCTGAGCTCTACACGTGGGTGAAATTTTGTCATCCCAGCTCCATTAGTGACTGAAATACCAAATTTCCGATTTTTACTATATTGGGGAGGTGGGCGTGGTCATGGTCCGATTTCGCCCATTTTCAATACCAACCGTCCCAGTCTCGATACCAACTTGCATTCCAAATTTCATCAAAATATTTCAATTTTTGCGCGAGTTATCGTGCGTACAGACGGACAGACGGACGGACATGGCTCAATCGATTTCTCTTTTCACCCTGATCATTTTGATATATATAAGTCTATATCTATCTCGATTATTTCGTTCCGTTACAATCCACCGTTAGGAAATCAAAACTATAATACTCTGTGTACTAGTACAGCTGAGTATAAAAATTTTAAAGCTAATTTAAGTGCCAATTCTTTAGGTTTAACGGCAATTTTTTGCCGCCAAAAAGGATTTTTTAGAGCAATATTTTCGTTGCCCTACTTATAACTATGTATATAAAATTATGTTAGCCGTAAATCCGGTGCAAGGACGATGAACCAAAAGCATCAATGAATGTGCAGTAAGCAACTTTTATATTCGCAAGTATGTATGTATGTATGTATGTCCGCATACATGTACATACATATGTATGTGTGTAATTTTGTGTAATTTCTATTGAAGTACTAAACTAGTTGTGTAACAAAACTTTTAATTTTGAGTAAGTATGTATGTACTTATTGGAGTAAATTTTTAAACTTTTCAAGTAACCCCCCCTTATTCTTCGTCCGCCAATCACCAACATTCGCTATTTTGCATTTAGCATTCAGTATTTGAACATTGACTTTAGTGGTCGTTGCACTTTTAAGCTCCATTGATGATGTTTTGTGACCTCTGTAGGGTGCTTATATTGTTGTTGTTTTGGTGTTTGCTTTGCTAAAGCAAATTATTAATTGACCGCCGCTTAATCCTTGTAAACAACTTTTACAACAAATTTATTTGTTTTGTTGAGTTAGTGTTTTGGAGTAGGTATAAGAAGGTCTATTTAAATGAAATATTATAAAACAATAAAAAAATAAGCAGACACGAATTTTCCAGTTCCATAATTTTGGAACGAGTAGAACTGGAAAATTCCACTACCAGTATTTTTTATTTAAATTGGTAGTGGAGATTTCTTCCACTAAATCAAAATTAATGTAGTGGAAATTTTTTCTACTATCTCAATTTAATTACTTTTTATACTCAGCTGTACTAGTACACAGAGTATTATAGTTTTAATCACATAACGGTGGTTTGTAACAGAATGAAATAATCGAGATAGATATAGACTTATATATATCAAAATGATCAGGGTGAAAAGAGAAATCGATTGAGCCATGTCCGTCCGTCCGTCCGTCTGTCCGTCCGTCTGTCCATCTGTAAACACTCTAACTCGCGCAAAAATTGAGATATTTTGATGAAATTTGGAATGCAAGTTGGTATCGAGACTGGGACGGTTGGTATTGAAAATGGGCGAAATCGGACCATGACCACGCCCACTTTTCCTATATAGAAAAAATCGGAAATTTTGTATCTCAGCCACTAATATAGCTAGAGCGATGAAATTTTACCCACGTGTTGAGCTCAGGCCCCTATGAAGAAATTTGGTGAAATTTTAGAAAATGGGCGGTGCCACGCCCACTTATTAAGGGTCAAACATTGAGGGTTTTATAAGCCATAACTCAGAAACCATTGAAGATATATCGATGAATTTGGTACTTACCTAGGCAAATGTTTGGACGAAAAATTGTTAAAATCGGTTGACGGCCACGCCAACTTTTATATATGCGTCTTATAAAGTGACCTAATAAAAACATTTTAAGCGATGTCTTTGTCAAATGTAAAGATAATTCATTGAAATTTTGTGGTATGATTTCTACAATAGACCGGAAGCAAAAAATAGAAAAATTTTGGAAAATGGGCGTGACCCCGCCTCCTTTTAGACAAAGGAATTTACGAGATTTCGGAGCCCATAACTCGACAAATAATTGAGATATTATGATGAAACTTGGTTAATATACTTTTATAACTTGTATTAATAGACACGCAAAAATTTATTGAAATCGGTTTATGACCACACCTACTTTTTAGCAAAGATATTTCTGGAACACGCTTTGGAAATTTGTAACGTGACATCTTTGTAACTGGAAGTCATAAAGGAGTGAAATTTTGCACAAAGAATAATATTCATATGCTTAGTTGGATGACTGATAAAAATTTTGAAAATGGGCGTGGCTACGCCCACTTTATGCAGCACTCGCTTTATATAAAATCCATCAAACGCAAACAAACAATGAAAACATACAGCTGAGTATCTAATGTTCGATTCCACTCGAACTTAGGCTTCCTTACTTGTTTCTATTATATATCGTCGCTATAGAAGAAAAAAGACGCAAACTGTTTTGTTGAGGAAGAAAGACGCAAACTCTTTTTTTTTTTTTCAAAGAAAGACACATTAAAAATATTTTTCGAAAGAAAGACTCTTTATATTTTTTTGATAACGAAGAAAGGCGCTTTATTTTTTTTTACTATAAAGAAAGACGCATTTAAATATTTTTTAGGAAAGAAAGACGTATTCGATTTTTTATTTTTCTTTGTCAATATTAATGCTAATGCGTCTTTCTTCGCAGTTAATAATGCTAATGCGTCTCTGTTCGTCGAAATATTTTTTAATGCGTCTATCTTCGTCGACATGTTTTGTAAACCGCCTTTTTTCCCCGACATATTTTTAATGCGCCTTTTTTCGTCGACAAATTACTGGCATGCGTCTTTCTTCTTCCGGAGGGACGATATGTATATGAAAATAGTGGTATTTCCCTCTACTGGAAAAATTACTTTCTGTGCGTACCAGTGAAAGAATTAATTCATAACCTACGGTTAGCTATTACGCCTGCATTTACATACATATGTTATGTACATATGTGAGAAATGGGGAAAGCCCCCAAGGCGCTGTAGTCATTGTTTATACTAAATAGTTTGGTCACTCAAATGGTCTTCTTCTTCTTCAATTTAAAAAATGCGTATGTGTTTCTGCGAAAATGAAGAGAATGAAGGAATCAATGCTGCGCAATTTCGTATAATTGCTGTTACTACCAAAATGGGAGCAAAGTCGTTAGGATTTACTTCGTTTTTACTGAATTTTTTTCTTCACTACGAAAACGATTTTAATAAAAATATATCGCACCCTAAATCATAAAGTGACACAACTCAAAATTTTATTAAATCGACTTTTCATCATAAACCGGTACACAGAACATATCTCTAGCGATTGCCAACAAAAAAAACGTTTCATTCGGAGTCTCTTTTGACTGAAAAATACGTGGCTTTTTCCAATTCATTGGTTGTCAAGAAAGTTTTTTGGCTCCTGAAAATTTTTGAATTTTAAGTTGTGCCACTTTATGATTTAGTATGCGATATATATTAATTTTTTCCGCATATCGGCCCACGTGCGCATAAAATAACAGATAAATGTTTTCCTGTTGATTTTACATTTTTAACTAGATAATTTTGCAATTTCAGCTATTTAAATTAACACGGAATTTTTTTTGATTTTACCTTAAATTTATTGTTAAATTAACTGGACTGATTTTACAATTTACAAAAATACAATATATCGCACCCTAAATCATAAAGTGACACAATTAAAAATTCAAATATTTTCAGGAGAGCCAAAAAACTTTTTTTCTTTACAAGCAATCGTATGGCAAAGACCACGTATTATGGTAATTTTTCGGTCAAAAGAGACACTTATTGAAAAGTTTTTTTGGCAATCGCTAGAGATATGTTCTGTGTAACATTTATGAAAAAACTCGATTTCAAATAATTTTGAGTTGTGTCACCTTATTTTTTAGGGTGCGATATGTACATTCAATAAAAAAAAGGTGCTTCGGTATTGCGAGATATGGAAGGACTTCCTCGTGGTAAAATTGCAAACTTTGAGGAGAAAAAAGAAAATATTTTACATTAAAAACTTTTAGAAATAAAAATGCATTTCACTTTTAATTCACCTGAAAACTGAAAATATAAGTTGGAAACGCCATTATCACGCACTTCCACTGATGGTAAACTCTTCCCACGACACCAGATTTTCTTTTTATTTAAAAAAAAAAGAATAATAATTGCGTTTTACGAACAGCAGAACTCCAAATATTCAAAAAAAATGTGTATGTTTCAAAATATTTCTGAAGTTCTTTTTTTAACATTTTTTTTGTTTATATTGACACTATCATCATGTTAAAGAAACCAAATTCCAAATGACATTTAAGAATAAAATTTTATATTTAATTCATAGCGTATATTTTAAAATTGCTCTATGTTGCATCAACACTAAAATTTGGTTGCATTTACCAAAATGTCAAATGATGTTTAAAAAGCTAAAATCACGTTTGAAAAATCGTGTAATTTGAAAAAAATTGTTGCTATTCTATGTGTAAAGATCGATCATGTTAATCTTACATGAAATAAAATTTGCATATACGCGAATGAAGTAGTAAAGGCAATGGTATCCGTATATTCCCTTTTCTATATTTCTGGAAAAATGTATTAACAGAACAGTACGAGAAAGAGCAACCCTGCTTATACGAAAATGTTCAAAAGGAAATAAAAAATTTAAATTCAAACGGCCATTTTGATGGTGAAACCCCAACAAACATTTAGGTTAGATATCGGTTTGAGAATGACTCGAGAACTAGCCCTTTTCTCAAATCTCTAACGTTAGAGGACGACTCGAGGAGCTGTCGAGAATCATATCGATCTCAAAAAAATGGGACATAACTCTCAAATGGAGAAAATTATAATTTCCGAATTGAAATCCAATGTAGTTTTCTAATGAAATTCTAATGAGAATTTGCAAATATTTCTTTTTCTAATCAGTCTCCAATTGATTTCTAGTGTGGTTTTCTACCTTCGCTTTGGATTAGAGATAAGTTTGAGAATTACACTCTCTAACACTCTCAGATTGTGCTCGCTGATAAAACGCTGTACCAATTCATACTTTTTGATTAATGCCTGGATGCCTTCGAACGCTTTGGTTGCTTTGGAAACTCTACATTCTCCTACATTTGGATATTTCCCAATTAGCACGAATCCAATGTGGGGAAAAAGTCTCAATTATCAAGTTTATATCCAACATGTTTTTACACTTAAGGTACAATACTTTTCCAAACTGAACTGAGTGCATAATTAGTATTAATTAAATTCAATCATATTAGCAATAAGTAAACGAAAAAGTGAGTGAGGAATAAAATTTAAAGAGGAATGTATAATTCAACTAATTATTGTGTATAAAACATTGTTATTATTGTTAAATGCATAACAAAAAAGTGAGCAAATAAGTCAAGCAGACAATCATAATTGTTACATTTTTGTTCCTTTATTTCAATCGGATGGGAGTTTGTTGCTCAAAAGCTTTATTCTGACGTTTGATTTTGATTGGAGAATATCGATAAAGTTCAAGTCAAATTCCAATATTTTTTTCAAGTGGAGAAACAGAAACATTTTCATATCGAAAAATGGGCTGTTTCTGAATTCAAGTTAAAAATTATTGTTGGAAATTGGAAAATGGATTTGATCCCAATGAAATTCAAATGCATTCAAAAATGCTTATTGGGTAGCAACGATTTGCGTCATGGATATTTCATTTTAGTTTTGAAAAAATAAATGTGTATCTATATTTTTGATACATACAGTAAGTCGCAGTGAAAATGACCCACGTTATGTTGTCCGAAGTTTTATGCAAATAAAAAATTATACACAAACAGATTGAAAAACAAATTTATGTACTTAGGTATATTTTAGAATAAACCACAACTTAGAATTTCAAAAAATATTTGATGAACATTATTTTTTAGTTATAAACCGGAAAAGTTCATGAAACGGGCTCACAGTGAAGGTTAGCCACTAAGAGGAATATGCCCTAAAACGGTTTTAATACTTTTTTGCCTTGTTCAACAGTTCAATTACTCTATCCCTAATATCTAAACTTGTTTGTCGGCCCATCTTTGCACATTGACATCCAAAATACAACTAATGCATCTATTGGCGCACTTGAATTAAATATAATACAAATTTTATTAGCAACCAATGTGTTTTATTCAACTAACAAAACACGATTTTTACGCGCTCTAGCGTGTGTTTTATGATAAGTACACCTTTTAAAAATGAAAAAAAAATTGCCTGATCTGTTTTTTTTTTATATAATTAACACATAATGTAAAATGTGAACTGTAAATATATAAGAGAGAAATCGGTGTTCTAGAGAGAAAGTTTAAGTATTTAAATTGGAGTTGCCAGAAAGCTTGCTTTGATTGTGACGCGTATATACGTGTATGCTTTTGTTTTTCATCATTTCTGGCATGTTGTTGAAACTTTTCCGTCGCAAAAAAATTATGACAGTCAAGTAATTGTTAACAAAGATATTTAATAATAAAAATGTCTGAATAAATAATGGCTCACTTTCTCTGTGACTCACTGTATCCCCATCAAAACAAACTTCAACCATGGGAATTGTTGTTGCAAAAAGTGACAGGCACATTATGTGTCAATGGGAGAATGGGAAACTAAATAAACCAAATGTGAAGAACAATCGACCACAGTGTTGTATTCAAACGTAGCAAAATCTTCACAAGAAAATATCCAAAATTCCGAAAAAAATCAATTAAAACTCAAAAATATGTTAATTTTTTGTTATTACCGCTACAAATATAGCATTACAAATTCAATTCACCCAATAATTTTAAAGATTTAAAGATTTCAAAATTTATTTGAATTTTTTTTCTGTAACTTTTGCACAGCACTGCAGGGTGACAGGCACAACATGTCAAAGAGTGTCGCAACTTATAGATATAAACTATGGCTGTAATCTCCACAAAAAGCCAGTTGACCTTTTGCCACAGCCAAATGGTTGTGGTTAGATAGTATTTTTATACGTACTATTTTTATACTCAGCTGTACTAGTACACAGAGTATTATAGTTTTAATCACATAACGCTGGATTGTAACAGAGTGAAATAATCGAGATAGATATAGACTTATACATATCAAAATGATCAGGGTGAAAAGAGAAATCGATTGAGCCATGTCCGTCCGTCTGTCCGTCCGTCCGTCCGTCTGTCCGTCCGTCTGTAAACACTCTAACTCGCGCAAAAATTGAGATATTTTGATGAAATTTGAAATGCAGGTTGGTATCGAGACTGGGACGGTTGGTATTGAAAATGGGCGAAATCGGACCATGACCACGCCCACTTTTCCTATATAGAAAAAATCGGAAATTTGGTATCTCAGTCACTAATACAGCTGGAGCGATGAAATTTTATCCACGTGTTGAGCTCAGGCCCCTAGGAAGAAATTTGATGACATTTTGGAAAATGGGCGGTGCCACGCCCACTTATTAAGGGTCAAACCTTGCAAGTTTTATATGTCATAACTCAGAAACCGTTGAAGATATATCGATGAAATTTGGTACGCGTGATATACTTGGGCAAATATTTGGACGAAAAATTTCCGAAATCGGTTGGGGGCCACGCCCACTTTTATATATGGGTCTTATAAAGTGACCTAATAAAAACATTTTAAGCGATATCTCTGTCAAATATAAAGATATATCATTGAAATTTTATAGCAGGAGTCCAACTGCGGACATAAAACGAAAAACACAAAAATTTTGGCAAATATGCGTGGCACCGCCTCTTTTTATAAACAGGAATATACGAGATTTCTGAGCCCATAACTCGACAAATGATTTATATATAATGACTAAACTTGGTGTGTACACTTTTATTACTTGTGGTAATACATGTTGAAAATTTTAGCGAAATCGGTTGACGACCACCCACACTTTTATATATGGGTATTATAAAGTGACCTAATAAAAACATTTTAAGCGATATCTTTGCCAAATGTAAAGATAATTCATTGAAATTTTGTGGTATGATTTCTACAATAGACCAGAAACAACAAATAGAAAAATTTTGGAAAATGGGCGTGGCACCGCCTCTTTTTACACAAAGGGATATACGTGATTTCTTAGCCTATAACTCGACAAATAATTGAGATATTATGACGAAACTTGGTTTATACACTTTTATAACATGTGTTAATAGCCACGCAAAAATTTATTGAAATCGGTTTATGACAACGCCTACTCTTTAAGAAAGATATATCTGGAACACTCTTTGGGAATTTGTAACGTGACATCTTTATAACTAGAAGTCAAAAAGGAATGAAATTTTGCACAAAGAATAATATTCATATGCTTAGTTGGATGACTGATAAAAATGTTGAAAATGGGCGTGGCTACGCCCACTTTATGCAGCACTCGCTTTATATAAATTACACCGTGTTTCCATCAAACGCAAACAAACTATGAAAACATACAGCTGAGTATCTAATGTTCGATTCCACTCGAACTTAGGCTTCCTTACTTGTTTTATATACAAATGTATATAAACATTTATATGCGGGTTGTGCACTTAATTAAATTTCCTGCCCACTCTATGCCATTCTCTAGCGGCGTAAAGCCGAGACAATACGAAAATAATATACCATCACATGTCAGTGAGTGTGTGCTTGTTTGACAAACCACATATGCGAAAAGAAATTGTTTTTGTTTTTTTTTATCCTTTTTAGTTTTATTTTGTCTTCAGCTGCATTCTATTGTTTGTTGGTGTCAGCTTTTAGGCGCTGCAACTTAACGTATGTAACGTTTCTACTTTAGTAAGTGAATGTTTACACAATTTGTTTAACTTCATTCCGCAATATTTTTTTTCTTTTTTTGTGACCAAAGGCGATTTTTCAAGTTTAATTTGTGGTTTCCTCTTTTGCCAGCAAAGCCTTTTTACTTTGCACTGGAGCCGGATTTTACTTGTTGCAGAATTACAAAAAAAAAATGTTTTTAATTGCGAAAAATGTTTTACAATTTAAACTATTAAAGAATTAATTAATGTTTAATATATGCATAAATCGAGAGAAATGATGAAGTTATTTACACGAAAATTCCATCTTATTTGTAAAAATATTTTGCACTACTCCTTTTCCCTCTCCTACTTACACTAACTGCCTTTCAATTGAGCATAACAGCGAAAGGAGATCTATATTGAAGCCCTAATTTCAACATTTTTTTGGTGCCAATATCGCCCAGAAATATTCCGGGGTCATCCGCGTCCACGTTTTGACCCATATCTGGGCACTCGACCTAGGAATGTTAATGAGTAGAGTTCTATATAAAAGCCCTGCTCAACACCTTTCATTTGATACCAATATTGCTCTGAAATATTCCGGAACGTTTTTGAGGAATTTGTGAGCACAGTTTCATTACTCGCTTAGGAGTAATGAAATTTTTTTAAATAAATATGACCTCATCGCTCCTAGGACAAACAATGTTAAAAGCGAATATAAAAATTTCTATGCTTGTACAAAAAAAAATAGGGTCTAATGGAGAGTAATCCCATACTTGCAAGCGAGTACTTCCAAAAATAAAACGATGGACGTCGCAAGTCCTACTGGGTATAAAAGCTTATTTTGATTACAAAAGCTCCCAACTATCATATTATGCATATTAGGCTGGGGCGATTTACTAACCTATTGGCCTGGGTAGTTTTTTTTTGTCGATTTTTGTCCATTTTTGATTTTCAAACATCCGTCTTACTCCATACAAACTAAATTCCTCAACATCACAATTAATTTTAGGTAAATGTAGTGGAAGAGTTTTCTAATCAGAAAAATTAGTGGTATCCGAATTTCGTTGGCACGATAACGATTAATTTCCCTCCATCCAAATCGTCCCGGCCTAATGTCGTTTATAAACTGACATTTTTCCATTCTATTGTCATTCTGACAGAAAATCGATGCTAAAGCTTTCATACTACTGAAAAACATCATAAAGTTGCGATTGCCAGAGTAAGAAGCGGAGAGTGTAAACGTATTGTGCAAATTATTAACAACTATCGACAGCATTAGTTTTCAACATTTCGATGTTTGCTGTTTCGAATTCGTAATTTAGTGATAGTATCACATTGGTGACGGATCCACTATATATACTGCCGAAGATAGCGATAGTGCCAAATGAGATTGAGATTGAAAAACAAAATACAGTATAGGAAAACAAAACCGACCAAACAAAGTTGCCACTTTTAAACAAACAAAAGAAAAAAGGTCGGTGCTGTAGAGCAGAGCACGGCAAAATTGTGAGAGAGTTTGTGTTGGTGAGCGCAGACCGATTTGCGCTGAATTGGTTAAAATGTGTGTGATGTTTCTCATTTTAACGCGCGGGTCAATTTTGCCGGGTCTGCTGTAAAATAAAATATCATAATTATTGTACGTGTAATTTGTGCTTATACATTTTTAACAGCAGAATGAATAATGTCGGACGACATTGACTACACAAGCATTGCATTACCGATTAGTACAATGAGAAGTGTTAGCACTGAGACGATTCCAATATATTTCACGGCTGATAATACCACAGTCAGATCAGCAGTTGAGGATGATAGCGGTCACAAAGTGAATATATCACAGGAGACAGTTAATCTTCTACTTATATGTGCGTACAATAATAAAAACATTCAAGTCTAATTGCCTTTCTAGCTTTTGTTTTAAAATTCTCCTTTGGTTTTAGGTATAATTGTTATAGCTGTTTTTGGAATTATCATTGGTTTAATATGTCGAAAGGATGTGGGCGGAATCAAAACGAAATGTTGCCGAACAAAAAAATCCGAACCAAGAGATCAAGTTCATCCTGCTGATGAGATACCATTAAATAAGTTACCTTAAGAGATATATTATTAATTCAAAATTAGTATACATTAAATACCCGTAATACATTTTTTTAATACTTATAATAAGACCAGTTACTTCCAACTCAAAAAACACCAGGATTCCAAGCATTTTTGTATGATTATATTTAAAATCTTGAATATTGTATTAGGATGTACATATGTATGTATCAAAGTAAATGTTTAGCACCTTCCTTCATTTTTAGGTGACTTACTTACGTTTAGTGTGTACACGAGTAGGTGAATGGAAAAAATTCGTAAATACCATAACAATAATAATAAATAATAATACTCTAATAAGTTATATTAAATGTAAAGAATAACTCTTAACATATGTAAGTCGTGTCCTTGGCAGACGTGTCTGAGTCATAGAATTTCTGTGGAGTGTCTTACATCTATATATTAATAGGCTAACATTTTTCCCATACAAACAATTGCCAGGCTGTTTAGCACATTTAACATACTCATATCCACATAAAATTGATATGGATGTGTTCGTATGAGTCAGGAGCAGTGCATAGGCATATAATTTTTTCTATAAATTATTTAATTTGTTTATAATTAATAAATACAATTTTTAGTTAAGAGAAATAGATATCGTAAACGTGTTTACAAATATCTTTAACACAGTTGAAAAGTCGCTTTAATTTAAAAGTGCTCTCTCCATTTTATATGCATTGGCCCAGTTTACGCTCAGATCAAAATCAACGCGGCCAAATATCTCCTATTGCTTTTCCATTAAAGCGAAAAATGAGAGAGAGGGCGGGAGAGCACTGAGTAATTTTAATTTTGACCATGATTTCGCGTCGGACCGTGATCAAAAGGGCAAATCAGTGTTGCGGTACAACTGGAATTAGGAAAGTGTTGCTTATCTCCGCGAAAAGGAATAATTTTTGTACCAATACAAAGTTAAAAAAATAAATTGCATGGTCGAATTTCGAGCACCGGCGATACTAGTAAATATAAATATGTGTGAAATAAATTAATTTTTAAATACATACAAAGAATTTCATTGAATTTTTGATTTATTTGAATGCGTTGAAATGATTTGCAATCAATTGTTAGCCTTAGTTATTATCGAATAGTTTGTGCGATTTGTAAGGGAAATGGACCCGGTATCAAATAGAAAGGAATACATCTAACGATGTATAGTAGAGTGACAAAGTTAAAAATACGTTAAGGAATGCCGATCTAGGGAGTGACACCGAAGAAGATCGCTAATTTGACATTAAAGACCACCTTAATGTACCTACATAAGTATTTACATTTCAAATATAAAAATATAATTTTCATTGCACTTCCGTAGGCACTCAGGCATGAAAAAAATTTCAATGTAAATTGGCCTATAGTTCATATGAAAGGGCATAGCAAAGGAACTTTGAATAGGAAGCTCATGTAGTGCAAGAGATATCTGCTTGAAATTTGGTATGTGGAAGTTTTTTTTATGATAAGCTGATCATTTGGCGGAATCGGCTAAATCGCGTCACTATAACAAATACATAGCTGTCATACAACCGAATGTTCATATCTAGAAATTTTTAAATAATTTTACATAACATCTCCATTTAAAAAGCTTTGTAAGAATGACACTAATCTTTGCATAAATAACCCACAGAATTTAAAGTATAAATTAATGAAAATCGGACTACGAAACATTTCATTTCCACATTCATGAAAGGTATGAAGTCTTCGGTACGGCCGAAGACTGCCACGCTCTTACTTGTTTTTCTTTATACATACTGTAATTTTTGCTATTTTCATCACAACTAGATATTATGTACTATGTACTACATAAATACACAGATACAATATAAGGATTGCTAAATCCCTATAAATCCTGCAGCAACCATGACATCAATCGGCTGACAAGAGAAACTAAAGAGCATAAAATTTGCTACGTATTACGAAGGGAAGAAGAAGCTTAGGTAAAGTATTATCAATGCAATTTATTATTATTTTTTTTTTTGTGAGTAAGCAATGGAAGTCACCAAAATTCTTTTTCAGCATGGAATTGCCTTATTGCACTGGATCGTAGGAGTAAAAACCAAATCCTTTCTATCAACGCACAGTGGGTTGAAGGATAAAATAAATTTAAGAAAATCACTAGAAAGCTTGCAGTATGTTTGTTGCTTGGATCACTAGCCCTTCTGTGAGCAATTATGTACGTCTCTGTAAGTAGAAGTTTTTTGTAGAGTTCCTAAATTTATTTCTTTAACTAGTCTATTCTGGCAGCTGTCTTTCCAAAGACAACTAAGTATTTTTCGAAAGGAAAAAAAAATTTACTCTCGAAAGATAGTTTCCAGAATAGCTCTATAAATTGGATAGACTGAAAATTTTGTTCCTTGTCACGGAAAAGTTGGCTAAACCAAATGGATTTTTGTGAAAAAAGTTGACACAGCAAAAGTAACCTACATATGAAGAGGGGAGATGGAGTAGTAACAACTTGTAAACCTACCAGCGGGAAATGTGGATGTACAATGTAGTAGTAATTAAATACTTTTTGGTTGCTTGTTTTTCCGACAGGGTAGGAATATGATGTATTGTGGAACGATCCTCCGTCATCCCTTGTCAAGTTTGGTTTGGAGACAAACCGGTTTCGGCTAATATGCGCCATCTTCAGTGTCTTTTTTCGTTCTGAGTTATTTTGTGTAAGTTCGATAGTACTTATAGTAACTAACTTCCATCGTTTGGTCACGTACTTCGTGTTCGTGGGATGTGTTCATGTGTTCGTGCATTCGTGCGTTCGGGCGACGTGTGTGCGTGCGAGTCTGTGCGTTTAGGTATGTAAATCTATTTTTGTATCCTCATTAAACAGGCAGGTAAAAGTCCGTTATTGTCCTCTTGTGTGTTGTTTTGTTTATGTCGGTTTTAGGTTTTCTGTCCTCTTTTCGGTATAATAGCTTAACCGGTTCAAATAATGTATCTGATGCGGTGTTTATTTGTTCATTTATTATTCTACCTACGAATGTCTTTTGTTTGTATATTTCCATATTTTCTAATACGTTAAGTCGTTTTCCCTTGTGTTGTATGTGGAGAATTTTAGCTGTTTTTCCTATTTTCATGGGTGTACATTTGTTTTCTGCCATGTGGTTGGCGAAATTTGATTCCACTGTCGTTGATGATTTCCTTGTTTTCTTATTGTAATCTCTTACGTGTTCTCGATATCTCGTCTTGATTTGGCGTCCTGTTTGTCCTATATAGCTATTTTGGCATTCGCAAGTCAATTTGTATACGCCTTGTTTGTCAAAGGGGTCTTCCTTGTTAATGTTGTTTCGTAGAAGTTTTTCCATGTTGTTCCTCGTTTTAAATGCTGCATTAATGTTATATTATTGGAAAACTTTAGCCAACTTGTAAGATGTTGCTCCGGTATATGATAAGACTGCCCATTTCTTCTCTACCTTTTCTTTGTTTTCCGATTTCATTGAAGTTATGTTTTTCTGTATTTTCTTCACCAAACTTTTTTGATATCCGTTGTTCTCCGCGATTGTGTATATTGTGCTGAGTTCCTTGTTGTAAGCTTCCTTTTCTAACGGGGTCCGTTCAAGTCGTGTTAATAAATGTCTGAAAGCGGCATTCTTGTGTTGTTGAGGATGGCTAGACTTATTGTGTATTACTGTATCCGTTGCTGTGGGTTTTCTGTATATTTCGTGAGTAAATTTGTTAGTCTCTTTGTTTATTTTAATTGTGAGGTCTAAGTAGTTGATTTTTCCATTTTTCTCTGCATCCATGGTGAATTTTATATTTTTGTGTTGGCCGTTGAGGTATTCCAAAATTTTTTCTTCTTTATTTTCCGTTATGAGGCAGATGATGTCGTCTACATACCCGGCGTAAAAATTTACCCCCAGATTTTTCGCCAGTTCTTCCATATAACTTTCCTCCAAATGTTGCATAAATACTTCCATAAGGATGGCTGATGTGGGGTTACCCATTCCCAGTCCGTGAGTTTGTCTGTATATATTATTGTCAAATTTGAAATAATTCTGGTCCAGGGTTACTTTCAGTGTGTTTACGATCTCTGTTGCAATGTCTCTGTTCGTTTTTTCTGTCAATATTTTTGTTAGAGTTTTTAGTGTTTCTGTCAGTGGTATCGAAGGGTATAGGTCTTTCACGTCAAACGATACCAGTTTCGAGTCCTTAGGTACGTTCAGGTTGTTCAGTTTTTCTACTAGTTCCGTCGTGTTTTTGATTGTGTATTTATTGGACAGGTCCAGTGTCTCGGTTAGTAGCTTATTTAGATGTTTTGATAGTCTATATCCTGGTGCCGATTTATGGTTTACTATTGGTCGCATAGGTGTTCCTGCTTTGTGGATTTTAGGTAGTGCGATCAGTGACGGGGCCGATGGATTCATTGCCGTGAGAGTGTAGGCTATCTTGTTGTCTACTATATTTTTTGCCTGTTTTATTGCACGCTTTATTGCCATTTGGTATTCCTCCGTTGGGTCCTTCCTCATCACTCGGCAGCCCATTTCTTTGATGAGTTGGCCTGTTTTTGTGGTATATTCCTCTTCGTCCATTAGCACCGTTGTATTTCCTTTGTCTGCTTTTGTTGCTATTATTTTATTCTCTCTTAGTTTTTTCCTCAATTCTTTTACCGTTTTATATTCATTTGCTACCATTTTCTTTCCATCAGCTTTTATGCTCTTCTCGATTATGCGTCTGCATAAATGCCTTGCGTGCTCCTGTTCCTCGTTTGGTATTAGTGATATGGCCACCTCCGTGTCCGCAATGGTGTTCTCCACGTCTTTTTTTCTATCATAGCTTTCGATGTTGTATTTCAAACCTTTTTGTAGTAGCTGTGTTTCCTTGGCGTTGATTGGAAGATTTGTTAAGTTAACAAATCTTGGATGGAAAGATGTTTTTTCCTGCTGTGGGCCTTTTTTGTTGTTGTTTTGTTTTGTGTCAAGGTCGTCTAGTTTTTTGTTGAGTTTTTTATACTTGTTTTCCATGGCTCCTTTGATCTCTTCCTTTATTGCATCTAACGTTTCCAGAAGGGAACTGACTGGAATGATTCCCATCAGCTCCAGATGGATGCGTAGTAATTCCCGATTCATGCGCTCCTTTTTTGCGTGTTGGTTCCTGATCTCGCATCTAATGAAGCTGTTCTCCGCTTTCCTTATAATTTTGCGTTTATCCTCGTTTTTCATTTTGTGTCCTATTTGCGCGTATTTTGGAATGAGTTTGCTCATTAAACATTGTTTATTAAACCATATGTTGGCTTTGGTGTTGTGTATTTTCTGTAGTCGCCTTTTGTATGCTATCAGTAGAATATTTGTCCGGATTTGATGTGCCTGACTGGCATTATTAAATACTATCGAACTTACACAAAATAACTCAGAACGAAAAAAGACACTGAAGATGGCGCATATTAGCCGAAACCGGTTTGTCTCCAAACCAAACTTGACAAGGGATGACGGAGGATCGTTCCACAATACATCGTAGTAGTAATTCTTTAATTGAAAAATTGTTCATGGAACGATTCAAAATTCCTTTTTAAGTGGTTAAACGAGTTAACATTGACTGAATGACTTAATGACTTGTCATGATGATGTATGCCAGTATCACGAACACCGAACGAACTTCCGAAACACCGAAAGCCACGGTACCGCACACCTCGAAAATCGTAACAGCTACCCCGTCGGTTCGAAGTTAAGTGTTGCCAACTATATGAACTATGTTCGAATCAGCGTTACCAAGTGCTGATGCGAAATTGAGCGGAATTTTCTCAGGTTTCTTATCTTTTTGATAAAACCAAAAACATTTTTACTTTATTTTACTAAAAACAATTTATTTAAATAATAAAATAATGGATTCTATTGCGATAGCAGCTTTATTAGTAGAGGAAGAGGAGCAAAGGATTTCTCTGAACGAAAGAAAGTTTTTGAGAGATCATAGCAATCCTTTTACTTTAAGTAAACAAGCGTAAATTTAATTACAGGCTGAAGATAAAAAAAATAATACGGCGCGCGCATTATACTGAAGCCGACCTTCCACCACCTGCAATATTTATTTGAACGCGTCTTTATTGAGACGAAAATTTTTACTGAAATGGTAAATTGTTGGTAATACACATTCATAATTCGTTAGTTGCTTTTTTATAGTAGTCAAACAATAGTTATCTACTTCAGAAAATGCATTATTATTCTTGGGTGAAAATATATTTTAATTTCCAAAACCTACATACACACGTAAATCACTCTTATCATTATTTCACAATTTTTTCTTTGAAGTTTTTATTTGCATATAACAGCAATTCAATCGCGGTGGAAAATGCAATGGACCCACGCCATGTTTGTGGCTTCTCGCGACCGGTTGATTAATGTATTTACATATATTCACACTCACTAACACTTATTACAACTTCATACATGCATTTACATAATTTACTTAAACTTTTATTGTAATTTTTGATATTTTGTTAATATCGCCGCAACCAAATACTTGCGGCAAATTTCGGCACGAAAAACTGTCAAAATGTTCGTTCATTCGGTGTTCATAATGCCGATTTACCGAACTTCGAAAGATTCGGCGCGCCGTCGGTTGACATAATGCTGATTTGCCGAAAACGTCATTTCGGTACCGCCGACGGTGTTCGTGATAGTGGCAGTATTGTGGTGCAACTTTCCGTCATTCCTTGTCAAATTTGTTTTGGAGACAAACCGGTTTCCGCTAATATAAGCCGATGACGGAAAATTGTTCCACAATGCATCATATTCCTACCCTGTCGGAAAAGCAAGCAACCAAAAGGTAACACTTGTCATGATACTTAAATAAATATTAAGGCCTTAAAATACTTAGTTAACATTCGCCGATAACGGCCATACGTAGTATTAATCATTAACAACTGAAAATAATTTAATCTAAATTTTTAAGCGTATGATATAATAAATTTGTTATAAAATAATATACACCTTTTAAAAATGTATGAAATAAATAGTGCTAGAATAAATGAAAATAATCAGTTAAATATGCAAATACCAGTCAATTAACGTTTTTAAACAAATAAACAGCGAAGCAAGTGTGAATGCGCATTACTATAGACTTCATAATTGAATTAAGAGCAACAATAGTGAATCACGCGATATTAAACATGTATGTAAGTATGTAATACAATTTTCAAATAACACTTCTTTGTTTTATGAGCAAATCCCACTTGATTTAATTAGCAATTCATGCGCGTGGCATGGCAAATATATTCCCAAAATAGCTGCTAATGTGCCTGCAGCATAAACAACACAAATCGTAATGCCTACATACTTACATATATGCATAAATGTGCATATACATACATATGTACATATGTTTGCATTCAATTCCGCGGCTGACAGTCGAAATTGTTTCCAGATAATAATAAACATTTGTTAAAATTAAATGTAAATTGCAATTTGTCGGCTGTCATGTATGAACAGATTCCGGCTGGTTGGTTGTGTCTCTTCGCGTTCTAGAGTAGTGATGATATAATATTTATAAACGCTTAACTGAACATATGAATATAATGAATTAATGCATTATAATCAATTAATTGCCATTTCGATTACATTTTTTTTTAATAAAAGAATAATCATGTTTTGGATCATTCGATACAATTTTTCAATAAATAAGAGTGGGTTCACTGGTTTTTTGATTGTTTGAAAAAAGTAAACTTATCTGAGCAAAACTACAGTCCTAAGAGCTGGAATTTAGAATAGTCCAATTCGCGAATACAAAAGTCTACATAATTGACTATTCAAAAATCCAATTTTGTTTTTCTGAAGTCCAATTGGCTCTTCCAAAATCGAGTTCACTATTATAAAATCCAACTGAAAATGGTATAAACTGATATCACTTCCAGTAGATTCTGAACAATTTTTTTTTTTTTGAGTCTTTATGAGTCTTTATGTTCGAATGTCTTTTAAAGGCTAAAATATAATATTGAAGGAATTGTATTTTCGAAAGCGTAAGTTAAGCTGATTCCACATAAAACTTTTTCCGCTTTGCGTTACGCCTTTTTCTACGTCAAAAAACGCAAAACTGAAAAACTATGCCACAATGAACGTTGTAACATCACTCAAAAAATATTTATTTTGTGAAAAATCCGCCATTCTCCGTTTTATTTATAAACAAATAAATAAGAAAATAAAAATCTATTAAATTATTTTCCAATTGTATGAAATTTAAATTTGTTTATTTACACTGTTATAAATATTGGAACATTTTTCAAGCCTTGATTTGGTTTGAAAGAAATTTAAAACTTTTTTGGGTTAAATTTTGAACATTCGAAAGTTTAAAAGTTTCTTATTCCTTTTTGGTTTAAAATTCAAACTTATAAAAGTTCAAATATTTCAAAGTATTTTTTGGAATAAATTTCATACTTTTTTGGTTTAAATCTTACACTTTTTCTCATTTAAACTTTTAAGGTTTAAATTTTAAACTTTCATTGGTCGCAAAATTTGGTTTCAACAAAAAAATCTTAATTTTTGATTTGAAATTCCCACTTGCTTTTTTGAGAAATGAACAATATAAAAAGCTCATTTATAGTTATTAGACAATTTGAATGAATGAATGTGTGTTGTTGTTTGAATGGAGAAACAAACAAACACAAAATAATTATGGAAACAGATAAAATGAGGAAGGAAGAAAAGGAGAAGAAGAGGATAGGAAAGAAGATACAATGGAGAAAAGCATGAAGAGGATTTGGTAGCAGATATTTTTTTTAATTTAAACCAAAAAAAGGTTTAAATTTTAAAATTTTGAAAGTCTTAAAATAAACTTTAATTTGGAATAAAATCTAAGACTTAGAAGTTTAAAAATCTTTTAAACTTTTCAAAGTTTAAATTTTAATAATTTTTCGGTCGTGTCCTATATATCGACCAAAAAAGTCTAAAATTTATACCAAAATTTATTTGAGTGTACATTTGAAGTAAAGTGAAACTGAAAAAAAATTTCAACGCACCCAAAAGTTGAGTTTTCGGCAACTTTGTGCTGCTTTACGTAACTTCGGCGTTGCGTTACTTTTTGTTATGTGGGAAACTTCATATATATATGTATTTTATCCCAGCTGTCACGCAGAAAGTATCACGTAGAGCAACACAAAGTTCTATGTGGCATCAGCTTTAGTTCCAAGAGCGAAGGCACCTTTCATTGTTCAATTACTCTACAAAAAAAAATAGTTCAAAAGTAAAACGATTTTTATTTATTTTTCAATTTATTGTGATATCACTAGGCTACAGGGTTGTCAGTGGTAAGAGCTTTACAGAACTTTAAAATATATGACAGCGAGCAATTATGTAACATATTCAAATCAACAACAACAAATGTAATAAATAACCAAAAACAAACATGATTGTTGTATATAGCCGCTCATATATTGCTGCCTCCACAGCATGTCATGTCGCCTGCCATATTCACCGAATAATCTGATGCATCATACGCAATAGATAGATAGTAAAGTGAACTAGTTGGCGGAGAGGGCACAGCAATCATCAACGTTGTCGTATTTACTGTCACCATCACAACCAACACCCCAGCAACCCACAAGTATGCAGGCGCTTTTGATTATGTAATTATTATTAGTGATGGGAGCCTTGAGGTGGTGTTGTAGTCCAAGAGGCGACCGTATGTGAATGAATGGCCGATTCGGATGCTAACACGATTTAGCCGCAGGAGTTCAAAGCGAAATTTGGTGGCATAAATCCTTTCAACCGAAAGCGAAACGCAAATTTTAATGTGAAGTAATCAACTTCATGTGTAGCAACAACAACAAATGCAAACAATATGCTATTTCAACTAGTCACTTAATTGAGTTGAATGCAATGCAATTAGTCGTTCAAATCTGTTTGCGGTCAACTGCGTTTCGAAACATGATTATTTGGTTGATTGCAACAAAAGCTAGCAAACAAAAAATGTTTTAAGTATCACTGAAGTGGTTCCTAAATAGTTGAGTTGATAACACAAATATTTAAATAATAATAAAGGGTTGGTGGGAAATGCATGAATAGTAAGGCTGATTGCGCAAAGATGGAAGTATTATCAGATTATATATGTATGTACATTGATTTGGGGGTTATAAGAACATGTAGGGGGTGCAGACTAAATGATGAAGAACTTAGAACACTCACTGGAGTCGAAAGTAAGAAGGAAATATTAACTATTTTCATTCCGGGAAGGTTATCGGCATATATTTAATTTTCTTTAATAGCAGGAAAACTGAAACTAGTTCTGAGCATAGAGCTCTTTACATTGTGATGTCTAGGCCGGCTCCCCAAACATGAATAAAAGAAGGGAAAGTGAACGGGATAAGGAAATGAAAGAGAAGGGAAGGGGAAAAGGAAAGGGAATAGTAGAGGGGAGACTAATCTATATATATATAAAGAAAGTGGCGTTAGTACAAACGCGTATAACTCAAGAACGCCTGCACCAATTCAGATTGTTTTTCACACGGTCAACTGTATGTCGCATGTTCCCGTGTAGGATTTGATCATTCTCACACCAGACAACAAAACGAAAAATATAGTTTATCACCGAGTGCTCCAATAAAGGGAAATACAATAAAAATCGACACAGCCGCAACCCATCCAGTAAGTATTTCCACAAATGGCCACAGATTTTATGAAATTTGAAAAGACTGCCGACACTGTTAATTTAAATATTAAATATTTTTTGTTTTTTGAGCATTCAGTTAATGAATAAAAAAAGTGAATGAGTTTTTATATTGTTAAAAAATAAATAACGGATTAACAAACTATAAGTTATAGAATGTTTGATTTCAAAGACATAATTTAACGCAGGGCAACGCCTGCGAGGTCAGCTAGTAATAACATAAAAACATTTTTTGTCGGGACGGGTATTTGCTAGTACTTTATAAAGCTTCCCGTAAAATAACTATTGGCCTTAGGTTCGCCAGTATCCCAGATACGCTTGCTTATTGAAAACAGATGAATTGAATAAGAATTGCAGGAAGAGACAGTTCAGCCCATTCAATGCTCCTGTTTAAAACCAGTCTTAAAACTATATTTTTTTTACCAAATTTACCGAAACGCGAGTAGCCCCACAGCAAAAAATTTCCATCTTGTTCAATGTCGTTTCTTTCTTAATTTTATTAAATAAGAATTCCTGGAATTTTTCTTTTGTTCTATTTTATTACGCATTTTACGTGACGTTTTCGCTCTGTGCCTAACTAGGTTTGTGAAATCAAAAAGTAAACTAGCAACATTTCCACTTTTCTGTGATTTCTTTATAAATTGCCGAATACGCATACGCTCTAATGCATCTTATTCATATCAAAATATTTTTATCTGTATAAAGGATCTTCGTTTCATACACTGTATATATGTACAAACCCTTAATTCCACTCAACTTTCAAATCTATGTATGTCTCTTCATTTCATTTTCTATCTATTTTTATGATGTTTAACAAATTCACACGCGATAGTAAAAAATGATGAAAAACTTTGCCGAAACAAATGCGGTGCTAATGTAATGCCGCCGTGAACGCCAGCAACACGGACCGACAATTTTCACACAAAAAAACACAAAACCGATGACGATGACTACGACGATGATGAAGACGACAGGAAGCACCGTTGCAGCTTCCGCACTTTCTTTACCAACTTCTCCACCATTTTGCGGCAAAGGGAACAAGGAAGTCGAACTTCAAAAACCACAAAACGGACGTTGGTTGACAGATGATGGCGATGAGCAGCAGCGGTAAGAGAGTAAAACGTATTGCTTTTTGGAATAGAATGTCATTCCATAGCAAGCAAAAACTGCAAATGAAATGCTTTATGAAATATTTCGATGCAGTAAAACAAAAAGTTAATGTTGCACATAAAACAAACACAAACTAAGGTGAGGAATAAAGTTGGCAAAAAGTTGTTGAAGGCTGTTTTCTGCTGTTTTTTTTTTTAATTTTTTTTAAATATTGTCAACATAAAAATTCGCATTAAAATTTTTTGATATATTATTTTATTTCTGTATTTTGGGGAAAGTTATTTTAATAAATAACAATGTATGTATGTATTTCGTTTGCTGCTAATGCCACATTTATTGCTTTCGCCATTTTTTCTGTTGATTCTTTGTTTTTGTGACTACTTGTTTTATTTTTTTGGTCGTTGCATGCGAATGATGACATTGGAACATTGGCTGACATTGTATTCGCTCAGTTTTGCGGTTTTGCGACTGTAAGCCGCAGCAAGCAATGACAATAGACAAAAGAATTTGATTAATAAATCAAAACAAAAGAAAAACAAGTAAGGAAGCCTAAGTTCGAGTGCAATCGAACATTAGATACTCAGCTGTATGCTTTCATTGTTTGTTTGCGTTTGTTCGATATAGGGTGTATTTTATATGAAACGAGTGCTGCATAAACAGGGCGCAGCCACGCCCATTTTCAAAATTTATATCAATCATCCAAATAAGCATACAAATATTATTGTTAGTGCAAAATTTCATCCCTCTATGACTTTTAGTTACAAAGACTTCACGTTACAAATTCCAAAAGGGTGTTCCAGAAATATCTTTGTTAAAAAGTAGGCGTGGTCATAAACCGATTTCAATACATTTTTGCGTGTCTATTAACACATGTTATAAAAGTGTATAAACCAAGTTTCGTCATAATATCTCAATTATTTGTCGAGTTAAAGGCTAAGAAATCTCATATATCCCTTTGTCTAAAAAGAGGCGGTGCCACGCCCATTTTCCAAACTTTTTTATTTTTTGTTTCCGGTCTATTGTAAAACTCATGTCACAAAATTTCAATGAATTATCTTTATATTTCACATAGATATCGCTTAAAATGGTTTTATTAGGTCACTTTATAATACACATATATAAAAGTGGGCGCGGTCGTCAACCGATTTTGGTAATTTTTCGTCCACACATTTGGCTAAGTAAATATATCACGCGTACCAGATTTCATCGATATATCTTTAACGGTTTCTGAGTTATGGCTTATTAAACTTTCAATATTCGCTCCTTAATAAGTGGGCGTGGCACCGCCCATTTTCCAAAATTTTTGTAGTTTTTGTTTTATGTCCATAGTTGGACTCCTGCCACAAAATCTCAGTGATTGATCTTTATATTTGACAGAGATATCGCTTAAAATGTTTTTATTAGGCCCCCTTATATTTCCTATATATAAAAGTGGGCGTGGCCGTCAACCGATTTTGATAATTTTTCGCCAAAACATTTGACTAAGTAATTATATTACGCGTACCGAATTTCATCGATATATCTTCAACGGTTTCTGAGTTATGACTCATAAAACTTTCAATGTCTGCCCCTTAATAAGTGGGCGTGGCACCGCCCATATTCCAAAATTTTTGTGTTTTTTGTTTTATGTCCATAGTTGGACTCATGCGACAAAATTTCAATGATAGATCTTTATATTTGACAGAGATATCGCTTAAAATGGTTTTATTAGGTCACTTTATAATACACATATATAAAAGTGGGCGTGGCCGTAAACCGATTTTGATAATTTTTCGTCAAAACATTTGTCTATGTAAGCAAATTACGCGTACCAAATTTCATCGATATATCTTCAACGGTTTCTGAGTTATGACATATAAAACTTTCAATGTTTGACCCTTAATAAGTGGGCGTGGCACCGCCCATTTTCCAAAACTTCATCAAATTTCTTCATAAGGGCCCGAGCTCAATACGTGGGTAAAATTTTAAAACTCTAGCTATATTAGTGGCTGAGATACCAAATTTCCGATTTTTTCTATATAGGAAAAGTGGGCGTGGTCATGGTCCGATTTCGCCCATTTTCAATACCAACCGTCCCAGTCTCGATACCAACTTGCGTTCCAAATTTCATCAAAATATCTCAATTTTTGCGCGAGTTAGAGTGTTTACAGACGGACGGACGGACGGACGGACGGACAGACGGACGGACGGACGGACGGACGGACGGACGGACGGACGGACGGACGGACATGGCTCAATCGATTTCTCTTTTCACCCTGATCATTTTGATATATATAAGTCTATATCTATCTCGATTATTTCATTCTGTTACAATCCACCGTTATGTGATTAAAACTATAATACTCTGTGTACTAGTACAGCTGAGTATAATAATGCTCATGTACCTATTCATAGACGAATAAATGCTTCTCATACTACAACAACTTCAATGGCTACAGCAACCATTTCAATGAAATGCGAAAATTTAACAAAGAACAAGTTCATATAAAATCATGCTTTTAATGGACTTCAGCATTGTAATATAGAGATGTACATATTTTCACAAGCCTTTCGGCGGCGGACGGCTTACCCCCCGAATGTATTTCTGCCATGTAAAGCTTCTCACGAAAAATGCATTCACTGTACAGAGCCGGCAAAAACTGTAGGTCCGTCCAATTAATTGGTAGCAAGAAAATTAAGGAACACACCTCGAATTGGGAGAGAAGCTTGGCTGAAATTCTTCGTCTGAAAACCATTGAAATTATGCTCGCACATCGATCTTAATGGATGAAAATATGGCTTGGTATATTCGGTCCGTACAGCTGCCTCCACTTCGATGGATTTGATGGTTCCCCTCATGAATTCCGAAGACAAAAAGTACGAAACTATTTTTCCGAAAAATTATTTTCGAAATCCAAAATTCAGAATCCAAACTTCCGAAGCCAAAATTCAGACGGCAATGAAACTATTTAATTTTACTTTTTTTACTTAATTTTCGATTCTCGGTTGAGGCCGCTTGAAGAAGTCTGATGAGGGGATGTGGTGGTCTCCGAAATGGATCCATAACTTCGACCAAAAAATTTTTTCAATTTTTCTTCATTAAAAAATGGCCAATAACTCATTTAAATTCACATGAAACTATTTAATTTTGCGCAGAACACTTTTCTGCGTTGGAGGCTTTCGGCCGCGCTTTAAAAAAAAAATAACCCTCAGCCGGCAGAATTATTTTTCTGGAATAGTATCTAAGGACCGATCCACAGTACTTTTACGTGAAACACCTTGTAGAATACAGTAAAATAAATTTTTCTGAAAAACAGTTTTCGGAATTTTTCATTCTGAATTTTTATTTCGAAAAAAAAAAATTCGGAATTTTTCATTCTGAACATTTATTTCTGAAAAGAAGTTTCGGAAATAATTTTTCGGAAAAATAGAGTTTCGGAATTTTTGCCTTCGGAATTCCTGGGGAGCACCGAATTTGATTGTCTAGAATTTCGTATCCCAAGAAAATTTAGTAACTACTATTTATAAGGTTTTTTAACTACCTGCAGGTTCAGTCGCATTGGATAAAACTTTTGCCGTTTGGTGAGAAAGATACATACATATATCCATGTAAGGCAGTTCCGGTTGAAGTTTCAGTTCCAGTAGGATTAAAGAAAAATTAAAAAAGATCGAAATTTGGATTTCGAAAAACACTTTGTTTTACTGGAATTAATCCCCATTTTGTTCCATAATAGCATTGACAGACGGCATCGATAATCCGGAATATCTAGCTAATTCGGACATAACTTGAGAATTAACTGGAGGTAATCCGGAATATCTCTTGAGTTAGTCCTCAATATTTTAGCGTTTTAGAGCATTTTTTAATGACATCCCTGGTGAAAAATTTCTATTGTGAATGAAAGGAAAGAAAAAGAAGAACACATGGCAGATATAAGAAGGTAGGCGCATAAGTGAATTCAGAAATTTCGAATGTAATTTGTTATTGTAATTGGTAGAGTGTAATGTCAAAATGATATTTCGCCTTGGTTGAAATCTGAATTCGTTTGGGACTCGCCCATTCCTATTGACCATGATGCGATTTCGTTTAAATTTTGACATTACCCTACCTTTTGAAATAAAACAAGAAGTTTTTGAATTCGCCGCTGCGCCTACCTTCCTTCAGCTGTTTTGTTAATCCGCAATACTTGCCGTCTGTCAGGGTAAAATTTTAATCGAATTAAGTGTTGCGGTAATCGGGATTATCGCTGCCGTCTGTCAATGCTATAACAGTGCATAGAAAATTCTATCATTTGGCCCTCAGTCTCTCAACTCTTCTTTGACTTCCTTTGCACTTACTAACTTGGATTAACAATAATCCTAAGACGTAGATTAAGTTAGAACTTTGTCACCAGCCGCCGAAGGAAATATCGAAAACTAAGGCGAGACGTCTTATAATCAAACGAAAAGTGTGAATGCAAATTCCTAATTCAATTGAAAAAGTCATCACTTAAAGGTAAACAAACAAGACAAGTCAAAAAGTGTGAGCAAAAGTTTGCCGACAGAAAAACAGCCAGAAGCCAAAAAGATAAATCGCAAGTTTAATTGAATGCGAAAACGCTAGACGGTGGGTGTAATGAAATCGCAAAGTTAAAAGCGTGGGCAAAAGTTTAAAAGCCAGACAAAACTGCATGTATAGCAGCAAATAACACCCAAAGCTTTTATTACACATAATTTAAGGCAATCTCGCCTTTCTACGAAATATAAAGAATATAAAAAAAAGGTCATCAACACGGAAGTGACGATTACGAGTAATGGCCACAACAGACGCAGAAATCTATTTATTTGGACAATCACGACAGTCCCCAGGAAAAAACAAAAACACACAAATTGAATTAAAATGGCCACCCGACGCGTTCGCAACAAGGTACGATGTAAATATGTTTTCTTTATGTACAAATATACATTGATTTATCTACACACATACATACATACATATATGGATATGTCCCTGCAAAAATCATTGGATTATATGCTCCATTTGTGGTAGGTTGGAGTACTTTCAAAGTGACCACTAACATAGCCCAAGCGACCGATTCGTGTATCTGCATCCCTTCGTAGTTAGTCGAACATAACAAAAACTAAATGTTTATCGTGACGACGACGAAATGTGTACCCTGCAAAAATTCCGAGTACTCCAGTCGCTAATCCATGGAGTGCTCGCTATGGACCAACCGATTACTCCATAACTTGCCACATTTCATACAAAAAATATGGTCCATTTAACATTGCATGTCATTGCAATGGAGTATATACTCCAGCCCCGCATAACAAACAAATTAATCCATGGAGTAGCTACATTGGATTAATTGATGGAGTACCTAACAGTTAGCCGAACATAACAACAAAAACAAATGTTTACCGCGACGACGACGAATGACGTGTATACATACAAACATATGTATGTATGTAGTTATTTATGTATACACTAGGGATTCCAATCCCGGGATCCCGGGATCCCGCCCTTTTTGACACCCCGAAAATCCCGGGATCGCTAGAATTTTATCCCGGGATTTTCGGGATAAGATAAAGAGAGAATATTCCGCTATTATAGCAAAGAAAAGTTATATTTTATATAATTTTTATTGGTCTCAGATCTGTATACTAATAGCATTTCCTATTCTGAATGAAAATGTTGCATTATTACATTGCAGCATTATCAACATGTCATGTGCCCTATTAAAGTGTTGAATTTTTCATGTGATTAATGAAACAAAAATAATGCAACCTTTTACTTGTGCTAAGAGCAGAAAATGTTGCCCGTAGTCGGGCCAGTTTTATATTTTGTCAATAGAACAAACATCCCCAAAAAAGTGTTGTGTCTGTGTAGAAGAGAAGAAAAAAATGTGACAGCCGGAAGAAAGTGCGACATTTTTGCTAGAATAAAAAAGTGCATTAGTTAAAGTAAGGATTAAAATTTTTGATTTTTTTTTTAATAATTAAATTTTTTTGTATTGAAGTACGCGTTGTAAGGAAACGTACGTTAGGTATTTTTAAAGCTTTTAGCTTGTGGCAAAATTCATTCGATAATTTCTATTTCCTGATTTTTGGTCATTTATAGGGCATGGAAATTTATGCAAATACATGTTTTTCTTAGATTTAGGTAGAGCAAAATAAATAAACAATCTTTGCGAATCGTGAAATTGTCTTAAAAATGGCATTCAAATGTTTTTGCATATTTTGCATATTTTGGTCATATATGCATATTTTTACATATTTTGCGTTGTTTGCATTTTTTTATTACATATTTCGCATTATATTGCCTATTTTTGTAATTTGCTAGTTGACAGTTTTATACAAACGAAATTCATGCATAACAGTCATCTGACGACGAATAGAGTTTCGTGTGAACACGGCTATTATTAGTATATTCGATACGGTGCATACCTGTCGACAAAGAGCCGTTTTCAAACATGCTCCTATTACCTCTGTGGATTTAGAACGTTCGTTTTCTATGTTTAAGAGCTTTTTTCGACCGAATCGGCAAATTTTTCTTTTTGAGAATATGAAAAAAATATTTCATTGTGTACGCTAATGAATCGTTAAATAAGGATTAACCTTTACAAATTATGAAATGTTCAAGACTGAATTTATGTACATATCTATAAAAACATACATACATATGTATAAACGTACAACGTAAGAGCAAAATTGAATTAAAAAATATTTGTACCTAATTTATTTAACTATTAGCCGCTTTCGATTCACAATTTCTCTGCTGGCTATAAATTTCCCTCTGCCAAATTTATATGTGAATGATAGCGAGCAGAGGGAAATTTTTATCGACCAGTTAGCGAGTATGGCTACTACTCATTATGAGTTCAAACATTTTTGTTCGATCCGACCTCGCTTGTCTGATGGCGAATCGAAAGCGCCAATTGTAACTTCAATAAACATGAATTAATGCATTTTTTTTTTATTTTTCATGCATATTTCTCAGTTTTTGTTGCATTTTTTATGCGCATATTTTTTATTTTTTAGTACATAAAATTCCATGCCTAGTCATTTATTTCTCAAATGTTTTTTGGAATTTTCCCACATGGAAAGTAAATAATGGAAGAAAATGGAAACAAAATTTTAATTAGACTTGTTAGTCTTACAACACTGTACTAAAATTAAATACGCAGCTGCATACTCGGAATTCATATCAAAATTTTGCCTCCGATGTTTATCTATTCAGAAGTTGCATTAATTTTCTGAATTTTTCGGCAAGCTTGGAAATATCAATAATTTTTCTTTGCACTTTAAATTTGTAGCGTTCCTCGAAATATATATTTCCTTTTTTCAACCCCAAATGTGGGAAAATAATACTGGTCGAAAAATTTTTGTAATAGAAATAAAATTCTACGTTTCAAAAGGATTTCGGTGTAGTTTTTGAGACATTCATGTCCAAAAAGGCGAAAAACGCAGTTTGTGGCCATATTCACTCCTCAATATTTTTAAAACTACTCACTTTCATTAAAAACTCATTACATCTATTGAAAGCACGATCATTTCTTTTGAAGACAACGTAGATATCCGAATAAGATACCCGAAAAAGGAAAGCGCTGTTTTCAAGAGAAATGATCGTTCTTTCAATAGCTGCAATCATCTTTTAATGAAAGTAAATAATTTAACAGATTGAGCAGTGAATATAGCAAAAAATCGCATTTTTCATCTCTTTGGACACGAATATCTCAAAACCTACACGCATTACCGAAAATCCGACTTCAAATTCAGAATCAGCGCACCGAAATCCTTTAGAAAAGTAGAATTTTATTTGAGTTAGAAAATTTTTTGGAAATATTGTCGGCCTGTGAAATTAAAGTCCAAATCCCGGGATAAATCCCGGGATCCCGGGATTTTAAAAATAAATCCCGAAAATCCCGGGATCGTAAAAATCGGAAAAATTGGAATCCCTAGTATACACATATCGTCGTCGCCGCGATAAAAATTTGGTTTTTGTCATGTTCGGCTAACTACGAACCGATGCAGATACACGAATCGGTCGTTTGGGCTATGTCAGTGGTCACTTTGAAAGTACTCCAACCTACCACAAATGGAGCATATAATCCAATGATTTTTGCAGGGTATACATACATAACTACATACATACAAATGTTTGAATGTATGCACGTCATTCGTCGTCGTCGCGATAAACATTTGCTTTTGTTGTTATGTTCGGCTAACTGTTAGGTACTCCATCAATTAATCCAATGTAGGTACTCCATGGATTAGTTTGAATGTTATGCGGGACTGGAGTATATACTCCATTGCAATGACATGCAATGTTAAATGGACCATATTTTTTGTATGAAATGTGGCAAGTTATGGAGTAATCGGTTGGTCCATAGCGAGCACTCCATGGATTAGCGATTGGAGTACTCGGAATTTTTGCAGGGGTTTTCACGGGCATAGTTTAAAAGTGCAAGAGTACACACCCATCCCAACAGACACATTTTTATTGAATACGAGGACCGAATGATGAAGTGAAATTCTGCGATTTAAGTTTTTTCTTAGTGAAAATGCCTTGACTCAAATACGGAGCTCATATTCTGATGCTCTTTAAGAATAAACAAGTGTACTATATGAAGGGTAACTAGGGCAACCAAAAATTGGCACAAGCAAGTTTTTTACTATGGTAGCTATCACATATTGCTTAATTTAGGGTAGTTTTATGAAAAATTATACATTCTGACCTACTTTTGTAAGAGCCAAAAATTGCCAAATTCATAATAAATGCTAATTTATGCTAATTTCACTATTAAATGAAAATTACAAAAAAAAAATTGGAAAAAATATGTTACGGATTTTCTGCTCTCTGATTGGCTAGTCGCTTCAATATGTCAATTGAATTGCTCCAGATATGGCATGTATAGATGTCGGGTAATTTCAACAAAACTTTATTGCACATCTAACCGCCCATATATATTTCGTTTAATCTTCACAACCAGGGCATCGGAGCAAAAGTTTGTTTTTTCTTTAGCTACGTTCCTGCTCCATTCTCAA
Source organism: Urophora cardui (assembly GCA_960531455.1). Lineage (NCBI taxonomy): Eukaryota > Metazoa > Arthropoda > Insecta > Diptera > Tephritidae > Urophora > Urophora cardui. The sequence continues at coordinate 37,591,181 of OY482670.1, read as the reverse complement.
ATATTTTTTTCCCCTGGCTCTGCTCCTAACTCCCAATTTTTTTTGCTGCGAGCTCCGCTCTCGCTCCCATTTTTTTGTTGTGTTGATCGGGGATGCCGTATGTGGCAATATGAATTTTTTATACCGGAATCCAAATATGGCGTTCGGTCGGTCGCGCTTTTGACAGGTGAAAATAAATGTATGAAAATATATGGAGCAAATCGCATTTTGACCTCAAGCGTTTGATCGTAAAATTTTTGTAAATATCGATGAAAAAATAAATTCAAATTGTTCTCTTTCGATAAAAAGCTATTAAATATCGTCGTACCATACGAAAACTAGCATATTTAAAATTTCTGGCGAAAGCTATCAATAAAAAAATTCTGTACGAAAAGTAACAAGTTCGACTTTTGGCTGACGAAAAATAACAAGTTCGACTTTTGGCCGACGAAAAATAACAAAATCGACTTTTGGCTGACGAAAAGTATCAGTAATTATATACTGTTTTTACATTAAAATTGTTGTTGTTTAAACGAAATTGATACTTTTCGTCAGCCAAAAGTCGATTTTGTTATTTTTCGTCGGCCAAAAGTCGAACATGTTACTTTTCGTCAGCCACAAAAAATATGATGTTAGCTTTCGTATGGTACGACGATATGTAAAAAATTCAACAAAATATATTAGTGACAGTTAGCATTTTTATACTCAGCTGTACTAGTACACAGAGTATTATAGTTTTGATTTCCTAACGGTGGATTGTAACAGAATGAAATAATCGAGATAGATATAGACTTATATATATCAAAATGATCAGGGTGAAAGGAGAAATCGATTGAGCCATGTCCGTCCGTCTGTCCGTCTGTGCGCACGATAACTCGCGCAAAAATTGAGATATTTTGATGAAATTTGAAATGTAAGTTGGTATCAAGACAGGAACGGATGGTATTGAAAATGGGCGAAATCGGACCCACCTCCCCTATATAGTAAAAATCGCAAATTTTGTATCTCAGTCACTAATAGAGCTAGAGTGATAAAATTTCACACACGTATTGAGCTCAGGCTCTTATGAAGAAATATGGTGAAATTTTGGAAAAATGGGCGGTGCCACGCCCACTTATTAAGGGGCAAACATTGGAAGTTTTATGAGTCATAACTCAGAAACCGTTGAAGATATATCGATGAAATTTGGTAGGCGTGATATACTTACTTAGGCAAATGTTTGGACGAAAAATTGCCAAAATCGGTTGACGGCCACGCCCACTTTTATATATGGGTATTATAAAGTGACCTAATAAAAACATTTTAAGCGATATCTCTGTCAAATATAAAGATATATCATTGAAGTTTTATGCCAGGAGTCCACCTGCGGACATACAACGAAAAACACAAAAATTTTGGAAAATGGGCGTGGCACCGCCTCTTTTTAGAAGCTGGAATATACGAGATTTCTGAGCCCATAACTCGACAAATAATTGATATATAATGACGAAACTTGGTGTGTACACTTTTATTACTTGTGGTAATACATGTTGAAAATTTTAGCGAAATCGGTTGACGACCACGCCCACTTTTATATATGGGTATTATAAAGTGGCCTAATAAAAACATTTTAAGCGATATCTTTGTCAAATATAAAGATAATTCATTGACATTTTGTGGCAAGAGTTCCACAATAGACCGGAAACAAAAAATAGACAAATTTTGGAAAATGGGCGTGGCACCGCCTCTTTTTACACAAAGGGATATACGTGATTTCTTAGCCCATAACTCGACAAATAATTGAGATCTTATGACAAAACTTGGTTTATACACTTTTATAACTTGTGTTAATAGACACGCAAAAATTTATTGAAATCGGTTTATGACCACGCCTACTTTTTAACAAAGATATTTCTGGAACACCCTTTGGAAATTTGTAACGTGACATCTTTGTAACTAGAAGTCATAAAGGAATGAAATTTTGCACAAAGAATAATATTTATATGCTTAGTTGGATGACTGATAAAAATTTTGAAAATGGGCGCGGCTACGCCCACTTTATGCGGCACGTGCTTTATATAAAGTACCTACACCGTGTTTCCATCAAACGCAAACAAACAATGAAAGCATACAGCTGAGTATCTAATGTTCGATTCCACTCGAACTTAGGCTTCCTTACTTGTTTCACTTAAACATGTAATATCGGATGTCAGAGTAAAGCAACTTTGAGGTACGATCAACGCGCGACCGACCTAACGCCAAATTACGATTGCGGCATATTGTCTTTCTCTTTTGAGACATGTACCTAAGAGTTTACATTTTGTTATTTTATTTTATTTTATTTTATTTTATTTTATTTTATTTTATTTTAGTTTACTTTAGGGCCGATTTCATAATCAAATTAAAAGTTCATTGAAAATCTAAAGGAGCCATTAATTTGTTGATCGATTTCATAGTCTTTTTCAAGATAAAGGAACGTTAAATACCAAAAAACGGGCATTTAAGTGATTTAAAAATCCCTTTTGCCGGAAAAAATTTAATTTCTGCAGTCTGTCAAAATCAAATATCAAGAATTTATTAAAACGTTTCAACCGATTTTGTTTGTTGTTTTGTTTATTGAGTCCTATAATGCAATATTCATCTTCTTCCTCTTTTGTGAGGTTGGATGACCGCTTCCTATTTTTTCTGCACTGGGTTTCCAAATTATGCTTCTTTTTTACTTTTTTTTTTTCAAAAAAATTAAAGCCACAATCAAAAAATTTATTTATTTTCAGAAAAAAAAAAATGATAAATTTCAATATTTTTAAATTCATGACAATAATTTGACGTGAAACTGTCGAAGACGGCATTATCATTTGCAATATTTTCGCTTAAAGGAGCCTTTTAATATTATATTATTATGAAATCACTCCTACTTTAAAGTACGATTAAATGGCTCTTTAACTAAAATGAACTTTTAACAAAAGGAGCTTTAAGAGTTTCATTATGAAATCGGCCCTTATTTTATTTTGTTTTATGTTTTAAGAAAATGAACTGAAATAGAAAAAAATTTTAAGGCTAAAAAGTGCCAATTCTTTAAGTTTAACGGCAATTTTTTGGCGCCAAAAAAGCATTTTTTAGAGCAATTTTTTGGTTGCCCTAGTAATAACAATATCGGCGAAACGGTGTTTTCTTCCTCTTCAAAGGGCAAATACCCAGTAGGGATTGATTAGGGAAAGAGCAAAACGCCATTGGTTTTTTTTTTTAAATTGGAAGTTTTTGGAAATTCTTATTCGAATTTCATTAGAGAATTACATTTAACTTTTATTGGAGAGTTAGAATTTCTTCATTTGGAGCATTATGTCCCATTTTCTTTAAGAAATCTGTCCCCTGTTTCTCGAGTCGTCCTCTAATTTTAGAAATTTGCGATAAGGGCTCGAGTCATTCTCTAATCGATATTTAATCTCAGCGTTTGTTGGAATATTCCACATTTACTTTATTGCCCAATTTTGGTGAAAGGAAAAAATTAAATTATATGTAATATCATAGTTTACGAACTTATCAATCACACCTCGTTTACATGTACGTACATACGCGCATATTTTCCATCCTTATGTCATTCGCAACATCCATTAAGGCGTACATATATTAAAAGCGGAAATGAGTCAAAGTTTTGTTTTTCTACTTAGTATGTAGATATATGAGTATTTCGCCAGTAAAAAAAAATCACCAACTCAGACTAAATGTTTGAGAGATAAACAAGGGGAACGGCTGATGGCTTACAGGATGTTTGTGGCAAATATGGCGGCATTTCCTGAGCATAACGTCAGCCACATCATGTGAGGTTTCCTTTTCGGGCGAAAAAGTACAGAGCAATGGAAATGAAACTAAAGAAGATATTCTATAACTTTAAATGTTTAAGAAAATTAAATTATATACATACATAAGTACATATATTTTTGAAGGTTTTGTTGTTTTGATGGACTCAACGTTTACTAAAGAAACTTACTCATCTTGAAAAAGAAATAAGTAAAAAAGTGATCCCTGTAAGAACCCTTTCTGTATACGTAGCAGGGGTTCCTAATAGTGAAATTATTTGTGATTTTAATGTTCAGACATTTAGCTAGCAATTTAGTGGACATTCATTAAGACGAAGGGCAAACAAGCAAGTCACAAATTTGAAGCATTTACATATGAAAACACGCAATTCCATTTTAACCGCAATCAAATTCCAGAGAAACTAATCAATGAGACAGTAAAATTGTGTTATTCTTACCAGGCTAGTTTTTACTTATTTAAAAAACAACATTAAATTCAATTAAAACTTATGTGAATCAGTTGAAATTATTAATATCCAAATAAATAATAGGTTAAAAAACTAAAAAACACGCTTTAATCTTAAAAATCGTACTAAAAATTGAGAAATAATTTAATTAGAAACAAAATGATGAACGAAAATATAAGTATTTAAGGAAAAGCGTCGGGTGCTTAGTATGTCAAAAAATATTTAAAATCGCTGTTTTTTTACTAATATTCTTATTTTGACTTTTTTGAGATTTCATATAACGTACTCTTTAATTTCTCAACTAGGTATGTATGTATATTTTTGTACTAGCTGTATGAATCGAAATTTTATAGAGCACCCGCACGCTTTTCCTTAAATACTTATATTTTCGTTCATCATTTTGTTTCTAATTAAATTATTTCTCAATTTTTAGTACGATTTTTAAGATTAAAGCGTGTTTTTTAGTTTTTTAAGCTATTATTTATTTTTAACTTTTAAGTGAAATTTTTCATTAAAGGATGTTTTATGCGGACGCAAGAATAAAAGTAAAAGGAAGTCTGATGAAGGGATGTTGTGATCTCCGAAATAGATCTACATACATATGTATTTATAACTTCTACCAAAAATATTAATTTTTCACATACATTTTTTCCTTATAAAAAAAAAAACATTGGTCCTGAGAGCTCAAAAATGAAGTCTAAACGAAATAAAAGCGTGTTAAAAATAGTAAACAACTTCTTGAGAAAATAAAAATTGCCAAACACATGTGAAAGTTACCAAGAAACCAACAGCGAAAAAATAACCTATTTTGCTAATTACCAAGATGGGCAACCGTGCTATAATTGCTATAATTTATAGCCTATAATAGAATTTGAACAAAAAAAAAACAAAAAACCAGTTCTTGCTTTGCATACGTATGTATGTACATGCGGTTGTTTTCTATTGCAAACACAACAACAACAAAACAGAAAGCTTGTTTCTTATTGGCTTGCATCCGGGAGTGAATTGAATGAAATTCATAGAGGCTATTTTGAAGAGAGGTAACTTAAAAGCCTCAATGAAGCATAGAATATAGGCTTTGTTCAGAAACTAGGTTTGAAGCGCAATCTGATTTTGTAGTAGAAGCAGAGCGTTCATAAACGTAAATTTTGCATGAAGCGTCGCTCATCACAATCATCAAAAAAATAATTACTGCCGCTGTTGCGTTTCATGCTGCGTTCCTGAACATAGCCATAATGTTGAATGTGCACTATATGATGTCGGTGGGCTGACTCTCATGTTGAGAAAGGCAAATTGTGAGATATTTAAAATTTATTATTTATAGGGGGAGGAGGGGAACCCCTACAATGTAGTCTACGGCGGAAATCATATTCTGACAAATTATGAACAATCATCAGAATGATGGAGAAATGAATTTTACATTTTGATTAATCAAACATGTTAAGGGTTAGCTTTTGTTATACAATTTGCTTTATTGATTCAATTAAGATTTTATGAAGACTTCATAACGATGTTTGTCATTATTTCTTACTTTGGAAAAAGCAGTAGTTTCACTGCAATGAAGGCTTTTATTAAATATTTATGTACTTGGTAGTGTTGGTGTCTGTGAAAATCAGAAATGGCTAGGCACTTTGTAGTCTTAAATACTATATATGTATTATATTATTGCTTAAAAAATTCCATGTCAATTAGAGAATAATGACTAAACAATTTTCAAGACTAGAACAAATTTCCGGTTGAATAAAACCGTCGCAGCCCCCGAACTCCAACTGATGGTTATGAAAATTGTAGTGCGTAGGCTTTTTTGAAGAATATCCAAATAAACATTATGCTTTCATCCCGTATGCATTAACTTTTAATTATTAGAATTGCTTTGATATCGGTTATGACGGACTTTTTTTGCTGTATAAATTTTCCGGTAATAAATATTGGCGGCAAATACGTTAGCTCACAAATGCACATTCACAAACATAGCCAATCATATAAAATTAAGTTTTTTGCACTTGCAGAAACTATGATAGACACACATTTGCATTTCCTCAATTCGGTTTCCTTTCATCATAAATTCATTCAAAGAAAGTGTGTAAAATGCGCAAAGGAAATTATATTTATAAACGCTTAAAATTTCTTAGAAATGAGCGATTTATGCGGTTCTTCGGTTTTTTGCAATTAACTATTACAAAAAATGCACTGAAGAAAAAGATTGTGATTAGGAGATGCCTTTTAATTTTTTTGAAGATCGTGACAGTAAAGTAACTTACATACATAATTCTAAGTTTAATTGATGACGTAATGTGGAACGAATTTCCGTCATTTTTGTCAGGTTTGATTTGGTTACAACCCCAATAATTGATGCCTTCTGTACAAAATTTTAAGAATTGATATTTTAGAAAGTTCTGTTGGAATAGGGGGTTTTGTGACGCTGAGGTTCACAGAATACTTATATTGATATAAAACTGAAACAGAACTGTTCAACTCGTGGAGTACATTTCAGTTTCAATTTCTATTCCCATTTTGATTTCGGATGTGTTTCAGCACTGACTGATTTCGCTTAATCCTAGCCATAGTTTCTTCGCATAATCATCTCTTACAGAACCAAGAACACGTATATATATGTATATATTTTTAAGTTTTCACATTACAAATTGTGTTAAAACAAACCCTTACCACATATGCACCTTAACTCAGAGAAAAGTTGCGGGCTAAAAACAAGCTGTGCCGTACTTGAATTAAGAATTACAGAAATTAATGAAAAATAAATGAAATTTAATTTTCCCCAATTTTGAATCAAGAATGGTATTCTTGAAACAAGATAAAAACTGAAAAAATCTTGGTTTAAGAATGAAATTCTTAATTTAAGATCACCAAAGCTAAATGTTTACCAGAAAATATATAATTTTCAATAGTTGTTGATTTTTGTGCGAAAAAGGTTAGTAAAACAAAAAAAAATAAAACCATTTAGATATTCCCCCGCTGGGATTGTGAATAGAGCTTCTCATGAAATTGTTTGCTTGGAAAAAGGAACAGGTAAGAGTTATCGCGTTGATGAGAATTTAGCTTATGTTTTAATATGGCTTTTAATAGTTTGAAACAGGGACTTGTAACACGTTTCGGTTTTGGTTTCTGTTGCACAGCTAAGTAACGAAACTGAAACAGAAACAAAACGCCTTTGTAACAAAAGTCGTAACAAAACTCCGAAACGGTTCCAGCAGAAACAAAACCTGTAACGAAACTAAATTAATTTTGTTTCTGTTACGGGTTTTGTTACAAGGAACAAAATTAATTTAGTTTCGTTACATGTTTTTTTTTCTCCTGAAACCGTTTCGGAGTTTTGTTACGACTTTTGTTACAAAGGAGTTTTGTTTCTGTTTCTGTTACAAGGAACAAAATTAATTTCGTTTCTGTTACAGTTTTGTTACTTATTGAAACCGTTAGAATCATTTGGTTTCGAATTTAGTTTCTATCCTTTAACGTTTCCTGGAACAGAAACGCCAGAAAGGCAAGCTTCGTTTCGTTACAAGTTTTGTTACAAGTCCCTGGTTTGAAATAGATGAAGAATTAGATCAAATGTGGAGGAGTGGTCAAACAAGTAAAGTGGACATGTACATATAAACTGCGAAAGCAAAATTTGAATAATTTGGAAGCCGCTGACTTTTTTAAATCGTGGCCAAATTTGTTCGATTCCAGACAATCGGTGTTCGTAAGAAACGGTTCAGATTGGTTTGGTATAGGGATACTACTACTCAAATTGGGTGGGGAAAATCTGTGTTGGTAGTGGAAGTATTGACTGGATTTTAATCGTTAAAAAGATTACGGAAAAATGTACACACTTTTCTAAAATGAGTTCGGTATAAGATATGTATATGTATGTAGATATTTCTTATTTATTAGTAAGTATGTAAAGACTGAATTATATATCGACGGCTGAGAATAAGATCGCCCTATTTCAAAAATTGTTTCAAAAACGCCCTATTTGAAAAATTTTTTCAATAACGTCCTATTTCAGATTTTGCTTCAAGAACGCCCTATTTGAAAAATTTTTTCAATAACGTCCTATTTCAGACAATTATTCAAAAACGCCCTATTTCAGAGAAATATATATGGAATTTTCTCTGAAATAGGGCGTTTTTGAAGCAAAATTTGAAATAGGACGTTATTGAAACAATTTTTCAAATAGGGCGTTCTTGAAGCAAAATCTGAAATAGGACGTTATTGAAAAAATTTTTCAAATAGGGCGTTTTTGAAACAACTTTTGAAATAGGGCGATCTTATTCTCAGCCGTCGATATAGTGATAATAAGAATTGCATCTCCATATACATGTACATACATATGACTCATCCATGAAAAAATTATTAAAATACAATGCAAAGAAATAAAAAAAATGTTCTTTCCTCTTTTTGTCAGGTGGGTTAAATGATTTCGAATTTTGAATTTCGAAAAATTGGAAAGCAAGTATAAGTATTCTTAAAACAGAGTTGAATATTCTGAAAATTAGAATGTACTTCCTCAAATCAATCATGAAGAATGCTTAAAATAAATTTATTCAAGTATGTTTTAAACCGGAAAGTTCTTAAAATAAGCTTTTTCTTCTAAAAAATGCTGTTCTAAAAATAAGAATATATGTATTCTTGATTTTAGCATTTTCAAGCTTAACTCACTATACTTAAATTGAGCCTGATTTTTCTCTGAGTGTATTCTTAGCAACAAACCGAACAATGCCATGGCGATGTTTATTTTTCAACAACGATCCATATGGAAATGATGATCATGTAAATTAAAAGTAAGATTCGCATTCGGCAGTCCGATTTAGTATACATCAATGAACACTAACTAAATGCGACCAAATGGAATTGAATGTTCTCGATTTCTAACTTCATTGTGATCCATGCTTTTGATTTGTTGTTTTTATTGATGGTGATATGTAGAGTTGTTTTTATGTTGGTGGCATGTTTGGTTGCTTTTTGTTTCACTTAATAAGAAATGAAAACAACTATCAGCAATTCACCTCAATAGATTTTCCACTTTCATTTAATTTTTTTTTGTTTTGTAAGGAAAAATTTGCTTAAGTGCAAAAACAAAAACAAAATTAACAGCAACCTTAATAATAACGATATTTTGTTTTTTTACAAACAAGCTTCTGGTATGAACATATGGATGAAAAACCCAAAACCTTAACAACAATACATAAACAACAACAACACATAAACAACCGCGACATTGGCACAGGAAATTTGCTCTGCTTTTAAAGAAGAGCGCATGAATATTTATGATTTGCCAAATGAATTTGCATTTTCTGTGCGATAAAAACGACACGTTTGCGCTTTGGGGAGATGCGGCGACGGCGACGGCAACGGCAACGGCAACAGTGGCGACAATCACTGCTACGTGTTGCTTGTGCTGCGGCCTTACCAGCAACCGTGGCTGCAGCTTAAGCGATTTGCAAATATGCAAAATATTTGAACAAGGCATGAGATTGTTGGGAATTTGTAAAAATTTGCATTCAAAGTTATTTAGTGGTGGTGAGAAGCGTTATGTAAAAATCAAAGTGTTAATTGTGTTTCTTCAATCGCATGCATTATGCATGAATAGAAACTAATCGACTAAAGCGTACGCTGATGCGAAGTGCAGTCCGAGTGATAGTTCTTAAACAATACGTATCTAGATCGTTTCGGTACTTAGACTCGACTTTTGTTGCAACATATTCAGCAGCGTCATCTAATCTGGTGTTTCGAACGCTGTCAATAAGAGAGGAAGAAGAGTATAAAACAGTTTTCTAATATCTAGCCCCCTGCTACTGCCTAGGTTATACTAGAAACTGTCAGTTGGCATACTGGCAAGGTATTGCCCTGCACCAAGCCATGCACTACATATAAGACTAACGAATGGCCAACCGATTGCTACTATCTTCTTTCTGAAACAACTCCTCTATCGATTCATAGCTTTTCGCAGACAACGACACATATATATGTCTCGGCTCTGTACTTTCTATATCTCTGAAGCATTACGAGACGGGGTTTACCTCAGAAGGAAGGAAGGAAGGAGTCCAAGCAAAGCTATAAATGAATTCTAAGGATTGTTGTCAACATTTTGGACCAATTGTTGGTACATCTGAGCAAGACGTTAAAGACGTGGAAACTATATTAGATAACTAATGTTATTCTCTGACTATTATCTAACCAAGAGCGAGGGTACGCGAGAATTCGATTGCAAGCTGATTAAAGAAAGAGCCAAATCTCTCATTAGAGACCTCGACTGGAGAGTTATAATTTTTTCTATTGTAGATTTATATAATTTTTTCTTTGAAAATCTTATGATTCTACACTGTTTCTGCAATTGACATCTCACATTAGATATTTGGGAAAAGGACTAATTTCCGAGGGGTTACATAATCGATATCTAACCTCAAAGTTTGTTGGAATAAATATATCGATATCGGTAAGTATAATCGATATAATATTGAATATTATGAAATGAATTTTACTACAATGATACACGGTTATGTATGTAATACCATGTCTCCACATAACGTGTTTCGCTCTTTTTTTCTGCACTCGCTCTGTCAATCTTGTTTCAACCTCAAAACGAGTGCCGAATCTCGCCAATTTCCATACAAATTTCTGAGAGCGAGTGAAGATTGAAACACTTGTTTCGTTCTCAATCCTCTTGCCAAACGCGATGATATCGATGCCTTCTCTAATTTTGTATCGAAAATCTATCGAAATCTCACACAGACCAAAACAAAAACGCAAAAATAAGCAAACATACAAACATTTAAGAAGAACAAGAAAGAGAAATGTTAAACTGAATAACGATCAGCCACGTGGAGACGGGTTATTTAGCGAGATATTTTCCTAGATGATTCGCTGGCGAATCAAGTTATGTGGAGACGGGCTTTAAAGCAACTCGAAGCTAAAATTGTAACACTTTAATTTTGTTATTCGCATAAATTTAAACTTTCTTTCTAACATTCTTGACTTTCTCTACTTATCCATTATTTATTCTTATTGTATGTGTATTTATTCTATATGTACACATGTTAATGTTCATTGAAAAAGTAGCTCAACCAATTCGTCCGATATCTTGGACTTTTGCGCAAAAATTTGCAAATTTTCCAAATGAACAATAACAACCAAACCAAAGCAGCCTCCAACTTGCGCTTGGTGGTACAACCAACAATGCCATACATACGTACATACATACATTTATACGTTGCTTCCATCAAGTACGATTTCGTTTGGCCAACGCAGAATAAGTAAAAAAAAAAATATTTATTGTGCATATTTTTTCGTTTATTCTTGCATGCAAATTGCAAATATCCTTGAAGCGTAGATAATCTCGAAACTGTGCAGGCAATGTATATATGTACATAATCGTGGACGATGAGCGGTTAGGGCAAATGCAGTTGCCAATTTTCCAAAACTTAGCTAATATTGGATGTATGTACGTACATTGTACAAATATACATACTTACATGCATAGTGAGTGCAAAATTAGTTTGTGACAAGCGAATAAAAGAAATTTAAAAAAATATAAAACTTTACTTGATATACCCAGTAGCGCATAACATAATACTCTAATGATTACACCATAGCGACTAACGAGAGAATATCAGTCCGGAATTTTAATAATTACTTTTGAGCTTTTTATGAACAGTTTTTTAAGAAAAAAATGTTAAAAATTACTATTTTTATTTTGCTATAAGGTTTAGGTTAGGTTAGATTAGCTGGCTGGCCGCTAAGGGCCTTACGTAGACTGAGTGAGTCTATAGTATTACGAGGAAAGTTGTCGAACATGGACACCTCTAAACTAAACGCCTTGACTCAGGCTGAAGAACAACCCCGGCCCTTAGGCAAATACCAAGTCTCTTCACCCCTATTTTAGATTCAAGATCACCGAATATGACTTGTCGTAGTAGCCGAAGCCTTAGCGAGGAAAAAGCAGGACTGTAGCAGAGAACATGCTCTGCATGTCTCTTCGTGCAATCCGCATCCTCTGCATTTAATTTCTCCACTCTGAAAAAAAAAAACGTTGTAAATAAATTTTTGTTTGCATTTTACTCTTCATCTTCTCTCCACCCGGGTCCCAACTGCAAATATGAAGCCACTGCTTGTTCTCCTCTTCTTCTCTCCTTCTTATCATTCACTGGTTGCTATCTTCATTTCTTAATCTGCTTTTTCTTCTTTATTTTATATTCTCCTCCGGATTCGAGCCATGATATCAACCTGAAATTCTATCCAATCATCACATAACTAGTGGAACATTCAACATTATATTGAATTTCAAACCCCCTTTTATACTTTCTCTTTCCCGAAAAAGCATCATTATATGAATCATTGTAAAAACAAAATTTAAAAAAAATTGTTCTCATTAGTTTTGTTAACAACGTAAACTGTTGGGTCCAATAATTTTGCCTTTAAATGAAGGCTGCTCAACGAAATGAACAAAATAATTTTGTTTCAAAAAATATCAATAAAAAATATCCAAAAATTATTTTGTTTTGCTAATTATCAGAAACAAAATTTTTTCGTTTCAAAAATTATCAATAAATCTTTAATCAGAATAATTTTGTTTCGTTGATGTCAAAAAAATTAACAAAAATTGTATTTGTTTTTATTCATGTACGTATGTACATTAAGCCGTATCACGTTATATGGGCAAAAAAAAAATTGAGTGTGTGTCAGTTTTATTTGAACACTTATGTCGAAAAAATATTTTTGGTGTAAAATTTTTTTTTTTTAGGCCCGCGTTAAAAACAGCTAAATCGCGTTTTTTGTAATAACTTCCCTATTTGATGTCGGATCTCTATGATCTTAATGTCACAGAAAAGGTCTCGCTCAGCACTATATTTGGCCCATATAAAGTTTCGACCTCAAAGGTTGTCCTGAGTTTTACCTTTAAAAATTTTGGAGTTACTATCCCTAGATTTTTTTATTTTTATCACTAATACAAAGCTCTCAAAAAACCATGAGAAATCCCCCAAAAAAATTCTAGCCTTTATTCACAAACAAAAAAGTTATAACGTTGTAAAATGAAACCCTTGTTTTTTTTTTATAAAAAATTACCACAGAGAAACGGCGAAACACGTCAGCTTATACCATGTCTCCACATAACGTGTTTCGCTCTTTTTTTCTGCAATCGCTCTCTCAATCTTGTTTCGACTTCAAAACGAGTGCCGAAACTCGCCAATTTCCATACAAATTTCTGAGAGCGAGTGAAGATTGAAACACTAGTTTCGTTCTCAATCCTCTTGCCAAACGCGATGATATCGATGCCTTCTCTAATTTTGTATCGAAAATCTATCGAAATCTCACACAGGCCAAAACAAAAACGCAAAAATAAGCAAACATACAAACATTTAAGAAGAACAACAAAGAGAAATGTTAAACTGAATCACGATCATCCACGTGGAGACGGGTTATTTAGCGAGATGTTTTGCTAGATGTTTTGTTGGCGAAACAAGTTATGTGGAGACGGGTTTTTAATTTTTGGCTCCAGATTATGATGGCGTCTTTAGAAAATCCGGATTAGCTCCCGTTTTCGAGATATTTAAAATAGAATCTTCAGTTTTTACATACAAAGCGATCCGATGGGAGGGGGGGGGGGCGTATGAATAACTATTGTTGAGGTAATAAAAATAAAGAAAAGGGGAAAAAACTGATTTTAGTATGGTTCATAGTATATACGTATATATATGTATATAAAATGCATATGAGAGGGAAGAGGATACCCTGCACATAAATTCCAATTTGTTTTAAACGTTCGAAACCTGCACTGAAAAAACAACTTACTCAGATTATGGAAAAATGGGAATGTTTCGGCGCTAAAGACATATTTTCATTGTTTTGATGTACAATTTTCTTTAAATCAAGGAATAAAAACCACGTTTTGAAAGAAATTTGTATTCAAAACAATGAAATGATTACCATTTTTCCATAACTGAGTAATTTTTTTTTGAGTGTGAGCAAAGTAATATAAGCGACGAAGAATTCACTTTCAGAGCTCTGAAACTTCTTTCATAAATATCTCAAAATTTGGAGGCATCGTCATTTTCGGTCTCGGTTATCATAGACAAGAAGATGTTTTCGGGATTAGAGTAAAATGCGTTGTTTTCAATTGTAGGCTGAATAATTAACTGCATTTCTAGGGGCGGACGACGCACCCAGCGCAAGTATTGATAACACATTTAGACTTCCGCTGTCTCTTTAGGCGCGTATAATTTTACAACGAACTCTAGCAGTTTTTCTAAATAACTTGGATGATTTTACGATACGCACGGATGCAGAAATCGTGAAGCCGTTGTAAGCCAGTGCGCTGTGCTTAAAGGTCCCACTTGAATACTTGCCAAATCTTCACTACAGCCATTATCATTCAATATAAATAACGTTGATCAGCACGAATAGTCCAATCATCAATAATTTTTTGCATATCATGTGTCCAGTATTGGTAGCTGTTCCATCGCGGTACAGCATACTCAAGTCAAGCGAGGACTTAGAATACTTTTTAATCAAAAACTCATACTATATGGCGTTACTGCCTCATATAAATAAGAACTTGGGATAATTTTTCAAAAAACACAGGTTCCCTGATTTCAAAACGGTATAACATTTTTGTTTGTGAATAAAGGCTACAACTTTTTTAGCGGTGTCCTCATGGTTTTTTGAGAGCTTTGTAATAGTGATAAAAATAAAAAAATCTAGGGATAGTAACTCCAAAACTTTTAAAGGTAAAACTCAGAACAACCTTTGAGGTCGAAACTTTATATGGGCCAAATATAGTGCTCGGCGATACCTTTTCAGCGACATTAAAATGATAGAGATCCGACATCAAATAAGGAAGTTATTACAAAAAACGCAATTTAGCTGTTTTTAACGCGGGCCTGAAAAAAAAATTTTACACCAAAAATATTTTTTCGACATAAGTGTTCAAATAAAACTGACACACGCAAAACTTTTTTTCGTGATACGGCTTAATGTACATACATACAAACATATGTAAAATTTCTTTTCTTCATAGAAAACGAAATTATTGAAAAGTCAATTTTTTTGTTTAAATTTGAAACTATATATTTTTGAAATAATTGTTTTGATAATTATCAAAACAAAAAAAATTTTGTTAATTTGTTTTGATAACGGTTGAAACGATATGGATTTTGCTATGCTCTTTACGTTTATAGAATCGAATATTTCAACAAAAACAAAATTTTTGTTTGTTTATTGTTAAAAATAACGTTATTTTGCAGCCTTGCTTTAAATCAACAACGGGGACTTTTGGAGAAAATTTTCTGCTAAAAATAAACTTTTGTTTGAATTTTCTCTTTGTTGGTTTTCTCAAAAAAAAAATGTTTTCCCGCAAAAAAATTTTTAAAAGCAAGCAAGTTTTTGAAACAACAGCGCCCGTTTTTGAATCAATTGTTGGATTAAAAACTTTTCTGTAAGAACAAATACTTTTACTGTTGAATCAAACACGAAGATTCAACAGCCGAAAATTGTTGATGTAACTACGGGTATTTTTTTCAGAGCAACTAGTCCCATTTTGAACGCTTGTTACAGTGTCCTGTTAGGACCCCGATGATAAGTCTACATTCACCCCTTTCCAGCGAAAGCTTCGAATCGCACGATTTACACATAACTTTGGATACCTTACAGAGCTGCGATTGTTTCCACGCCTTATCAGCCTGATCCATCCTACAAGTATAGTACTTATGGATTGTTCTGCTCCGAGACCGGCACCCTTCTTTGTCAGTTACTCGTCTTTCTCATTAACGTCTATCCCCTTCTGACCTGGGATCGAGTCCAAATGGACATTATTATCCCTATATATTACCTATGAGGATTCCTTACAGTTCACCTTTTCTAGTATTGTTGGGTAAATGTTATTGAAAACAGTCTCCATAGACGATCGAACCTTTCAATTTAATTACAATATCAATACAAAGTGATTGTAAATTTTATATACATATACTACTAGGGTTGCAAGACGTACTGATTTGATCAGTACAATACTGATTTTTCGTCCCCCGTACTGATGGTTTTAAAAACCTTAAGAAATACTGATTTTTTGGATTTTGTACTGATTTGTACTGATTTTAGCCGACTCTAAAAAAATTCACCTTTATCACCCTGCACTGTTTTTAATTTTCCAACTGTTTTCATTTGACGTTTGTAACCATGAAACAATTACGAAGGAGGCCGCAACGCAAACGTTACATATCATAGAAACATAATTGACAATTAACGATACGGAAACAAAAACAAAATGCCAGTAATAAAGACGATTTTATCCGCATATATTTTTTTTTCGTTTTTTTTTTTTTTGAAGGCAATGTACTGATTTTTTCGTGAAAGGTATCTGGCAACCCTATATACTACATATGTACATATTTCCTTTTTTTCTACGAGTACTTTAATGCAAAAAAGAATGCGTGCAATATTTTTGTAGTTGCACATCAACCAGTAAATACTTATTGAGTTTCGGCAGCAAATATAGGAATTCCGTTTAACCTTTAAGCAAGATAAAAATTTGCGAAAGAAAGAATGAAAAATTAATGCTGCACTGCACCGCCAATGTCCCACTTTTACGAGTATATTGCACTGCACTCACAGGCGGCCCTGCGTTCAATTCGCAGCATTCGCCCTCTGCCATTGCTGCAGTTGGTTCTGCTGCTTCGACGCAGTTTGTGGATGGAGCAGAACTTCATACTCCCTTCTGGCTATAGGTCTTTGGCGTGAGGTGAGCGAGTGAGCGAGCGAGCGCATGTGATGTTGCCCATTTGATAGTGGAGCGTATCGAATTTGGCTAAGCGTAGCTGCCATTGCCATGTCACGTCATTGCCCTGTCGCTACAGGGCGGCTTCAATATCGGTTGGAGCAAATTGGAAAATGCAAAAATACTTAAAAAAAGTAGCTTAAGCAAATGTTGATGTTTTGGGCGCTGCCACCGTTGCAACTACGAGACAAATCGGGCGTGCGGTGTTTGGGCAACTCCCCGTTGCAACAACGGCCTTTGGAATGTTGGGCACAAACTGCTCGTTCATGCATGCGAAATTTTATTTTTATTGCACCCTCTTGTCTTGCTGCATCGTTTCTTCGCTTTTTCTTTGCATACCAACTCTCTAATCTCTAAAACGTTTATTTATAAAGTGAATTACTTTCTTTTCCATTTATTTGTTTTCCTTGCAAGAGTGTTTGTTTGCTAAACGTATGGCATGTGGTAGGGTTGCCGCCAAATGCTATTTGTTAGATCTTTTTATAAGCTTAAAAATTTATTTTTATTTTTTTTTCTTTGCTCTTGCATATTTTTTAGACAAGTTGCTATCATCTCAGCTGCCTCAATGCTTTGTCATGCTTGTTGCCGCACATAATTCGTTGCACACTGTTGTCCATTGTCGAACCAGAGAAACAAAGAAATGTCTCCGAAAATTCTTTTACACCTCATTAATATGCAATGAAAGCGCTGAACTGCGAACTCCCGCTGTGCTAAAGCTCGTCTGCTTGCTATTGATGTTTTGGGTATTCTAGCATCAAATATTATTTTTTATACAGATTTTTTTTTCGCACAAGGCAAAGAAAAACGCAGTTTACAGTTGATACGCTCATTATTAGAAACATTCAAAATTGACAAAATTTGAGAACAGTCAACGCAAACTTTGCGTTTTGCAATGTATCTACAATAGAGATCGCACTTCTTATATGAGCAGAGTATCAACACCAGCGCCATCTACCGAAACCCCAGCGGGTTAGGGGGCTTAGAATATACCCGTAGCAAGGAATGCCTGTCGTAAGAGGCGACTAAAATCTACAGGCCTAGAAAGTTGATAATGGCAAACAAAAAACGTTCGCACGACAGTCGGACTAGTGTCAGAAGGGACTAGTACCCGAGCGTACCGGATTTATCCGGCAAAGGACTGTTACATCCCCTACACTGCCCAAAACCTTCAGGGAGTGTTTTGGTGGCTACAACAACAACAACAACCGAAATTTGCTTTTCCAAAGCATGCAGAAAACTACGATGGAATTGAGCCAATCTCTTAATCAACGTTATCCTGTCTTGTCAACACCATCGAACTCGCACCTGCTGACTTTAACCGTTTGTCAGGTAAAATGGTGTCGCTGCCCAAACCAAGTTCCTACACTGCCACTCTAGTTTTCTTTGACACTTTGACCTGCTGCTTTCACTGCCTATCTCGCAACCGTTAAACTATAATTTATATTTGAGACAGTTTAAGGCCTGATATTCGATACACATAAGCCGCTTGTCTTGTAAACAAATAATTACAAATTTTTTGTATTTTTAATACCAACCAATACGTTGCACTAGCATATGTGTATATTTCTATGCACTTTAGCTGTACTTAATACTTCAGCTAATTCTATTTGCATGCAACCGAGTTTCTTGGCAGCGCAACCATGACAGTGAATATTGACATTGTCATAACCGCATTGGCTCTTCATATCTCAGACAGTTAAGAAGTTTGCAGTCGTGGCCTTTTCATGTCACTTTGCGCTTTGCACTTTATTTATGCCATGTTATTTGTCATGTTGCGTTCTTAAAAGATAACTTTTTGTAAAATTTCAATAATTTTAAACCAGGTTTTTTTTGTATTTATTTTTCTTTGTACCACTTTTATACGAGTACATGTAGGAAATCAGTTTGTAAAAGTAATTTTTTATGGCATTGTAATATTGACATTGATGTCACTGGCTTAAATTAATGTTTATGTTCACTTACTATTTTTTTTAACGGCAAATACAATTAAAATTGTTTATGATATTGCAGGTTAACTTAATCTTGGTTTAAACGGAACGTGAGAGAACATTTTCTGAATAATATTGGCTTTAAGAAATTGCAAATGAATGTATATGATTGAATATTTTAATTTTTTTGATTCATCATCCTTAGAACTTCGTTATTTGTAGGAGTGTATCGCCCCTTGAACTCCATTCCAGATATTAAGCGTGTGGTCCTAGCAGCAGAGCTTGTGCTGCGTATACTTAAACCAATATTGTTGATTGGCTTCAAAAATATTCTACAACTTTTCGTCGTCTATTTTCGCAATACTATTATTACTTACTTACTATAATCAACTTTTTTCATGCACATTAACGAATCTTTGCAAAGCTTAATTGGATAAAATAACAAGATATTACAAGATTTTATGTAGAATGTGGATATAGAATAGGCAAATATATGCGAATACTCAGCCACGCAATATTACATCGACTTTTAAATACATACATACATACTCGTACATAAAAATATTTAACTGAATTTAGATTTTGTTGCCAATCAAAATAGGAGGAAGCCAAATACGGTTGCTTGCATGAATGCAAAATACTCGTACATTTTAGGCGAAAGGAAATAACAAAAAAGAATGCTATGCAAATGGAATTGGCAATAGAAGTGTTCATAAAAATAAACTATCGAAATAACTATGTTAGTTTCTACATGTACATACATATGTATGTATGTACGACAAGCTGAATGCAATGAGATTTCCAGTTATGATAGAAATATGCATTGACGTAGACGCAGCAGCCTTTTCTGCTGAAATTCGCATTGAGTGGCGGTAAGCAATCAGCCCATCAACATAATCATAATCATAATCAGCATTTTCGAGAATCTTTTTGATAATAATCTACCTCCCTTGCAATTGCTTTCCTTATACATAAGTATGCGCTGTGATTGGAAGAATGACGGAATTATTATTTAGTTACATGAAATTACCTGCAAAGAGAACAGAAATAAAGATAAATGCATTAGTACAGAAAAAAGTGTGTGGCAAAAAAAGAAACTTCCTACATAAAAATAATTTGATATCAATTTTCAAAACAAAAAAAAAAGTTTTGTTAACAGGTGCGCTTGAAGCCAGCTGAATTTCTAGCAGAATAAATACACTCTGCTTCAAAATGAGGGTTCAGCTCTCCGTAATTGATGAAGCCAAAAGAAATGAAAAGCTTACCCCTCTAGTAACAAAAGTCGATTTTTCGACCGTGAATAGAACGCTCAACTTGCTAAACATCAATTTTAGTTTTATGTGTATAAGCACTTCACGTTAGCGGGCTTCGGACGGATTCGAATTTTTGCCATTCACCAGCAGAGTTCAGCTGTGTTGAGGTAGTTATCGATAGAGTCCGCTGGTGTAGTCTCTATATAATACCATGTCTCCACATAACGTGTTTCGCTCTTTTTTTCTGCATTCGCTCTCTCAATCTTGGTTCGACACGGAAACCAGTGCCGAAACTCGCTAATTTCCATACAAATTTCTGAGAGCGAGTGAAGAATGAAACACTTGTTTGGTTCTAAATCCTCTTGCCAAACGCGATGATATCGATGCCTTCTCTAATTTTGTATCGAAAATCTATCGAAATCTCACACAGACCAAAACAAAAACGCAAAAATAAGCAAACATACAAACATTTAAGAAGAACAAGAAAGAGAAATGTCAAACTGAATAACGATCAGCCACGTGGAGACGAGTTATTTAGCGATATGTTTCGCTTTAAAATAACTCGATTGGTTGATATTTATGCTATTGGTTGATGTTTATGCTACAAGCATCTATTATAGTGGAATTTTTCTATTCACAATAGCTTCATTCTTTTACTTGGCAACACTGTTGTTCAGGTCGACAAACAGCTAAGCGCTTTCAGCTCAACGCACTTAACATAGCTAGCTGGCTTGGTTTTTCTTGCTGCTTTCCATGTTATTCGCTAATCTAGCTAGTGTTTTTTCGAACTGGTATGCGAAAGAATGTGGATAATGCCCCGTAATGCATTTTTGGCCTATAGGTCTGGCTTCATTTTTATTTTTATACTAGCTGACCCGGCAAACGTTGTTCTGCTAAAATTTATTCCTATGAAACGTAAAGAAAAGTCTTTGATTAAGTACTGTATTGCTAACCATTATCTTAGAGTCCATTTTAATGACTGCGAATAATAAAAAATTGTCTATTCTCTGAATAAAAGTTATAGTTATATTCGCCTATCTCTATTTCAATCTCAATCTCAATCTCAATTTCAATCTTAATCTCAATCTCTATCCCTATCCCTATCCCTATCCCTATCCCTTTCCCTATCCCTATCCCTATCACTATCCCTATCCTTATCCTTATCCCTATCCCAATCCTTATCCCTATCCCAATCACCAGGCCCGACGAGAGGGGGGGGGGGCTGAGGGGGTCAATTGCCCCGGGCCCGGGCTTTAGAGGGCCCGGGAATCTCAAAATGATATCCAAGTTTTTGCTTACAGAAAATAAACGAACAACACCTTTAATCACCTTTCGTAGATAGCAATCATTTTAAATTTCAACAAATTTTATAAATCTCTTAAAGTGTCTGCACCCCACTTAAGGAATTGTTGGTTTTTGGCGTCGACTTTGCAGCATAAATTTCAATTCGTTTTCTGTTGCAACAGAAAAATTCGGTATGATGCAAATTCTTATACAGCGATATGGGTATATCCTGGGCGTTTCGGACGGTATGTTCGCACGATTTTTTGAACTTTTGAGGCAGAAATATCGCGAAATATTGTATCGTTTTATGATAAAAGGAAAAATTTAGGCCACAGCTAATGATTAAAGTATGTTAGCGACAGAAATTTAGTTTAATGCCTCTGTTTTAGCCACTTAAACTGCGTTCCGGACGCTACAAAAACACGTCCACTTTTTTTTTTTTGAGTGGCTAAAAAAGAAGCCTGGCATAGCAGGCGAGCACTCTACCCACTGCACCACAGCGGCCATGTATAGATAAATTAAAGTTCGTAACTATATATTCATTGAATTTTGATTTTGAGAATTTGTTCATTTAGTATGGGGGCCCTTAGTTATTTTGACCCCGGGCCCGGATTTTCTCTCGGCGGCCCTGCCAATCACTATTCCTATCCCTATACCTATCTACCTTTATCTTACCGGGATCGTCCATCACCATCTGGGCTCACTACTTTAGCCATCTTTCATTTGCTACCAATAACGCTCGAAAATATTCAGGGGTTATCCGGGTCCACGCTTTGACCCAAATCTTGAAACCCCGCCAAGGCATCACTATTCAAAGAGCTTTTTGTTGAAGCCGCCCTCAACAGCTTTCATTTGATACCAATATCGCTCAGAAACTTTCCAGGGTCACTCCGTCCCACGTTTTGACCCATATCTGGGGACCCGGCCTAGGCATCGCAATGAAAATAACTTTATGTTGAAGGCCTGTTCAACACCTTTCATTTGATACCAAGACTTGCTGGGTCGATCTGGGTCCACATTTAGGCCTGTATTCCGGGAAGCTACCCTATTATGTGCGCTAATACCACATGAATCTGCTGTGAAAATTTCATAAAGATCGGTTGATTACTTTGGGAGTCTATAAAGGACACACATGCACAAATACACACATACACACGGATTTTATCAATTTTCGGACATTTCCGGAGAGATTTTCCAAAATTTTCTTCCGTAGGAACCTTCTCCCCGAGAATACGAACAACTGGCAAAAAATTTTACAGAAATCGGCCTAGCCGTTCTCATCTGATAAGGTTAGTAACATTTTTATATATACATATATGTAGATTTGGCTTTGCTTATGCAATTCTTTCAGTTATCAAGCTTTGATCACTTTTCACTATACATAGGGTTACCAACTTTTAATACAAATAAATATGAAACCAAACTTATAGGCCAAAAATCCAGTATGAGGTTTTGATATGAGAGTGATAAATTTTTCTCTTATTTTGGTTTCATCAATTATGTAAAATCTTGTTGCACTGTGATACAAAAAAATTTAATTTCTACAATAAATTATTTTATTTGTTTGTGTATTAAATATTTTGCTATTTTTTGAAGGGGATGGAAATAGTGACAGTCCTATTTACACTTTTGCCCTGGCATGAATGATTAATGATATAAATTATTCAACCATCTGGCCAACGCTTTAGCAATCAATAGAAGCGTCTCAATCTGTTGGCATGATAATTTGTCAATATGTGTGCGTCTTATGGTTTAAGAAAGTGTTGCCAATTTATGAGTTTAATTTAATCGCTTTGCAGATTTTTTGTTGACAAAAGCACAATTTTGTAGGATGCGTGGAGCTGTCTTATTTTTTATAAGATCTACGGCAGTTTTCGCATACATTCACTTCAATTCTGGGTCTATTTATTGGTAGGTCTCATCTTAAGGCAACTTTCATCGTTAAGGTAGATTTAATTATGGAAAGTTTGGGAAAACGAAAAAACAGTTACAGAAATCTTAAATTGAGTTTTAAATGAAAGATTACATAAGTAAACGGTTCCTGATTGACTTCAGAGGCCCTTTATATGGAGGCTTCAGAGGCTCTTAATATCTACATTATATACGAACAGGTAATTCCTATATTAGTGCTGTAGTGAGTTAGCAAGAGGCGTTTGATTCACGCGGCCTGTAAATATTCCAAGAAAAAATCCTTTAAGCTTCGTATGGCAAATACAATTGCTAGACTAATAAATAATAGCTTAAAAAACTAAAAAACACGCTTTAATCTTAAAAATCGTACTAAAAATTGAGAAATAATTTAATTAGAAACAAAATGATGAACGGAAATATGGGTATTTAAGGAAAAGCGTGGGGTGCTCAGTATGTCAAAAAATATTTAAAATCGGTGTTTTTTACTAATAATTTTATTTTGACTTTTTTGAGATTTCATATATCGTACTCTTTAATTTCGCAACTAGGTATATTTTTGTACTAGTTGTACGAATCGAATATTTTCATGTTCAAATATTATTGAGCACCCCCACGCTTTTCCTTAAATACTTATATTTTCGTTCATCATTTTGTTTCTAATTAAATTATTTCTCAATTTTTAGTACGATTTTTAAGATTAAAGCGTGTTTTTTAGTTTTTTAAGCTATTATCTATTTTTGACTTTTTAGTGAAATTTTTCATTAAATGTTTTATGCGGACGCAAGAATAAAAGTAAATAAAAAGAAGTCTGATGGGATGTGGTGTTCTCCGAAATAGATCTACATACATATGTATTTATAACTTCTACCAAAAATTCCAATATGCAGTGAAGTAAACTAGCTTATTATGCAATATTTTCCAAACCCTTTTATTCAAGGTTTTCCAAACTAGTTTGGAAATACAAAATTTCCCAAACGTTTTGTTATATTTTACAATCAGAAAGTGAAGAGAAGTTGAGGTGAAGCATTTGAAAAGAACAAAAAAAAAGAAACCTGATTGAATAAATTCGAATTTAGACAATAAAGCTCCGAATACGTTTGTAGCGTAATGGTGAGGTATGCTGCCTACGGACCAAGGGGCTCAGGTTCGAGTCCCGACTGGCGCATATTGTTTTTTTTTTTTATTTGTATTTTTTATTTTTTTATTTTTAGAGAAATTTTTTTCACCTCACGTTTACAAAACATTGTATAAAAATGTAATTAGGGTTCCTTTTCGTTGATTAACCCTCGAGTACTCGCGCCTCGTAGAGTAACACGGATTCTCGCACATGAGCATTTTGCTCACTCGCTCTTGTAATGTAATTTTTTAATGCATTTACATTGTTAAACATTTCCTTTTTGTCGTAGAAATATTACTAACTAATTGTTTTTGAAAAAGCATATTTATTTAAGATTCACCTTTTAAAATTTTAGTAAATCAATCGAATAAAACATAAATTGGCCATTTCACATTTCCCAAGTAGTACATTAACAAAAATATTTGTTGAAAAAAAAAAATAACTAAATAAAATTATAAAATCAGTCTGCGTTATGATTCACATTAATGTTGCTTTCGAAGCAAAATAAGTGCGTATATGTTACATGTTCCGTGCAGAGTAATTTTGCACTTAAAGTTCACCCTCTGTTTTGAACGCCTATTTTTACTCCTTAGGGAAAGCTCGCAAAAGCCAGGCTTTTTAGTATGCTCACTTATGTTGTCCTCCTTCTCCAAACTATCGGCGGATTGTTCAGAAGTAGTGTTGTAATCACTTTTTTCTGTTTCGCCATCACTCTGTTGAAATAATTAATTTTCGTCATTGTCTAAGCCTTCGTAATATAACACTTCTTCCAACCAAGAAGCAAGTTGTGAAGAGGCCCTGCCACAATGACGCCTGCATTCCATTTCAACAGTACTTGCAAATACAAATGAAAATATTGCAAAAATAATAAATATCAGCGTTAAACCCTAGGTTTCCAATAAAAAAGATTAAACATAAAATACTTACATCGTTTCTCGCGCAATGAGCAAATTGCCGCTCTCAAAAAACAATCTCCCATTTGAAGCTGTGATGGTGCACTAACGAAAAGAAACACTCGTCAAAGTGTGAAGCACAACCACCTGCGAAGGTACTCAACACACCAAGTGCCACAAATCCATAGAACATAGAAATTTCGCGAAATAAAAAATTGCTTGAGCAAAATGCTCATAGCGCGAGTGCTCGAGGGTTAAGCACTTACTATTAAATGAATTACAAACAAAACCAGTTCTTGCTTTGCATACATATGTATGTACATGCGATTGTTTTTATTGCAAACACAACAACGACAAAACAGAAAGCTTGTTACACAAAACACAAAACCAGTTCTTGCTCTGCATACGTATGTATGTACATTGTACATGCGGTTGATTTCATTGCAAATACAACAAACCCAAAACAGAAAGCTTCAAGCTTTATTTTTGAGTGAATTTATGCATTGAGTTTATCGCCATCGCTATGAGCGATCGCTGGCTGTTGTGCGTTAGTTCGCTCGCTATTTGAGTGGTTATACGTTTTTCTTTGAACATTTGTTTGTGATTTGAGAAGAATGTATTTTTGAGCGTTCGTGAGTGAGTTTTTCCGTACCCTGCAAGCTTGTTACTTATTGGCTTGTATACCGGAGTGAATTGAAATTCATAGAGGCTATTTTGAAGAAAGGTAACATAAAAGCCGCAATGAAGCATAAAATATAATGTTGAATGTCCTACTATATGATGCCGTTGGGCTGTTGATGTCATGTTTCGAATCCGGAGGAGAATAGAAATAATAGAGAGAACACAAAAAAGTGAATGTTTGAAAGATATAATAATTTAGTTAAATGTTGCAACTTTTAGGATGGGATGAAGTTACATACATACATACATACATACATACAGGTGAAGCTAATAAAAGCGTGTTAAAAAAGTTGGTTTCATTCATGAAACGAAAAACACACAAACATGTAGGCCTTTTATGAAAACAACGATTTTATCGAGAGAGAAATTTAATTAATGGCATTCGATAAGCGTGAAAATTTAAAAAGCCGCCAAAGGCGTGAAATTTTTAATACAAACACTAATACAAACATTGAAGCCAGCATTGCAAAGCACAGCAGAAATCTCAATTTTGACAAAGTCAAGGAGAATTCGCGCATGCGCCAAACGCCAAAAGACCAACGGATAAGCGCCAACCAAAAGAAAAACCAAAAAACAAAGAACTATATAAACCAAAACAAAACAAGAAAACGACTTTGATTTCATATAATAGAGGCAGGAGAAATCAACTGCTGTAAAAGAATAAAAATAACAACAATAAACAACAACAACAAGCAAAACTGAATGAATTAGTGCCATATCAAAGATAGTATATGAAACTAGCTAAATAATTGTGCCAACTGGATTCGTATAAATCATATCTCTAAAATAAATTTAATCTTTGTGCGGCTTGTGATAACGTCAAATACATACATATAAAACATTCACTGCTTTTTCAAGTAATACTTTCCACAGACAAAAGCAAGCACAATCGATATTTTCTCACTTTCATCATCAGCTGTAGATACATGCGCTTCAACGTGGCAACATCTGCGTCAATAATAGCAACCATCTTTCCGCTCCACACTCGCACTAAGAGACAGACAGACAGACAGGCAGAGAGACGGACATCGCTCAACAACTTCAAGCCACTTTTCCTCAACATCGCTCTTACAAGTGACTGATGTACAAGCTCAGATCAATGCAAATTACCATAATTTACTATCTCACATGCCATTTTTTTTTTTTCACAATCCACTTTGAATAACGCCTTGTGTTGTTTGCTTGTTTGTGCGTGCTGGTTGATTGCATTTGCTCATTCATTAGCTATCACGGCTGGATGGATGTAGCTCAGCTTGGCTTGTCTAGCTCAGACGAACCGGCCACCAACTTTTCCAGTTCAAGATATGCGAGTAACGATAATCATTCATCAATTTTGCAATAGCCTATACTTTGCAGTAATAATTTGCTTAATATATTTTGCAGATGATGAGGTGGAAGAACATCAAATGCGTCGAACAAATTTGAAGAATATAAGGAAAGTACCAGCGTAGATTTTTGTGTCTTACAAGCGAAGAGGTTTGTGTTTATTTGTTGCGAGAAAGCTGCAAAATTTTCGCTGTCTATGACAAATGATGCGCGAAAATTTGAGAGATATGGAAAAGCGTAGATTAGGTGTTGGAATTTTAGAGGTGGGAGTGCAACTAAGGTTAATCGCGTCGCAAAAAACATAGAAAATCGTAACGATCAATCTTGGGTTATTAATAGAAACAGCTTGGTTTCCTCGTTAGTAAAAGAAAAATTCGAAGCGTAGGTACTGCAAGTTTTTAAGGTGAGATGAGTACTTTTTAAGAATAAAATCAGATTTCTAATATGAAGAAAAATATTTCTTCATCAAAGTGAAGACATGCAAAAAACCGAGCTAAATCTAACAGAACCGACTTCAGCGTTTTTTAAGCTCATCGTGCCTCAGAATAGAGTTATCGTCAATGGCCAGTTTGGATCATATGAAGTGGTAGATACTCAGACATGAGGCAACGAAGTTTGATTAGATTTCAACTTGCGACAAGTTTTTGTTAAAAAAAAGTAGGTAAGACGATGATGGAAGAAAATCGCTCTGCAATTAAAAACTAGACCAGATAGCACTGAAATGAATGAACTTTGACGCCTTGGCTAAAACAAATACATAGTAGGTACTGAGGAAAAGTTTTACAAGCTCAACGCAGAAACCAACATGGCCCAGCGCAGAATAAATTAAGACTATATTTCTTTTCAGTTGCTGCTAGAGAACGAAGCGATGACATTTTAATGCATGCCGTGCATTTTCATCATTAAATGGACAGAAATGCTTACCAAGCCGTTGACTACTATGTGCATATTGAGCATACTACAATTGAATATAAGAACGATAAAAATAGCAAATATTTCTTGCATCAACTCGAAGACGCGAACACACACACACAATTCAAGATGCACACACAGAACACAACCCAATAAACATCAGACCAAAAAACTCAAACGTCAACGGTTATTTGAGATGCATTTAGAACACAGAACGCTTAAGGTTTCAGAATAAAGTTATTTCTCAAATGCATCTCAAGTTGATAATTGACAAAACTGTTTATTGGGAATTACCTTAACATTTGCTCATATCAATAAATTTTCAACTTGTTGTTTAGTGGCTTAGTTATTGCATCGTCTGTGTGCGCGCGCCGCTCGTTAAGTGCAATGAACGACGACGGTATGAGCGCGCGCATTTAAAAGCGTTGAAGGGAATGCAATCAAAATGAACATTTACGCACTTTAAATTGTTGCTTTAATAAAAGAAAATTTATTATGATCGCTTCAAATGAGCGAATTTCTTTTTCTGTTTTTTTTTGCTTTGAATTTTTTATTTTTATTTTTTTTTTGTTGTTCCTTGCTTTGAGCGCAAATGCATTTTCCACAAGATTCAACCGTAAACTTTGGAAAGTGAATTGTGAATTGCATGGCTGAATAAATAATCATCGCTTGGTTAGAGTGGTTGTTTTTTAAAGTCTTTTTAAGTTTCAAGCATACCCGGGAATTTGTTTTTTATTTTTATTAATACGTAACAGAATTGGAAAACATCGACGCCTGAGTAAAAGATCGCTCTATTTCAAAAGTTGGTTCAAAAACGTCCTATTTCAGAATTTTCTCTCAAATGGGGCGTTTTTGAACCAAAATCTCGACATATAGTATTTTAAAAGACTTTGCTCTTCTCCTTCGACTTTATTTAGAAGAATTGTTACGTTCCGTAGGGACACTAACTTATTTATAAATCATGTGAGAAATTTCATCCAAACCTAATGGGCTATCTAAAGTCGCAAACACTACTCATCTCATGTCTCACTTTTTCACATGTAGAATACATTTATGCACAAGGCTAATTTGATAAGTCAGTTTAAAAGTCTCCTTATAGCTCAGGCGTTATTTCTATTTTTTATTACGTTTAAATAATCGGTTAACTCAATGCTCTCAAATTAGAAATTTAGTTCAGTGAGAAAATCTTCGTTTAGCCTGAAATAGTCGGAGAGATTTAAGTCTGAAGGATATGCTGGATGGGGTACATGGTTCTATTTCTGAATTGTGCCACGTATGCGGTTGTGCATTGTCATGATGGAACAACACTTTCTTTCTTAGACATATTCAGTTCTTTCTGCTTCAAACTATTAATATCGAGTCTAGTAAAAAGCTCTGAGTAAAATTCTCTAGTGATCATTTTACGCTCGTTTAAGCTAATCGCTGTTAGTGATAGCTCGCACATCGTAAAAACTATGACCTTGAGCTTGTTGGCCGACAGACCCGCCTTGACCTTCACCCTGACAAACGCACCTTCTTCTGCTGTGGTGTGATGGATCCACGTTCCGTTTACGGTTTGCGGCTAAACATTGCTAAAAGTTCCTTTGACGTGGTCACACGATAGCGCTTATGACCAAATGTGAGTAATCCGGGCACACATGGCGCGGACAGCGTTTTTAAGTCAAAATATTCTTGTTAAAGGTGATTTATCCGTATAATTGAGATGCCTACAGTCTCAACTACTTCAGGCAGTTTCATTCTTCGATCATGCAATTACATTCCCGGTAATTTATCGAGGATTTATGGCGTGACGTTTCGCTGATGGTTTTTTACGCAAAAAATTACAATTTACCTCTTTTGCATTTTTGCTAAAATTAAAGAGCTTGTCTGCTTTCAATGGCTGCTAAACTATGGTTGGGCGATATATATCGATATATCGATATATCGATATTTTTTAAATAGTACAGCCGATAATATCGACGATATTTTGAATTGGCGTGCATTGATAATCGATAATTTTTTGCCATATCGAGCCAAATTCGATATTTTTCATACAATTCTGATTCGTTTTGAATTTGAGAGCAGAAATTGTTTTAAGAAGTGGTATAACCGGGGTGCTTGAATTTACATTACTAGCTTTGTTCAATAACCCAAAAAATTTGCAAAAGAGATCCAAATTGGGAGAGTAAGACTTCGAGAGAGTTGAAAATAGTTGCAAGTAAAATTTTCACTTGCAACTACTTACAGCTTTAAAAAAATAGAAGCGTCAAAAATATATGATCACAAAAATTTCAATTGGAAATATGCAAACATTTTAATCGCAAATTTCTAATTGCTTACTAAATAAATTAGCGCAAAAAGAATCTTGACGATGTTGTGGAATATCCAAAGTAGATTTTCGTTTTCCTAATTCAGTTATTTACATTTATTTGCAATTTCAAAGATTTCAATTACAACCTAACCTAAAAATCAAATTGTGAAAACAGCCCATCAGCTGTTTACTTGCAAATGTTTACGATTTTGTGTTCAATAACTTTGGTTGATAATTTTTTATTTTTCTCGTTTTTACTCTTAATTTGTCACTGACGCTCTTCTTGCAAGTAAAGTTGTTGAACAAAGCTTTTCTTCTTCAAGCAATGCTTAATAATTTTTATGTTTATACTTCAAGGTTCGTAAATATTCGTACACTCAGGGAAAAAAATTATAAAAACATTTGAAAACGTGCTAAAAATTGGCAAAAACGTATTTAAAAGTGATGTAAATACCAACATTTTTATTTTAAAAAATGTTCATTGTAAAATTTTTAAATCAAGAAAAAACATTTTAAGTTTAAAAATGTTTATTTTTATTTTAAGCACTATGAGAAAAAAAACGCTGCTTCACTGCAGTGTTCTCTATTCCATATTCTATTCCGGATTCGAAATTGTATCCAACGGCATTCTCTTCATCATCTCTCAATCCGAGTCCCAACTAGAAAAATATAGCCTCCGCTGGTTCTCCTCTTCTTTTCTACTTCGCCTTAACTATTTGATATCTTTATTTCTTATTTTCCTTTTTCTTCTTTATTTTATATTCTCCTCCGGATTCGAACCATGACATCAACCTGAAATTCAATCCAACGCCATCACATTGTGGAACATTAAACATTATATTGAATTGTAATAACCTATTTAAACTTCCCCTTTCCTAAAAAAGAATCCATGAATTATATGACCCATTGTAAAAACAAATTAAAAAAAATCGATTCTCATATTTCTCACAAAAAAATTTCGAACAAAGAGCGAGTTTTTGAATCAACATTCATTTCTATTTTTAATTTAAGTATGTTTCATTAGTTACGTTTCTGTTCGAGCTTTTTGGCCGGTGAAGATGGAAAGCGAAAGCAAAGCTTCCTTTTTGCTCTCCTACGCGTTTCGGCGTCTTTTCCGCCTACTTCAGGGAGACTGTTTTATTCAACAAATATATAAAAAAAAACATACATATATACATTAATTTAACATATGACAATAATTGAAAACTATAAAAATTAGCAAATGTTGCACAAATATAGATTAAAACATAATTTTCACTAAAATAATTTGCACTTACATTTAACAAAAATTTTTCCGAATGTTTCACATCTATCAACACTTATACAGATATATAGACACACAAAAAACATAAATATTAAATTAATGTATATATGTATCGTTTTTTATATATTTGTTGAATAAAACAGTCTCCCTGAAGAAGGCGGAAAAGACGCCGAAACGCGGAGGAGAGCAAAAAGGAAGCTTTGTTTTCGCTTTTCATCTTCACCGGCCAAAAAGCTCGAACAGAAACGTAACAAATTTAATTTAATGGCCTAAAATTTATAATAATTATATTAAGTATGTTTCTTTTTAAATCTAAAATGCATTTTTACTTCAAAAATTTAATTCTTAATTCAAAAATTTCATTTTTAATTTAAAAATTTCCATTGTTAAAATAAAAATGGTTGGGTTTAAAACGTAGATACATTATGAAAACAAAAATTTTATTTTTGATTTTAAAATGCTGTTTTTTCCTGAGTATAGACCCATCCACTATAACAACAAATATCTAGTAACCTATAAGCCTCCGGCAAGTTTAGTTTCAGTTTTCAGATCTGTGAGAGCACTTCTAACCCCGAGAAGAAATGGTTTTTCGCGAGGCGTGCTTCCTTAATGGAAAGTCGACCCTTTCGATATATTGATACATCGATGTTTTTACACGGCATAAATCGATGTTTTTTTAAATATCGACACCTATATTTTTCCCTTTGCTAAACGTAGACTAAATGGTGCAACTTGCTCAAAAATTTACAGCAGTCTATAAAATATTAAACTGTCGCAAAAGAGCTTACTCATTTTTTTAAACTCTTCTCTAAGTACATTTGACCGTGCACTTTCACCCAAAAAATTAAAAGCATTCGCCATAAATTGGATTAGGAGGTCGTTTATGTGTTATATGTATTTATCATAAATTTTTATGTATGGGTAACAGTTATTAAAATGGTTCGATTTAATTTACTAGACTACACCGTGTACCTACGTACGTATGTATGTTCCATTTTTACATAACCTCCATGCATAAAATAGTGCTCTAGGGACCTTTGCTTTGCCAAACTTTTGTCGGTGGAAAATATTCACACATAACTGCCAATTAATTCTAAAGCTGCTGCTGAAAATCAGAATGTTTATTTTGCAGGCTTAGCTCAAGCTTATTCACATATATGTATATGTATGTACATATGAATGTATCACAACCGTATAATATTTAGTTTACGCTGTACGTAGATATGTATGTATATCCTGACAAATTGCTCTGCGCTACCACTCCCACCCGTTGCATAGATTAAAATGTCTGCAATATCCTGTCGTTGTTATGCACATTCACTAATCCGAACAGAATTCGCTTGGAAGGCCATTAAGTTGGCGAAGCGATGGAATGGCTAAACGGGACGGGCAATTTGTTGGATTTTGCTGTGCTTTAAAAAAATTTAGTAAATACAATTATTCCTGTCTGGTAGCAACTATTACTATTTAAAGTTTTATTTTTATATTTTTTTTTATTTGAAAGGAGTGTTGACATAAAAAGGTTCCATTTTTAAAGATTAAATCAAGTAACATTGGCATATGAAATCTAAGCTTTCGAGCACACAATCCGTGGTGAGGATGATATTTTTTACTAGTAGAATATAAATGAAAATAATTCACTTGCCTTGGAATTTTTAAATCAGAGCATTTTAGCTCTATTAGTAAATTACAACATAATCGTTTCGCGTCTCATTCAAAAAGGAAGTTAGGGAAACACCCTTCAAGTCTGCACGTAATATACACATATTTTTATACCTTTCATGAGAATGAAATGGTATTATAACTTTGTGCCGAAACTCTGGTGAAAGTACCAGAAGGAGGCGTGGCAGACCTACCAAAATATATACCAATATGATCAGGATCATGAGCTGAGTCGATTAAGCCATGTCCGTCTGTCTGTCTGTCTGTCTGTCTGTTTGATCGCAAACTAGTCCCTCAGTTTTTGAGATATCTGCTTGAAATTCGGAATGTGAGTGTATTTTTACGAGAAGCTGATCATTTGTCGGAATGGGCCGAATCGGACCACTATAACATGTAGCTGCCATACAACCGATCGTTCAGATATGGACATTTTGGGGTATAACTTCTCAATTTAAACAGCTAAGGCCATGAAACTTTGAATTATTTGTACCCATATGGACTTAAATAATGTCACCAAAATTTGTCTAGATCGGACCACTAAAACATATAGCTGCCATACAACCGATTGTTCAGATATTGACATTTTGGGTATAACTTCTCCATTTAAACAGCTAAGGCCATGAAACTTTGAATTATTTGTACCATTATGGACCTAAATATTGTCACCGAAATTTGTCAAGATCGGACCACTATAACATATAGATGCCATACAACCGATTGTTCAGATATATATATTTTAAGGTATAACTTCTCCATTTAAATCATGACACTTTTTTCTAGTGAATCTTTGCATAAATAACTAACAGAGTTGGAAGTATAAATTAAACAATATCAGACAATGCAAATTTTCATTTCCCCATTCATGAAAGGTATGAAGTCTTCGGTACGGCCGAAGACAGCCGCGCTCTTACTTGTTATATCTATAAAAGTTTCTTACAAAGCCAAGTGCCCCTTGAATAATTTAACTGGCTTTGAATTATTTTAATGCAGAGAAACGAGTGAGCAGTGATTTTAAATATGTAATTGGGGCGTGGTCCATTTCAGCGTAGGGCTGCCCCTTTAAATATTCACTTCCTTTGCACGCGCTTTTTGTCGCTGTCTGAGTTACCAGCAAAAGCGCAACAATCGCAAGGCAAGCATAAGAAAGATCATCTCAACTGAATTTAATATGCCTCATTTAATAAATAATTTGCAAAACGCTCGTTGCGCCCACAGCTGTCAATCACATGCGTCTACGAGCGGTAGTGTGCAACAGAAAAAATAACTAAAAAAGGAAATATAAAAGTTAAATTTTAAAAGAAATAAACAATAATATTTTTAAACGTATTGGTCGCCAACGCTGCTGTTGACACCGACAATAATTTCTACTAAAATGACAGCAGCGTCGTGTATTATGACAGTCGAAGGAACAGCAAGTCTGAGATTGTCGTAGACAGAGGCTAAACTGTTGGCGCGTAAAAATTCACAGAAGTCAGTAAATTGTTGGGGGCATCCATTGCAAAATTTTATGCATTTTCTGTCTTCACCTTTTCCCTTTACATCACTGATAAGCCGTTTATTGTACTGTTTTGTTGGAGTAACTATTTTTAGTTTTTATGTTCGCTTTGTGTTTGCTCATGTGCGCCCATTTTCATTTTCATTATTTTTATCATTGTCATTTTATTATTATTAGCAACGCTTTTGGCTTGTTTTATTCTGTGGCTTGTTCTATTTGTTGTGCGATTTTTTGTAATGCATGCATTCATAACTACAGTGAGTGTGATTAAAATTCGAACATTTATAATTTGTAGATGAAAAACGAACAGAGCGTTGAGATTTCCTTTCTATACAACCTTTACCTTACCGTGACCATCCATCACCATTCGGGGGCCAACTACTTGAGCCATCTCTGGCAAACCGCCTTAGAAATCACAATGAATATGTATAGCTGTATGTTGAAGCCCTGCTCATTGCCTTTCATTTGGTATCGCTCAGAAAGTTTCCGTGGTCACTCGGTTCCACGTTTTGACCCATATGTTGGAACCCGGCCTAGGCATCACTATTTAAAGAGCTCTTTCTTGAAGGCCTCCTCAACAGCTTTCATTTGATACCAATATTGCTCAAAGACTTGCTGGCTCACTCTGGGTACACATGTGGGCCTGAATTTCGGAAAGTTTCCACTTACGAAATTCACTGTTAACACATGTGGTAAGCGCTTCTTCATCTACTCCTGCTTGCCTATTTATACGAAGCCTTTTTACATCTGACTTAGACACTTCAAGTGCTCTGTCATTTTGATGGCTTTTACGCTGATAATTTTAGCTTCTTATGAATTGCTTTGCTTCCCTTCGAGTTGGTGCCAGCCAACGGAAGATGCTCAGCTTACATCTATTTCACTGCCTATTCGCTGCTGGTTCTTTAATTTTTTGCAAATTTCGTTGTTTATTTGGTTTTACCTGTTTTTATTTTATTGTTTTTTATTATTTATATAATTTTTTCGCACTTCTGCTACGCATTTCTTCAGAAACGCTATAAATTTGCGAACAATTTGTATGCAAAGTGCGTGTTAGGCTGCCAAATGAATCATGTATTATTTCTTAACTGCGCTGAGCTCACTAAATCCGTTGTCCTTTTTCTATTCTTTGCGGTTTTGTCTTATTTTCTTAAGCTTTTGTCCTTTTTATTATTATTTTGATTTTCTTTCGAAGTGAATTGTGAAGCGACAAGTAGTAAGTAGGTACCTGGTAATAAGGGGAGCTGTGACGGCTTTTGGGGGCGTTAAAGCCTTTCCTTTGCCTTTTATGCATTATTCATTTATTGTTTATCGTCTTTCACACATGTTTTGTTTGCGGTTTTATGGGGTTGTAGGCACCATCAGTAACACACAATACAACCATCAGACCATCACATTACCATAAACTTTAAACATTTCAACATGGAACCAATGGAACCGATGGCGCACAGTCAAGCAATTCAAAATATGTAGTAGTAATAATTTTTCAACAAGTACATACTCGTATAATATGTACTTAGGTATATGTATCTACTTAGGTAGGTACATGTTATTTAGATATTATGTTCGTACAGTTTGTGTAGGGATAGTTGTTTTGTTTGAGAATACAAACATATCGAGTTGTACATTAACGATTGCGGGTATAAGCTTGTGTCGCACAATCAAAAGTGCTTTGTATATTTATATACGAGGGCAGTTTGATAAGTAAAAAACAAGTAGGAGCGCGACTGTTTTCGTACGTACCGAAGACTTCATACCTTTCATGAATGGGGAAATGAAAAGTTAGCTGCATAGTCTGATTTGGTTTAATTTATAATTTCAATTCTGTGGGTTATTTATGGAAAGTTTTATTAGAAAAAATAATGTCTTAGCTATTTAAATAGAAGAGTTATACCCCAAAGTGCACATGTCTGAACAATCGGTTGTATGGCAGCTATATGTAATAGCGGTCCGATCTTGACACTTTTCGACAACCTTATTTGGGTCCAGGGTTGGGCATGATTCAACTAATTTTGAGTGCACTCAGCCTGCAACTACCACTCAAATCTGAGTGGTAGTTAAATATCTGATCGTAGTTGAAAAATGCCCATCCTTGTTTGGGTCAATATAGGTAAAACTACCTCATGCCCTTAGTTGTTAAAATGGAGTAGTTACACTCCCGGCCGCTGTGGTGCAGTGGGTAGAGTGCTCGCCTGCTATGCCAGAGGTCTCGGGTTCAAACCACGGTCCGAGTAAAACACCCAAACAATTTTTCTAATTAGTAAAAATCCAATTATTGGGTTTTTTAAGAGCAGCGGTCACCTCTCGGCAGTGTGCGGCATACCCTCCGAGTGTATTTCTGTCATGAAAAAGCTTCTCGCAAAAAATACATTCGCCGTTCGAAGCCGGCATAAAACTGTAGGTCCGCCCAATTAGTAGGAAAAACAAAAAGGAGCACACCTCGAATTGGGAGAGAAGCTCGGCCATAAAACTCGCCAGAGTTATAATAGCGCCATTGTGTTATATTATAATTATTAGTTACACTCCCAAATGTCGATATCTGAACAATGGGTTGTATGGCAGCTATATGTTATAATGGTCCGATTCGGCCGATTCCGACAAATGATCAACTGCTCCTAAAAATACACTCACATTCCGAATTTCAAGCAGATATCTCAAAAACTGAGGGACTAGTTTGCGACCAAACAGACAGACATGGCTTAATCGACTCAGCTAATGATCCTGATCATATTGGTATATATTTTGGTGGGTCTGCCACGCCTTCTTCTGGTACTTTCATCATTCGTGTTTCGGCTCAAAGTTATAATACCAATTCATTCTCATGAAAGGTATAATTAAAAAAATGTATTGAGCTGAAATGAGACTAGGTTGATAAGTAAAGCCCTTACATGCCGAAAAAACATCTTAGGGCCGATTTCATAATGAAATTCTTAAAGCTCCTTTTGTTAAAGGAGCCTTTTAGTTAAAGAGCCATTTAAATGTTCTTTAAAGTGGTAGTGATTTCCTAATAATATAATATTAAAAGGCTCCTTTAACGTCAAATGATTGTCATGAATTTAAAAATATTGAAATTTGACATTTGTTTTTTTCTGAAAATAAATTAATTATTTGATTGCGGCTTTTTTTTTTTTTGAAACAGAAAAAGAACAATGAAGCATAATTTGGAAACCCGGTGCAAAAAAAATAGGAAGCGGTCATCCAACCTCACAAAAGAGGAAGAAGATGAATATTGCACTATAGGACTAAGCAAACAAAACCACAAACAAAATCGGTTCAAAAATTTTAATAAATTTTTGATATTTGATTTTGACAGACAGCAGAAATGAAAATTTTTCTGGCAAAAGGAACCTTTAAATAACTTAAGAAAATGCCCGTTTTTGGGTATTTAACTTTAAAGGAACTTTTATCTTCAAAAAGACTTTATGAAATCGATCAGCAAATTAAAGGCTCCTTTAGAATTTAAAGGAACTTTTAATTTGATTATGAAATCGCCCCTTAAATTCAAAAAGTCACTGGCTTGTCAAACTGCCCTCGTCTATAACATAAACAGCGTACGTGAGTTTCTTGAGTATTCAAGTTATTGTAAAGTGATTGGATGATCATGAAAAAAGAGTACCTACTTCAGCTAGCTAGAAAACTTCAACATTGCACTTGCTATTTTACTTGTCCTTATTATTGGCATTGTATTACCACGTCTATTTGGGAACCAGCATTAACACCAAAAATAATGTCTGCACTGAAATCCAACGAAGAATCACTCTTGCCAATAAATGCTACTTTGGACTAAGTAGGCAATTGAAAAGTAAAGTCCTCTCTCGACGAACCAAAATCACACTCTACAGGACACTCATCGTTCCAGTCCTCATGTACGGCGCAGAAGCATGGACTATATCAAAAGCAGATGAGATGGCGCTTGGAGTATTCGAGAGGAAAGTTCTTCGGAGGATTTATGGACCTTTGCGCGTTGCCGAGGGCGAGTATCGACGGAGATTTAACAATGAGCTGTACGAGCTTTACGCAGACATCAATATTGTTCAGCCAATAAAGATTCAGCGGCTCCGCTGGGCAGGTCATGTCGTGAGAATGGACGAAGATGCTCCGGCCAAGAAAGTATTTCTGTCGAAACCCGCTGAACGCAGAAGAAAGGGGAGACCTCCACTGCGTTGGGAAGATCAGGTGGACAGTGATGCTGGCTCCCTAGGTATTCCCAAATGGCGCCACGCGGCACGAAACAGAAATAGCTGGCGCGCTATGTTGGATTCGGCCAAAATCGTCTAGACGGTTACGTGCCAATTAAGTAAGTAAGTATTACCACGCCAGACCTTTAGTTATCCCCATCTTATTCGTTTACCGGTTGGTAGATAGTACTCATAGCCCAAGTGTCAATACGAGTTGAAATTAAGATTACGATTACCCTTTTATTTGCGCTTACAAAAAAGGCACAGAAGCAATTTCTTTATTTTTTCTACTGCTTTCTTCTACTCCTTTTCTTTTCTTGCATATCAAAAACCATTGTTTTCAAATGGGTAGTTAGTACGTTACGGTAATTTAATACGCAACAACATATCCATACCAATCCATTCAATTGCATATGTACATAGATATGCACGATTGAAACTTAAGAGGCATAACATTGTACTATTTATTATATATGCGCATAACACTCGGGCGGGACATTCCAATGCAGGCATCGACATTTTTTTTTTGCTTTTTTAACAAAAACGTCTTTATATTTTCCACACATCCATAGTTTTTTATTACACTTATCCCTTTTTGGGGTTTCATGGATTTTATAGTTCTATTGTTTATTGCATGGACAGTGTGTTGTTATTGTTGTTGCACTTACAAATTTCTCGCTTTTATTTCGTTTTCAAGTTAAGAGTTTTGCACCGTAAAATTTTGTATTTTGTAATAAAAGGCTGCACTGAATTGAGAACGAGTGCGCTTCATTGTACGCAAAATAGAGGGTATTTACGATTTCCTGCGGGATTTAATATCTCTTAGAAAATATACATAGCTATGTACCTACATATGTACATATTACGAAAACTCGCACTTTTAAAATTTCTTACAAAAACTGCCAATTGGAAAATTCTGTACGAAAAGTAGGACTTCGACTTTTGGCTGGGAAAAGTAGAACTTTAAATTTTGGCTGACGAAAAGTAGCATTAAATATATGTTTTTACATTAGACGTGTTGTTGTTTAAACGGAATTCATAGTTTTCGTCAGCAAAAAATATAAAATGCTAGTTTTCGTCCGACACAAAAAGCGGTTCCTACTTTTCGTATGGTACGACGGTATATACTTATTTTGTATGTACATACATATGAAGGCATAAGCGACTAATTTTTATTAGGGCATAAAATAAGTTCCCTTATAAGTGAAGCAGACTTCCGACTTCCTTATATTCTAACCAAAAATTTGAGATTAATGATTTCAATGATTACTTTGTCCATTTAAGGGTTGACACAAAAATATTGGTATGAAATTGGGTTTATGATTAAGACCGACGTCGTGACCTACATTTTCTTAATGTCTTTGACAAATTAAAAAAAAAACTTCGTTGGAAAAGATTATACAAAAG
Source organism: Urophora cardui (assembly GCA_960531455.1). Lineage (NCBI taxonomy): Eukaryota > Metazoa > Arthropoda > Insecta > Diptera > Tephritidae > Urophora > Urophora cardui. The sequence continues at coordinate 37,550,595 of OY482670.1, read as the reverse complement.
CTATTTATTTATTTATATAATCAATCAACCTATGGTAGAGTTGGGAAACTATCGATGGAACTATCGATAGTATCGATATTTAATTTTTTTGAACACTATCGAAGACTATCGATTGCCTTTTCAAAACTATCAAAAACTATCGATAGTAATGTGTACTATCGATAGTTTTACAACTTTTACATCCCCATATTGCACATTACTATTTCAGATTCAGATGATAAGGTTTTATATTCTATGTACAAAATAATAGAAACGACATTATAGAAGGCTTTGAAGATTTTTTTTTCGAGTACAAACTTTCGCTTCCGTGTTCTAAAATATACTGGACTGAATGTAAAAGATTGAGATTTTGATGTTTTCTTCAATTTTTTAAATTTTCGGCGATAGTTCTATCGATAGTACTGTCGATGGTTTATTTTTTGAAGACTATCAAGGACTATCAATACACTCAAAATAATATTTCGTAAATATTACGAATTCTTTCGTACATATTACGAAATTCTTTCGTAAAATTGAGCAACGAATGGTTTCGTAAATAGTACGAAATACACTCAAAAAAAAAATTTCTCTCGATCAAAGACATAATTTTCCTTATTTTGAACACGCGTCCCAATACAAAATTTTCTTTGTTTTGTGTAAATTTTCTCAAAAATGTGGAAAAAACATAAAAAAACATTCAAACAAATTCGTTGCCATGGGGGTTTTGTATGGGAATTTAATTTCTCAAAATTAAAGAAATCAAGTCTTCAAAACAAGGAAAGTTGGGAATGGAATGGCGCTTAAAGAATTTTTCATTATTTTAATGTATGAATTTTTTCAAAACAAGTATATGAAACCATGGTAACGCATGTAACAGCAATATTTTATAAACCTTTTAACATGTTTTAAGGAAAATTTACTCAAAACAAAGAAAGTAGTGTTCAAAATAGGTAAACAATTTCTTTGACCCCTCCATATATTTTTTTCTCTCAGTGTAGCTTTCGAAATACTTTCGTAGTATTTACGAAAGGTTTCGTACTATTTACGAAATACTTTCGTAGTATTTACGAAATACTTTCGTACTATTTACGAAATACTTTCGTACTATTTACGAAATACTTTCGTAGTATTTATGAAATACTTTCGTATATTTACGAAGGCTTTCGTACTATTTACAAAATACTTTCGTAGTATTTACAAAGGCTTTCGTACTATTTACGAAATACTTTCGTACTTTTGAGCAACGAAAGATTTCGTAAATATAACGAAACCGCTTTCGTACATTTACGAAGGCTGTTAGAGCTGTCAAGTTGATGTACAATTGACAAAATTATTTTTTAGCTTAACGTTAAAAAAAACCGTAATTATTACATACATATATATATGTACATATGATGTATATTTCAACGAAATTTGAAAACTTTTTAGAAATATGTATACACTGAAAAAACAACTTACTCAGATTATGGAAAAGTGGGAATGATTCGGCGCTAAAGACATATTTCCATATTTTGATGTACGATTTTCTTCAAATCAAGGAATAAAAACCACGTTTTAAAGAAAATTGTACATCAAAATATGGAAATATGTCTTTAGCGCCGAATCATTCCCATTTTTCCATAATCTGAGTAATTTTTTTTTGAGTGTGTCAATAAAATAATGCTAAGAGAAAGATGTTTTATATATGCATAAGAAATAAGTTTAGATAATTTCATTTTAGTTTTAAATATCTACTAAAATTAATTTATTCAATTAATTTAAAAGTTTTTTTTATTTTTTTTTTTTATTTTTTAGAAACTAGAAAAAAACTTTTTAAGCATGGATGTAACTACAGCTGTTTCACCTTAGATCCCTCTAAGACTCATCAGGTTACTTTTGCTTCTGCCAAGACTCGAACTTGCGCACCTTGCAGTACAATAACTACAGTTCTAACCGCTGAGCTATTGCCTGCCTTCGACATCTGATAGAAAATTTGTTGCTAGTTTCTTTCCTACTATAATTCGTTTCTAACTTATGCACATACATATGTACATATTTACATATTTTTGTATGATTAAACATAAGTAGCGAATAAAGTGTAGGGAACTTGGGCCTGTGCTCGTTAAATTAAATAAATTAAAATAAAAAATTAAGTTCATTTGAACATCCCTACACTTTATTCGCTACTTATGTTTAATCATACAAAAATATGTAAATATGTACATATGTATGTGCATAAGTTAGAAACGAATTATAGTAGGAAAGAAACTAGCAACAAATTTTCTATCAGATGTCGAAGGCAGGCAATAGCTCAGCGGTTAGAACTGTAGTTATTGTACTGCAAGGTGCGCAAGTTCGAGTCTTGGCAGAAGCAAAAGTAACCTGATGAGTCTTAGAGGGATCTAAGGTGAAACAGCTGTAGTTACATCCATGCTTAAAAAGTTTTTTTCTAGTTTCTAAAAAATAAAAAAAAAATAAAAAATAAAAATATAACTTGGGCCTGTGCTCGTTAAATTAAATAAATTAAAAGTTTTTTATTTATTTTAATATTTTACATTTATATTAATATTAATTTTAGTAACTAATAAAATAAGAGATACTTATTGCTTATACGTGTTCTGACAAACATAGGAATCTTTGGAAATCGCAATTTGCAAATGTGGACGTAGTTCCGATCCACTTAAATAGATAACCCTGTGAAAAAGAAAGAAAATAAAGAAAAATAAAAAAAGAAAAAAAAAAAAGAAAAATAAAAATAAAAATAAAAAATTAAGACTAAGATAAAGATAGAGAAAGATAAAGATAAACATAAGGATAAAGGTAAGATAAGGATAAAGATAAAGATAAAGGGAAACTACTTAAAACCTTAAAATTCAAGCAGCTACACTCGGAGAAAAAAATAAAAAAAAATTTATTTTTATAATGCACGTATTAAACCAGATCGTTTTTATTTTAAAAATGAAAATTTTATTTTCATTTTATTTCATTTTATTTCAATCTATGAACCAAGTAAATTAAATTTTAAATGAAACTTTTGAAATAAAAATGTATTTTGGATTAAATAAAATCATTTTTAAATTAAAAATTAAAATGAAGGGAATAAAAGCGCAAGTTTTAGGTTAAAAATCTCATAGGACTTGAATTAAAAATAAACATTTTTAAATTTAAATATTTTTTCTTAATTTTACAATTTTACAATGAACCTTTTTAAAATAAAAATGTTGGTATTTACATCACTTTTAAATACGTTTTTGCCCATTTTAAGCACATTTTCATATGTTTTTAAAATGTTTTTCTCTGAGTGTAGAAATATCTCTTTATATTATTTTATTAAGTATTTATTTATGAAAATAGATAAGACCGAAAAAAAGGAAAGTAAATGCAACTAATGTACTCACCCTTAAGTTTAATCAAGTTGGAAAATATCACAGTTTATTTTATATATGGATATTGTCTTTTTATATATAATGCATTATTCTTTTATACATTATTTCATTACGCACTTACTACTTAAAATAATTTTTGATATTATTGCACCGACTCAACACCTTACAATGAAAGAAGACTTGTACGGTAAAATATTGTTGTACGAACGCATTTCGTATATATTACGAAAGTATTTCGTAAATCATTTAATCCTTTGATAATGTTACGACAGTATTTCGTATATATTACGAAAGTATTTCGTAAATCTTTTAATCCTTTGATAATGTTATGAAAACTTTCGTACAATATACGAAATTATTCGTAAAGATAATTTTAAGAAAATTTACGAAGGTGTTTCGTAATATTTACGAAATATTTCGTAATATATACGAAAAAAATATTAGAAAATGGTTTACGAAAGCGCTTTCGTAATATTTACGAAAGATTCGTAAAATTAGATTTTGTTGAGAAAAATGCTTTCGTAATATATACGAAACTTTCGTACATTTTACGAAACTCTAGACTACGAAAGTCTTTCGTAGTTTTTTTACGAAATTTTATTTTTAGTGTAGTTTTCTTTAAAATATCAAAAAATATCGATGGTGGCACTATCGATAGTTTCCCACCTCTAACCTGTGGGTATTAAATGGGTTAGGTTAGGCCAATCGTCTATAGCATGTCTCCACATATTGTGTTTCGCTATTTTTATCTGCATTCGATCTGTCAGTCGTCGTTCGGCCTCGAATCCAGTACCGACATCCGCTAATTTCCATTCAAAATTCTGGGAGCGAATAACGAATGAAATACGTCATTCGTTCTCAACACACTCGCCAAACCCGATAATATCGATGTATCGCAAATCTATCAAAATCTCACACAGGCCAAAACAAAAACGCAAAAATAAATAAACATACAAACATTTAGGAAGAACAAGAATGAGAAATATCAAAGTGAACGACGATCAGCTACGTGGAGACGGGTTATTTCGCGAGATGTTTCGCTACATTATTTGGCGAATTAGTTATGTGGAGACGGGCTTCTAGCGATTCGCTTCATTCGTTTCGTTTTGTGAAACAAAATGGATATTTTATGGACGTACAATTCGTTTAGCTGACTTAAACAACTTCAGAGCTCAAAAGTGTTTTATAGAGAAATATAGAACTTCTCAAGATCAAAAATTTAAATATCGGATTTCAAATTTACAATAAAAAACCATTTCGGCAGATCAAAACAAAAAAAAAAATGTTCCGAAACCCCCTCAACATATCTAAGCTTTAAATTTAAGGGCGGACTTTTACAACTTTTTTTTCGACTCTGTCTAATGTTTATACTCACGAACTTGCTTTTAAATTTATTTTAAATTTGCATCCTCAACCCCTGTATGTGACCTTTTAATTTTCCTCCATTAAATTTATTTATTTTTGTTTTTTTCCGCAACGTTGCATCACTTCAAAAAGGCCATTTTGGAAATGCATTTCTCATGTCTTTATTTTAATGCTGAATGCTAAATAAAAACAATTCATTTAATAAACTCCGATTTCCTGCATGAACAAATAAATGCAAAATAATGTTGGCAGGCGCTGCCTCTTGTAGGTCTTTTTGTAAAGTAGCTTCCAACTGCCTTTCCCCCGCTTTAAGGCTGTAAATTTGGAAGCGTAAATGGAAAACTTACTGGGGTGTTACATACATACATATTTTAACAAATGTTTTCATGCGTGTTTGCGTGTGTTTGTGCGTGTAGGTAATTGGAAAATAACACCTAACTGCTGTACCTTTTGACTGTTTCGGCTCCATGCTTGTTCTCCTGAATAATCTTAAAGGAGTGCTTTTCACTCACCCTTTTCACCCACAAATTGACAGCAAACATTTCTATTTCTGCTAGTACAAGTACTAGAATTGCCTCTTTGTATATTTACACAACTTTCGGAACGCAGCAGCCGAGCGGCCGGGGAAACAAAGCTCAACAGTACTTGGTACACTTTGGCAAACTCATAAATTAGTCTGAAGCCGCAATATTTCAAAAACACACCAAACTAAGCGAAGCAAAAGAAAGAGAAAGAGCAGAGCAAAGCAGGTGAAAGGTGGTAGGTGAATGGTGGATAGTGGGTGGTGAGTGGTGGGTTTGAGTGTGTGTTTTCGTGTGGCATGTAAAAGGGTAGAGAAATTATGATGGCAAAAAAGCTGAACATATTTGAGTACTTTTCGAGATTACCTGGAAAACTGATTTTACACATGGATGTGTTTATTTATACATTAGTGAAAAAAACTGAAGAAAATTACACTCAAAGCAAGTTGAAAGAACGGAATAGTGGTGGTAGTGGGCGAACACAAAGTGCGTACTTAGAGTACTTATGTATGTATGTAATGATTTCATGATTTTTCGCATTAACTGAAATAAAATTAAGTTGAAAGCGGTCTCGGATATACATAGATACTGTTTTTGAAACTCAAGATTCTGTTTTTGAAAGTCAAGATTCTGAACACGACTCTAACTAATGCATAGAGGGAAGAACACTTATTGAAAAAAGTTTCATAATGTTGACAACATTTCATTATGTTCCAAGTACTCCAGATTCAATCTCGGCTATTTATTTAAGCCCCACAAAGGATTCTGATATGCGTAAGCCCAGCATCGTTTTTGTTTATTATTTTTTTTTTTTTAATTTATCAAATCTAATACTTACATACATATCAGAGCTGTAAACTGATTCAAACAATATTGATTTCATTCAGCCATAATTCTTCTCAAAAAAGTGTGTGCCTGATTGTAAATATTGAAATCAGTTTCCAAAAGGATTTTAAATTGCGAATCAAAAAGTCATTGAATGTGATTTTGAATGCGGGGAAAGCATACAGTAGAGAATGTGAATGCAGCAGAATCATGCCCAATCAAAACATGAGTGCAAAATTTAACTTAATTGAATCAGTTTTTTTTTAATTCAATAAACAATAGATCGTTACTGTAGCAACGAGGGCTGTTTCCAGCAGTTTGTACTGAATGATTGGCCCTGATTTACGAATGCACACACTCAATGATTTGAATCGTCTGAATGAGCATTCAGTGATATCAACATTCAATGATTTGAATTCAACGATTTGAAATATTGATTGCTGAATGTATGTACTCGTATGTCTCATTTGGGTGAGAGCTGAGATAAAATTTTCAATACCGCATTCCAAAACAAGAAAAATCGAATTGGATAAATACCGAAAAAATTCACTTATTTCGAATCGCAAATGATTTCAATCTTTTTTAAACTGTGATTTGGTTTGAAAGGAATTTAAAACTTTTTTTCTTTGGATAAATTTTTAGCCTTCGAAAGTTTAAAAGTTTCTTATTCTTTTTTGGTTTAAAATTCAAACTTACAAAAGTTTAAATATTTCAAGTATTTTTTGGAATAAATTTCATACTGTTTTGGTTCAAATTTTTCACTTTTTCTCATTTAAACTTTAACCCCCTTATCCATAAAAAATAAAATAGGTTTATTAAACTCTTATAATTGAAAATTTGTATGGAAATGTCATTTTAAAAGGCTTTATAAACTTTTGATAAATTTTATGAATAAGGGGGTTGAGGTTTAAATTTTAAACTTTCATTGGTCGTAAGATTTTATTTCAACGAAAAAATTTTAATTTTTGATTTGAAATTCCAACTTGCTTTTTCGAGAAATGAACAATATAAAAAGCTCACGTATAGTTATTAGACTTGTGTGGTGTTGTTTGAATGGAGAAACAAACATACACAAAATAATTATGGAAACAGATAAAATGAAGAAGGAAGAAAAGGAGAAGGAAAGAAGATACAACAGGGAAAAGCATGAAGAGGAGAAGGAAAGAAGCTACAACAGGGAAAAGCATGAAGAGGATTTGGGAGCAGACATTTTTTTTTTTTAATTTAAACCAAAAAAAGTTTTAAATTTTAAACTTTTGAAAGTCTTAAAATAAATCTTAATTTGGAATAAAGTTTAAACCTTCAAAGTTTAAATTTTAATAATTTTTCGATCGTGTCCTATATATCGAACAAAAAAGTTTAAAATTTATACCAAAATTTATTTCAGTGTATTCATAATCTAATAACATGAGAGAATTTATTTATCCAAAAATACTTATGACATGACAGCCATAAAAAAAATATTTCCTACACTTTTAATTAAAGAAAAATTTACTTTGCAGCTAATCATTTAACACTGACAAAAAATTAGCATTGGTTTTTGACTTGTTCCCGTGGGCGCAAATCTACAATTATCAAATGACCAGTTTTTCATGTTGTCAAATACGATATTTGATAGTAGCTTTAACGTAACACACAATTGAACAAGACAAAAATTTAAAATAAATTGCTGCAAGTGTTAATTCGCGACAGTATTTTGGCGAAAAAAATATAAGCGCCTGTACAAGGACACTTGTGTTTGTGTCATTTGTGCTAATAAAGAATGATTGATGTAAGAAATACTTTAAATTACTTAAAAAATACTAGAAGTTACTTAACTAAATAATCGAGCAATATTTTTTAGCTTTTTTTTCCATCTCGCATTGCTTAGTCGAACAGAGTTCTCTCTAAAAGACCGTCTCCACATAACTTGATTCGCCAGCGAAACATCTAGCGAAACATCTCGCTCAATAGCCCGTCTCCACGTGGCTGATCGTAATTCAGTTTAACATTTCTCTTTCCTATTCTTCTTAAATGTTTGTATGTTTGCTTATTTTTGCGGTTTTGTGGTCTGTGTGAGATTTCGATAGATTTTCGATAGAAAATTAGAGAAGGCATCGATATCATCGCGTTTGGCAAGATGATTGAGAACGAAACAAGTGTTTTAATCTTCACTCGCTCTCAGAAATTTGTATGGAAATTAGCAGGTTTCGGCACTCGTTTCGAGGTCGAAACAAGATCGAGAGAGCGAGCGCAGAAAAAAAGAGCGAAACACGTTATGTGGAGACATGGTATAACATTATTGGAATTATGTCAGACTTTTTTTTAAATATCGACAAGCTCCAGGCCCTTTATTCTATTTTTACAAGTATTAATACCCAATAAACACAGACGCGAGGATTATACCGCGGCGAATTCGACGCGAGTTCGCGAAAGCAGATTTTCGCGAATGTAATTTCTCGGACTCGCCTCGAGTTCGCGGCAAGTTCGAGAAAATCAATTTTCGCGATATCATTTTTTTCTATTTTTTTTAAGTTGTTTTGCACTAAAAAATCATTATAGTTGTGAAATTTTACATTTAGACCTGAACTCGAATATCACAATTCCGCAGATGCTATCGTGGCGAGTTCGCGAAAGTAGATCAAATCGGTTTATAATCAAATAGATACGAGTATGTAGAAAACCCAATTCAAAATTGTTTAAATAAGGGGACTTTATTGCTTAAATTTATTTGAAAAGCCTTTGTTGTTTCATGAAAGTTAAAGTTTCTTTATCAAAATATTTTAAGTGCTTTGTATTATTTTATACGGATTTAACCCATTGCAAGTATACCAAACTCTGAACTTTTAATTTTTCGAAACGCCATTTATAAAAAAATCTCTAATCGCTAATGAACAAATTTTCGAATCGCCAGCGATCCGAGAATGAACAAATTCTCGAATCGCTAGTGATAGGTGACATGCCTACGAATTCGGATTCGCCGATCTATCGCCGGGAACTATTGCCGCGATAATATAATCAGATAAAGCGAATCCGACGCGAATTCGAGGCGAATTCGTTGTGTTTATTGGGTAGAAATTTGAAACATATTATATGTCTGTCTATTTGTATGGTTTTATTGCTTACAGTTAAAAACTTACCTATACTGGAAAATGCGAAGTGTAGATAGATATCAGAATAAAATTAATATCATTTGCACAAAGTTTTAATAGCAGAAAGAAAACAAGCGCCTCAACAAGCAAGTAGAAGCCATTTATCTAAGCGAGAACTATGCGTACGTGCTTTTCTTATGCAACATGATTGCATTTATAGTTTTTAATTTTTATTTTTTTATGTATTATTTTCTTTTTTACGTCACATATTCACCGCCTCGTAAACGGTTTCATACATTTTAATGTGCTTAAGCAGAAATGAGCAACGCGCCACACATCACTTGTACTCGTTAGGCAATTCTTAGGAAAAGTGCGTTGCGCAATAAGAACGAACAATAAAAAAGATGAAAAAAGTTGTTGCAACTTCAATGACAACAACTTCTGCATATGTACATATGCAATATGTATGTATGTGGCAATTATTTGTTGTTTTGCAGTCGCTGGTAGCTGGTTTAATGGTTGGCAAACGTGATTTCGACGCGACATTCTATGCCTTGTATTCTTCTTTCATAACACACCAGCCTTTTCTTCTTTCGTCGAGAACTTAATCGAATGCTGCCTTTGTTACGCGGGGCATATGTATGTATGATGCCAACACATGTGATTGCCATTGTTTTGTGACGTCAGCAAGTTGATGATGGCAATCGCTAGAAAAGACGTTGCATAATAAGCGGCAGTTGAATACGATAAAAACGATAAGAAAATGTTATAGAAAAAAAAACTTGCTCCTCGTTCGTCGTTCTCAAGTTTTCGTGGCTGCACACGGTAGGCAGGAAGCGACGATAGGTTGCATGAAAATGTCGAGAAAAAAGGAAAGTGGGGTTGTGTTATGTGATGTTTATAGATGAAACATCCGTTGAAATTAAAATCCGAGCTGCTCCTTTTTCAAGGATATCCACATTTTTTGTTTTTTTTGAAAGGATCAAATATTGAGGAAATCGAAAATTCGCCACCGTCCAAATTTTTCCGATTTCAATACATTATTTGGTCGCTAAGGGATACAAAAAAAGGTATTAAAAAGAAAAAAGGACACCTGTAGTGGAAAAATCCAATGTGAACAGGACCTAGAGGATAACCACTGAAATATAAAATAACACAAAAAGTACCCACTTTAATTTGCGTATAACTACTAAAATGTTAACTCTACGTGAAAATTCCTTCTTATATGTTTCTTTGAGAATAAATAAAGAAATATTTCTTTAATATACAATTTTGATGTACCTGCAGTGCTTAATGTACTTTTGTGCATCTAAAGTGAAAATTTCAAAAAAAGTACGTTTTTTTTATGGTGCTATTTTAAGTTCAAATATTTTTCTAGTTTATGTAAATCTAGTTATGTAAATGATCCAACTCTCATTCCTACATATCTATACGTTAATACTAAAAAAGAGTTAGAGCTGACATACGCGCCAGCTGTGCACGGTGGGCGGGAAGCAACAATAGGTTGCATGGGAATATCGTAAAAACGATGGCCCAACGAATATGTGCCTAGCTGTGTGCTAGTACTAATTTTCGTTTAAAAAGAATGTTGGAGATTTTATTCACGCTTGCTGTGTGTTTATGAAGTATATTAGAATATCATTTTACGTAAGTTTTTAGCCGGCGATCGTTTTTTCGATATTTTCATGCAACCTATTGTTGCTTACCGCCCAACGTGCACAGCTAGCGCGTATTTCAGCTCTAATTCTTTTTAATATTAACGTATAGATATGTAAGAATGACAATTGGATCATTAGATTAAAATATTTACATAAACTAGAAAAATATTTGAACTTAAAATAGCACCATAAAAAAATTACTTTTTTTTTTTGAAATTTTCACTTTAGATGGACCAAAGTGCATTAACCACTGCATGTACATCAAAATTGTATATCAAAGAAATATTCCTTTATTTATTCTGAATGAAACATATTATAAGGAATTTTCACGTAGAGTTAACATTTTAGGAGTTATACGCAAATTAAAGTGGGTACTTTTTGTGTTATTTTATATTTCAGTTGTTATCCTTTAGGTCCTGTTCACATTGGATTTTTCCACTACAGGTGTCCTTTTTTCTTTTTAATACCTTTTTTTGTATCCCTTAGCGACCAAATAATGTATTGAAATCGGAAAAATTTGGACGGTGGCGAATTTTCGATTTCCTCAATATTTGATCCTTTCAAAAAAAACAAAAAATGTGGATATCCTTGAAAAAGGAGCAGCTCGGATTTTAATTTCAACGGATGTTTCATCTATAAACATCACATAACACAACCCCACTTTCCTTTTTTCTCGACATTTTCATGCAACCTATCGTCGCTTCCTGCCTACCGTGTGCACATAGTTTGCCCTTATGTGGTAATGCCGGTTGCCGCGCCGGCAGTCTCTCTGACAGTCTTAGCGGCTTGTGAGCGCTGCAAGTCGAATAATCAAGTTTATACAGCAAAGCCATGATAACGTGTTTAATTCACGGAAAAAATTTTTTACTAGAATCAATGAAGAGACAAGAAAAATTAGACTTGATTTTGAACTTAGAAAATAATTTCTTAATATCAAGAAAATCCAAGAAAATTGGATTTTAAATAAATAAGTAAACATTTTCTTGCTTCAAGTAAAATTGGATTTTAAATAAATAAGAAATAATTTACTTACGGTAAGTGTTTTTTTCTTGTTTTTAGAAATAAATAATTAAGAAATAATTTTTTTGTTGCAAGCAAAACTTTTCTTATAAGAGCTTAAGTAAATAAGAAAATATTAAATATTAAATCAAGTAAAACTTTTCTAAAAATATTAAAAACGTAAAAAATAAGGAAAATTAAAACTAATCATGAGGGATTAGAAAACCATAATTAGTCAACTAGTAATTATTTTCCTAGGACTTGTTCACTGAAATGACAACATTTCAATTAAAATAAATGAAGATGCAAATAGTGAACTCCTTATACCAAATGCTTCACTAACAATCTGAGAATTGCAGAAATATTCAGAAATATGCAAAGCGGATGGCAAATGAAAAAATACATGTTACTTTGGAAATGCAAATTCAGCAAGAAATATTTTACTTCGCTCAATAAAACGTTTTCTTATTTATTTTCATTTTTTTTCGCTGTAGTTTGTTGTTCCAATTCGTCGAAACACAATTTTCTTAAATTCTTCTTGATATTAGCAAAAAGATTTTCTTCATTTAAGTAAATTTAAGAAAAGATGTTCTTATTTATTTAAACATTTTTTTCAACATTTTTTTTTCTATAGATTTTGTTAGTGTTCTTGAATAAGAAAATAATTGTCTCATTTTTGGAAAACTCAATTTCTTAATTCGAGTAATAATTAAGTCAATTTTTTTTATTTACCTAAAAATTTTCTAAAATGAGTTGAAGAAAGCATTTTTCTTGATTCAAGTATACAAATTTCTTTCCGTGTTGGGAGGTGATTCCATCTTATTTACTCTCCCAATCGTCATTCACCCTCGAATTACGTACCGAATCACGCTAAATTCCATACGAAATTTTGGGAGCGTATTAGCACTGGATTACCACACTAATTATGCCAAAATCGTTGCCATCTCGGATTCGGAAATTTATCGAAATCTGACAAATGCAATAGAGCACAAGCTTTAGGCTGTGAACAGAGTGGGCGCTGAAAGCCGAGCCGAGATTGTCAATGCCATAAAGATTGTCAGTGCGATAAAACTGGTTACATACAAGTCAATACAAATAAGCTTGTGCATAACACAGTGAACGCCGACAAGAGCAGAGAGCAAAGCCGATGAGTGCGAGAAAAACAGTTTCAAAGCGTTTTGCGCGCTTGTTTGCATTGTTGATGTTTACTTTTTAGCGTGAAATCGTGTTTTTTAATGGTTTTTTTTTTAAAGAAATTTAGCTGGATATTTTCTTAAATCATTATATAAATGATGAAATTCACCAAATTGATATATTTTTAGTGTAATTGGATGTTTTCCAAATTCTTTTGTGATAATAATTGCATTAACCACACTAGGAGAAGCAAAATACTCTTCATCAGATGAATCCATTGCCGTGTACAGCAATTTTATAAACACAAATGAAAAATAAGACTAAATCACATAAAGGCAAAACACATGGAATAAACAGAATTTCAGCGCTGATTCTCGCATTCACTGTGTTATAGACAAATTTTCTTCTCGCATGAAAATAAGCGTCAATAAGCTCGGCTCGGCTCCGCTCGGCATCAGCGCCCACTCTGTTCGCACCCTTAGAGCTGACAATCTCAATAACGAACAACCGAGTAGACAGGTCGAATTACGAACAATTTATCCCTTTTTTGTTGGTTGTTTTTCCGAAAGGGTAGGAGTACGATGTATTGTGGAACGAATTTCGGTCATCCCTCGACAAGCGATAACAAAACTGTAGAACTACATAACATTGATGTGTAAAGACTTGGCGCCGCTTTTAAACTTTTAATTAACGCATCATTTTTCTCGATTATACACATGTGTATGCGGAAGGACCTCTCCGAACCGTTCTAGACCAAATAAGGTGTCAGACAAGGTGACTCCCTTTCGTGTGACTTCTTCAATTTGATGCTGGAAAAGATAATACGAGCTGCAGAACTCCACCGAAGCATCTTATACCACAAGAGTGCACAACTGCTGGCGTACGCCGATGACATCGACATCATTGGAACTACACGCGCGCCGCATGTTCTGCCTTCTCCAAGCTGGATAAAGAGGCTAAGAAAATGGGTTTGGCGGTAAACGAGGACAAGACGAAGTACCTCCTATCATCACACAAAGAAACAGAACGCCTCACAGTGGTTCAGCCGCGAAAAAAATTCATTTTTTTCAATACCTAATTTTCAGATTCTAATGATGTCGTCTTATAAAAAAATGTCCAAATACGAATAATTCATGACTACTTTGCAAAAAGTTGATTTTTTTTTTTACAAAATAATGGTATCAGAAGTCAGAAAAATTTTATTCAACAAAAACTGCTTGAAATTTTTGCTAACTTTAGCTATAAATTTTCTTATAAATTATATCTCTATTTTCCCTGTTGTGAGTTTAAAAGAAAATATAGCACTTCCTTGACTAATTAAAGAAAAAATCAGTGCAATCGACCAAATATTAAAAAAAATATAGGCCAGCAAAAATGGTACTTCATAAATGCTACGTTTTCGAACTTCGATGGACAAAAAGTTTGTGTGCTACAGCGTGCTTCACTCGCTAACTGTAATAAAATGAAAGTTTGGAATGTCTTCTATCGATTTCTGTTAAAAAATTTTTCCCATATTTTCCCTAATCGATGTAAACTTGATTTAAATGTCGAAAGTCCCATCAAATTTTGATAAAATTTACAAAATGTAGCATACTTTTAGGCTCATGCGTATATATTAACGTTTACATCTTATGTGAAATTTTTTTGTTTACGAATATGAAGGCACAGAGAGGATTAGATAAAAATGCAGATTGGTAAATTATACACCTAATTTGTTAGAATCAATGGTAATGCAAACAAGAATAACGATAAACACATTCGTCATAACATTGCGGTTTGCAAACAATAATAGCAACAAACATTTGTTTAAACATTTTACTAGCTTATTTTAAGATATTAGATGAAAAAACATGTTATCCCGACGAAATTGTAGTAACAGAAATATATGCTGCTGTTAATTTGCAAAGTTTACTTGATCACACAACAAGAAGGCTTATTGATACTTTCTCAGCAGAAAAGTTGAACTCTTTATCATATTCTGAGTTAACCCTTACTAGTAAATGGGGCTTATGATTTCTAGGCTTATGTTTTCTAGGAAAAGTGATAAAATTTTTACCAATACAGATGTTATTAATCGATTACTGGCAAGTTCTGATCATTATATAAAGTTCATACGGCGACAACCCAACCAAAAGTGTGTGGAATTGAATCCTGTTGTCAAGGATATGCTAAATCATTAAACATTTTTCTTATATTTGTTTTTTTTTTCTTCTCATATATACATACATAGTTATATTTTCGATTATATGTATTATAAATATAATCATTAAGTACATCAAATTTTTACAAGGGCTCTTTTCAGTTACTGAAAATGTATATCTTCATTTGCCTTTGAATAAAAGGTGTAGGAAAAGTGGGCGGTGTTGTTTGCCAATGACGCCTATATTTGGTAAAGTCGATATCTTTCATGACAGTATCTTATGCGCCAAGTTTCGTTCAGATATCTTAATTTTTTGAGCTGAAATTAAAATTTTTCTTTAAAAATTTTTACTATAGGTCCAGGGGAGGTACCCCTAGGGAGTGGCCGATTTCAACAATTTTTGGTGCTGTCAATGCCATTAATGAGGGTAACTCATGTACCAAGTTTCGTGAAGATATCTTATTTTTTTTTAGCTGAAACTAAAATTTGTATTTCAATCATTTTTTTATAATTCCATATAACCTCTGTGCAAAATTTCAGTGGCCTAGCACCACTCCTCTATTTTTTTCCGCAAAATGTATGGAGCCGAACCACTGTGCGCCTTGGCAGCCACGTCAATGTTGATAGCTACATATTCGAAACTGTTCAGGACTTCGTCTATTTGGGAACCTGCATTAACACCAAAAATAATGTCAGCACTGAAATCCAACGAAGAATCACTCTTGCCAATAAATGCTACTTTGGACTAAGTAGGCAATGGAAAAGTAAAGTCCTCTCTCGACGAACCAAAATCATACTCTACAGAACACTCATCGTTCCAGTCCTCATGTACGGCGCAGAAGCATGGACTATATCAAAAGCAGATGAGATGGCGCTTGGAGTATTCGAGAGGAAGGCTCTTCGGAGGATTTATGGAAACAGAAATAGCTGGCGTGCTATGTTGGACTCGGCCAAAATCATCTGGACGGTTACGTGCCAATTAAGTAAGTGACTAAGTACATAATTATGTGTTTATGAAAAGTGTTTTCGCAACCCTATTTCCATAGTTTTGTATCCTTCGTATGCCGAAACCAATTTTCCTGCTTGTACAAGAACCACGATGTTGCTCTGACGCATCTGTTGTAAATGAACTTCACTCTCTCACTCCATCTGACCATAATTTCTTTTTAACTTTTGCAAAGTTTATTTCTTTTAGCAGCTATTTGCTTTATTTTGATATGAATTCCTCATACTTAATCTCGTCTACTGCACTTTGTTGCGTAATTCAGACACTATTGAGCGCGTTAAAGCATCTCTTCCCTGGCATCAATTTTGTTAACCATTACGCTGAATTAGTGATGGGCGAGTCCGAGATGTTTAGACAATCGAGAGAATCGCTATCGTTGCAAAATCACAATCGAGTCAAAAGTTGACTCGCTCCTCGACTAAACAATCGAGATGTTTTTGCGATTGTTCCGAGTCGGCGAGTTGTAGGTTGTTTCGATGATATGTTTTAGTTGATAAAATAAACTGAATGAGGTTTGCTGATAAAGAAAGTAGGATATTTAGTGGAAGTGAGGCAAATACATAAATAAATGAACCAAATTGAAAAATATGCTATACACAGACGATGCATTTTTGCAATCACAACTAAATAGTGTCGTGTCGTGCATAATAATAATAACTAATTATTTAAACACTAGCAAATACCCGTCCCGCTTCGCAGCGACGAACAAAAGCTTTTATGTTAAAATGGGTCATTCCCTTTACCTTTACCGTTACCTTTACCTTTACCGTTACCGTTACCGTTACCTTTACCGTTACCTTTACCTTTACCTTTACCTTTACCTTTACCTTTACCTTTACCTTTACCTTTACCTTAACCTTAACCTTTACCTTTACCTTTACCTTTACCTTTACCTTTACATTTACCTTTACCTTTACCTTTACCTTTACCTTTACCTTTACCTTTACCTTTACCTTTACCTTTACCTTTACCTTTACCTTTACCTTTACCTTTACCTTTACCTTTACCTTTACCTTTACCTTTACCTTTACCTTTACCTTTACCTTTACCTTTACCTTTACCTTTACCTTTACCTTTACCTTTACCTTTACCTTTACCTTTACCTATACCTTTACCTTTACCTTTACCTTTACCTTTACCTTTACCTTTACGGGACCGTCCATCACCATCCGGGCCCACTACTTGAGCCATCTCTGGGAAACAGCTTTAGAAATCACAATGAAAATAGCTGTATGTTGAAGCCCTGCTCAAAGTCTTTCATTTGCTATCAATATCGCTCGAAAACATTCAGGGATTATCCGGGTCCACGCTCTGACCCATATCTTGGAACCCGGTCTAGGCATCACTATTTAAAGAGCTCTTTGTTGAAGCCCTGCTCGACACCTTTCATTTGATACCAATATCGCTTACAAACATTCGAGGGTCATCCGGTTCACGTTTTGACCCATATTTGGGGACCCGACCTAGGCATCACAATGAAAATAAATCTATGTTGAAGGCCTGCTCAGCACCTTTCATTTGATACCCATATTGCTCAAACACTTGCTGGGTCACTCTGGGTCCACATTTGGGCCTATATTCCGGGAAGTTCCCACTTTTTCGAAATTCTATATACCCTATTATGTGCGCAAATACTGCGTGAATCTACTGTGAAAATTTCATAAAGATCGGTTGAGTAATTTGGGAGTCCATAAAGGACACACACACACACACACACACACACACACACACATTCATTTTTATATAATAGATTAATACATTTTCTGAAGTGAGACGCTTATGAAATAAATGAAGTTTACGAGTAGCAACAACGGCAATAGATTTGTACCACTTTGTACTTATGTTTTTTAAAGCAATTTTGATATTCAAGCGGCAACAACAAATATTATGTATTTTTTGCAGCGAGTCCAAGATGTTGTAGGGTTGCTTTGAAAACGAGAGGAATCGTTGGCGAGTCCGAGATGTTTTAGCGATTGTTTCGACTGACGGCCATTTACGACTTGACTCGAATACGAATGAAAACCATCGAGAGCATTCGAGATGTTTCAACAATCGAGAGAATCGAATAAAACATCTCGGACTCGTCCATCACTACGCTGAATTGTGTTTTGCACTATGAAATCTTATCAGGAACACTGTTTTGCCACTTGGTTGTTGCATCCATCTTTTTCTACGCACACAAACATTTTTTATACCTTTCATGAGAATGAAATGGTATTATAACTTTGTGCCGAAAATCAAATCTTGAAAGAAGGAGGCGTGACAGACCCATCAATACATATACCGATATAATCAGAATCATGAGCTGAGTCGTTTAAGCCATGTCCGTCTGTCCGTCCGTCCGTCCGTCCGTCTGTGTGAACGCAAACTAGTCCCTCAGTTTTTGAGATATTTGATTGAAATTTGGAACACGGGTGAGTTTTGATGCTCAATCGATCATTTGTCGGAATTGGCCGAACCGGACCACTATAACATATAGCTCCCATTCAGATATACACATTTTGGGGTATAACTTCTCCCTTCTTACAGCTAAGGACACGAAACTTTGGGGTATTTGTATCCATATTGTCCCAAAGAAGGTTACCGAAAATTATCAAGATCGGACCACTATAACATATAGCTGCCATACAACCGATTGTTCAGATATACACATTTTGGTGTATAACTTCCCCATTTAAACAGCTAAGGACATGAAATTTTCAAGTATTTGTACACATGTTGGCCTAAACAAGGTTACCGAAAATTGTTAAGATCGGATCACTATAACATATATCTCCCATACAACCGATTTTTCAGATATGCACATTTTGATGTATAACTCCTCCATTTTAACAGCTAAAAGCGTAAAATTTTGAAGTATTTGTACCCATGTTGGCCCAAACAAGGTAAGCGAAAATTGTCCAGATCGAAGCACTATAACATATATCTCCCACACAACCGATTGTTCAGATATGTACATTTTGGGATATAACTTCTCCATTTTAACAGATAATGGCATGAAACTTTAGGGTACTTGTACCCATATCGTCCTAAATAGGGTAATCGTCAAGATCGGACCTCTATAACATATAAATCGTTCCATAAATAACCCACAAAATTGACATTATAAATTATACTAAATCAGGCTATGTACAACATACATACACTCAAAAAAAAAATTTCTCTCGATCAAAGACATAATTTTCCTTATTTTGAACACGCGTCCCAATACAAAATTTTCTTTGTTTTGTGTAAATTTTCTCAAAAATGTGGAAAAAACATAAAAAAACATTCAAACAAATTCGTTGCCATGGGGATTTGTATGGGAATTTAATTTCTCAAAATTAAAGAAATCAAGTCTTCAAAACAAGGAAAGTTGGGAATGGAATGGCGCTTAAAGAATTTTTCATTATTTTAATGTATGAATTTTTTCAAAACAAGTATATGAAACCATGGTAACGCATGTAACAACAATATTTTATAATACTTTTAACATGTTTTAAGGAAAATTTACTCAAAACAAAGAAAGTAGTGTTCAAAATAGGTAAACAATTTCTTTGACCCCTCCATATATTTTTTTTCTCTCAGTGTAGGTAGCTTTTCATATCCCCACTCATGAAAGGTATGAAGTCTTCGGTACGGCCGAAGAAAGCCGCGCTCTTACTTGTTTCTATTTAATATTTTTTAATGATCCTAATTATGAGACTGTTTGTGTCAAATCATTTTAAAATCAATTGTTATGTTATTGTAATGTTCGTACATATGTATATTAAATCTGCTTTCGCAGGCGTAGCTTGTGCCAAGCAATACATATCTCCATTTTCCTTAAACAAGCGCAAACACCAGTGGAAGTACATACATATATGTACATATTTATAACCATTTATGAAAAAATAACACATAAGAAAGTATAATTTTCGCGATCGGATTTCCCTTACATTTTTCATTTCTTGACTACCTTCTACAAAGGCGACACACACACTTTCTCAAATGGCTAAATATATGGAGTTGCATGCAACTAGTGGCAACCGATGACAGTGAACAACTCTGCACCGCAACACAGTTATAGTTGTCACTTTTAGTAGTTTTAAGTATGTCGAGAGTGAATACATATTTTTAGTTGCTGTGGTTGTTAGTGGTTTTGCAGACAGAAGCTAAGAGTGCGCATCATAAGTGGGTGAGCAATAATGATAGCAGTTGCTGATCGTTGGCAAATGTTGCACGTTTAGCTATCCTGAAGTGGCAGTAATGTTGGCAAAGCGGCATGGAAATCCGAGCATATTATACATACATAAGTGATGGTGTGAATATTTTCTTACAAAACTACAAAAACAAAGAAAATTTTGATTGACAATTTAAGCAGAAATTTTACTTTCAGTGGCTGTTCTCCGGCTCGCTCAAGAAGTTGGCGATGATGCGAGCCATACACTTTTCCCTTCTTCATTGTCGATCATCGCCGCCCAACCCTGAACATGACACGAATTGAATAAAGCTGTCGACAGTGACTGCCTGCCTGTGTATGTACCACGGCCGCCATTTCGCTTCCAAATTTGTGCAATTAAAGCTGACATGACAGATTGACACAGAAAACAGAAAACCAAACCAAGGATGGCAAGTGAAGGCGCAGCCAGGCGGCCGCAAGCAGTCACCCAGATTCAGCAAGTAAATGAATGACAGAGAACATACAAATGTCACATGTTTATCATCATATCATCTTCATTGACATGTAAAGAAAAAAGTAAATTTTGATTTAATTAAATTAGCATGCAAATTGCGCCGTCATAACAATGTCAAAAATTCGAACAATAAAAATAATGTAATTGACAAATTGCATATGTATTTTATTGTTAATTCCCAATTTGCCACTGAGTGAAGTCGAGTTCGAATCGAGGTCGATTCGACGTCGTTTTGGGGAACTCGCCGGGGTGAACTCGAATCGAAGCCTTTATTTTATAAAAAAATCAAATTCGTTCCGACTTCGAATTATAACATCGGATCAATTTCGGTTTGTCGAATTCGTAGCGTGTATTTTGTAACAAAGCGGGAATGAATTCATATGTACATCTCAACTTATTTTATATTTAATGAAGTTATATGGCGTCCAATAAAACGATAGTCGTAAGAGTACCATGTTCTTTTTAACTAAATGTCTTGTATTGAAGAAGTGTTTTCTATGCTTACTGAATTAGCGACTCCCCGACGTTCCAATACTCCAAGCATTCATTATGAAGCGTTATCAAGTCGTCAATTGTACGTCGTCAAAGATTCGTTTTTGCACGTCGTCTACGAGTCGTTTTGGCACGTCGTCAATGACTCGTTTATGTGGCTCGCTAGTGAACTGTTCTTTTCATCCACTTACGACTTCGCCGGCAGGTCGTACGCGATAGTCGCTGGCGAACGAATCTTTCACTAGACCGAGCCGGAATCGAATTCGATTCGAAGTCGTTTGGCAAATTGGGTTACGAGGTCGAAATTGATGAGTTTTCAATGTACATGCATACATATCGATGCTTCCAAACAAAACTGTACTAAGTCTGAAAACTGTGTTTTGCAGGAGAAGCTCTCAAAGTTTAATCTCGATATAAAACTTCGATTGTGTGCTAAGTATATTTTCACTTGTAACTTCTGTTTGGATGGAACGATCAACACCAAAACTCGACAATATCAAAGTCAGGGCACGCTTTATATAAAACCGTAAGAAGAAATTAAAATTTGCTACGTGGTTTTTCATGGCAAGCTCTCAAAGTTTTTATTCTGTAAGAATCTCGAGTTGTATTATATGTACACTTTTGCTTATAACTTTTGATTGGATTGTCCGATTGATACCAAAATTAGACAGCATCTAAATTAAGGCACGCTCTACTAGAAAACGCCAAAACGGGAAAATGTACTAAGTCGACTTAGTACAGTATTGTTTGGAAGCGTCGATATGTATGTATGTTTGGAAATACAAGTAAGTCTAAAGGTACCCTGTAGGGAAAATCTCTAGTTCCGAACTAGGTCGCTTCTAGTGCATTTTTCGCAACTACTAGTGCGAGCTAAATCTCTTTTGAATGTTATCAACTGGCGAATTTAACACGGCGATGTCCTAGGCGTTGTCAATTGTCACCCTCTGCTCTATATTTTCGATAGTTCTGAACTAGTACTAAATTTTACAGTTTACGCTAGTTCGTTTATTGGCACAATTTCGATAGTTCTGAACAAGCTACAAGTACCTAAAAATTCTACAGTTTTACATCTGCCGCTTAAGTGCAGCATTTGACACACTTCATGCAAGTGGCGCGATGGCACACTGGCTAACGCGTGTGACAATCAATCTGGCGAGCGCAGGTTCGAATCCTGTCGGTGGCGAGGTGGGTGAGAATTTCTTTTTTTAATTTTTTTCTTTAACTAATATTTGTTTATTTATTTATTTAATAAAAATTTACAAAAATATTTAAAAAGTAATAGAAGAAAAAAATTTTTAAATAAGCCTGAGGGATCGGAAAAGCATAAGAATTCATACAAGTTAAGATGCAAATAGAAAACTCTTTATATAAAACTAGCTGACCCGGCAGACGTTGTTCTGCTAAAACTTATTCCTATGAAGCCTAAAGAAAAGTCTTTGATTACCGTATTGCTAACCATTATCTTAGAGTCCATCTTAATGACTGCGAATAACAAAAAATTGTCTATTCTCTGAATAAAAGTTATAGTTATATTCGCCGCGACAAACCTACTTCCCCCGATCCCTATCACTATCACTATCTCAATCCCTATCCCTATCCCTATCCCTATCCCCATCCCTATCCCTATCCCTATCCCTATCCTTATCCCTATCCCCATCTATATCCCTATGCCTATGCCTATGCCTATGCCTATGCCTATGCCTATCCCTATCCCTATCCCTATCCATATCCCTATCCCTATCCCTATCCCTATCCCTATCCCTATCCCAATCCCTATCCCTATCCCAATCCCTATCCCTATAGCTACCTACCTTTACCTTACCGGGACCGTCCATCACCATCCGGGCCCACTACTTTAGCCATCTCTGGGAAACAACCTTAGAAATCACAATGAAAATAGCTGTATGTGGAAGCCTGCTCAACGCTTTTCATTTTCTACCAATATCGCTCGAAAACATTCAGGGGTTATCCGGGTCCACGCTTTGACCCAAATCTTGGAACCCGGCCTAGGCATCACTATTTAAAAAGCTCTTTGCTGAAGTCCTCCTCAACAGCTTTCATTTGATACCAATATCGCTCAGAAACTTTCCAGGGTCACTCGGTCCCACGTTTTAACCCATATCTGGGAACCCGGCCTAGGTATCGCAATAAAAATAACTTTATGTTGAAGGCCTGTTAAACACCTTTCATTTGATACCAATATTGCTCGAAGGCTTGGTGGATCGATCTGGGTCCTAATTTAGGCCTGTATTCCGGGAAGCTCCCAATTTTTCGAAATTCTGTATACCCTACTATGTGCACTAACACCACATGAATCTACTGTGAAAATTTCATAAAGAACGGTTGGTTACTTTGGGAATTTAAAGCTATTTAGTGAAGTAAATTCTCCATCAGATGTATCTTTGCTACAACAAGATTTAAATAACTTGCATGCCTGGAGTGTTAGAAATAAATTATCACTCAACATAAAAAAATGCTTTCATGTGACTTACTCCAAGTCGCTGAACCGCATACCGTCTAAATACATTTTATCGAATGCTACACTTGCTACTACTACGGAATTTTCTGACCTTGGCGTGGTATTTGACTCCGGTTTCACCTTTATCTGTCATATTAACCATATCATTCCCAAAGCTTATGCAAACTTAGCTTTCCTGCGCCGATATGCGCGAGACTTTAAAGACCCGTATACAAAGAAAGCGTTGTACAACTCTTTTGTACGTTCTAAGCTGGAATACGCGTCTTTGATATGGAACCCCATCTATACCTCTCATTCCGATCGAATTGAAAGAGTGCAGCGAAGCTTTATTCGCTTCGCCCTACGATCTCTACAGTTTACCGAGCCTATGCCACCATATAGAGCCCGGTGCATGCTTATCGATCTTATGTCCCTTAAAGATAGACGTACACTTCAGTCATTGATGTTTGTCTATGATATAGTATGTGGTTCCATTGATTGCTCAGATATTCTGGAACAGATAAGCTTCAATGCCCCTCTCAGAACTCTACGCTTTAATTATCCATTTAATGTTAAAACGTCTAAAACTAATTATTGTCATTTTGCTCCTATTAAGAGGGCTCTTAATGAATTGAATTTTGTATATAGAGCACTTGATTTAGATTTTGCTATGCCCAGATGCATATTTCGTTCTCGAATCGAGTCACATCTTAAATAATTTAATATTTTGTTTTAGTATGTAAGACTAAATTCCTAAGTACTTCTTTACTCTTGTATCTCTAGTCTGTAAGGTCATTGTAACCATAGACTTAATAAATAAATAAATAAATAAATAAATTTATAGAGGACACACATCCACAGATGCACACATACGCACATACACACCGATTTTTCCAATTTTCGGACTTTTCCGGAGGGATTTTCCAAAATTTTCTTCCGTACGAACCATCTCCTCGAGAATACGAACAATTGACAAAAAGTTTTACAGAAATCGGCCCAGCCGTTCTCATCTGATGAGGTTAGTAACATTTTTTACACCATTTTTATATATATAGATGCTTCACTAAACATTTGAGAATTGCAGAAATATACAAAGCCGACGGCAATTGAACGAGCGAAAAATTTTCATAGAATTTTTGTCACTTCGAAATTGCATACAAATCAAAGTGTGTCTTATAATGGTCACTTCTTCTGAACTGGTGAGGGTCTAACTACAATTGATCTAGTTCATTTTTAGACACCTTTTCGCTAGTTCGGAACTAGAAATATTGCTCACTAGTTATTGAGTTCCCTGCAGGGTAGTTACGATATCACACGAAATTTTTCTAAGATTGATTTCTTAGTACATTTGCATAAACTCCATCATTTTATCTACTAGTAGTACATACTTAGGTACATTCATTACGTCAAAACACCACAGCAAACCTATGCTATGTAGTATTGAATAATCAGCTGTTCCCCCTCATCTAGCATTCCCATCCACGAATCATAAGTGACAAAAATGAAACGCAAGGAATTAATAAGACGAGGTTTACCTTTCGGCTCCGATTCCTTCAGATCAGATAATAGACAGCAACATGGTAAGAGTCTCAACGTCTATGGATGTGTGTAGGCCATAAATAAGACAAGCGAAGTGAAACCGAGAGGAAAAACAATGACAACGAGTCTGCTAACGAGGTGATAGTATAAGAGGCGACTGAAGCGTCATCGTTGTCAAAGGAGTCGACATCATTCCAAAACCGTCGGGAGTGTCTTGGTGGCTACAGCAACAATAACAACACATCATTCCAAGACAACGAGAAATAGAGGATCTCTTGAATACAGGAATACATGTAATTTGAAGGCTCTTGTAATGGAGGAACCAGCATAGCTTACGCCGCATTAAGTACCATCAACTTAGCGCATTTCCCAGATTATAACGATTTCGATAAACTTGCGGCATCGACTTTAGCGTAGTTCGTGTGATAATTCAGAGCGAAGCGCTTTTGAATGAAAGTGATAGTCAATTATAATAATGAGAGCGAATAAAGGCTCGTGCAGACATGCTTTAAAACATGCAACAACTCAGCAAGGTCAATGAATTCAACACATTAACTCAAAATAGGAAAATTTGCATATTCATGCTTCTGGCAAGAGGCCAATGGTATATATGGTAGTTAATATCCATGTACATATATATGTAGGTATGTAAACATGTAACATTTACGCAATCTACGTAGCAATTCGTAAGATTTTTATGGAGTGTGATGTTTTTTATTTTTATTTAGTTTTTTTTTTTTTTCAATCATAAAAATTGCAATTGAAAGTTTTTGCTCACAATTAAAACCGCTTTTATTTTATGTTCAGCTGGACTTTCAACACTTACATTCCAATCACTTGGCTTTTCCGAAGCGTTACTTTTGCAGTGTAGGGAAAAAGGGACAGATTTTCAAAAATTAGCTAAATGTAGGGAATTTTTGAATTCAGAAATTTTCGTTTTCTTTGCACAGAATAAATTTTTTCTAGGAACCTAAAATTATTTAATAAGTAACTACAAATAAAATGTTTCTGCATGTTTGAGTACAATATTTCAAAATTGTACTTTGTACTGATCTGGCAATATATTCTTCGACCTGCTTACAGGACCTCGGAGTAAAGGTTTCTCTTTTCGTTGGCTTCGCTCCTGCTCCGCTCCCAAAATTTTTTGCTTTAGTTCTGGATCCGATCTTAGCATCAAATTTCGCTTCCATCTTTTGTTGTGGTGGGATGGTGCCCATCCCTGCTCTACCAAGACCTAGTGTTTTTACCTGTTTAATACATAGTTATCTCACATGCCCTCACACCAATTTTCAATACCCTACTGCAAATATTTCAAGAAATATTCGCTGTGTATGGGAGGTGCCTATTGTAATTACCGGGTGAAAATACCTAGGTGTGCAAAGTTTCGTGAGGATTCGTTCAGCGGTTTTTTCGCCAATTGAGTTTAAACACAATTTCCATTTCACATTTATAAGATAGAGAAAATACGGCGTAGGGAAAAATTTTGTTAGCGTAGGGAATTAGGGAATTTTTTGGCATGACGTAGGGATTTTTGGTCCAAGAATATTGGCATCACTGCTTTACAGTTACATATCGTAGTTCCAGCATTTTTTTATTTGCTAATTTTTTACTGTTTTTTATCGCTTCACTCGGCGCTAAAAGCATTGTTAAGAAGTCATTGTCACACTTTATTGGCGATTTTAACACGCTGCAACTGGACAACGGTGGAAAATGCATACATTCATGGAGGGATTAACAACAGTTCGGTAAATTGAAACATGTATTTTATTATTTCTGCAATTATATTTTTGTTAAGCTATCCCTACTTTTTAATTTTTGCTATAACGCGTCTTTTTAATTGAGTGTTTTTTTTTAATATATTTAAATCCTACATTAACTTCTTTAAAATCAGATCGAAAGCTGACTTATTATTGTCGAAAATTCTACACCTTTTCCAGTTTAAGTTCAGAAAGTTATAATTGAATTTCAGAAAATTACAATTGAAGTTCAGAATTTCCAATTGAATTTCAGAAAATTACGTCAGTTCAGAATTTCCAAATGAACTTCAATTGTAATATTCCGAACTTCAATTGTAACTTTCTGAACTTCAATTGTAATTTTCTGAACTTCAATTGTAATTTTCTGAACTTCAGTTGTAACTTTCTGAACTTCAATTGTAACTTTCTGAACTTCAATTGCAATTTTCTGAACTTCAATTGTAACTTTCTAAACTTCAATTGTAATTTTCTGAACTTCAGTTGTAACTTTCTGAACTTCAATTGTAACTTTCTGAACTTCAATTGCAATTTTCTGAACTTCAATTGTAACTTTCTGAACTTAAATTGTAATTTTCTGAACTTCAATTGTAACTTTCTGAACTTCAATTGTAACTTTCTGAACGTAAACTGGAATAGGTGGAGTGAATGATTTTCTAAAAATCGCTGCCTGTTTTTTTTATAGATCCCCACACATTATAAGTTCTTCAGTTAATCGAAATTTTATTAATTCCCCTTGTTTTGCTAACACAAACGAAGAGGCTCACCGGTTGGATACTTAACGCCTTCTTTTCGCATTCTCCATTGTCCTTAGGGACAAATTGCAAGCAATAAAAAAACTTTCTGCATACAAGTTATTGATTTCCTTTTACTTATATACTTTACGGCAAGCTAACGATAGAAAAACCAATAAAATGGTATTTTCAATTTCGGACGTCTATGGTAGCCAGTAGTTGTACTCATATGTATGCAGATAGTGAAGCAAAAAAATACCGATTACTTAATCGCGAGTCGTAAAAATTCTACAAAAAATTATACAATGCATTTGGTTTGTTAGCGCCTCGTAAATTGTGTGAAATTAAAGGCGCTAAATAAAGTCGTTTTTAACTACCGCTGCTGGGCGGCACATAAGACAGGCAAAGGAAGTGACAGGCTGCTGCAAGTTCAACGCCCTCAAAACGGAAATTCTGTGTCAATTTCATGGCGAAATTTTCAGCTATGAAATCAAATAAATGATAAATTTATAATCTTAGCACGGCTTTGTGTGTTGACCGAAATAATGGTCAAGTTTGATAATATAAAAATTGCAAAGAGATGTCAAATATTTTTTTGGGAATTGTATGCTAAAATTTTTCGTATATTGCGGCCACGAATCAACGAGAAGAAACCGATCTTGTTAGAAAAATTAAAATTGGCTAATTGAAAGGTAGATACATATATATATTTAACGATCCACTACTGCATAGAACATTAGATCGACATCGAAACCATATATTTTACTACGGAGACCTTGACGTCTTGCCATAATAAATAGTGAGAGAAATCAAGGTGCTATATCAATCACAACTTAAACCCTAACGTTCAGCATTTAAAGACCAGGGAGCTTAAATTAATGTACCCTTTCGAGCTGAGTTCTAGCCTTCAGCGGTTTAAGATCCAAACTATTCGTTTATAAGGAAACTAGTTGGAATAAGGAGATGCATTGTTCAATAAAGTTACTATAAACATCTCCGTTTTTTTATTTATATGAGGAGATTTCCATCGTTTTTAGGCTAAACAAGTAAATTTAAGAAAGCGCAATACTGCTTGAAGTAATATGCACAAATGGCATTTGATATTGTAAAATCGTAGTGCAAAACGTCGTACTCTGCTTTTAAATATTCATGAAACATATTTTAAAATCAGAAAAAAAGAGGAGAATGCGTTTCAGACAGCTTAACTAAAAGATAATCCACTTCATTTAACTATTTGCACAAGTACTCTTTGTTAATTTGCATTTCCAAAATAATTTCGTTGCAGACTAAATGTTTTTTGTAGACAGAAAAAAAATAAAGAGAAGAAGAAGTTCTTTACAGAAAACAATTAAAAACTAAAAAAAAAAAAATAAAAGAATATTTAAGTGAAGTAAATGACAAGATAATTAAGGCGCCTACAAAAGAAAAAAGAAATAAAGAAGAAGAAATTGCTCATATTCCGCGGAATTAAAGACGAATTTGGCGTATGCGAATTTAATTAAAGATGTCATCGGTTTCAAACTTACACATATTCAGACAAACGCTACATATTTAACATGGGAGTGAATCAGCGTTTATTGGGGTGCGTCTTCATTTCATTAGCTACACTCAGGGAAAAAAATATAAAAACATATGAAAACGTGCTTAAAATGGGCAA
This sequence comes from Urophora cardui, assembly GCA_960531455.1. NCBI lineage: Eukaryota > Metazoa > Arthropoda > Insecta > Diptera > Tephritidae > Urophora > Urophora cardui. The sequence goes on along the minus strand of OY482670.1, from coordinate 37,521,243 downwards.
AAATGTATTTAAAAGTGATGTAAATACCAAGATTTTTATTTTAAAAATGTTCATTGTAAAATTTTTAAATCAAGAAAAAACATTTTAAATTTAAAAATGTTTATTTTTATTTTAAGCACTATGAGAAAAAAACGCTGCAGTGTTGTCTATATCATTTTCTCTTCCGGATTCGAAATTGTATCCAACGGCATTCTCTTCATCCTCTCTCAATCCGAGTCCCAACTACAAAAATATAGCCTCCGCTTGTTCTCCTCTTCATTTCTTTCTAATTCGACTTAACTGTTTGCTATCTTTATTTCTTATTCTCCTTTTTCTTCTTTATTTTATATTCTCCTCCGGATTCGAACCATGACATCAACCTGAAATTCAAGCCAACGCCATCACATAGTGGAACATTAAACATTGGGTGATATTAATAAACGCCAAGCATTTGCTTTTGCTTAAAATTTCAAACCTTTTACTCAAATTTTGAAATTTGGTTCATACAAATGAATGTCAAATTTATAAAATCTTGAGTAAAAGCATTTGCTTGGTTTTTATTAATATGGCCCAATATATTGAATTGTAGTAACCTATTTATGCTTCCTTTTCCTAAAAAAGAATCCATGAATTATATGACTCATTGCAAAAACAAAATTTAAAAAAATCGATTCCCATTATTGTTTTTGTTGGATTTCTGACAAAAAAATATTTTCTCACAAAAAAATTTTGAACAAGGAGCGATTTTTTGAATCAACATTAATTTTCATTTTTAATTTAGTATGTTTCTTTTTAAATCGAAAATGCATTTTTACTTCAAAAATTTCATTCTTAATTCAAAAATTTCATTTTTAATTTAAAAATGTTCGTTGGTTTAAGTCGTACATTATGAAAAAAATTTTATTTTTGATTTTAAAATGCTGTTTTTCCCTGAGTGTAATAACTATTGTTATATGAGAGTGGTTATTAAAATATGCCAAAAAATTAAATTAATGAGATTGAGGTTCGTACAGAAAGTAGTTAAATGTCAACAAATCTGGCTTTTTCGAGATCCAAGACGTTGTTTAACGAAAAACGTCACATTTTGTAGTAAAGGTGGTGAATTTAGAAGAAAGAATGGTGAGTTTAGAAGAAAATGGAAGAGAAAACAGATCCAGTTGCTTTTAATTATAATATATATTTAGACTAACAATCGTATCATTAAACAACTTTTAGCACTTCACACTAAAATTCTTGGATACAGCGATGCTGTACCCTAATGTAAATATTTAAAAGAGCATATTTTCGTTTGCCTGTTGGTGCCGAACAAAACTGTCATTCAAGTGCAATTGTCAGCGATTCAAGTTGAAGTGAAGATTTCGTAGGGAAGTGACAGCATTTCCACGCCTCACTCAAACGGTGCATGGCGGCGCAGGGCCTACGTTTCCAGAAAGAAACAAAAAAAAAAAACATAAGGCAATTTTTATGATATAAATCATCTTTAGAGGATGTGATGTAAAAGCACAAAAACAAATAAAAGTTCCTTGAAACACATACCTAAGTTTCGCGCCTTTCGATAATGGGCGTAATGGTTGGGTGGTGGGTTGAAGGGGGTTTTACCAGCACTCAAACAAATTGCTTAAGTAGAAAAAACCGTGTTGCACGAACGAGAATGTTTTTTATACTCAGCTGTACTAGTACACAGAGTATTATAGTTTTAATCACATAACGGTGGATTGTAACAGAATGAAATAACCGAGATAGATATAGACTTATATATATCAAAATGATCAGGGTGAAAAGAGAAATCGATTGAGCCATGTCCGTCCGTCCGTCTGTCCGTCCGTCCGTCTGTAAACACTCTAACTCGCGCAAAAATTGAGATATTTTGATGAAATTTGGAATGCAAGTTGGTATCGAGACTGGGACGGTTGGTATTGAAAATGGGCGAAATCGGACCATGACCACGCCCACTTTTCCTATATAGAAAAAATCGGAAATTTGGTATCTCAGTCCCTAATATAGCTGGAGCGATAAAATTTTACCCACATGTTGAGCTCAGGCCCCTATGAAGAAATTTTATGAAATTTTGGAAAATGGGCGGTGCCACGCCCACTTATTAAGGGTCAAACATTGAAAGTTTTATGAGTCATAACTCAGAAACCGTTGAAGATATGTCGATGAAATTTGGTACGCGTGATTTACTTACTTAGGCAAATGTTTTGACGGAAAATTGTCAAAATCGGTTGACGGCCACGCCCACTTTTATATATGTGTATTATAAAGTGACCTAATAAAAACATTTTAAGCGATATCTCTGTCAAATATAAAGATCTATCACTGAAATTTTGTGGCATGATTCCAACTATGAACATAAAACGAAAACCACAAAAATTTTGGAAAATGGGCGGAGCCACGCCCACTTATTAAGGGGCAAACATTGAAAGTTTTATGAGTCATAACTCAGAAACCGTTGAAGATATATCGATGAAATTTGGTACGCATGATATATTTACTTAGGCAAATGTGTGGACGAAAAATTACCAAAATCGGTTGACGACCACGCCCACTTTTATATATGTGTATTATAAAGTGGCCTAATAAAAACATTGTAAGCGATATCTTTGTCAAATATAAAGATAATTCATTGAAATTTTGTGACATGAGTTCCACAATAGACCGGAAACATAAAATAGACAAATTTTGGAAAATGGGCGTGGCACCGCCTCCTTTTGGACAAAGGGATATACGAGATTTATTAGCCTTTAACTCGACAAATAATTGAGATATTATGACGAAACTTGGTTTATACACTTTTATAACTTGTGTTAATAAACACGCAAAAATTAATTGAAATCGGTTTATGACCACGACTACTTTTTAACAGATATTTCTGGAATACCCTTTGGGAGTTTGTAACGTGACATCTTTGTAACTAGAAGTCATAAAGGAATTAATTTTTGCACAAAGAATAATATTGATATGCTTAGTTGGATGACTGATAAAAATTTAGAAAATGGGCGTGGCTATGCCCACTTTATGCAGCACTCGCTTTATATAAAGTACACCGTGTTTCCATCAAACGCAAACAAACAATGAAAGCATACAGCTGAGTATCTAATGTTCGATTCCACTCGAACTTAGGCTTCCTTACTTGTTTTTCTTTCGCTTTATTCATTTCGCGTAAATTATAAAGCGCGACGTTGGGAGAAGTGAATTTGAGAGATTAAAAAGGCGTAAATATGCGCGTAAACGCAAATCTGTCGGGGAAAGTTTTAGTTAAACGTTGCACACATGCATGTAACTATATTTGTGTAGCACCTGGACGTGTTGATGGATGCACTTCGCGCTTCTTGCCACATGACGCATATGCTGCATGCAGCCTGCAATTGCCGCTTTTTGGATGTTGTAATTATGGGTTGCAAAATATTCTTAAGTGTAGCTTGTCTGCTTCATTTGGCAACTAGAACACGTTATGAATCAGACAGAGTGCGAGGGAGAGAATGTGGCGGTTGTAGTGAGTTGATTATCGCAGGTAAGGGAAGAACGCTTGATTAACGGTTTTTGATTTTGATTAAAGAAATTTGAACATTTATATGTAAGAATACACGCGTGTAGCAGTGGCGGTCCTAGCATAAATTTGCTGGACATTAGCCGTTTATGTAATTTTCTTTGTTTGTATTATTTGAAAGTCTGCTTTCGGTTACGCCATTGACTTTCATTAAATTCGTTTTGCATGAGGATAATGAATAATTAAGTTTTGATATTCGTAAAATGAAATGAACGAAAATATTTAGGCAAGCCGGGCTATTCGGCTGGTATGAAGCGTTCGCCACTGTCGTGTACCGATTTTCAACCAGATATCACAGAAATTGAAGCACCAATTTACTGTCAAACAGTCAGACAAACATGCCTAAATCGAAGCAGGTCATAATTCTGATCATATCGGTATCTATATATTAATAGGCTAACATTTTTTCCATACAAACAATTACCAGGCTGTTTAGCACATTTAACATACTCATATCCACATAAAATTGATATGGGTGTGTTCGTATGAGTCAGGAGCAGTGCATAGGCATATATCTAATTTTTTCTATAAATTATTTAATTTGTTTATAATTAATAAATAAAATTTTTAGTTAAGAGAAATAGATATCGCAAACGTGTTTACAAATATCGTAAACACAGTTGAAGAGTCGCTTTAATTTAAAAGCGCTCACTCTATTTTATATGCATTGGCCCATTTTACGCTCAGATCAAAATCAACGCGGCCAAATATCTTCTATTGCTTTTCCATTAAAGCGAAAAATGATAGAGAGTGCGGGAGAGCACACTGAGTAATTTTAATTTTGACCAAGGCATATCTAACAGGAAGGCTCGGCGGCGAATTGAAAAACTTCTTTTTTTATTTACAAAGGTGGAGTGTAATGTCAAAATCAAAGCGAATTCACATCATGGCCAATAGGAATGGAGGAGTCCCAAGCGAATTCAGATTTTAATTACGGCGAAATATCATTTTGACATTACACCAGGGATGCCACTTTTGGGCTTTTCCTACCAAAACTGGTAGGTTTTATTCTTTTTGGTAGGTTGGTAGGACGATTTGAATTTTGGTAGGTTTTTGCCTTCGTTGAACTAAGATCACTGATTTGGTACATTTCGTCACATTGCCACAACACTGTTGACAAAACATAAATAGAAACGTTTTCTTTGAGCTTCAAGTATACATGCCCCATAGACACAACTGTAGGAGATTGAAAACAGAAAGGCATCTGACATTTTACGCTGCACAGTGGTTCGGCTCCATACATTTTGCGGAAAAAAATAGAAGGAGTGGTCCTAGGCCATTGGAATTTTGCACAGAGGTTATATGTGAGCTAATTAAGAAATTTTCAAAAAATGGTTGAAATCGGTCAACCTCTAGGGGTACCTCCCTTGGACCTATAAAAAATGATTTAAATACAAATTTTAGTTTCAGCTAAAAAAAAAATTAAGATATCTTCACGCAACTTGGTACATGAGTTACTCTCATTAAAGGCATTGACAGCATCAAAAATTGTTGAAATCGGCCACTCCCTAGGGGTACCTCCCCTGGACCTATAGTAAAAATTTTTAAAGAAAAATTTTAATTTCAGCTCAAAAAATTAAGATATCTGAACGAAACTTGGTGCATAAGTTGCTGTCATGAAAGATATCGACAATACCAAATATAGGCGTGATTGGCAAACAACCACGCTCACTTTTCCTACACCTTTTATTCAAAAACAAATGAAGATATACATTTTCAGTAAATGAAAAGAGCCCTTGTAAAAATTTGATGAACTTAATGATTATATTTATAATACATATAATCGAAAATATAACTATGTATGTATATATGGAAAAAAAAAACAAATATAAGAAAAATGTTTAATGATTTAGCATATCCTTGGCAACAAAATCCAATTCCACACACTTTTTGTTGGGTTGTCGTCTTATGGACTTTATATAATGATCAGAACTTGCCAGTAATCGATTAACATCTGTATTGGTAGAAATTCTATCACTTTTCCTAGAAAACATAAGCCTAGAAATCATAAGCCCCATTTACTAGTAAGGGTTAACTCAGAACATGATAAGGAGTTCAACTTTTCTGCTGAGAAAGTATCAATAAATCTTCTTGTTGTGTGATCAAGTAAACTTTGCAAATTAACAGCAGCATATGTTTCTGTTATTACAATTTCGTCGGGATAACAATTTTTTTCATCTAATACCTTAAAATAAGCTGGTAAAATGTTTAAACAAATGTGTTTGTTGCTATTGTTGTTTGCAAACCGCAATGTTATGACGAATGTGTTTATCGTTATTTTTGTTTGCATTACCATTGATTCTAACAAATTAGGTGTATAATTTACCAATCTGCATTTTTATCTAATCCTCTCTGTGCCTTCATATTCGTAAACAAAACAATGTCACAATATGTAAACGTTAATATATACGCATGAGCCTAAAAGCATGCTACATTTTGTCAATTTTATAAAAATTTGATGGGACTTTCGACATTTAAATCAAGTTTACATCGATTGCGGAAAATATGGGAAACATTTTTTAACAGAAATCGATAGAAGACATTCCAAACTTTCATTTTATTACAGTTAGCGAGTGAAGCACGCTGTAGCACACAAACTTTTTGTCCATCGAAGTTAGAAAAGGTAGCATTTATGAAGTACCATTTTTGCTGGCCTATATTTTTTTTTAATATTTGGCCGATTGCACTGAGTTTTTCTTTAATTAGTCACGGAAGTGCTATATTTTCTTTTAAACTCACAACAGGGACAATAGAGATATAAGTTATAAGGAAAATTTATAGCTAAAGTTAGCAAAAATTTCAAGCAGTTTTTATTGAATAAAATTTTTCTGACTTCTGATACCATTATTTTGTAAAAAAATCAACTTTTTGCAAAGTAGTCATGAATTGTTCATATTTGGACATTTTTTTATAAGACTACATCATTAGAATCTGAAAATTAAGTATTGAAAAAAATTAATTTTTTCCGCGGCTGAACCACTGTGCGCTGTATGAAGCAAACAAGGTCGTTCGTAGTAAATGTGTTTGCTGTACCAAGTGGAAACAATGTCCGCTATTTCCCCAATTAATCTTCTTACGTTTCCTTCAGGATCAGTTGCTTGCCATCATTATTCCTCAAACGTTATTCCACAAAATGCAGATCCTGATTTCCTCCGCACTGGACGAGTGGTGGCAGGCACTAATACCCAATCCAACCTTATCCGAATATCATTTAACGCCAATTCAAGTTTTTGTTTATCTGGAAAATGCTGCTTCCCCCTCTTTTCCTTCACATTTTTATCACTCATTCTAAAATTAATTGAAATTTGTACAAATAATATTAAACTTAATACTGAAGTTTTCAAAATCAAAAAAAAAAAAATAAATAAATAAATATGTAAACAGATTTTTTTTATTTTAAGCGGTCCGGTTACTGCAGGGTAGTCGGTTACTGGGACAGTTACCCTAAATGAATTTGTTGAATATCGTTAAATCTCACATTAAAAAAAAAATTGGTAGTTTCGAAGCCATTTTGGTAGGTTTTTGGTAGGAAAAAAAATTTCGAAGTGGCATCCCTGCATTACACTCTACCAATTACAATAACAAAATACATGGGAAATTTCTGAATTCGCCACCGGGCCTACCTTCCTAGATCTGCCTTGATTTTGACCATGACTTCGCGTCGGACCGTGATCAAAAGCGCAAATCAGTGTTGCGGTACAACTGGAATTTTGAAAGTGTTGCTTATCTCCACGAAAAGGAATAATTTTTGTACCAATACAAAGTTGAAAAAATAAATTGCATGGTCGAATTTCGAGCACCGGCGATACTAGTATATTTTGATGGTCTATCATGTCTTCTTCTGGTACTTTTAACAAGCGTGCTTTGCAACAAAGCAGTTAGATTTAATTTCTTTCAATCCTTAGCAAAAATTTCTTAGTTCTAGCACAAAGATTAGCCATGAATTTTTATTATCCGTTTTATGCGCGTTGGCGAGGGCGAGTATCGACGGAAATTTAACAATGAGCTGTACGCAGACATCGACATTGTTCAGCGAATAAAGATCCAGCGGTTCCGCTGGGCAGGTCATGTCTTGAAAATGGAAGAAGGTGCTCTGGCCAAGAAAGTATTTCTGTCCCACTTCGTTGGGAAGATCAGGTGGACAGTGACGCTGGCTCCCTAGGTATTCCCAAATGGCGCCACGCTGCACGAAACAGAAATAGCTAGCGCGCTATGTTGAACTCGGCCAAAATCGTCTAGACGGTTACGTGCCAATTAAGTAAGTGACCACTAAAAATACTGAAAAGTGAAGCATTTGGAAGTAATTCCCTACTTCATTTCCATTCTTTTAACTGCCCCTTATTTCATCCAATACAATATTGCACTACATGCTCTTCAATATCGCAACTATCATTAGCTTACGTTAGTAATAAACTTTGGGTTTCATTGACCGCAGCTGTGGCTCTGCTAGTTAAACTATCAGCGCAAGCTATTTTAGCACTTTGACTATGCTTTCTCTTACCAGCTTTTTGCCAAATTGAAACTCCATTTCTTTGGCATTTTAAAATTTTTATGTTACGACCGGGTTCGGACAAGTTCATCGCTGCTTTTCGCTCTGCCTCCAGTTTATTTGAACTCGACAACTATTTTTGTTAGAATTTAGTAGTTACCTCTTTGTTGTTTTCTTTGGCTGGCTGATAAGATTTTATTTTGCCTTATTTGTACTTCAGCGCGTCTAAGTTCTTAGCGCTCCTGTGAGGCCATTTTATTCTAGGTGTAAAGTATGTAAGTGCTGGTATGCATGTATGTATGTGTGTATGCGTTTAAGTTTTCCGTACAACATAAATTTTGCTACCATTTGTTTCGCGCTTGTTACTCCAATTTTTATTGCTTTGCCGCTGCTTTGGCTCTTAACGCTGAAACGCGCGGATTCCTGCGACTCGACATAAAAGTGCACTTAAAAGCCAAATGGCAAAACAAAAACAAAAAAAAAAAAAAAACCAAAAAACAAAAAAACAAAAAACGCGGAACGGACTTTCCAAGCTGGTGGCTCACAGGTTAGCTAGTTACACAGTTAGTCAGACCGCGAGTCGCTGAATAGCGTTGTCTGATCTTTTTTACTTGGTTTTTTTTTATTGCACGTTTTTTATCACTGCGTTCTTTCTTTGTTAACAATGACTTTACAACTTGTCTATTCAATTCTTTTGGTGGCTCGAAATGTTGCCACACACGTACGCACAGTTAAAATTGCACTCGTACCTTTTATGCAAAAGTTGTTTTTTTTCTGGTTGCAACATCCAGGGAATTACATACCCGTAGTTGAAGTAGTGGTAAATTGTTGCTTGCAAAAAGGATATATGTATGTATGTAGGTCAATTGGTAGCACTTTTAGTTATACGTTTTACAAACTTTTTTTTATAACCTACACCCTCCACTCCCGCCCTACCGCACGAGGCGCGCTGCATATAAAATGCAGAAAAAAAGAAAAAAAAATCTCAAGAGTAGATACTCCATTTTAAAGCAAGTAAGGAGGCTTTTATTCGGGCGAAATTGAACATAAGACACTCAGATTTTATCATTGAAACACACATTTTGAATATTTTGAGGTTTGATCGGAAAACTCTGACTAGTCAGGCCAATTAAAGAGTGGTTGATTTTGTATAAAATCAATTCTAATGGAAATTCATAGCCTTCAAAACTAAAAATGTAACTAACAAAGAAAGACAGCTCACGCGTACAAGGAGAGAGTGGTTAGAAATGTTTCATGGCGGAGTAAACTTACCCACTTCTTTACTGACTTTAGAAGTTCGTATTACTTGCCGGTGTAGTAGTAGATACAACTAAGTATAATACAACTTTTAACTAAAAAATACCATTTAATTGGTGAATTTTGTGGGAAGTGACTAACCGCACATACATATGTATGGTTTGTGTAACAGTATTTAAAGATGTACGAGTATAATGTCGATTAAAAATTGATTGTAAAATCCTTGCGTGTTCTGAAAAAATGACTAATACAATTTCAAAAGTCTCTATAGTTTTATTAAAAATACTCTCTATTTTTTCTAAATTGTGGCTTACTTAAGTAATATGAAAAATTCGCATAGTCACTTTTGAAAGTGGACCACTTATTCACTTGTTTAAAATTTTACGTAACTTATATTATCAAGCTGTACAAATACGTGAAATTGTATAAGGAAACTCCTTCTTGGAAAACTCTCAAAAATTCCATAGTTTCCATTTTCAAATTTTGTAAGTGAAACATATTTTATAAGCCACATAAGTAAAATATTGTATTGATAGTTAATTTTTGGAAAAACAAAAACATTCTTTAAGTACGGAGGCTTTGGAAATTATCTGGAGGCCTTTTTGCGAAATCGTCCATGTACCTAAGCCAACACTTTTTTTCTGCTATACGAAAAACTTAAAAATGTTGAAGCAAAGGGCATGAAAATATTGGTTGGTATTGAGTTCTTATCAGACTTCGTAGTTGTCTTTGCACTTCTTATTTAACAGTTCGTGAAATGTTAATTTTAAAACAGAGAGGCGAGAGGGGAAAATAGGTCTGTTTTTTTTTTATGACAAAGAACCACGTGCAATACGAGTATTACATATTAAAAAAAATAAAATAAATAAAAAACACGCTTTTTGGAGAAAGTATTTATAATCATTTATGAATTACGTTTATATTTCAGATTTATCGCTTACCGAGCTTGCAACAATTAAACTGAAACCCTACGCCGCAGTCTCAATCAAATAAATATCTTTAATGCGCTTACCTAAAACGAGAGAAAATAATGAAAAACCGATTAAAATAAATCAACACACATTTTTGTACATAATTAATAATATAAGAAATATCGACTACATAGATAGCTACATATGCATGTACATATGTACATTACTATTTATTTGATCCAGCCACTGAATTACGCATTCCAACACGGCGGGGGTTTTTTTTTTATTATTATTGAGCACAAAACCCTGCTGTGATTATTTTCTGTACGATAATGCTTGTGATAAATTCTTCACGATTTGATTGGTGTGTGGCGCACATACATACATAAATAGTAATAAATGGCTGGCCATAGCGGCGATTAACTGCACAACAACAGAAGAAGCAACAAAGTTATTTATTGGATTAACGTTCATAACATTTTTGTTGTAAATAGTTTTTTTATACTCAGCTGTACTAGTACACAGAGTATTATAGTTTTAATCACATAACGGTGGATTGTAACAGAATGAAATAATCGAGATAGATATAGACTTATATATATCAAAATGATCAGGGTGAAAAGAGAAATCGATTGAGCCATGTCCGTCCGTCCGTCCGTCCGTCCGTCCGTCTGTCCGTCCGTCCGTCCGTCCGTCCGTCTGTAAACACTCTAACTCGCGCAAAAATTGAGATATTTTGATGAAATTTGGAACGCAAGTTGGTATCGAGACTGGGACGGTTGGTATTGAAAATGGGCGAAATCGGACCATGACCACGCCCACTTTTCCTATATAGAAAAAATCGGAAATTTGGTATCTCAGCCACTAATATAGCTAGAGTTTTAAAATTTTACCCACGTATTGAGCTCGGGCCCTTATGAAGAAATTTGATGAAGTTTTGGAAAATGGGCGGTGCCACGCCCACTTATTAAGGGTCAAACATTGAAAGTTTTATATGTCATAACTCAGAAACCGTTGAAGATATATCGATGAAATTTGGTACGCGTAATTTGCTTACATAGACAAATGTTTTGACGAAAAATTATCAAAATCGGTTTACGGCCACGCCCACTTTTATATATGTGTATTATAAAGTGACCTAATAAAACCATTTTAAGCGATATCTCTGTCAAATATAAAGATCTATCATTGAAATTTTGTCGCATGAGTCCAACTATGGACATAAAACAAAAAACACAAAAATTTTGGAATATGGGCGGTGCCACGCCCACTTATTAAGGGGCAGACATTGAAAGTTTTATGAGTCATAACTCAGAAACCGTTGAAGATATATCGATGAAATTCGGTACGCGTAATATAATTACTTAGTCAAATGTTTTGGCGAAAAATTATCAAAATCGGTTGACGGCCACGCCCACTTTTATATATAGGAAATATAAGGGGGCCTAATAAAAACATTTTAAGCGATATCTCTGTCAAATATAAAGATCAATCACTGAGATTTTGTGGCAGGAGTCCAACTATGGACATAAAACAAAAACTACAAAAATTTTGGAAAATGGGCGGTGCCACGCCCACTTATTAAGGAGCGAATATTGAAAGTTTAATAAGCCATAACTCAGAAACCGTTAAAGATATATCGATGAAATCTGGTACGCGTGATATATTTACTTAGCCAAATGTGTGGACGAAAAATTACCAAAATCGGTTGACGACCGCGCCCACTTTTATATATGTGTATTATAAAGTGACCTAATAAAACCATTTTAAGCGATATCTATGTGAAATATAAAGATAATTCATTGAAATTTTGTGACATGAGTTTTACAATAGACCGGAAACAAAAAATAAAAAAGTTTGGAAAATGGGCGTGGCACCGCCTCTTTTTAGACAAAGGGATATATGAGATTTCTTAGCCTTTAACTCGACAAATAATTGAGATATTATGACGAAACTTGGTTTATACACTTTTATAACATGTGTTAATAGACACGCAAAAATGTATTGAAATCGGTTTATGACCACGCCTACTTTTTAACAAAGATATTTCTGGAACACCCTTTTGGAATTTGTAACGTGAAGTCTTTGTAACTAAAAGTCATAGAGGGATGAAATTTTGCACTAACAATAATATTTGTATGCTTATTTGGATGATTGATATAAATTTTGAAAATGGGCGTGGCTGCGCCCTGTTTATGCAGCACTCGTTTCATATAAAATACACCCTATATCGAACAAACGCAAACAAACAATGAAAGCATACAGCTGAGTATCTAATGTTCGATTGCACTCGAACTTAGGCTTCCTTACTTGTTTCGTTTTGGTTTTAATACATATGTAAGTAATGAAAAAACAGAGGAAATATAGAAATCAATAAATACAGTAAAAGCGAATGAATTAAAATAATTTTACACATTTTCGCTTAAAACTTGCGACAGAAGTGGTTAGGGCCTTCCTTCTGAGGGTTTGTATGTAATTTCCCGGAAGGTTTAGAAAAGAAATCTCAACAGATGCCGCTGTGGAACTTAAAATATGGTCAAAACTACACTCTAAAAACTGCGTGTAAATATGCTACCAAAATATATGTAATTTTTAGTTGAAAATTACATTTTTTTCGTAGATTTACACTACAAGTGTGTAATTTACAGTTCTAAACGAAATTTACGCACTTTTCAGCAAAAGTGAGCATATCATGCGATTTTACACGCATTTTGGATTAAAGGAAATTGTAATTTCAAATCTCGTGCGCGAAATTACAATTGAGTGGGGTAAAATTACATAGTGAATTGGTAATTTTGTTTAACTTATATGCGAAATTACAATTTATTACTCGATTAGTGTTTAGATTTAAAGTTTGTTTGTGTAGGATTTACACTTTTATTGTTTAAATTTAAACAGCTTATCTGTTGGATTTTTCAGTGTGCGATTTTGCGCATAATAAGGTAGGAAAAAAGTAACCTACCTTTTTGTATGCAAAATTACACGAAAATTTCTAAGAGTGTAGCCTGAGAGGGAGAGTAAGGAGGAGAATGGAAGGGCGAGGGAATAGGTTTTAGTGAGATTTGTCGTAGCGAAACGGGATGGGCATTTTCCAGTGATGCTGATTTATAAAATTACCATTCTAGCAGATACTAGAAACGAAAACTCATTGTTCCATTCTTAAGACTAGCGGTCAACCCGTGAAGTGGAGAGCAAACCCCCGAGTGTGTCACAGCTAACAGGTACCGAAGACCTTTGTCGTACAAATCACTTCGGAAATCAGACTTTGCAGTTCTCACGGTGGAAAGTTAGTGCGAAAGTCCCTACTTCTTATTATCATGAACAATTATAGAGGGGAGAACGGGAGGGAAAGAAGATCTTATATATGTAGGTGTATTTCCCTTTCTTCTTCTTCTACATTGACGTGTAACCGTCTGGATGGTTTTGACCGAGTTCAACAAGTCGCGCCACTCGTTTCTATTTCGTGCTACCTGACACCAATTGGAAATACCCAGGGTAGGACGAGTCACTCTCCACATGATCTTCCCAAAGCAGTGAAGGTCTCCCCTTTCTTCTGTCGGGTTTCGATAGAAATACTTTCTGCGCCGGAGCACCTTCATTCATTCTCACGACATGACCTTCCCAACGGAGTCGCTGGATTTTTATTCGCTGAACAATCTCGATGGCTGCGTGAAGCTCGTGCTCATTAAATCTCCTTCGATACTCGCGGTCGCAAACACGCAAATGTCCATAAATCTTCCGAAGAACTTTTCTCTCGAATGCTTCAAGTGCCGTACATGAGCACTGGAACGATAAGCGTTCTGTAGAGCAGGGCTGCTCAACGCTGTCGTATTGAAAGTACAAAACTCAATACATCTACAAATTTTGTATATGCACTGAAAAATATTTTCGCTCATTTAAATTTTTTTATGAATTCCAATAAAATATTATTTTAGAATTTATTTTCAAGTAGTAGTATCAATAGTAGTATTCAGAGTTGTAATTATTATAAGAGAAAAAATAAAAATAAAAAAATAATTATTATTGAAAGAAACATATTTTAAAAGTCTTTCCATAATAGTTATTTCTGAGATATTTTTTTTAAGTCGTTTTGTAATTATTATAAATGAGAAATTTTGTTTTATATCTTCAACGACTTTTATATTGAGACAAATTTGAAAAAAGTCTTTAAGTAATTATTATCCGTAACAAATTGTTTTTTAAGTCTTCAAAGACTTTTTCATTGAGTCGAGTTTCAAAAATATCTTTAAGTAATTATTTTGAGTAACAAATTTATTTTTTATATCATCGATAAAAATCTTTTATACAATTTCAAATTGGAAATTTGCTTGAATTTTGAAGTACTTATATGAAAGTTATTTTTATTTTATACTTATATGAAAGTTATTGAAAATTTTCTGAGACTTTTTTGAACTTTGTCTCAATGAAAAAGTCTTTGAAGATATAAAAAACAATTTGTTAATATTATCAAAAGACTTTTATGATTCTGAAGAAAATTTGTAAGACTTTTTTTATAATTTCAAAATGAAATAATAATTATTCTACATCTCTGGTAGTATCACATACATACACATTTTTTTTATTTTCTATGTGAAAATTTTTTAAATACAAATTTTTTACAGTGCTTTCATTTTTTGAATTTTTTTTCATTACACATTTGTTATTGTAAATTTCGATTTCTTACGGCAGTGCTCGAGCTCCTATACAAAGTGCCTTTGCTCTGAACATTCAATATGAATCATAGGCACATACATATAAAAAAATTTTTATATCTGAAGCTGATTCCACATAAAACTTTTTCCGCTTTGCGTTACGCCGCTTTCTATGTCAAACAACGCAAAACTGAAAGCCTATGCCACAATGAACGCTGCAACATCACTCAAAAAATATTTATTTTCTGAAAAATCTCTCATTCTCCGCTTTATTTACAAAAAAGTAAATAAGAAAATAAAAATCTATTAAATTATTTTTCAATTGTGTGAAATTTAAATTTTTTTATTTACATTTGAATTAAAGTGAAACTGAAAAAAAATTTCAACGCCCCCAAAAGTTGAGATTTGGGCAACTTTGTGCTTTACGTAACTTCGGCGTTGCGTTACTTTTTGTTATGTGAGAAACCTCATATAGCTACATGTATTTCAATCTCAGCTGTCACGCAGAAAGTGTCACGTAGCGCAACACAAAGTTCTATGTGGAATCAGCTTGAGTCAGTGTTGCCACACGTAGGGTTTTATCCCTACTTGTAGGTTCTTTTTGGTTAAAAAATGTGCCTGTAGGGTAAAAGGTCCGCCTTTTCATGTAGGGTTTTTTTACATGGAAATGTAGGGTTTTTTTTACACGGAAAACATTCAAGGCGCAAAATGTGCCCTGTGTTGACTAACAAAATGTTTCCCAACATGCGCCCTGTGTTGACCAACAAAATTTTTGCCAACTCTGTATATCATTGGCATTACATATCGATAAATGTGGTACACCTTATGTATGTATAAATACATCTCTATTATACATTGACAGCTTTTTAAATTGAACTGATTTATAAAAGCTGTGTGTAAATTTAAGTAAGTAATAATTTTGTCTTTATATTCAAGAATTAACTTTTTTTAACTTTTTTTTATAAATGAGCATGTGCTCTTACGATTTATTTCTCTTTTTATATACATTTTTGTGTAACATTGAATTAAAATTTAGATGTAGATATCTATACACATATGTACGTATATGTATAAAAACCTCGTTAAAGTTTTGTAAATCTAATAAAAGTATCTGAAAAAATACCTTTTTTTGATTATTTATGTATATGCATTGTCCTATTAAAAAATTTCAATAAATTATATGCGGTTTTCAATATTTCCGCAAGGAAAAAAATGTAGGGATTTTTGTAGGTACTTTTTTTTTAACGCGTAGGGTAATCTTGGGAGTTTTACTTCATTTGTAGGGATTTTGGAGGAAAAAAATGTGGCATCACTGGCTTGAGTGCTTATGGGAGTGCAAAGAAAATTTTATTTTCATATTTGAAGTGAAAATATGTATCTGTGCCTATGATTCGGAACAAAACAAAAACAATTGTGCTTTGAGTGCCTATGAGGTGAGCAGCCCTGCTGTAGAGTATGATTTTTGTTCGTTTGGAGAGAGGACTTTACTTTTCAATTTCCTAATTAGTCCAAAGTAGTACTTATTGGCAAGGGTGATTCTTCAGTGGATTTCCGTGCCGTCGTTACTTTTGGTGGTTCCCAAATAAGTAGATGAAGTCCTTAACCATTGTTTCTTTGTGTAATGGCAGGAGGTACTTTGTCTTGTCCTCTTTAACCGCCAATCCAATTTTCTTAGTCTCTTTATGCAGACTATACATGCTAAATACTCTTGAGATTTTCTAAACTTCTTATTTACGTTTCCCTAGACATTAATAGAAAATTGAAATTGGAATTAGCATGTTTGTGTGGATATATTAGATTACAAAGCCGCTCTTATCCTATGCGATGCCTTCCTAGAACTCCTGCGCGGCTTCTGCGTACGTACATAAATACATTTCTAAGAATGTTTGTATGCACTTGTGTCTAATAAATTTCAAATGCACAGCCATTGCACTTGTCGAGCCGCGTTCACAATAGGTGGTCGGCGGTCGACTGTCTTAAGGCTTGTCTTTGCTGACAACTTAACTGTCAAAGTCCTTCTGAACTTGTAGTCGTTTCAAGATACTCAAACCAGAAAATACAAATACACGCGCATAGGATAAACCGCCGTCTAACCACCCACTCAACTACCCACTATACCTCATCGAATACAATTGCACCTCTAACTTATTAACTCCTTCAACACTTGAGCTTCAAATAAATAGGCTTTATTCGCACACACAGTTGAGGGTGGCAACAATACGAGTAGGAAAGGTCTACGGTTTTTTGAGACAGAATGAATGGCTTCAAGTTGGCCGTGCACTTAACAGTGTGCGACAGTTTGCAACATTTGCAATGGTGGCAGCAACACAAAGCATACTCGTACCTACTACACTTGCTTTGCGTGTAAGTGACATAAGTTTGCTTTTGCTTTTGCCATTGGCTTTCCCGCTCGGCACATCGTAGGTATACGTATAAGCAGAGCTAAATCTACTTTATTGACAAGAAATAGTTTTCTGACTTTTCTTTCTTGCAAATAACACACAAAGGCGAAAATAATAGATGGAGTGTGTTTGTCTATTGCTCCATGACGTGTGTTCAAGTGATTTGGGTGCAACTTATTGTACTTGTGCTCTTCGCCGACAGTCAAGTGCACTTTGAAAAGGTTTCGTTTTTGTCGCTTATCATCAACTTCGTCAGGTTATTTATTCTATTATAATTCAATTATTGAAAAGTTTACTAGAAATTTCATACTTTAATTACTTTTTTGCTTGTTCGAGTTCGAGTAGTATTTTCACTTTGATTGTTCTCACCCTTGCAGCGCCGCAAAGTTACAGGTTACAACGTTTGTAGTGTCTACATTACCATTTGCCTATTTATGTTTGTATATGTAGGCATTTCTATTGATGTTTTCCATTATTTGAAAATTGAAAATTCTACTGTCATATGTAATGGGTTTCGAAATATTTGTTAAATGCACACTAGGCCGTCTCGCCTTATAGGGACGCAAAAATAAAGTACCCCGTACGCCCCCGCATATGATGTCTTTTTGGAAAACATTTCCGGAAAAGTTTTTTATTTTTTTTGTGGACGCCGCTAGATGTCGCTAAAATTTATTTTTCTCATATCTTCGGTATTTATAGTCCGATCTCTAAGTTTAATACACCATTGTCTTTGGCTTGAAAGGGTGCCTTATACTGTGGAATATTATTAACCCTATGTGTGTCATTGGGGTCACTACCACCCATTACTTAGTTTATACCACCCTAATGTACCTTTCTTATGTCTGCATGTTAAACGTAGTCAAAAATCATTAATCTTTTGCAAAATAAGTATTTCGATCGCTTGAGCAGAACCCGAAATAAAACACGTTAAACATTCCGAGGAATATAGGTCTTTCGGTTCCTTTGGTCTTTTAGGTTAATTTTACAGAAAAATTTTCAGAAGAGACCCCTAGTAAAATTTTATGCCAAATAATTTTCTAGAACATTTTAACCCTCTAGCGACCCTAAAAATACTATTTTTCCTGATTTTCTAAAAAGAGGGGGTCAAAATAGCCCTTTATAGGCGGTGCTAGAGGGTTAATGTGTTCTAGAAAATTATTTGCCATAAAATTTCAGTAGGGGTCTCCTCAGAAGAAATCTTTGTAAAATTAACATAAAAGACCAAAGGAACCAAAAAACCTATATTCCTCGGAATGTTGAACGTGTTTTATTTCGGGTTCTGCTCAAGCTATCGAAATACTTATTTTGCAAAATATTAATGATTTTTGACTATTTTTAACATGCAGACATAAAAAAGGTACATTAGGGTGGTATAAACTAGGTACTGGGTGGTAGTGACCCCAATGGCGCACATAGGGTTGATAATATTCCATAGTATAGGCCGCCCTTTCAAGCCAAAGACATTGGTGTATTAAACGAAGATATGAGAAAAATAAATTTTAGCGACATCTAGCGGCGTCCAAAAAAAAAATAAAAAACTTTTCCGGAAATGTTTTCCAAAAAGACATCATATGCGGGGGCGTACGGCGAACTTTAATTTTTGCGATACGGTCTAATGCACACCCCAATTTATCTACTTTTCATATCTACCAAATTGTTTAGAGGGACTAAGTATATAATATATAAAAATGGCCAATAGCTCATTTAAATTCACATATATAATATATAATTTTAAATCAAAATCCATCAAGTACTATCTAACTTGCCTTCGTCTGTCTGAAACAATGGGATAAATAATTGAAACAAGTATTAAATTTTAACTAGTATCACCGTGGTCGAAAATTCGACCAATTAAATTGAGAGCGGAACGATTTGAGAGTGGAAAGACCATATTTCTTATATAACATTTCTATAATAAAATATGTATAAAATAAAACATATAGTTACTGGTACTGGTTGTCCGAGGAGACATAGTGAAATTTTATGTCGAATAATTTTCTAGAATATTCTAAACCTCTAGTGACCTCTAAAATTCCGGACTCTTCTTTCTCTTTCCAGTTTCCTTCCTTTTTCTCTTCTTCTGACCTTTTCACCTCTATCCGTACTCTTTCCTCTTACCTTTTCCACTTTCCTTTCCTCTTCCTTTGCCATTTTCGTTCCTTTCACTTTCCCCTTTTTTATTTTCCTTTCCCTTCCTTTCCGTTCCTTTACTTTCCGTTCCTTTCCTTTCCTTTCCTTTCCTTTCCTTTCCTTTCCTTTCCTTTCTTTTCATTTCCTTTCCTTTCCTTTCCTTTCCTTTCCTTTCCTTTCCGTTCCTTTCCTTCCTTTTCCTTTCCTTCCTATAGTGAAAGAATGTCAACAAAGTTTTTCAAATAGGTGGCAACCGGTTTTGTAAAAATTAAATTTTATTATCCATCTACGGCGCAAGCCCTTTCAGATGACATTTCAAATTTAAAAATCAAACAAACTTTATCGGAATATTAAATTGTTTGACAGGTGGCAACCCTTTTTCTAAAAATTATAATAAATTACCAATTTTCAGATTAAGCCCTTTCATATAACACCTTAAAAATCAAACAAAATGTAGAGTTTAATTGAATTTTTTAAAATGTGGCAACCCTTTTTGTAAAAATTATAATAAATTACTAATCCTCAGGCCAAGCGCCTTCATATGGCACCTCAAATTTAAAAATCAAACTATAGCATAAAAATGAATTTTTGAACAGGTGGCAACCCTTTTAAACCTTCCTGCACCAGCGTTGCCGTTGAAAAAATTTCCTGGTGGCTAGATTTGATTTAATTTGTGGCTAAAAATGGCTAAAAAATTTGGTTCGTGGCTAAAAATGGTGGCTAAAAAATTTTGTTTCAAATTAACATGTTTTAAATTTATTTTTCAAATTCAGGCACAAAAGTATTGCATGCAATATAAGGAAAAAATCATAAATTTGTGTAGAAATAAAATATTCATACATACATAGTATGTACTTAACTATATAAAAAAAAAATTAGATATCACATTCAATATCTATCATTATGTTGTCATCACTAATTGAATCTTTCTCTTCATAAATTAATTCTTTCTTCATTAATTTAATGAGATATTCTGTTATTCCAAATTCATTGCAACATTGTTTTACATTCTTTAAGCATAATCTTATTCATTAGGGAAAATGTTCTTTCCACTTCGGCGTTGCTAAGTGGTAGAAGTAGCAAACAATATACAAAGTCAGTTAGATCCTTATACGGACTTTGATGGACAGCCTACTATTCCACTAGCGAGTATCAACAGGCAATTATCGTTAGTTGCGTTACTTGTTTTTTTTAACACTTAAATCGATTTGTGATAATCGCTGAATTGAATTAGCGTTACCACATCCTTCCTATGTGGAAAATTATGGTTCATTACAAGCGGTGGCTAAAAACGTGGCTAGTGGCAAAACCGAAATTTTGGTGGCTAAAAAAACACGGCGGTGGCTAAATCTAGCCACAAAATGGCTAAAACGGCAACGCTGTCCTGCACATCTACAGGTCAATCCCTTTCATTTGACACCACATTTTCCAAAATCGGTATAACGATGTAAAAGTTATGGTGCGTACAAAAAATCGCTTAGCGTAATATATATAAAGATTTTCAACACGGTTTACTAAATGTTGCTCATACAGATTTTATAGTATTGTATGGAGGTCTGTCTTACAACCCAGTGGCGGACACTGCATACAAGCCGAAAAGCCTGACTTGCCTACATATTTTCGTTTATTTAATTTTACGAATTTCTTTAAAATCTGATTATTAAACGATTGAAATGTACAAGCTGCCACTGCTACTTCCCCTCTTTTCTTTCTCTCCTTCTAGCCTGTAGACATGATGGCATTACTTATGTACATAACTATATTATTTCGTGCTGCTGAAAACAAAACGAGCATTTATTTGGTATAAATAAAATTGTTGCAAAGACAAAAATGGTTATGCATAAAAGCAATTAACTTAATTCGAATTGAATGCGATTTTTACAAGGCAATGCTTTGAAACGAAAAATTTTAGAAAATGTCTTATTTGCATGACGAAAGAATTTAGACATAACGAATTAAGTAAACGTAAAGGAGCAGCAAAGAAAATGTAATAAAATTCAAAAAAAGAGGCACAATTATAAATTTTTGTATATATAGTACAATTATTAGAGCGAGGTGTGGCGCTTCAATATGAATTTTGAAAGAGAACATTTCAACACACACTAAACAAAATTAGAATATTTGCATGGTGGCTAAACATGAGCACGACTGAATATGTACAAACTTTTCATTTTTACGCTTAGCCATTAATTGAATTTAATTGCATACAAGAGTTGTGGTCGAGTACAACAAGAAACAGCAATCATTAGTCATTTGTTGGAGGCGGACTTGCGCTAAATAGCCGCACGTAAGACCGATGCCCAAATATCCAAATTATGCGATGACGGAATATGATGGCGAATGGCCTTTTCTCGTGTATAAATATATTCGGATTTTGCTTAAGACGAGAACAAAGTAGATACTAAAATGGCGTGAAAACGAAAAAACAAAAGAAACGAAAATTGGCAGGAAGACAAGAAGGACTAAAATGGAATAGTTCCGGTATAGTTATGAAAAAATTGTAGCTGTTTAAGTAGAATATCTTTGTAACTACATACATTTTTATATGTACTTATACATATGAAAAACCAGAAGCAGTTGAATACTTTAGCAGCATTAATAAGTAAAAATTGAAATAATTACAACAGAGATTTCAGTTAATTTGCTTGTTATGTCCGAACAGCTACAACTGCAAAAGCCAACGGGCAGTAAGCCACAACCACAATCACAACCGCAGACGACAGGCGACAGACATCAGACGTCAGTTCGCCAGCTGCCAACATTCTTTATGTATGTATGTCGCAGCACAGATTCAAATCGACATTAAGGTGTCACATGGCGCCAAATAATTATGACTAAATTGCGGCATACATACATATGTAGATTGCCACTGCGATACTCAAATGCAAAACAAGATGTAAATATGCAAGTTATTGTGTACATATGTACATACATCTGCATATACATGTTTTATGTGCATATAGCGATTGTAATGACTTAATGACAATTTCCACAAAGCTACTACATTTTAGCAACTCCATTCATTCTTTGAGTGTTCAGCTGCATTTAGCGATTTAAAAAAGTGATTTTGGTTATGCTTAATATAAAAAAAGACTGCCAAAACACGATGCAGTGCAAACAAACATTTTTGCAGCAAGAAAAAAGCCGATTAAATAAATTTAAAGCCAGCCACTTAAACTTATACATATACACAAATCGTGTGTGAGAAATACGTGTAGACAAAATACAGGGTGAGCATTTTTGATGTGTAAATATCTTTGCTGTAGCTACGAGTAATTTCGAAATATGCGTAAGCCGTAAACGACCTTTGTGTTAGTGCGCTGCTGTGTCCGTGTGACTCGCTTGGCATTGTCAGTGGTAGGTACACATGTACTTACAAATACTAGCATGCATAGCCGTGCAAATGCAAATATCAACAACAACAGCAACGAAGCGAAGCGAAGCGAAAATGGGTCAAAACGTGGACCCGGATGACCCAGAATATTTCTGAGCAATATTGGTATCAAATGAAAGATGTTGAGCAGGGCTTTCATATAGAGCTCTATTCTTTATGATTCCTAGGCCGGGTCCCAAAATATGGGTCAAAACGAGTACCCGGATGATCCCTTCTCAGCAAAACAAAACAAAACAAAACAAAAGAAAACAAAAGAAAACAAAACAAAGCAAAACAAAACAAAACAAAACAAAACAAAACAAAACAAAACAAACAGACGGACAGACGGACGGACGGACGGACATGGCTCAATCGATTTCTCTTTTCACCCTGATCATTTTAATATATATAAGTCTATGTCTATCTCGATTATTTCATTCTGTTACAATCCACCGTTATGTGATTAAAATATAATACTCTGTGTACTAGTACAGCTGAGTATAAAAACAAAACAAAACAAAACAAAACAAAACAAAACAAAACAAAACAAAACAAAACAAAACAAAACAAAACAAAACAAAACAAAACAAAACAAAACAAAACAAAACAAAACAAAACAAAACAAAACAAAACAAAACAAAACAAAACAAAACAAAACAAAACAAAACAAAACAAAATAAAACAAAACAAAATAAAACAAAACAAAACAAAACAAAACAAAACAAAACAAAAGAAGAAGTGGAAATCTTAATTAAAATACTCAGAAAGCCTTTAAATCGAATATTTACTATTAATTTAAGGTTAAGGGGTCTACACCATTTCGACACTTGAGTTGAAGGTGGTCCTATTTCAAAAAATATGTACATATGTATGCTTAGTAAAACTTTTTGATTCAAAAACACCCAAATTTTAAATTTGGTTCACAAATGCCCTAATGTATGAAATATAACAAAAAATAATTATAGAACATAATTATAGAAAAAACCGGGCGATACTGGAAAATTAGGTATTGATCAGAAGACATTTATGAAAACAGATGACCCAAAAATTGCCACCAGACACCCTGTTTGCAAAAAACGTAATAAATATGAAAAATATTCATGCGTACACTTGCAAATAATCGTCATTGCGCCCGTGGCACTTGCAGCAAACAAGTACCGAATGTGTATAAAACATGTGCATACCAATCGATGGCAGCCACAATATGATCGCCGATAAATCAATATCAAAAATGTCACAAATGCGACGAATTTCACGTGAGCGAACGAGCTTTGCGCGCGTCCCACTGTACTTCAGTCAACCGTTATAGCTTATAGTATCCCAACACCTTCCGATCCATGCTGCACATACAGCAGTGTCGTGTTAAATCGAGTACGTGCATTAACAATTTGATTTATTACAAATTATGCATTGATATTAATTGACTGATATATATACAATTATGCGAGTACATACATAAATATATACTTGTAAATATAGATACACATTTGTACGAATGAGTACACATAATACTTTCCAGTCTTAAGGCTACCAAATGCGAATATTATTATAGTAAGGCGAAGGTATTATGCGACCAGCGCAAGCGATAACATTATCGTAGCACAATAATGGTGGTAAAGGCAATTTAATTTGTAGCGCGTGACAAATTATTTAACGCATTCTATTTTCGAGCATTGTGGAGTTTGGAAAGAAAGTAAATAGCCAAACAGACTGAGAAGTTTATCTCCAGAAAGTTAGACAAAGACCTAATGGGACATTCGCTAACATCAGAGAATTTGTAACATTAGAGAATTTTTGGTTGAGAAAGCTATGATTTTCCAGCGTATCTTAAGTCCCGCTCTGACGTTAGAGAGATTTGAGAAAATGACTAGTACTCGAATCATGTTCTAATACATAGCTAACCTCAGTGTTTGGTGCGAGCAAACAATTGAAAAAAGAATAATGGTAATTTGGTCGGCATAACTTCTACCCCAAATAAACTCATCGTTTTTCATCACAAAGATATTTCACACAAATTGAAACGTGCCATGCATTCATATCAGCAAATGAGATTTGATATGATTTCTTTTAGCAAACTTGGTTTAACTTGCGACAGGTCAGTGAAATTAACTTAGCGAAACGTATGGTTAATCTAGGACAGCAGAAATGCGTGACGAATTTGCAAATGCAGGCCAGCTGCATGAAGTTCAATACTACGCATTTTTATATACACATATTTTTTTTGGAATATGTATTTCATTGCAGTTGCAGAAGGTCGATTTCCACCCTAAGCATTTTATTCATACGACTCATAATGATGAAGGTAGGTAAAGGACATATCTGAGGGTAGTTTTCACTTTTTCTAGGTTAAGGAGTGTTGGCAGGTCTCTACAGTGAGGGATGTGGAGATGTGTTTGAGAAATATCAACTCTTAAAATAAAATAAGCACATCTCACACTGAAAAACTTCAGTGTATGAATACACACGCTTTCGCCTAAAAGTATGCTATGTTTACATACATACATACATATATACATACATACATACATACAGGTGAAACTAATAAAAGCGTGTTAAAAAAAAAATATAACAATAGACTGGCGCGAAAATAAATGTAACTAGTAAACCCGGCCACGCGATGCTGTGGCTTTCAATAACACTGTGCGACAATTTGAGGGTGAAAGACCACTTATTGCCACATTTGAAAATTTTTTGATATACCTTCATAGTTACTGATTATTTTTATTTTCTGTGAACCTAGATTTTTTATACAAAGATTTTCACCGAGGAGCCCATTAGTGAAGTTTTGTGCCGAATATTTTTCTTGACTATGGTAACCTTAAAGCGATCTCCAAAAGGCCATTTGGCGCGCTCCTCTTTTTCTTTCTAGTTTTCTTTCTCTTCCCCTTTCCCCTTTATTTGCGCTTTCTTTTCCCTATATCCATTTTATTTTCCGTATTCTTTCCTCTTTCGCTTCCTTTCCGTCGCCATATCCGTCCCTTTCATTTTCCTCTTCCCTTATTACCCATCTTCAGTGCTAGGCCTTGCATCACACTTCAAATTTAAAAATGAGATAAACTGTAGCGCAAAAATGGATTTTTGAATAGGTGGCACCCTTTTGTAAAAATTTCAATAAATTACTGATTTCCATGCGAAGCCCTTTCATATGACACATCAAATTTAAAAATCAAACAAACTATAACGTAAAACTGAATTTTTGAACAGGTGGCAACCCTTTTTGTAAAATTTTTATTAAATTACTCACTATCAGGTCAAGCCCTTTCATATGACACTTCAAATTTAAAAATCAAACAAACTATAGCGTAAAACTGAATTCTTGAACAGGTGGCAACCCTTTTGGTAAAATTTTTATTAAATTACTCAATATCAGGTCAAGCCTTTTCATATGGTACCAAAAATTTTAAAATCAAACAAACTATACAGGAAAATTAAATTTTCGAACAGCTGGTAACCCTTTTCAGAAAAATTAAACCTTCCTGCACATCTACTGGTCAAGCCCTTTCATTTGACACCACATTCTCTAAAATCGGTATAACGGTGTAAAAGTTATGGTGTTTACAAAAAATCGCTTAGCGTAATATATATAAAGATGAGTTTTGAGGCCATTTTGTAGTGAGTTGCTTAAGTATTTTCAAAAATAAAAATTGTCAAAAGAAAGTGGTTTATGAAGACTTATGCCTCAGACACACATGTGGTAGAAATATTATAATATCAATACTATGATTTGGCTTTACTATGAAAATTTTCAATTAAACTACAATATGAGAGTGACACATATGTGGTATAGATCGCAATATTTCTACTATACTACGATGTGTCTCTAGCATTACAGCATTATATAGTGTTTCCAACCATTGCAAAAGTTTAATTTAGTTCAATTGAATTTCTAAAATGAACTAAGTACGTTTTAGAACATACATAGTTGTCCAGCCAATGGCTCTAGTGGCTCAGCGTGGCTCCCAACAAGAAGCAAATCGATTTCGGAAGAATAAGGCGCATTTATTTTTTTCGATAGCAATCGATTTACTTATTTGTTGTTGTAATTTTTATTGATGTTGTTGTCGTGTGGCTCACTTACGCTTAAGTCTTGGTCACCTCTATTTTGGAATATAAGTACACAGTAAAAATTTTAGTTTAATTTTAATACCATTTCTGTATTTATATAAAACAATGCCAAAAGGTATAAAATTAAAACCATTCTGGTGTAAAAAAGAGGAGAATATTGAGACAGAAATTATTCTTGGTGTCAAATTAATACTTTCTTGGAATTAAATCAAAACCAAATTTTGATTATTTTTAGAATATTTTTTGGTAATAAAAATATGTAGTTGAATTGGTATAAAATCTATCCCAAACTTGGAATAAATTTTATACTTTTCAGGATTTAAAAACAAACCCTTATATGGTTTCCAGTGGATACACTGCTCATCAAGTTAACAATCCTCCAAATAATCCTACATCCAAAAGATTAATGAGAAATATGTAGCAATGATCATTTTATTTGCGATAATATAATATTACAACAGAGGTTAATTATAGTCTATTCTACTAATAATGCAATAGTTTATTTTATTAGTTCACATAACATTAACAAATACATTTTAGAGTTAATAAAATGGGCTTCAAATCGTCTAACATTTCTTAGGCTATAAAAGTTATGCACGCGGAAGCAAACACAAATTAAAGTTTCACTTAAATACCAAAAATTTGCACTTTCATGCAAGAAAGCAGGATTAAAAAATTAACTCAAAAACTGGAAAAATATGTATTAGCGATTATGCTTTTCTCTGCACGCTTTGGACAGTTGCCACAATGCTGACGTAAAAAATTCATTGATTCAGTGAAATTTAGGTACATATGTATGTATCTGGTGATATCATGAACTGCCTTATGTCTGAAAAAAAAAAAAAAATAAAGCCAAATTTACCATCATAATATTTAATTAATCACTAATTTTGCTTACTTGACACACATTGGCGTAGTAACGGGGGGGGTTTTGGGGACAAAACCCCCCCCGAAAGATTCGTTTTGACCATAAAACCATCTTTGACTTTATTAGCATACATTTCTTTTTCAGGAAAAAATCAATGAGAATAGTAATTCTTCGAAATTGGTAATTCGAAATTTAGCGCTTTTTCACGAAGTATTACTTATAATTCTAGCGTTTGTTGAGACGTAGGAATGTGCAAGAACCGCAGGAATTTTACCACAATTTACATTCTTTGTACTTATGTATATTCGCTCTTTTGTGGTTCCTGCACTTCCCTACGGCTCAACAAACGCTACAATTATTATACGGTATTGCTGTTATTAACATGCTAATAACAGAAAAGTAACGCCAATTATTAAAATTTCAAGTTTTCTTTCAATTACTTATCATCTTAATCAAATAATATTAGTATAAACTACAATGGGAATAAATATGCAATGTATAAGAGTATCTGAACTTGAGATTTTACTTAATGTCTGTCAAAATGGAATATTAAAAAACTAAATTATATAAGAAAATTATTATTTATAACCGTAGCACATAGGTAGATTTTCAAGTTTTATGCGGCCAAAAATATTTTATTGTGTACATCTATTCCAAATTGCTTGTTTAATGCAAAATTTTAATAATTTGTGTTAAAAGTAGAGTTCTCGATTTTTTTTGAACATTTTCGAGTAGCCCGAACAGTTGTTGTACAAATGCTCGAAGAGTTGTTTGTTTGTTTATTACCCGTATGTTTGTACGGGCATTTAAACAATTCGGGTATTTTGAAGTTTGTTTTTTCCTTTTGTTTATTATTATTTTTTTTTTCTTTATAGGTATGTAGTTTTTTTTTATTTTTGTTTTTCCGATACACATTTTTTTTTGTTTGTAAGCTCGAATGCTCGAATGTTTGTACGGGCATTTGAACAACAAACGGGCTTCAAACAAAAACGATCAGATCGAATTGCTCGATACCCGGGTATCTAGGGCTCTAGTTAAAAGTCGATTTTATTGAAAAATATATACAGTGACTCAAAAAAAAATCATACGCCAGAGTTTTTAAATTTATTTCAAACAGTTCTGTCGAAAATTTGACTCTCTTATTTTCGTTTAAAAATGTAAACAATTTTTCAATAAAAATCGCCTTAAGCAGGATTTCTAAGCTTATGGAAAAATCCGAAAAATCGTAGAAATTTCTAAAAGTGGATTAAAAATTTCAAAGCGCGGCCAGAATTTATAGAAGATTTTGAGGAGATTTCTAAGTTTACTGTTATGTAGCCAACCAATTTTAGTGTAAAAAGTGCTATTCTCAATGCTGTAAAAATTTCCGTTGATTTTAGTAATTTTTTTCTGTAGGGTGTTTGCGTTATATGTACGTGAGACCGTTCCAATGAAATTTTTCAAAAAGTTGAATGTTTCATATTATTATATCACAATTGAATGAGACGCAAAATTGCATACTCAAAAATCTTCTAAAAAATGTAGCTTTATAATTCTTAGCCCCTTTTTATGATAAGTACTTCCTTAACTTTGAAAAATTGGAAAAAAATACTGCCTAAAAAGTTAACAATAATCGCTGCTAAATATCTGGGTTACTTTCGAGCATCACCTACATTAACCAAGATATGCGTTAGAAATATAAACATTAAAATTAAATATAAAGCACAAAAAGAAAATTATTGTAGGTACATATGTATCTAGTAGTGAAGTGCGGCTTTGTACGACGTAATTTTTTGTCGGCTAACTACTAATTGTACTAGATATCATGTCCGAGGGTTAATTTGACTGAGTCTGACAGAGCAACATAACAAAACCAATTTTTAACATGAAAAAGAGTGATAATTTTTTTTTTAAATATCCCAACTTTAAAAGCTTAAAACTATAAACTTAGAATTACACTGTGGAACAAATTTAGGTCAACAAAAGTTAACTCGGTTCTGAAAGTTAGGGGTGAAAATAGAGGCTAAATTAGAAGACCCGTATCGCGGCGTTTGCTTAGGTTAGTTCGAATTTGTTTTTAATCGACCTTTGAACTTTGCAGGCAAATGCCGATTTTCAGCATATTGTTTGTATGGTTTTTTTGCTATAACTCGTCGACTAATTGAGATTTGCTTGAGATGAGCAAACGAAAGAAAATTAAATTTCCTATACAAGGGGTCTATAACATTTTTCTCTACCTCTTATAGTTTCTGAAATATTGATGATTCAATTTGAATTTTTTCGATTTTTCAAAGAAAAAATTGACTTTGTCAGGCAATATCTTTAAAACCAAAATTTTCACCTTCGGTTTTACTCCCTTGCGTGAAGCTACATTCTATTAGCAAAAAAATAAGCTATCAACGAAGAAAATCCATGGTAAAATGGAAAAGTTATAGGCGATCATGTAATAAGTCGCGCAATGTAAAACTTGAAAATCTACCTATGCGCGTAGATTTCCAGAAGAGAATATAAGACTTACTTTTGAAGTATAGTTAAAGGCCCTTGGCAACTGACAATCTGGCATGTCAAGCAGTGTGTATGTGTGAGTTTTTGTGTGTGTTAGTGCAATCGGCAGTCGTCGTGCTACACGTTCTTGTTCGGGCTCGCGTTGATGAGAATCAAATCTTTTAGATATTTTCGTCAATCACCCGACACTCACACATATGTATACACTTCTTAACATTCCAGATTTTAAGTGGCCAAGGGCCTTAAGAGTTTGATATATGTATTATAAGCGATATTTGTGTACTAAAATGTTAAATTATAGTCTAAAAAAATTACATTTCGCTAGCTTAGAGTGCAAACTGTGTAAGTCCACTTTTATGAAAAAGTGTATTTTTATGTAGAACGCTAGAAAAATCAAATACGCACCGCGCTAAACAAGTCTGAGATACTTGTCATATTTCTACTCGTTGTTATTCAGTGATACGCAAATTGTGTAAGTCCAAAAAGCGAAAAAAATTGTGTAAGTCCAAAATATTTATATGAACAGAAATTTTTTTTCATTTCGATTTTTTTTTTCTTTTTTGTTTTTTGTCTCTCCTACAAAGTTTTAAAAAAGGACTTACACAATTTGCATTCTAAGCTAGCGATTTTTATCATTTGTAAAAAAAATTGTAGTTTTTTTTGGTAATTTTAATTTTGGTAAATTTTTTACATTGGCTGTGACCCCCCCCGAAAAATTCTCTAGCTACGCCACTGTTGACACAATTGCTTCATCAGGCATGAAAAGTCCGCTTTCGGGTCATTTATTCAAAAAATATTTTTCTCCATCCTATTTCATTTTAAGAAACAGTTTGTATTAATTTACTTTGACAACTTTTTTCTAATATTTTTCTTTAATATTTTTTTTTTTTGTTTGATTTCAAACCAAAGAGAGAAAGAGAAAGTTTTTTTTTATATTTTTCAGGATTTGTTCTTAAACTTTAAATAATTAAACCTCTCTAGAGGGAATTTTAATACTTTTTAAGATTTTATTTCAAAACCATTTTGGATTAAAATTTAAATTTAATTCCAAGAATGATTAAATGAAGTACCAAATGATATTAGAAATAAACTATAATTTTTTACTGTGTATATACATAATGACGATACGTAGAGTTTATGCGTACACAAACTAAAATATCAAAGTGTTATCGCACACAGAATACATTTACAGCTGAAATTCTCCCATTTTATTATCAATCGCAATGCATCTTATTGATAAATTATAGCACTCTACTTAACCAATGTGTTTCGATAGAAAACCCAAAAATATTGCAGCAACATACACGAGCCACGCGCGTGGCATGCAACAAAAACGCAAAGAACTGCGGCAAAGCGCCAAAAATCAAATCGAATACCATAAAGAGAAATGCAGCAGCTTATGGCATGCCACAATGTTCCGCTCCACGCGAATATAACCCGCATAAATGCAGTCAAAGAGGAAGAGGTGTACACGCAACAAACAATGTACCCACAAATGAGCAATAAAACAAAACAAAACAAGTAAGGAAGCCTAAGTTCGAGTGGAATCGAACATTAGATACTCAGCTGTATGCTTTCATTGTTTGTTTGCGTTTGATGGAAACACGGTGTAGGTACTTTCTATAAAGCAAGTGCTGCATAAAGTGGGCGTAGCCACGTCCATTTTCAACATTTTTATCAGTCATCCAACTAAGCATATGAATATTATTCTTTGTGCAAAATTTCACTCCTTTATGACTCTAGTTACAAAGATGTCACGTTACAAATTCCCAAAGGGTGTTCCAGAAATATCTTTGTTAAAAAGTAGGCGTGGTCATAAACCGATTTCAATAAATTTTTTCGTGTCTATTAACACAAGATATAAAAGTGTATAAACCAAGTTTCGTCATAATATCTCAATTATTTGTCGAGTTATAGGCTAAGAAATCTCGTATATTCCTGTTTCTAAAAAGAGGCGGTGCCACGCCCATTTTCCAAAATTTTTGTGGTTTTCGTTTTATGTCCGCAGTTGGACTCCTGCTATAAAATTTCAATGATATATCTTTATATTTGACAGAGATATCGCTTAAAATGTTTTTATTAGGCCACTTTATAATACTCATATTTAAAAGTGGGCGTGGTCGTCAACCGATTTCGCTAAAATTTTTAACATGTATTACCACAAGTAATAAAAGTGTACACACCAAGTTTCGTCATTATATATCAATTATTTGTCGAGTTATGGGCTCAGAAATCTCGTATATTCCAGCTTCTAAAAAGAGGCGGTGCCACGCCCATTTTCCAAAATTTTTACGGTTTTTGTCTTATGTTCGTAGTTAGACTCCTGCCATAAAATTTTAATGATATATCTTTATATTTGACAGAGATATCGCTTAAAATGTTTTTATTAGGTCACTTTATAAGACCCATATATAAAAGTGGGCGTGGTCGTCAACCGATTTTGGAAATTTTTCGTCCAAACATTTGCCTAAGTACACATATCACGCGTACTAAATTTCATTGATATATCTTCAATGGTTTCTGAGTTATGACTCATAAAACTTTCAATATTTGCCCCTTAATAAGTGGGCGTGGCACCGCCCATTTTCCTAAATTTTTGTGCTTTTTGTTTTATGTACATAGCTGGACTCATGCCACAAAATTTCAGTGACAGATCTTTATATTTGACAGAGATATCGCTTAAAATGTTTTTATTAGGCCCCTTTATAGTTCCCATATAAAAAAGTGGGCGTGGCCGTCAACCGATTTTGGCAATTTTCCGTCAAAACATTTGTTTAAGTAAGTAAATCACGCATACCAAATTTCATCGATATATCTTCAACAGTTTTTGAGTTATGACTCATAAAGCTTTCAATGTTTGCTCCTTAATAAGTGGGCGTGGCACCGCCCATTTTCCAAAATTCCATCAAATTTCTTCTTAGGGGCCTGAGCTCAATACGTGGGTAAAATTTCATCACTCTAGCTATATTAGTGGCTGAGATACCAGATTTCCGATTTTTTCTATATAGGAAAAGTGGGCGTGGTCATGGTCCGATTTCGCCCATTTTCAATACCAACCGTCCCAGTGTCGATACCAACTTGCATTTCAAATTTCATCAAAATATCTCAATTTTTGCGCGAGTTAGAGTGTTTACAGACGGACGGACGGACAGACGGACAGACGGACGGACGGACGGACGGACGGACGGACATGGCTCAATCGATTTCTCTTTTCACCCTGATCATTTTGATATATATAAGTCTATATCTATCTCGATTATTTCATTCTGTTACAATCCACCG
The DNA here is from genome assembly GCA_960531455.1 of Urophora cardui. Classification (NCBI taxonomy): domain Eukaryota; kingdom Metazoa; phylum Arthropoda; class Insecta; order Diptera; family Tephritidae; genus Urophora; species Urophora cardui. The sequence continues at coordinate 37,487,801 of OY482670.1, read as the reverse complement.
TTATGTGATTAAAACTATAATACTCTGTGTACTAGTACAGCTGAGTATAAAAATTACAAAAATTTACGCACGTTGCGAGAATGCGATAAAGCGCAGATATGCAAATATGCCGCCAAATAACCGGCATTGGCATTCGCATGTGCGGTGCGTTTGCTAACACACATGCGACTTGACTTGTTCAATTTCATTTGCCTACCGTTTGGCGGCGGCATCCATTTGATTTAAACAAATTTTTATCTACTGTTATTATAGTGCTGTGCAATCAATGCAATTTGCAAGTCGAAATAAAACCTAGCTTAGCGACAAGTAACACAAAGCAAAATTAAAATTACACACTATTTGCCAGGTAAGTAAGGTAATGTGCAATAAAATTAGCTAATAACGTATAAACTTTATCCTATAAAGCAAGCCGACTCTGACTTTCCTTTATTACTCAGACAAATCTCATAAAAGTTCTAATGGCAAGAGGACTAATCAAATACATACATATGTACATATAATATTCTGTTTGAAATTCTGCGCACAGGAACTGCGACAGTTTAGTTGCTTCAAGTTACTTCAAAGTTTTTCTATAGAGCCCGCCACCTGTTTTACCCCTTCCGTGTAGGCTTTTGAGATAATTTCGCTTGTGGTTTACAACACAATCGTGTATTGCAATTTGCAAATAGCCATTCATTTAATTGAATTGCCATTCACAATAATAATAGATTAGATGGCATAAACATACAGTTTACAGTTGCGTGCAAAATTTAGGCAACTTTTGTATTTTATGTTCCTCAGTGTGTGATGCGAGGCTTTCGCCGAATGCGAAGCTTATGAATTGAGTCTCTGTTTTCTATGATACATGATTTCTATCAGATTTGTTTACAATATTATTTATCAAAAGCAGAAGAGTAAAAAAAAACTGCTGGATATGAGCCGAACATCGGAAGGCTCAGGAGAATAAACTATTACCGATTCAAAAGAACAAATTTTTTTGTGTGAAACTATTTTTATTAATTCAAGTCCAAAAAAATATTGTGGAAATAAACAAGTTTTACAATCTGTTCACTTTAAAATATAAGCCGCTTTCGATTCACAATTTCTCTGCTGGCTATAAATTTCCTTCTGTCAAATTTATATGTGAATGATAGCGAGCAGAGGGAAATTTTTATCTACCAGTTAGCGAGTATGGCTACTACTCATTATGGGTTCAAACATTTTTGTTCGATCCGACCTCGCTTGTGTGATGGCGAATCGAAAACGACAATAACCACTTTAGAATGTTTCACCTTTAAGGTAAAGGCCCAATGCACGCTTGCTTTTCTGGCTTTGTTTGCTTCAGTTTGCTTTGCTTTACTTTGAAAGCTTCTATAGCCCAATGGTAGCTTTGAACGCTGTCATATTAATTAGCTGAATCGGCAATCCAAAGAAATAAAACAAAAGGTTTTTTTCTTATTAGCTAGCTATGAATAATTGTCCAAGTTTGTGCTAGCAAATTGTTTCTTGAATCAAAAAATTAGCAGAACGATATCCAAAGCGTGAGAGTAACAATTATAGAAAGCTCCAAATTTCAGCTAGTAAAATTTTCACTAGCTGAAATTATTTGCTGCCAAATTTAGAAACAGCTGTTTAAAAATAAATGATTTTATTACTTTTGAATTTTGCTGAATGTTTTTTTTTTTAGAAAAAATAACAATTAAATGCCAAAAATACTATTAAAATAATTTTTTGCTAATGTGTAGTATTTTTCCGTTGATTTCCTGTCCGTTTTGCTCATTGTGAGCGTAATTCTTTCCAGTTTTCTCTTTTCATTTCACTTGACAGCTAGCTGCTAGTTTCCTAAGAAACAACCCTAAAATGTTGACTCGAAGTGCTGAACAAGTTTTGAGAGTTTTTTCCTCTTCTGCAAAATTTTTTGCGTAAAAAATGGGATTGTAATAAAAGGAAAATTGAGAATTAAGCGAAACAAAGCTGACGGCGGTGGTAGCTCAATGGGATTGTCATTGGATTACCAATCGAAAAGACTTAAGTTCGATTCTCGGTTGAGGCCTGAAGAAGTCTGATGAGGGGATGTAGTGGTCTCCGAAATGGATCCATAACTTCTATCAAAAAATGTTTTTCAATTTTCCTTAATTAAAAAAGGTGATATCTGTTACAATTTTTTAATAATTTGTAATAATTTTCTGTTAGGGAATACACCTAATGCCTAATATCAGCAGCCATATTGGAAATTGAATTGTCAAAAATGATGTCAAAGCTTTCAAAGCGCTGTCAAATAGAGAATTGGGCAATTCGAAACTTTAAAGCGCTTCAAGCGCTTGAAGTAAAGCTGACGACATTTGGCCAACTTTTATACATTTTAGTAGAGCTCAAAATAATTTTGACATTTCTCACAGCCAAGCAAGCAAAGCAAGCGTGCATTGGGCCTTTACCTTTAGTCAATGCAAGAGGTTCAATGGCCATCAAACCGTCAACAAATTAATTGCATGCTACACGAATGAGATCCTTTTCATCTTATTTTGCTCATTCCCGTTTCTTCAGCGCAACTATACTGGCAGATTTTTTTGTCCTCACCTTGTTTTGTAATTGTTCGGGTAAGTGGACAAGATTAAACTACTTTGACGGCGATGGTAGAAGTGATAGCTATTTCAAAGAAAGCCAAAACTTCATCATCAGCCTTATTTTCTAGGTGAGTTGATCTCCAGCCGTACGTAAAGTGAGTTTATATTGCCCGCAACTGTATACCTACACAAGCTACTGTGTCTCTTATGGCCTGAGTAGTATAACACATGTTATGCAGTTCACTCAATCAATTGCCAATAAAAAATTCAAAGGTACAAAGCGAAAATTGTAAAACGGCAAGTCAGACGACGCAAAGCAAATGCATAAATGTGTGTCATTCGAATTGTTTGCGTTTTTTAATTTTTTATTTTTATTTTATTATTGTACGAGTGTTTTTTTATGATTTGCATTTGACATGTGATGCCGACAATAGCAGAAAATATGAATATATAAAAATACTTAACCGTAGTAGCACAACTGTCACTATTAACGACTGCTACGCGGCGGAATAAACAAGCACGCAAATTAACAGCTGTCAAAGCACAATCAAGTGTTGCCAACTTGAAGGCAATTTAATGCAAATTGATGAATGTAAAGAAAAAAAAGACATAAAAACCAAGAGAATAAAAGTGTAAAGGAAGAAAGATGTGTATGAAATGTAAATAAAAATTACAGTAGTACTTATGCAGTTTAATAATTTATTTTAAAAAAGATTTCTGAGCTCAAATTATAACGTGATGTTTACCTATTTTCATCTCGTTCTAATACTTCGAATAAAGTATGAAAATAACATGAGTTTTCCAGCAAAGTTAAACTAAGCTCTTCGTAAAAATGCGTAAAAAATTGTTCTTGCATTTACAAAGCAACCACAGGGAATTTACATTGAAAAGTTAGCAGACAGGCAAATGTTCCCTTAGCAATCTTATTGTACCAGCTTGCATGTAAATCCATGTTTATGCACAATACCTACATACATACATACAGATTACTTGTGAATGTTTGACGGCACAGTCCGAGCGATAGAACCGAGACGAGACTGAACATATATGTAAACATGACTGGTCAGAAGAAAGAAAAACAGATGCTCCGACGATGACCAAAGCACGATGAATGTGAGATGAGTGCGAGTGGCAACCAAAGAAAAACTCACTAAAGCTGTTGCAAAAATATTTACCGAAAAGCAAGACCACAAAAAAAAAAAAACAAGAGAAGAGTAAAATAGCGGAAAATTGGCGAAAAGTCGAAAATCATTTGCAAGCAAAAAGTTACCAAAAGTGTCAGAATATTTAGCAAATGATTGGAGCGACTAACAGAATTCCGGAGTACAGAGTTGAATGTGAAAGGGAACCAGGACAAGGCAGGTGAAAGCAACAAAGAGTAAAACGCGGTAAAATACTTAAACATTATGTACTTAAAAGTATGTAAGTATGTAGTCTTACTAAGAAACATTAACTTTAGTTAAAGTTATAACGAAATATAAAAGTATTGCTTGCTGCGCCAGGATGCCGGAAGGAAGCACACGTAGTCCGGTGCAGACAACGACAGAAGTGCAGCTGAAGATTTTTGCGTAAGTTGGTTACTTATGGACAGCAAGGACATGCTAAGTAAAAAACATGTAATATATGAAGGTAGGTTTGTAGACAGCAAAGAAAAGCAAGTCGCAACACTGCAAATTTACCAGCAAACAAAAACAAACACTATATGCCCTTCATAACAAACCTTTTCGAAATCCTAAATCCCTGTGTGTATTCAATATACAAAAGGTTTAGTTTTGAGATATACATACATAACTACTATCTGCATATGCGGATGTATGTACTACTCGTATATCTGAACATTAGGGTGGTGGAGGTATTTCAGCCCAGACAGAATTAAAGTCATGTATGTTTTTCTGACATGTAGGTAATAATGTAAAGTGAGATGTACTCTGAAAAAAATACCCGTAGTTAAATCAACAACTTTCCGCTGTTGAATCTCCGTATTTGATTCAACAGCAAAAGTATTTGTTTTAACGGCAAAGTTTTTGATCCAACAAATTTCCGTAGTTAATTCAAAGACGTGCGTTTTTGATTCCAAAACTCGCTTGCTGTTAAACATTTTTTAAGTAAAAAGAAAGAAGGATTTGAAAGAAAAAATAAAAAAATAAACAAAATTTTTCAAATTCGTTCAATTCGTTTCAATTTTAAAATAAAATAAAGTAATATACATACATAAATAAAAAAATTAATTAAACTAATATCTATTGATAAACTCATCTTTTCTTGATATCGTGAGAGTTGTCTGCAGATGTACTGATGCGTTTGGCAATGGTGAATAGATGAATGACTAAAGTTCATTTGGTGACGGCGGGCCTTAGTATTAATATTACTACATATCGAGCCCTAACCGCCAAAAAGTGTATCCAACAAAAATTAAATTTTACAGGAGGTTTTTTTATTTTCTTTAAATACAGTTGGTAATCAGCCTTGAAATTTATTTATGGCCGGTTTCACAATCTGCGGTTAATTTAATCGCTGGTTAGTTTGACGTAAATTGTATGGCGAGCTGTCAAATAAATTGCTTCACCGGGCAAAAATCTCTGGTTAAGTGCTTAACCGGAGGTGGTGAAACCGGCCCTAAGTCTATGAAATTGTGGGAGTTGATGCGTACTATAATAAGTTATTGATTTCCTTGAAAACGCTAAAATCGATAATTTTGTTGGATACACTTTATGGCGGTTAGGGCTCGATATGTAAACATACTTACATATATTATATGTATAAAAAAATAAAATAAAATAATATCTATTATATTAAAAAAAATACTATTTTTACAATTTTCTTGAGGTTAACTTAAATGCGTAAGTATTTGCTTCAATGGTGCCCGTTTTTCGACCAAAAACTTTTGCGGTTAATTCAAAAGCAAAAGTTGTTAGATTAAATACGAAAAGTATTTGAATCAACAGTGCTCGCTTTTGGACTAAAATTTTTTGCTGTTAATTCAAAAGCAAAAACTGTTAACTTAAATTTAAAAGTATTTCATTCAACAATTTCCGTTGTTAACGTAAATACGAAAAGTATTTAGCCCAAATTACATCAGCGATGTGGCAGCGGGCAGCGACGGTTTTCGACATCAGCTGATGCGTCTAATATGAGCAGTGACTGCCAGACCAAACACAATAGAGCGTTCGCAGTATTTGGCAGTGACTTCTTTATATATTAGGTCTGTTTCCTTTTACCTTGGACACGTGGTGACATAAATTTACTTACCATTTTCATGTCCACTTTTTTCAATTAAAATAATCAATCTTGTTTCATTTTTTCCTCTGCTCTTTCTTCTTCTTTGCTTTTGCATCCCGCCAGCAATATTTGCTGGTGCAAATTAATTAAGTAAAAATTAAATTCTCTCCCGCTTGCTGGCATCAAAGTACGGAAACACAAAATTAGTAAAAAATATGTTACATTGGATAGTACGGAAACAGACATAAGTTCACATCAACACTTTGAAGTTGGCTGCGATTCAAGGCAGCGGCAGCGAATTTAGAATTTGGGCTAAACGGAGCGGTGCTGTCAGCTGCCTCTGCTGTATTATGTGCCGCTTCATTACAAACCGTAGTTTCTAAAAATCAGCTGATTTCGAAAAACAGTCGCTGCCACAGCCACAGCGCTATTGTAATTCCGGCTTTTGAATCAAAAACGCTCGCATCTTTGAAAAAACAACGGAGCGTTGTTGGGCACATTTCAACTGCGGAAAGTTGTTCATTTAACTGCAAAAGTCTTTGTATTTACAACGTTTTTTTTTTTTCAGAGTGCTTATGTATGTACAAATGGCTTTAAAGTACTTTAACTTATTGATGTAAACCAGCGTTGGGCAAAGTAGCTCCTGGTAGCATTTTGCACTTAGGAGCCGACTTGGCACATTTAGGTGCAGGTGAGGGACGCAACCAAGTGCAGCATAAGGGGAGAAGAACTGAAGAAGAACTCACTAAGAGCCCGTGCACAATTGACTTCTACCTCGCTTTGCTTCAGAGTTTTGCTTTGACAGTTTCGTTCAGCATGTGCTTTTCAAAGGGACATGTTCACAATTGAGGTGAAGCGAGTAAAGCAAGGTATAAAGTTAGCCATCTTTCAACTTTTTTACACTTTGACAAACATCTCCCCTTTTGTGTGTGTGTGTGTGTATGTTTGTATAGCTACACTTATTTTAGCTATTTCGCGCAATTTCGTGAGAAGTGAACAGAGAAAAGTAAAAAATAACATTCGAATAAGCAGAAAAAAGCTAATTCCCCAAATATTTTACCAAAAATCAGGTTTATAAATTGAAGCAAAGAAGTGAAGTGGAAATTGTCAAAGTGTTAATTGTAGCAAGCATCTGAAATTTCGCTTTGCTTTAAGGTTTTTTCTATCAAAGTTGGAGCAGACAAAGCCAATTGTGCACGGGCTCTAACGCATAAGCAAGATTGAGAACGAGAGAGTATGTCGCTGCCTGTATTCGTGGCAGTGATGGAAAATGAAAGTTTCCAATTGTGTCAAATTTGTACAAAAAGTGGTGAATTTTTGAATTTCATTGTGCAATCAATTTGAAAATCGTCTGCTGGTACCATTACCTTGATAAAATAAGTTTACAGCACATATTGTATAATAAGGATCTCATACAAAACCTTTCTTACGCATATTTGTGAGTCCTACTTTTATGAAGATTACTTTATAATAAAGTTTATATGCCTTCATAATAAAAAAAAACAACCGTTTGTTTACTATGAAGCAAGGATGGGCATTTTTGCATTACCATTCAAAGTGCATTACCATTCAATAGTGAATGGTAATGCAATTGTGGCTTGCACTACCATTCAGTAGAGAATGGTAATGCAAATGTGGCTTGCACTACCATTCACACCACATTTGCATTACCATTCAATTTTCACTACCACTCATCAGTGAATGGAGAATACAAGGCTGAATGCAATCAAAATTGAATGCACTGTGCCCAACCCTGCTATGAAGCAAACAAAAATGGCATTGTGATCGAAAAATATTTATAACCTGAATTGGGTTTTGCAGAATAGTGCGAAAATCAATTGATTATACATACGTGCCTTGCTACTTCCCAAATAACCGAAAACTGCATAGGCACGAGTCATTTTCCATCACTGGTTCATGCCTGAGAGGCAGTGTGCAGCAGTGTTGCCGCAGCGTCAAACAATTTGGTATCACAAATTGGTACTTTCATGGGTTTTTCCTCGTATCACCTAAAAATTATTGAAACAAAATTAATTAAATGGAAGGCCAGCTTAGCACCTTTCATTTGGTACCAATATTGCTCAAAGTCTATCTGGATCACTCTGGGTCCACATTTAGGCCCGTATCCCGAGAAGTTCCCACTTATTAAATTCTATATACCCTATCATGTGCGTTAATACCACATGGGTCTACTGCAAAAATTTCATAAAGATCGGTTGATTAGTTTGGGAGTCTATAAAGGACATACACACATTCTTTTTTGTATAACAGATTCTATTTAATATAAGAAAAATTATAAATGTAAGTTCTTGAATTTGGACATTGCAAAAATAATATAAAAATAAATTACCTATTTTCTATGAATCGAATGTGAGTGAGTTTCATAAACCAAATATTATTTCCACTAAAATAATATATGTATTGTAGGAGCGGCAACTCTGGGGGAAGAGCGCCGTTGTCAACAGGGAGGGTGTCATTGTTTAAGGATTGTATAATAAATGTGTTTTAGTACTCTTTTCTACAACAAATACTACTACAACTAATACTCTTAAAAACTAATACTTATGCTTTGCTACTATCAATGCTAAAAATATATATATAGTTTGTAAATAAATCGGTTTGCATGTAGAAATGAAATACGCACAAACTAAATGTATATTATAAAGTCGTTGCTACCTAAAAGTCGAAAAATTCAGTATTAATTCCTTTTTTCGTAATTCTTGGCAAAAATTGTATTATTTTGTTTACGTACTACGGCAATACAGTTTAAGAATTGTTGATCGTGGCTGAGAGTTGGTGGTTTTGGTTTTTGATTTTTAGTGTTTCCGCAGGCTTCTTGCGATGAACATGACGAGCGAGGAAATATACGCTGATTTTAATTGTTTTGCATTCCCCTTATCACCGAAAAACAAATCAGCCCCTCTCCATCCTCTTGCTGGCTCCGAGACTGCTGCAAGAGCCAAATTTTCGCCCATCGCTGATGTAAACGACCACATTTACAGCAGTATTAAGCCTGCACGTATGAAGTAGTATAACGCAGACACCAGAGCGACTCATTTGGACGAATTGTCGAAGAAGATTCTGAGTAAGTTTCTGATATAAAATTTCGAGATCTTTGGTAGCTTCATCAAGGGAACATATCTTCAAGGCCTTTGAAGTATGCTTGATATTAAAAACATCATTTCGGTCAATTCGGCATCTATTGATCTACATACATTGTTCCTTAAACGTTTACCAGTCTGTCTACCAGCGTTTATCAAGCGTTTTCATTTTTGTGTACGCCACTGTTTATGCCTTCAAAACGAACTATTTGTGGCAGATGCAGTTCAATGCACTGCCAACAGCTGGACCACAAGCAAACAAAAGGAAACATTCTGAACAAAAGATATTTGTGTGTGTTATCTAATGAAACTTGAAGAAAGAGAAATGCGCAAAGCAGATGCTTTGACTTAACAGTGAGAATAGGTATACATATTTATTCGAAAAATTCACATGTACGTTAGGCCGTCTCGCCTTATAGGGACGCAAAAATAAAGTTCGCCGTACGCCCCCGCATATCATGTCTTTTTGGAAAACATTTCCGGAAAATTTTTTATTTTTTTTTTGGACGCCGCTAGACTTCTTCTGAGGAGACCCCTACTGAAATTTTATGGCGAATAATTTTCTGGAACATTTTAACCCTCTAGCACTGCCAATAAACGGTTATTTTGACCACTTTTTGTAGAAATTCAGAAAAATAGTATTTTTAAGGTCTCTAGAGGGTTAAAATGTTCTAGAAAATTATTTTGCATAAAATTTTATTAGGGGTGGTCTCCTCAGAAAATTTTTCTGTAAAATTAACCTAAAAGACCAAAGAAACCGAAAAACATATATTCCTCGGAATGTTAAATTTGTTTTATTTCCCGTTCTACTGAAACGATCGAAATACTTCTTTTGCAAAAGATTAATGATTTTTGACTACGTTTAACATGCAGACATAAAAAAAGCACATTAGGGTGGTATAAACTAAGTACTGGGTGGTAGTGACCCCAATGGCGCACATAAGACAACGGTGTATTAAACTTAGAGATCGGACTATAAATACCGAAGATACGAGAAAAATAAAGTTTAGCGACATCTAGCGGCGTCCAAAAAAAAATTAAAAAATTTTCCGGAAATTTTTTCCAAAAAGACATAATATACGAGGCCGTACGGCGAACTTTATTTTTTGCGATACGGTCTAATGTACGTACATACAAAGGGACTCAAGCTCAATAAAGATTGGCGTATATTAGGTACTTTGAATTCCAAAAAGGAAAAAAAAATATTTAACAGGTAGATAGTAGACGAATGCTTACATATGTACATAAACACACTCACACCTAGTGATGGGCGAGTCCGAGATGTTTAGACAATCGAGAGAATCGCCATCGTTGCAAAATCACAATCGAGTCAAAAGTTGACTCGCTCCTCGACTACATAATCGAGATGTTTTTGCGATTGTTCCGAGTCGGCGAGTCGGAGGTTGTTTCGATGACATCTCGACTACACAAGCGAGATGTTTTTGCGATTGTTCCGAGTCGGCGAGTCGTAGGTTGTTTCGGTGACATCTCGACTACACAAGCGAGATGTTTTTGCGATTGTTCCGAGTCGGCGGGCCGGCTGTTGTTTTGATGATATGTTTTAGTTGATAAAATAAACTGAATGAGGTTTGTTGATAAAGAAAGTAGGATTTTTAATGGAAGTGAGGCAAATACATAAATAAATTAACCAAATTGAAAAATATGCTATACATAGACGCTGCATTATTGCAATCACAACTAAACAGTGTCGTGCATAATAATAATAATTAATTATTTAAACATTAATAAATTTTCTGAAGTGAGACGCTTATGAAGCAAATGAATTTTACGAGTACCAGCAACGGCAATAGATTTGTACCACTCTGTATGTTTTGTAAAGCAATTTTAATATTCAAGCGGCAACAATTATTATGTATTTTTTGCAGCGAGTGCGAGATGTTGTAGGGTTGCTTTGAAAACGAGAGGAATCGTTGGCGAGTACGAGATGTTTTAGCTATTGTTTCGACTGACGGCCATTTACGACTTGACTCGAATACGAATGAAAACCATCGAGAGCATTCGAGATGTTTCAACAATCGAGAGAATCGAATAAAACATCTCGGACTCGCCCATCACTACTCACACCTCATAAAAAAATCGAAATTATCAAAAGTTAAGCAGCGCACATTTGTAGCTGTAGATATGTACATATGTATGTATGTAAGTTCGTGTGAGATGTCTTGGAATTCAAGCCAACATAAAACATCAAACAAACAAGAAATTGGGAAGAAGTAAAAAAATTATAGCTTTATTCAAATATCAAATTTATATGACTGTTGTGAGAGAGTATGCAGTCATAAATGTCATCTCTCTATTTGAAGTTGTTAATGGGTACTTATTTACATACATACTAGGGATTCCAATCCCGGGATCCTGCCCTTTTTGACTCCCCGGAAATCCCGGGATTACTAGAATTTCATCCCGGGATTTTCGGGATAAAATAAAGAGAGAATATTCCCCTATTATAGCAAAGAAAAATTGTATCATATATATATATTATTTCTAATTAGTATTTTTGCAAATATCCCTTTTTCTGCTCACATAATTTACCAAAATTAATAAGTAAGGCATCGTTTTAAAGGTATAAATTAGCTATGCATGCGAAACGGTGTTTTATTGGGCGTGGTAATTTTTTTTTAGTAGTATTTTGAAAAAATAAAATGTTTAAATTTAAACTAAAAGATTTGCGCCTAAAACTATGCCTTCAGAATTATTTTATTCTGACAAGAGTGCAGAGCTAAATACAAATTTCAAATGTAAACGTCGCTCCAGTTGAAAAGTCGTGTATATTGTAAAACACTTTTATAAGCTTCAGCTGTATGTTTGTATACAAACATCACATTATTTTTGGCGAACACGTGTGTATTCATACTTATGCTGAATGGGAGTTTTTCAGCATGGGATGTGCTTATTTATACACACCTGTACGTAGTACAATATATGTATATGTATTTATACTTTTGATCAAATAACGGTTGTACGTGAGACCATAAAACAATTGAGATAGATATGGACTTACATAAATCAAAACGATCAGGATGAAAAAAAAAAATTGATTGAACGGCCGGCCGTACATAATCTAACTGGCGCAAAAATAGAAATATTTTAATGACATTTGGTACACAGATTCTAATGGGAACAGAGAAGGTTGCGGTTGAAAATAAGGCAATGTATTTCGAAAAACACGTAAAACATGATAATTAAGTCACTAATAAAGCCCGAGTGATGGAATTTCGTCCATGCAATGACCTTATGACGTTATGAGGAAATATGCTGAAATTTAAAAAAATGGGCCAAGAGGGGCAAATTTTCAAACTGTAGCAGATAAATCGATAAAGCTTCGGCCACTGATTTGCTGTCCAAGGCATACGTGTGGAAAAAAAAATTACCCAAGTCGGCAGGGACCACATAGGTATAATAAAAACATTTTATGCGTTATCTTTGTCAAACATATAGGTAATTCATTGAAAGTTCCATAAGTTCCACCAAACCAAAGAAATAATAAGTTTTTTAAAATGGGCGTGACAGCACAAACCATACCGACTGGCGCCACGTATGTTTTGTTATTTTTTGCGCAAGATGCGCACGGGTCCGGCTAGTTTTATATAATTTTTATTGGTCTCAGATATGTATACTAATGTTGCATTATTACATAGCAGCATTATCAACATATGCCCTGTGACCTATGAAAATGGTGCATTTTTCATGTGATAAATGAAACAAAAATAATGCAACCCTTTTGTGCTAAGAACAGAAAATGTTGCTCCTTAGTCGGGCCAGTTTTACATTAGGGGTATTCGCTATCCCTAGCAAGATAGCAAGATAGCACGGATTGCAAATATCCTAGACCAAAATATGCTACACATCGAGAGCACCCCATTGCACAGTCGTAGGAAATTTTAAGAAGCAGCTTTTCTTTTTAGCCAAAGGGACGCGTTTATCACTCACTTTTTAATAAATAAATCATTTTATTTTAGTAAATTTAATAAATACACATAAAAAATAACATTTTAAGCAAAATTCGAATGATCAAATTGAAATTGAAATTAGCAATTGGCAAATGTCAGCTGACGCAGGGTCGCAATTAATTTCCTACACTTCATAGCAAATAAATATACATATGTTTGGTGTAGCATATTTTTGAGGTCTAGCATATTTTTGTGCGCCTGTATTTTGTTGTTGTGCGTTGTAAAACTTTGCAATCCGTGCAATCCGTGCTACGTGCTAGGGTTATGCTATGGATAGCGAATACCCCTATTTTGTCTATAGAACAAACAGCCCTAAAAAATGTGTGGAATCTTTGTGGAAGAGAATAAAAAAACTTGACAGTATGAAGAAAATGCAGAATAAGTTTGACATTTTTGCCAGAATAAAAAAAGCAAAGTAAGGATTAATATTTTTGATTTAATAACACTACAAATGATTTAAAAAAAATACCAAGAAATTCAGGTTTGGGGGAGAATAGATATGGGCCTGCTGAGCTCGGAACTATTTTTTTTTTTTTTAATTTTTTGTATGGTTAGGTTTTTTTTGGTTATCACTTCATTGAAAAATTATTTTCGCGGGAGTCACAAATGGGATAATCACAAGCAGTACAGTACCTCGTTCGAAAGAAAATTAAAATTGTCGATGTACAACTTGTAGTAATTGGACATTACCTCGCTGGTCGAAATCAAAATGTTATTAACTACTTGCGATATTTGAAAAAAATTTGATTTTAAAATTAAGTTTTTGTAGGAAGTTGTAAAATTCAGGAAAGTTTTATTCTTTTAAAAATTAGCCTGCTTGATTGTGGTTATCGCATTTTTGATTTCCGAAAATAATTTTTGAGTGAAGTGATAACCAAAGAAACACCAAATTACCGTTATCTCAAAACCTAACCATACAAAACATTAAAAAAAAATAGTTCTAAGCTCAGCAGTCCCATACCTATCCTCCCCCATACCTGAATTTTTAGATATTTTTTGGCTATAAACTAGTGTAGTTAAATTTTTTTTTGTTGTGAAATACGCGTTGTAAGGAAACGTACGTTAGGTATTTTTAAAATCGTTAGAATTCTTGTGGTAAAATTCATTTGATAATTTCTATTTCCTGATTTTTGGCCATTTATTTATCAAAGGTTTTTGCAATTTCCGTCCAAGAAAAGTAAATAATCGAAGAAAATGCAAAAAAATTTCAAAAATAAAATTAGTAAAAACCAGGAAAAAGTTTAATTTTATTTGAGAATTTCACATTACGTACTAAAATAAAATACGCAGTTGTATACTCGGAATTCATCTCAAAATTTCTGCATCCGATTTTTAATTTTTTTCCGAATGTTGTATTAATTTTCAGTATTTTTCGGCAAGCTTGGAAATATTCGCTTAAACGAAGTACGTCATTAAATTCTAAAAATTTGTATTGGAAATTATCAAATGATCACAAGCTTTATTATTAATATCCTAAAAGTACCAACTGTAAAGGCAAATGTTTTGTATGTAATTTTCTTTGTTGGTTGCGTTTTTTAAAGTAACTCTTATTATTAAATAATACGCATGATTTTACGTTCCTATTTTATTTTGTTACTAATGAAATAATAAAAATGGCAATAAAAATCAATTTTTTCTTTGCACTTTAAAGTTGTAGCGTTCCTCGAAATATATACTATTTACTTTTTTCAACCCAAATGTGGGAAAATAATTAAGGTCCAAATCCCGGGACAAATCCCGGGATCCCGGGATTATAAAAACAAATCTCGAAAATCCCGGGATCGTAAAAATCGGAAAAATTGGAATCCCTAATACATACATATGTACATCGCATGCGTGCATATAACGTAGTACGTACATACATATATAAAAATTTTCAGATCGTTTGTTTCAGGATCATTTCAAACCAAAAGTTTGCAAGCTCTTAACCTGTTAGATAAAGTTATACTGAACTCAATTAAAATTATAAAGTTTTACAGCAGAGACTATTTTTGAGCAAGTTTGCCAGCCGTTTGAAAAAAAAAAATGTACATATGAGGTAAATAAAATAGTAAAATAATATTAGAAGAATATTACGAAGGGTTACTTACAGTCGAAAATATTCTTTAGGGTTACCAACTATACAAAAACTTAATTCAATTAAATAAATTGAACTCAAATTAAATCAATGGGATAATAAATTAATCAACTATAACATTATTTCTTTTTGTTGCTTGTTTTTCCCCACAGGACAGGAATGCGATGTATTGCTGAACGAAAAAAGATACCGATGATGGCACATCGCCGAAACCGGTTTATAAACAAATCAAAGTTGACAAGAGGTGACCGAAATTCGTTCCACAATACCTTATATTATATTATTATTGAAGTTCAAAAATTTTTATGCTGCCTTTTTTGGAGTTGCCACATGTTTGAAAATATTAATTTAGCTAAGTCGTGAAATTAAATAAGATATAAAAAATGAAACTAGTAAACCCTGCCACGCAATGCTTCCAATTACACTGTGCGGCAATTTTGTATTGCCATTTTAAATTTGCCTTCCCCTTAAAAATTACAGAATATACATTGGTTTGAGTCCATAAATTCTTATTAATAAAATATAAAAAGAAGGGTAAAATTAAAATTTTGAACAGTTGGCAACCCTTTTTGTAAAAATTATAATAAATGACTTATTTTCAAGCAAACCCCGTTCATTTGACCCCTCACATTTAAAAATCAAACAAACTATAGTATAAAACTGCATTTTTGAACAGGTGGCAACCCTTTTTGTAAAATTTTTTATTAAATTACTCAATATCAGGTCAAGCCTTTTCATATGGTACCAAAAATTATAAAATAAAAAAAAATAATCAGGAAAATTTAATTTTCGAACAGCTGGCAACCCTTTTCAGAAAAATTAAACCTTCCTGCACATCTACTGGTCAAGCCCTTTCATTTGACACCACATTCTCGAAAATCGGTATAACGGTGTAAAAGTTATGGTGTTTACAAAAAATCGCTTAGCGTAATATATATATAAAGATACTGAAATGATAAATGAAATACTGAAATGATCTGTTGCGAAATTATTTTCTGTCAAATTTGTTTTGGAGACAAATCGGTTTCGACACTGTTCGCTCTAAGAACTAAAAATGACACCGAGGATGGGCATATCGTCGAAAAAGACTTCTCGCAAAACCAAGCTGCACAGGAGATAACGGAAAATCTTTCACGGATCATATTCCTACCATGTGGAATAAACAAAAGGAAATAACAATGGTAAGGCTCTTAATGGGTTAATTACAGTTTATTGGTAGAGTCAGATGGAGACATTTCGGGAAAATTAGTGTTACTAGTGATTTCATACCGAAATTAAAACTTCATCCTCTTGTCCAGAAAGTATTTTTTATCGGAACCCACCAATAGAAGCATTTCGTCGGTGAACTTCGAATAAGTACTCTGAAAAAAATACCCGTAGTTAAACCAAAAACTTTCGGCTGTTGAATCTCAGTCTTTGATCCAACAGCAAAAGTATTTGTTTTTATATTACAGCAACGTTTTTGATCCAACAATTTATTCAAAAACGGGCGTTGTTGATTCAAAAACTTGCTTGCCTTTAAAAATTTTTTTGTGAGAAAATATTTTTTTGTGAGAAAACCAACAAAAAAATAATGATGGAGAGAAGATGAAGAGAAAAATCCAAAAAAAAGTTTATTTTTAGCAACAATTTTCTCCCCGTTGTTGATTTAAAGGCAAAAGTATTTGACCCAACAGTTTCCATTGTAAACAAAACTAATGAGAACAAATTTTTTTAAATTTTGTTTTTACAATGATTCAAATAATTCATGGATTCCTTTTTAGGAAATGGAAGTATAAATAGGTTACTACAATTCAATATAGGCTTGCCATAATTTTCTCACGCCGATGCCTGACTAAAGCGAAATGAAAACAGCCTAAAGTTAGAAAACCATAAAATTCATTCAAATATATTTAGCAGTTTAAAAATTACAAGTTACATATATATATATATATATATATATGTAAATTTATCACATTTAAAAAACAATTCACTTATGATAAACAAAAAACAAATTAATTAAATTAAATAAAGGTAGATACCGTTGTTTAGTTTCAAAAACACGACAAAATAATACATGGAAGGTACAAAGACAATCGTTTTTCTTAACTTTTAGTATCCCACTCATACTTTTCCGATGAAGCTGCTCTTTTTAGTAGCTGAGTGTTAGTCTTTATTTTATCGTAGAACGCTGAACAGTCCTCGACACTGTTTATTTGAATATTCAAAAGCTCTGCCAGTACAGAAAAAAAGATTTGCCAATCGCTAATAGTCGCGTTAAATTTGTTCGCGGCGACTTCTTAAGTATATTTTCATTGTATGTTGCATTAGCGATTTTTTAATAATAAAAAATGTAATTTGGTGGGAGTATTTTATAAATGTTATTTTCATTTCAGTTGAAAATCTTTTCATCATAAAAAGCAATATTGAAAAGAAAGTTTAATTCATTTCATTAAATTTAACCCAGTGTTTAAATTCTAAATATGTACATTAGGCTGCTTTTAATTTGTATGAGAAATTTAAAAGTTCATAAAAAGACTGTATCGCCCCCTCAATCTGTAGTAACATGGTCAAAGATATCACACATAAATTTTGGTCCCGATTGGTGGCGGTTAAGGCGTGGCGCATTGAGGTCAAATTTCAGAAAACTCTATGAAGGGTCAAAAAATCAAAATATTTTTTTTAATTATATAATACCCAAAATTAATACTTCTATACCCAATGATAACAAATATAAATTTTGGTTCCGATTGATGACCGTTTACTGGTGTTTCAAAGGGGTCAAAGTTCAGATTACCATATGCGACACTAAAAATGTAAGTCTTCTATGGCAATGTGAACATTGACCCCCTTAAAACACCACTAAACCGTCATCAATCGGAACCAAAATTTATATTTGTTATCCTTGGGTATAGAAGTATTAATTTTGGTTATTAGATAATTAAAAATAATATTTTGATTTTTTGACCCTTCATAGAGTTTTCTGAACTTTGACCTCAATGCGCCACGCCTTAACCGCCACCAATCGGGACCAAAATTTATGTGTAATATCCTTGACCATGTTACTACAGATTGAGGGGGCGATACAGTAAAATATCGTTAATTTGAATTTTAAACGCACTCTAATGCACATATACATTTTCTGAAAAAACTGATATTTTTTTGTCAAATATGGGCTATAAATTTGCCTTTTTATGCTTATTAATTCTATTAGATTCTTCTTTTGATGACTTATATAAATTATGTTGAAGTAAATAGCAAAAATGAAAAATAATTGAGACAATTCGAACAAACGGGGTTATATATTGCACCAGAAATTTATCTGGTTTTATTGTCCTAAAATCGTAGTTATTGCATTCGCATGTAAAATTTTTTATCTGGCACAGGATCGGCGTTAAATGAAACACGGCTAAAATAAATTACTCAAAAGCGTGTGTGAACGCACGTAATTTCGGATAGTAATTTCGGCTAATCAACGTAATTTAAAATGTAGTCTGAATGAGCTTTTATGACACGGAATAAGAGATAGAAAAAGGTTATCGATAATCGCACAAGACTTAAATTTACGCCGTGTTTACACTCGACAAGATTACATATCTAATATTCATACGGCTTTGAATAAAACGGAATAAAATTTATACGAAATATCAATGTACACAAAAAAAAATTTTCAAAATGCTTGACAAAATTCGTTAGGCGCCTGATTGCCTGACAAAGTATGTAATGCCTGACAATCAGGCCAAATGCCTGACGTATGGCAAGCCTAATTCAATATAATGTTGAATTTTCCACTATGTGATGATTGGATAGAATTTTAGGTTGATGTCATGGTTCGAATCCGGAGGAAAATATAAAATAAAGAAGAAAAATCAGAATAAGAAATAAAGATAGCAACCAGTGAATGATAAGAAGGAGAGAAGAAGGGAGAGCAAGTGGAGGCTACATATTTGCAGTTCGGACCCGGGCGGAGAGAAGATGAAGAGTAAAATGCAAACAAAAATTTATTTTTAGGTAAAAATTTTTTCCAACAATCTCCATTATTGACTTAAATAAACAACGCTCGCACCTTTGAAACAACAACGGAGCGTTGTTGGGCACATTTCAACTGCGGAAAGTAGTTGATTTAACAGCGAAAGTCTTTAGATTTACAATGTTTTTTTTTTTTCAGAGTACTATTGTGAATTCGAAGAGCTACCCAAGTCGCAAGCAAAACTAAGCAATACAAAACGAATTAAGTATAGATACATACGTATTATGTACGGATGTTCATCTCTGAGAAATTGGTTATTAATATGTAATTTTTTTAGAAACAATAAAATATAGTAATTTTTATATACTTTGGTTATTAAAAAATACATAATTTGCCGAGTTAACTCGACACTATCACAAAGAGGTTCGAACATGTAGATACATATGCAATTCGCAATATATTTTTTTGTGTGTAGAGTGACCACAATTTTAGCTGCTCAGCTCAACTTTAACACAATGTGGATGATTTCACATTGGCGCATTTGTGGCTTCCGTATGGGCCACCCGCAGTTTGTGCAGCCACGTCGGTCGAATCAATAGTCCGTCCGCATGACCGTCTGGCAAATCGTAAAAATAACTGGCGACGACAATAATTTTAATAAAAATTAATTAAAAATTCCATTTAGAGCATAAACAATAAATAAATATGTACATACATACGTATGTGCCAATGAATAGAATGCTGATTTGTATTGAAGGAGAGACGCGTGCCTCGCTGCGGCTACGAGCGCATGGATTTAGCCCCCCAATAAGAAGTGCGCGCTGGCGCTAATAAGCAGACATCATGCGTGGATATTTTATATAAATTATGTTTCTTATACTGCGTTGGGTATTGTTTTAACTCGAGTGAATATGCAAGTGTGTGTGCATATACAGTTGATAGGGAAATAATAGCATGCCAATGCATTTTGTAGTGGAGGCTAAAAGAACGTAATAAGTACTGCCGCAGTTCAGACCTGGGCATCCTGTTCCAGATGCAAATGTTTTGTCCGATACTGTACTTAAGTGCATCGAACGAGTTACATAGCCACAGTGATGGACAGAATGGTATAATTTTTAATTCATATATGTACATACTACCAGCTTTGCCACTTTGGTTACTTTTTACCAAAATTGGTTACAATTTTTTCGTTTGGTTACGTGGTTACTTTCGGCCGATTTTGGTTACCATCAAGGTCCATGTATTGAGCACACCATGCCCAACTAGAACAAATAGTCGTTGAAACGTAGCTACGACCAATGTTTTTACTTTAAAGTGTTGTGGCACTAGCCATAGGCACGTAATAGGAACGTTCTTATTACGTGTTTACGCCCAAAATGGGGAATGATTTTCGGTAACCACAACGTTCCAGAGTCGTCGCCGCAACGTGTTCGGCAACGTTCCATTGTCGTTTTAGATACGTAGTGGCGACGTGACAGCATGGTTAGTACCACTTTCAGGGAACTTAGCATATATTCTTCCCTTTTTAACTTATGGTTTGCTGCATCTTTCAACTTATTTGCTTATTTTATATTTGTTTCATTTTATATTCAGATACATGTATGTATGTGAAACTTGTCCATTATTTAATTTGGAAACTAAAATGGCAACATAATAAATTCGTATTAATAATAATGATAATGAAAGGAATGGTTTTGCGACAATTTGCATGAAAAAACTAAGGCGAATGAAAATCTATTGTGAAATATGGTGAGATAGGTTTAAAATTTTCACGCGCCATTCGAATTTTAATTTTTATGAAAATTTTTATTTTATTGACGTCCACCAGAATGCAAAAAAATCGCATACCTAGATGCCAAAACACTGTTTAGTGGTTCTTTGGTACTTAAAAATAAATATTATTTATTAACCTAGTAATTTCGGTTCATAAATTATAATAATATGGCATTTTTCAATTTATTAATTCAGTGACTGTGTCATATTTACAAACAAATATGGCGGATTTTATAACAAATAACTTTGTAGTCGTATTAACCAAAAATCACGACCTCAAAGTTACTAAAACTTGACGATAGTGACGACTACTGGAAATATGTAACTTCAAAGTTATATTTCCCATAAAGTAACAAATGCCACTATAACGTGACTTCAAAGTAGCGGAAAAGTTATGACTACCTAATTGGAACTTGCTTATATCAACCCTGTGCTTATATTTTTCAAACACGGTTGTCACGCACCTCGCAAAAAATCCAGAATAAAATACCAACAGGTTCAAAATGCAGTCATTGATTTAAAAACCAATATGCGTAGCATTGTAAATTTATTGGTATACTTTTGATTGTAAATATTTATGTACAATCAACAATAATTATCTCTCGTATAGGTGGGCAAACTTTTTCACTCATACTTTTTTTTTATTAATTTTAAGGTTAATGCAATGTGGCGTTCGGTCGGTCGCGCTTCTGACAAGTGAGTAGAAATGTATGGAAATATATGAAGCAAATCGCATTGTGACCTCAAGCGTTTGATCGTAAAATTTTTGTAATATCGTATGTTCATTGCAACCCTGTATAACGCCTGAGTTGAACATTTCTCTACTAAGTCGGGCGTTTGACATTAAGTAATTAAAATTGTTTTTTTTTTTATGAAAAATTTTGAAATTTATGAAAAAATTAAAAAAAATATATTAGTGGCAGTGAACATGTTTACAATCCAACATCTAATACATCAACGCGCGACCGACCTAACGCCAAATTGCGATTCCGGCATAAATCTGAAAATTTTAAAATACGATTTTTTTTTTCCAAAATGCTTGCACGTATTTTGGTACTTAAACAAATTTCAAAAAATCCCACAAAAGTTGGTAAAGTTTGTATATCTCCCTCAAATCTCAATTTGATACGATGACAAAACTACCATATAAAAATTTATAGAAAACTCGGGATCAAATTGTACAGTAGAAGTATTATTTTAATAAAAAAAAAATGTAATAATGGATGTCAAAAATAAATTTCTTGACAACAAAATGAGAGCATACCGTTATTCTCTTGAAAAAGCGGTTTTTAAGCTTTAATTTTTAATGTAAATAATCAAGAACTTTGAAATTTCCCTTATAGTGCTATCGGCTAGTAAAATGTTTTTCACCCCATATCTGGCAAACATTTACTCGTCGTGTTCTTTTCTACCGATTCACACACGGCCTTAGTAAGAATTTTAATAGCGCATTTGAAAGTTACGAAATTACCAACGGCGAAAAAATTACCTACTTTGGACGTTAATTGCAGTGTGGCAATCGCGATTAAACAGACGCCATTACGAGACCAATTTCGTTTGTAATACTCGCCACTAGATAGAATTTTTTACTTCGTGGTGAGCTTAAGAAGTAACATGCACTTTGTAGTAGCCGTTGGCAATTACGTGGTGATCTATAGGTAATGGATACCTTATTATCACCACCGAATATTACCTACAAGTTTCGTGACATTAAGCGGGCAATTAACGTCCCAAAAACGTAACCGAAACTATTACTGTTGCTATAAAGTAGCTGGCACTTTAAAGTTGCATTTAAGTAACATGAATTTGTCGCCGCTACCATTATTTGCCACGTATACGTTTTAAAAACTTCGAGGTACTTTTACTAGTAACCACGACGTTTCTACTACCGGTAATGTCACTAAAAATCCACTTAACTTTAAAGTAACAATTATAGGTAGAAATTACAACGGAGCGACTGGGAATTTGTCAAACAAAGTTAATTTCTCACCGAAGTCGTACATTTAGTGAATGCTCCGTAATTGCTACACACCTAAGGTTCCCGTATCCGTCATTGTTACTTAGGTGCTAGTTGGGTGGTTACATTCAATTTTTAGGAATACGCTTTTAATTTTTCCAAATCATAAAATATTTGTTATCCAAATTGTTTTGTTGTATTTTTTTTATTATCAAATTCCAAATAATCTATTTGTTGGGGGTAAATGGAAAAACAACTATTTCCAGCGAATGTTGAATGTAAAGCAGTTTCAGGAAAATGAATAGGGCAAAAGTGGGAAAAATTCAACAGCTTTCACAGAGTCTCAGTGGTCGAACGTGTAAAAGCGTTCGGCTGAAGATGGAACGTATCACGGGTTCGATCCTCGTGAGGAGCATCCACTGCCGAAAAGGGTGCTAATGATCGAAAATGGTTTTTCGTGAAATAGCTTTACTCAACCTTCGCTGGAAATAGTTGTTGAAATTTTTCCATTTATCCGCAACAATAAAAAATTAAATTAAATAATTTTCGTGCTATGCACTAAAAAGCTTTTAAGTCCAAATAATTTATTTGACAGGAGCCAGCGACCACATTAGAAATAAATCTATTCTGGCGTATTTTCGTCGAGTGATTTTCGTCAGCTTTTTGGCTCTGTTCATTCTCATACCTGGCTGTGTTTTTAAATGTTGATAGAACGCTGCTACGGGCGATATTTCGCTCGACGTTGGATCTGTTGAAGGCTTAAAGATGTAATAAAATTGATATATTTTAGTTTTTGTTAACCGTATATATTGTTTTGCTTCCAATTAAATAGCCCTAACGTTAATGGGACATATGGCTATATTATTAATTTATTTTGGTTACTTGTTTCTAGTTTTGGTTACTTTTATTTTGTATTTTGGTAAATTTAAAATTTTTTAAGTGGCAACGCTGCATACTACATATATTGTTATATTGGAGACAGTCCTAAAGCTTAGTCTTTAAAGTGAATTTGACTAGAGTGCAATAAAATGTTGAATGGTGTAGACACTTACATTGCACGTACATACATATTCACGTATATATACATATGTACATAGTATGTATGTTTATTAACATATGTATGTACATGTTTGTTTGCTTGTTTTTTTCTTGCATTTGTTTTCAATAAATCATAAATTGCCGCCGACTTTGTGTTGCTGCTTGCCGTCTTGACAACTTGCCACTACGTGCTGCAACCCCCAGACGCAACTTTCTTAAACACGCGCTAGGAACAATACGCTTTGCTCATACCCACAGGCGCTCGCATGAGCTGCAATGCCTCTCAAGCACATTCGACTCGTTCACTGAAGCATTTCTTTTAAGTTTACAGAATTTATCGCTTTTTTTTGTACCTACATATGCATTTCAAAAATATGCATGCTTTTTCAAATTAAAATATTTGGAAATTTCTCCTTACAAATTATACATACTCGTATAGTGGGTGAGAGTGAAAATGGTACTAACTGCTAATTCTCTAACTTTTCTCTAATCAAGAGCGAAAACTACACAAGAATTCGAAACTGTTTTGAGAAAAAGCCACAAATCAATGAAACTCGATAAAATGTGAATACGGAAAATTTCAATTGAAAGTACTTGCAAATTCCCATTGAACCTCATTAGATTGTGATTGGATAATTATGAAATTTTTTTTTTGAGAACGCTAAAATTCTTCATTGTTTATCGAGTCGTTCCAGTGTCAGCAACCGTACAATAATTAATGTACACGTACAATAATTTCATGACTCAATCCTACGCGTACAATGTCGATAAAAGTACAATAATTTCAACGATACTCATTTTATAAAAAATATTATAAGATTCAAGTACTGTACCACAGAAATTAAGTTTATTATTCACATCACTGATTTAAAATTCTTGTAACTCTGGCAACTCCCCATATGTTTTTATTCTTGAGTGTTTGTTGCATTTTTCTCTTTTTGCTTTTTCCAAGATATTTGAAATAATACAAATATGTACCTTTTATTTATTAAAACTAATATTAATATCAATGCCAAAAATTAAATTAAATATTTCATTTTGAAGTAAGAATTAGGAAACGCAAGAAGCGTAGGTTATACTATGTTCATGCTGAGCCTGCATTTAGCATTTCGGAGACATTTTCGCATTTAGCCTAAAATACAACATTGAATGTTACATTTATCCATACAAAATTCTCTACCGAAATGCAAATGCGACTTCAATTCTGCATTTTGAACGTAAATGCTAAACACAACCCTGCAATCTTCGAAAAGATTTGCCATTCGAATTGAAGAGAGTGGCAACACTCTGGCAATACATGAACGAAATACCTACAAGATTACGAATATAGAGCAGCAATGGGCACACGAGCTCCCATGATGACGTCGCTCTACATGTAATTAACGAAAGTAAACAAAACAAAGAGATCAAATTGATACCAAAGCGGTTGGTACATTTGGTTTGTAAAATTAGTGTATATATCATTATAAATTCTTGTTATATTTTTTTAATTAGTCAACACAAAAAAAACCTCAACACCTGATATACCTACGTAATCTGTGTTATTAGATCAGTTTGTTTCGAACTTCTCAAATGCGTATTTACAAAATGCGGCAGCTTTTCGAAAAGCTATCTTCGAACAAAATGTTGCATTTCAAATCCAGCATGAACATGGTATTAGGCGTAATTTTGAAATGTACAATAATTTTGTTTAAAATACAATAATTTAACGGCTCTGGTACAATAACTTTTCTTCTCCGAGTTGCCAGCCCTGAGTCGTTCTCTAATGTTCGAGATTTGAGTAAAGGACTAGTTCTCGAGTCATTATGTAATCAGTATCTAATTTCAGTGTTTGTCGAGTTTAGATCGACCCCTTCAAAATCACAATTTTATAATCTTTGCATATCAAAAAGAAAGTATTTCTACCTTGATTTTTTAAGCTTTTCAGTTGATCTCACGGTTAAGAAAATCAATGAAATTGGAGAAAATGACACTGTTTCATTTGTGCACGAAGTAAGTGTTTATGCATATAAAATCTCCAAATTTATGATGCATTGCTAATCTCAAAGAATCAAGAAAAAAAAAATATACGAAACAACAAAAAATCAAAGGGCAGGGGATTTGTTTGCCTTCTTGCTTTGCTTTTATGACTTTTTGAAGTGCCCCAAAATGACTTTTTTTTAAAGGGTAAAGTTAATTAAAGGCATATAAGTAATCATAAACATACGAAAGGCGACGAGTAAATCAATAAAAATTATAAGCGAATTAGTCATTTTTTTTATTTGATAAATTATACGTGTGTTACAAGAATTTCGAAGGCTTAAGAGATAGTTTCTAAAATTAATAGAATTTGTCACTTAATTGCGCGCATTGTGATTTGTTTTGCTTTTGCGGTCCCAAAACTACAAGACAAAATGAGACTGTTCCTCTTAGCACTGTTCCTCTAAACACTCCGGTCAAGTATGATTGCCATTCGATTGGCCCCATCATAAAAGGCGGAGAGAAAATATGAAGAGACTTTTCCATACTTTTTGGTTGCTTGTTTTTCCGACAGGGTAGGAATATGATGTATTGTGGAACGATCTTCCGTCATCCCTTGTCAAGTTTGGTTTGGAGACAAACCGGTTTCGGCTAATATGCGCCATCTTCGAGAACGAAAAAAGACACTGAGAAAATAATGATTAAAAATCAATTTTTTTATAAAAATCGAAAAAATAAAAGTTAATGCACCTAGAGGTAGTCTGCGTTACGGTGATTACATCTGTGTATTTCTTTTGCGTTTAGCATTTCTCCTTCAGTATGATTTTTTTAGTCAAAATTTAAAAAATAACGATTATTTGCAATCCCTGACTGTAACCCTAAACCAAGGAAATCAATGCAAAAGTTTGATTTTTTGCTTAATTTGAGTAGGTAATATTACAGCATACATATATTTTTAATGAAATGTTCCCTCTACGTCAAACCGAGTTTGAATCGCCAGTTACAGTTATCAAGCGCGTGATACGGAAAAATTGCGAAACTAAATAAAAGTAAGTAAGTAATTGAATCTATGCATCGTCTCTGGGGAATCTCATGTAATGCGGTCCAAAACGCATGAATTCAAATTGAGGGTAAATGATGCAGCTCACTGTTTTTCTAGAAAATATATTAAATAAAAGTATAATAAAGGAAATTGCCGTTTTGAGCATACCAAAGGCCAACAAACCAACTGTTTTGCAACTCACCCCTAAAGCCAAAATGCCAAGAAATATGTACATAAAAATAGTGTTGAAAGGAAATGTGCTGAACGCACGTGCCAGCAGTCTCGGTCAAAATTGGCTGATTTGTTGGTTCAATGTTTCGTGGTAGAGATAATGAATGTACTAGAATTTGTGGAAATTACATATTGTGTACACATGTATAGATGTGTTTTTGGGATAAGATTACATAAATGCATGTTTTTTCTGTTTTTGTTTTTCTGAAACGCTTGGAAACATCATATGATACGTATGCAATATTCGATACGGTAGGCATATCTGAAGCGTAACATTTGAAGGGCAAGATGCGGCACTAAAAGTGGGGAGAAACTTGAACTCTAAAGCATGTAACTCAATATTTATCATATTTGAAAAAATTCGTTCAGTGGAACATAAGTAAGCATCTATGTATGTAGGTATGTACATTTACTTAACAGTAATTTTATATTTATTGGGAATATGCCACTTCGTCATCAGAGTTGCATTTGCAAAATTGTACTAAATTTAGTGTTTAGTTTATTCATAACTGACTATTAATAAATTGAGTTGTTTGTATGGTAAATATAGCGCAATTGTGACTTTTAATTGCTGAAAGGTTCTTAGTGGTCTGTTTTGTCTGGTCCAGGCGCCAGTGACAAAAACATCAAAGAGTTTTCGCAGGGCTTATTTTTTCATAATCGGTTGCAATTTAGTAGCGGAATGTTACTCTAAAGTCAGCAGTCCCAGTTCCGGTACACCTGACGTGGGAAGGGGTTGAAAGTTGTGAAATTTCGGACGTCCATCAAAAAGTTTTCGCGAAGCTCAAAATTTGTAGACAGTTAGCGGAATAACATAAAACAAGAAGCCGACAGTCAGACAGTCATATTAAGCCCAGGTTTGAACATAATATAAGTCTGGTATAAATACTTATAATAAGATGGGTATTATCATTTTGTGGCTGTCCAAAGGACGAACTCCACAGAGGCAAACCTAAAGATTATTTTTCTGTAAATCTGTCACTAAAAGTTTTAGAAACGTCAATAGTTTGCCTACCGGATGAGTTTTATAAATTGATAAGTGTACCTACTCAGCTTGTTAAGTTACTTTAAATTAACTTGATATCTTAATTGTGCTAAATTGACATCAATCAAAATTTACGATTATTATGATGCAAAAAAAAAAAATACAAAGAACAAAAACAAAATGAAGACATGAACTAAAAAAAAAGACTAGTAGCAGAAAATACAAAGTTATAATTGATTTAATTAAAGTGAACTAAATTAAAGCAAAGTCCAGTATATGTTTGCACAAAAAAGGCACGTAAGAAGAAGCTCAGCACGATTGTAAACTATGAGAAAAATTAAAATGACTACAAGACCATAAAAAAAACAACAACAAGAAAAACATGCTTGTTGCGCAACACAAAACTTGAGACAAAGACAAAAACATGAGTACTTGAATTTAAATCAATCAACTAGATCAGCAGACAGACAAAAAGACACATGGACAAACGGATAGACAATAGAACGGACAAAACTGATAAAAGAGCAGAGGAACTCAAGAGTAGACAATTTTCAGTTAACAAACCAAGTACTAAACACTTGAACACATGTTGAGCAAGAAGATGCTTCATATGTACTAGAAACACTTGACATACGATTGCGAAATCGTAAAGGAAAAAAAAAAATAAATTGATGATACAAAAACCAAGAGGCCGCAATAAGTGGAAGTACAACAGTAACATAAAAAAACATAAGGAAATAAGTTTTGCAAAATTCGAACGGAAGCAACAGTTTGAGATGAGCATTACACTGATTGAAGGCAAATGAGAGAGTATCATCGATAGACTCGCCGCGCATTTTCCGCATCGCATAATGAAATTGATGTTGATAATGATGGCATGAAGTGGCTGACTGAACACTAAAGGAGGGCAGAGCGACGAATTGCGACAAACATATATAACGCATATATTTTTAAAAGCATACAAGTAGCATAAGAATAAACAAGCCATATCTAGTCAAGTCAGAAGCACCTAGAAGATGATGAACATATGCAATTATTTAAAAAACATTTTTTACAGAATTTTGAAGAAGAAAAAAAAAAGAGATCTGCGGCATAATGAGTTCTGTTCAAGTGGGCGATTGCTGCTTGTAAACGTTGACGCTGAAATATTGTAATCTTAAGTGCCAGCGACATTTTGACATGAGATGATGACAAATGTTCTCCCTTAAGCGGCAAATCTAGAAATGATATAATAATTTAATTTTAACGAATATGAGTGAATATGAAAGGCTGCTGATATTTTTGGAGGGGTTCCTCATGTTCTATTTAAGTATAGCAAAAGTTTATTTTCACTAATAAAATAGAACATAGTATATGCGTTAAGAAAACGACAGATCAGTATTTACGTACCTCTACAGTTTAGGTTGATATTTGAGATATGACAAATTTTGACTAGATACATACAAATACCTAAGTCGGAAACGAGGATACAACAGTGCAAGAATTGCTGTATTTCTGCACTACCGAGGGTGCATTACAAAAGCAATCATGGCTTTTCCGAGGCGGCAATAAATGCTTTCCCGCTGTTGATGAAAAAATATATATTTTCGGGTTGAAGTGGAAGCTTTTTAGCTCATATTCAAAACTTAACTTGTATCTAGTTCCATACTTCTCCGTGGACCTCAAACAATAAACTTCGGTCCATCAGTTTAGAAATGCAGTACTTTATTCCGCTCAGGATTAGTTATTTCGTACTGTTCGAAATCGCAAGCCCAACGGATCGAGGTCTTAGAAAACTACTTGAAAAGAACGGGAAAGTTTACTTTCTTCGTAAGATTTTTTTTTTAAACAACTTAGTTTCTCTCAATGATATCGTTGACGAGCTGTGTAAAAATACTTTCCAAGGTTCTCTTAGTAATTCACTTAGTATCCAAAAACGCTATTGAAAAATTTATGAAACTCAATTTAAGTTATACCATGTCTCCACATAACATGTTTCGTTCTTTTTTTCTGCGCTCGCTCTCTCAATCTTGTTTCGACCTCAAAACGAGTGCCGAAACTCGCCAATTTCCATACAAATTTCTGGGTGCGAGTGAAGATTGAAACTCTTGTTCAGCGTTGCCATTCTAGCTTTTTTCAAGCTAGATTTAGCTTTTTTTCTTGTCTTCTAGCTGCAAAAATTCTGATTTAGCTTTGGCTTTTTTTTTAGCTTTTTTATTTGCTAAAACTCCCCAAAAAATGAGCGCTGCTCACTGCTCATATACATTCATACAGTCATTATAGTTACCATTATTTGAATGTAAAACATTTTTTTTAACATTTCGTTATTTTTATTGACTTTGAAGTACAAATTTACATATATGTAGTATATGAAAATAAATAACTTATGCCGGCTCCACTAAACACGTCGGTTCTTCAGATAAGCTGACTTCTTGTTCTTCTTCGACAGCTATCCAATTTGTTTACTTCTGCATATTCTATACATGCATTCGCGTTTAAAATTCGTCAAATTCTTCATTCTCTGAGTTTATCCATCATTCGCACGTGAGCTGAATGTCAAATTATTTCGTCTTCCTTACAGTTTTGACTTCTCGGTCACGAGAGTTTGACATTCAGCGCACGGCGTGTATGTGTATATGTATCTTGAACCGACCTGTTAAATTGACCTTGAATTTATGTGTGTTTTGAAAACACATTAGGCGAGTTCCCCTGGCTGTGATCCAGATCCGCATAACAATTTTGCATGCAAATGGAACAACAATTTTGTTATCCTGGTGTTTATCTGGATCCATTTCGGGTCCGTATAGATTGTAATAGATTTTTTTGATCCATATAAACATCAGGATAAAAAAATTGTTGTTGCAGCTGCTTGCAAATTTTTTGTCCGGATTACTGCCCCGGGAGATCACCTATTAATAAAGCATTGAAATACGCAGTAGGACTTGGTATCATCGTTTTATTAATCCGGGAGTACTGGTCAATAGATACTCCATTACTCCCTGTACCTCTTGTATAAGTATACAATTTTGTATACTCGCTTTTAACATTGTATGTCCTAGGAAGGGAAGTAATAAACACAAACAAAATAAAACAAAACTGAAAAAAATTTTGAGATATTGCCCGGAAAGGATATCAAACAGAGTACTTTTCTGCTCTCGCTTGGGGAGATCTCGCTCCAAGTTCTACTGGGTAATTTCGTAATTTTTTTAGCTTCTTTTTTTAGCTTTACATTTTTTTTGATGTGTTTAACAATTTTTTTTAGCTTTTTCTAGCTTTTTTTTTTGATAATCTAGCTAGAACTTTGGAAAAGTTCTGGCAACACTGCTCTTGTTTCGTTGTCAATCCTCTTGCCAAACGCGATGATATCGCTACCTTCTCTAATTTTGTATCGAAAATCTATCGAAATCTCACACAGACCAAAACGAAACGCAAAAATAAGCATACATACAAGCATTTAAGAAGAACATGGAAGAGAAATGTTAAACTGAATAACGATCAGCTACGTGGGGACGGGTTATTTAGCGAGATGTTTCCCTAGATGTTTTGCTGGCGAATCAAGTTATGTGGAGACGGGCTTTAAACTCATTTAAGTAAAATGATTATCCATTATCCAAAAAAAAACCAAATATTAGGGGATCACAAAATACAAAATGTGTGATCCCAACACAACATAAATGACACCTTCAAAAATATTTAGCATCATCAGCAACAGCTCCAGCAGCTTGCTCTGCCTTCAAAAATTGACATCATCAACACCAACCAGAAAAGTGACAACAAAAATAAAACAAAAAGATTTACCGAAAAGCACATTCATAAAGCAACAACAGATCAGTGATGCATAATACAACATACAGCTGTTGCACATACCGACGCACTTAAGGCACTCCATCAGCAGCAACAATGCACAACAACAACAACACTAAAGCATTTCTACTTTAAATAATGTGAATTTTAGGCATCATCTGCTGGCTGTACGGCTGGAGGATTGAAGGGCAGACTGGGTAATATTTTGAATATTGTCACTTCACACAATGCAAAACAAATTGTAGCCACACCGCCCTTTAGCCCCGAATTGTAGTTTGTCATTCATTGCTGAGCGCTGAGCAGACAAGGCAACGCGAAGAAAGACAAGCATTTCCTCGGTTTCACGCACGTACAAATATCAAATATTTGAAAGCTTTGGCTGTTGTTTTATGATATTTTTGGTCGTACATATTTGAGGCGAAGTAGAGCGTTCACAAGTTTAATGTAGGATTACAAACATACTGTACATATATACATATTTGTATATACCAGGGTTGGGCAAGCTGCATTCAATTTTGATTGCATTCAGCCTTGCAGCCACCAATCAATGATGAGTGGTAGTGCAAAATTGATTTGCATTACCATTCAGTAGTGAATGGGAATGAAAATGTGGTTTGCATTACCATTCAGTAGTGAATGGGAATGCAAATGTGGCTTGCACTACCATTCAGTAGTGAATGGGAATGCAAATGTGGCTTGCACTACCATTCAATAGTGAATGCGAATGCAAAGGTGAATGCATTCCCATTCATTGCATTCCCACTGCAAATGTGATTTGGACTATTAATTAATAAAAATAGGTAAAAAAAACTTTTTAAGTTAAACGGTTTTATGTTATACATACATTGCAATGTTTAAGATAAATGTACTAAAAACCAAAAAATAATAAAATAGATACAGTCGTGGGAATTATAAACATTTGCATAGACTAGACTAAAATAAAACCGGGGGGCACGTCAATTGTCTACAAATTATCGACTTAATGTGCGATAGAAGAATCGTTTAATTCGTCGTTAGGCAGTTGGCCCGCAGACGGTGAGGAAATTACTTACTATTTTCTTGCTCATGGAAATTCCAATAGTTATACACTCCATGTTAATAAAAGAGATGTTTCAACTAGTTTATCGTTGGACATTCACACGAGGAATCGTTTCACTGCTCGTAGTTTGTCTTTAACCGACAAAACATATGATAAAAGTACTACTCGCTCACCACTATGAAACCCTAAAACTCGCTTATAATCGAGCTTGCTAGCTTTTTTCCACATTCTAGCCCTACTTATCACACGTCCATCGTTGTCGGTTGAACAACTGCCTAATTATACTCGTAGTGTAACATTACAAACCAAACATTTTTATCAACGATTGTAGACAATTGACGTGCCCCACGGTTTTATTTTATTCTAGTCTATGCAAATGTTTATAATTCCCACGACTGTATCTATTTTATTATTTTTTGGTTTTTAGTACATTTATCTTAAACATTGCAATGTATGTATAACATAAAACCGTTTAACTTAAAAAGTTTTTTTTACCTATTTTTATTTTCTAGTTTTTAGTTTTTATTTCGCATTCTGTTTAATTCATTTAGTGCTTCATTATTGCAAGGTTTCTTGCCCGTTAGTTTATTGCAGTCCAACGCCTCTATACGTAGTCCCTGCAAAGTTCTTACCCTACTAAGAGCCACGTAGGCTTGACCTTCTTCAAACAGTTAATTAGGATTTTCAGTTTTAATTACCCCGATCTCAGCTCCACCTAGCGGAATTTTTTTTTAAGAAAATATTTCTTTTCAAGGTAGTAATACATGTTCCGAATTTCAGCCAAATCGGACCATAAATGCGATTTTTGTAAATATAGCGACCCACGCGCCACCTAGCGGAATTTTTTTTTAAAGAAAATATTTCTTTACAAGGTAGTAATACATGTTCCGAATTTCAGCCAAATCGGACCATAAATGCGATTTTTGTAAATATAGCGACCCACGCGCCACCTAGCGGAATTTTTTTTTAAGAAAATATTTCTTTTCAAGGTAGTAATACATGTTCCGAATTTCAGCCAAATCGGACCATAAATGCGATTTTTGTAAATATAGCGACCCACGCGCCACCTAGCGGAATTTTTTTTTTAAGAAAATATTTATTTTCAAGGTAGTAATACATGTTCCGAATTTCAGCCAAATCGGACCATAAATGCGATTTTTGTAAATATAGCGACCCACGCGCCACCTAGCGGAATTTTTTTTTTAAGAAAATATTTCTTTTCAAGGTAGTAATACATGTTCCTAATTTCAGCCAAATAGGACCATAAATGCGATTTTTGTAAATATAGCGACCCACGCGCCACCTATCGGAATTTTTTTTTCATAATATTGCATTGTCATCGGGGTTATACATGCGTGCAAAATTTCAGATTAATCGGTTGACAGGAAGAGGGTGAAATTTGAATTACTAAATTTGACCCAAGAATAAAGAATAAATAATAAAACAAACGGGGTGAGCTAAATAAAACCGTTTAAAAATGAGTGCGAGTGATTTGGACAACCATTCATCATTTAATAGCAGTTAAAACCTGTGACCATAGTTAAGGTATTAAGTGGCTAATCTATTTATTAACGGAAAGGAAGTTTATGGGATATTATAAATATGGAATTAGGCTTAGCAAAGTAAAGGGAAACCAACACGGCATGGTAATATGTACATGTGTTCTATGTTATACCTGTAAGTAAAAGTATTTCTTTCAACTTCTGAGGTTATAATTACACAGTTCAACAAATTTACAAAAATTTTACTCAACACGAACAAACGCTAGTTATTATGAAAGAGGATGCCTCTCAGACCAACTTTTCCGAATAGAGTACTAGTCCAGTGCAAATCACATTTGCAGTGGGAATGCAATGAATGGGAATGCATTCACCTTTGCATTCGCATTCACTATTGAATGGTAGTGCAAATCACATTTGCATTACCATTCACTACTGAATGGTAATGCAAACCACATTTGCATTCCCATTCACTACTGAATGGTAATGCGAACCACATTTGCATTCCCATTCACTACTGAATGGTAATGCAAACCACATTTTCATTTCCATTCACTACTGAATGGTAATGCAAACCAAATTTGCATTCCCATTCCCTACTGAATGGTAATGCAAACCAATTTTGCACTACCATTCACTATTGAATGGTAATGCACTTTGAATGGTAATGCAAAAATGCCCATCCTTGGTATATACATTGCTTGCCAGTAGCGCAGCTAAAAATTTTATTCCCAAAGGGAGCTGAGGTTAGGTTAGACTGACTGGCCACTAATAGCCTCACATAGACTGAGTGAGTCCGTAGTGTTACCAGAAAATTCATTGAACATGAACACCTCTACATTAAAAGCCTGCACTCAAACTGGAGAGCAACCCCGTCGCTTTGGCAAATACCAAGAGTTTACTTATCTCGAGATAACTGAATACAACTTTCCGTAGTAAGCGAAGACTTAGCCTGGAAAACGCAGGACAGCAGCAGAAAACTTGCTACACACTCTCTCCTGCAATCCGCATGCCCTGCATTCACTTTCATCAACTAGTTCCATTTTGTACACATACGATGCTAAAACGCAGTGTCCTGTGAGGACCCCAATTATAAGTCTGCATCCTTATCTTTTCAGCGATAGCAACCATTTCATTAGCTTCGGATCGTACGATTTACACATAATTTTGTAGACGCTACGGCCCTGCGATTGTTTCCACGTCTTATCAGCCTGGTCCATCATATATATAAGTATGTATATTACCCATCTTAATTTAACTCAGTGGCTTCAGAACGTCCATGAAATGTTCCGCTTCGAGACCTGCACCCTTCTTTGCCAGTTCATCAGCTTTCTCATTACCTTCTATTCCCTTGTGGCCTAGGTGCAGTACATATGGACATTATTATCCCTACATATTACTCTTAAGGCTTCCTTACAGAGTTCGCTACACACTGGGATGAGGTGCTATGCGACAATATCGACTTTATGGCCGCCTGACTAATAATACTTTCCCTTCGTAAGGGATAACAGACGATCATCTCTGCTGCCCTCCTCACAGCTAACAGCTGAGTAGTTAAGAGGGAGAGGTTGGAAAAAGGCACTTCGGTTTTGCTACAACTGTTTTTCAGTTTAAATTCAGAAACTAATAACACTACTCGACACCAAAAATCACCAAGAATAAAATAATACTTTTCTAAAGCGAAATTTTACGCTGATTCCGAATATCATCTCTATTTTTTTGTGGCAGACCCAGTTTTTGAGATATTGGTAAAAATGTGGAAAAAGCCATATATGCAAGACATTGCATCACATAAGTGCATCAAAAAGTTTTATTAGACATCGTGGCGATTTGACATCTAGGAAGTGCTGGTAGAGAGAGCTCCAAAAAACATTTTTTGCCTTCTTACTCCAAAATTGATCAAGTAGTTTGGTTACAATGGCAAAAATAATGAAAAAAATTTGAAAAAAAATCGAACTTTTTTAAAGAAATTTCAGATTCTACTGTCCTAAAATCAGAAAAATTGTATGGGGGACAAAAAATACTTATACTCCTATCCTATGGAGAATTTAATTGTGAACATTTTAAGACTAATTGTACAATAATCGGATTTACCATTTTTTATATTTACCTATTTTTATTGAAAGACCTTAACCAAAAATTTTCCGGAAGAGTAAAATTTCAACAACAAAATTGGGTTTATTCATTAAACTTTATTAAGGAGTTATACTTAAGATTATTTCATTTCATTTATTACGTGTTTTTAAGCGCACAATATCTCTCAAAACAGCGATTAATAGGAAAAAAAAATTAATTGAATAAAAAAATATATACATTCCGCGATTTTAAAGAGATAAATAATGAGCGTTGTGAGTAAGTACTTTTGACTACTCTTTTGTGATTTTCTGCATTTGTTACACGTATGATTGTCCAAAAAATAGTCTCCCATCATATCCTCGTACCTAGACCCTTGATATCGCCATTCAAAAACTATTAAGTCCTGATAAAATCTCTATCTTTAAAAATTTTATATATTTTTTTTCAAATTTCTTTCATTTGTTTTGCCATTGTAACCAAACTACTTGACCAATTTTGGAGTGGGAAGGCAAAAAATGTTTGTTGGAGCTTCCTCTACCTGCACTTCCTAGATGTCAAATCGCTACGATGTCTAATAAAACTTTTTGATGCACTTATGTGATGCAAGGTCTTGCATATATGGCTTTTTCCACATTTTTACCAATATCTCAAAAACTGGGTCTGCCACAAAAAAATGGAGATGATATTCGGAATCACCGTAAAATTTCGCTTTATAAAAGTATTATTTCATTTTTGGTGGTTAAAGTTGATCAAAATTTGTCGAGTAGTGTAATTGAAGTACCGAAAACTACGTTTCAAATTCAATATTTCCATTTTAAATTCCTCATCCTCAAAACGGTAGCACAAGGAGCGACTTAACCCCATTTCGCAGCCTCCAAAGCTACACCAGCCGTTTGGCTTGCATCGCGCCCTCATGTCTACTGCATACATACATACATATGTAAGAGTCTGACTATTTGTACATACATATGTGTGAAGTAATTAATATTGATCGATCAGAAATTGAATGGTGTCTTTGAAAAGACATTAAAGTGCATAGGTTTTGCTGTTGTTGTTGTTGCTGCTATTGTTTACATTTGCGTGTCAAGCCAAAACAAAATGCAGTTGAAACAATTTTATGGCTGCTCGTTTGCTTTTTTCTTGCCCTTAATGCCTTATCTTTATACGTATGTATGCACTTACAAAAGTGGCTCAGCATGAGATAATGAAATTGGAGCTCGATTGAGTATTTTTGTGGTTCATCGAGTGCATGAATAATTATTTGGTATTCTTTGGTAAATAAAAACCAAAATTTTAATTGTAGCAATCTATGGTTTATATGTATGCGGATTGGACAAAGGAAGATTAGAAAATTGTGCACAAATTAAATTAGATTTTATGAGCTGGTAAATTGTAAATTGCTTACGTTACCTTAGTATTATCACAAAGGTTTACTTGACATAAATACAACCATATAAAAACATTAATTTGTATGTCTTTATCCAGACAACCAGAGTCAGGTCAATGCATTTTTGAGCTCGTCCCTGCCAACAACCTTAGCGGCCCAGTGGCTTTGCCTTACATCTTGCGTTCCCTAGTCTTAATGCTGCAGTTTATGCAACTCACAGCACACCTCTCTCTGTGCTTCGTCGAACGTGACACAAAATAAAGTAAGCAATTTTATTACAAGTCATGTATATATGTCATGCTTTTTCCTCTTGCCTCCTTGAAATTCATTCATCAGTCACGGAGCTCCTCCTTCCTTTCACCTCTCTGTTACCAATTACATTGAAGCTCTTAATTAAATAAGCCTGCTCATCCGTTTTATTCAGTTGTCCCAGAAAATTTGCAAAATTGTATGCCGCAGCAGTGCTAAAGTCTTTTTATGTGCTTGCCGCAAATTAAATGCCTCAATGAATATTAAGTCCAGTGATATGGTAGAGGAGTTGAGGGGGCGGGTAGTCTCTCGAATGAGTTGAAAAATCCTCAATCTTCGCTAAGTAAATACAAGGTGTAATTAAATACAAATCGATATGTGTGGTGGAGTTCTTGCTAGGATGGGATCATTGTTCATGATAGACGAAGCACGTGAATACCCCAGCGGGTTAGGGGGCCTAGAATATACCCGTGGTAAGCAATGCCTGTCGTAAGAGGCGACTAAAATCCACCGACCTAGAAGGTTGATTATGGCCAAAAAAAAAACCTTCGCACGACAGTTGGGCTAGTTTCAGAAGGGACTAGTACCCGAACGTACCGGATTTATCCGGCAAAGGACTGTCACATCCCCTACACTCCCCAAAACCTTCGGGGAGTGTCTTGGTTGCTACAACAACAACAACAACAACAACAACAACAACAATACCGTTTGGGATTAACAATTAATTAAATATATCTCTTTAATGCGACTTTTTGATGTAGGAAATCCATGGCAAAAAATCAGATCTTAGAAGCTCTGAAGGAGAATTTTATTTTCCAAACTTCTGGGCAATTGGTGGCTAATATCTGGTGCAGGTTCTGTTCTTGATTGAATGAATCGAAAATATAAATCTATTATATAAAAATTAATGTGTGTGTGTGTTATTTATGGACTCCTAAAGTAATCAACCGATCTTTATGAAATTTTCACAGTTGTAGTCCTGAATCAAATATTATTTTATTTTTTAAATATTTATTTTAGATTCACAAATTATAGAACTTTCAATTATTGAATATTATAGTTGAATGAAAAATAATTACGAAAAATAACATTAACAATTTTACATAACAAATACAAAGTATTATTTAAAAAGGTATAATACTTATATGTATATATAAAAATAATCCACTACACAGTAGATTCATATGGTAGGTATATGCGCTGGTGATAGGGTATACAGACTTTCGGAGAAGTGGGAACTTCCCGGAATATAGGCCCAAATGTGAACCCAGCAAGTCTTTGAGCAATATTGGTGCTGAGCAGGCCTTCAACATAGAGTTATTTTCATTGCGATGCCTAGACCGGGTCCCGAGATATGGATCAAAACGTGGACCCGGATGACCTCTGAATATTTCCGAGCGATATTGGTAGCAAATGAAAGGTGTTGAGCAGGACTTCAACATACAGTTATTTTCATTGTGATTTCTAAAGCTGTTTCCCAGAGATGGCTCAAGTAGTAGGCCCGGATGGTGATGGACGGTCCCGGTAAGGTAAATGTAGAGGTAAAGGTAAAGGTAAAGGGAAAGACCCATTATAACATAAAAGCTTTTGTTCGTCCCTGCGAAGCGGGACGGGTATTTGCTAGTATTATAAAGATATTTCGAAATGGAACTTCTTATGCTCAATGGACCCGAATGTTATGAACACTAGTGGGCGGTTCCGAATTTCCTTGTCCTACAAATTTTCAAACAACGAACAAAAAGAAATATCAGAAAATAGCAAGAAGAACCTATGAAATTATGTTGCTCGGCAGTTGTCGATCACAGTTTTGCGCCACCTAGTATATACACATATCGATATAACAACGATGAGTTTAGATTTAAGCGCCTCCACAGTTACTCGCTGAGCTTCATTAATCACATGCTGCATGTTGATTGTGAGGCTTCAATCATCGACTGTTTTACGTTTTATGACATTTAATTTCAAAAAATGTTAAGCGAAAAAATAAAAATAAAAAACTGTGTCATTATCTAAGCGAGAACAGCAAAACAGAAAAGGCAGAAGGAAAGTGGAGCGAGTTTTGAGTTAGATTGATAGACCAACTGGTCAGTATACATCGTGACCAACGAGCCAACCAACCCAAGAATCATCAGAAAACATTAATTTTAATTGAAAATGACTTAACCCAAAAAAAAAAAAAAAGAAACACGCATGTTGTAAAGCGAATTCAAGTGGTGTTAAGTTTGTTTATTGTAATTTTACCGCGAAACATGCATGCCACACAAGCCCTTGCTCCAATCGAAATGCTTCAGTTTTATTGTGCAATATAAGTGTGTATGAAAATGCACGCTCCCACACACCTAATTTGTTCCAAAACTGTTGTCCGTTGCTAGACACCTCTTGCAATGTCCAGACAGTTTAACATTCATTTTCATTTCTCTGACGGGTTTCTGCGTCGCTTAAGAGCTACAAAACGGCGATGAAAGTGAAGGCACAAACACACGGAGATGAAAATTAATTTGTTTCAGCTCTAGTAAATGAAAGAGAACCATGAAATGAGGAATACACTTAAAGACTATTCCATCAACAAACACGCAGCTATGAAAGTAGGTACATAGTATGTAAATAATAAACAACGAAATATGCTTGCAAACATGAGTGATAAATGCGTTCATCATAGTACGTGACTGGTAGATACATATGTAGGAGGAAGGACTATAAATTATTTAATTTGAAGCCGTGAAAATGGTTAAAGAGAAAAGTACCAAAAAATTTGCTCTAAATTTAATTTAGTTAAGTGCCAATTCATATAAAATGCCTAACAGTCCCAAAATTTCCTCGATTAGGTTAAGCCGAGGTGGCCTAAAAAATATGGAAGCATACGTAGGCCGATGTGGCCCGTTTTGATACCACCAGAGATCACTACCTTCATACATCCTTAAGAGTCTTTACAAATTTAATTAGATATGCGTAAAGCTAAAACAGCGCGTTTGCTTAATGAAGTGCAGAATTTTCAGTAACATTTTGGATTATAGAGTCTCCCTCCTTCATCCTCGTCCCTCCAAACACGAAAAAATCATTTTGTGAAGGCCCAAAACTTAACCTCCTGGCACACCCAACCAGCAGTGGTGATTTCCTGAAAGTTGGTGTCATCGCCGCTGTGTTGGCCACTGTGGTACAGTGGGTAGAGTGCTCGCCTGTTATGCCAGCGGTCTCGGGTTCAAACCCCAGTCCGGACAAACACCAAAAAAATTTTTCTAATTAATTAAAATCCAATTATGTATTGGGTTTTTAGAAACAGCGGTCACCTCTCCGCAGTGGGCGGCATACACTCCGAGTGTATTTCTACCATGAAAAAAGCTTCTCACAAAAAATGCATTCGCCGTTCGGAGCCGGCATAAAACTGTAGGTCCACCCAATTAGTAGGAGAACAAAAAGAAGCACACCTCGAATTGGAAGAAAAGCTCGGCCATAAAACTCGTCAGAGTCATAATAGCGCCATTGTATTATTATATTATGGTCTCATTGCTAGCTAGCTCATCTGCGATGCGGTTTCCTGGGATGTTAATGTGACTTGGGGCACATGCATATGAAGATTCCGTCAGGATAGTTAGGCAGTGAGCTACATCCACTATATATAGTTCTCAGTTCCGCTTGAGAGACACCTCAGTGGTCTGATAGACGCAAAATTACATGAAGCTCTTAAGAAAAAATCCCTTTAGCAACCGTATAGATGTGAATTGTTTGAGAACTGGGATCAAAAAAATTCTGCCACTCTCTCCTCTTCGGGCTTCTTGTGGACAGGTTATTGTCCTATCAGAATGCTGGTAGTGTGTAGTGCAGTTTTAGGAATTTGCCAGAAACTTGCTTTGAGTTTTGGGTGTGCCCAAATATGGTATCCCTGCATGGTTAAGTTGCATTAAGCCTAGCTGACAATGAACTGACTATAGATATAAATAGATTTGTGGGAAGGGGAAAATACCGTCTGCTGGGTGCCCGGAAACCAGAC
The DNA here is from genome assembly GCA_960531455.1 of Urophora cardui. NCBI lineage: Eukaryota > Metazoa > Arthropoda > Insecta > Diptera > Tephritidae > Urophora > Urophora cardui. The sequence continues at coordinate 37,445,938 of OY482670.1, read as the reverse complement.
CTGTTAAATTCCGATTAGGATTAGTAATCAATTAAATTGTTTTGTTTTTTAATTGGTAATCATTATTTTAATTCTTTTGCTGAAAAAAAGTAATTTTAATGATTACCATTAAAAAAAAATCAAAAAAAATCAAAAAAATCAAAAATAATCATAAAAAATCAAAAATAATCAAAAATAATCAAAATAATTTTTTTTGATTGTTTTTGATTATTTTTGATTTTTTATGATTTTTTTTTTATTTTTTTTTATTTTGTTTGATTTTTTTCAATATTGTTGTAAAGAAATTTGGATACGCATGCACATAAGTATTCAGGTAGGCATGTATGTTTGGTCAGAGAGGCATAAAGTTTGTTTGTACAAATGTATGTGAACGCATATTAAAGTACGTAACCCTGCAGTAAATATGGGGACAGGTGTATCCAAGTCATGGTGTATTCTACAGCGACAACTGCACTAATTAAAATGTCGACAAATTTAGAAGTACAAAATGTGTATAGACCTTGGCTCGTTCGAAGTTTTTCGTACTAGATACGGATACAAACCCTTCCTACACCTGGGGAAGATTCATTTCTAGGTTCAGTATAAGGACAGGGAAGAACGAATAAAGAATTCTGATTATGACAGAGATTATCTTTACGTAAATCTATTAGCAACATAGCAAATCGTCTACTGCTTTATTATGTAGTAGGCATGCGAAGACGAATACAAATTCCCACATAATCCTATTTGAGGAACAATGTCGGAACGTAAGTACGTAATATTTCTGCCTTTTAAAAGAATACAATAGGGCAATAACTAGGGCTGAAACGGTATGGCGTATGATGAACAATAAATACAACTTATATGAAATTAAGAATTTTTCCTTTTTTGAAAAAATTGATGAAGTGTGAAACAGACAAAGGAAATACAACTGTGCTAATGGAGGAAGAGGAATACACCGCAAAAACAGGTCAACTAATCAAAGAAATGGGCTGCGGAGTGATGAGAAAAGACCCAACGGAAGAATACCAAATGGCAATAAAGTGTGCAATAAAACAAGCGAAAAGTATAAGAGACAGCAAAGTAGCCTACACTCTCACAGCAATAAATCCATCTGCCCCATCACTGATCGCACTACCTAAAATCCACAAAACAGGAACACCTATGCGACCAATAGTAAACCATAAATCGGCACCAGGATATAGACTTTCAAAACATCTAAATATGCTACTAGCAATAAAAACACAACGGAACTAGTCAACAAACTGAGAATTCTGAACGTACCCAAGGACTCAAAACAGGTATCACTTTACGTGAAGGATCTATACCCCTCGATACCAAAGACAGAATACTAAAAGCTCTAACTAAAATACTGACAGAGAAAACGAACAAAGACATTGCAACAGAGATCGTAAATACGCTGAAAATAACCCTGGACCAGAATTATTTCAAATTTGGCAATAAAATATACAGACAAACTCACGGAAAATGCAGAAGGAGGCATGACAGATCCACCAAAATATAACCGCTATGATGAGGATCATGAGCTGAGTCGTTTGTATAAACGCAAACTAATCCTTAATTTTTTCAGATATCTACTTGAAATTTGGTACTTGGGTGACTTCTTAATAGAAATTGGACCACTATAACATATAGCTCCCATACAACGGATTGTTCAGATATAGACATTTTGGACTATAATATCTCCATAAATAACACACATAATTCACCGCATAAATTAATGAAACTGAGACTATGTATCGCTTCTTTTCCTCATTCATGAATGTCACAAAGTCTCGATACAGTCGAAGACAGCCGCAATATTAGTTGCTTTTCATTGTATACCTAACTACTAGAGATGAGCGAAACTGCGATTTTTCGATATCTGTGATTTCAGTGATTGCTATTTTGAAATCACTGCGATTTTAAACTGCTATTGCGATTGCATGGACTGTTATAAAATCCTCAGTTACCGGTAGAGATTCATTTTGCGTTTTCTGAGCGACATAACCTGTCAACATTTTATGTGGCAAAAATGATAGCAACAACAACGTATTCCGCAGTAATTTCGCTGTTGTCAACATTTTTCAAAGACAATTTTAAATTAAATAATTTTTTTCTTATATTTCTATATATGTATGTACGTATGTGGTCTGCTCAGAAGTGTAAACAAAAGGAAATTTATATTGCTTTTGCGATTCAAATAGGTGAACTGCTTACTTGCTACATCGATAGCAGTTCCAATAAGTAGTGAACTGCGATTTTGAAAAAGTGATCGCAGTTGCGATTTGCGATTTTTTATTCACAGTGAAAAAATCACCGTTTGCGATATATCGCTCATCACTACTAACTACGAGAACTTCTGTATTAAAGCCCAATTTATGACTTAGTACAACAGCGAATGTTACACTAAAATGTTTGATTTGGCCACTTTAAACAATTTTTCATAAAGATAAATAATTTGATATAAACGTGCATCGTACCATGTACGGTCAATGACAAATTAACAATAATTCCAAGCTTGTAAGATATGTATAAATGTGTATGCCTCTCTGCACAAATATACGAGGAGGAAGCATATAGAGCCTTTATCCTGTTAGTGTGGGACTTTAACCGCACTACTCCACCTACGCTCATCGTATCGAACCCCGCGGTACTACCATCAAGCTACCGTCGGGAGTCTGCCTTAAAAGGCTATATACATACCTGCATACGTACAAATGTGCATATTTCTTTAAACCATATTGATAAAAATTAAAAAAAAATCAAAAAAAATCAAAAAAAAATCATAAAAAATCAAAAAAAATCAAAAAAAATCATAAATAATCAAAAATAATCAAAAACAATCAAAATAATTTTTTTTGATTATTTTTGATTATTTTTGATTTTTTATGATTATTTTTCCTTTTTTTTTTGATTTTTTATGATTTTTTTTGATTTTTTTTAATGGTAATTGCAAAATAATCATTAAAATTTGAAAACAATGGGTAATCAATCATTAAATGGACAGTTGAAAAAATAATCAATCAAGCCGGTAATCATTGCGATTAATAATCATTATTTAACAGGTTTGCCGGAAACCAACAAAAGGGTAGGCTTCTACCATCTAACCACACATAAGGGAGACCATTTTCATGGATGTATATGATGATATAATTTACATCTTGTCTTTTCTTAGTGCAAATTGTTGCCAAAATTGAATTTGAAATAGTTTTAAGTGGTATTTACATATAAACACATGTAATAAACTAGTCATGTTGTTTTGCTATTTCAAATATTTTCAGACATTACTTACAATCAACTTTAGTTAAAAGTCTATTCACCTGTCTGTCTACACACTTGACTATCATTCGCCATTCGCCATTATTATTCGCTACATTCTTACTTACTTACATACAATCCGTTTGTGAAACATTCGCCGACAGACAAGTCTTTTGATATTTCATAATAAGTATTTTGTTTGTCCAAATGTTAAATAATTGTATTAGTGTCTGTTAAGTCAATCGAATTAAATGTAAATTGTCAAGTCAACATTTATAAATTGTATATTCAAATGAATTTTGTTGCAATTTTCTATTTAAATTTTAGTTGAAAAAAAAACACCTTAGGCGCCACTAAATAATTGTGCAAGTCAAACAGTCAGTTAGTCGCTGCTGCTTTGCATGTCATTGCGGTTGCCTAAATCTGACCGCTCTCACCTCACACTCTGACTGCGTTATTGCCGACTGCTGGCTACAGCGCTGATAGTTTCTGCGGCTGACAGGGCTATTAAATGTACACACACGGTCGCATTTGGGGTCGTGTGCCAGAGTTTTTGTGCGTGGGTTGTGCAAAAGTTGAATACGTGTATATGTATGTATTGCGGTGTGCCACATGCCGCATACGAGATTAGAGTATTTGATTGTGGTTGCAGCAGCATCAGCGCCGCCAAATGGCATTAACAGGCCCATGGCGACAATTGCGGCGTCCAAGGTTGTGAACTGTGGACTGCGCATGAACTGTGTGTCGAAAAAGTGAATTTCGGCGTTATCGACTTGCCGAGACGATAGGACCATAGGCATTGAGGGGGATGGATGGATAAAGGAAGCGTATGCAGCGTGTTCTAATAAATGCACTTGCCAAAAATAAACTCAATTCATGATAAAAAATGCACCTACTCTGATCTAAGGTAACGTACAAATTGACGCTTCGAGCAAGATTCGATGCCTAAGAAAATTTCGTATCGAGAGCTCAAATGTGTGCAGTTATGGGCATAACTACCCAGTTGGAAAGGTGGTCATGCATGACCTTGCGGACGCATGAAAAGATGAACGACAAATTTGCATTAAAGTATGTATTCCAAAAAAACCTATGATTTTATCTAAACTCTATGTTATGTGGCTGCCAACTTATAGGAAATCGGATACACTCTAAAATGCAACCCAAGGTAAGCGAAGAGGTCAGTCATCGGCTCTCAGCTATAAAATTGAATATAGCAAAAAAAAAAAACAATTAGGAGAATCAGGTTTTCTCTAGTTTTGCTTTTTACAATGACGACAACAATTCACAGAGTCTATTTCGAACAAATGGACGTATAAAAGCGGCACTAAAGACCAATATAATGTTGAACGTCCCACTATATGAAGGCATTGGGTGAAGCAGTGAAGGGGACGATGGTGCGACAATGAGAGAAGCAGAGGAGAACAAGCTGGAGTGAAGTTGCATATTTCTAGTTGGAAATCGGATGGAGAGAGGATAAAAAAAAAGGAAAAAAAGTATTTGTTTATTTTTAAGTGACGAAATAAACCGACACTGAGATCACGGCAAGAGCGACTCTCATCCAAAACATCCCTTTTTGCCTTACCTTGGCAGGGAAAAGTGGATGCATGACTAGGACATCACTGTATTGTATATTTTATTTTATTTTATTTTATTTTATTTTATTTGTAAATTAAAAGTTTATGTTATTTTGTAGAAAATTGAAAATCTAATAATTAAAATTTTATTTTTTTGATATTCAAAAATTTCAATGAATAAAAGATAAAAGAATATTTAACAAATAATGAAAAGTAATTACTTAACAAAGTAATTCCTACAGCAGGATCGCCAAAAATGTATTGTATATTTTATTTTATTTTATTTGTAAATTAAAAGTTTATGTTATTTTGTACAAAATGAAAAATCTAATAATACAAATTTTTATTTTTTGTAATTCCAAAATTTCAATGAATAAAAGATAAAAGAATATTTAACAAATAATGAAAAGTAATTACTTAACAAAGTAATTCCCACAATCACAATGAAAAAAATCATGCATTCTGGAATGTATAGATCCTATGTCCTTTATATCCATTTATAGATGACCATACATTACCTTTTCCAACTGGGTACTTACAACAAAAAATGACGCCAAATCTGTATGTATATAATTTGACAACAAAATTACTAGTAAAAAACGACTTTAGTGTCAATTCCTGTTTCGCCTACGCAGTTTTGACATTCATATTTTTCTGACCGCTACACACTTGTGTTGCCTGCCCATTTTTAATAAAGTTTTTAATTAATTGAAAATTGTACAAGTTTACTATAAAGTTGATTTTTTTTTCACATATTTTCCTTTTACATATGTACATACATATTTATTTATTCCATTTTCAGTTGGGTTTTGGCGCAGCGTGCACTGCACGTCCGTGAGAATTTGGTTAATAAATATTTCAAAAGTTGTCTACAGAGTGTGGGAACACAGACAAAAATATGTGTAAAATGCACAGGGTTATTAAAAATATATTTCAGATCGGTCAAAGTCTTGCGTGAAGGCGTTGAAAATGGGCGGCGCAAATTTGAAACATATGTACATATGCATGTATGTATGTGTACTGACTGTTTCTCCCTTTTCTGTGTTGACACCGAAAAGCTTAAATATATCATTTATTGAACCATTTGCTGTTTTCTCACTGAGTAACGACCAGTAAGTACATAGCAGACAGGGGCATCTGCAATTACAAAATTTTTCAATTACAATTACTTGTAATTAAATACTACTGCGTTATTTTAATAGCAGCATTTCAATTACAATTGCAAAAATGTAATTGTAATTGTTGTGTGTAATCAATTACAAAATGTAATTGAGTATGCCCATGTCTGGTAAATATGCTGCATATGCCATGTTCGAAATTCGAAATTCTTTCTTCTAGTTGCAAAATTCTTCAGACATATGTTTAATATTCTACTATTAAGAGCCTTTCAGCAATTAAAAGCCATAATTGAGCTCCATTTAACATAGAAACAACTCAATGCAACTGCGATAACAGGTTGTGCCCTTAGAAAATGGTTGGCTGGGTTAAAATAGGTACCCAGCACCAAATTCAGTAATGCATTTTAAAGCTTAATTGACTCAATCAATTTGGCATGTCTGAACATAATATTATGAGAACTTGCATTTTTATGTCTGAAATAATACTTAAGAAAATATTCCACGCTCTTCATTATCGAACTTAATATCCCACAACTCTGTATGTATGTATGTATTTTTATTTTCCATTCAACCAAAAATACATACATAAGTTCAATAAGTAAGTATTGTGTCATGTTTTCAAATTCTCACATCAAAAACCGAGTGCCGTTAAAAACGGATGGGGAGAAAAATTAGAGGAAACTAACTTAAGGTTAACAGATGTTATTGCGAATGTGTAATAAAATGAAAATAAATGAAAAAAAATAAATAAATTGATTTCAAATTTAACAGCGAAACTAACACATATGTATGTAAGTGAGGAGATTTCGCTCCAAGTTCTACTGGGAGTGGCAGGCGAGAAAAGCACTTATATATGCACTAAATAGAAACACACATGTATTAATAAGTGTTTAAAAACGCTTAAGCGCTCGTTAGTTTGTTTATGGTGAGAGCAGATTAAGAGTTTGGGGTCGAAAGATGTGGCCTCTGCATGGAGCGGCTGTCAGCTATGGAAACAAAAATAAAAATGAATTTAGAAACAAACTTATTGCTATTGCAAAATTGGATAATTTAGCAACCACAACTATAACAAAAAAAAAAAACAATAACAAATTAAAGACAATTTAAGATCGAAATATGTACCATATGTGTGGGTGGCTGGAGATAAGTAAAGCTGCCGAAAACGCTCTGCGCTCTAATTGACAGTTAGATAAACTGGCGACAGGACAAAAAAAAAAACAAAAAAAAAACAAAAAAGGAAATAAAATTAAATGAAAGGAAAATAAACAGATTGCCAACAGTTGACCGAAAATGAAAAATAAAACAGAACTTGCAATTAAAAATCGGACGCAAGAAGGCGAGGAGTTCAAAGCTCAATTTAGTGAGATAATCAAAAAATTGCGAAACAGATGGCATTGGAGACGATAAATTGCAACTGTTGATGGCACGTGAGGATGGAAGCATGGATAGCTTATTTGAAGGAAACTATATAACAAAGTACAGAAGAGGGCAAACCGATCTCTCACTATATGAAAACGTATTCTAAGAGACCTAAAGTTATACATGACTACCTACTGTGGCCGTCAAGAGTTAAAAGGTGTTATTCTAATACCCCTGTCAGAATATCTGCAAGATCTTTGCTTTAGCGCATTTGTATATAACGAAAAAAAACAGACATACATACTAATAAAAATTAATTACTAAAAACACTTTAATTTGCCTGCAAACTAGTAAAACTACTCTGAAAAAAATACCCGTAGTTAAATCAACAACTTTCCGCTGTTGAATCTCCGTATTTGATTCAACAGCAAAAGTATTTGTTTTAACGGCAAAGTTTTTGATTCAACAAATTTCCGTAGTTAATTCAAAGACGTGCGTTGTTGATTCAAAAACTTGCTTGCTGTTAAACATTTTTTAAGTAAAAAGAAAGAAAGATTTGAAAGAAAAAAATAAAAAAATAAACAAAATTTTTGAAATTCGTTCAATTCGTTTCAATTGTAAAATAAAACAAATTTCATAAGAAAGTAATATACATACATACATACATAAATAAAAAAAATTAATTAAACAAAAACTAATATCTATTGATAAACTCAGCTTTTTTTGATGTCGTGAGAGTTGTCTGCAGATGTACTGATGCGTTTGGAAATGGTGAATGGATGAATGACTCGTTTGGTGACGGCGGGCCTTAATATTAATATTACTACATATCGAGCCCTAACCGCCAAAAAGTGTATCCAACAAAAATTTAATTTTACAGGAGTTTTTTTTATTTTCTTTTCATACTGTTGGTAATCAGCCTTGAAATTTATTTATGGCCGGTTTCACAATCTGCGGTTAATTTAATCGCTGGTTAGTTTGACGTAAATTGTATGGCGAGCTGTCAAATAACTTGCTTAACCGGGCAAAAATCTCTGGTTAAGTGCTTAACCGGAGGAGTGAAACCGGCCCTAAGTCCATAAAATTGTGGAAGTTGATGCGTACTATAATAAGTTATTGATTTCCTTAAAAACGCTAAAATCGATAATTTTGTTGGATACACTCTATGGCGGTTAGGGCTCGATATGTAAACATACTTACATATATTATATGTATAAAAAAATAAAATAAAATAATATCTATTATATTAAAAAAAATACTATTTTTACAATTTTCTTGAGGTTAACTTAAATGCGTAAGTATTTGCTTCAATGGTGCCCGTTTTTCGACCAAAAACTTTTGCGGTTAATTCAAAAGCAAAAACTGTTAACTTAAATGTAAAAGTATTTCATTCAACAGTTTCCGTTGTTAACTTAAATACGAAAAGTATTTGAATCAAAAACGCTCGCATCTTTGAAACAACAACGGAGCGTTGTTGGGCACATTTCAACTGCGGAAAGTTGTTCATTTAACTGCAAAAATCTTTGTATTTACAACGTTTTTTTTTTCAGAGTAGGAGCTCATAATCACATAAATAATTACATACACACATACCTTAACGATAGTAAAAGTTTATTACCAAAGTTTCATATGAAGGATAACGTTCTATTTTAGTTAGCCTTCGCTCATTCGGAAAATAATTAATTGCGAAAATAATTACAATGCGGAATAAAAATGATGGTACGCAGACATTTATGTATAATATTAATGGCGCACTAATCGTAAGAATAGAATTTTAGTGCCAACCGAATGACACCACCCACCCACTCCAGAAGCAAGCGGACAAACAAAAGAAATGTTAATTAAGAGTTTCTGGACATTCGTTTACAATGCCCGAGTGTACACATGCCTGAATTTAATGTGTGTGATTGTGGTGCAACATAACTAAATATCCATATCCTGCGTTGCTCCTAAAACTGTCTCAGTGGCAGCGTGAAAACAAGCACTTGTGGTTAAAACAGAGAAGTCCAAAGATAAGTAACTCGCACAGTTTTTCCATTTCGTTGCGAAAACCCCAACAGAGCTCTTGCTAATAGTTTCATTGAATCGTAAATTCTGGTACAATATTCCAACAAACAATGAGGTCAAAATATCAATTAGAGTATGAATCGAAACTAAGCAGACTCCAGAAACAGAGGATATCGAATAAGTAATAGCGTGCTGAAACAAAATGAACCTAAGTAATTCTTCAATCTAGAAAAATATAGTTCTCCAATCAAGATACTTTTTCGCTCTTAATGAGTTTCTTATGAGTATTTGCATTTATTTCATAGACATTGAGATTTGGCCTTTTCTCTAATCAGTTTGCAATCGAAATCTAGCTCGCTTTCTATTAGAGAATAGATGAATTTCATATCAAAGGCTGAAAAAAAAACAAAATTTTGAACCCGACCCCCTCAGAATTTGATGAAATTTTGCATAGAGGTACATCTTATCTACCCAAACACAACCTCATTTTTAGAAATTGCATTTTTGAAAAATTGTGGGCGTGGCAAGGTATCGAAATATTCGAAAAATTGCGATAATAGGTACTTTTATACGTATATTGTCACTTGCGAAGCGAATGAAAATTTAGGCGAACTTCGCGGTCTCGAATTGTGGGATGCGCATCTGCAGCGAATTCGCCGACAAATTGCGAATGAGTGACGAAAATGAATTTTGCGAATTGCCGGTAGCGAAAAAATTTAATTCGCTTCGCTAGATCTGTCAAAATCTGGCGAATGTCTAATTTGTTCGCTTTTGCACGTCTTTGCATTTATTTCGGTAAAAAAAACTAAAAAAAAGAAAGTAGAAACTATTTAAAAGTGAGTATTTAATAGCATTAAAGAAAACAAAAGAGCGTGTATCATTTTTTTTAAACTTCAGGATGAAACGCACAACACCACAGCAGTTCCAAAAGCTGGTTGCTCTTACGAAAAACAATCCATACGTCGCAAGGGGCAGGAGAATTTTGGGTCCACCAGGAGGAGCGGGGTGATCATCGCTTTATTTATTTTATTTATCACGTTTATATTAATTTCTTAAACTTTTGTAGTGGCCGCTGTGGTGCAGTGGGTAGAGTGCTCGCCTGCTATGCCAGAGGTCTCGGGTTCAAACCACGGTCCGAGCCAAACAAATTTTTCTAATTAGTAAAAATCCAATTATTGGGTTTTTTAAGAGCAGCGGTCACCTCTCGGCAGTGGGCGGCATACCCTCCGAGAGTATTTCTGCCATGAAAAAGCTTCTCACAAATAATGCATTCGCCGTTCGGAGCCGGCATAAAACTGTAGGTCCACCCAATTAGTAGGAAAAACAAAAAGGAGCACACCTCGAATTGGGAGAGAAGCTCGGCCATAAAACTCGTCAGAGTTATAATAGCGCCATTGTATTATATATTATATTATAAACTTTTGTTTAATACACAAATAAATAGATACATATATTGTAAACAAATCAAAACATATGTAGTAAGTGATAGAGTTGGGAAACTATCGATGGCACTATCGATAGTATCGATATTTTATTTTTTTTCAGACTATCGAAGACCATCGATGGTTTTTTCAAAACTATCAAAAACTATCGATGGTAATGTGTACTATCGATAGTTTTACAACCTTTACACACCTCCATATTGCACATTGCTATTTCAGAGTACCAGCTGTTGAAAGTTGTATGAATTCAGTGTGTACATATTTACAAAATGTTTTGATTTATACATTTGCAGACTGAATAAAAGGCGGTTCCAGTTTTGTAGATTTTTTGAAAGAAACAGTTTTCGAAATATTTTAAAGTTTCAGTTTTTGAGCTAAGAAAAAAAAATACGCTTACAAGTCTGTCAATTTCTTCGCTATTACCAGTTTTTATGTTACGTTTGCAGAGGATGAAATATCATTTCCACCAAAGCAAAAATAATTAAAATCGACGTTAAAGTGACGGAGTTATGGCGAACCAAACATTTTTGTAATTTTTTATTAATTATTTTTCCGGCATTCATCTTCTTTTTTCATTATTTTAACGAAATATTAAATATCATCCTGATTTTACACTGTGATTTAATAGCTGTTTTCAGTAGAAAAATGACAATGTTATAAGAGATTCAGTGAACAAATCTATATTTATTTCAATACGATAGTACTATCGATAGTGCTATCGATGGTTTATTTTTTAAGACTATCGAACACTATCAATAGCTTTTTAAAACTATCAAAAACTATCGATGGTGGGACTATCGATAGTTTCCCACCTCTAGTAAGTGACAGAAACGTCAAATTCGGATGAACTTATTCAATTTGTTTGAATGGCAACATCACAAGGCACGCGAAAAAGTTCATTCGCCACTCACAATGCAAATTTTAGATGTGTTCGCTAACCTGTTCGACTCGCCAAATATATTCGCTTCGCAAGTGACAATATGCGTATTAAAGTGTGATTACTAGGGAATGGCTTAACCGATTTCAAAGATCTTCATACCAAGTTTCAAAAAAAAAATTTGAAAATTTGAAAATTTTTTTTCAGTGTAATATGTAATATAGAATTTTTACAGTGTATGTTTTCAAAAGGTAATTATAATACCTTTCTAACGGTATAAGAATGTTTGAAATCAGTTGATTAGCTTACGCGTGATATCAAAATATGTACATATAAGAAAGATATTTGAATCGCGATTCATATTGATGGTTTGATGAATTGCAAACTGGTGCTACACGTTCAATATGAATATTGCGATATTTTTCTCGCTCTGAGATTCAAAATATTTTACTTCCGTCCTTTTCCCACTTTCACTTTCAATTCGTTTATTGCCAATATTGCGATCCAGATCACGGATTTCAAAATTTCTAAAAATACACGCATTTTGATGGATCGCAAAATTTTCATGCTATACAGTCAATCCGTATTGTCAATATTGCGATCCGGATCGCGGATTTCTAAATTTCTAAATATACACGCATTTTGATGGATCGCAAAATTTTCATGCTACACAGTCAATCCATATTGTCAATATTGCGATCCGGATCGCGGATCGCAAAATTTCTAAAAATTCGCGATCCAGGATCGCGATCCATCAATACTCGATGCTACACTGTCAATATGAATCGCGATCCACGGATTTCGTCAATATATATTGATAATGTAGCATCTGCCATACACGCGGTACAAGCTTTTTAGAGCTTTCACACCGACAGCCCCACACCGACACTACAGAACTCTTCGTGCACGAAAAGAAATTTTGCAAATTTCTGTTCAGTCAGCATTGAGCTGTTGAGCTAGCAGGTTGTGTTGCTCGAGCAGTCTCTGAATGCTTGTAAATGACTGTGTGTTGGGGGTGGTTTTTTTGTTTCGATTTTTTTACGTAATATTTTTATTAGGAATCGTATTTCGTCTCATATTTTTTATTTTAATTTTTTTGTTTGTGGTTTTTTGTGAAGTTAAGAATAAAAATAATATCCATTTCCAATTTAAAAATTTTAATTTTCGACAATGATTGAGTTTCTTTTGGGTGTAACCAAGAGCTTTTGTGCTTTTAACACATGCACAATGTTTGAAAGTATTAGTGTGGTAATCCCTGACTTAAATAAATTAAAAAAAAATAAAATAAAAAAAGGCCATTTTACTTGAAAGAGTTTTAGTGCTTAGCACGAAATTTTTTTATTTAATTCAATTTTTAATTGTTGGGGGTGAGTGGAAAAAATTTCAACAAACATTTACAGCGAAGGTTGAGTGCATAGTTATTTCACGAAAATGCGTTGGGTCATTGCGGCTGAAGATGGAATGTACTCGAGTTCAATCCCCGGTATCATCCACTTCCGAAAAGAGTGCTGATGATCGAAAATGGTTTATCGTGAAATAGCTATATACTCAACCTTCGCTGTAAATGGTTGTTGAATTTTTTCCACTTACCCCCAACAAAGACCATTTTAGTTTTCAGATATGTCATATATATTAAATAGACCTTTCTAAAAAAAATCTTATTTTTTCAAAATCGCTTGATCTTTGAAGTGTTTTTTCAGTTTAAAATTTTATTTTGGAAAACATTTTTTTTTTTTCAGTGTACTAAAACAAAAAATTTTACAGTGTATTTTTTTGAAAGCTAATTTCAATGCCTTTCTAATGGTATGAATTTCTTTGAAATCGGTAAAGCCATTCCCTAGTAATCACACTTTAAAAGTACCTATTATCGTAATTTTTCGAATATTTTTGAATATTTCGATAAGTTGCCACGGCCACAATTTTTCGAAAATACAATTTCTAAAAATGAGGTTGTGTTTGGGTAGGTAAGATATACCTCTGTGCAAAATTTCATCAAATTCTGAGGGGGTCGGATTCAACGCATATTGGGTTTGATATGAAATTAATCAATAGTGGGTTCCTTCGGAACCACTCAGTTTTTATAGAGTGGCAGACATTTCCTATTGGGCTGTTTATGAAGCATTATACATATATATATATATATTCGCTCTCGTTGCATTTGGATGTTCCTGTCATAGCGTTTAAAATAATTCGCAAAAGTTTACACAAAACTTTACCTACTATTTTCCATATTTTTTCGCACTTTAGTTTCACTCTTTTTTTTTTTTGTGGCAGAACTTTTACTAATTTTTGATACTCCATGCGTACACGTTGCTATTTTTGGTGCTTCACTTTTATTATTTTACGAATCAAGTGACATGATATTTAATGTGTGTAGATAGTTTTCTAGTTTTGCCTTTACTTTACTGTGGTGCTGCTCAGGATTCCAGAGCAAACTCTTTATGTGTTTGTGGTTGGATTTGCATTTGAATTACTTGTAATTTCGTACGTATTTCACATTTTGTGTGCTGTGTGTGGTTTAAAGAGTTTCACACCTACACTATAAAAAAATTGCAGCATTTTTAAATTAAAAAAGTCAAAATTTTTACGTGTTGTGTAATACGCACATGCTGTTATGAAATGAGAAAAATCTGACTCAAGTTTATTTGTTTACATACAAAGTATTTCAATAATGTTGCTCCCTTTTTTCATAACCAAATCTTACACAATAAACCCAATATGCAAATGAGTTGCTTATAAAATACAAACAAAAAGTCAGCTTGAAAAGGATTTTGCCCGACACTTTCTAAGCGAGAGCTTATGCAAATTCTTGGTTGGAAAATGCGAATTTAATTTAGAGCAAAGTTCCAGCATTTGCATATGTTTGTACATACAAAATATACAAATATTTACACGCAAAATACAATATTTTTCATAACGCATATTTCGTAAAAAATAGCAAATATGTAAATGAAAAATGGAACAAAACACCAAACGAAAAGCGTCTTGGAAGCATGAACTTCAAGAATAAGGGAGCTAACAGTCATCAACGAGTTTACCGAACAAATCGAGTACCCGTAAACATAACGAGTTGAACGAATTTCATGCCCGCATGACAACACAAAAATCAGCTGTTTTCTATTTTGAACAGCCGTGTGAGTGTTGCCGTATTTGAAATAATGGGAAGACACAAAAATTTCGCATGAAACTTAGTACCGATATTTATTCTGAATTTAAATTTTTGAATATATTGTTTTCTTTAAGAAAAAAAGCGACGTAGGCGAAAATTTTTAATAAAAAAAATGCGCGATTTTGTATTCCAACTTTTGGTAATTATCTAGTTTAGGTGACAACGGTGAAAATTGGTAAATTTTCAAGAACTGGGGTGTCAATCGACAAGTTTTGATCACATGAACACGAATCCGAAGCGGAACTTAATTTTCTTGTTGAAAAGTGAAAAAATAAGTAAAAGAAAATACACTTTTTTGGCAATAAATGAAGGACTAACCATATGCAATTTTTATTTCGTGCTTACACAAACAATTTTGTAAAAGCCGCCTTTGTCGCTATTTTGTTTGCCTGTGGGGATTTTATGACGGAAAATATCAGTTGTTCACTACCCACTGGCCCGCTATCCGTTGACCCGTTCTAAAATGGTAAAAAGGTATAATTTTGAAATAAAAATTGCTTTTATTTATCGTATATTACTCTTTACTTTTCTTTTCATTGCCTAATTTCTCATTTATTTGAAAAATACGCTATCTGTTTACTATGTAGCAGAGATATGAAATAACTATTATTTCATTCAAACGTTTAAATTTTTCAAATATAACATCATTTATGCAACTTTTTTATTTCATCCTGTGCGAAGTTATGCTCCGAAAAATATAAAAGTCGATCGAAAAATAATAAAAGTCGATGGAAAAATCAAAACTCGTTTCATTTCTTCGATACGGGCGGCTATGGGCGTTTATGTCAGCGTCGGTGAGATTTCGTTTACATGCAACTCCCATAAGATAGATCGTGTCAGCTGACACGGGTATGTGCGGGCGTTGATGACTGTTCGAAGCATAAGTGTAACATTGTGAGTTAACACAGAAATCATAAACTGCAACTTT
Organism: Urophora cardui; assembly: GCA_960531455.1. Lineage (NCBI taxonomy): Eukaryota > Metazoa > Arthropoda > Insecta > Diptera > Tephritidae > Urophora > Urophora cardui. The sequence continues at coordinate 37,430,224 of OY482670.1, read as the reverse complement.
TTATTTGTGAATACACAAAAAAGCTTTTAGAGAATTCGCTGCGCCGCATTTGAATTCGCTTTAAAAATATTTTGTCGCAAATAAAGTTAAAAATATGCATATGTGGATGTCTTAAGAAAAAAATGTTGTTGTATGGATTTTGGAATGCGGAAGTATAATCCAGCAAGCATCGTGCTACCTACTTTGAGGTATAGCAATCGAACATTCGCAGCTTGTTATATTCATAGCTACCCAATTGCACAAACGCATTTCTGAACATAGTATTACTTACCTCTTTCTTTGACAAAGACAATATCCGCATATTTTATACAACCCAGTATGACTTGGGATCATCGTTTGGTTAATTCGGGAGTATTTCCTTGCGAGTAGGTACTTCATTTCTCCATATACTTCTGTGTATAAGCATGCCATTTTGTATACTCGCTTTTAACGTTATATGTCCTAGGAAGGGTAGGTTAGGTTAGGTTAGGTTACATTGGCTGAGGTCTGAAGACCCTCACATAGACCACATATGGTCCTTAGTGTTGCCAACATACAAGAGGCATTATGTTATTATATTACACTCGAAATGCAGGTCTTCGCAAGTTTTAATATTTTGTGAATTTCCCGATCCGCAAAGCTCTCTAGAGCCGTGAAGTATGAAGAGTTGAGACAGTTAGATCGTAGTCTGCCGCAAGCTGCACATTGGCAGAGAAAGTGCTCCAGAGCGCACACAGCGTCGTCCTCATTGCAAGCCGTACACACCTGACTCTGAACCAATCCCATTTTGAACGCATGAGATGGTGTCAGACAGTGCCCTGTTGGTATGCCGATTGCCAGTCTGCGGTCTGCTCTGGGAAGTGTAAGTATGTAGGTAGTTTGCGGTTTTAGCATTGTATGACCGAAGCATGATTTTGGCGATCTTGCAGGATGGCAAGTAGATGGTAACGCGTCTAGAAGAGCAGAGTTCATGTAGCTTGGCTTTACATTGCTCCACACACCGACAGGTAGTTGTCACTGCAATAGTCCGGGAGTCTATAAGATTTTTGTATTCCAACCTCCGAGCAAAATACTGCAGCTCCCTCCCTTTCGTCCATCTTAGATCCGTCTGTAAATAAGTTGAAGGAATGGCGATTGGCTCGTAGTCCATTCTTCCACCCGTCCTGTTCTATTATTACATGTGATCCCCTGCTGAAGTTGGTTAAGGGAGTAACGTAGTCAGAGCTGCCGTTAGGCCTCGTATGTTGCTGTGTCCAAATGGCCGTTGATTAAAATGTTCTGTTACTCTAAAGCCGGAATTACAATAGCGCTGTGGCTGTGGCAGCGACTGTTTTTCGAAATCAGCTGATTTTTAGAAACTACGGTTTGTAATGAAGCGGCACATAATACAGCAGAGGCAGCTGGCAGCACCGCTCCGTTTAGCCCAAATTCTAAATTCGCTGCCGCTGCCTTGAATCGCAGCCACCTTCAAGTGTTGATGTGAACTTATGTCTGTTTCCGTACTATCCTATGCAATATATTTTTTACTAATTTTGTGTTTCCGTACTTTGATGCCAGCAAGCAGGAGAGAATTTAATTTTTACTTAATTGATTTCCACTATCAAATATTGCTGGCGGAATGAAAAAGCAAAGAAGAAGAAAGAGCAGAGGAAAAAATGAAGCAAGATTGATTATTTTAATTGAAAAAAATGGACATGAAAATGGTAAGTAAATTTATGTCACCACGCACAGTGGGGGCACCTCCATACAAACGCGGCCAAAAATAGTAATAATTGAGCTAGAAACTTTAAACTCGGAACTTAAGCTTTCTTGATTGAAGATAGTAAACTGTGAAAATTTGAACAAAATCGGCCCACAAATACACCCCCCTCCCATATAACGGTATTTTTGAAATTTCAATATTTTGTTAACTATTATAGCTAAAATGCTCAATTTTAATAAGAGCACACATTTTTTAAATATAAATAATATACAGTAATCATTTTGGAAAAAGCGCAAAGTATTCCATGGTTTTCAAATTAAAAATATATGCACTTTTGAGCATTTTATAAGCATTCATCATAAAATTTTCCTTCAAAAAAATCACATTTAAAAAAATTTTTATATCACAAATGAAACTATACTTTTCTAAAGGATTTCAGTGTGCTGAATCTGAATCTGAAGTCAGAATTTTCAAATTGGTTCTAGTTTTTGAGATATTCATGTCCAATTAGGCAAAAAAACACGTTTTTGACTATATTCCCTGCTTAATATCTTGTATGTAATATTTTTTTATTCAAAATCAAATACACCGTTAGAAAGCATAAACCATCCCCCTGAATATGGCGTTTAAATTTTTCAGATATCTTTATTAGAATTGGAGAAATTGTTGTTTAGGTTTCATTAACTTGGCAAATTTTCCCCATACAAAATTATTAATACTTTTTGAAGATACTTTTGGGGATTTTGTATGGGAAAAATGTATGAAAACTTAGAAAAACTCACTCCATAAAAAAGTTCATAAAACAAAAAAGCGCAAACGAATTTTTAAGATTTCTTCACCTGTTTATAAAGCACGTTCACTAGCACCAAATATTAAAAATTTGGAGAGGTCATATTTTGTATTTTTTTTTTATTTCATGTTGAAATTTTCCAATTTTTACACAATTTTTTTTTCTGTTCGAAAAGAAAAAGGTTGCAAAAAAATAATGATAACGCTGATAAAAAAAATTCTTTCATAATTTGAAAGTGTGAACCATTGCCTACAACACGGTGAACAAACTATTCGATTAGTCGCCTAAGAATAAGATTTTTCATAATGTCAAAAGTAGCCTAATTATTGCGTTTTGAAAAAGGCACTTTTAGTCAAATGGGAAAAAGATTATTTAAGCGAAAAGCGCAGGTGGATTTCAAGAATTAAAATGCAGTTTGATTAAAAATATATCATTTCAAAACATATGAAAAAATTGGGGAGGTCATATTTTTTATTTTTTTTATTTTTTTGTTTAAAGTTGAGCAAAATTTTTTTTTTACGACTTTTTTTTGTCAATATTTGAAAGTTCATATAAATCTAAGAGTTACCGCTGGTTACAAAAGGCTTATTGTTTCTAAAAGGCCAAATCAATATCTATGTAATGATGTATCACTCGATTACATACGTTAATAATTGAATGAGTTACAGCATTTTGTATAAGGTGTAATTGTTGAGAAATAAAAGGACCTATTTTTTGCTCAGTTTTTAACACCCTGTACGGCTAAACAAAACGAGACTCAAAAAATTTTATATAAGCTTTTTTTTTACAAATTGTTATATCTGTCAATCACTTTCAAAAAAATTTGATTTGCTAATACTTTAATTTCGATTTTATTTTTGGCCGCTATCACCCTGTGTGCCACGTGTCCAAGGTAAAAGGAAACAGACCTAATATATAAAGAAGTCACTGCCAAATACTGCGAACGCTCTATTGTGTTTGGTCTGGCAGTCACTGCTCATATTAGACGCATCAGCTGATTTCGAAAACCGTCGCTGCCCGCTGCCACATCGCTGATGTAATTTGGGCTTAAGCCTTAGCGCTGTCTTTTCAGCTATGCTTTTAGCCACAAGGTCCGCGTAGTACAGGTTGAGTATCCTATTGAGCGCCGCTGAGGGGGTTGTGCGTAGCGCTCCCGTTGTGCACAGACTAGAAAGCCTCTGCACACCCTCTAGTTTTTTTGCATTCACCTTTTTATCAAATGCCGTCCGCCAGACTAGAATTATGTACTGCATTATTGGACGCACAACTGACGTGAACAGCCAGTGTGTCAGTTGAGTCGATAGGCCCCAAGTTTTGCCAAGTGATCTGCTACAGGCATACAGCACATTGAGCCCCCACGCCAGCTTACTATCCAATATGGCACCCAGATATTTCGTGAATGGTTTTACGGTTATCGTGTGATTGCCTAGTTTAGGAGGAGTTCATTGTGGTACCTTATATTTTTTCGTAAAAAGCACGAGGTCCGTCTTGTCTGGGTTTATTTCCAACTCCATTTTCTTGGCCCAGTTATGTATCTTATTGAGTGTTTCCTTCATTGTAGTTACGACATTTACCTGATATGATGACGGCAAGGTCATCAGCATAGACTGTGATCTTAGCTCCGCCCCACCTAGGAAGGGTAGTAATAAATACAAACAAAATTGGAAATTTTTTTATATTTCTTGAAAAGGATGTCAAATGGAGTAATCTTCTATTCATCCCTTGCGAAGATCTCGCACCAAGTTCTTCTGGGAATATTAGAACAGGAAGTAAAAATTTTATAAATGCATACATACATACATACACACATAATTTCGCTTACAAATTTATCCAATTATTTATTTATGCTGTTGTCCTGACTCACCTGCAAAGAGAAGAGCACAAGAAAAAAAAAACATGGAATTATTTGTATGTAATATTTTGGGGGTATGAGTCAATAATTTTTGCGGTGAATAATTTTTATGATTAACCCTAATCCTCTAAAGTGAGCCTCTCAGTCTCACTTTAAAGTTTAAAAGCGAATAATTCCTAAACCAAAAAAGCTTTTTGCTTGAAATTTTGGGTATTCCTCCATTTGTGTTCATAAATTATGAAATAATGTTGATCTTTGGGCTATTTATTTATTTTAACCATTTTTTTTGCAATCGTACAAAATTGTAACGAAAAACCGAAAGTGAGCCTCAAAGACTCACCTTAAGTATCTTTATCGTAATAAGCTTACATTTCTAGAATTCAACTAAATTTTGAATCCGTTGTTTACAAGGTTTATCCAGTGAGGTTTTTGCATTGTTAACTCACCATACTTCCCCCAGATTTTGGTGAATTCGTCGTATTTCACCATAGATCTATAGATCATATGATGTCATAAAATTATGGAGAACGGTAAAGTGAGCAATATCAAAACCATTAAAATCTTATCATTTTCTGTTTACTGAGATTCTAAATTACGGAAAAGATGCGTTCAGATAGAGAAACGAACGATCGTCTGCTTTTATGCGTCAGTAATTTCACCACGAACGTTGCGTTTTAAAACTTTTAAATTTGATCGCGGAAAATATATATTAGGGGCGATCATATGAAATATTTATTCATATTCATTTGATTCTTAGTTTTTCTCATTGTCTGCATGAAAACAAATTTATAACAGATGTAATAATACCATTTATAATGAACATTCAACAACTACAAAAATGTGTGAAAATTGTAGTACATTAATGTCTCCTATTTTATGAAATTACCTTTTTTATCTTTGTATACTAAAAAAATTGTCATAAACCGTTATAAGAATGTATAAAAATGCTTCTGCATTCATTACTGCATAAATAAAAGTAAAAAACAAATACCAAAATAATGTGTTTCAAAATTTCCCCATAGGTGAGCCTCAGAGTCTCACTTTCGGTTTTACGTAACACATTTTTTGAAACACATTATTTTGGTATTTGGTTTTTACTTTTATTTATGCAGTAATGAATTCAGAAGCATTTTTATACATTCTTATAACGGTTTATGACAATTTTTTTAGTATATAAAGATAAATAACGTAATTCCGTAAAATAGGAGACATTAATGTACTACAATTTTCACACATTTTTGTAGTTGTTTGAATGTTCATTACAAATGGTTTTATTACATCTGTTATAAATTTGTTTTTGTGCACACAATGAGAAAAGCTATGAATCAAATGAATATGAATACATTTTTCATATGATCGCCGCTAATATATATTTTTCGCAACCAAATTCCAAATTTTTAAAACGCGACGTTCGTGGTGAAATTACTTACGCATAAAGCAGCTCGTCGTTCGATTCTCTATTTAAACGCATCTTTTCCGTAATTTAGAATCTCAGTAAACAGAAAAATGATAAAATGTTAATTGTTTTGAAATTGTTGACTTTTCCGGTCTCCTTAATTTTATGACATCCTATTATATTAAGATCCATGGTGAAATACGTCGAATTCACCAAAATCCGGGGGAAGTATGGTGAGTTCACAATGTAAAAACCTCACTGGATAAACCTTGTGAACAACGGATTCAAAATTTAGTTGAACTCTAGAAATGTAAGCTTATTACGTTAAAGATACTTAAGGTGAGTCTTTGAGGCTCACTTTCGGTTTTTCGTTACAATTTTATACGATTGCAAAAAAAATTGTTAAAATAAATAAATAGCCCAAAGATCATAATTATTTCATAATTTATGAACACAAATGGAGGAATACCCAAAATTTCAGACAAAAAGCTTTTTTGGTTTAGGAATAATTCGCTTTTAAACTTTAAAGTGAGACTGAGAGGCTCACTTTAGAGGATTAGGGTTAAAAGGTGTGAAATAAATTTTTCGCGTTTCGCTTAAAAGCATAAAAGTGTCATGGTTAAGTAAATTGTTGTATATAAATCTCAAGGATAAATGGTTGGTTGGTTGGTTGGAAGTTTTGTAGTAAGTTATCACATAAAACGAAAACTTTTTAATGAGTCAAGATTTTTGTGAACAAATAAAAAAATGAGAGTCGCAAACTTTTGGCAATCACTGACTTTTTGCAACAATCACTTACCAACTAGCATCATAATTTTTTTGTCGCAAGCGTAAATTTTTTTACATACATACATACATTATGTATTCCTACACTAGAGACATTTTGAAACTTTTTTTTCAAGCCACAATCTCTTACTTTTATTCTTCTGTAAGCGCTCCCATTTAGCTTCTAAGCAGCATCACAATGTTGACAGACAATTTATGTCCTTTACACAAAGAGCTTCATGTTGCTTCTTTGTTTTATTCAAAGATTAAAATATAAATCACAAAAGAGCAGAATATTTCTATTCTGTGAAAATTGGGTTCTTAAGATTGCCAGGATTTCCGGTGGGTGCAGCGACTTCAAAATAATAATAATTTTTAGCAGGGACCCATAATAATCATTATTCGTTATATTTTCCGTGAAAAAAATCAAATACTTGCAAACATCGTAGAAGAGTATTGAGTTTGTGTGTGTGCATGTCTGAAAGAGCATTATCCGAATCCACTATTATCGAAAAATTTTAAGCGATATCCATAAAAATCAAAAATAATCATTATTTTTTGGGATTTATTTTTTTTATCAAAAATAAAACTTATTCCTTGAGCGATATTTAATCTTTAGGAAATAATCATTATTTTTTTAGTTATATTTTTTTTTATCAGAAATAACACTTATTCCTTGAGTGATATATTTATCGCTCAGAAATAAAAATTATTCTTTTTTTTTTGCTTAGGTCGAAAAATTCAAATCGTCTCTGAACGATAAATATATCACTCAAGGAATAAGTATTGTTTCTGTTCAAAAAAAAAAAAAAAACTAAAAAAATAATGATTATTTCTTAAAGATTAAATATCGCTCAAGGAATAAGTGTTATTTCTGATCAAAAAAAAATAAAAGTCAAAAGCTAATTATTATTTTTGATGAAATATAAAAAACTCAACATATAATGATTAAATGGCGATTTTTATTATAAAACTCATAATGATTACGGTCCCTGATTTTTAGTAACTTAAGGACTTATAATAAATACATATTGGTTGCTTGTTTTTTCGACAGGGTAGGAATATGCTGTACTTATAATAAGTAACCAAAAAGTAATATAATAAGATGTTTTAAGTTTCCAAGATCTACCCCGACCTAAGGCATTATGGTTAAGAGGGGGCCAAAAGCTGAAATTGGTCTTTCCTAGCGAATAAAAGTATCTTTCCAAACACACAGTTCAACAGTGTTCTCTCAATACGAACAAACGCTAGTAACTATGTTAGAGGATCTCTCCCATACCAACTTTGCCGTACAGAGTAATAGTCCAGAGCGTCCAGAGTGTTTTTTAGGGGGAGTTAAAGTTTTGTAATTTTAGCTAGAGGTGCAATTACTTTATCGAAAATATCTTTTAAAACATGACTTCGAATGAAGTTTTTGAGCTCGGTCTTCTGCTACAGAATTTAATAAGCAATTCCTTTGCGGTAGACTTTAACCCTCTAACCCCCACGAAAATGGGTGTTTTTAAACCTTTTTTTGGAAACACGAAACAAAAATGCATATAGCGAGTTACAATGTTCTAGAAAATTATTCGCCATATAATTTCACGAGGGGACCTCTCAGACAAAATCTTTGTACAAAGAACGCAAAAGACCACAGGAAATAATAATCAAAAATTACGCCATAAAACGTTATAACACCTAGAAGTGCCTCAGACTTTACTTATTTTAGATAGCTGAGAAAACGCTCTTCCAAATGTTGGCAGAGTTCCAACGGCAATAGTCTAAAAAAAACTTATTTGTTTTACGTTTCCTCACTTGCTTTGGTAATTTTTTAGGAAAAATCTGTTCCGACTGCCAACCTTAACATTCAATGCACCAAAGTTTGCTATACGAAATAATCACTTAAATATCATATACTTTTTTTTTTCAAAAAAATCTAATAAAGAGTTCAATGTGCCTTATCCAAATGGCGCATCATTTTCAACAATTCATTCAATCTTCAAATGCGACACAATCAAGATGCGTTCAAGCACTTTTTCTCATCAAAGATCATTTCATTTGCAATTTTATTAGAAAATCAGCAGACGAACTCACACACAGAGGCAGGCGGCAGCACTTAATCTCAAATTCTAGTTATTCGTTATTTGCATTCTTAAATTGTTTGCATTCAATTTGTCGCTCTTTTTTTGCTATTTGAGTCGTTTTAGTGTGTCCTTTTATTAAGCAATAATGTACATATTTGGAAAAGTACGTCTGGATTCGATTTCTTACTTTTGCCTCTTGTCAGAGTTCGTCTGGCGTTGTCTCGCAGTATTGTATACAAATAGTAATACTAATGAAAGAAACCCTACAAAGGAAGAAGCTGTGAGCTGAAGAATGAAAATAAAAGGGAAAACGTTTAAAAAAAAAATACGAAAGACCTGCTGTTTTCATTCTTTGTCTGCTGCTGCCCCATTTCCACCTCACGGCTTACGACTTGCGCATCGTGGCATCCCCAATTTGGATTTCAGACACTTGTCTCTTCTAACCAATTACATCTAACCAAACATCTATGTATAACATTTGGCCATTATGCATTTTTTGTGTGCTCCTTTTCCACGCTTTTAGTTTTCCTTCTATTGTTCGTAAGTGTATCTTGGTTAAGTATAAATTATGAATTAGCTTCATTTGCAGGGTGTGTTATCTATCTCGCCCATTTGTTTGTTTGGCTTTCATACACCATACACTTTGACTATGCATAATACAATTTATAGCATTTATTTATTTATTAGTATTGGTGGTTGGACATTTTGTCGACATTTTTTTTTTTTTTTGGTCATAAATATTCATTCAAGTCAAACTCAGATGATTTAAGTGGTTTTGATGTGGCATTTTGTTACAGCGTGCCCAGACCATGTCATGCCAAGCGACCAACAACAACTTATCTTACTCCTAATCACAACACCAACCTGTTATTTATCTCTTAATCGATTTTTCGTGTTGCTTGTTAGAAGACAAATTTTACAAAATTACAAATTTTACATGGTGGAAATGTATAAATAGATTGTGATTTATGCAGTCGCTTTTAATCTATGCGTTAAATTTGAATATTTGAAATTAATAAATCTTGGCGTTTATGTCATGCGCTAAGAAAAAGTCAAAGATGAGTTGCTTAATTACTTATGTAATTTGTATTTCATTTAGTAGTGGTTTTAAATATTTAGCTGTGTTTATGAAAGTGCATGTAGCAATTTTTTTTTCTTCTTATTTTGCATAACCGTGTTTGTTTAAAGTCATTTAAGTACTTACGGCAATGCATCGATATTAATCATAGTTGCAGCTTTTCATATAAGTAGCGAAAAAGCCCGCCCCATACGACGGGATTAGAGCAAAAATTCTGCTAAAGATTTTGACCATAAATGGGAATGCATATTGGGACATTTTAGGGAATAACTCTTCAAATTTTGCAGCTAAAATTCTGAAATTTTGGATTTGGAGTATTTATTGTACACAAAGCGCTGGCGGCGAAAATCATCGGTATCGGATGACTATAACATAGGGAAACTATACCGCGATTTTGGGCCAAGGAAAAAAGAGTGCATTCTAGTTTTCCCCGGAAGATAAATTAATATTTTAAAATATTGTTCCTAAGGACTGAGTTTGAAAAAATTGTACATCAATAAACATGAAATATTTCCTGAACTAGTAGCCCGATTTTAAAAATAAAAGTCAGATCTAGCAGCTAATTTTTTTGTGCTTCGCAGAATTCCGACCTGGAACTTTATCGAGTTAAAATGTCTTCAGATAGCTTGTCTTTTTGCTTTGCGGAAAAAAACTTAGAGAACCCCACCTTTTTACCAATTTTTCTGCCCGTAATGTTGGGGTTCCTCTGCGAAATGGTGACAATTTTACTTTTTTCATTTTGCTAACTGATACCATTTTTTCTCGCGCAATATCAGTTCCGAGTAACAGTAAAGTCCTCCTGAAAGTTCTATAAGTCCCGGAAAACAGTTTTTGGACTTCTCTTTAGCTCCCGAGCAATTTTTTTTAACATTCACTTAGGGTGGTCTTGAAAAGTGTTAAGAAATTTCAACAATAGCTTTACGTACTTTCAATTCGCTTGCCATTTTAAAGTAAATAAAAGGGTTTAAGGAAAATATTTTTGAGTCGTATATTTCTGACATTTATCGCAAAGCTTACTACGAAACAAAAATTAAAATCGGACCACTAGTTCAGGAAATATTTCATGTTTATTAATGTACAATTTTTTCAAACGCAGTCCTTATATTTTATTGACTTATATTTAAGAAATTCGCAAAAAAAAAATTAAGATATTTTGTACACAGCAGGAGATAATCGCGAAAGTATGCGATTTTGGGCATTCATCCTCCGTAACCGGAAATCAGGCTATATCCCGAAAACGGATTATCCGATTGTAATTCTGATTTCATATCTGGATTCAGCATAAAATTCTGCTTCAAGTTGATGTGCATAGTGGCCTGGATATTTTTTTGTCGATTTTTGCCGAATTTTTATTTTCAAAAATTCGTCTTGCTCCATAAAAACAAAATTCCGGAACATCAAAATTAATTTTAGACAAATGTCGTGGAGGAGTTTTCTACTCAGAAAAAGGAGAGTAATCCGAATTGTGATGGCGCGATATAGGTTAGTAAATCGCACCACCCTAATATACATAAATAGATATGGCGTGGGACCTGCCTTGGTTTGCGCATGATATCCTCGTTTACTCTATTCTTCTGGTTTCTGGTACTTTAGTCACGAGTAGTGGTATCAAAACGTCGCTCCGGCGCTAATTGGAGTCTGTGGAACTCGTCACTCAAAGCAACCAACCAACCACCACTTTTGAGCTTTGAATATTAGAACTTAATTAACTGTAAAGCATACTTTTAGGTGAGTTAAAATAATATCAAAGGTTTGAGCGCCAATGAGTTTTGCAGAGAAAGACTGTTGACTTTTATAATGTGTCTGGCGTCATCTTTTGAATAAGCAAAGAAAAAATAAAATAAAGGCTTTGAACGTCTTTCATTTTCATATAAAAACGCATGCGTAATTTAAATATATGAACATGCATCTAAACTTATTCCTTCATTTCATCGCTTGCCATCAGTGAACTTTGTAAGTAAGTAAGTAAGTATGTTGTGTCACGCATGATTGCGTAGCTTAAATGCGAAATTGCATTACAAAATACGCGAACTCAGCGGAGCAATGGAGCAGCAGGCGAAATTGCATCGTTCATTTAACATATTTATGATACAAATTTACACAAACAAATGTATGTAAATATGTATGCTTGTAGGGATTTTTATGAATTTTCAATATTCAAAATGCAAAAATAACATCAAGCTACTACAGCCATCACATTCAGGGCATTTGTTTACTACAAAAGCATAGGAAATCAACTACAACAACAACGCAAAATTACCCATCATATCAACAATAAATTATTTTGCACGTTTTCCTGTTCTACCAACGCGCTTACCCACCAAAAAATTTACGCCTTATTTAAGATTTATTCCAGAAGATTTAAAGGTTTGTGAAATAATGCCTAAAAATTCTAAGCGACCAAAGTTGAACGCACAAAGGCTTATAATAAGGCTGATTTTCTTGTGTTGATGTCATCAGCCCAGCGGCGAACATTGCCTACCTGACTACTTCTCCCCAATGATGTATACTACACATTATGAACAATGCCAACAAACATACAATGTATATGAAAAAGTAAGTTGGGTTCACAAAAATGACTTTTGTTCATTTTTCTGTTTTTCTTCAAATTGCATTCTTGTTGTGTTGCTATGTATAATAAATTCGGAAATTCCATAGAAACAAAATAACAATCACATTGATGAATTTCTTTGTTACAAATTCGGTTCTGAATCAAGCTGATAGAATAATATTGTATAAAACAGATCTGAGTGCTACACAAAATGCTCTACTTCTTCATGGACGTTCTCCCTATGCAGATATATTGGATTATTGGCGGATTTCGGTGTTTTCTGTTGGTGTTTTATGTGGTTTTTTCCTCAGTTTCGCTAATTATGCACGTTTGCTTAAATACATACCAGTAGCAGTCCCAGCATAAATTGGCTGGGCAAGCCTATGTGTGAAGCAGTCAGTCGCTCTTTGTGTATATTTCTTTGCTGTATTATCTGAAAGTCATTGCATATGTACATACATATGGTTAGTGGGGTAGTGGTGGTTTTTGAATTCGAAATGTCTACTTACAGCTTACAATGTAAACGGAATTGTGTACAATCCGCCTACATTCACCTTACAAGGCACGATAAGGAAGATTCGAGGATCCTACCTACAACTTCAATGTAAGCGGAATTGTATTCAGTCCGCCTACATACACCTTACAAGGTAAGCGAAGGTAGATTCGGTCTACCTACCTACAGCTTACAATGTAAGCGGAATTGTATTCAGTCCGCCTACATCCACCTTACAAGGTAAGCGAAGGTAGATTCGAGGTGCCTACCAACAACAAAACCTGTAAACGGAGTTGTATTCAGTCCGCCTACATCCACCTTACAACGTTGGCGAAGTAGGATTCGAACTGCCTACCTGTAGCTTACAATGTATGCTAGTTAGTGATATAATAATAATACAATGGCGCTATTATAACTCTGACGAGTTTTATGGCCGAGCTTCTCTCCCAATTCGAGGTGTGCTCCTTTTTTTGTTTTTCCTACAAATTGGGTGGACCTACAGTTTTATGCCGGCTCCGAACGGCGAATGCATTTTTTGTGAGAAGCTTTTCATGGCAGAAATACACTCGGAGGGTATGCCGCCCACTGCCGAGAGGTGACCGCTGCTCTTAAAAAACCCAATAATTGGATTTTTACTAATTAGAAAATTTTTTTTTTTTTGGCTCGGACTGGGGTTTGAACCCGACACCTCTGGCATAGCAGGCGAGCACTCTACCCACTGCACCACAGCAGCCATATATGGTCATTAGATGAACACTTTACTACCCTGATTACTTTGTATGTAACGTGTATGCTTACAATGTTGCTGGTCGAGCACCGTGAAATTGTTGTTGTGCACTCCGACGGTGAGAGAATTTTCGGACTCTCACATCCAGCACATTTGCTGTGTGAAACAAGCAGCCAGCAGCCGAGGTTTCGGGGGTAATAATGTGTTATGTTGTGTATGTGCGCTCCAATCACCAATGTAAGCATAACCACCTCTCACCAATCACGAAATGTTTCCGATTTTGATTGGCAATTAACATTGGTACCATAACCACGCTATAAGCAACATTTTCGCCGCTGGGAGGCTACAAGGACTACTCTCTCTCTCTCTCTCTCTCTCTCTCTGAGAGGAAACCCTTTCGCCAAGGCTTAACCGCCATGGGAATAGGGCTTAGATAATTTTTTATAATAAGGCCTTATGTGGTATTTATATATCTTATAATAATACTTATTCCCCATAGGAAATAGGGGCTGAATTGTATGGAATTTTAATACCTTGTAGTAAGGGATAATATAAAAGGGGCTTATTTAATAAAAAATATATTTTGCCAGAGTTGAAACACACATTACGCTATCTTTGTCTCTTTGTTTGCGTATAAAGTTCAATTCCCTCTCTCTCTCACTCTCTCTCTATTTGAGATATGAGCGCATAACAGAAAATTAAATATCAAGACGAATGAGCAGAGCGAATGAGTGTATAACAGCAAGCAGCGCTGCTGGCGTCTTCAAGTCTTAATAGCTTAGGGCTGGCTTAGGTTTATGGATCTTTTTGCAGGATACATACATATGTATGTACATCCTGGCGTCATTGGCAGTGTGGCAGCCTGCATGCTACATATGTATCTACATATGTATGTACGCCGGCTCACCATGTGCTGTGGCAAAAATCAGTGTTGCATGCCACATGCAGCAACGTCAGCAGCAATTCTCGATTTCATTCCTTAGCTAAATTGGTAAATGAACTTGAGTGTCGCACCAGTCAGACAGCCAATTCATGTCTGTGTTTTTACTTTTTATAAACAAAACGAGGGCAGTGTGATAAGTACATTGAAAACTTTATCGACGCATTGCCTACTCAATATGAGCAGTCTAGAACTCAAGAAAATCGGAACAGATATATTTCTTGAATTTTAGTGAACTTGTGGCCGGCCTTTTACGAACGGTTTCTAGCAATAAATTTTTTCCTATTTTGCCATTGTCCTTATTTATCCAACTCGCCTCTTTAAAGTTAACACTGCAGCGGAGGAATATCACGGTACATTTAGTCGCTCGCGGCCGCGTCGCTCTGTCGCACTGATTGTAAATTATCGTGGCGCTTTGTCTTCTGCTTGCGCAGCGGCGACACACCACACAAATCTTGTTGCAATGCCATGTATGTATGTATGTACATATGTACATATGTATTGCATTTCGCAGTTTGTTCGCTGCTGCCAATTCCACGACTTGTTCCTGCTTCTGCTTCGCCACTCCGCGAACAGACAACAACGCGTTATGTATGTTACATTTTAATTAACTGCTATAATAACTCTTCACAACAACAAAAAAAGACTAAGAAAATAAATCATTAGCAACTCTTAATAAAGGAAAGTGCACTTGAAGAAATTAGTATATGGGCAAATAGCGCCTAAAAGTCGGCAGCGGGGCAAAACTGATACATACATTTGTATGTAAGTAATGTTGTGGGTGTAAGAAAAGTTTGTAGAATGAATTTCACATTTAAAATTTATGCGCTAAAACTATTCTAATTAGGAGAAAATTATTTGTGAAGTGAAGGAAAAGAATTAAGAAAATAGCGCTGTCTCAACGCCTAGGGGTATGCAACAGTAGACATAGATATAAGTGCGTACTCGCATGTATTACGGTAATTTATGTAAATTAGCTAAATGTTAGGCACAGTTACATACTTACATTATGTTGAGACATTCCAAATTAATTGAGTCAATTAAGCTTTAAATTGCATTACTGGTTTGCTGTTCAGATATATTCAATTAAATGATAACACAATTAAGTATTTAATCCCCGTGAACCATTTACAGTTCGCTCCAAAGTAGGAGCGAAAAATCATATCCAAAATAATTGCACACTGGAGTGCTCTGAACACTGAGTAAAAAAGGAGTCCGAAAAAGCTCCCCAGAGAAGTGCTTGAGGATGATGTTTTTTGTGGATGATGATTGGGAATCATACTCAATTTAGAGATCAATTTATTCTTTACAGACTATTGAGATATTATATAATAAATAGAGCTCAATTAGAGCTTTAAATTACTGAAAAGTTCTCAATGGCATATACAGCTGGTAAGTATTAATACAATTTACCAATCTAGAGCTTGCCATCAGTGTTCGGATTTGCTTCATTTTGGCTCCACACTCACACATGCCTCGCTCATGAGATTGCAGCTGAATGAGTATCCTCTGAATGTGTAAAAAAAGAGGCCATTGAATAGCGCGAGCGCTCTGCATGAGTGACAGCAGAATGCGCAGCCAAGAGGAGGCAGCGCTGCCGCTCCTCAGCTGCGCCCTCATATGTTACTCTGAGTGAGCGAGGAACATGAGCGAGGCCCCATAGCTTGGCGATGAGGCAGCTAAACGTCTATAGTGTGTAGTAAGAAGAAATTAAAAAAAAGTCTTAAAAATACAAAAAAAAAAAAAAATATTTTATTTGGTAAATGACAGGTCGTTATCATGGTATTAATTTAGGCTTATTGAATTTTATATAAATTGAAAATAAAAAAAAAAAATTTCCAAATTGAGAAAAAATATTGGTGGTTGGACGAAATTATCACATAAATCTAGCATTCATATTTGCATATTGAATTTTCTATCCGTTGAGGGGCAGGCCCGCTTTAACATATAAAAACCCCTTAAAATTGGAGCAGAAAAAATTAACAAATTAGCACATAAATAGTACATAATTCCCAGCCAATTAATTTTCACTGGGCTCAGAAAAAACATCTCTCTAATTTGCACATTGTGACATACCTACATATATACATTCTAATGTATATTGTAATGTCATCACTAGGGAAGCTAAAAATATGCACGAAAATTTTCAAAATATGCATGCTAGTATGCCCGAAAAATAACTGAAATATGCTCGTAAATATGCACGAAAAAATATCATAATATGCATATATGCCTAAAAAATACCTGAAATATGCTCAAAAAATGTATGTATTTCATTTCAAGCTTACATTTTTGTATTTTTATTTGTATTTGTATTTATTTTCATATTAAATTCGTACACTAAGATGTTGAGATCTTTTTTAGTACAACACAATTCATAACATTAAATATGCATGCAATAACTTATTAACAATAAAAATGTATTACTAGTTTTACAATACGCAATATTTTAATTAACCATAAACAACAATAATAAATAGTATAAAAAAGAAAGAAAAAGAGGAAAAGGAAAAAATAAGGTAGCAGGTCACTCTTTTATATTTGATTTACTTCAGGTTGTTACTTCACTTCATTTTTGAAATGCTCAAAGAGGCATTGTTTAAAGTTGCTTCCGTTTAATTTATTTCTGGTATTAAAAGGAATACAGTTCCACAGACGAGCTGCGTTGACGAAGAATAGCCTAGCCGAAGCCAACTTGTTGAAGTGGGGAATTATTAGGTCAGGTAATCGCGGGGACTTGGTAAAAACTAATTTTCTATAGAATTTAACGAATTTTACAAAATAATAATAATATAAGAACTGAAACGTACAACTCACATTTTCACCATTTAAAAACTTTCGTCGCTGCGCCAACAAATTCAGTTATATGTTTTTTTTTCGATTTTTTTTATTACATATTTATTTAGCGCTATCCGCTAGCCACATTTCTGCATTTCCCGTTTTCTGATATCCTTCTTTGGTTAGAAGTTATCAAACACAGCTATATGCTCTCAGTAGTAGAAATGCTCTGTAAAATCAGTTATACATCTATTTTCTTATAATTGTTTTTGGATTTTAGGTTATTTTTGTGTAAAAAAATTATTTAAAAAAAGCGAATGTGACCAATTTTCAAAATAGGAGGGGCACTGGTCAATTACATAATGCATTTCCAAGCTATCGCTAATTGCATCGGACCCTAGCGAAGAATTGTATACACATCTTTCACGATTTCTTACCCCCACTAGCAAATTTAAACAATTTGTAAAAAGAGCTATGTGCTGTAAAACGGCGCAAATGCTTCATGCGAAGTGGTTGGTCAAAAAAAGTAAAAAAAAATTGCACAAGTCTATTACATATGTGTAGTATCATTAGTTAACAATTCAAACTAGAAAAAATATTCTCTAGGATCACCAGAAAACGGTTTTTTTTCTCTCCTGAAATGTTGCTGAAAAACGTATAGCTCCTTTTGTTGGCGCAGCGACGATTTGTTATTTAATTACTATAAAATACTTTAAATTAATTTTAGATTTGTATTTATGTAAATGCATGAGATCTTTCTACAAAGCAAATGAAACCATTCCATTAATATTGCGCAGGGTTGCATTGAACTATCATATGTTTTACTATATTTTCCAGTGTGAATTTTTGGCGGTTTTCCGAGAAAAAGCTCTTGTATGCGGAAAACGATTAATATTGACCGTGTAGCATCGAGTATTGATGGATCGCGATTCTGGATCGCAAAATATTTAGAAATTTTGAAATCCGCGATCCGGAACGAAATATTGACAATATGAATTGACTGTGTAGCATGAAAATTTTGCGACCCATCAAAATGCGTGTATATTTAGAAATTTTGAAATCCGTGATTTGGATCTCAATATTGGCAATAAACGAATTGAAAGTGAAAGTGTGAAAAGGACGGAAGTAAAATATTTTAAACCTCAGAGCGAGAAAAATATCGCAATATTCATATTGAACGTGTAGCACTAGTCTACGATTCATCAGACCATCAATATGATCCAAATATCGCGATTCATGTTGACAGTGTAGCGTATGCCTATGTATGTCGATACATATTGCATATTATTGTTCCCTTCAAATTTTCACACTACAGCTGGTTTTTTACTCTGGGTTTGCTTCGACTCTCTGTAGCCCGTTTCTATAACCTTGCGTTATAATAACGAACGAAATGTTATCGCAAGGCTCGTATCGCTTGCGATATGAAAAGTGTTTCTGTAACTCATGAATTCACCTTGCGATATGGTAACGGTGAGTTGTCGTCATATCGCTGGAATAATCGAAAAATGTGTCATTCCCAAAAAAAAAATTGTAAACAAAGTGCGCGTTCGTTGCAAAAATATTAATATTTAACGCTACACAATTTTAGGCTGAAACATAGATTAAGTTTCCCGATATCAATGGGAATAGAAACTTCGTTGAAGTAGAGTTTCTTGAAAAAGACCGTCCAAATGATGGTTTGTTGAACCGAGGAAGAAGGGCTCGAAAACGAATCATTACCGCTTCATTTCATTTATTTTTATTCGATATCAAAAGTCAAATAAAATAATAATAAAAAAAAATAAATCGTCGCTGCGCCAACAAAAAGAGCTATACGTTTTTCAGCAACTTTTCAGGAGAGCAAAAAAACCGTTTTCTGGTGATCCTAGAGAATATTTTTTCTAGTTTGAATTGTTAACTAATGATACTACACATATGTAATAGACTTGTGCAATTTTTGTTTACTTTTTTTGACCAACCACTTCGTATGAAGCATTTGCGCCGCTTTACAGCACATAGCTCTTTTTACAAATTGTTTAATTTTGCTAGTAGGGGTAAGAAATCGTGAAAGATGTGTATACAATTCTTCGCTAGGGTCCGATGCAATTAGCGATAGCTTGGAAATGCATTATTTAATTGACCAGTGCCCCTCCTATTTTGAAAATTGGTCACATACGCTTTTTTTAAATAATTTTTTTACACAAAAATAACCTGAAATCAAAAAACAATTATACGAAAATAGATGTATAACTGATTTTACAGAGCATTTCTACTACTGAGAGCATACAGCTGTGTTTGATAACTTCTAACCAAAGAAGGATATCAGAAAACGGGAAATGCAGAAATGTGGCTAGCGGATAGCGCTAAATAAATATGTAATAAAAAAAAATCGAAAAAAAAACATATAACTGAATTTGTTGGCGCAGCGACGAAATAAATTAAATAATAATAAAAAAACTAAATATCCAGTAAGATTAGCTCTGTTCAATAACAAAAAAATTTTAAGAATTTTTCGTAAAAAATGACAGATCTCCATATAAAAATAACACTTTTTAAGAAAAATTCGTAACAATTTTTTGTTATTGAACACAGGTATTGTGTATGTGATTTAAAAATAATAAAAAACGAAAACGATAAGGTAAATAGAAAAGGTAAAACAGTGCCACTCTTTCGTCTTGTCATGCACACGTATTTATAAACACATTTTTTTTTTTATTAACTATTACCTTTTTCCATTGTTCCGCGGTTTTGCAAGCTCTGCGAGTTAGGCACTATTCGGCCCACTAAATATTCCCATTGCGACTATTTATTGGATTTCATAACTTCCATGAGCTTCACTTTTTGCAACTTGGAAATTTTCCCACTTATAGTTTTATTATACAAAACACAAACTAATGTAATAAATAAAAATGCAGGAAATTTAATACAAACCACACTCATTATTTTGAAATGTATCTGTTTTCACTACCCTCAAAGTTGGTGATATGAATATCGCAAGAAATAACGAAAACCAAAATTCACAACACTTACAGAAACGCTACCTTGCGATAAATATGAAACAGGGTTGTATTTTGCGTTATAATTCATATCGCAAGGTTACAGAAACGGGCTACTGGTCAGCACACAAGAACTTAGTGTTTGTCGTGGTGAATTTATATAACGGAAAATTCTCCGCTCCGGGGCCCAGATCAATAGTTAAATAGCCTTGATTGTATGTATACGCAACTATCTGAATTAACCACAGATAAGATGTTGCCAGCTTAATATTTTTCATTATTGTTCGATTAAGTGTCAAAATATGCCAAAATAAGCACGAAATGCATTTTAGGTCTAAATATGCATTTGCATATGCAATATGCATTTGCATATTTTTAGCTTCCCTAGTCATCACCCACTCATTCACTCACACGCATTACACCAAGAGAAGGAAAAACTGATGGCAACTCATCTCACAGGCAGAGTGAGCGGCAAATACCTTCCTCTCTCATTCAAAGTGTGTGAAACACTTTTAGATGAGTGAGAAAAGCAAACCTCAGTCATCCGCATGCTGTAAGCATGAGTTTCGTCACTCACTCACTCATACTCTGAGTTTGTTCTTACCCTGCTTGTTATATGTATATTTACTCATAAAAGGAATCTGAAAGGTCATTAAACTTAACTTACAAAGATTTGAAGAACTTATCTCATAAGACATTCATATTTTTGTTCGCTACAGAGCCCTTTTGCAGCTAAGCCTTTACTTAATTCTACTTTATAATCCCAGAATATTGAGTCACAGGCGAACATGTGTGTAAAAATATAAAATTTTATGCCTGTTGCTCCGCCAGCTTTTCAACTGCTCCAAAAAAACAATATCCATAAACACTGCCACCCAAAAGTCTCGCAATATTAAAGCTGCATGCAGCATGTTGAAAATCTGTTGAATGATTCCATCATGCGCAATATTTCGTTCCCTTGAACAAGAAAAAAAAAAAAAAAATAAGTACAATGACAAGTTCAAGCAAACGCAAATATGGCGCGCGTGTCGGTCGACAACTAACGCCGCTTCATCTTGGGCCGCCCGTCAACACAGAAACAGTTCAGCAAATACGCAGTTCGTTACGGTATTTGACTGCAGTGGATCGACAACGACCGGCCGGCTGCTTGTTTGGCGGAGGATGAGCGCCAAAAGACAGACCGAGTCATATCAACATTGAGTGCGGTTGACTGGCTTGGTTTGCTTGCTTTCACCCAAATAGCAACGGGAACGGGTACGTCAATGTGAATGGGAATTATGAATCATCGCGTAATAAATTCTTTAACTGCCTCCTCATAGTTCGCACTCTTAATCTGCTAAAGTATTTATATATCTAAGTGCTTTGTGTGCAATGTTATTGAAAATGGAAGGCTGTTGGCTTTCGCTCGTCGTCGGTAGCGGGGGAGGAAGCAGAACCGTAGGCATTTATGCTAAAGCCGAAACACAAAACGCGTTAGAACAAAAATCAACATAAACAGAAAACCACTACATTTACACCAGGGCTGCTCACCTCATAGGCACTCAAAGCACAATTGTTTTTGTTTTGTTCCGAATCATAGGCACAGATACATATTTTCACTTTAAATATGAAAATAAAATTTTCTTTGCACTCCCATAAGCACTCAGATATAAAAAAAAAATTTATATGAATGTGCCTATGATTCATATTGAATGTGCAGAGCAAAAGCACTTTGTATAGGAGCTCGAGCACTGCCGTAAGAAATCGAAATTTACAAAAACAAATTTGTAATGAAATAAAAATTCAAAAAATGAAAGCACTGTAATAAATTTGTATTAAAAAAATTTTCATATAAAAAATAAAAAATTTTTTTATGTATTTGATACTACCATTTGAAAATAAATTCTAAAATAATATTTTATTGGAATTCATAAAAAAATGAAATGAGCTAAAAAATTTTTCAGTGCATATACAAAATTTGTAGATGTATTGAGTTTTGTACTTTCAATACGAGAGCGTTGAGCAGCCCTGATTTACACCCTCGCCTAGTCGAACAGCCTCCATATAGTACAAAACAACATTCTCAGCCAGACAAAATGGAAAGCAAAATAGTACAAGTGAATATCACATGATATATGAACACAGATATGTGCGTTTCCAGACTTGTTGGATTCAGTCAGAAAATGTTCCACAGCATAAAGTTCTGAAATGGGGAAGGTGATTGTGAGCTCAACTAAATCGCGTTTTTTTTTTGCTATAATTTCTAGTAAAACACAAACTTAATTATCAAACTGGTATGCAGAATATTTTTGTGAACGTAGCGTAATAATATGCGCTACTACATGAGACATAAAGAAACCGCCTCACAGTAATTTCTAGCATATTCTTTGTTTTTTTTTTTAATCCATGATGTAAATTACTTAGTTATTATTAACAAGTAAGGAAGCATAAGTTCGAGTGGAATCGAACATTAGATACTCAGCTGTATGCTTTCATTGTTTGTTTGCGTTTGATGGAAACACGGCGCATTTTATATAAAGCGAGTGCTGCATAAAGTGGGCGTAGCCACGCCCATTTTCAAAAATTTTTTCAGTGATCCAACAAAGCATACGAATATTATTCTTTGTGCAAAATTTCATTCCTTTATGACTTCTAGTTACAAAGATGTCACGTTACAAATTCCCAAAGGGCGTTCCAAAAAATAACTTTGTTAAAAAGTAGGTGTGGTCATAAACCGATTTCAATAAATTTTTGTGTGTCTATTAACACAAGTCATAAAAGTGTATAAACCAAGTTTTGTCATAATATCTCAATTATTTGTCGAGTTAAAGGCTAAGAAATCTCGTATATTCCTTTGTCTAAAAAGAGGCGGTGCCACGCCCATTTTCCAAAATTTTTGTGTTTTTCGTTTTATGTCCGCAGGTGGACTCCTGCCATAAAATCTCAATGATATATCTTTATATTTGACAAAGATATCGCTTAAAATGTTTTTATTAGGTCACTTTATAATACACATATATAAAAGTGGGCGTGGTCGTCAACCGATTTTGGATATTTTTGGTCCAAACATTTGTCTAAGTAAGTATATCACTCGTACCAAATTTCATCGATATATCTTCAACGGCTTCTGTGTTATGACTCATAAAACTTTCAATGTTTGACCCTTAATAAGTGGGCGTGGCACCGCCCATTTTCCAAAATTTTATCAAATTTCTTCTTAGGGGCCTGAGGTCAACACGTGGGTAAAATTTCATCACTCCAGCTCTATTAATGACTGAGATACCAAATTTCCGATTTTTTCTATATAGTAAAAGTGGGCGTGGTCATGGTCCGATTTCGCCCATTTTCAATACCAACCGTCCCAGTCTCGATACCAACTTGCATTTCAAATTTCATCAAAATATCTCAATTTTTGCGCGAGTTAGAGTGTTTACAGACGGACGGACGGACATGGCTCAATCGATTTCTCTTTTCACCCTGATCATTTTGATATATATAAGTCTATATCTATCTCGATTATTTCATTCTGTTACAATCCACCGTTATGTGATTAAAACTATAATACTCTGTGTACTAGTACAGTTGAGTATAAAAATTGCGGTCGACACCAAGTTGCTGTACTAACACAAAATGGAAATTTTATTAAGAGAAATCCTGCTCATAAGAATGGACGACAAGGGATAACGGAAATTCGTTCCACAAAACATTTTTTTTTTTTACAGAAACAAACATTTTTTCGGGTGCGTTGAGCTGGAGCCCAACTTTAAGGATTTGGAAACTGAGAGTCTAATATTTATGTGCTAATTTCGTCGCCCAATGAATTGAGCACAAAATTTTTGTTAGCGGACGAAATTAGCACATCAAAAGCATATACATAGATTCGATCCTATCAATTTCCAAAGCCATCATCAAATGGGTGGTCCAGCTGAACGGAGCGTATGTTTTCTACACAAATGTGGGCTCGCTATTTGTACTGGTACATCAGACTATTAGTAAAGAATTATTTACATTAATGTTCCTTTCATGGGGGAATTTTAAGCAGTCGTTCAAATCAATTTTAATTTCATTAATAGCTGCATTAGTTCAACATAAAAAATTCAAATGATTTTATGACTCTCTAATGTGACTAGGAAATTAAAATAATACTGATCTAAACAAGTTCACACATAATCATTAAAATATTTCGCATTTTAGTGATCATAAATTTTATATTTACTGCTGAATTGTCAGGCATGTGCGTTCGAAAATGCCCATTAAAGCTGTGATAGCCATAAAAACAAACATTAAAATATATATTAATTTTAACACTTGATCTCAACAGTAGCGAATAGAATTAACAAGCTTTTCTATGAAAATTGCAAATATTTATTTAACGTGTCGAGCAATGACCACTACGAAAACAAAAATAATCACATAAAAAAATTAATTAAAGTATATACGAAAACATTTATGGTCATTAAAAAAAATAACTTGTACCATTAGGCAGCGCCAATGTGATGCTGATGGCGGCAGTTCCCACCTGGCCTTTGCTGCCGTCCGTCCACCATCCACCGCAGCAAACAGACGTCTATTTGGCGTGCGTAGACAACGCAGTGCTGTCGCTTAAATGGCTTTATGATTGTCATTCAGACACACTCAGCTCTGCTAATAGTCAAGCGATGTTTTTATATTTAATAGTAATTGCATTTACGCTTCACTTAACAACTCGCACGTCTAACCCTTATCTACTCTTCGTTTGCTAGCGCTTTTCACGTGATCGCAGCGGCTGATTGCTTATTGGTTGTAATTTTAATTAATTCAAAAATTTTAATTGTCTGTTTTGTAACAATAAAAAAACACTATTGAATAACCATTATAGCAATACGAATTTAATTGAATAAATACCAAACTATTGAATTTTAATAAAATGGAGTTAGGGCTGAGATGCATATACATATGTATATAGTGGCAAAAAAAAAATATAAGTATGCCTGATTTGTACAGCAAAAAAACTTTAAAGAATTTACCTTTGTTCTCAACTGAGTTACAACTTCAACATGTAAACGAATTTGTACAATTTATATGATTACTAACCCTTCTGTAACAGTAACAGGACATTTTAATCAACGGCCATTTGGACACAGTAACATACGAGGACAAAACGGCAGCTCTGACTACGTTACTCCCATAACCAACTTCAGCAGGGGACCACATGTAATAATAGAACAGGACGGGTGGAAGAAAGGACTACGAGCCAATCGCCATTCCTGCAACTTATTTACAGACGGATCTAAGATGGATGAAAGGGTGGGAGCTGCAGTATTTTGCTCAGAGCTTGGGATACAAAAATCTTTTAGACTGCCGGACTACTGCACTATCTTTGCAGCTGAGGTTTATGCTGCCTCAAAAGGGGCGGAACTTGCAGCTGAACTAACGTCCTCACAATCTCGAATAAATATATTGATTGAAAGCCAGGCAGCAATTAAGGCGAGCATGGCAGCGACAACTACCTCTCGGTGTGTGGAGCAGTGTAAGGCCAAGCTACACGTACTCTGCGCGTCTAGACGCGTTACCATCTACTGGGTACCCGGACACCAGGAAATCGAAGGAAACGATAGGGCGGGCGCGCTAACTAAAGCCGGGGCATGAGCTAGCGCATGTAAATGCCGAAGACGTTTTCCCTTCTCTAAATTACCAAAAAGCTCAAATAGATCAGGCATTGTTGCGTAAAGGCGATTCCCAGTGGGAGACCCTGCCATCCTGCAAGATCGCCAAAATCATGCTTCTGTCATACAAAGCTAAAACCGCAAACTAGGTTAGGTTAGGTTAAAGTGGCTGCCCCTGTTCGTCCGAAACAGAGGCACGCATAGGCCTGGCGACCCGTTGTGATACCACGTGGAACTCTTGATTTGAAAATTCCCCTGTATAGATTAGACGCCTATAAAACTGAACCATCTGGTTCGTTTCATATAGCGTAAGATGTCTGACACCTTTGCGTCTTCGAGCTCCTCCAGACCCCCAAAGGAGTGTCTGTGGAGGCAAGCGTACCTAGAGTTAGACAGCGCGGGACAAGAGCATATATAGTGTTCTACGCTTTCTACCTCCTCCTCATCCCTGCAGCTGCGACAGAAGTCGTTGTTCGCAAACTGCCACTTCCCATAGCAGAACGCAGACTGGCAATCGGCATACTAACAGGGCACTGTCTCACACCATCTCATGCGTTCAAAATGGGATTGGTGCAGAGTCAGGCGCAGTACACGGCTTAAAATGGGGACGATGCGGTAGGCACTTTGGAGCACCTTCTCTGCCATTGTCCAGCTTTTGGCAGACTACGATTTAACTGTCTCGACTCTGCATACTTCACGTCTCTAGAGAGCTTTGCGGATCGGGAAATTCACAAAACATTAAAACTTGCGAAGACCTGCATTCCGAGTGTAATATAATAACATAATGCCTCCTGTATGTCGGCAACACTAAGGATCATATGTGGTCTATGTGAGCGGTCTTCAGACCTCAGCCAACGCAACCTAACCTAACCTAACCCTTTAGTAGTCACTAATTGTTAAGTGGATTTTAAATAAATATTGAGAAAGCCAGAATCATGTAATCCTGTCTGATACAAGTACAGATACGAATATCAGCTGCGAATCCGAATAATTTGGTATCACTGAATCCATGTGAACTCAAAGTAGTTCTTGTCATACTCACTAAATGCAACTCTAAGAATTTCAAATGTTCACTACTTTCCTTGTTAAATTTTGTTTGCATAATGATTTAAGGCGTTCAGAATTTTGTTTTAAACTAATTTCGTTAACAACAAGCAGATTACAAATTGTTAATAACCTTGTATAGTATACAATGTATACCACCTGGGCTTATAAGTAACATTTATTGGAACAAAAATATGAAGTTGGATAGTTATTAAGACGTAAAGAAACAGTGATTCAATAGCTCAAAGCTTAGAATTATAAATGAAAGCAATCCAGTATTGTAATGAAATTTCCGCTGTATGTAATACAATGTCCGACACCACAACCAACTACCACAAAATGAAATAAATCAAAAACAGCTACGAAGTTTACAGAAATCCATGTGGAATAGGTGTGACTAAAACAGACCTACCAAAAAAGAAAAGACGAGCTCAAAAGCAGACAATGGCACTGATGGTGAGAATGAGCAATGAGAATAAAAGCGCCTACGATACCAAAATCACACATCCAGTCGTTCGTTAAAAATATTTGGAATGGGCTCATCGACACTGTGACAATGCACAGGAATAAAACAGAGTAGGGTAGATATAAGTGCAGATACTAAATGAACAAATTCATAAATACATATCTACGTAACATCGAGATGATGAAGGAGGCGAAGGGAAAAAAAGCGACGAGTGAAAAAACAATAAACATGAGACGAGATGAAATAAAAACGATTTACAACTTTTTGGACAAACATTCAGTGTAGGTATGGTCAGAAAAAGAAAAGTGCGAATAAAGGGGAGAGTATGGATATTCGACATAACAAAGCAGCGATGAGAAGCATTTGTAAAAATAGGCTATGGTAGAAAGGCACAAAAACTCAACAACGGGCCAGACGACCATTGCTTTGTCGACTCAGCTATTGACTCGAAGTATTAGGCCCGTCACATAGCATACGTCAATCCGTCTACGTCGACGTATGTGACTGACAGCTCACGTACTTGACGGAGAGGTCGCCACATAGGAAACGTTGGCGGATATACACAAATCAGCTGTTTGATTAACCTTTAACTACAGAGGTGATGGAAAAAACTTAACTCTTTAGAATATTTTGTAATTTCTCTTTTAAGTTGCCCTATTGAAATTCAGTTTTCAGTAACTTCATATCTCCTGATAATTCTTAACAATTTTGTTTTATGGAGGAATGTTATACAAATGAGTAAAAACTCGAAAAGCAAATTGCAAAAAAAGTGAAATTCAAGAGTAGCTAAAGGTTAACAATCAAAAGCAATCAGCTGACATAGAGACGGATTGACGTATACCAAAAGTTGACTTTTGGGCAACTTCGGTACGTTGCGGCGACGGATCCGTCGTACGTGTGACGACGTACGTTTAAATGCCGACATTTTACTGAGCTGTCAGTCACATACGTCGACGTAGACGGATTGACGTATGCTATGTGTCGGGGCTATATATCGGTATATATTTTGATAGGTGAAACTTTTCTCCGACTTGGACTTTTAAGACAATATTTGTGCGCCAATAAAAAGGAAGTTTATAACTCTCAGTAAAGATTAGTTGGCTCAAGCTTTATTCTAATGGTCAACGAGAAAGAATCACTGTAATCAATTAAGCAAGAACAGCAATTTAATCTGACATGTAATGAGAATTTTAACCCCACTTGGCAGGCAGTAGTAGGTATGTATTTCGAAAAACCTTTGTAACGTTTTTGTGGTGAATGTGTAAAACTAAATTTAAGAACACGCATTGGTGAAAAAATGTTGCGGCAGACATGCTGTGGCGCCTGCCAACAACTGTCATTTGCTGTTAAATCAAATGTTGTCGCAACGCAACGCATTCTCCATACGAAAGCAAGAAGTAAAAGGAAAAAATTACAGCAACAAAATTACATAAAATAACAACAAAAAAACAACTTAGCTTACAACGGCAGCAAAACACAAACCACAACCAAAAAAAAAACGATTAAAGCAACTTAAGCGCATCACTTGGCATTTATTTCCCCACGTGCTACCTACAAAAAGCAAAAGGAATGCACATCAAAAGTAGAAAAAAAAAACTGTTAAAACCACTCACTTTTGGTGTTTTAAACATACACACACATTTAGTTATGTATTTTAAGCAAACCTATTACATAAATAAAATAACACGGAAGGAAGAGCCAATTTTTTTAGCGCCATCCATAGTCTTACTTACGTGGGGCCTACACTCAGAGATCCAGCATGTCAGCAGCATTTTCGGTACACATACGACATTGCACAGTGTGTCCCAATGTCGACAAAGCGAATTTCTATTCTCAGAATACTAAATGTTTCACAACTAAAATTATTTTTTTACATTTATCGCTATTTCGGACCACTGTGCATTACGAATTTTGCTCTGCGACCGGTATGGCTTCATCTGAAATGGGCACGAGTACATACACCAATGTGATGTTCATGTTTTTGGTCATCGCTCTGAGTATATTGTATGTCTATTGTTGTACGGTAGTAAAAGCTTTGTGAAAGTGTTTTGGCTATGCTCATGCGTATGAAGTGGATTACATTTGCACAGCCGGGATGCTGCCTGGACGTATCTTGTCGCGCCTAACTATACAAACAAACGAGTGAATTATGTTGGTTTTTAAATACAACCCAGCAAGAACAGTCCCGGTAATATGATCGGTAACGTTACGGTCACGTGTTACCCTTAAATGGTAACAAATCTCTTGTTTTTCCTATCACGTTGTTAAGGGCGTTGGGAAAAAAGTGCCAATTTATTTGTATACATGTGACATTCTATCACCTTCTAACACATATGCTTAACATAGCCCGATATGGCATATCTATCCTTGTTGCACTAATAGCTTTTTGCGTTTGATTTTAGCATAGTGAAATAAGTAAATAAAATCAGCTGATTTTTGTTTACATTTGCTTGACAGAATTACAAGAACAAAACACATGTAAATGAAAAAAGGTAAACAAAAATCAGCTGATTTTTGTTTACATTAACCTGAAAGAATTACAAAAACGAAACACATGTAAAATGTATGTACGTATGTCCTCTTTTCATTTTATTCAAATAAACAATTAATGTAATTACAAAAATCTGAGATCATAAGAGAATATAAATATAATTTACTTAATTAAGCTAAGATCACATGATTTGCATATTTGTACATACATGCATATACAAAATAACAAATTTCAATATTTAACGTTTACCCATTTCAATATCGATGTAAAATATATATCGCCAGTTTCTTGCCGGAAACAAGAATGTGATAATTTTTTTATACATATTAGAAGGCTGCACGAATGGATTCGAAACGGCCAACAAAATATTCGCGGCCGTCCAATTACAGTACCTACTTGTTTCTGTCGTTTTAGAATAAACGCAAGTAGAGCACAACCATAAACAGAACCAATACAATTACTTATTCGTAGCGACAATTACATGACCTTAAAAAGGTTCTGCAAATAGTGTACACTACTTGCGAATACTTCGAATATAATCGAAATATGTATATGTATGTACATACATATTTTCATAAACACACATCCAGACGTTGTGTTCAGCAAAATTACGTTGCTAGTGTGTGTGTGTATATGCATATGCATACATACTAGGGCGGGTCGATTGGTAGGGGCCAAAAAAAAATTAATGGACACATCGCAATTATAAAAATTTGGGTAATTTCAAGCTTTTTTGCCCAAGAAACCATATGTCTAAAATAAATTTCGAACCAGAGCTTTTTACGATCTACATAATTCCAACTGTTCTATATATTTTAAAATAACTCGGTAACCAATACTTCGATTCTTTTGATTTTTTCGGCATTAGTTAGGAAACTTATTTGGCATATTAAGGTGGTTTTATGAAGGAAATAAAGTTCTCCCGAAATTCGCGGAACAACCCGATTTTCATGCGAATATAATACGGAAATCTATACCTAAAATTTTTCCTTAATATATTAAAATTTAGAGGTCGTGCAAATGCCTCCAAATTTCTTTCTCCTTTTATATCAGTGATGATACATAATTTTTTTCAAAGTCCTTAATGAACAAGAAAAACATTTCTTATCATTAAAAAATGGAACATATGTTTGTTGGGCTTTTATTTTTTGGTCCACCTTAATGCCATATGCACATTAAATAAACAAACAAACCAAAGAAGCAACAAGGTTTTGTGAATACTTCATAACATGGTTATTATTATGTTCTATTCTATCGTGGCGAATAGTGTACACTAGTGATGGGCGAGTCCGAGATGTTTTATTCGATTCTCTCGATTGTTGAAACATCTCGAATGCTCTCGATGGTTTTCATTCGTATTCGAGTCAAGTCGTAAATGGCCGTCAGTCGAAACAATCGCTAAAACATCTCGGACTCGCCAACGATTCCTCTCGTTTTCAAAGCAACCCTACAACATCTCGCACTCGCTGCAAAAAATACATAATAATTTTTGCCGGCTGAATATTAAAATTGCTTTACAAAACATACAGAGTGGTACAAATCTATTGCCGTTGTTGGTACTCGTAAAATTCATTTGTTTCATAAGCGTCTCACTTCAGAAAATTTATTAATGTTTAAATAATTAATTATTATTATTATGCACGACACTGTTTAGTTGTGATTGCAATAATGCAGCGTCTATGTATAGCATATTTTTCAATTTGGTTAATTTATTTATGTATTTGCCTCACTTCCATTAAAAATCCTACTTTCTTTATCAACAAACCTCATTCAGTTTATTTTATCAACTAAAACATATCATCAAAACAACAGCCGGCCCGCCGACTCGGAACAATCGCAAAAACATCTCGCTTGTGTAGTCGAGATGTCACCGAAACAACCTACGACTCGCCGACTCGGAACAATCGCAAAAACATCTCGCTTGTGTAGTCGAGATGTCATCGAAACAACCTCCGACTCGCCGACTCGGAACAATCGCAAAAACATCTCGATTGTGTAGTCGAGGAGCGAGTCAACTTTTGACTCGATTGTGATTTTGCAACGATGGCGATTCTCTCGATTGTCTAAACATCTCGCACTCGCCCATCACTAGTGTACACTAATCGCTCCAACAGAGCAAATAGAAATAGTATTTGGATTCCAAATGAAAAGTATGGGTTATATTCGTATCTGCATTGAAATTGTGCTGTGACTAATTGTACAATGCATACAGTATTCGAAAATATAGAAGAGGCAAATGGTATTGTGCAGAGGTCTAATACATATGTGCTTATGTGCATTCACGAACATATCGAGCCCTATCCGCCATAAAAGTGTGTCCAACAAAAAGTAAATTTTACAGAATGTTTTTTTTTTTAATTTTCTTTGCATAGTCTCTAACTTCGACGCGCAAATTTCACAGCTATGAAATTTGGGGAGTTGATGCGTGTGATAATAAATTATTGATTTCCATAAAAAAGCTAAAATTGATAATTTTGTTGGATACACTTTTATGGCGGTTAGGGCTCGATATTATGTGTTATGTTTAAACAAGCATATACACAAATATATATGTATTAATATTAGATTGATATATATCAAATAAAGATCACACATCGCACTTAAAAATATTGTCTCATTCGTGTTTCTGGCAGGAGGTAAACGATATGAAGTAACAATACGAGTATAAACTTTGTTTATGTTCATGATGTGGATTTACAAAATGTACAATTCATGTGATCTTAGCTTTAATTAACAAATATATCGCTAGCTTATAGTGCAAATTGGGTAAGTACATTTTTTTTGCTTATGTGATATCGAAGAATAATAAAAAAAAGAATTTGGATTTGTTTATGATTGTTCGTCCTTTGGGCGATAGAATACATTTTGCACGCTCGACATGTATACAATTGTGAGCACCTCATCAAGACATTGTAGGGCAACGGACATCATAAGCATTTTTGAAAGACTAGGCTCGTGAGGAAATTCGGCCATACGTCGACATAAACGTGCAGATCAAAGAGCACATCTGTGTCTATGGTACGTTCGTGTGCCTTGTCCAACATGATAACCGAGTGTGACTTTAAATCCGATTCCATTAAATATCCACGCAGTAACATACCTGTTGAAAGTGAAGGGATATTAATATTAGAGGAAGCTTTACTTAGCTCAGTGCAAAACATACCATCTGTCATGTATTTGATCGCCGTTTCAGGCTAGTGCAGTCCTCGAAACGTATTGTGTAGCCCACCTCCTGACCCAAACTCCTCTGCCACACGCTTTGCCACCGACATGGCGGCCACACGACGCGGTTGTGTACAACCAATCTTGCCACGTGCCGTAAAACCTTTTCCGCTAAATATTGTGGGATTTGTGTTGTATTGCCGTTTCACCGATCACAATTAAAATTTGATTGTCGGAAACATCCTTGACGAGATCACGCAATTTGTAGACGACGTTGTTCCAGCAATGGCATGTCTGTCTTTCACCTCATCGTCCTCTTCCTTTTGTAGAGCACCTGTCTCCTCATTAAAATCAGGCATTTCACTGCGGTCGATGACACCCGAGCTTATCATTTGCTTGATTTCCCAACGTTCGGGGCTGGATATGCGCACACACTTGCGTGAGTCACTTTCATCGTTGTCCACCGCCCTGTGAGTGAAAATCGCTTGTCAGAGTTTTCTATAATAATAATATAATAATACAATGGCGCTATTATAACTCTGACGAGTTTTATGGCCGAGTTTCTCTCCCAATTCGAGGTGTGCTCCTTTTTGTTTTTCCTACTAATTGGGTGGACCTACAGTTTTATGCCGGCTCCGAACGGCGAATGCATTTTTTGTGAGAAGCTTTTTCATGGCAGAGTTTTCTATACAAATAAGTAATTTGAAATTACTACTTACTTTCAGTCGAATGCGATCGTGAACGCTTTCGTCTGCCACCACGTTCACTGCGATCACGAGAGCCTGACCGTCGGCGATTGGTGCATTCATGATATCGTGACCGACGCCATCGATGGCGGTCACGCAAACGCCGTCTACTGCTACTGCTGCTGCTGGTACCATGTCCATGGGAGCGTGAATTTCAATTTTTTTATATTTTGTATGTTTTGAAATACAATATCAATAAATTTCAGCCCTCTTTTATAGTATTGTCTGATGGACGTAACAACTTTTACAATGTATATGTATTTTACAATTTGCCTACGCGAGAAAATGTTTGGGAAGTATTTAGGGTTTTTTGTTAAGAAAAAAACACGAGCTGCACGCAACTGTAACTGGAACGGGTTTCGCACTTCACTGCTTTGTACCTATTACACAAATTTAATTAAAAAATGAATTAATTTAAATTTAAAACACATTTTAAAATTTTCAGAAGCACCCACGCGCGCAATCCACTAGAAAATTTGCGTTTGACGTTTACCACCATTTTCTTTTATAATTCTTCTACCTACAATTTTTCTCTTTTTTCTCTTCCACTATACTTTTGTTGAAGTGTAAGCGAGAAAACGGATGTAAGCAGAAATGAAATCAAGCAGCTTGACTGCTCATAACAAAAAAAAAGTGGATCATCTGACTCACATACGAGTGCGATTGTGTTAGTAACTATCAAATTTTTGTAATAGTGTTAGAGTTTCGGTCACGGTGGTTTTACTGGGAACGACCGCCATCACGAGTATTTCATTCATTAATTTGAAAAAAAAAGCAAGAGAACCAACAACTTTATATTTGGTTCTGTTTTAACCAGGGACCGTAATCATTATGAGTTATATAATAAAAATCGCCATTTAATCATTATATGTTGAGTTTTTCTATATTTCATCAAAAATAATCATTATTTTTTTAGTTTTATTTTTTTTAATCAGAAATAACACTTATTCCTTGAGCGATATTTAATCCTTCAGAAATAATAATTTTTTGAGTTTTATTTTTTTGATCAGAAATAACACTTATTTCTTGAGTGATATATTTATCGTTCAGAAATAATCATTACTTATTGTGTGAGTTTTATTTTTTTCGATCAAAAATTTACCAAATTATATCGATGGGATTTTTTTAGTAATTCTGTTCCAGAGCACTTCAGAGAAGATTTGAGTTTTTCGACCTAAGCAAAAAAATAAAACTCAAAGAATAATGATTATTTCTATTATTTCTGAGCGATAAATATATCACTGAAGGAATAAGTATTATTTTCGATCAAAAAAATAAAACTAAAAAAATAATGATTATTTCTGAGCAATAAATATATCACTTAAGGAATAAGTTTTATTTTTGATCAAAAAAATAAAACTCAAAAAATAATGATTATTTTTGATTTTTATGGATATCGCTTAAAATTTTTCGAGCATAGTGGTCTTTCAGACATGGAGACACACAAACTCAATACTCTTCTACGATGTTTGCAAGTATTTGATTTTTTTCACTGAAAATATAACGAATAATGATTATTATGGGTCCCTGGTTTTAACGAACTGCTTTAGCGTACAGCCCCAGGCAGCCTTAAAGCCCTACATTATGATCACATAAAAGCTTTTAGCCGTATAACAGTGATGAGCATTCTAGAAGCCAGAAATAAAATATCCCAGAGATGGATTCCTAGATACGTAAGATTCCAATTCGAAGTGTGCTCCTTTTGTTTTTGCTCCTAATTGGGTGGACCTACAGTTTTATGCCACCTCCGAACGGCGAATGCATTTTTTGTTAGAAGCTTTTTCATAGCAGAAATACACTCGGAGGGTATGCCACCCACTGCCGAGAGATGAGCGCTATTTAAAAACCCGCAATAATTGGGTTTTTAATTAAATAGAAAATTTGTTTGGTGTTTGTCTGGACTGGGGTTAGAACCCGAGATCTCTGGTATAGCAGAGTGTGAACCACGGCGGCCACAGAAATGAAATATTCCTGAGATGAATTCCTGGATACGTGGGCCACTATGGCAACGAAAAGGCCGATGTGCTCGCAAAACAAGGTGCGCAATTTCAGCACTCCATGATCCAAAACTATTTTGTTGATTAAATAAAGCTCACTACAAGGAGACGCTCGTTGAATAAGAAACTAAAAAATTCAGCCGGAATTGGACGTATTCTTACGAACATTATAAGTAATCGCATCGGAACGAGCCTCATACTGATTAAATAATTTATGAAGGGAGGACCTTAGTGAGTACTTCGACTTTTTCCGCTTTTATCTCAACTTAGTTTAGTGCTTTTTCCGTTATTACGTTATGCTGGACAAGCGTGCTGCGAGCATTATCATGATGTAAATAATTGGTTGATTCTCCAAGTACCTAAAAAGCGTGTGTTTCATATGCAAAAACACACCCGTAAAATGGCATTCAGAAGATTTAACTTTGGTCAGCAAACAAGTTGTAAAAATCACAATTTAATAGCTTGAAATGAAAGCATAAAACGGAAGTTAAAATCACATATTTAATCGCTTCCTTGTATGTACCATTTAACCACTTACAACAAACACCAATAATTGCTGCTAGAGGAGTGAGGAACGCTTAAAGTTGAGCAAACCAAATGAGTTGGACAACAGGCAGGCCGGCTCGGCGGAAGCAAGCGAAACAGGTCGCACCGAGGAGCAGCTCAAGCCTTGCCTTCACCTTCATCTTCGCCTTGCTCCTTTTCTGTCAACTCTTGTCTCATGAAATGCAAAGTGACGCCAACTGGATGTAGAACTGCCCGCCACGGCGCCGTTGCTCATGCATTAAAATACTCAATTTAGTGCAATTCCATAATGGGTGTAAATTTATGAGTACATACAAATAAAAAAACGCTTATCCGTTTTGCTTTTTTTTCTATAAATAAACTACAAATTTGTTTATTCTTACTATTTTTTTTAATGCAATATTTAATGTCATTCATATGCACATAACACTTTTTTATAAAATTGTGCTTGGCTTTACTTTGCTAAAAGCATTTGTGTCGCTAAGCAGACAAGTGAGCATGCGTGTCTGCGAGCAGTAAAAATATATGAAATTCATCTGCTTCTTAAATGTATGTATCTACATATATAAGGCAACGTGGTCGCCAGTGTGACCACCAATACCCAACCAACACGATCTCGTAACGTTAGAGGATTTGGAAAAATTTTCCAATAGTCTACCACGCGTTGAAAAAGAAGAGTTATTGGGGGTTGTAGGCGAGGTCCTCCTGATTCTAAATCCAAAAGTCCCGTTGACCGTAGATGTTGGTAAGTTGTATAATTTACCAAATAAAACCCCAAAACTGGACATTATTACCGAGGAATGACACTTACAAAAACACTCTCATATGAATATATGTATGTATGTGTGTAGAACACCTTTTTGCATTGGTGGCCTTCGGCCGCGCTTTGAAAAAATAACCCTCATCCGGCAAAATTCTCTTTCTGGGGTAATATCTATGAATCCATCCAACTACCAACAAATTACCTAATAAAATCTCGTGAACTATAAGCCTCCGGCAGATTTTGATTTCAGTTTTGAGATCTGTCAGAGGTCCTCTACCCCCCTGAAAAAGCAGTTTTTCTCGGACAGTGGTTCCTTAATGTAAAGTGGGCCCTTTTGGTAGACAAATGGAAATCTTAGCCGATGATTTATGGAGACGATTAGTGTAATGCTCTAACTATTCTCTAATCGAGACCGTAGGTAGAACACTACACGAGAATCCGATGGGAAATTGATTAGAGAAATAATCGAATCTGAATAAAATAAAAGCACATTCTCATGAGAATCTCATTATAGACTATATAGGATTTTTATTGGAGAATACCATAAGCTATATATGTAGATATCTATCAGAGAATTATGTTAACTTTTGTTTGAGACCACTATGATTCTCCAGTCACCCTCTAATGTTAGAGATTTGTAAAAAATGCTCGTTCACGATTCATTCTCTAATCTTTATCGAAGGCCAATGTTTGTTGGGTAACTTATACGAGTATAGTGATGGGGGAGTCCGAGATGTTTAGACAATCGAGATAACGAAGGCGACGTTGCACAATCACAATCAAGTCAAAAGTTGACTCGCGCTCCTCGACTACACAATCGAGATGTTTTTGCGTTTGTTCCGAGTCGGAGGTTGTTTCGAGGATATCTCGACAGCACAATCGAGATGTTTTTACGATTGTTCCGAGTCGTAAATTAATAAATTTTCTGAAATCAATGAATTTTACGAGCAGCAACAACGGCAATAGATTTGTACTACTCTGTATGTTTTTTTGTAAAGCAATTTTTATATTCAAGCAGCAATAACAAATGTTATGTATTTTTTGCAGCGAGTCCGAAATGTTGTAGGGTTGCTTTAAAAACGCGAGGAATCGTTGGCGAGTCCCAGATTTTTTAGCGATTGTTTCGACTGACGGCTATTTACGACTTGACTCGAATACGAATGAAAAGCATCGAAAGCATTCGTGATGTTTCAACAATCGAGAGAATCGAAGAAAACTTCTCGGACTCGCCCATCACTATAAGAGTACTTACTAAGCGTTATTTAGATTTCATACATATCGCTCATTTGCTGCAAAACCGGCATAAGTAAAAAAAAATCGATTGTCCAGAAAAGAAGAAAGTTTTCAACTGACTCCAATCTTACACAGAAAATAGGAAATCCTACAAATTCAAAACAAACCAATTCAGTATAATATATTTAACATATCCATAAAGCAAAATCAACACCAAGTATCCATTTATGGTTTTTTCCTGAATAAGAACCAACTCTCCTTTGCATAATGACGTTATTGTTGCAAAAATATATTCAATAGAGTGTCTTAAGTTATAATGTGTCATTATTGTTGAGAAAAAAAAAAACAATAAGTTCGTATTAATTCATTTTATTTTCAATCTTTTGAACTTCAAATATACATATTCACCCTTATTACGGTTGTCGTCGTCGACGCTCAGTCGACACTCACTCGACAGTGTCGGCGACGACTTATTGAAATCGGTATTACGTATGGTAAAGTCGATAACTTGTGACAAATATCGATACATTTTTGGTATCAGCTAAGTCGACGTCGACGCTCACTCGACGCCATTTTCCTCGACGCTGTGTTTGATGACGACTAGAACAAAATTTTGTAAGTATTTATTTTTTTTAATTTAGTAATATAGAACTAATCTGCGTATTTTTATTGTATTTGTTTAGATATTTATAATGAAGATTACAAGCGCAGAACAATTTGAAGCTTTAATTGCCGAATTGGAAAAAAAACCTTCCCTTGCAAAAGGTTTTCAAAAGGGGAGCTCACCAGCCGATTTTAAGCACCTTTGGGAAGCAATTTCCATTAAATTGAATGCCCTGGGACCTCCCTTAAGAGACAGTGCTGGTTGGCAGAAAGTAATTAACATAACTAATAAATATTTGTATATATACATATTAATGAATATTAAAATTACAGGTCTGGCGGGACTACAAAATGAAGGTAAAGAAGAAGCTGGCAACAAACAAGGATGAGTGCAGGGCAACAGGTGGTGGTATGTACAAACAAATGCCCCTTTACCCACTGGAGGAAGCCGTAGCCAACTTGTTACAATTCAATAAGCAACTAAGTCCGGATGGCAACGTGCAAGGTATTAGGCCTCCAGTTGCCGAACCACAAAATTTGGAACAATGTTCGGCTAACTATGATTATGATCCAGTCAATAGCGGTGCTATCATCATTGAGAACATCCAGTTGCACCCACCAGTTTCAGTTCCTGAAGATGAGCCATGTACTTCAGCGGTCGCAAGAAGCAGACAACAATCGACCACCCCTTTATTGTGCCCAGCAGATATACAGTCTGAAAATGTACCCACAAATTCAACCAGTGGAAGAAACACTCCTGTCAGAGCACGCAAAAAAAAATCAAAGCAAAGGCACGATCTCTTGGAGCAACATACCCATATGCAAAAGAGTGTACTTACGGATGTGTCGAACAAAATTGCATCCATGAAGCGTGCTCTACGAGATACAGCTGGCTATCAACAAAAAATTCTCGATATTGAGCAAAAGAAGCTGGCACTGATGGAGAAAAGGGATCGCAGGGAGGTGGAGCTCCACAAGGCTAATTTAAAATTAAAAGAAATTAAACTTCAAATAGCCACAACAAAATTAAAATTGCTGAAAAAGAAAGACTGACCTCGTGATGTATATAATTAAGTGTTCATATTTTAAGTCATAAGTATCTGAATTTTCTTTAATTTTTTTTTTTGTTTAGTTTAATGTAAATAATTGTTTTTTTTTTTCATTGTTGAGTGAATTTGTTTTTCCTTATTTAAATGTAAATATTTTTGTGATGTAAATAGTTAAATGTACATATTTTTAATTATAAGTATCTGAATTTCCTTCCATTTTTTTTGTTTTGTTTAGTTTAATGTAAATAATTGTTTTTTTTTTTCATTGTTGAGTGAATTTGTCTTTCCTTATTTAAATGTAAATATGTTTGTGATGTAAATAGTTAAATGTACATATTTTTAATTATAAGTACCTGAACTGTTTTTTTTTTATTAAATGTACATATTTACTTTTCTTAATTTTGAACAACTGAACTGTTTTCGTTTACTTTTAATGTAATTTTTTTTATTTTTAAATTAATTGTTTTTTTTTATTTAAATGTAAATAATTTGTTATGAACATATATAACTGAACTGCTTTTGTTTTGTGATATTAATATTGGTTTTTTATTTAAATGTAAATAATTTGTTATGAACATATATGACTGAACTGCTTTTGCTGTGTGATATTAACATTAGATACTGAATTAAACTTATTTTATGCGAAGGTATGAACTCATACTATAAAAAACTGTTTTTTATTTGTTCTCTAATTTGCGATGCTTCAACACTTATGTTATTTTCTACATCATCAGTATTTCCGCTATTATCGTGGTTGTGTCCAATGTCTGTATCCTCGTTTGTTATACTCGAACCAAAATCAATACACACGTTGTGAAGAGCTGCACACACGTTCGCAATTTGCGTGGCTTTAGATGGCGTATAATGAAGTTGACGCGCCCCGAGCAAACAACGAAATCGATTTTTCAGGACGCCAATAGTGCGTTCGACTATGTTCCTAGCTTTGGCGTGTTTGGTATTAAAAATTGCTTCTGGACTTCCTTCTGTTGCGGATCGATATGGTGTCATGATATATGGTTCAAGAGGATAACCCGCATCACCTATACATAAATAATTTTATATATTCTGTGCTTATAAAATTTTTTAAAAAGAATTGATTTTTACCTAATAGCCACGAGTTACGCTCTCCAGTATCGTATCGTTCCCTTAAAAGTCTTCTGGCATGGCTCATATTCCAAATTAAGGAATCATGGCCCGAGCCAGCAAAGCGAGCATCCAAATACCGAATCCGCATATTATGGTCGCAGATCTGTTAAGTTTATTTTTTTTTTAAATAATTATTTACAAAATAATTTTATATATACTTACTATCATCGCATTTAAACTGAAAAACCCCTTTCGATTAAAGTAAAGATGTTGGTCTTCTTTGTTTGGAGCCAAAATTTTAATGTGCGTCCCATCCACACATCCAATGACTCCAGGAAATCCGGTTTTTTGGAAAAAATGCTGCTTCGCTTCGGTTTTTTCAGCATCTGTCATATGGAAATTGATCCATAGAGGACATATCACTTCCTCCAACACATCTAGTGTTTCGCACAATACTGCGCTTACTGCTGGTTGGGAAAGGCCAAGATTAAAATCGTTTCCAACACTTTCTTGGTACGATCCTTGCGCCAAAAACCGCAAAGTTGCTGCCAATTTTATTTCCTTTGAGATGGCTGTTATTCTAACCGCTTGCTTCATCCTGGGACTAATTTTGTCCATTATGGACCTGAATGCGGATTTCTTTAGTCTAAAGTAATCTTCAAATCTGAAATTAAAAACAATTTTAGCACTGAAAATCCACAGAAAAAATAAAAAACGTAAAACTTACTTGTTATCTGGCAAATTAAATATATCGGAGTTTTGCCGGATTATTTTTCTTTTTAATTTTAGCTCTTCCCTGCTCTGTTCATCGCTGGAACTTGATGAATCATATGCAAAATACATTTTTTTAAAATATCAAACCAAGCCAAATAAAAATCACGGAAAAATCGCATACAAAATGTAAATAAAACCGAACAGCTGATCCAGGGATGGTATTTTCGCCATTGTTTTATCGATAACCAGTCGACGTCGTCTCGACACGCTTAGCTGATACCGATTTTGCGTCGATGTGACAACGACGTCGAGACGACGTGATGTCGACTGAAAAGTGACGTCGACGTCGACGACGACAACCGTAATAGGGGTGATTATGTACTTACGAATATCACAAAAATAAACATAAATTAATTATAATTCATACACCGAGAGAAAAGATATTGGTAGATCAACGGGATTACGGGTTAAAACAACAGATTCCACAGTCAAATCACATCCAAAGGATATATCTGTTAAATTGACAGACGATATTCTGTTTTAACAGTTTTATTGTTGTACTACTCTGAAAACAAAAAATCGCGGTGAATCCAAACACTTTTGCTGTTAAATCAACAATTTTCCGCAGTTGAAATTTTGTCACTTAAAAATAAATCCCTTTGTGTTTTACATGGCCATTTATTTCTAACAATTACTTTATAATGTGTATTTTTAGAGCTATTGGCAAGTTTTTTAAATATTTTGTTTGCATTTTTCTCTTCATCCTCCCTCCGTTCTGTTTCCAAGTACAAATATGTAGCTTCATCTCCGCTTGTTTTCCATTGCGGTACCTTCTTCGCCTTCACTGCTTGCTATATTGTTTTCTCTATTTTATATTCTCCTCCGATTCCAAACCATGACATCAACCTGAAATTCAATCCAACGGCATCATATTGCTAGCTTAGAGTTCAAACTGTGTAAGTCCATTTTTATGAAAAAGTGTATTTTTATGTAGAACGCTAGAAAAATCAAATACGCGCTACGCTAAACAAGTTTCTGATACTTGTCATATTTCTACTCGTTGGTATTCTGTGATACGCAAATTGTGTAAGTTCAAAAAAACGAAGAAAATTGTGTAAGTCCAAAATTTTATATGAACAGAAATTTTTTTGCATTTCGAAATTTTTTTATTTTTTGTTTTTTGTCTCTCCTACAAAGTTTGAAAAAAGGAATTACACAATTTGCACTCTAAGCTAGCGATATGTATATTGAATATTGAACTTTAGTGGCTATTATACTTACCTTTGTTCGAACAAGCATCCGTGAATTAAAACTCACACACGCAAGCAAAGCAACAATTAACAACGGAGAAAGCTGGCAAAATAAATACTTTTTCTTTTGATAGTCAACAGTAATGATTTGTTGAATCAACAAATAAATATAAAGGTTACAGCAACAGATATTAGGGTTAAGTTAACAGTGACTCAGTTATATCAACGAAAATTTCTGTTAATAATTGACGATCAGTTGTGTTGAACTAACAAATAGGTTTTAATAGATAAATATATATATATATATATATAAATTATATTTGTTAAAGTAAAAGATGTTTTCGTTTATATAACTCTAAATCTACTTAAACATATTTCTGTTAATTTAACGAATTTAGGGATTAACAGAAGAAAACTGTTGATACTACTGTGATTATTTTTCTGAGTGTAGAAACAGTCTTTTGAACTTAAGAAATTAAGGAACTCTTTAACATCTTTTCATCTTAAGTTATAATTCATAAACGAAAAATGTTAATTTTTTACTTCAAGTAATTAAAAAATTAATGGATTACATGTTTCGTCTTGCTATCCTCACTATCACTTTCTTGTTGCGGTGATTTTGGACAGTATGTTGCATCAGCCACGGAGTCGTCAAATTCTTCCGAAAAAGAGGATTATCGGGATAAACTCAAAGATGATTTGCTACTGTTGCAGTTTGACTTTTAAAATAACCTAAAACAACAACTTTTATTATTGTGATCGTGCGTTTTATTCATACATAGCTATATTTTTTATCAGCAATAGCATCATATTTTGTGTTAGTGAGAGCAATTTATTGGTACTGTTAATAATTCTATATTCAACAACGACACATTTTGTTATAATGTAAAATGATGACTGTTTATTAGTCATTCTTTTATATGTAATAACGTCATATCACGAAATACTTAAGTTGGCGATAGTATTTTTATCAACTAGAACGTCATATTTTGTAATATACCATGTTTGAATTAAATCAAACTTTTCAACAAGATAGTCATAACTGAAATTAGCGCTGTGTACTTGAAAAAATCTAGATTAAAAATACCATTACCTTTTCACGAAGAACTCCACAACACAAAATATGCCTCTGTTTGAGAAAGCCAAACGATCTTAACACGACGGCAGCAGTGGCACAACTGAGATATGTCGTTCTCACGTATAAAAAAAGTTGAAACAGATGAAATGAAATAACGGCATATTCTCTTCTCAAGCGGAGCATATAAGAGATATTCGTATGAATTTTTTACTCAACATGAAGTATGATATAGCGAACAATTCTGCATCATTAACTCAAAAATCACGTTTTTTGATTTATGCCGGTCTTGCAGCAAATGAGCGATATGATTTCACGAGTTTTATGCAGACATCGACAGAGTTCAGCGAATAAAAACACTATCAACAGCCGCCGGTGGTCAAGTTATCTAGCTGATAGAAAAATTTACCACCATCTCGTATTTAGGTGCAGTTTAGAGTTGTACCACTGCATTAGGACACCTACCGTCTTTTATGAGTTCTCACACACAATTATGTAGGTACTTTAATCGCTGCACTTAAACTTCATAAATTAGACGTACTGAAAACGAATAAGAAATCGCTAAAGCGATGTCGTCATCTCTATTTAGCACACCTTCCTTGTAACGAGAAGAAAAAAACAAGAACGATATTGCAAAACTACGAACAATAAAACAGCAAGCGAACATGCAAAACGACCGTTACCAATCGTCAGATTGCGCAATTTGTCTGCTAAAATAAACGAAAACATTTGTCAAACTCGGTCTGGTGGGGAAAACGTTTTAAGATAATATACTACATACTTACATTTAGCAGTCAGTCGACGCGCGGAAGAAAACAAAACCGAAAATCAAATGAAAAATTATAAAACCGATTTTTTACTTATTACTTGCGCTGGTTTATTGCTTAGAATGCTAAACGAAA
Organism: Urophora cardui; assembly: GCA_960531455.1. Lineage (NCBI taxonomy): Eukaryota > Metazoa > Arthropoda > Insecta > Diptera > Tephritidae > Urophora > Urophora cardui. The sequence goes on along the minus strand of OY482670.1, from coordinate 37,385,405 downwards.
CTGAAAAGGAAGCGAGCGAAACAGCTCCTTTTCCTCAACTACCGCCTTTTTGTTGCCGTTTGGACTCATTTTTTTTTTTTAGTCTGTTGTTGACTGAAGTTGCACAACATCTTCTAGCTCCGGCAACTGATCGTGCCAATACAACACCGCAAACATTCAGCGACTGGCGACTGGGTGTCGCACCCAGTTACACGAACAGATTAAGCATTGAACACGTGCGCCCGCGAAGAAGCTAACAGATCATTTTCTTCGCGGCAATCAACTTAAAGAACAAATAACCTAGTTGGTTGGTGTATAAAAGAAGACACGCCAAGAAGAAAATGTTTATGTCGAATCGGTTGGAGTTGAGGTGCCGTCCAGCAAATTTACAATCAACACTAAATTTGACAGAGCTTGATCATTAGTCGTCGTGTGGTCGATCGTTTGGCTAGACCTTTGAGTAAGTAGCTGATGCTAATTTAAACGCCTGTCGATCGTAGTTTTATTCAATGTGAACCTTTTCATGTGAACCTTATCATTCGAACAATTTTCGTTTTAAGTATTCTCATACTCAGTGTGCTTAGATCGATGTTTCATAAAAAGTCACGCACAACTGGGTATATAATGCATCTTTAAATACAAATTGCAAACAAAACGAAAATCGATCGCGCATGATCATTTTGTTTTGATCGCATTTTGATTTATCCAACGTTTCTGTTGTCGCTTCGTCATTTAGGTATATTGTTGTCATTAAAGTTGCTCTTATTGTAAATGTCAAGCAAACTGTCCAACGATTGTGTTTAACAAGAAGTTAAATAACAAATTGCCGTCTGACAATGTTGAGTCGCCGCGCAGTCGTCGTTCTCATCGTGGTCGCCGTGAATTGTTCCGTTCGTTATTGTCTGGCGGGCGTTGATGATGGCGACATTCGTTTACGCTTATGCTTACGTTGGTCTGGCGATTCTGCTGTCTTACGCGAACTGCCATCGAACTATGCAACCAAGTTAATTTATCCAAGTTATCGAGTAGCTGCTTGTCCACTGTTTGGTTTTGGTATCCACGCCAGCCGTTCACATTGATTGGCAGAAGTACATACAAACGTTTACGACAACAAGAGAATAGATGGATAATAGATCGCGAACGCTTTAATCGATCAAACTTTGGTTACGCTTTTCTGGAGCAGCTTGTTGACAATAATGTCGCGCTGCAGAAAATCGAAACCAAATCGTGTTGATGTAAATAATAGATCGCACCGCTTGCTTACATATTTATTTATGCCAGAGTTTCTTTTAAAGGATTAGCGTAATTGATTGGTTTAAGTTGAGAGTTATGTAAGCGATTGTTTTGCTTTTTTGTTATTCTTTAATCGGTTTTGTTATGTTCAAATTTTGTAAGCAATTAAATGGAGCGGCGGACTGTCAAGAGCACTCTGATTTCATGGGGCTAAAGTTGAGGAAATTGCATAATCAAAGCAATTATGGAAATTGAATGTGTTTATTATCAGCGGTGAAACTTAAACCCCATAATTACCATTTGCTTTCTTCTTAACGATCGATTAATCTTCTAAATTTTCACTTTTCAGACATAAAATTTAGCTGGCGTATCGTAATACAATTTTAGGAGCGACCTACAAAACTCTTGAAAATTCGAATGGTATCTACTCATTTCAGTCGGTTCCAGATCCATTAACTATTGAGATATCTTTCTACTTAGAGCTTTGATAGCTCGATTCAGAAAAGATTAAGATTGAAAAGTCAATCAAAGCTTCAATACAGAGTTCATTCCATTCCAATTTTCCTGTCAGTTCTCCAGATAGAGACCAAAACGTGGACCCGGATGATCCCAAATATTTTTGCGCAATATTGGCATCAAATTAAAGGTACTGCCTTGGGTTTCCATATATATTTTACACTATACGGTTATGTCAATCGGTTCCCGGTATTGAGACCCAAACATGAACCGGAATAGCTCTAAACATTTTTGAGCATTATTTGCATCAAAATATAGTAGTAATCATGATATACACCGATTTGTGGACCCGGATGGCCATGGAAAGTTGTTGACAGGAGAGGGAGAGAGAGAGAGAGGGAGTAGTACAGTGGGAGGAAGAGATAGAGGCAACGGGAACAGGAAATGCGGAGTGGTAGGGAGACCAATGGGGAAGAGAGTGGCATAGTGTGATTTGTCGCAGCGAAGTGGGACGGGTATTTGCTATTGCTAAATAAAGGAAAAAGCTACAATCAAAATTACAAAAAATTGCATTTTTCCCAAAAGTGTAAGAAATTCAAATGGGTAGCTCCCATTTGCATAACAACAAAAATACATACATACTTCAACAGCTGATTTATTACAACAGGTTCTAACCGACAATACTTACTGTATACTGTATGTATGTGTGTATGTGGGTGGCCATTCAAAGCCCTTAACCCAAAATGAAAGGAGGACAACAGTGAGCGGCAACGCGCTTTTCGAATGACAACAGCGAAATGGAAGAGAGTGATTTTAGAAGTTTTTATTTACATTTTCTTTTCATATTACACAAAAGATAAAAACACTATTACATTGTATAGCTAGAATTGTTTGCCGGTCGTCTATAACCCCGAGCGATAACAAAAAAACAAAAATCAAAAAAACAAGGCAAAAACTAACAAAATTGCAGCGCTGAAATTCAGCAATTCCAAAAAAAAAAAAGAAAAACACATAAAAAATGAAAATGAAATAATACGCTTTTGTAATGCGAAAATATTTTGTTGCGTCATCTCCTTGCAGCTTTTGTTGTTTCTATTGTGCAGTAGCGTTTACAAAATAAACAGAATCTAAGAATAATAAAAATATAATAAAAGAAAAGCTGGCACTTTGGGAATATGACAAACAAGAGGAGGTATTATATATATGTATGTATGTATGTAAGTGTTGTCGTTTCATGAAAACGTAGTAAGTAGTTTTATTCAAACCCATTTGGCGGGCTGCTATTTTTACACATCCAGCGCTATTTTTAAAGCAACCCCATGTGATCTCCCATTGATATTTTGGCAGAAAACTTAATTTTTGTTTTTCAAACAGTTATCCAGCTAGATTCTAGAGAATTTGTCGAGAATGCTTTAGCCAACTACACCATTTCCAGATGGATTTTAGAAAGCGTCAACTGGATTTTAGAAAGGGGAAATTGGATTTTAGAAAGGGGAAATTGGATTTTGGAAATGTCAGTTGGATTTTAGAAAGGGGAAATTGGATCTTAGAATAGCCAAATGAATTTTAGAAAGGGAAAATTGGATCTTAGAAATGTCAAATGGATTCTACACCATTTCCAGATGGATTTTAGAAAGCGTTAACTGGATTTTAGAAACGACAATTGGATTTTAGAAAGAGAGAATTGGATTTTAGAAATGTCAATTGGATTTTAGAAAGCGTCAACTGGATTTTAGAAAGGGGAAATTGGATTTTAGAAAGGGGAAATTGGATTTTGGAAATGTCAGTTGGATTTTAGAAAGGGGAAATTGGATCTTAGAATAGCCAACTGAATTTTAGAAAGGGAAAATTGGATCTTAGAAATGTCAAATGGATTCTAGAAAAGGGAAATTGGATTTTAGAAACTGTAAATTGGATTTTGAAAAATTTATATAATTACGTATATGTACATTATAATTTCATACGCAATAAAGAATTTCTATTCGAAAAATTCTGTGTAAAATTTATTTTATACGCACATTCTGAAATCCAATTCACGCTTTCGAAAATCCAATTTACGTTTTCTAAAATCCTTTTAACGCTTTCTAAAATCCAATTGACATTTCTAAAATCCAATTTCCCCTTTCTAGAATCCAATTGACATTTCTAAAATCCAATTCTCCCTTTCTAAAATCCAATTGTCGTTTCTAAGTTGGAGTACGCCTCAATAATCTGGAACCCTTTTTATTCTACACATTCTGATAGAATAGAGCGTGTTCAACGAAATTTTACTCGTTTTGCCCTTCAGCCTCTTAGGTTTGCTGACCCCTTCCCATCTTATCATTCACGCTGTCTTCTCATCAATTTAAAATCCCTTGCTAATAGACGCATGATCCAGTCCTTAATGTTCTTCTTTGATGTCATTACCGGCTCAATTGACTGTCCGCCACTTCTTGAGAAGATCTATACACTGAAAAAACAACTTACTCAGATTATGGAAAAGTGGGAATGATTCAGCGCTAAAGACATATTTCCATATTTTGATGTACGATTTTCTTCAAATCAAGGAATAAAAACCACGTTTTAAAGAAAATTGTACATCAAAATATGGAAATATGTCTTTAGCGCCGAATCATTCCCATTTTTCCATAATCCGAGTAATTTTTTTTTTTGAGTGTATAAATGTACCTTCTAGGATGTTACGTTTTTCCTACCCTCTTCATGTTGATGTAGTGAAGTCAAATTATTTTAATTATGCACCAATATCGAGAATCGCTAGTGAGATGAATAGAATATATCAAAAATTAGATCTTGATTTCGCCATGCCTCGATCTCAATTTATCTCTAAGATATCTTCATACTATCAGTGACTCGGGTCTTTGAATTTTGTTGAACAAAAATTATTTATTATATACGTACAAATTAACAAAAAATTATTAAAACAGCGTCAATATTAATTTTTGACTGGGTCCCTTCTGGCCCAAAATGTATTAAAATAGTGTCAAATTTAATTTTTGACTGGGTCCTTTCTGGCCATTAGTGTCCTTTAAGGCACACTCGCCCCTTACTGGGTATATCACTCCCTACTGAGTGAGTCTAATTTTGTATTTTATTGTTTGCAAAAATGTATATGCATATTTTTGTACATTTATGTGTTCACTTAATATTAAAAAAAAAAAAAAAAAAAAAGAAAATAAAATAAAACTTGTATCTAAAATTGTATCTAGTCTGTAAGATTTTTTGTAATCATAGACTTAATAAATTGAAATTGAAAATTGAAAAAAATCCAGTTAACGCGTTCTAAAATCCATCTGGAAATGGTGTAGTGTAATTTTATTCTGTAATCGATTGCAAACTGATTTCACTTTACAGATCCCTCATAAATCCAATGTAAACGGAACCCTGTTTTGTTCGTCGCTTGAGAACGCTACACATTGTGGGATCCTCTTTTATACTGGAATGGTGCCTACAGCTAATCTTTTCTAAGATAAATTCCGTGAGTTAATTTGTAAGGGAATTAGTTTAAGACCTTGATCTACACTTAAGGGCCACCTCTCCTAGTTAAATAACAAAGTCTTATCTGAGTAAGTGAAAATAATGTGAAGTTACTTAAAACTTTCTGTACTTTCATCATTCTGGTGAATGGGGAGTTTGGAGTGTTTAGTGTGATGAGAGCATCCTTTCAAAAGAACTTTTCCTCTTTTATTTTTGCACTTTTAACGCTGAACCGCACCCATTTTAAAGCAGCCTCTCATTTGCTTGGATTTTACATAGGTACAGTTGTGTTCAAATTAATAATAGTGCTATGAAGTCAATGTGCAACTTACTCATAAAAAGTTTATTTTAACTTCTTTTTGGTTAAAATTGAGTACAAAAGTAGCATAGAGATTCATTTCACGTATCACAAGAGTTTTACGGTGTTAAGTTGCAGGATAACCGATTAAGAAAGACAAAAGTAAAACAACTCGAAAATTCCTTGTTCAAAAAAATAATAGTATTTTTATTCTAGTTTAGATAAATATTTAAAAAAGGGCAAAATCAAAAAATTTAGAATATGCAAAATAAAGTAGCGTTTAATATTAGTTCGTGAAACCATCATTGTCTAAAAACACCTTACAGCGACGCGGCATAAAATCAACTAATCCTTCACAGCGTTTCTTGGGTATTTTTTCTAAACAATTCTTTCCCAAATCCCAAAGTTCACGATTATTGGCTGGTTTCCCATTTCTTTATGTCGCCCCACAAGTTTTCTATAGCACTGAGTTCGGTTGATTGTGCAGGACAGGACATTTCCTCAATTCCTTTGAACTCCTTGCCTAGCCGACTCGTATGTTTTGGGCCATTATCCTGATATAAGGTTCATTCCATAGAAATTCTGTATTCCGTATAAGGCAGCAGAGTGTTCAGAAAAATATTCACATAGGCGCGTTGATCCATGGTGGTGTCAATACGATCTGTGGTCCCAAGGCCATAAAAAATAAAACATTCTCAAACTGATATTTTTAGCCCACCATGTTTAACCTTTCTGGTTGTGTATCTAGGCTTGTATTCAGTACTAGCTGACCCGGCAGACGTTGTTCTGCTAAAATTTATGCCTAAAGAAAAGTCTTTGATTACCGTATTGCTAACCATTATCTTAGAGTCCATCTTAATGACTGCGAATAACAAAAAATTGTCTATTCTCTGAATAAAAGTTATAGTTATATTCGCTGCGACAAACCTACTTCCCCCGATCCCTATCTCTATCTCAATCCCTATCTCTATTTCGGTCTCAATTTTAATCTCAATCTCAATCTTTATCCCTATCACCATCCCTATCCCTATCCCTATCCTTATACTTATCCTTATCCTTATCCTTATCCTTATCCTTATCCTTATCCTTATCCTTATCCTTATCCTTATGCTTATCCTTATCCTTATCCCTATCTCTATCTCTATCTCTATCCCTACCCTTTCCCAATCCCTATCCCTATCTCTATCTCTATCTCTATCTCTATCTCTATCTCTATCTCTATCTCTATCTCTATCTCTATCTCTATCTCTATCTCTATCTCTATCTCTATCTCTATCTCTATCTCTATCCCTATCCCTATCCCTATCCCCATCCCTATCCCTATCCCTATCCCTATCCCAATCCCTATACCCATCCCCATCCCCATCCCCATCCCCATCCCTATCCCCATCCCTATCCCCATCCCCATCCCTATCCCTATCCCCATCCGTATCCCTATCCCCATCCGTATCCCTATCCCTATCCCCATCCCTATCCCTACCCTTATCCTTATCCCTATATCTATCCCTATCCCTATCCTTATCCCTACCCCTATCCCTATAGCTACCTACCTTTACCTAACTGGGACCGTCCATCACCATCCGGGCCCACTACTTTAGCCATCTCTGGGAAACAGCCATAGAAATCACAATGACAATAGCTGTATGTGGAAGCCTGCTCAACGCTTTTCATTTGCTACCAATATTGCTCAGAAACTTTCCAGGGTCACTCGGTCCCACGTTTTAACCCATATCTGGGAACCCGGCTTAGGTATCGCAATGAAAATAACTTTATGTTGAAGGCCTGTTCAACACCTTTCATTTGATACCAATATTGGTCGAAGACTTGCTGGATCGATCTGGGTCTTCATTTAGGCCTGTATTCCGAGAAGCTTCCTTTTTTTCGAAATTCTATATACCCCACTATGTGCACTAACACCACGTGAATCTACTGTGAATATTTCATAAAGAACGGATGGTTACTTTGGGAGTTTATAAAGGACACACATCCACAGATGCACACATACACACATACACACCGATTTTTCCAATTTTCGGACTTTTCCGGAGGGATTTTCCAAAATTTTCTTCCGTACGAACCACCTCCTCGAGAATACGAACAACTGACAAAAAATTTTACAGAAATCGGCCCAGCCGTTCTCATCTGATGAGGTTAGTAACATTTTTTACACCATTTTTATATATATAGATTCGGTGGACCACGGACATACTATAGAGAACCTGTGCCTCGAAAAAAGGACGGACGAAAGCAAAAAATCAGCTGAACGTTGTGGGTCGAAAATATTAGTTTGAGTGTGTTTTACTTCTTATGGTTTTGGGCCCATAGATCGTATTGACACTATCATGTGTCAACGTGCCTGCGTGGGTATTTTGGAGAACACTGTGCTGCCTTATGCGGAACACAAAATTTCTCTGGAATGAACCTTCCATCAGGATAATGACCCAAAACATACGAGTCGGATAGGCAAGGAGTTCAAAGGAATTGAGGAAATGTCCTGTCCTGCACAATCAACCGAACTCAGTGCTATAGAAAACTTGTGGGGCGACATAAAGAAATGGGAAACCAGCCAATAATCGTGAACTTTGGGATTTGGGAAAGAATTGTTGAGAAAAAATACCCAAGAAACGCTGTGAAGGATTAGTCGATTTATGCCGCGTCGCTGTAAGGTGTTTTTAGACAATGATGGTTTCACGAACTAATATTAAACGCTGCTTTATTTTGTATATTCTAAATTTTTTGATTTTACCTTTTTTTAAATATTTATCTAAACTAGAATAAATATACTATTATTTTTTTTGAACAAGGAATTTTTGAGTTATTTTACCTTTGTCTTTCTAAATCGGTTATCTTGCAACTTAACACCGTAAAACTTTTTTGACGCGTGAAATGAATCTATATGCTACTTTTGAACCCAATTTTAACCAAAAAGAAGTTAAAATAAACTTTTTATGAGAAAGTTGCACATTAATTTCACAGCACTATTATTATTTTGAACACAGCTGTATGTATGTATGTTTTCTCAACATGGCGCTGAAGGATTCGCTATTGCAAAATATCGGGTACACGTTGGTGGTCCCGATAGCGTCTGAATGGTGCGGGTCTTCTTCTTTGTATTGTTGTGAATACATCATGCGTTTTGCAAACACACAAAAATGAATATTCACAATAGCAAAAAAAATACTATAGCATTAAATAAAGCAAAAGCTTAGCAAAGAGACAATACTACGTAATCGTAGAACAACAATTCCAAACAATGAACGCTTTGTTGACACTGACACACATTTCATTTACAACCAAATAAAAGTATGCAACTTGAGTCTTCGCATGAGATGATGATGTTCATGATAATGATGGTGTTGAAGTGATCTTCTTTTTTTTTTTGCATTTAGAGCTGCGCTAAAATATTTGTATTGCCAAAGGAGCGCAAGTAGAAAGTGGAATGACAAATAGGTAAGTATAGTATGAATAAGTGGTAATAACTGTGGTGTGAGAAAATCGTTACAGGGCTAAGTAGTGGAATATGCATTTCCCAGCAGCTATCATATGACATGTACATATGTATGTACGTGATATAGATGATAGGTTTCCAAAGTCAACACTGCCACTTTCTTCTATATATTACGTGTTTTTTGAACTTATAATACAATGCACCAATTGAGCTGATCGGTCGGCACTTGTAAATTTTTAATTAAATTTTAAATTGGATAATGTCTTATTGAATACCCCTGCGCTTCGTGGAAGTTATTCAGTCAAGTTAAATCTGCAATTTTAATTTGCCATTATTGGAGCGAGAACTGGCGGTAGTATATAAAAAGTCCCTGCAATACCTTTATTTTAATTTTAATTTACTTCAATATACATTCTATATATGCATGCATATGTACATAATATGTACAATATATACACTCAGGGAAAAATAATTATAAAAACATATGAAAACGTGCTTAAAATGGGCAAAAACGTATTTAAAAGTGATGTAAATACCAACATTTTTATTTTAAAAATGTTCATTGTAAAATTTTTAAATCAAGAAAAAACATTTTAAATTTAAAAATGTTTATTTTTATTTTAAGCACTATGAGAAAAAAATGCTGCAGTGTTCTCTATATCAATTTCTCTTCCGTATTCGAAGTTGTATCCAACGGCATTCTCTTCAGTTTCTCTCAATCCGAGTCCCAACTACAAAAATATAGCCTCCGCTTGTTCTCCTCTTCTTTTCTACTTCGCCCTAACAGTTTGCTATCTTTATTTCTTAATCTCCTTTTTCTTTTTTATTTTATATTCTCCTCCGGATTCGAACCATGACATCAACCTGAAATTCTATCCAATCATCACATAGTGGAACATACAACATTATATTGAATTGTAGTAACCTATTTATACCTCCCTTTTCCTAAAAAAAGAATTCATGAATTATATGAATCATTGTAAAAATAAAATTAAAAAAAAAAAAACGATTCTCATTATTGTTTTTGTTGGATTTCTCACAAAAAATTTTGAACAAAGAGCGAGTTTTTGAATCAACATTTATTTTCATTTTTAATTTAAGTATGTTTATATCCATAATGCATTTTTACTTCAAAAATTTCATTCATAATTAAAAAAATTCGTTTTTAATTTAAAAAATGTTCATTGTTAAAATAAAAATCGTTTGGTTTAAAACATGCATTATGAAAACAAAAATTTTATTTTTGATTTTAAAATGCTGTTTTTCTCTGAGTGTAGTGTAGTTTATTTTTACATAGTAAGTACTTCGACAGGAAAATTACGTGATGAATAGTTAGTTATAGAATATCAACTACGGCAAACCGGAATTGTTTCCTTAGGGCTTCACCACTTCCATTTCCATATACATTTCCAACACATCCTATGACGTACCCATGCCCATCTGCCTGTCATTTCTGTGCATAGGTACATACATACATATCTCGTGGTGTATGCAACGTGTTTGTCAAGTAGCGCCGGAAAGTGTCTGTAAAGATGCATTGGCAGCACACACTGTCAACTTTTGCGAAATTGTGTGTATGCCGAGTACTTTAATTGTGCAATTGGTGATGCATTCGATGGACGACATGTTTTGCATACGAAAGTGCAATACAAAATCGTCTGTGCAGAGAGAGGAGAGCGGCAAAGAAAAGGGAGTGGATAGTCTATACTTGTTAATATAATTGCACAGTTGTATGAAATGGTATTAAAGATTTAAAAAAAAATTTTAATATTATTGAAATCAGACATGGGGGCAGTAGTACTAATTTTTTAGTTACACAATTATTTGAAAGAGTGCATCTTTAAAAAATTCCACCAGCACTATTTTTTCCACCAAAAAAAAGCATTAGGGGTAGTGGAATTTATTTCTACTAAATCAAAAATAGCGACAGTAGAAAATTTTGCTTCCACTAACACTAGACGGAAAATCCTTATTTAGCGCTTCACTAACTAAAATTAGTAAATAAGTTTTGAAGTTTTAAAATTGTGTTTTAAAACACTGTGCGTATGTATATATGTAATATGTAAGTGCAGTCAATTGACCATTTGTTTTAAAAAGATTTGCTGAAATTGTCGATGGAGGTGATGCAGTTGATGATTAATATTTGCACAACTGGACGTAGTACTTACTTATCTATACAGTCCACTCCCACACTTTACAACAGCTTACCACCAGTGGGCACTTACTACATAGTACTGACTTTGCACTTCTATTCTTCCATATGCAAATGCGTATAGCGATTGCATTTCCTTCAACAACTCGCGCCATTTACGCGGAAGTCACGTTTAAATGGAATCGCTTACATCATAAAAATAACAAAAATAATACAAAATTGCAAAAAAGTAACAAGTAGGTAAATATTGCAAAGATCAACTGCGCTGCTGAACACATTTTCTGTTACTGTGTGTATTGTTCATGGTTGGTTCCTCTTCTTAAGAGTTGCTGAGATCGATAGGCGTTTGATTGTTTGCAAACGTTTTGTGATACAAATTTTTGGCAACACATGTGTATTTATGAAGAATACAAAGCAAAATTCATTATCGAAAAGAAGATGTTGATGCCACTGCTAGTTTGTCCGCCATTAGGCGAACTTTTCCAAGTCGAAAGCCGAACCTCGAATGTGGTATTCCACGTTGGAATAAAATGCTAATTTTCGTCATTACATAAAAACTTTTTTTTTTCACAAGTAGATAATAATATCACATAAAATACTAAGTGGTGCAATGTGTAGAGTGCTCGCCTGCTATGCCAGAGGTCTCGGGTTCAAACCCCAGTCCGAGCAAATACAAAAAAAAATTTTCTAATTACTTAGTAAAAATCCAATTATTGGGTTTTTTTAAGAGCAGCGGTCACCTCTCGGCAGTGGGCGGCATACCCTCCGAGAGTATTTCTGCCATGAAAAAGCTTCTCACAAAAAATGCATTCGCCATTCGGAGCCGGCATAAAATTGTAGATCCACCCAATTAGTAGGAAAAACAAAAAGGAGCACACCTCGAATTGGGAGAGAAGCTCGGCCATAAAACTCGTCAGAGTTATAATAGCGCCATTGTATTATATTATATTATAAAATACATACTAAGTAAAATTAAGGCATATAAAATTTGATTAAATGAGATGATCCGAAAGGTGTGAGAACTGGAAAAAATCAACAATTTAGATAAAAACCTCGTCTAGTCAAAGAGAGATGTGTAAGGAAGACGGCTGGCTGATTAGTCTACTGACTCCTCTATCAGTTTAAGTGATTGATTGACGTTGCTTGTCTATTGACTGCAGCAGCTTTAACGTTTAACAGACGTGTCCAGAGGGTGCCTGCCTTCATGTTTTTTAACTATGTATGCATTATTGTATGCTCACTTTTTCTTATCAAATCACCTATCTAAAAATTGAATCGTTTGCTGCATTTCTAGTGTCAGTTCCTACGTACATATGTATGAGTAGTCCACTCTCAAAAGTCTCTATGTGATTTTAAGCCACAAAGTAGAAAAAACAAAAATAGAATATAGAGAATTTTGAAAATATAATCGTATTTAATGTTATTTTTTCAGAATACGGAAGGATTTTGCAATAAATTCTTAATGGACATTATACACCTTTAAATACTGTTAGATAATCCATAAAAAACTCAATATCGAAAAAAAATTCACATAGCCAGTTTTGAAAGTGGACTACTACTCTACGTATGTGCCTACAAATATTTTGAGATTTTTTATCTTGCATGTTCTACGTGATTTACAAGTACCAGCTATGCATCGATTTGTATTCTTTAATTTTTCATTTCATTTCCCACTCAACAGAATGATTTATTTCATAAGGACAGTTGAGTGAATTTGTTGCATTTTTTCTTGTTTTGTTTGTTGCGTAGCTTTCGTTTGCTGGTTGCACGCATCTCTGATTGGAATATTAAATGAAATGGTTCTTGTGTGTGTTTTCGATTTTCGTTTTAATCTAAATTCACTTATTCCATTTTTTTTTTTTGAAATTCTTGTTGTCTATTGTTGTTTTCTTTTTCTCTCTGAATGTTCTTGTTTTGCTTTTGATTTTTTTTTTGTTGTAGTGCCATGTTTCTAACTAAAAACTGTATTGCTAATTAAAATTATGAATTATGCATTTTTTGTCGTTTTGTTTTTCTTTTCAGATGAGTTATGTATGCGTAATTCAGTGATGAGAATCAAACACTTCGTTTACGGAATAAATTTCATATACTTTAATTTGTTTTTTTTTTTTGCATAGGAATGCAGTGCTGCATATGTGTTTCAAATAATTTAATTTTTTTTTTAATTAATTTAATAATTTCGTGGAAGGCCATGAGTACCTACATATGAGAAAAACGGTTCCACATAGTACGAGAAAACCGGCGTTGTAATTTTGAGCGTTCTATTGGCCAGAATTCTATTATCGTCAATATTTTATTAAAAAAGAATGAGCTTAGCGGTCAGCAAGGACAATACCTCCTGTCATCTCACAATCATACTGATTGTCACTCTTGATAGTTTCTAATTTGAAACCGTTACGGAATTTCTCTATTTGGGAACCAGCATTTTCAGTCTTGAAATCCAACGAGGAATTGCTCTTGCCAACAAGCGTTACTGTGGGTTTGAGGTACTGACGGGAGCATGGATGATATCAACATCAGATGAGATAGCATTGGAAGTATACGAGAGAAAATTTCTGTTAAGGCTTAATATCGATGGACCTTTTACTCGTTGGGGACGGCGAATATACAAGAAGATTTAAGCAAGCATGTGCTGTACGACAGCGTTGCCGCTGGGGCCACTAAAGTGGCAATTTGAACCTTTTTAAGAGCCAGGCCGCCGGAAGCCAACTTTTCGAAAATATGCAATATTTGAACCTTTTTAAAAATTCGGGCCACTTTTGGTCCTTTTTTACATTCAAAACTTTAATGTAATAAATATTTTTAGTTTTTTTTCTTAAATATAAAAAAAAACCTCTTTGTTACCTTTTCACTTTTCATTTGCAACTCTCCGCTGCGAAGGAAAATCCCGAATAAGTATAAGAAGTATAAATTTTTAGAATTCAAGAAAATTGTTTGAACAAACCGAAACAGCGTGGGGAATATGAAAAACAATTTAAATGGGAACATGTTGTGAATTTGTTGCAAATATATTAACGCTGCCACATAGCAGTGCATCAGCAGAAAGATTATTTTTTAAAACTTTCACTATTTTAGACCAAGGTTACAAACCGCTTGCAAAATTTATACGTGCAAGTCCAGCGCTCAGTTTAACTAATGGAAATGATTTAGAGTCTCAGATACCGGAAGAAAACCTGGTTGTCAAATATCTGAGAACTAAATTTTAAATTCATTCAATTATAACTTAAGTATTTATATTATACATACACTTGAATTAAATATATGTTTGCTCTAGTTTTACTTGGTTTTAGTAAAACACTCTTCCCTAACCTGTGAATTGCTTAAGCATTAAATAAACCACAAAAATATATAAAAATGTGTGTCTAGCTAAAAAAATTTGGGGGACACTTTTTTTCCTTTTTGGCCACTTTTTGAAATTTTCTAGCGGCAACACAGCTGTACGAGCTTTACACAAACATCGACTTAGTTTAGCGAATAAAATATATTTTATTTAATTTAATATTTTTTCCATTTTAATTCTTTATGATTTTATTTAATTTAAGTGTATTTCTTTCTATGAAGACTTTTTTTTAGGATAGGATTCGTTCGTTCTGAACGAAACAAGATACTGATTAATGCCTGAATCGCAATGTGGCGTTCGGTCGGTCGCGCTTCTGACAAGTGAGTAGAAATGAATGGAAATATATGAAGCAAATCGCATTGTGACCTCAAGCGTTTGATCGTAAAATTTTTGTAATATCGTATGTTCATTGCAACCCTGTATAACGCCTGAGTTGAATATTTCTCTACTAAGTCGGGCGTTTGACATTAATAAATTAAAATTGTTTTTTTTTTTATGTAAAATTATAAAATTTATGAAAAAATTCAAAAAAATATATTAGTGGCAGTGAACATGTTTACAATCCAACATCTAATATCGAATGTCAGTGTGAAGCGGCTTTGAGGTACGATCAACGCGCGACCGACCTAACGCCAAATTGCGATTCCGGCATAAGGCACATAGCCGAAACCGGTTTATAACCAAATCAAACTTGACAAGGGATGACGGAAATTCTTTCCACAATACATCAGTATTTTATTTTCTTTATTTTTACTACTTTATTTGTTTCTTCATTTTATGATACTTTAAATATTTTACTCCATTAGTTTGTTATTCATATATGCTGTGATACTTAAAAACTGTCTAAAGATTACATTTCTTTCTTGTTTTCTTTCTTTAGTAATTGTTGTCATTTCTTTGTGGTAGCAGAACAACTATTTAAGCATAGTTTCATAGACTAAGTACATATTTATTTGTTGGCAGTATTAATCGCTTGAACACCTCAAGCATGCAACCACGCAATAATGCAACTATTCAGCTGAGTAACCACAGCCAACTTCAGCTTCATTATCATTATTCATCAATATGTATGACATTGTCGTAGAATCCAAATGCATACACTTGTCCATCTATAAGTGTCTTTGTATTTATTTATACATATGCATCTTTAATATTCAAGACTGTGGCATGCAACATAACCAAGACAACCAATTCACCTAAGTAAACCATCAGTAAATGTAATAGGAATCAACTTACCAAGTATGTACGCATATCAAGTTTCCTTATTGGAAATCAGCTATTCATTCACACAAAATTTGAGCTTTCATGTCCATATGTACAGTGTTGTGACATAAAAAAGCAACGCCAAGCAAATAAGCATACAATTTATTGTACTAAAATTTATTGCACTACAAAAATATTCGTTACTGTATCTACCGTTGACGTTGAAGAAGTCTTCATTTCAATGAAACACTCGTAATTGCAAATGCCTTTGTTTACTGAGATATTAGTAGTAAACCACTGAGATACTATATTTGTTGAATAATTTACGCAAATGATTTTAAGCGCAACAAACAACAAGCAACAAAATGGCCTTCGTTATACCATGTCTCCACATAACGTGTTTCGCTATTTTTTTCTGCATTTTCTCTCTCAATCTTGTTTCGACACGGAAACCAGTGCCGAAACTCGCCAATTTCCATACAAAATTTCTGAAGTGAAGATTGAATCACTGTTTCATTCTGAATCATCTTGCCAACCTCGATGATATCGATGTCTTCTCTAATTTTGTATCGAAAATCTATCGAAATCTCACCCAGACCAAAACAAAAACGCAAAAATAAGCAAACATACAAACATTTAAGAAGAGCAAGAAAGAGAAATGTTAAACTGAATCACGATCAGCCACGTGGAGACGGGTTATTGAGCGAGATGTTTTGCTACATGTTTCTCTGGTGAATCAAGTTATGTGGAGACGGGCTTTTAAGTGGCATAGTCATTAACTCATTCGTGTTTCTTTTCGCATTTAAATTGATTGGCTGCATGACTACCGACCGACTGCATGCACGAAGTCTTGTGTGTGTTTGACAGTTTCGACATTTCGATACTCATTAACCAACTGAAGAACGATGAGTTTACTACTTATTTAGTGCACGCAGCTGCCGTGTAATTGGCAATACATAAGTAAATAAGTGTCTTAATTATTTGCAGCTGAAAATCTAACTGATGGACAGCAATTACGTTTGGTGAAGTTATTTGTATGCACTTAGCTTATTAGTTTCTCAAGATATTAAGAAGTTGGTAGCGAATAAATTGGCTGCCGTGTGTTGGTAATATTAGTGGCTCAGATCCGATTTCAATCAAAAGCTTCATACATAATAATATTTATTTTCGCTTTTACTTTTTCTTAACGGCAATTTAAAGTTTTCTCTGACTCTCTGACTCAAACAGTATTATTTGATTACTTCAATTACATGCAAAAATCTAGACTTGTAGTTCGATAAGAAAATGTTTCAAGTTTCTTAATTTCCATTTTATTTGAAAATAAAGTTTAAGGATGATTGCTTTTTTGGACAACTCAATTATTCATTACTTCATTTGTACACACATTGCTATGCTTACGAAGATAAGTACTAATTTACTTACAAATTTAAAGTCAAGTACGTCTTGTAGGCATGTTTTCACAAAACTTATTTATTATTGTATGCCATCGAAAATTTGTTACTTTGACCCAAGTAAACCTCAACTTATATTACCGATGTTTGTTAATAGATTTGTAGATTTAGAGATTTACACAAGCACATACAAATCTAAGTACGTACACATACATATATTTCATTGCGCAGAAGATTTATTACTAAGATTTCAAATGTTAGAATTTACTCATGTAGGTATGTGCGTATCCTCTTCATGCCGTCACTCCGCTCTAACGTTGGTTTCTCGTTGGCTAAATGATTGCACTATAGCAAATATAAATTTACATTGTATGTACATCAGGGATGCCACTTTTGGGCTTTTCCTACCAAAACTGGTAGGTTTTATTCCTTTTGGTAGGTTGGTAGGACGATTTGAATTTTGGTAGGTTTTTGCCTTCTTTCAACTAACATCAGTTTTGTCACAAAACTCTGCTAAATAGAAGCGTTTTCTTTAAGCTTCAAGTACACTTGCCCCCACAGACCCAACTGGAGGAGATTGAAAACAGAAAGGCATCTGACATTTTTGCTATATGAAGCAAACAAGGTTGTTCGTCTACATGGTGTGTAATAAAGAGCTCCATGTGGTATCACAACAGACCATCAGGCCTACCTAGGTAGTAAATGTGCTTGCTGTACCAAATGGAAACAATGTCCGCTATTTCCCTCGATAAATCTTCTTACGTTTCCTTCAGGATCAGTTGCTTGCCCTCATTATTCCTGAGATGTTATTCCACAAAATGTATGTGTGTATCACCAACGCTGTCGGCGGTACCGAAATGCCGAAAGCCACGGCGCCGAACTCATCGAAAATGGCATCAGCAACCCCGACGGTTCGAAGTTCAGTGTAGCCAAATATGTGAACTGTGTTCGAATCAGTGTTGCCAAGTACTGATGCGAAATTCAAGACAGGTAGGCGCAGCGGCGAATTCAGGAACTACTTTTTTAATTACAAAGGTACAGTGTAATGTCAAAATCAAAGCAAATTCACACTATTGCCAACAGGAATGGGCGAGTCCCAAGCGAATACAGATTTTAACCAAGGCGAAACATTGTTTTGAATTAAACTATACCAATTACAATATTAAAGTTCTGAATTCACGTATGCGCCTACCTTTCTAAATCTGGCTGGCGGAATTGAGCAGGATTTTCTGACGTTTCTTATCTTTTTGATAAAAGCAAATACATCTTAGTTTATTTTACTAAAAACTATTTATTTAAATAATAATATAATGGATTCTATTGCGATAGCAGCTATATTAGTGGAGGAAGAAGAGCAAAGGAATCTGATAAACGAGAGAAAGTTTTTAAGGGATCAAAGCAATCCTTTTACTTTAAGTAAACAAGCGTAAATTTAATTAGAGGCTGAAAATAAAAATAATAGTCTTAATTTTGCGTGAAAGAAATCTTTACCTTGTCCTTTTTTCTGTTTTTCATAGAATTATTTTGAACTACATAAAAGCAAATTGTATACAAAAACAGGGGAAAATTTCAATAACAATGTACCCGGCACCGGAATTTTTCGTTTCTTTTTTTTGGCGATAGATCACTAAAATGCAAACGAAATCTTGCGGAAACTTATAATTCATTAATAACACAGTATTTTTGCGTAGAGCACCCTTATGCACTGCGCCGCGCTTTGAAAAGTAACCCTCAGCCGACAGAACTCCCTTTCTGGAGTTATATCTGGAGAGATTTACAGTAATTTTGCGTAGTCGGGAGTGTTATAACTAGTAAAATTATCATTCGCAGAACTTTTCCTGAAGGATTCATTGAAACATTCTTAGTGGTTTGAAAATAAATATGGCGGGCGCATTATACTGAAGCCGACCTTCCACCACCTGCAATATTTATTTGAATGCGTCTTTATTGAGACGAAAGTTTTTACTGAAATGGTAAATAGTTGGTAATACACATTCATAATTCGTTAGTTGCTTTTTTATAGTAGTCAAACAATAGTTATCAACTTCAGAAAATGCATTATTATTCTTTGGTGAAAATATATTTTAATTTCCAAAACCTACATACACACGTATTTAAATCACTGTTATTATCATTATTTCACAATTTTTTCTCTGAAGTTTTTCTTTGCATATAACAGCAATTCAATCTCGGTGGAAAATGCAATGAACTCACGCCATGTTTGTGGCTTCTCGCGACCGGTTGATTAATATATTTACATATATTCACACTTATTAACACTTATTCCAACTTCATACATGCATTTACACAATTTACTTAAACTTTTATTGTAATTTTTTGATATTTTGTTAATATCGCCGCAACCAAATACTTGCGGCAAATTTCGGCACGAAAAACTGTCAAAATGTTCGTTCATTCGGTGTTCATAATGCCGATTTACCGAACTTCGAAAGATTCGGCGCGCCGTCGGTTGTCATAATTCCGATTTGCCGAAAACGTCATTTCGGTACCGCCGACGGTGTTGGTGATAGTGGCAGTAAATCCTGATTTCCTCCGCACTGGACGAGCGGTAGCAGCCACTAATACCCATCCAACCTGGTCCGAATGTCATTTAATGCGAACTCAAGTTTTTGTTTATCTGGAAACTACTGCTTCCTTCTCTTTTCCTTTACATTTTTATCGCTCATTCTAAAATTAATTGAAATTTTTACAAATAATATTAAATTTAATACTAAAGTATTCAAAATAAAAAAAAAAAAAGTTTTTTATTTTAAGCGGTAAACTGCAGGGTGGTCGGTTACTGGCACAGTTACCCTAAATGAATTTGTTGAATATATTAAATTTCACATTAAAAAAAAAAATAAATTGGTAGGCTCGAAGCCGTTTTGGTAGGTTTTTGGTAGGAAACAAATTTTCTAAGTGGCATCCCTGATGTACATCTGTCTGTAATTAAAAATAAACAGTGTTATCTCACACCCGATCAGCTGCCATTTGCTAGTGTGTTGGCTTTGGGATCAGTAAACTTATTTTGTTTTATTGATTGTCTTATCAGTACTTAAGTTATTTTTTTCTTTTTCAATTTTCGTCTTGAGAAGACGCGGCTGTTGGAACTGGCTAGGGTTTACCTAATTCTACGTCTGTGACATACACAGTAAAAATTTCAGTTTAATTTTAATTCCATTTTGGTATTTATATATAACAATGCCAAAAATCATAAAATTAAAACCATTCTGGCTTAAAAAAAAGAAGAGAATTTTGAGAGACAGAAATTATTCTTGGTGTCAAATTAATACTTTCTTGGAATTAAATCAAAACCAAATTTTGATTATTTTTATAATATTTTTGGTAATAAAAATAATTTAAATGGTATTAAATCTATCCGAAAATTGGAATAAATTTTATACTTTTTTGAATTTAAAAATAAACCCCCATAAAATTTCCAGTGGATATACTGCAAATAACCCATTATCCCAAAGATTAATGAGAAATTGAATAACGTTAACCTTGTTTATTTACATAAAAATCCAAAACAGTAGTAGCAAACACTAAAGTACCTTATATATCGAGCCCTAATCCTCATAAAAGTGTATCCAACAAAAAGCAAATTTTACAGGACACAGATTTTTAATTTGTTTTGCAGCTTGTATGCAGCCTTGAAACTTATTTAGTCTCTAACTTCGAAACTGCACATTTCATAGCTATTACATTTTGGGAGTTGATGCATGTGATAGTAAATTGTTGATTTGCATAAAAAAACTCAAATCGATAATTTTGTTGGATACACTTTTATGGCGGTTAGGTCTCGATATATATATGTACATATTGTCACTTTATACTAATATTTTGGAGATGCCCAGGGAAGTTTCGGCACCGTCGCACACTGGGTGATAGCGGCCAAAAATAAAATCGAAATTAAAGTATTAGCAAATCAAATTTTTTTGAAAGTGATTGACAGATATAACAATTTGTAAAAAAAAAGCTTATATAAAATTTTTTGAGTCTCGTTTTGTTTAGCCGTACAGGGTGTTAAAAACTGAGCAAAAATAGGTCCTTTTATTTCTCAACAATTACACCTTATACAAAATGCTGTAACTCATTCAATTATTAACGTATGTAATCGAGTGATACATCATTACATAGATATTGATTTGGCCTTTTAGAAACAATAAGCCTTTTGTAACCAGCGGTAACTCTTAGATTTATATGAACTTTCAAATATTGACAAAAAAAGTCGTAAAAAAAAAATTTTGCTCAACTTTAAACAAAGAAATAAAAAAAATAAAAAATATGACCTCCCCAATTTTTTCATATGTTTTGAAATGATATATTTTTAATCAAACTGCATTTTAATTCTTGAAATCCACCTGCGCTTTTCGCTTAAATAATCTTTTTCCCATTTGACTAAAAGTGCCTTTTTCAAAACGCAATAATTAGGCTACTTTTGACATTATGAAAAATCTTATTCTTAGGCGACTAATCGAATAGTTTGTTCACCGTGTTGTAGGCAATGGTTCACACTTTCAAATTATGAAAGAATTTTTTTTATCAGCGTTATCATTATTTTTTTGCAGCCTTTTTCTTTTCGAACAGAAAAAAAAATTGTGTAGAAATTGGAAAATTTCAACATGAAATAAAAAAAAAATACAAAATATGACCTCTCCAAATTTTTAATATTTGGTGCTAGTGAACGTGCTTTATAAACAGGTGAAGAAATCTTAAAAATTCGTTTGCGCTTTTTTGTTTTATGAACTTTTTTATGGAGTGAGTTTTTCTAAGTTTTCATACATTTTTCCCATACAAAATCCCCAAAAGTATGCTTCAAAAAGTATTAATAATTTTGTATGGGGAAAATTTGCCAAGTTAATGAAACTTAAACAACAATTTCTCCAATTCTAATAAAGATATCTGAAAAATTTAAACGCCATATTCAGGGGGATGGTTTATGCTTTCTAACGGTGTATTTGATTTTGAATAAAAAAATATTACATACAAGATATTAAGCAGGGAATATAGTCAAAAAAGTGTTTTTTTGCCTAATTGGACATGAATATCTCAAAAACTAGAACCAATTTGAAAATTCTGACTTCAGATTCAGATTCAGCACACTGAAATCCTTTAGAAAAGTATAGTTTCATTTGTGGTATAAAAATTTTTTTAAATGTGATTTTTTTGAAGGAAAATTTTATGATGAATGCTTATAAAATGCTCAAAAGTGCATACTTATATTTTTAATTTGAAAACCATGGAATACTTTGCGCTTTTTCCAAAATGATTACTGTATATTATTTATATTTAAAAAATGTGTGCTCTTATTAAAATTGAGCATTTTAGCTATAATAGTTAACAAAATATTGAAATTTCAAAAATACCGTTATATGGGAGGGGGGTGTATTTGTGGGCCGATTTTGTTCAAATTTTCACAGTTTACTATCTTCAATCAAGAAAGCTTAAGTTCCGAGTTTAAAGTTTCTAGCTCAATTATTACTATTTTTGGCCGCGTTTGTATGGAGGTGCCCCCACTGTGCGTCGCGGTTCTTGCAGTGATTCTACCTTATGACTGAAAAAATAAAGCAAAATTTACTCTCATGATATTTAATTAACCTCCTACATTACTTACTTGATACAATTATTCGATTCAGGCCATTTATTTGAGTAGATTTAATTACTCCTCCGGATTGCAGTTTTAGATAGAAACATTTTGTTTGATTTTTTTTTTACTTTTTTCTGATAATTTTTTTTTTTAATATTTCTTTTGGTTTTGATTTCAAACCGAAAATACTTTGATGGTAATATAATGGAGAAAGAGAAAGTTTTTTATACTTTTCAGGATTTGTTTTTAAACCATAAATGATTAAACTTCTTTAGAGAGGATTTTAATACTTTTTAAGACTTTATTTTGAAACTACTTTGGAATAAATAAAATTGTAAAACTTCTCATAGTTTAAAAATAAGACTTTTTGGCATTAAAATTCAAATTTAATTCCAAGAATGATTAAATTAAGTACCAAATGATATTAGAAATAAACTATAATTTTTTACTGTGTACATATATACATACACAATTATCTAGTTAAAATTATTACTGCAATTTACTGCTAAAAAGCATTATTGACATTTTCAATTCAGAATACTTATATGTACGTAATTAAGTACATATCAGCATTGCATTTTCTTTTATTTATATGTACATCTTACACTCATCCCAATAAACATCAGGCCGAAAAATTTCAAACTTTTGAAAAAACCAACCTAATTAGCAGCTTAAGTCGATTTTCTATCATATTTCAGTTTGCCAAATGAACTTAATTCCAGTTAGGAGGCTAAAATTCTATAAAATTTTGATGAAAATCAATTTGAAAAAAAAAGAACCTAAATTGAGATAAGTTGTTGGTTTTTTCAAAAACAATTTGGAAAAAGCACTTATTTTATTTGAAATCCATTTAAATAAAAACCATTACGCCAAGAAATAAAAATTCAATTAAAAATGAACAACAGAAGATTGTTTTATCATGCCACGCTCTTACTTCTATGAAAATACATATATGATGGAAAGACTCTGTGCACTTGCATAACTGTATTTTGCCCTCCTGTAAAATTGCGAATTTAGACTTAGGTTGCTTTTCCAAATGTCCACAGAACTAACGTTTGAAAATATGGTTGAGAATAGGGTTATTTCTCAAATGCATCTCAAGTTGAGAATTGGGAAAAATGTATATGCAAAAATCGAAATTTTCGATTTCTGGGATTTTGCCATATATTTCAATAACTGGGTCGTACCTTTGAGTCTAGTCTTATAAAATACTCAAAAAGATAAAAATGGCGGAAATAAAAGTGATTTTGTAGTTAGCCGTAGAAGAAAACTATTTGAAATTAAAAAAGTTTATTTGCGTTTTCCAAAAAAAAATTTTTTTTGAGTTAAATCCCTATTGCATAAAAGTTTTATGATAAAACGTGCGATATGTATATGTATGTACTATGTACCTATGTACATATATTTTCCGTGTTATAGACATTATTATTTTAATTAATTGTTTTCTTGAATATCATCTTCCATACATACATATGTATGTATGTATGTACACCCAGAAAAAAAATAGTGTGAAATCAACCAAAAATCAACAAATTTTGTGGTTAATTTTTTTCAACACGATGCTTAATGTATGCCATCATGTAATCGTGTAAATTTAACAGTACTGTCAAGTGTTAGTTTAACAGGATGACAACTGTAGAATTAACACTAAAAAGTATTGAGTCTTCCTGTTGATTTTACAATTTTAACTAGTTAATTTTACAATAAAAGCTGGTTAAATTGACACGAAATGGTCCTGTTGAATTAACAATAACATCTTTTTTATTTTACATTAAATTTATTGTTAAATTAACTAGAAAGTCTTGTTGATTGTACAATTTATTTTTTTAAATAAAAAAACATATAAAACATAAAATATATAATCATCACTTCAATTAAGCACATTCGTATATCACCCGCACAACTGACCAAATTGAAGGCGTCCTTCTCATACGAACACAAATGTACCGGCGATAGTTTATACATGGGCGATAGTACTATCCCTTGCACCGAGTAATGTTTGGCCGCTAATGCAACAACCGCATGCTGCACGCAAACCCCCATTCGCTAAAAAACCTCCTCGTGATATTGCAACCTATGAAGAGGAAAAATAAAATATTGAACATTAAATACTTTTAGAAACAAAAATGTAATCCTCTTTTTTTTAACTCACCTGCAAACTGAAAATATAAATCGAAAACCCACTATTGCGAACTGACAAAGACGCTAAACTCGCATCACTGCCACGGCACAAAATTTTCCTTTTTTTTTTAAAATAATTTGCGTTTTGCACGAAAATCAGACTTCAAATGATCAAAAAAATTATGTATGTTTCAAAATAGTTTTGACGTTCTTTTTTAACACTTTTTTTAGATTACATTGACACTATGATCGTGTTGAATAAACCAAAATTACAAATGACGTTTATGTTTGAACATTGTTTCGTGTTATATCAACCAAATTTTATTGTTAATTGTGGTTCTTGTTGTTTTCACATTTGTTTTCATGTAGTATTAACACTAAAATTGGGACGTCATTTTTCTAACATTTTTTTTGGTTTATATTGACACTATCATCATGTTAAATAAACCAAATTCCAAATGACATTTAGGAATAAAATTTTATATTTGAATCATCTTGTATATTTTAAAATTTCTTCATGTTGTATCAACAATAAAATTTGGTTGAATTTACCAAATTTTTAGATGATAGTTACAAAGCCAAAATCATGTTTCAAACATCGTGTAATTTGAAAAAAATTGTTGCTGTTCTATGTGTAAAGATCGATCGTGTTAATCGAACATGAATCGTGTTGATGATTTTTTTTCTGAGTGTACATATCGTCGCTCCCAACGAAGACTAGCACGGTTCGTTATTCGCGTGGAAGACTAACACACTTCGTTGTTCGCGTGGAAGACTAGCACACTTCGTTGTTCGCGTGGAAGACTAGCATGCTTCAGTTCTCTGCGTGGAAAACTAGCATACTTCGTTGTTCGCGTGGAAGACTAGCATGATTCAGTTCTCTGCGTGGAAGACTAGCATACTTCAATTCTCTGCGTGGAAGACTAACATGCTTCAATTCTCTGCGTGGAAGACTAACATGCTTCACTTGTTTGGGTGGAAATGAACATACTTCTGTTTGTTAGAAATAAGCTTAGGGGTTAAGCACATAAGGAGGATTGTCCGAGGAGTGAAAGATATTTTATAAGTACTTAAGTGCAAGTTCTGAGTAATAACTAAATACTTAAAACTTTAGTACAAGTCTAGGAATATTTGAACTTTATATACTTTTCATATAGTTTGGCTGAAGGTTCCTGTTTAAAGTCTTATTGGAGTATGAATTATTGTTCTTGCACTTACTTATCAAATATCTTTCACTCCTCCTTATGTGCTTAACCCCTAAGCTTATTTCTAACAAAGAGAAGTATGTTAGTTTCCACCTAAACAAGTGAAGCATGTTAGTCTTCCACGCGAACAACGAAGTATGCTAGTTTTCCACGCAGAGAACTGAAGCATGCTAGTCTTCCACGCGAACAACGAAGTGTGCTAGTTTTCCACGCAGAGAACTGAAGCATGCTAGTCTTCCACGCGAACAACGAAGTGTGTTAGTCTTCCACGCTAACTGAACCGTGCTAGTCTTCGTTGGGAGCGACGATATGTGAACTGAAATATTTGTGGTTATTTAGCCTTCCTTACTTACAAACCTCAATTCTCAAAACCAGTAGGTAAGTATGCACTGGTGGAATGCTAACTATGTCTATACTTATGTAGTTATGTACATACATATGTAAGTGCATTATTGGCAACAAGGGTATATAAGCATCAGTGCGGTTAAAAGTTTATTATGTTTTCATATTGAATTTGATCGCGTGAACTCATGTTATAGCTTTCAAACTTATTGGAATTGTGGTAAATTTTCTAATTGCTAACTATCGTAAATTTTGCGGCTTTAGTTTAATCTCATGTTTATATGTACATAAGGTAAATGTACATAATTCCGTGATAGTACATTATTCCGTGATAATCGTTTATATTCGTTAAAATAAGGAATTGGTACAATATTTAATCAAACAAAATATTATATAATATTATTTTAACTTCGAAGTATATTAATTTATAATTTTGTTGTAATTTTAGAGCTTACTGATTTAATAGAACCACTTTAAAACTGGCAGGTCATAAAATTACCATAATACAGGAAATTTCTTAAGCGAATGGTTAAGGAGCATCGAGTATTTTCTTAAGGCTATAAAACTTTACTGGTTAAGATTTTTATCAATATTATTATATTTTATTATTAAATAGGCATCTGGCATTTGTTTTTGTAACTTTCAACCTTATTTCAATAGTTATTTTTCTCTTAAAAGTAAATTTTCTTTATCACGGAATTAGGGACATCTTTCATTTCCCCATGTACATAATTCCGTGACTATCACGGAATTAGGAAATTTTGGTACTAAATTCTTTCTTCTTTTAAATAGCTTTTTTGAAAGGAACCAATGGTAATAAATTTTTTTTCCATTAAATAAAATCCTAGAGAAGTTCTTGACCTAATTCCGTGATATAGATTTTTGAACCCATTCGCTAATATTCAACTTATAAGTGACTGGCGATACTATCACGGAATTAGGGTCTTCATACTGTTCCTTATTCCGTGATACATATATCGCACATTTACGTTTTATGTTTTTTTTTACTTTCTTTGTCTTTCGTTTAAGTTTGTATCTAAATGTAATTCTTTAACATTAAATAAATTTTAATGAAATTTAATTTTATTATTATTTTGCCCTTTTTTAATAAGTATCTAAATTTTTATAAAGAAAAAAATTTTAATTTTTAATAATTTTTTTCTTTATTTAAATTTATTTTGTTAATAAACACAAATTTAAATTTCATAAAAAATTATAAAATAAATATTTAAGTCTAATATGTAATATATTGATTTGAAAAATTATTTCTGTGCATTTTGTTACAAGGCCGGAATTAGGTACATTTATTCACGGAATTAGGGGCATGCGACAATTTTTGTCACGGAATTAGGGACATTAGCATGTAGATCAAATTTTAATTAATATAAATAGTAATTATGGTTATTTTAATTTTTTAGCAATTGAGAATGAGCCTCAATGCATCAATTTATTTGTACCATATTTATTTTTCAGTTTGCGGTCTATAGTTTAAGCTCCAAAAATCCTGCAATTCAGAAAAGTCCTTAGTATCACGGAATTATGTACATTTACCTTACATATCGCCGTTTAGTTCATAAACGCATATCCTACGTTATGACATTCTTGAAGTAAATGAAAATTAATTTTACAGGAGAGCTTAAAACTGCTTCATTTCAAACTTATTTCTGCGTATAAACGTAAATTTAAATAGTTATGTAGATCATTTTGATAACTAAAGCATAGGTGGCCACAAATTAAGCATAAGGGAGCCACACGACAACAACATCAATAAAATTGCAACAACCTTCTTCTCGGAGTTATAAAAATATTATTTTGCCAAATAACGGTTTATTGCAACAACATACATAAAAAAATCATACTCCCATGAGCACTTTCTATTCTTAGATGTCATTTTGAAAAGAACAAATGTACAATGTACATACATACATACATATGTATAGATATGCTGCAGCTAGGCATTCAAATATTTTGCTAAACAACATGAACGAGGTAGCAGATATAAATGTACAACCATACCCTGCAGGGAACTCAATAACTAGTGAGCCAAATTTCTAGTTTCGAACTAACGAAAAGGTGTCAAAAGGGAACTAGATCAATTGTATTTAGACCCTCACCAGTTCAGAAGGAGTGAATTGAGTGACCATTATAAGACACACTTTGATGCAATTTCGAAGTGACAAAAATTCTATGAAAATTTTTCGTTGGTTCAATTGCCGTCGGCTTTATACATTTCTGCAATTCTCAGATTTTTGCATCTTGTATGAAATGAAATGTTCCCCTAATTATGCTTTTCCGATCCCTGAGGCTTATTTTTAATTTTTTTTTATTTTATTACTTTTTAAATATTATTGTAAATTTTTATTAAATAAACAAATAAAAAATATTAGTTAAAAAATTAAAAAAAAAAATTATCATCCACCTTTACACCGACAGGATTCGAACCCGCGCCCCCCAGATTGAAAGGCACAAGCGTTAGCCAGTCGGCCATCGCGCCACTTGCATGAAGTGTGTCAAAGGCTGCACTTAAGCGGCAGATGCAAAACTGTAGAATTTGTAGGTACTTGTAGCTAGTTCAGAACTATCGAAATTGTGCCAATGAACGAACTAGTGAAAACTGTAGAACTTAGTACTAGTTCGGAACTATCGAAAATGTAGTGCAGAGAGTGACAATTGACACCGGCTAGGACATCGCCGTGTTAAATTCGCCAGTTGATAACATGCGAAAGAGATTTAACTCGCACTAGTAGTGTCGAAAAATGCACTAGAAGCGACCTAGTTCGGAACTAGAGATTTTCCCTACAGGGTATGTACATATGTATGTATGTATGAAGGCGTAACTACACAATGAATGTCTGTCGAAGCTGGACCGTTAGGTTTGAGTGCTCGCCGCGACGATGATTTCTGTGAAAAAAAGAAATGTGCGTTATTCTGTCGAAAGTGATTTGCTTGTTGTTGGGAGTCACTCGGAGCCACAGCGATGTTGTTGGGAGACAAAAGGAGTCACTGGAGCCATTGGGTGGCCATGTATGAACTAAAGCATCAACTTACATCTCTTTTCTATCTAAATAGATTTTCTAAGCAGTGGCAATTGGATACAGCCCCGCAAGTTACTTTTATCCATTTCGTTCTGATTTTAAATTTGACTACCGATTTGGTGATTTCTATTGCTCTCTCATCAATCAGCCACTTTGACGGTTCACAGAACGAAAGTGGATTCTTTTTCGTTGTTCCAAATGATGAATCAAATCAAAACCAGACTTCCCATGTTTTTTTTTTTCAGTTATTCGCTTGAAAAGGTGATCCGTCTTGATGGATAGATTGTGTTCCACGGTCGCGACTTCAAAACAAGCAACAGAACAAAATCAAAAAACTGCAGAAAATATTTATGTAAAACACAAACATGCGACGATGCACGTTTGTTGTCAAATGCAGCTGAAAGATATTTTGTTTATTTTTTCCGCTTTTTGTTGTTTACGCACGGGAGGAAGAAGTTAAGTTACGAACTTCTTGTAGATATGCGAATATATTTGCATTTTGATTTGAACTTGTGTGCTGTGTTGTGGATAAGTTTTTTGTTTGCTACTTTGATTACATTTGTAGAAGTTTGTGCATTCAAATGGATCTAAAGTTGGTCGAAGAGTGATATACTCATAAATGAAATAGAAGAAAGTATTTCGATCGAAACACGTTGAACGCAAGAGAAGAGGGAGACCTCAACTGCCAAAAGGATTTGAATTAAAAGACTTGTCGGTTGATTTTGATTTTGTTGTTTTTTGTGTGCATTTGAATATGATAATCCGTTGTGGGAACTTGCGAATCTGTATTAAGTGGGTGGTAACTTTTTTCGCATATGCCAATACAACTTTCACAATAAGGCATTTAAGCCGGGTATCCACATCACAAGAAATGCTAAAACTCCATATAAAAAAACGCTCAAGATATAGTCAAGAAATGTTCTTGTGTCAAATTTTCTTTAGGCAGTATCCACTTCACAAGAACATCTATTACAAATTTTGACGAAAAATGGGGTTGTCAACGCTGTTTTTGCCAAGAAATATATACGATTGTTATGGCGTTTTCGATTCTGGCAAAAATGTCGCACTTATTCTGCATTTTTATCGGGCTGTCAAATTTGTTTGTTCTATTCCACATAGATTCCACACATTTTTTCAGGGTTGCTTGTTCTATTGACAAAAATGTCGCCCTCTGCCCGACCACAGGGCAGCATTTTCTGCCCTTAATATGACCAAGGGGTTGCATTATTTTTGTTTCATACATCACATGAAAAGTGCAACATTTTCTTAGGGCTCAGGGCGCATGTTGATAATGTTGCCTTGTAATAATGCAGCATTTTGGTTCAGAATCGAAAACGCTACAAAAAATAAATGCCAATTTTTTCTTGAGCAATTTCTTATGATGTGGATACCCAGCTTTATTAAGAAAAAGGCCGTTTCGTGGAAAGAACTGTATTCCCACATTTTTAAGTGATCTTTTGCATTGAAAAATATTGTTTTTTCTTTTCTGTTGGTGATTGCTTATTTGGCCAGAAAAATGCATAAAAGGCAACGAAAATTTAGTCAGGAAATAATAACAAATTCTTCTTGTTTATGCAGCCAACACGTCTGCATGCGGTGCTTCTTCTCATGTTTCCCTATTTTTTTTTTTTTCAACACGCAGACTTTGGTCTCATAAATGAGTTCATGCGGACACTTAATCATCTTAATTTAGTGTTCACTCGCGCTTATCGTATTTTTTGCAACCGCTATTTACGAGCTCACAATATGTTAGGCATATCGCACATACATACATATGTATGTTTATACATGAGGCGTTTTGAGGTCGACGCTGCGCTTATGTATTGTCTACTAAAAGCTAAAATAATTTAAAACAAAAGAAAAAAATGCTGCGACAAGCAAAATGCATGAAAGCCTAAAACGTGTTTATCCAATTTAAGTCACATGCGCGCATCTTTAACTCGTCGAATCACGCGCTAATGCCTTGGCAACTTTACGTGTACGAAGACTGGACTCGTGCAACAATGCTGCTGCAACATGTATCCTAAGCAGTGTGTCTGCGCGCTGCATTGTGGTAAGAGTAGGTGCAGTGAAATAACGCCCGTGGAATTAACGCCCGCGGGCGTTTCTTCTTTTCTTGAAAAAGAAATAATTCCCGCGGGCGTTATTTCGTTTGATCCATGGGCTTTATTTCTCTTTCGGAAGGGCAATTAAGCCCGCAGACGGGTTTTTTTTTAAATATGGTGTATTAGGGAAAAAGCGCCGCAGGCGAAAAATTTTTCGTGTTTTCTGAGTAAGGTGTATTATAATTGGAAAACGCGCCGCAGGCGAAAAATTCTTTAAATTTAAATTTTTTTTAAATCCCTTCTAAATATTCAAATATTATGTACATATGTGTCAACTCCGCCGCTTAATAGAAATAATACCTACGAGTAATTACTGAGACAGAGAGGCTCAGGGTTATTACTGAGAGAGGCTTAGTTAAATGGATATTATTTAAAATAAATATATCTGTGGCGCTTTTCCAATAAAACAAACACCATATTTTAAAAAACGAAAAATTGGAATAAAAAATCGCGCGATTTTTTATTCCAATTTTTCGCCTGCGGCGCTTTTCCCACTAATACACCATATTTAAAAAAAAACCCCCGTCTGCGGGCTTAATTGCCCTTTCGAAAGGGAAATAAAGCCCACATCGCCGAATAAGGCGCGCGGGCGTTCTTTCCCTTTCTGAGTGGAAATAATACCCACGGGTTTAATTTCGTTTTATTCGCAGGCGCTATTTCTTTTTCAAGAAAAGAAAAAACGCCCGCGGGTGTTATTTCCTTTTTTTTGGCGTTATTTCACTGCACCGTAAGAGTAGTGTAAGTATGCAGGTCGGCGTTTGAGGTTGGGGGCGTTCACATACGTTCACATATTACACTGTTTAGCATTCATTTAATGTCCATTTAAGGTAATCAAGTTGTAACACAGCGCACATCATACTTAATGCGCACAGATGGCAGCTGCCTTGGTACAAAGGTCAAGCGTCGATGCCAAAATAACAACGCGTTGGAGAAAATATGATTTCCAACAGTTTCCAGCAAAAACAAAGCAATATTTAGTTGAAATCGAAGCAAAAGTTATATAGCCAGTTTCGAGTTTTGCTTTGTGTGTTATTATTTTCTTGTTAAAAAAAAAAGCACGTTCACTAAAAGACCTGCACGACAAAGCCGTGTGACGTGCGCACACGTAGCTTTCTGCGTTCAATTTTTTCACGCACACAATGCAATTTATTTTCATCTCTTTTTTGACCATCAACGATACTGTGCCGGCATTTTGCCATTGATCAGCTGCGCATGCGCGCACAATAAGGCGATCGGCGAACCCATCGCGCCAGCAAAGTTGCTTCGAACGTTCAATATTGAACTTTCATACATACATATGTATAACTACATTCATGCACATGCAAGTTTATATGAGGATGAGTAGTTGGCAATCTGGCCGTGTTGCTCATTACAACATCGAATGTCATGTTCACATGTCAGCGTGTACGCAGCCAATAAGTATGTACATATTTATGTGCAGCCGCTATTGTGTGAGCTGTTAGAGACAAAAGGTGTTTGCGGAGAGACTCTAGTACCCACAAGGGTGGACTGTAGTTGAAGCTGTCTTTAAGTACGTCTTTGATGTACGATTTTCCCATCATTGTGATATTAAAGCTTTTCAAATTCTGCTCACCGGTGTCGTCTCATATGAAACTCCAAGCGCTTCTGCATCTTCAAAACACCTTCGTTTTGCTTATTTCCTTTGTTTTTTTTTCTTTTGTTTGTCTTGCTTTTCTTGTCACATGACCGCGCCGTTGTTACCTCCTTTCTTTGTCTTTCAATCCAATTGACCGGTATAAAATGCATTGAAATACATACAGACAAAGTTGCATAATATGTATACCAGTGCAGTCTCAGTTAATGATTGCACGCATTTCATTAACAATCGGCAATCAACAATCGACATCGAAATTATTGTTATTACTTACAATGATGAGGAGTTTTAAGTGGCGCCGTCATTTTGATGATATCGCAGCATTTTTTACAATTATGCTCAGATAATCACTAAGTATGTAATTTTATTTAGGCTTAATAGCATAATATTAAATCATTGTGATTTTTGAATTTTTAATTTGGTAATTGGTCGCAGAAAAGAACGCTTAATTAAAGAGTGCACATTTTTTTAAGGAGGGAAAAAGTTCTCTGACAATGGATTTCCCCGGTCTTGAAGAAGTCGGAATAGGAAACTACATAAGTATATACATACGTATGTATGTTGATATGTAAGTGACTCTTAGTTTTCATATACATACTTACATATGTATTTCTGCATATAAGCTATTCCGTCTAAGCCAATTAAGTTATTAAGTATTTGCATAAGTAATTTAAGGCTCATTTTATCCACGTTCCTCTTCTTACATTCAAAAAATTTCTGTACATATAACAACTATTTATTTTCCTTTGTGAAAATTTGTCGAACATTGCAGTTTAAGTGTTGTTTATTCTAAATCCCTACAACCATTTCCTACACCACACCCATAAATCTTTCAACCGCACATTTAACAAACAAAATACCAAACACTTACCGAAATGAAAGAAATAAAATGAAGTTCATAAGTAAGAACACATGTACCTGGAAAGTATGTACATATGAAAAATTTAAGAGACTATAAATAAATAATCAACGAATGTACAGCGTGACTCACAGCAACAGAAACAACCCGAAGTATGATCGATAATCTTGAAAACTAAACAACAACATAACTATGAACTACATAGAAAAAAATCGTGAAGGGCAAGAAAATTGAAAGTAACACATATACAGAAATATCAATAATTACCAGCTTTTTGTTAACGAACTAAAAAAATTTAACATAAAAAGGTAAGGGAGAACATAAGCTATGATGGAATATACCAATGGCGGCCCTAGCATAAATTGGCTGGGCAAGCCCATGTATGAAGTAACATAGCCATTCACCATTTGTGTAATTTTCTTTGCTATATTTTCTGAAAATCTGAATGCGATTCCGTCATTGGCATTGATTAAATTCGCTTTTCATATTTGGTTTGTTGTTTATATTCATACCGCATGAAACTGTATGTATTGGAATAAATCGCAAAATGAAGATAATGAAAAATAATTTATGCAATGAATAATATAAAGATACATACATATGTATGTAGGTACACAGTAAAAAATTATAGTTTATTTCTAATACCATTTGGTACTTAATTTAATCATTCTCGGAATTAAATTTGAATTTTAATGCCAAAAAGTCTTGTTTTTAAACTATGAGAAGTTTTACAATTTTATTTATTCCAAAATAGTTTCAAAATAAAGTCTTGAAAAGTATTAAAATCCTCTCTAAAGAAGTTTAATCATTTATGGTTTAAAAACAAATCCTGAAAAGTATAAAAAACGTTCTCTTTCTCGATTATATTACCATCAAAATACTTTTGGTTTGAAATCAAAACCAAAAAAATATTAAAAAAAATTATCAGAAAAAAGTAAAAATAAAATCAAACAAAATGTTTTCAAACCTGCAATCCGGAGGAGTAATCAAATATACTCAAATAAATGACACAAATCTAATAATTATATCAAGTAAGTAATGCAGGAGATTAATTAAATATATCATGAGGGTAAATTTTGCTTTATATTTTCAGTCATAAGGCAGTATCACTGCAAGAACCGCGACGGTGCCGAAATTTCCCTGGACATCTCCAAAATATTAGTATAAAAGTGACAATATGTATATATATCGAGCCCTAACCGCCATAAAAGTGTATCCAACAAAATTGTCGATTTCAGCTTTTTTATGGAAATCAACAATTTACTATCACATGCATCGACTCCCAAAATTTCATGGCTGTGAGATGTGCAGTTTCGAAGTTAGGGACTAAATAAGTTTCAAGGCTGCATACAAACTGTATGCCAAACCAATTAAAAAACTATGTCCTGTAAAATTTACTTTTTGTTGGATACACTTTTATGAGGATTAGGGCTCGATATATAAGGTACTTAAGTGTTTACTACTACTGTTTTGGATTTTTATGTAAATAAACTATGTTATCGTTATTCAATTTCTCATTAATCTTTGGGATAATGGGTTATTCGCAGTATATCCACTGGAAATTTTAATGGGGTATACTTTTAAATCCAAAAAAGTATAAAATTTATTCCAAATTTCGGATAGATTTAATACCATTTAAAATATTTTTATTACCAAAAATATTATAAAAATAATCAAAATTTGGTTTTGATTTAATTCCATAAATGTATAAAATTTATTCCAAATTTGGATTGATCTTATACCATTTCAACTATTTTTAATACCAGAAATATTTAAAAATAATGAAAATTTGGTTTTGATTTAATTCCAAGAAAGTATTAATTTGACACCAAGAATAATTTCTGTCTCTCAATATTCTCTTCTTTTTTTTAAACCAGAATGGTTTTAATTTTATGCTTTTTGGCATTGTTATATATAAATACCAAAATGGTATTAAAATTAAACTAAAATTTTTACTGTGTATATAACTTTTGTTGTTTTAGCTGCAGTCAACGAAAATATTTCGGCCAGCCGGGCTTTTCAGCCTGTATGAAGCGTCCGCCAATTTGTAGGAAAAACAAAAAGGAGCACACCTCGAATTGGGAGAGAAGGTCGGCCAAAAACTCGTCAGAGTTATAATAGCGCCATTGTATTATATTATTATTATTATTATTATTATTATTATTATTATTATTATTATTATTATTATTATTATTATTATTATTATTATTATTATTATTATTATTATTATTATTATTATTATTATTACTAGCCCGACCCGTGCGCATCTTGCGCAAAAAATAACAAAACATACGGGGCGCCAGTCGGTATGGTTTGTGCTGTCACGCCCATTTTAAAAAACTTATTATTTATTTGGTTTGGTGGAACTTATGGAACTTTCAATGAACTACCTACATATATGTTTGACAAAGATATCGCATAAAATGTTTTTATTATACCTATGTATATAGGTATGTGCATTATATTTTTATATAGTTTACATATATTTTTATGTACATACATATACATATGTGGTTCCTGCCGACTTGGATAATTTTTTTCCACACGTTTGCCTTGGCAAGCAAATCAGTGGTCGAAGATTAATCGATTTATCTGCTACAGTTCCTGAGTTTTGACTTATAAATCTTTGAAAATTTGCCCCTCTTGGCCCATTTTTTTAAATTTCAGCATATTTGCTCATAACGGCATAAGGTCATTGCATGGAGGAAATTCCATCACTCGGGCTTTATTAGTGATCATGTTTTACGTGTTTCTCGAAATACATACATATGCCTTATTTTCGACCCCAACCTTTTCTGTTCCCATTAGAATCTGTGTACCAAATTTCATTAAAATATTTCTATTTTTGCGCCAGTTAGATTATGTACGACCGGCCGTTCAATCAATTTTTTTTTTCATCGTGATCGTTTTGATTTATGTAAGTCCATATCTATCTCAATATTTTATGGTCTTACGTACAACCGTTATTTGATCAAAACTATAAATACATGTACACTAGCTGGACCCGTGCGCATCTTGCGCAAAAAATAATAAAACATACGGCGCCAGTCGATATAGTTTCTGCTCTCACGCCCATTTTAAAAAACTTATATTTATTTGGTTTTATGTCTACAGTGGAACTTATGGAATTTTCAATGAATTACTTATGTATATGTTTGACAAACATATCGCATAATATGTTCTATTATACCTACATATATATATGCATGTGTATTATATTTTTATATATTTTACATATATTTTTATATATACAGATGTACATACGTGGTCCCTGCCGACTTGGGTAATTTCTTTTCCACACGTTTGCCTTGGCAAGCAAATCAGTAATCCAAGCTTACTCGATTTATCTGTTACAGTTCTTGAGTTTTTACTTATAAATCTTTGAAAATTTGCTCCTCTTGGCCCATTTTTCAAAATTTCAGCACGTTTCCTCATAACGGCATAACGTCATTTCATCACTCGGGCTTTATTAGTGACTGAATTATCATGTTTTACGTGTTTTTCGAAATACACACATATGCCTTATTTTCAACCCCAACTTTCTCTGTTCCCATTAGAATCTGTGTACCAAATTTCATTAAAATATTTATATTTTTGCGCAAGTTAGAGTGTATACGGCCGGACGGACGGACATGGTTCAATCATTTTTTTTCATTCTGATCGTTTTGATATACTCGTATATATTAAGGTGGAGTGAAACATTTTTTTTGGAAACTCAATTTGTTCCAAAGCCAGAATGGCACCTTTCTAGCCCAGAAATAAGCCTGTAAAATTTTATTGACCTACTCGCATGTTTGGAGGTGCCCCCAGTCCCACAAAGTTGAAAAAAATAGCACGATCTGGTACAAATGTGAAATTTCTAAAATTATGAAATCAAAAAAACGAAGTATGAGGATTGATAAACAGCCTAAGTTGAGTATTAAAGTGAATTTTTTTTTTTTTTGGAAGCAATAGCAACAAAAGTAATTAAAGGTCAAAATTTATATTATGCATTTTTTAAATTGCAATTACTTAAAAACTACTTAACCGATTTCGAATATTTGTATACCATTGGATAGGTATTTTGATTCCCTTTAATTTGATATACATTTTATGTGGGTTCCATAACACTCCCCGCTGCGGGGGTCAACCCCCCTTTTACCCCCCTTACTTTTCATATAAAGTACCACGCCCAATAAAACACCGTTTCGCATGCATAGCTAATTAATACCTTTAAAACGATGCCTTACTTATTAATTTTGGTAAATTATGTGAGCAGAAAAAGGGATATTTATAAAACACCAATTAGAAATAATATATATGATTATTATTATTATTATTATTATTATTATTATTATTATTATTATTATTATTATTATTATTATTATTATTATTATTATTATTATTATTATTATTATTATTATTATTATTATTATTATTATTATTATTATTATTATTATGAAGCGTCCGCCACTGTAATATACATATGTAGGTACATTTACTTATACATAAATGCATTTGGCAGAGAAAGCGAAAATGAAACAGCTACTTTAACATCCTTTTTCTCAATTATCTAAAAGCAGAAAATGGTTGGACCAATGATATGCCAGAGCTATTCGAAGTGGGAGAAAGGCTTCTGTCATACTGCAGAACTAAAAATATGCTTCGATTCTACAACGCCAAAGCCGACAACTACAACTTGACATTGCCAAAATCATAATGCAGATTAGTATACTAACAGTGTGAGTCAATCACGCATTGAAATAGAAACTGACTTATGTATATGCATGGAACAGTCCGGCATTGAGTGGCGCTAGATGGCCTATGAACAGCCTATGTCAAGCTACGGATATCAACGTAAAGTACCTAGTGATATTCAGGCTATAAAAGTATGTTAAAGTGAAGGAATAATCCGTTCCTAGTGGTATTAAGATAGGCCACTGCACTAACCTAAGAGCGCCACTGAATCTAAGTCTACGTTCTGGTATTTAAAGGAAATCGTACTGAATTTAAACTAAAATTAATCTAAGCTATTCACTTATCTTAAATAGTTTAGATCTGGTTATTTCTATTAACTGTTTATTAGAAATAGTCATTATAGCATTTGTGAAATTTAGTATTGAAAGTCTCGAAATTATACCAAACTAATCTAAAAGTGAATGGCCGCTGTGGTGCAGTGGGTAGAGTGCTCGCCTGCTATGCCAGAGGTCTCGGGTTCAAACCACGGTCCGAGCCAAACACCAAAAGCAATTTTTCTAATTAGTAAAAATCCCATTATTGGGTTTTTTAAGAGCAGCGGTCACCTCTCGGCAGTGGGCGGCATACCCTCCGAGAGTATTTCTGCCATGAAAAAGCTTCTCACAAAAAATGCATTCGCCGTTCGGAGCCGGCATAAAACTCCACCCAATTAGTAGGAAAAACAAAAAGGAGCACACCTCGAATTGGGAGAGAAGCTCGGCCATAAAACTCCTCAGAGTTATAATAGCGCCATTGTATTATTATATTATTATTATTAAGCTAAAAGTGAGTGTGACTAGTACCCACATTTGATACTATATTTTTTAAGAAAATCGCACAGGTCCTCCTCCTTTTTCTTGTGTTAGATGCTTCTACGAAAAAAAACCTCTCAACTGTATGTGTCAAGACATCTTGGACGTTCACAGCTGTTTACTAAAAGTATCCAATTTCATTTACTTAGTCACACTTTTAGAACTTATGTAAACCAATCTCGCATTTGATATTTACTTAACTTGCAGCCAATCAAGTTTGCTTAGCAAATACCTATTTACATAGCATAGCGATTTTCAATGCAAACATGTCACAAGAAAAGCGTTGCAAATTCTAAACTTATGTAGGTACCTTTATTGATTTAGCAAAGTTTGAGTAGAGTGAATAAGTCAAATATGTTGTGCAGGTGTAATTGACTTCGCTGGAAAAGCAATTTCTCAGTCCATGCACTTTTGTTCATTCACTTTTGCTCTTTTACGCTTGATTGCACTTTCCTCAATAAACAAGGAAAAATTAAAAAAAAAAAAAAAAAAAAAACATTTTTAAATATCCCTCCTATGCATCGTTGTAGGTACAAGAATTTATACACTTCCGATTATTGAAATGCATATTTTAACGCTTGATTGAATATTGTTTAGCATTTTGGTTCACCTCGTCATATGTGAATGGACTTGTAAAAGTAAAAAAGTTCGATGAGATGAGGGTGTGGTTGGTTCCATGTTCACGCTTTAGCGTTTATGTAGGTACTTACTTAGTTGTACTTCTGTTTGGAAATTCGACTCCTCTGCAATTTCGCAAGTCAATCCATTTGACATTTATGACAACAAAAACTACACCAAACATACATAAATACATGCATACATATGTATACATAGCTCCTCTTTGCGAGGGTGGCCAGCCATAACAGTGTAACTCAAGCATACCGGTCGTTTTCAAAAAGTTTATTTACTCTAAATAAAAAATTGCTTAAACGTGAAGCAGTCCGAAATATGCTTTTTGGCATTACTTAAGTACGATATTTGTGTGCAAGCATGTTTCCGTTCAACACCAATCGAAAAGGAGTGAATGAAGAAAGAGTCAATTTTTATTAACCTACAAAATATTACGCGCACTGTTTACAATACTTAACTAAGTAAGTAAGTAAAGATAAATAAAGCTTAAGGAATGTAGCTATTATAAGTTTAAATAAATAATCAGAATTATGGCGACTTTCAGCGACTTGTTTGTTTATTGTTAGGGCAATGACTCCGAATATGCGACTTGGTTAAGGAATGCCTATAATTAAAAATGTATACCAAAATGGTGCTTAAAAGTTTATTCAGAACAGAGCTGGGAGATAAGGATTACGATTACAAGATGATTACGATTACAGTAATCGTAATCTTAGAAATTTTGAAATTACGATTACTGTAATCGTAATCGTCGTTACAAAAATTACGATTACAGTAATCGTAATCGTAAAAAACTTGAAATTACAATTACTGTAATCGTAATCGTCGTTACAAAAATTACGATTACTGTAATCGTAATCGTAAGAAACTTAAAATTACGATTACTGTAATCGTAATCGTCGTTACAAAAATTACGATTACTGTAATCGTAATCGTAAGAAACTTGAAATTACGATTACTGTTCTCGTTTTCTGGGATTACAATGTGTAAAAAACAGTGATATACTTGCCCAACATCATTTTCCAAGAAATAATAATAATTTTTTCATACATGCATACATATGTGTTTATTTCTCACACATTAAGTAAACAAGTAAAACTGGGATGTGTATTAAGAAGAGAGAAAATTAGCGGAAATAATAAAGATACAAAATTAAGACTGCTGTTTGGATAATTTACATTCAATAATATTCAATATTAGCCTTAAGCAGAACTAATTTTTCAAAAGAAACATCGGAAAGTGCATGGCGTCGAGGACTGTTTATAATGCCCGCCAACGAAAATAGCCTTTCCACAGGTGCTGACGATGTAAGCGGGGTGCTGAATCTTAAAGATGCTTTCTTTATCAGAGGATATCTTTTAAAACAGCCATGGCTACTATCAGCATCGTTCAAATATTTAAAAAATTCTTCTCCTATAATGTTTGTGCCACTACCACTTCAGGTAAATCAGTGTTTTCTAAAGGTATTTTGAGTTTTAAATAAAATATATATTAAGTTGTTATATAGATATATAGTTAGGTATTTATTTGTATTTATTTATTTATTTAGTCTATGAACAATAATTCTTACAGACTATGGAAAAAGAGAAAAAGAAAGAAAAAATAATCTAAATACTTAATTTATGAGAGAGTTTAATATTCTCAAAAAAGAAAATTTCGACAGCGAAAAATCGAGCTCGACAGAATTAAGGACATTGTTAAGTTCACTCAATGCTCTGCTAAGGGGAGCATTACGCGCAAAGTTAGTCCGATAACACTGCTCTACAGCCAAAAAATACTCTGAACGCGACCATCCTATTTATATGTAAAATCGGTCGCTGATTCCGAAAATCGGGCTCATTTTTAATTCTATGGGAAGGTTTTTGAGATATCGGCAATTTACCGTTATTTGGCCAATGGCTCCACTTAATCCTGTATACCTCTTTAACGCAGTGAGCTATCTTCCTTGGAGTGACACTCAACGAAAGAAAATTACATTTCCTTTTCATCGCTGCTACAACATTTTTCTGTAACTCTTATAGTTTCTGAAATATTGACGATTCAATTTGAATTTTTTCGATTTTTTACGATTTTTTGAAGAAAAAATTGACTTTGTCAGGCAATATCTTTTAAACCAATGTCTTCACCTTCGGTTTTACTCCTTTACGTGAAGCTCCATTCTATTGGGAAAAAGATAAGCTATCAACGAAGAAAATCCATGGTAAAATAGAAAAGTTATAGGCGATCAAGTAAATACATCCAAGTCGCGCAATGCCTCTGCACGGGTATATTCTATGCATGTTATACCAATACCTACACATCTGCAGTAGCAGCACATTGGCAGCGCAGTAGATAAAAGCCCATTTACGGGTATAACATGCATAGAATATACCCGTGCAGAGGCATTGCGCGACTTGGATGTATTTACTTGATCGCCTATAACTTTTCTATTTTACCATGGATTTTCTTCGTTGATAGCTTATCTTTTTCCCAATAGAATGGAGCTTCACGTAAAGGAGTAAAACCGAAGGTGAAGACATTGGTTTAAAAGATATTGCCTGACAAATTCAATTTTTTCTTCAAAAAATCGTAAAAAATCGAAAAAATTCAAATTGAATCGTCAATATTTCAGAAACTATAAGAGTTACAGAAAAATGTTATAGCAGCGATGAAAAGGAAATTTAATTTTCTTTCGTTGAGTGTCACTCCAAGGAAGATAGCTCACTGCGTTAAAAAGGTATACAGGATTAAGTGGAGCCAGTGGCCAAATAACGGTAAATTGCCGATATCTCAAAAACCTTCCCATAGAATTAAAAATGAGCCCGATTTTCGGAATCAGCGACCGATTTTACATATAGATAGGATGGTCACGTCCAAAGTACAGACAAAAAATTTCATTTTGTGATCCAGTGTAATTAGCTAAATAAAAAGTAGGTGTAAATCTAAGAGCTTTTCGTGGGATGTTAAAATTAATACACTGTAGGAGGAAGGGACAGTCAATAGTTCCTTGAACAATGCTAAACACAAAAGTCAATGAAAGGACTATCCTTCTTTGTTCCAGCGTCTTAAGACCAATTAGTAATGAGCGTGAAGTATAGGGCGGGGTAGGGTCCGAGAAACAAAGTGAGCGTAAAGCATGTTTGATAAAAACCTTTTGAACACGCTCAAGCCTATCAATTTTGTATTGATGATACAGACGCCAGATGAATGCAGCATATTCCAAGTGGGAGCGTACAAGCGACCGCCGAAGTCAAAAAAATCTTCATCTAATATTGGCTTTTCATAGTTATGGCCATTTACATCTTCAAAAGTTGCAGTGGGGTTTTATTACTTTTTAATTTTGTTATGAGATAAACCTAAGTAATTTGTTTAGTAAAATCTAGCAATTGTAATACATATTTTTTATACATGCAAAATCCACATTTTACGAAGAAAATTTGTGTGAGCTACAGCTCGATTTTTATGCATGAGGCCATTGTCTCCAGCCCACTAAAAGCTGCTATCTCAACCGCAAATATTTCAAAATGTATATAATATGTGTGAAATTGCAAGCTTTACATAATTATTTGTAGTTTTTAGCACTTCTTTCAGAGCCAAGCATTTTTCCTCCCTACACCGTTTAGTATCAAAAAGTAATTTTAATAATTTTTTACATGTAATTCTTAAATTTTGTAGTTTAAGATTACAG
This sequence comes from Urophora cardui, assembly GCA_960531455.1. Taxonomy (NCBI): domain Eukaryota; kingdom Metazoa; phylum Arthropoda; class Insecta; order Diptera; family Tephritidae; genus Urophora; species Urophora cardui. The sequence goes on along the minus strand of OY482670.1, from coordinate 37,341,734 downwards.
AAAATAAGGATTACTGTAATCGTAATCGTCAAAAACTTGAAATTACAATTACTGTAATCGTAATCGTCGTTACAAAAATTACGATTACTGTAATCGTAATCGTCAAAAACTTGAAATTACAATTACTGTAATCGTAATCGTCGTTACAAAAATTACGATTACTGTAATCGTAATCGTCAAAAACTTGAAATTACAATTACTGTAATCGTAATCGTCGTTATAAAAATTACGATTACTGTAATCGTAATCGTAAAAAACTTGAAATTACGATTAATGTAATCGTAATCCTATGTGTAATCGATTGCACATGTAATCCTTATCGCCCAGCTCTGATTCAGAATGTCTGTAAATTTTATTCATAAACATAATGGTACTATAATATACTTTCTACGACAATGTCTCATGCTTTAGAAAAAAAAAATACTTATTTAGGTCCTCTTTTCCCAACAATACACACAAATATGCCATTCAAGTCCAAAACAATGTCAGATCCTTAACAAGTTCGGGCACATGATGAATAAAAAGTAAAATTACACTAAACAACAAATACTTAAATGTTTACGAAAAATAGCAGCTTAATATTTGCTTCACTTATTCCCACACTGTATAAAATTATAGTTTATTTCTAATATCATTTGGTACTTAATTTAATCATTCTTGGAATTAAATTTGAATTTTAATGCCTAAAAGTCTTATTTTTAAACTATGAGAAGATTTACAATTTTATTTACTCCAAAGTAGTTTCAAAATAAAGTCTTCAAAAGTATTAAAATTCTTTCTAAAAAAGTTTAATCATTTATGGTTTAAAAACATATCCTGAAAAGTATAAAAAACTTGCTCTTTCTCAATCATATTACCATCAAAGTATTTTTGGCTTGAAATCAAAACCAAAAAAAAATATTAAGAAAAAAATTATCAGAAAAAGGTCAAAATAAATAAAAAAAAAAATGTTTCTAAAAGTTCGATCCGGAGGAGTAATTAAATCTACTAAAATAAATGGTCCGAATCGAATTTTTCACGCCTGATGAAATAATTGTATCAAGTAAGTAATGGAGGAGATTAATTAAATATCATGAGGGTATATTTTGCTTTATTTTTTCAGTCTTAAGGCAGTTGAGGGTCTCTTTTTCAGTATCACTGCAAGAACCGTGACGGTGCCGAAATTTCCGTAGACATCTCCAAAATATTGGTGTAAAAGTTGACAATATGTATATATATCGAGCCCTAACCGCCATAAAAGTGTATCGAACAAAATTATCGACATCATACTTAGCTGTGAAATGTGCAGTTTCGAGGTTAGAGGCTAAATAATTTTCAAGGCTGCATACAAATGCAAAACAAATTAAAAAGCTGTGTAAGGTAAAATTTAATTTTTTTGGATACACTTTTATAGGGATTAGGGCTCGATATATGTATAAGGTACTTTAGTGTTCGCTACTACTGTTTCGGATTTTTATGTAAATAAACAATGTTAATGTTATTCAATTTCTCATTAATCTTTGGAATAATGTGTTATTTGCGGTATATCCACTGGAAATTTTATGGGGGCTTATTTTTAAATGCAAAAAAGTATACAATTTATTCCAATTTTCGAGTAGATTTTAACCATTTAAACCAGTGTTTAAAAAACTGCAGTCGGAATTAGCAAAAGTCGTGAAATGTTTGATTTTATTTGATTTTGATATTCGTCGCTTTTTAAAATGACGATTTTGCCTGATTTTGATTTTGCGCTGATTTCATATTGCTCAAAATCAAAAGCGGCCTGATTTCAAAATGAACGATTTTGCCTGATTTTCATTTTGTGCTGATTTCATATTGCTCAAAATCAAAAGCGGCCTGATTTCAAAATGAACGATTTTGCCTGATTTTGATTTTGCGCTGATTTCATATTGCTCAAAATGAAAAGCAGCCACATATCAAAATTAGCGATTTTGCCTGATTTTCATTTTGTGCTAATTTTGATTTTGTGCTAATTTCATATTGCTAAAATCAAAATCAGCCAAATATCAAAATCAATGCTTTCACAGTTTTGCTATTTACGCTTACATGAACACATGTGTGTATGTACGTAATTTCTTACCCTCCCTGCAAAAAAGTGTGCGACGAGTCTCTAAAAAGATTTGTCCGGGAGCGCTCTCTTTCGGGTACAATTAGTCTACAATTGTTCCCAATTGTACCCGAACGGGTACATATGTATACTAATTGTAGACGAATTGTACCCGAAAGGGTATCAAACGGGTACAATTAGTCGCACAAATGGATGTGTCGCATTTGCTACCTGTTCGGATACAAAACGGGTACAATTGTGCGCTTTTGCTACCCGTTCGGGTACAAACTGGGTACAATTAGTCTCTTCATAGGACATGCTCAAACAAAAGAGAACACTTCAACCCATATAAAGAGATACAAATGGGTAGTAATCGCATGCTCCCTTGTGAGTTGTCCCGGATGTATCCCGGAGTGATCGCATTTTTTGCAGGGCTCTGTATTACGTTTGTATACATACATATTAGGCTGGTCCTTATTTCTCAAAGTAAAAATTTTGAATGCAGGAACGTTTCAAACTGTTCCTTTGAATAAAAAAAAGGATACACAAAAGGTTTTATTTAAATAAATTTACTTTAACACGTGCCGCATCGAGGTTGAAGCAATCAACATCTGTATTATATAAGCTTTAACACGAACTGTCATACGTAGCACTCATGGCTTTCCTTGTATGCTCCGGGTACTTTTTTCTATAGTTCTGAACAACCTTAAAAATATTTTAAAATTATTTTAAATGAATGACGAAAAATTATAAAGAATAATTTCAAAACCAGTATATACTTACTTGCAGAAGGTACTGCTTTTGATTTTCATTTTTGGTTAGCAATGTATTAAACTCCTCCATTAATTTAACTGCTCTCTCAGCAGCATCATTTACAACATTAATTGACGAAATTAAAATCTTGCCCTTGTTGAAAAAATCATTTTGAGACCATTCATTTGGATCACACTCCAAAAATGATGTATTAATATTAAACCGTTTGAACAAGTTTAAGGATTTCTTTGTAATCAAACTGCTAGGTAGGCTTCTATTTAAAAATTCATCCACTTCCAGTGCTTTTAAGGGGTATTTCTTTAATGTGAATTCTTCATTTGTGCTATCCAAATTTTCTTCACTTTTCAAAAGCTCTCGTAAAATTTCAGCCATTAATTGCTTTTCTATTGTAGGTACGTTTTCATCAAAAAGCGAAGAAAGGACTATTTCATCTGTTAAATACCAAAGGTGGTTTACAAACTTTTCGAGGCAAGTACTCGCAATACATATTTAAATCTTTTTCTTTATATTTCTGCAAATTTCTAAGAAAGGAAATATCGTTCCACGGTGATGCAATAGCCTTATTCGCGCTAAACCACGGTTTCACATAATTTACTACAATGAAACCGCATATTCTGCTTAATGCTTTTTCTTCGTCCACTGTAATTGAAAATTCCTTACGCAGCAAAAAAATTTTTAAGGCATAAATAGCTTTAGACATCCATCTAGCACGATGGCATGCTCCAGGTTGTCGTATTTTGTTTCCGTTGTTCAGTTCCCCTCCTAAAAGTATTATGGTGAGCTCCAAGAATTCTCTATAATCATTGCGTGGTTCCTGATTAGCTTCAAGTTTTCTTTCACAGAATAGAAGAATTTCTTCACGACTATCAGCAATAAGTTCTACAAGCTCACTACTCGTGTCACAATTAGAGACATTTTTGGCGTTGAGACTAGGAAAAGCAGTTTTAAATTTCTTGAATAATAAGATTTCAGGACCTGTTGCAGGGAATAGTTTCACTGACGAAAAAGCTGCTTGCAAAACAAGTTCGTAAATATGATGACGACAAGCTAAGAACAGGATATTGCGTCCAAGCCTCATCTCGAGGAGTGTGCAAGCTCCATTAAGCCGCCCAGTGTTGGAAGCAGTTGTATCGAAGACAAATGCTTGAATTTGCTCGTTCAATGACCATTTATCTATAGTGTCAAAAACCGCGCTAGAAATATCTATTCCACTTCCTGATAAAATCTGGGGAACTCCCAAAAGTTGTTCTTTCATTGGTGTTTTAACTATAACGGGCAAACGATCAACTTTCACCATTCCGGTAACATCTGGAAGTAGTTTTGAGTCCCAATGTATTACAGCAAAATTAATATCACCGTGTGAAAATTCGGATTGAATTTGTTTTGCGGTATCTTCGCGATGTTGAATGCGTGCTCCCCTAATTGATGCTCGATTGATAACGTAGTCCATAGGATTTAATGATAAGCTTTCAACACATGCATTCAAAATGTGAACTGCATCCCGGTCACTAATTTTACATTTATCAAGTGCGGCTGCCAGTCTACTTGTCATAATTACCTTTCTTCCACGTCGAATACCAGAGGTGGGAGGTTCTGGGTCTTCTACTGTAGAAGTATGTGCCTCTTGCTCCTCTATACCGATGTCTGAATTTTCTGAGTCCGTATCCGAAATGGTTGGTAGAATAACTAAAATAAAAAAAATATATATTGCACTTTGATGCAAACGCTTAAAATCCCGTTTAGCGTCGTTACCTTTTCGGTATTTCAACATCTCTGATAGAACTCTTTGTTTTTTGGATGTTTCTTTTTCCATTCTTTCGGCCTTCCTTTTTTCTGTTTCAGTTAATTTAGAGTCAATTCCCAGCATACACCCTTCACGATTTGGTTTCCTTTGTGCGATCAAAATATTTTTATCTTCCTCGATTCTAATCATATTTAAAGCGTTTAAATGCGCAATGTCAAAAAGATTATTTAAATTATCTTTGAAAATTTCTTCTTTTTTCTTTTGGCCTTCACTTGTCCTTTTTGAACTTTTTTCTAAATTTCTCCACGTTTCGTACATCTTTTTAAGTTTTTTTACACAATCACTTTTGTCTTTTGTTGGAATTCGAGCTTTCTTCCAAAACACTAAGCACTCTTCGATTACTAATTGAGCTGCGTCGGATAAATTAAAATTACCAACTCGCATGTTGTAAAATAAAACACTTAAGCAATCTAATTGTGAAGGTAATTTACTGCCAAGTATTTGGGATTTCATAGTTCCAATCAAATAAACACTTGGTCGCGGCATCTTCAAGAAATTTATTATTTGCGCGCTTCAATTCACTTTTTGTCACTCCAAATACCGAACATAAATAAATAGCCGAAGCAACCGGTTATTTATCGTCAGAATTTCTTTCACATAAAATTCTAAAGAAATTGCAATTAAAATAAGTGGCTTAATTTTATTTTGAAGTGAGCTGTAAGTTTCTGCAAAATACGTAAATATCGCTTTGTTAACCGGATGGTTAAAATTTCCGCACTAAAAACTTTGGTCTGGTGCTATAGCCAATTCGAATGTTTTGTTCCCGGTACAATATGTATTATGACTTTCAAAACTTGCAGTTATGGCTGTAACAATTTTTGGAGCACAATTACTGATAATTGATAAACAATTTTCAAAACCAATCCCGCCGCGATAAACTTAACACTCCCTATCCCTGTTGTACTCCATTTTCTCCTTATCACTCTAATTCTTTCTACCCTTATTCCTTCCCCTTTCCATCTGTTTTTGCCTTTTCTAGAGAACCGGCTTGGGAATTTCAATAAAAATAACTTAACGTTAAAACTCCGATTAACACCTTTCATTTGATACCAATATCGCCCAAAAGATTCCGCGCCCATCTGGGTCCACATTTGGACCTAGGTACATATGTACATATATCCCGGGAAGCATCAACCTTTAGAAAATTCTATATACCCTGTCTTGTGAAACCATATTATTTCACAAAAAACGGTTTGTTACTTTACGAGCTTATAAGCCTCACACACCCACAAGCACTTTCCTTTTTATATGAAACTTATGTAGATATTAGACGTATATCTGAAATTTTGACCTCGATGCGGCACGGGTTAATATAAATATTTGTTGATGAAAGTTTTAAAACTTAATTTTTTTACTCAAAGGAACATTATAGAGGGTTCCTACATTAAAAAAATCGAAAAATTAAATTTTGGTATGAGATAAGGACCAGCCTAATACATATGTATGTATGCGCATGTAAGCGTAAATAGCAAAACTGTGAAAGCATTGATTTTGATATTTGGCTGCTTTTGATTTTAGCAATATGAAATTAGCACAAAATCAAAATTAGCAGAAAATGAAAATCAGGCAAAATCGCTAATTTTGATATTTGGCTGCTTTTCATTTTGAGCAATATGAAATCAACGCAAAATCAAAATCAGGCAAAATCGTTCATTTTGAAATCAGGCCGCTTTTGATTTTGAGCAATATGAAATCAGTACAAAATCAAAATCAGGCAAAATTGTTCATTTTGAAATCAGGCCGCTTTTGATTTTGAGCAATATGTAATCAGCGCAAAATGAAAATCAGGCAAATTCGGTAATTTTGATATTTGGCTGCTTTTGATTTTGAGCAATATGAAATCAGCGCAAAATCAAAATCAGGCAAAATCATTCATTTTCATATTTTTTCATATTGATTAACTGCGACTTCTGATTTTTTAAAAGCGGAATCAAAATCAACAGAAATGAAACTTATGCCAGTTTTTTAAACACTGATTTAAACTATTTTTATTACCAGAAATATTCTAAAAATAATCAAAATTTGGTTTTGATTTAATTCCAAGAAAGTATTAATTTGACACCAAGGATAATTTCTGTCTCTCAATATTCTCTTCTTTTTTTAAACCAGAATGGTTTTAATATTATGCTTTTTGGCATTGTTATATATAAACACCAAAATAGAATTAAAATTAAACTAAAATTTTTACTGTGCACAGTATTATCTTTTTTATAAAAAACATGTACCTAAATTCCCGAAGGCGTTTTTAAAAATGTGGAACAACTGCCCGCATTGCTTTAATCAAACATGACACATTTCTACTTGTATGACCCAATTTTCAAATACATACCGTGTTATCATGTCACATGCTAAGTAAAATTTCCATTAGAGGACGCATATTTTTTTGTGTTAAACATTACTGTTTTCTGTATATACAAAATACATATATGTACATATCTACATAAGTATGAATATCTTTCATTTTACCTTTATGTAGTACGTATGATGGCATTTTTTTCTGCTGACTTTTTGCCGTTGGAACACACCCATACAACTCAGTCATAACAAAGTACTTTTGTACTCACTTAGTATGTAAGTATTCATGTACATGAGTAATTGTCCGCTGTGAATATTTACATAATGAACCAAAATGAACTAAAAGAAAAAAAATTACTTAAAAAAAAACATGAAAAGTGAAACAGAAAAAGCTGAAGTATCATTATGACATGCAAAAATCTTGCACCGAAGCAATGGAAAAAATAATTACTTAGAACATTCAATTTTAGGTAACAAAAAACACGGAACAAAGTTCTGGAATGTAAGAGATTTGGGTCAAATTAAGAGGCCATCACTGAAACAAACACCTATTTTGAGAAGATCTATTATTCAGAAGGAATAATAAAACAAATAAAAAACTTTGGATGTATTGAGCTAAAAGAAGACTTTCTTGAGAAATAAGGCGCTTAACTATTTGTCGAAAAACACCTTTTACTTATTCCAAAATTCAATAAATTATCAAACAGCGCTCGTATGTGCTTTTCAATTCTAGATTGTCCGAGTGAAGCAAATGAGAACAGTTGTAAAAATCGTCTTATGCGTAGTATGACTTGCAGAAAGGTTGACTTTGACCAACAATATTTCACCAAAAATAATATTTGTTTGCTTTCGCTACACTCCTACTTTGCTTAAAAATTACTTTTACTTTATTGTACTTACTTCATATGCCCTTGCACTGCCTTTTTATAAAGCCAAAGTTATCGGAAAGAAAGACCGACAGAACCGACTTTTATCAATTACTTATTTTTATTTATTAGAGTTAGTGTTCTTATATACATAAATGCTTTTCTACAAAGTCCTAAAAATCCTTACACTTTTTTAGGTATGTATGCATGTATTTAACTTCCGCGCAATAAATCACACGCAACATTAAGTAAATTTACTAAGTATGATAAATAGATTCGATGTCAAACAAGCAGAACGCGAACGCATAGAAAGAGCGATAATTAAATTTAATTCCATTTTGATTAAAAGTAACGCATTAAACGCCGACCGACCGTCTTGCCTGCGTCAATCTTCTTTTTCATAATTACACTTAGTATTCATGACCAATTCATATTTGTACTTACAAGCTATCTACTTAGTAGACTCTTTGACAGGCCGCCAGTCATACAGCCAGACAGCCGAACATAGCGCATAATTAGGAAATATGAGTATATAGTTTTCAATTACGCTTAATTATGCAAGGCTAGGCAAATAAATGATAGAAAGATTACTAAATATAGAGAATAAAAAGCTGTTAGGAGAAGTATCTAGTAAAGGGTAGCTTTTTGGATGGTGTTTTTTTGCATATAAAATCGTAATAAGTAAATACATAGAATGTAATGAAAATTTATTGCTACGCTAACAAAGAACGTACTGATTTCAAATATATATAAGAGTAGCAGAAAAATACTTTCATTAACTCATCGACTATTTAATTAAACTAGACATACGTGGCGCCAGTCGATATGGTTTGTGCTGTCACGCCCATTTTAAAAAACTTATTATTTATTTGGTTTGGTGGAACTTAGGGAACTTTCAATGAATTACCTATACATATGTTTGACAAAGATATTTCATACCTATGTATATAGGTATGTGCATTATATTTTTATATATTTTACCAGCGTTGCCGTTTTGTGGATAATTCCACAAATTTGGGGAATTTTTTAATATTTGGGTAATTTTTGGGGAGTGCTATGATTTGGGGAATTCGCCCTTTAATAGTTTTATATATGAATAATAATACCTATAAAAAAATTAATTATTTTCATGAGTTTCTATTACACTCGCATTGTGTGAAAGTGTGCATGAGTTTTTGCAGCATTTATTTAATCTTGACTTACCGGCTGGTCGAGCATGTACGAGCAAATTTCATAAGCCCATTAAAGTAAGAAGTTAGCTAGGAAAAAAATAAGCAATTTTATACCTTTCATGAACATGAAATTGAGCCAAAACAGGTTTGTCGAAAGTTCCAGAAGGAGAAAAGGTAGACCCACCAAAATATATACCGATATTATCAGAATCATAAGCTAGTTCCTCAGTTGTTAAGATACTCTGATCATTTGTCGGAATCGGCCAAATTGGACCATTATAACATATAGCTCCCCTACAACCAACCATATATTTTGTGTAAAATTTCTTCACTTAAATTTCTAAGATTATTACAATACTTTTTTATAAATATTTGCATAAACAACCCACAGAATTGGAGGTACATACCCATAAATTAAAAAAAAAACGGACTATTTAATGCTCATTTCTCTCTTACTTGTTTTATGTTTCTTTATAACTTTTTTTAACCACACATATATGCACATGAATTTAATGCCCGAATCGCAATTTGGCGTTAGGTCGGTCGCGCGTTGATCGTACCTCAAAGCCGCTTCACACTGACATTCGATATTAGATATTGGATTGCAAACATGTTCACTGCCACTAACATATTTTCTTGAATTTTTTCATAAATTTCTAATCTTTCATCGAAAGAAATCAATTCGAATTTATTTTATGTCAAACGCCCGACCTAGTAGAGAAATGTTCAACTCCATGGTGAAATAACAGAAAAGGTGTTTGCAATAATACAAAATGGCGGTGCATTTTGACAACACTCGCACTCTTATAAAAAATGTTCCCTTCTTGGCTTTTTTCTTTACAAATCGTACCGAAAGTCCATACAAAAATTATATATTCATTCCCATTTTAGTATTTTAATGAGTAGGCATCATTGTTTTTCTATTATGGTTTTGTTCTGACATTTCCATATTTATTTTCAACAAAAATTGTGAAAACAATTGTGGAAAATTATTTTGGTAAGAAGATATTGTAATTTTTCTAATAAAAACCTGAAGTAATAATATTATTTAATTAAGTAGTTTCAGCGTTGTTCACCGCGTGTGTCATCGGCAGTTAATTCCAGTTGAGCACATTGAAGGCAACATTGAAGTACAACCAATATTTTATCCGCATCAACATCAGCCTCCTGCCTTTGATTGTTACCGCTTTATCGCCGCATAACGCATGCAAAGCAATAAACAATCGGCATACAGCTCATCGGAATTCGCATGGCTATCGGTGCCCTTAGCTTTTCCGATGCACCGCATTAGGACTCAAAATCGGTTCCACCGCTGTTGAGTGTGTGTGAGGTTATTTTTTATAAGCGCGGCCGAAGGCCGCCAACGCAGAAAAGTGTTCTGCGCAAAAGCACTGTGGACCGGCCATAGATATTACTCCGGAAAGAGAAGATAAAGAAACCACTTTTGCGGAGAACAGCTTTTGTGTTGGGACCTTCGGCCGCGCTTATAAAAAATTCTCTTTCCGGAGTAATATCTATGGCCCGGTCCACAGTGCTTTTGCGCAGAACACTTTTCTGCGTTGGCGGCCTTCGGCCGCGCTTATAGAAAATAACTCTGGGCTATGCCATCCGTCCGGACGTGTGCCCTAACCGTGGCTACCGCCACGGTGATGTGCTTCTGGCCGCGATTATGAAAAATAACTCTTGGCTACGCTATCCAAGTCCGGTCGTGTGTCACAGCCGTGGCTACCGCCACGGTGATGTCCTTCTATTATTTATAAAACAGTTATTTGCTCATTGGAATTCTCATAAGTTCTCGCTTAAATAAATAAAGGGGTTATTCCACATTTCAAAAAATACCTAATTGCGTTTTAAATATGAAATAAGACCTTTTTTTGAAAATGACAAAATAAAGGCTTTATCTCACTTTGGTTGCGATATAAGGCCTTATTTCAAAAGGCCTTATTACACCCCGCCCTTCTTTCACGCATTGCCAGTAATGTAGAGTGGAATGAGCTTTCATTACCCATTCTGCGTAATGAAAAGTAGAATGGATCGCGAAAAATGGACTGGAATAAATACCGTTATTTTCAGTGGAAATTTATCGTTTTGTGCATTACATTAATTACAACTTTTTTTTAATTAGCTTACTATGTTAATATTACATCTCCATTAATACATGTATGTATGTATATATAAGATTTTGTAAATTGTAATAAACAAAAAAAATAAACTTTGTCTTTAATTCCTCTAACTTTGTTATCAATATCTATCAAGTTTCTTTTTGGAGTTTTTTTTTCTTTTCTGATGTATAGATAAGCATATCCACATGCATAGGGAGCATTCCATGGTTTGTACGGGACAAATTGTACGAATTTTTACAGTTTTCGATTTGAATTAAAGGCATACCAAAATGTTAACCAACAGAATATCTGGTGCATTATTACTATTTGATAATACTCTTATTAAAAGCAGAAACTTGCTTTTGAAATATGAGTGTATGTATGAAAAATCTTAAAAAAGTTATGTGTTTGTACGGGACAGGGCTGGTCTATCATGATCCTTGGTTTATGCGAACCAGGAGCAATTTTTGGCAAATTAATTGTATTAGAAAAAACTAAAAAAGTAAGTGTGGTAGCACTAATATCAACGTTTATTAAAACAGCAAAAATATTAGAAATAAGGTTATTGCAAAAGAATTAAAAATGCTGTAATGTGGTTTTTACGTGGTTTTTACGGGACAAATAGTATAAATGTTTACAATTTACAGACAAACCAAAAGGTTATCAAACAAAGTTTCTAGTACATCAATATTGTGTGGCTAATTCCTGAACAAAAGCAGAAGCTTGGGTTTGAAAAACTGGTATATGTGTGAGAAATCGAAATGTTTGTACGGGACAAATTTACCATTTCCCATGGAATGTTCCATAGGTAAGTATGGAACAAACAATTTGTTATCTAAACCAAATTAAATGCTTACGTTATAAGCATTTTAAAAATATTCCCCTTTCACAAGTTTAGTCATATAAAAATACACAAAAGTAGTAAAAAAGTACTAAACTACTCCTAAATTTGTCCCCCTTTTCTACTCCCTTCAAATGCATGACCGGAATAAGAGTGAGACGTTAAACTGCTGTCATTGGCCGTGATATCACCTATTTTTATTTCACCATGTTCAACTCAGGCGTTATACAGGGTTGCAATAAACATACGATATTACAAAAATTTTACGATCAAACGCTTGAGGTCACAATGCGATTTGCTCCATATATTTCCATACATTTCTACTCACTTGTCAGAAGCGCGACCGACCGAACGCCAAATTGCGATTCCGGCATAAAGGGCCTGTGTAAATCGGTAGCAATTTACCATGGTGAGATATTATTTTACTATGGTGAAATCATGTTCTCTTTCTGCTGTGCGAATCAGTAATTTTTTACTATAGGTAAATTTTGACAGCTTCAAGAGTTTACAATTTTAAAAGAAAAGAAAATGCAGCTAATATTCAGTAAATACTTACCTTTGCTGATTGCAATTTTATTGGAATTAAAAGCATTGCATTTAATAGCCCTTCAGCCATTTTGTTTTTCTTTTTTTACTTATGTATGTATGTATCAAACCCTTTGTTGGACTTCAAAAATTTTCAGTTGCTTGTCAAATTTTTTACTAACCCTGCCGGGTTGTTAAATTTTATTCACCTCACATCTGTCAAAAATTTCCATTCCAAGGAACTTTGCTACCGATTTACACAGGCCCAAAAATACAAACCGTTATAAAGTAAAATAAATTTGAAAATACTTGTTTATTGGAAATCTCTTAATAACACTACCCGACAAAAAATATCCTCGACATTTGATTCCTATGAATTCCTTCTGATTCCAAATATGTAATAAAATGGTTCAAAAGTAGAACAGTTTTTGAGATATTTTAAAATTTCAGCTTTCGCGCTAAGAAGAAAATGAGGTTACTAATCTGTCAATATCTCCACCATTACTGTCTTGAGTTTTATGTTATTTCATTTCATTTCATTTCATTTCATTTTGAGAGGATTAAATACCCTTTCCAATTCCACATAAAATCGACGTTAAAGTGACGGAATTATGGCGGACAAAAGATTTGTTTTTATGCAAAAAATAAGTTAAATACAAGATGCATAAAATGTCGTGGATATCAAAATTTTTTAAATTTTGTTGGGTAGTGTAATTTGAAAATTTGTATGGGGAATTTTGGGCAATTATGGGTAATTTGAATATTTTTTGGGTAATCTCAAACGGCAACGCTGTATTTTATATATGGTCCCTGCCGACTTGGGTAATTTTTTTTTCCACACGTTTGCCTTGGCAAGCAAATCAGTGGCCGAAGCTTAATCGATTTATCTGCTACAGTTCCTGAGTTTTGACTTATAAATCTTTGAAAATTTGCCCCTCTTGGCCCATTTTTTTAAGTTTCAGCATATTTCTCCATAACGGCGTAAGGTCATTGCAAGGAGGAAATTCCATCACTCGGGATTTATTAGTGACTTATGGCGTTTTCTTTTCTCAAAATAATGTTGCCCTGTTTGATTTTCTTAGCCATTTTGTAAGATTCTCTGGTCCTTTCACCAAATATTGATCTCTAACTAAGTAAGAGGGCACCCTTATCTACAAATTCAGCCATTTTATAGAAAGTCAGGATACGTAATTTGATAATTGGGATATAGGAGGGCAAAATTTTTTCGTAGAAAAGAAAACGCCATTAATTACACTGATCGACAAGTTTTTGTTACAGAAATAAAATTCTACTTTTCTAAAGGATTTCGGTGCGCTGAAAATGAAATAGTAAAACGGTTTCTTCAAGAGAAATGTTCGCGTTTTCAATAGCTTTAATCAATTTTTAAAATAAGTAAGTAATTTAAAAGATACTGAGGAGTGAATATAGCCAAAAAACGTGTTTTTCGCCCATTTGGGCATGAATATCTAAAAATCTGTACGTATTACAGAAAATCTAACTTCAGATTTGGATTCAGCGCACCGAAATCCTTTAGAAAAGTAGAATTTTATTTCTGTAACAAAAATGTGTTCAAATTTTGTCGACCTGTGTTATCATGTTTTACGTGGTTTTTGAAATACATACATAAGTATGCCTTATTTTCAACCCCAACCTTTCTATAACTCTGCACTCTTGGTAAAATAAAATAATTCGGAAGGCATAGTTTTAGGCGCAAATCTTTTAGTTTGAATTTAAACATTTTATTTTTGCAAAATACTATTTAAAAAAAGGTACCACGCCCTATAAAACACTGTTTCGCATGCAAAGCTAATTTATACCTTTAAAACGATGCCTTACTTATTAATTTTGGTAAATTATGTGAGCAGAAAAAGGGATATTTGCAAAAAAAACAATTAGAAATAATATATATACTAGCCGGACCCGTGCGCATCTTGCGCAAAAAATAACAAAAGATACGTGGCGCCAGTCAGTTTGGTTTGGTGGAATTTATGGAACTTTCAACGAATTACCTATATGTGTGACAAAGATATCGCATACCTATACAGGTATGTGCATAATATTTTTATATATTTTACATATATTTTTATGAACATACATATCGTCGCTACGGAAGAAGAAATACGCATGCCAGTAATTTGTCGACGAAAAAAGGCGCATTAAAAATATGTCGGGGAAGAAAGACGCTTTACAAAATATGTCGACGACGAAGATAAGACGCATTAAAAAATATTTCGACGAACAGAGACGCATTATAAAATATTTCGACGAAGAAAGACGCATTAGCATTATTAACTGCGAAGAAAGACGCATTAGCATTAATATTGACAAAGAAAAATAAAAAATCGAATACGTCTTTCTTTCCTAAAAAATATTTAAATGCGTCTTTCTTTATAGTAAAAAAAAATAAAGCGTCTTTCTTCGTTACCAAAAAAAAATAAAGAGTCTTTCTTTCGAAAAATATTTTTAATGCGTCTTTCTTTGAAAGAAAAAAAGTTTGCGTCTTTTTTCCTCAACAAAACAGTTTGCGTCTTTTTTCTTCTATAGCGACGATATATGTGGTCCCTGCCGACTTGGGTAATTTTTTTCCACACGTTTGCCTTGGTAAGCAAATCAGTGGCCGAAGCTTAATCGATTTATCTGCTACAGTTCCTGAGTTTTGACTTATAAATCATTTAAAATTTTCCCCTCTTGGCCCATTTTTTTTTAAATTTCAGCATATTTCCTCATAACGGCATAAGGTCATTGCATGGATGAAATTCCATCACTCGGACTTTATTAGTTACTGAATTATCATGTTTTACGTGTTTTTCGAAATACATACATATGCCTCATTTTCAACCCCAACCTTCTCTGATCCCATTAGAATCTGTGTACCAAATTCCATTAAAGTATTTCTATTTTTGCGCCAGTTAGATTATGTACGACCGGCCATTCAATCAATTTTTTTTTTTTCATCGTGATCGTTTTGATTTATGTAAGTCCATATCTATCTCAATATTTTATGGTCTTACGTGCAACCGTTATTTGATCAAAACTATAAATGCATATCCATATAATGTACTACGAACAGTTGTGTATAAATAAGCACATCCCATGCTGAAAAACCCCCATTCAGCGGAAGTATGAATACACACGTGTTCGCCTAAAATAATGTGATGTTTACATACAAACATACAGCTGAATCTTATAAACACTGCACTCTTGTTAGAATAAAATAATTCTGAAGGCATAGTTTTAGGCGCGAATCTTTTAGTTTAAAACATTTTATTAGAAAACAAGTAAGGAAGCCTAAGTTCGAGTGCAATCGAACATTAGATACTCAGCTGTATGCTTTCATTGTTTGTTTGCGTTTGTTCGATATAGGGTGTATTTTATATGAAACGAGTGCTGCATAAACAGGGCGCAGCCACGCCCATTTTCAAAATTTATATCAATCATCCAAATAAGCATACAAATATTATTGTTAGTGCAAAATTTCATCCCTCTATGACTTTTAGTTACAAAGACTTCACGTTACAAATTCCAAAAGGGTGTTCCAGAAATATCTTTGTTAAAAAGTAGGCGTGGTCATAAACCGATTTCAATACATTTTTGCGTGTCTATTAACACATGTTATAAAAGTGTATAAACCAAGTTTCGTCATAATATCTCAATTATTTGTCGAGTTAAAGGCTAAGAAATCTCATATATCCCTTTGTCTAAAAAGAGGCGGTGCCACGCCCATTTTCCAAACTTTTTTATTTTTTGTTTCCGGTCTATTGTAAAACTCATGTCACAAAATTTCAATGAATTATCTTTATATTTCACATAGATATCGCTTAAAATGGTTTTATTAGGTCACTTTATAATACACATATATAAAAGTGGGCGCGGTCGTCAACCGATTTTGGTAATTTTTCGTCCACACATTTGGCTAAGTAAATATATCACGCGTACCAGATTTCATCGATATATCTTTAACGGTTTCTGAGTTATGGCTTATTAAACTTTCAATATTCGCTCCTTAATAAGTGGGCGTGGCACCGCCCATTTTCCAAAATTTTTGTAGTTTTTGTTTTATGTCCATAGTTGGACTCCTGCCACAAAATCTCAGTGATTGATCTTTATATTTGACAGAGATATCGCTTAAAATGTTTTTATTAGGCCCCCTTATATTTCCTATATATAAAAGTGGGCGTGGCCGTCAACCGATTTTGATAATTTTTCGCCAAAACATTTGACTAAGTAATTATATTACGCGTACCGAATTTCATCGATATATCTTCAACGGTTTCTGAGTTATGACTCATAAAACTTTCAATGTCTGCCCCTTAATAAGTGGGCGTGGCACCGCCCATATTCCAAAATTTTTGTGTTTTTTGTTTTATGTCCATAGTTGGACTCATGCGACAAAATTTCAATGATAGATCTTTATATTTGACAGAGATATCGCTTAAAATGGTTTTATTAGGTCACTTTATAATACACATATATAAAAGTGGGCGTGGCCGTAAACCGATTTTGATAATTTTTCGTCAAAACATTTGTCTATGTAAGCAAATTACGCGTACCAAATTTCATCGATATATCTTCAACGGTTTCTGAGTTATGACATATAAAACTTTCAATGTTTGACCCTTAATAAGTGGGCGTGGCACCGCCCATTTTCCAAAACTTCATCAAATTTCTTCATAAGGGCCCGAGCTCAATACGTGGGTAAAATTTTAAAACTCTAGCTATATTAGTGGCTGAGATACCAAATTTCCGATTTTTTCTATATAGGAAAAGTGGGCGTGGTCATGGTCCGATTTCGCCCATTTTCAATACCAACCGTCCCAGTCTCGATACCAACTTGCGTTCCAAATTTCATCAAAATATCTCAATTTTTGCGCGAGTTAGAGTGTTTACAGACGGACGGACGGACGGACGGACGGACAGACGGACGGACGGACGGACGGACGGACGGACGGACATGGCTCAATCGATTTCTCTTTTCACCCTGATCATTTTGATATATATAAGTCTATATCTATCTCGATTATTTCATTCTGTTACAATCCACCGTTATGTGATTAAAACTATAATACTCTGTGTACTAGTACAGCTGAGTATAAAAAGTACCACGCCCAATAAAACACCGTTTCGCATGCATAGCTAATTAATACCTTTAAAACGATGCCTTACTTATTAATTTTGGTAAATTATGTGAGCAGAAAAAGGGATATTTATAAAACACCAATTAGAAATAATATATATGATATGACGATTTGGCAAATAGAAATTTATAGCGAGCAGAGAAATTGTCAAACGAAAGCGGCTATTATTAGCTTCTCAGCCTCCCCATCATCTTACACGAATTTGTGGAGCTTGAAGTGGTTATTTTCTCTAGTTTCACACACCTTACATATTTCGTTCCTAAATGTTCGCTTTCCTTTGACGTTATGGGTTTTTATTTAATCATCTTTTACATGCTAAATTAGCTCTAAGATCGCTGATATCAACCGATCCTCTGTCTTCTTATAGCAGCCGTACTAAGTATAGTTATCAGAATGAGTTCGCTTAAATCGATCAAATTCGTTTAAATTCAATTTTTTGTAGTCTTACTAAACGAAAATATGCAAATATACATGTATGCAGGTGTGGTAATCTGTTTTTTTTTATTCGTTTTAATCGCTTAACTTAACCGACACTTTTCCATTTACCTACATATCATGCCCTTTTTTCAAATTCTTGCGCCAAAGGGCAGGCACGTAAGAACACACATAAAATACTCTCCACCACCACCGAGTTCAGCCAAAACATGACCGTATTAATATTAAATATAATAGATTGTGGTCGCGTGGTCTACACAAGTTAAAAAACTGCCACCCGGCGGGCTGTACACAGTTATTTCGACAATTTAAAATGGGAAATAAAATAAAAAGCGCGCTATGGGCCGTAGACAGTGGCGCACAAAATTATAGTTACAGCACACAAATCAGAAATGATTTACATATTATTTAATTCGACTTGCGTATTGTGTGTTTGAGAATGGTAGTACGTATTATCCACTTCTTCTCGGGTCGTTCTCTAACGTTACAGATTTGCGAAAAGGGCTAGTTGTTGGGCTTTTGCATTTAAACAAAAATTACAGATCGTATCTATAACACTGGATCACAAAATGAAATTTTTTGTCTGTACTTTGGACGTGACTATCCTATCTATATGTAAAATCGGTCGCTGATTCAGAAAATCAGGTTCATTTTGAATTCTATGGGAAGGTTTTTGAGATATAGGCAATTTACCGTTATTTGGCCAATGGGTCCACTTAATCCAGTATATCTCTTTAACAAAGTGAGTTATCTTCCTTAGGGTCACACCAAACGAAAGAAAATTAAATTTCCTTTTCACTGTTCCTATAAAATTTTTCTCTAACGCGTATAGTTTCTGAAATATTGACGATTAAATTTGAATTTTTTCGATTTTTTACGATTTTTTTAAGAAAAAATTGACTTTGTCAGGCAATATCTTTAAAACCAATGTCTTCACCTTCGGTTTTACTCTTTTACGTGAAGCTCCATTTTATTTGGAAAAAGGTAAGCTATCAACGAAGAAAATCCATGGTAAAATGGAAAAGTTATAGGCGATCAAGTAAATACAGCCAAGTCGCGCAATGCCTCTGCACGGGTATATTCTATGCATGTTATACCTGTAAATGCGCTTGTATCTACTGCGCTGCCAATGTGCTGCTACTGCAGATGTGTAGGTATTGGTACAATATGCATAGAATGTACGCGTGCAGAGGCATTGCGCGACCTGGCTGTATTTACTTGATCGCATATAACTTTTCCATTTTACAATGGATTTTCATCGTTGTTAGCTTATTTTTTTGGTAATAGAATGGAGATTGACGCAAAGGAGTAAAACTGAAGGTGAAAACATTGGTTTTAAAGATATTGCCTGACAAAGTAAATTTTTTCTTCAAAAAATCGTAAAAAATCGAAAAAATTCAAATTGAATCGTCAATATTTCAGAAACTGTAAGAGCTAGAGAAAAATGTTATAGGAGCCGTGAAAAGGAAATTTAATTTTCTTTCGTTTGGTGTCACCTCAAGGAAAATGACTCACTGTGTTAAAGAGATATACAGGATTAAGTGGACCCATTGGCCAAATAACGGTAAATTGCCGATATCTCAAAAACCTTCCCATAGAATTAAAAATAAACCCGATTTTCGGAATCAGCGACCGATTTTACATATAGAAAGGATGGTCGCGTTCAGAGTATTTTTTGGCTGTAGAGCAGTGTAATCAAGATTCAACGTTCTTATATAGTTGAACATAACTGTACACCTAAAGTATACATAATAAATACGAATAAATACATTAATTTCATATGCAAATTTAATGCTGGAAAATTTAAGATTTTTTAAGGGATGATTATTTATGGAGTGTTCATGCATGCGCATTACTTCTTTTTCACCTCCTCGTATGTATTGTTTGAAGCGGTGAAGCATTTAAAATTCCAACAAAGTGGATTAGTTTCAAATTTGTTAAAAGTTTCCGCTTTTGGTATTTCAATAACTTTGTTTTTGTTTTTGTGGGCACTTTTAAAGTGGTCTGCCTTTCAAAGAAAGCTTTAATAGTTTCACAACGCTACCTATGTTAAGGGATTTTTTGTAAACAGAAAAATTAACTAAGTATGTATGTGTTCATATGTATATGTATAGGCTACATAACCCAGAAGAAAAGTGGTCAAGCGCTTCCCTTAATAAGGCATTACAGAACGGCTTCTAATCAACAGCAATGTTCATCTCCGCATTGCTGCAAATAGAGCGCTTCCAGTGCTTCTTCCCGAGGAAGCGAATTGGGAAGGAGTAAAGCAAATGACGAACAGAAGCTAGTCATATATGTAAGTATGTACATAAATATGTACCTAATGTACATACACAGTAAAAAATGATAGTTTATTTCTAATATCATTTGGTATTTAATTTAATCATTCTTGCAATTAAATATGAATTTTAATGCCAAAAATTCTTCTTTTGAAACTATGAGGAGTTTTACATTATTATTTAATCCAAAATAGTTTTAAAATAAAGTCTTGAAAATTATTAAAATTCTCTCTTTCTCACTTTTGGTTTGAAACCAAAACCAAACAAGTAAGGAAGCCTAAGTTCGAGTGGAATCGAACATTAGATACTCAGCTGTATGCTTTCATTGTTTGTTTGCGTTTGATGGAAACACGGTGTATTTTATATAAAGCGAGTGCTGCATAAAGTGGGCGTAGCCACGCCCATTTTCAACATTTTTATCAGTCGATCAACTAAGCATATGAATATTATTCTTTGTGCAAAATTTCATTCCTTTTTGACTTCTAGTTACAAAGACTTCACGTTACAAATTCCAAAAGGGTGTTCCAGAAATATCTTTGTTAAAAAGTAGGCGTGGTCATAAACCGATTTCAATAAATTTTTGCGTGTATATTACCACAAGTTATAAAACGTATAAACAAAGTTTCGTCATAATATCTCAATTATTTTTGGAGTTATAGGCTAAGAAATCTCGTATATTCCTGCTTCTAAAAGAAGGCGGTGCCACGCCCATTTTCCAAAATTTTTACGGTTTTTGTCTTATGTTCATAGTTAGACTCCTGCCATAAAAGTTTAATGATATATCTTTATATTTGACAGAGATATCGCTTAAAATGTTTTTATTAGGTCACTTTATAAGACCCATATATAAAAGTGGGCGTGGTCGTCAACCGATTTTGGAAATTTTTCGTTCAAACATTTGCCTAAGTAAGTATATCACGCGTACTAAATTTCATTGATATATCTTCAATGGTTTCTGAGTTATGACTCATAAAGCTTTCAATATTTGCCCCTTAATAAGTGGGCGTGGCACCGCCCATTTTCCAAAATTTTTGTGTTTTTTGTTTTATGTCCATAGTTGGACTCATGCCACAAAATTTCAGTGATAGATCTTTATATTTTACAGAGATATCGCTTAAAATGTTTTTATTAGGTCACTTTATAAGACCCATATATAAAAGTGGGCGTGGCCGTCAACCGATTTTGGCAATTTTCCGTCAAAACATTTGTTTAAGTAAGTAAATCACGCATACCAAATTTCATCGATATATCTTCAATGGTTTCTGAGTTATGGCTTATAAAACCCTCAATGTTTGACCCTTAATAAGTGGGCGTGGCACCGCCCATTTTCTAAAATTTCACCAAATTTCTTCATAGGGGCCTGAGCTCAACATGTGGGTAAAATTTCATCGCTCTAGCTATATTAGTGACTGAGATACCAAATTTCCGATTTTTTCTATATAGGAAAAGTGGGCGTGGTCATGGTCCGATTTCGCCCATTTTCAATACTAACCGTCCCAGTCTCGATACCAACTTGCATTTCAAATTTCATCAAAATATATCAATTTTTGCGCGAGTTAGAGTGTTTACAGACGGACGGACAGACGGACGGACGGACAGACGGACGGACGGACGGACGGACGGACGGACGGACATGGCTCAATCGATTTCTCTTTTCACCCTGATCATTTTGATATATATAAGTCTATATCTATCTCGATTATTTCATTCTGTTACAATCCACCGTTATGTGATTAAAACTATAATACTCTGTGTACTAGTACAGCTGAGTATAAAAAATAAAAAAATAAAAATGTCAAAATATGTACATATGTAAATAAACACAAAATGTTTTTTAAAGTGAAATAGGTACGATGGAGAAATTAAATTTATTAAAACAAATTACCCGAAAAGCGATTTTTTCATGCCTGATGGAAAAATTGTATCAAGTAAGTAATACAGGAGATTAAGTTAGTATTTTGAGGGAAACTTTGTTTTATTTTTTTTTTTTTTCAGTCTTGAGCCTGCTGATAGTCTCTCTTGATACCACAATATTTCTGCGACGATGCCGAAATTTCTCCGGCAAAGGCCAGTAGCTGTAGCAGTTTTTTTTTTTACTGACGGTGGTACAATTCGACAAGGGAGCAGCCCATCCTATTATTGAGGAATACATTGTCACAAAGGCTATGTGACAATTCCTATCGTTGTAATATTACGTATGAGTGTCAAGTTAGCGAGGCACCCCTGGCAGATCGGATCCGGAGGGGGTGCATAATTAGTCCCTATTTAATCCCTAATTAATCCCGCAAAAATTAATTTTTTCCCTCAACTGCTTCCCGGAATTTTGGGGTGCCTCGCTAACTTGATATCAAGTTAGCGAGGCACCCTGTAAAAACTGTCTTAGGCATGAGATATCGGAATCGGGTTTGTGGCTTAATTAGTCCCTAATTAATCCCTAATTAATCCCGCAAAAATTAATTTTTTTGCTCAAATATTTTTTGAGTTTTTTACCAAAGTATGTCCGTGTCAAGTTAGCGAGGCACCCTAATAAAATTTTGAGATATCGAAATCGAACTTGTGGCAAAATTAGTCACTAATTAATCCCTAATTAATCCCGCAAAAATTAATTTTTTCCCTCAAATATTTATGGATTTTTTGTACCCGTGTATATCCATGTCACCTTAGCAAACACCCTAATGAAATTTTGTGATATCGAAATCGGACTTGTGGCATAATGTGTCCCTAATTAATCCCTAATTAATGACACAAAAATTAATTTTTTTCCTCAACTGCTTTTTGGAATTTGGGGTGCCTTGCTAACTTGACATGTCAACTTAGCGAGGCACCCTGTAAAAACGCCTTAGACATGAGATATCGAAATCGGGCTTGTGGCTAAATTAATCCCTAATTAATCCCTAAACAATGACGCAAAAATTAATTTTTTCCCTGAATTTTTTTTTGGTTTTTTTGTACCCAAGTATGTCCGTGTAACCTTAGCGAAACACCCTAATGAAATTTTGGGATATCGAAATCGGACTTGTGGCATAATTTGTCCCTAATTAATCCCTAATTAATGACACAAAAATTAATTTTTTTCCTCAACTGCTTCTTGGAATTTTGGGGTGCCTCGCTAACTTGACATGTCAACTTAGCGAGGCACCCTGTAAAAACGCCTTAGACATGAGATATCGAAATCGGGCTTGTGGCTAAATTAATCCCTAATTAATCCCTAAACAATGACGCAAAAATTAATTTTTTCCCTGAATTTTTTTTTGGTTTTTTTGTACCCAAGTATGTCCGTGTAACCTTAGCGAAACACCCTAATGAAATTTTGTGATATCGAAATCGGACTTGTGGTATAATTTGTCCCTAATTAATCCCTAATTAATGACACAAAATTTAATTTTTTTCCTCAACTGCTTTTTGGAATTTTGGGGTGCCTCGCTAACTTGACATGTCAACTTAGCGAGGCACCCTGTAAAAACGCCTTAGACATGAGATATCGAAATCGGGCTTGTGGCTAAATTAATCCCTAATTAATCCCTAATTAATCCCTAAACAATGACGCAAAAATTAATTTTTTCCCTGAATTTTTTTTTGGTTTTTTTGTACCCAAGTATGTCCGTGTAACCTTAGCCAAACACCCTAATGAAATTTTGTGATATCGAAATCGGACTTGTGGCAAAATTTGTCCCTAATTAATCCCTAATTAATGACACAAAAATTAATTTTTTTCCTCAACTGCTTCTCGGAATTTTGGGGTGCCTCGCTAACTTGACATGTTAACTTAGCGAGGCACCCTATAAAAACGTCTTAGACTTGAGATATCGAAATCGGGCTTGTGGCTAAATTAATCCCTAATTAATCCCTAAACAATGACGCAAAAATTAATTTTTTCCCTGAAGTTTTTTTGGTTTTTTTGTACCCAAGTATGATATCGAAAGCGGCATGTCAACTTAGCGAAAAATTCCGAGAAGCAGTTGAGGAAAAAAATTTATTTGTGTGTCATTAATTAGTGATTAATTAGGGACAAATTATGCCACAAGTCCGATTTCGATATCACAAAATTTCATTAGGGTGTTTGGCTAAGGTTACACGGACATACTTGGGTACAAAAAAACAAAAAAAAAATTCAGGGAAAAAATTAATTTTTGCGTCATTGTTTAGGGATTAATTAGGGATTAATTTAGCCACAAGCCCGATTTCGATATCTCATGTTTAAGACGTTTTTATAGGGTGCCTCGCTAAGTTGACATGTCAAGTTAGCGAGGCACCCCAAAATTCCGAGAAGCAGTTGAGGAAAAAAAATTAATTTTTGTGTCATTAATTAGGGATTAATTAGGGACAAATTATGCCACAAGTCCGATTTCGATATCACAAAATTTCATTAGGGTGTTTGGCTAAGGTTACACGGACATACTTGGGTACAAAAAAACCAAAAAAATTTCAGGGAAAATGTTAATTTTTGCGTCATTGTTTAGGGATTAATTAGGGATTAATTTAGCCACAAACCCGATTTCGATATCTCAAGTCTAAGACGTTTTTATAGGGTGCCTCGCTAAGTTGACATGTCAAGTTAGCGAGGCACCCCAAAATTCCGAGAAGCAGTTGAGGAAAAAAATTAATTTTTGTGTCATTAATTAGGGATTAATTAGGGACAAATTATGCCACAAGTCCGATTTCGATATCACAAAATTTCATTAGGGTGTTTGGCTAAGGTTACACGGACATACTTGGGTACAAAAAAACCAAAAAAATTTCAGGGAAAAAATTAATTTTTGCGTCATTGTTTAGGGATTAATTAGGGATTAATTTAGCCACAAGCCCGATTTCGATATCTCAAGTCTAAGACGTTTTTATAGGGTGCCTCGCTAAGTTGACATGTCAAATTAGCGAGGCACCCCAAAATTCCGAGAAGCAGTTGAGGAAAAAAATTAATTTTTATGTCATTAATTAGGGATTAATTAGGGACAAATTATGCCACAAGTCCGATTTCGATATCACAAAATTTCATTAGGGTGTTTGGCTAAGGTTACACGGACATACTTGGATACAAAAAAACCAAAAAAAAATTCAGGGAAAAAATTAATTTTTGCGTCATTGTTTAGGGATTAATTAGGGATTAATTTAGCCACAAGCCCGATTTCGATATCTCAAGTCTAAGACGTTTTTATAGGGTGCCTCGCTAAGTTGACATGTCAAGTTAGCGAGGCACCCCAAAATTCCGAGAAGCAGTTGAGGAAAAAAATTAATTTTTGTGTCATTAATTAGGGATTAATTAGGGACAAATTATGCCACAAGTCCGACTTCGATATCACAAAATTTCATTAGGGTGTTTGGCTAAGGTTACACGGACATACTTGGGTACAAAAAAACCAAAAAAAAATTCAGGGAAAAAATTAATTTTTGCGTCATTGTTTAGGGATTAATTAGGGATTAATTTAGCCACAAGCCCGATTTCGATATCTCAAGTCTAAGACGTTTTTATAGGGTGCCTCGCTAAGTTGACATGTCAAATTAGCGAGGCACCCCAAAATTCCGAGAAGCAGTTGAGGAAAAAAATTAATTTTTATGTCATTAATTAGGGATTAATTAGGGACAAATTATGCCACAAGTCCGATTTCGATATCACAAAATTTCATTAGGGTGTTTGGCTAAGGTTACACGGACATACTTGGATACAAAAAAACCAAAAAAAAATTCAGGGAAAAAATTAATTTTTGCGTCATTGTTTAGGGATTAATTAGGGATTAATTTAGCCACAAGCCCGATTTCGATATCTCAAGTCTAAGACGTTTTTATAGGGTGCCTCGCTAAGTTGACATGTCAAGTTAGCGAGGCACCCCAAAATTCCGAGAAGCAGTTGAGGAAAAAAATTAATTTTTGTGTCATTAATTAGGGATTAATTAGGGATTAATTTAGCCACAAGCCCGATTTCGATATCTCAAGTCTAAGACGTTTTTATAGGGTGCCTCGCTAAGTTGACATGTCAAGTTAGCGAGGCACCCCAAAATTCCGAGAAGCAGTTGAGGAAAAAAATTAATTTTTGTGTCATTAATTAGGGATTAATTAGGGACAAATTATGCCACAAGTCCGATTTCGATATCACAAAATTTCATTAGGGTGTTTGGCTAAGGTTACACGGACATACTTGGGTACAAAAAAACCAAAAAAAATTCAGGGAAAAAATTAATTTTTGCGTCATTGTTTAGGGATTAATTAGGGATTAATTTAGCCACAAGCCCGATTTCGATATCTCATGTCTAAGGCGTTTTTACAGGGTGCCTCGCTAAGTTGACATGTCAAGTTAGCGAGGCACCCCAAAATTCCAAGAAGCAGTTGAGGAAAAAAATTAATTTTTGTGTCATTAATTAGGGATTAATTAGGGACAAATTATGCCACAAGTCCGATTTCGATATCCCAAAATTTCATTAGGGTGTTTCGCTAAGGTTACACGGACATACTTGGATACAAAAAAACCAAAAAAAAATTCAGGGAAAAAATTAATTTTTGCGTCATTGTTTAGGGATTAATTAGGGATTAATTTAGCCACAAGCCCGATTTCGATATCTCAAGTCTAAGACGTTTTTATAGGGTGCCTCGCTAAGTTGACATGTCAAGTTAGCGAGGCACCCCAAAATTCCGAGAAGCAGTTGAGGAAAAAAATTAATTTTTGTGTCATTAATTAGGGATTAATTAGGGACAAATTATGCCACAAGTCCGATTTCGATATCACAAAATTTCATTAGGGTGTTTGGCTAAGGTTACACGGACATACTTGGGTACAAAAAAACCAAAAAAAAATTCAGGGAAAAAATTAATTTTTGCGTCATTGTTTAGGGATTAATTAGGGATTAATTTAGCCACAAGCCCGATTTCGATATCTCAAGTCTAAGACGTTTTTATAGGGTGCCTCGCTAAGTTGACATGTCAAGTTAGCGAGGCACCCCAAAATTCCGAGAAGCAGTTGAGGAAAAAAATTAATTTTTCTGTCATTAATTAGGGATTAATTTAGGGACAAATTATGCCACAAGTCCGATTTCGATATCACAAAATTTCATTAGGGTGTTTGGCTAAGGTTACACGGACATACTTGGGTACAAAAAAACCAAAAAAAAATTCCGGGAAAAAATTAATTTTTGCGTCATTGTTTAGGGATTAATTAGGGATTAATTAGGGATTAATTTAGCCACAAGCCCGATTTCGATATCTCATGTCTAAGACGTTTTTATAGGGTGCCTCGCTAAGTTGACATGTCAAGTTAGCGAGGCACCCCAAAATTCCGAGAAGCAGTTGAGGAAAAAAATTAATTTTTGTGTCATTAATTAGGGATTAATTAGGGACAAATTATGCCACAAGTCCGATTTCGATATCACAAAATTTCATTAGGGTGTTTGGCTAAGGTTACACGGACATACTTGGGTACAAAAAAACCAAAAAAATTTCAGGGAAAATGTTAATTTTTGCGTCATTGTTTAGGGATTAATTTAGCCACAAACCCGATTTCGATATCTCAAGTCTAAGACGTTTTTATAGGGTGCCTCGCTAAGTTGACATGTCAAGTTAGCGAGGCACCCCAAAATTCCGAGAAGCAGTTGAGGAAAAAAATTAATTTTTGTGTCATTAATTAGGGATTAATTAGGGACAAATTATGCCACAAGTCCGATTTCGATATCACAAAATTTCATTAGGGTGTTTGGCTAAGGTTACACGGACATACTTGGGTACAAAAAAAACCAAAAAAATTTCAGGGAAAAAATTAATTTTTGCGTCATTGTTTAGGGATTAATTAGGGATTAATTTAGCCACAAGCCCGATTTCGATATCTCAAGTCTAAGACGTTTTTATAGGGTGCCTCGCTAAGTTGACATGTCAAGTTAGCGAGGCACCCCAAAATTCCGAGAAGCAGTTGAGGAAAAAAATTAATTTTTGTGTCATTAATTAGGGATTAATTAGGGACAAATTTTGCCACAAGTCCGATTTCGATATCACAAAATTTCATTAGGGTGTTTGGCTAAGGTTACACGGACATACTTGGGTACAAAAAAACCAAAAAAAAATTCAGGGAAAAAATTAATTTTTGCGTCATTGTTTAGGGATTAATTAGGGATTAATTAGGGATTAATTTAGCCACAAGCCCGTTTTCGATATCTCATGTTTAAGACGTTTTTATAGGGTGCCTCGCTAAGTTGACATGTCAAGTTAGCGAGGCACCCCAAAATTCCGAGAAGCAGTTGAGGAAAAAAAATTAATTTTTGTGTCATTAATTAGGGATTAATTAGGGACAAATTATGCCACAAGTCCGATTTCGATATCACAAAATTTCATTAGGGTGTTTGGCTAAGGTTACACGGACATACTTGGGTACAAAAAAACCAAAAAAAATTTCAGGGAAAAAATTAATTTTTGCGTCATTATTTAGGGATTAATTAGGGATTAATTTAGCCACAAGCCCGATTTCGATATCTCATGTCTAAGGCGTTTTTGCAGGGTGCCTCGCTAAGTTGACATGTCAAGTTAGCGAGGCACCCCAAAATTCCGAGAAGCAGTTGAGGAAAAAAATTTATTTTTATGTCATTAATTAGGGATTAATTAGGGACAAATTATGCCACAAGTCCGATTTCGATATCACAAAATTTCATTAGGGTGTTTCGCTAAGGTGACACGGACATACTTGGGTACAAAAAAACCAAAAAAATTTCAGGGAAAAAATTAATTTTTGCGTCATTGTTTAGGGATTAATTTAGCCACAAGCCCGATTTCGATATCTCATGTCTAAGGCGTTTTTACAGGGTGCCTCGCTAAGTTGACATGTCAAGTTAGCGAGGCACCCCAAAATTCCAAAAAGCAGTTGAGGAAAAAAATTAATTTTTGTGTCATTAATTAGGGATTAATTAGGGCCAAATTATGCCACAAGTCCGATTTCGATATCACAAAATTTCATTAGGGTGTTTGGCTAAGGTTACACGGACATACTTGGGTACAAAAAAACCAAAAAAATTTCAGGGAAAAAATTAATTTTTGCGTCATTATTTAGGGATTAATTAGGGATTAATTTAGCCACAAGCCCGATTTCGACATCTCATGTCTAAGGCGTTTTTACAGGGTGCCTCGCTAAGTTGACATGTCAAGTTAGCGAGGCACCCCAAAATTCCGAGAAGCAGTTGAGGAAAAAAATTTATTTTTATGTCATTAATTAGGGATTAATTAGGGACAAATTATGCCACAAGTCCGATTTCGATATCACAAAATTTCATTAGGGTGTTTCGCTAAGGTGACACGGACATACTTGGGTACAAAAAAACCAAAAAAATTTCAGGGAAAAAATTAATTTTTGCGTCATTGTTTAGGGATTAATTTAGCCACAAGCCCGATTTCGATATCTCATGTCTAAGGCGTTTTTACAGGGTGCCTCGCTAACTTGACATGTCAACTTAACCAAAATTCCAAAAAGCAGTTGAGGAAAAAAATTAATTTTTGCGGGATTAATTAGGGATTAATTAGTGACTAATTTTGCCACAAGTTCGATTTCGATATCTCAAAATTTTATTAGGGTGCCTCGCTAACTTGACACGGACATACTTTGGTAAAAAACTCAAAAAATATTTGAGCAAAAAAATTAATTTTTGCGGGATTAATTAGGGATTAATTAGGGACTAATTAAGCCACAAACCCGATTCCGATATCTCATGCCTAAGACAGTTTTTACAGGGTGCCTCGCTAACTTGATATCAAGTTAGCGAGGCACCCCAAAATTCCGGGAAGCTGTTGAGGGAAAAAATTAATTTTTGCGGGATTAATTAGGGATTAAATAGGGACTAATTATGCACCCCCTCCGGATCCGATCTGCCAGGGGTGCCTCGCTAACTTGACACTCATATATTACGTACATATATTATATGAAATAAAATGAGCATTTCTACATATTTTTGGTTTTGATTTAATACCAAAAAAGTATAGTATTTATTCCAATTTTCGGATAGATCTTATACCATTTCAACTATTTTTAATACCAAAAATATTCTAAAAATAATTAAAATTTGGTTTTTATTTAATTACAAAAAAGTTTTAATTTGACACCAAGAATAATTTTTGTCTCTCATATTCTCTTCTTTTTTTTTAAACCAGAATGGTTTCAATTTTATACTTTTTGGCATTGTTATATATAAATACCAAAATGGTATTAAAATTAAACTAAAATTTTTACTGTGTATGTATATGCATAGAAATTACAGTTATAGCGGTACAAATAAAAGCGTGGATTCAATTCTTGCAATTCTTTTCATTTCGAGTTTGATTTTTGTGGCGGAAAGACAAGTTAAATTTTAGTGGTAATTAAATAGTTAATAAAATAATAAAAAATGAAAAAAAGGGGAACAAGTGCCAGCAGTATAAAAAGAAAAATTGTGAACGAAAAAAATAATAAATAAATAAATAAATAAAAATAAACTCAGAGAAAAATGGAGAAAAGTAGAGCATAATATTGAAAACACGGGCTCGGCTGAAGAAAATATTGAATAAAGTGAAAATAGAAATATGGTTTCGGAACAAACGTGTGTTATTGATCTAGTCAACGGCACAGATTTCAAAGAATGTTTGGATATGAAATTAAAGAAATTTTACCATGCATTCAATCCACCAAGGGCTATGATGAATGCGATATTGGGTATTTTTAATTCCGAAGGATTAGTTGTGCCAAATACGCTGGCTGGGTTAATAAAATGCACTAAAAGCAAACCTTTAATTAGAACTGTGTCACCTGGGAAATATTTACATATAGGGCTGGAAAATCAATTGAAAAAAATACCAACATGTGCGTTATTTGGTAATGATGCAGTAGTTCTCGACATAGGTGTGGATGGATTGCCACTTTATAAAAGTAGCTCAGAAACTTTGTGGCCAATAATTGGAAGAGTTGTCAATATTTCGAACGCTAATATATTCTTAATTGGTACATATCTTGGCAAAAAAAAACCGCACAATGTAGACACTAACCTTCACGATTTAATAACCGAAATAAAAAAATTTAAAGAAAATGGACTTGTTTTAAATGGCAGAGAACTGAAAGTAGATATAAGAGCTTTCATATGTGACACACCGGCACGTGATATTGCTGGTCATAATTCTTTCGTTGGCTGCATCAAATGCTACCAAAAAGGACAAAGAATTGTTAGAAATGTTACAACTTTCACAACTACATCTGCACAATTGAGGACAGATGAGGAGTTCAATGAAAGAAAACAACCAGAGTTTCACAAAGATATGTTTAAATATAATCCCAGTGCGCTTCAACTAATTGGCATAAAAATGATCACACAATTTCCGCTAGAGCCTATGCACTTGTTGGACTTGGGTGTTACGAAAAAGGTGCTTACTGCCCTTATGGATGGGAAAATCAACTTTCCAATCACCGCAGATAATAGAAAACTGATTTCATCTAGGTTAACATCGATGGGTTCATACATTACTAAAGAATTTCAGAGGCAACAAAGATCTTTAGATGAAATATCCAGATGGAAAGCCACAGAATTTCGGCAATTCATCCTCTACACCGGACCAGTCGTACTAAAAGATATCGTGGATGGTGACCTCTACTATGAACTCTTACTACTCCATTCGGCATACAGATTGCTTTCAACACCTACGGATTTTGCTGCAAACGTGAATATAGCTAATCAATTACTATCGTTGTTTGTCGAAAACTTTCCACTCGTATTTGGCGCAAGTAGTGTGACATTCAACGTGCACAGCCTGCTCCATTTAAGCCAATGTGTAGAAGATATAGGTATATTACCAAGCTTTTATGCAAATTTTAAAAAGAAAAGTTCGAAAGCCATCCAAAATTTTGGAACAAATTCATAACAAATTTTACGATAGAGATTTTGATTTATGTGACGAGAACATGCTGTTTAAAAAAAATCGGCATGGAAAAATTTTAAGCTACCAAACTAAAGACTGGTTTCTAAGTATCAATCAGCCTGATAATTTTTGTTGTATAAGCCCATATATCGTAATAAAGGTGACCGGCTTTGTAGAGAAACCTGAAAGGCTTGTTAAAGGTTCGAGGATACAAAATTTAAGCAACTTTTTTGAGGAGCCTTTACAATCAATGTCATCTTTAGGAATCTGTACGGGAGAAATAAGAACAGACATTATTGAAGAAACTTTTAATGTAAATGAAATCTTGTGTAAAATGATGTGTTTACCCTTCGAAAATACTTACGTGCTTGTTCCTCTTTTGCATAGTTGTATGTCGTTCAAAAAGTACTAATAGCTATAATTTGGTTGACAGAAAGGAAAAAATGGCAGAGAATAAAGGTGTCTTCAAACGGTCGAATGTCGCATTGGGTGGTACAAAATCTTATGAGCAAATTAATAGTAAGTATATGATTTTCATATACATAATTGAAATATGTTCATATATATGTAACTCATGATATATGTATGTATTTGTATTTTATTGATATTGAATTGGAAGTGAAAACCCTGAAAGCTACTGTGACAGAACAAAACAATATTATTAAAAGCTTGCGAGAAACTTTGTTACATCGCGATGATATGATAATAAATGAATTAGCATCCATTAAAGTATTGATGCGTCAGCTGGTGAACGAAAAGAATCAAAATACCGAATTACTTCAAATGTTTCCTATCAAAAGTATTGATGAGTTGCTGAAATTTGAAGACGAAATACCGAATTTAAATGAAAACGCTTTGGTATGTTATATGTATGACAATTGACTATAACTTTATACTCTACCATATTTTCTTTTAATTGCAGCTTAATACTATAAAGAAAATTGTTGAGAGGGGTGGTTTATCAAAAAACTTCCACAACTTATTTGGAGAGGATATAGTATTGAATTTTAACTATGACGGTATTCAAACCAAACAAATGTTTAAGAAATATAGCAATTTAAATGCTATTTTGTATAGTAAGTTGCAATAATGATATTTATTAATTTTAATTTTTCAATTGTTTCTCTTTTGAATTTTAGAAGCTGTTGCTGAAAAGGTCTTAAATAAAGATAACTTTGTTGTTGAATTGAAAAAGGGGATGAAAATCGCAAAAAATCGGATCCACAAAGCGAAATGTCTTGCGAAAAAAAAATAATTTTAAGAACATTTAACTCATTACCGCCCAAATCAAATCTGCTGGTAGAAAATTGTTTTCATTGTTATTTTATAAATCATTCTTAGTCAAAAAAGAAGTTACAAAGAAAAAAAATAATTTTTTAGTTTTTGAGAAGAGTGGGTGTCCCCATATGGGGACAATGGGCACTTGTAGTATGAAATTTAGCAAAGAAGGTGCGTTCAACCCAAGTAGTTTTTGGGCATAGTCCACACCGCCAGTGGCATTTAGAGTGAAAAACAATGCTGTGCAACTAACTTTTAAAAGTTTAGGATTATGGGCGTTGTTTTTCGACACCTTATCAACTACTGTGGATGAGGAGCCAGGTTGCCTAATTAGGTTCAAATTGTGTTAGTTGTTTTGATTTTCGTAAATAACGCCAAATACCATTATAAGAATATGGATTCAATCATTTTCTCAAAAAAGTCCGTAGGTGTACGACAAGTATTGTATTAACAATATTTCCTATCAATGGAGCTATATTTGACACTAAAGTTATATCAAAACCGTCTCCAAGTTGTTCCTTCGAACTAAGTCCCTTTACACTTAGCACAGCGTGAAGGAGGCTTGGACAACCTCAAATCTTCTAGCTATTTCATTTGGCATGGCGGTGCATACCAAAGCACCCTGATTTATCTACTATTCATCACCAACAATGGCAGGAGGGAGGACTAATACATACATACATATATCATATTCGAGGGCACCATATTCATTAGAGTGCAGGCTAGGAAGCTAGACTAGAAAGAATGCCACGAAAATTATAAATGGAAATACCGTATAGCTTTTATGTCGGGGCTGCGATAAATGCTAAGCTCAGCACAAACCACGAAGAAAATACCTACCTTATGGGAATGGAATGTATAGTGTTTATGTTGAAGCGAAGCGGGAAAGAAAGACAGGAACGAAAATTATTAACGGAACTCGCTTAAAGAGTTATAATGGAGTTGCGCTGTAAACGCATAATATAATAGAGTCACACTAGTCAAAGCTATATCCCTCTTCGATGTGCTCGCTCTCATATAAACACCCACAATATATCCTATACTTGATATCACTCTCGATATTAGCTCCAACATAAATGTATGCATATGTATTATCCAAGCAACGGCCGAATATAGTGATAAAAAATTATTCTAGTCCTTCAGAAATTTACGATATGCCACAGTTTTGCCTTCTAAAACAACTGCTATAAGTTGAAAAAAAGCTAACGCTTATGCCCATTGTCCCCATATG
This sequence comes from Urophora cardui, assembly GCA_960531455.1. Lineage (NCBI taxonomy): Eukaryota > Metazoa > Arthropoda > Insecta > Diptera > Tephritidae > Urophora > Urophora cardui. Next base: position 37,307,112 of record OY482670.1, on the reverse strand, counting down.
GGGACACTACTATAGAACTAAAATTTCTTAATACTATTTAAATTTTTTTCAACACAATTTCACTTTCTAAAGCTTTTTAACTCTCCATTTGATATTTAAGTCAACTTAGTTTAGTTTAGTTCAACAATATAACCAAAAAATATATATAAGTACTCCACAAGAATTAAACCGACGAAATTTGGAATTTTAAAGGGCTTTAAATCGTACATTTATTGTCACAACCTCCATATGTTTTTGCTTACATAAACTTTGGCATTCTATATTTCATAATTGCGGACATATTGCGAGTTTTTTGTATTTAGTAAAGAGTAGCAGCTACTTGAAGAGGTGTCCTCATTTGGGGACAGTGGGCGGTAATGGGTTAAAATAAATTAATTTTTAGATATGTATATTGCTTAAAAATTGAAGTGAAAATGATTTTTATTCTCATATTTTTTGCTTAAATATTGAAGTACAAATGTTTAGTTTTTATTCTCACATTTTGAAAAAAAAAAAAAAATGGATATACATACGTACATATGTATATATTTACTTATACATCCTCCCTTAAATATTTCCATTTTATTAAAAATTGTATGTATTATCTAAAATGTAAGGTCATACATATGTGTGTATAAGAAAAAGATGATTGATTTCTTGAAATCAACTCCTACTATAAGATATTCCATCGGAAGCGACAAAGCAAGGCCTTACAACGATGCATTAGGGAAGTGCTTCTAATCAACCCCTTCCATGAGATATTCCATCGGAAGCGAAAGCGCAAGGCCTTACCACGATGCATTTGGGAAGTGTTTCAAATCAACCCCTTCCATGAGATATTCCATCGGAAGCGAAAGTGCAAGGCCTTACCACGATGTATTTGGGAAGTGTTTCAAATCAACCCCTTCCATGAGATATTCCATCGGAAGCGAAAGTGCAAGGCCTTACTACGATGCATTAGGGAAGTGCTTGAAATCACCCCCTTCCATAAGATATTCCATCGGAAGCGAAAGCGCAAGGCCTTGCATTTTGGCTCATTTAATACAAAAAATAATTAACAAAAGAATCGAGATGGTAAGGTCTTACCGACACCGGTGAAGAGCTAAGAAGAGGTTCTATAATCTCTTCTAACTCCTTCCTTTTTCTACTGGGAAGTATTACTAACTTACCACGTTCTCGTATATGTATTAAGTACTTGATTAAGTTTTCAAGTGAGTGGAATATATGTATGTATATCCCACAAACAATGAGATTAGATATCGTTATAGAACGATTCGAAAACTAACCCTTTTCTGAAATCTCTAATATTGGAGAACTATTCGATAAGCAGTGCAGAATAATTATAGCTTTCTCAAACAAAGGACACATCTAGTAATTCCTCAATAGAAATCTAATACACTTACCAGACTTGTTAAGTAATACATTCCTTCCGGAATGGATTCCATGCAATTCCTGTCCCTGGAATTGCGTTTTTGGAATGCAGCTCTTAATTCCGTTTTTGTAATAGTGAATTATTTTTTCAATTCCAATTCGTTTTTGCAGTTCGGAATTGTAATTCCTTTTTCAATTCCCCAAGTGGAATTACAATTCCATTCCAATTCCGTTTTGCATTCCTTTTTCGATAATAAAGTTTAAAATTGTTTCTTTTGTGGGGTAAAGTGTAAAAGTGTTGGACGATATTGGTATCAAATGAAAGGTGTAAGTGGTCTGTCAACTTATCTTCTTTATCAAATAATCATCTTAGCCTGCTGTACCAGATACCCAGTTTCTGCATGTAGCTTTTAAATATGCACTGAACTGTGAGAAAACAGGCTACTATTCTCAGCTTCTGCGGAAAGTTCAACCGTTTTCTAAAAGCATATCATCATTAGGAATTGCCGTATGCTTTCCGGAAAGGAATGCATTTTATGAAATTGGAAAAAGGAATTAAAAAGGAATTGGGAATGCAGCAATTCCTTTTTCGGAGTTATGAATTAAAATTTTAATTCCTCATTCCGGAATTGCATTCCTCTTGGCTCAATTCCGAGGAATTATAATTCTGAAAGGAATACATTACTTAACAAGTCTGATACTTACGTACATATGTACATATATACAAATGTAGGTATGTATGTAGAAACCAATGCAATAGTAAGTATTCGTATTCGATTATCAATTTTCTATTGAACCATAAGTGGATCACGCTTTTACGAGTGTTTACTTAAGTACACATCCATGCGTTCATACATACTACATACATATATGTACATATTTAAGTATGTACAATTTGAGTGCCCGAACGACCGACTTATGTACATACGTATATGTATGTACATTAGATGAGTTTTTTTTGTATGGGATTCTTTAAATCTTTTAAGATTCTCCCTCCGGCACCGGAATATGAAAATAGGGTGTTTTAGAGTAAGTAAACTGAAAGAAAAATTTCACTTTTCCAAAAACTAGATGGAGCTACACCAAAAACCGCACAAATTCCCAGAATTTCAAGGTATGCTTAGATTTATGTATGAAAAAAGTTGGACTTTTCCACAAGAAAAAAAATTGACATGCATCCATACGTAGAATTAACCGCTAAATCGAATGGCGTATTCAGTTTTTTTGGTGCACTACCCAGGGAAGGTAATATCGCGGCCTAAAGTGACCATTTTTTTTTTTTCTCATGAATCTTCAACTTCTTGCCCTATACTCTTCCCGAAAGCGGACATTATTTTTTAACTAAATCACACGGTAGGCTGCGTTATTTAATGAGCTTTCCAGAAATGTATAGCTATTAAAAATCTAATAAAATTTGTTAAGTTCAAGTGAAGTTGGGTACAAAAGGGCTGGCATGATTTTAAATTTCTAAAAAATTCTAACAATTTTGCTCTTAAAGGCGGGTTTTTGGTTTATTAGTGATTGTTTTATGGGGTTGGATAACACCAAAAATGTAAAAAAAATTGAAAGATCGAGACCGTGGATAGCGGAAAAAAACGTGGACCCGGATGACCCCAAAATATTATTGGGCAATATTGGTATGAAATTAAATTATGTATATTTATTATATTATGTACACTTATATGTACATACATATGTACATAACTAGACGACGATGGGGGGAGTAGCGGTCCAAATGTCACCGGTACTCGATCAAATATTTGATTTAAATTTTAGATTAAACATGCAAACGCTAATGAAGTTATACAGAGCTATACATACACACATATGTATATTAAGGTGGCCCCCAAATTTATGAAGGCAAATTGTATATCATATTTCACGAACCTCACCCCCTAGATTGATGCTAATATAGTCGAAGATAAGACATATAAATTTTTGTACCGATCGAAGACAGCTAAGTAAGTGGTGTCGCAAAGGGGTCAAAGTTCACAAAACTCTATGGAGACTGAAAAAATGCAATTTTATTTTATTTCTGAACTCAAAGATATTACATAAGCATAATTTTGGTCTCGATCGGAGATGGTTAAGGGGTGTCGCACAGGAGTCGAAGTTCACATTATCATATGTAACCCCTGTGCGACAGCCCTTAACCGTCTCCAAACAGGATCAAAATTCATATTTGGTATCCTTGAGTACAGGACTATCGATTTTGGGCATTAGATATACAAAAAATTGTATGAAATTGCGACACCACTTAACCATCTCCGATAGGGACTAAAACTATATAAGTAACATCTTTGAGTTCAGAACTATCGATTTCGGGCATTAGATATAGAGAAAAATTAATTTAATTTTTTAAATCCCCATGTCCGACACCCCTTAACCGCCTCCGATCAGGACAAAAAATTATGTGTGATATCTCTGACTATGCTGTTACCGATCTAGGGATGTGAGACCAAAGAAAATCGCTAGTTTTATTTTATGCACCACCCTAATTTACATATGTATGTATATAGAGAAAGGTGTTGGATATGCTTTTTCAATTTTCTTTTGTTTTGGTTTATATTTCTCCATTTTTTGATCGATTTGTGCGCGACAGACAGCACTTACAACCAAATAAATACAGATTTATGTACATATGTACATACTCTCAAAGCAAACACACTCACACACGAATAAGATTACGGGAGCATATGGAAAAGTCTTTCAATTTGTTGATAAGAATCATGTCAATTGATTTGCCAGTTTGTACATGAGCTGCGGGTGCGGTGGTGGTGGTGAGTTAAGTTCAGACTGGGTGGTTGTGTTTATTTTGAGTTGATAAGGTAAATTGTGAAACAACAAAGGAAAGTAATATTGACTGAGTACCTACATACATATACTTATTGATTTTAAATATCGTTGGCTTCGTGAGCAAATGTGCTAAGTCCATTCGTAGTAACCTTTGAGGAGAGGCAAAAAACCTCCTAACTTTTTTTGCAATGAGCTTACGCCGTTATAAAGAAATAAATTGAAATTCTCGAAAATGGGCGGTGCCACACCCACTTATGAAAGGATAAATTCTAAAAGTTTTATAAGTGATAAATAACTCAGTAACCGTAGTAGATATATAGATGAAATGTGGAAGGCGTGATTTACTTGCTAGGGCGAAGGTTTGGACGAAAAATTGTCCAAATCGGTAGACGACCACGTCCACTTTTATATATGGGAACTAATAAAAGCATTTTGAGCGACGTCTTTGTCAAATATGAAGATACTTACTTAATTCATTGAAAGTTTGTGGCATGAGTCTAAGTATGGACAAAAACCGAAACCATAAATATTTGTGAAAATGGGCGTGGCATCGTGAATCTAAGACATTTCGGAGCCCATAACTCGACAAATAATTGAGATATTACGGCGAAGCTTGATGTAGTACATACATACATACTTATGTACTTTTATAACTTTTACTTACTTTTATAATATAAACAGAGATAACAATAGTTGCATTTAAAAGAAATGATTGAAATGAATATAAGTTTGACTCAGTAGGGAGTACTTAATAAAATATGGAAAGTATAATTGAATATTTGAATATACCCAGTAAGGGGCAGGCATGCCATAAAGGGCACATTGGGCCAGAAAGGACCCAGTCGAAAATGGTAAGATATTATTTAAGAAACAAGTTTAGTGAATAGATGAATAAGCCCTTTGGCATTGAGAAGTCAAACTCAATAGACTGGGATAGCTTATTAAAATCAATTAAGGCCCTGGTAACAGGAGCATTTTGAGCATACAACGATTTACAATGTGCAATATGGAAAGGGAGTGGATTTCTAAGGTGCCTGACGGGGATATTGAAAGGGATACGTGCGAGGAGAGGAGGGCAATCAATGGAGCCGCAGATAATGTTAAAGACGAATGACAGTGACAATATCTGTCTTCTGGTTTGGAGGGACTAGACAGCGAGATTGGTAGGAAGGGACAGGGTCAGAAAAACGAAGAGAGCGGAGGGCGAAGCGTAAAAAGGCTTTCTGAATGCGTTCTAAACGGGTTACGTGACACTCATGATAGGGTGACCAAATAAAAGATGCATATTCAAGTCTTGAACGAACGAAAGAAGTATACAGAAGTTTTAACGTATACGGATCAGTAAATTCCGCAGCATTACGGCGGACAAAAGCAAGCATAGCGTAGGATTTAGATACAACTAAGTTAAGATGACTTGAGAAAGAGAACTTAGAGTCAAAGACCACCCCAAGGTCCTTGATTTCATTTACTCGGCGTAGTGGAGCTTGAGAAATGTGATAAGAAGTATCAGAGATATTAAGACATTTGGAATAGGTAACCACAAAACATTTATCAAGATTAAGATAGAGACAATTATTTTTACACCAATTATTTAAGTTATCAAGTTCAAGTTGTAATAGAAGAGAGTCCATTGGGCAAGTAATAGCTGAGTAGATCTTAAGATCATCCGCATAGAGTAGTATCTTAGAAAAGGAAAAACATGAAGTAATGTCATTAATAAAGAGAATAAAGAGCAAGGGGCCAAGTATGCTACCCTGGGGTACACCAGAAGTAACAACAAAGGTATGTGATCGGGCATTGTCGACAACAACAGAAGAACGACGATTAGAAAGGTATGATTTAAACCAATCTAGAATAGCCGAGTGAAAGCCAATACAAGCGAGTTTTTTTATTAGTATAGCATGGGAAACTCTATCGAAGGCTTTTGCGAAATCAGTATAGATAGTATCCACCTGATGTCCAGACTGAAAAGCTGCAATACAATCATCAGAAAATATAGCTAAGTTAGTGACAGTTGAGCGAGAAGAAACGAATCCATGTTGTTCAAGACAGATTGAGTTGTTGACAATAGGCAGAAGTTTTTTATGAAGAATACATTCGAAAAGTTTTGAGATTGTAGTGAGCTTCGAGATGGGTCTGTAATTTCTAACATTATTCTTATTACCATTTTTGAATACCGGTGTAATAAAAGAAAGTTTCCAGTCATCTAGAAAAATACCAGAAGATAGGGATTTATTGAAGATACTTAGAAGTGGCGAGATCAAAGATTCACACCGTTTGAGAATAAGAGGAGACAAGCCGTCCACATCTGTTTGCGAAGAGAATGACAGATCAGATATACCAGATAAAACATCATCAGGGGATAAGGTAAGATGACCGACATCAAGTGATTGAGCAATATTAACGGAAGTATCGGGCACAGAAACGGAGACAAAGTTAGATTGAAAAAATTTTGCAAATAAATTTGCTGAAAATATGGGTGTAGTAGCCGTTACATCATCTAAGAAAAGAGACGAAGGGATATTAGAAGAAGATTTTTTGGATTTAACGAAAGTCCAAAATGATAATGTGTATGAATTCATCCAAAAATTTTGTGCAACTGGCTGTTCTGCGCATGCGCCTCAATTACATTTAATGTCATTTGTGAATATGTGTGAAAAATACATTCAATTGAGTTCAGAGGCGTTTGAAAAAAAATTTATAGGCATCATTGTGTTCTAGGGGACTTATACCCCTTTGATTTTATTTTTTGAATTTGTTTATAATTAATATAAGAAATTTGCCACATTTATTTTAAGATGCAAACTTTTGTGAATTTTGTTTATGAAAATTAGTGGAAATGTTCTAGAAAAATCTATTTTCTATGCACTCATATTTTTATGAATCACGGCGGAAAGCGTTTCATGTTAAAACCCTGTGGTCCGATCCATGGGCATTATATCAAAAAGTCGAATTCTGCCGTTTGAGGGTTATGTTTGTAAAGTATGTACGTTCGAATTCCGCCAACACGGTGAGTACTGCGAATTTCTAAACTGAATAACAGGACAATTTAGACAACGAACTTTTGGACACAGCAACATATGAGGACCAAAGTTCAGACTACGTTACTCTCCAAACCGACCTCAACAGGGGACCACAGGTAATAATATAACAAGACGGATGGAAGAAAGGACTACGAACCAATCGCTATATGTTCCACATATTTACATGCGGATAAAAGGTGGACGGGTGGGAGCTGCAGTGTTTTGTCCGGAGCTTGGGATTAAAAAATCCTTTTTAGTCCCGGACTACTGCAGTATCTTTCAGGCATTGATACGTACAGGCGATTCCCAGTGTAATCGCTTTTTTGGAAATGGTTGCTGCAGATCCGAATGTTTTTAACAACGTCGTCAGGCATCAGACCACACGCATGCATCCATTCTTTGCAAATGCTTTCGTCTTTTTGAAATCTATTTACATATGTATATATATATTTATATAACCAATAATGCACTCAAAACGAAATACGTATGTAAAGCTATTTTATTTATTTTATCCCTTTTATTATCACAAATATAGCACCGCTTCGACATTTTTTAATTTTTTAATACGAGAATCAAATAATAAATATGTAAATTCCCTATAATTTTTTTTTATGTGCCGTCACTGCGGTTTATTTTGAATTCATATGTCGTTTTTCAAATTTGATTGCTCGGTTTTCTCTTTCTTTTTTTATATGTCTGTACTGTAATGTTGGCTGATGGAACTCGTAGGTATTACGAATATAGGAGTACTATATATATGCACAGATACATATTTTCACTTCAAATATGAAAATAAAATTTTCTTTGCACTCCCATAAGCACTCAGATATAAAAAATTTTTATAAGAATGTGCTTATGATTCATATTGAATGTGCAGAGCAAAAGCACTTTGTATAGGAGCTCGAGCACTGCCGTAAGAAATCGAAATTTACAATAACAAATTTGTAATAAAAAGAAAATTCAAAAAATTAAAGCACTGTAAAAAATTTGTATTCAAAAATTTTTCATATAAAAAATAAAAAAAATTTTAATGTATTTGATACTACCATTTGAAAATAAATTCTAAAATAATATTTTATTAGAATTCATAAAAAAAATTAAATGAGCAAAAAAAATTTTTCAGTGCATATACAAAATTTGTAGATGTATTGAGTTTTGTACTTTCAATACGAGAGCGTTAAGCAGCCCTGGTGTAAATTATAGTAAGGATATCGCTAGCTTAGAGTGCAAATTGTGTAAGTCCTTTTTTCAAACTTTGTAGGAGAGACAAAAAACTAAAAATAAAAAAAATTTCAAAATGAAAAAAATGTCTGTTGAATTAATTACATATTTTGGACTTACACAATATTCTTCGCTTTTTGGACTTACATAATTTGCGTATCACTGAATAACAACGAGTAGAAATATGACAAGTATCACGTACTTATTTGGTATTTCTAGCGTTCTACATAAAACTTTATTATTTCTTCCAGAGACATAACTGTTATAAGAAATATTCAAAAAAATTGCTTCATAACAATTAAAAAATTCAAAAATCTTTTTCTTTCATTTCTTAAGAGTTATTTCGAACCGAAAAAAAATATTTTTCAGTCGTAACTATTATGCTTGAAAAATATTTTTTTCTGTTGCTCATAACGATTATGCTCAGATTTTTATTTTTTCAATTGCCTCATAACTGTTATTCATGAGAAAAAATTTTTTCCGTTGCTCGTAACTTTTATTTTAAAATTTTTATTTTTTCCGTTGCCTCATAACTTCTACATTTCAAATTTTTTAATTTTTTCGTTATATTGTGAGTATTATTTTGCGGAATATGTTTCTTTTTTTGGTTATAGGACTTTATTTTTTTGGTGAATAATATGAGATACATATGTACGTGAATGTACGATTAGATGACTTAGTGTGGTAGGAATTTGTCGTCCATGCTAGAGGTCTTGGGTTGTGATTTTTAAAAACAGCGTTTACTCCCCGCAAGTGATTTTTAGATAAGCGTTCGTGTAAATCATATATGGTACACAGAAAAGTCCCCATACTTTCCTACCACTTCAGTAGAAATCCTTAAAATCCTTATAACTCGGAGTCTATTTGCGTAAATCAATGATATTTGGAATATGGGCCACTACATCGAGCTTAGACAACTTTGGAAAAGTGTGCGTTGTCAACCATCCTTCTCAGCCCATCTGGCTTTTTAGCTAAGGAAAGTGAAAAAAGATTGAGATAGGGCTAGGGATAGTTAAAGATTGAGGGGGGAGAGAGAGCGAATAGGAAAGGGAAAGAGAGAGAAAGAGGGAGAACTGAAGCTTGGTGGAAGATGAAAGATCAGAAATTAATTCAATTTTAATTTAGGTTTCGAATGGATTTCGCTTGGATTTTTATTTTGGTGTATTGCCAATTTTACTTTAAATATTTTATAATTAAAAAAAAAAAATATTGAATTTTCTTCCGCGGAAGACTTCGCGGGTATGGATTTAGTCAATGAATATAATAGAACGTTATATGTATGTACATTAGAGTGCGTTTAATTTGTATGAAAAAATTCAAAGTTCATAAAAAGACTGTATCGCCCCTCAATCGGTAGTAGCATGGTCAAAGGTAACACACATAAATTTTGGTCCCGATTGATGACGGTTTAGTGGAGTGTCACAGGGGTAAAAAAATGTAAGTTCTATGGCCATCTGAAACTTGACCCCTGTGAAAGACCACTAAACCTTTATCAATCGGGACCAAAATTTATAATTGTTATCCTTGGGTATAGAAGTATTGATTTTGGGTATTAGATAATTTACAAAAATATTGTGGTTTTTTTAACCTTCATAGATTTTTCACCACAATGCACCGCGCCTTAACCGCCACCAATCTGGACCAAAATTTATCCGTGATTTCTTTAACCATGTTGAGGGGGCGATACAGTAAAATATCGTTAATTTGAATTTTAAACGCACTCTAATGTACATACATATCGAAGCTTCCAGACAATATCGTGCTGAGTCTGACTACCACAATGATTTGTTTTCTTATTGCTATCGATTCTTATCACGAGATCCTACCGATTTCTAATCAGCATTTTTTTAATTTTAGTTAGGATATATTTATAGCTAGTACCAATTAAAACATTCTAGCTTCGGGTTTGGGAATAAAATAAATATACCGTATTACATAGCACCATCCAATTACATACACTAGATACCGAAAGATGAAGTCCTATGAGCAAAAAAAGGAACCAATTCCACAAAATAATACTCACAATACAACGTAAAAATCAAAAATCTGAAATAAAAATTAGCTATAAGCAACAGAAAAATTTTATTTTCATGAATAACTGTTATGAGGCAACGGAAAAAAATAAAAATTTCAAAATAAACGTTATGAGCAACGGAAAATTTTTTTTCTCATGAATAACAGTTATGAGGCAATTGAAAAAATAAAAATCAGAATATAATCGTTATGAGCAACAGAAAAATTTTTCTTTCCCATAATAACTTTTAAATGTAAGGGAAAAATTTTTTCATTGAAATGTGCCCAACGTTTTTGATTTCAAAAAATTCAATAAGAGTTATTTTTCGTCTCTGATTTCTTCGTTCAGAATCGAAAACGCTAATGGCCTGGTTATGCTACCAATCAAGCTGGTCGAGCACCGTGTAATTGTTGTTGTGCACTCCGACGGTGAGAGAATTTTCGGACTCTCACATCCAGCAAACTTGCTGTGTGAAACAGGCAGCCAGCAAACGAGGTTTCAGAGGTAATAATGTGTTATGTTGTGTATGTGCTCAGTAATTATCATGTGTTATGTTGTGTATGTGCGCTCCAATCATCAATGTAAGCGTAACCACCTCTCACCAATCACGAAATGTTTCCGATTTTGATTGGCAATCAAGATTGTAACCATAACCATAGCATTACTGAGTTTAAAACAAGTAAGAGCGCGGCTGTCTTCATACCTTTCATGAATGGGGAAATGAAAAGTTACCTATGCAAATAGCCTGATTTAGTTTAATTTATAATTTCAATTCTGTCGGTGTTATAGTGGTCCGATCTAGACAATTTTCGGTAACCTTATTTGGGTCCATATGGGTACAAACACTCCAAAGTTTCATGTCCTTAGCTGTAAAAAGGCAGAAGTTATACCCCAAAATGTGTATATCTGAACAATCGGTTGTCTGGAGTGGTGGTATGTTATAGTGGTCCGATTCGGCCAATTCCGACAAATGATCAATTGAGCATCAAAACCCACCCGTGTTCCAAATTTCAATCAAATATCTCAAAAACTGAGGGACTAGTTTGCGTTCACACAGACGGACGGACGGACAGACGGACATGACTTAAACGACTCAGCTCATGATTCTGATCATATCGGTATATATATTGATGGGTCTGTCACGCGTCCTTCTAGTACTTTCAAGATTTGATTTTCTTTTTTGAAGCAAAATCTGAAATATGACGTTATTGAAACAATTTTTGAAATAAGTAGGGCGTTTTTTTACAAATAAAACTCATTAGAAAAAAAATTAAAATTACTTACCTACCCACTGACAAAAAAATATAATTTTTCGTCTTTTGATATCAATTTTTCAGTGAGTTTTTGTCTCTTAAACACGGCTAATTTATAGAAGGTTAACCTACAGTATTGACTGAAATATTCGATCTTTGCTTTCAACTCGTAATATTGGCAGTGTTTTTATTCCCACATAGATTTCTTCTTTTTATTGGGATTTCTTCTTTTTATTGTAGACACAGAGCTACTCGATTTTCTCGATACCCGGATACGTAGAGCTCTAATATCTACATACCTATATATTTATTTATTTATTTATTTAGCCAAACAAGGTACAAAAGACTTAACGGCTAATTGAATGATGTAGAAAGATTATAGGATTTACTAAACTTAAAGCTAACACATAACAATTAAAACTATTTGAAAAACAAGTTAAGAGAATTTACAAAATTAAATTTGGAAACTGAAAAATCGATATCAATATGCCTGGAAAGGCTGTTAAATTCAGATAAAGCTCTAGCCAGAGGAGCATTTAGAGTATACAGGGTTTTAGAGACACTGATGGAAAAAGGAACAGGAAAGCGAAGTGATCTAACAGGTACATTGAAAGGAATCTTTTCAAGAAGACCAGGACAATCAATTGCTCCATTGACCACTCCAAATACAAAAGATAACGAAAGAATCCTCCTCCTATCCTCAAGAGACTTTAGGTTGATCAAGAGACGTCTGGAATCATATGGCGGAATAGGGTCCGAAAAATGTATATTACGTAAGGCAAAGCGTAAGAATACCTTCTGGATTCGTTCAATCCTAGAAATATGGCAGCCAAAGTAAGGTGACCAGATAAAAGACGCATACTCAAGTCTGGAACGCACTAAAGCTGAAAATAGTAATTTTAAAGTGTAGGGATCAGAGAATTCCGAGGCATTACGCCTGATGAAATACAGCATAGCATATGCTTTAGAAATAATAAAACTATAGTGACTGGTGAATGTAAATTTGGAGTCAAATACAACACCGAGGTCCTTAATTTCACTTACGCGGCGGAGTGAGAACGAAGAGATATTATAAGAAGTAAGTATTATGTACTTTGTTACACTTCGCATACGTGACAACATAGCATTTATTTAAATTTAGATTAAGCGAATTCTTGAGACACCAATCACTTACCATGTCTAAGTCTATCTGCAAACCTTTAGAGTCACGAAGACAACCAATAGCGGAATAGATTTTAAGATCATCCGCGTAGAGCAGAAACTTAGCGAACGAAAAACAGGCACGAATATCATTAATAAACAGGACAAAGAGTAATGGACCAAGTATACTGCCTTGAGGGACACCCGAGCTGGCTATAAAAGATGATGATCTAACATTGTCAACCACAACCGAGCAGTTACGATTGGCCAGATATGAGGCAAACCAGTCTAATATGGCTGAATGAAAACCGATACATGACAATTTTCTTAATAGTATGGAGTGGGAAACCCTATCAAACGCCTTAGAGAAATCCGTGTAAACAGTATCAATCTGAAGACCAGATTGAAAGGCAGTTAAACAGTCTTCAGAAAATATTGCTAAATTAGTAGTTGTAGAGCGGTGTGGCATGAAACCATGTTGCTCTAGGCAGACAGAGTTTTTTACAGCAAATATAAGTTTGGAATGAACAATACATTCAAAGAGCTTTGACGTAGCAGAAAGCTTTGAGATAGGCCTGTAGTTACTAATGTCACTTTTATTTCCAGACTTGTAGACAGGGGTAATATAAGCCAATTTCCAATCATCGATGAATACACCTGAGGATAACGATTTGTTGAATATTTTCAAAAGGGGATAGACCAGCGAGTCGCATTGCTTGAACAAGATAGACGATAAACCGTCAACATCTGTCTGCATAGACGTTTTTAGATTAGTAATACCAAGGCATACATCCTCAGTAGATAGTGTAAGTTCTCCTAAATCAATGGATTGGTCAATGTCGAAGTCATAATTACAACCTGGATCCTGGACGAAGTTTGATTGGAAAAACAAGGCAAATAAGTTTGCGGCTGATTGTAGCGAATTGGCAGTTCTATCACCATAGAAAAGTGACGTTGGGATCCCGGAGGAAGATTTTTTCGAGTTAACAAAACTCCAAAAAGCTTTAGGGTTAGATTTAATGTTTATTTCAAACGACAATATGTAGTTTCTATGCAAAAACTTTTCAAGACAAGAGAATGTGTTGGAGAATTGTTTGTAAAGATTATAGTAGCTTAGGTTATTAGTCTTCTTGAATTTCCTGTAGTATTTGTTTCTTTTATTTCTTAGATTAGTTAACCTAGCATTGTGCCAGGGTATCTTATAGTGTCTATTTGATAACACTGGATCACAAAATGAAATTTTTTGTCTGTACTTTGGACGTGACTATCCTATCTATATGTAAAATCGGTCTCTGATTCCGAAAATCGGGTTCATTTTTAATTCTATGGGAAGGTTTTTGAGATATCGGCAATTTACCGTTATTTGGCCAATGGGTCCACTTAATCCAGTATATCTCTTTAACACAGTGAGTTATCTTCCTTAGGGTGACACCAAACGAAAGAAAATTAAATTTCCTTTTTACGGTTCCTATAACATTTTTCTCTAACTCGTATAGTTTCTGAAATATTGACGATTAAATTTGAATTTTTTCGATTTTTTACGATTTTTTGAAGAAAAAATTGACTTTGTCAGACAATATCTTTAAAACCAATGTCTTCACCTTCGGTTTTACTCTTTTACGTGAAGCTCCATTCTATTGGGAAAAAGATAAGCTATCAACGAAGAAAATCCATGGTAAAATGGAAAAGTTATAGGCGATCAAGTAAATACAGCCAAGTCGCGCAGTGCCTCTGCACGGGTATATTCTATGCATGTTATACCCGTAAACGCGCTTGTATCTACTGCGCTGCCAATGTGCTGCTACTGCAGATGTGTAGGTATTGGTACAATATGCATAGAATGTACCCGTGCAGAGGCATTGCGCGACTTGGTTGTATTTACTTGATCGCCTATAACTTTTCCAGTTTACCATGGATTTTCTTCGTTGATAGCTTATTTTTTTGGAAATGGAATGGAGCTTCACGCAAAGGAGTAAAACCGAAGGTGAAATCATTGGTTTTAAAGATATTGCCTGACAAAGTAAATTTTTTCTTCAAAAAATCGTAAAAAATCGAAAAAATTCAAATTTAATCGTCAATATTTCAGAAACTATAAGAACTAGAGAAAAATGTTATAGGAGCCGTGAAAAGGAAATTTAATTTTCTTTCGTTTGGTGTGACCCTAAGGAAGATAACTCACTGTGTTAAAGAGATATACAGGATTAAGTGGACTCATTGGCCAAATAACGGTAAATTGCCGATATTTCAAAAACCTTCCCATAGAATTAAAAATGAACCCGATTTTCGGAATCAGCGACCGATTTTACATATAGAAAGGATGGTCGCGTTCAGAGTATTTTTTGGCTGTAGAGCAGTGTAATAGGGGAATACATGTTTTACATATATCAACCACTGTTGTTCTAAATGTTTCAAAGCATTTTTTGACATCGCTCTGGACAAATAGGCTATCCCAGTCGACCTCTTTAAGACGATTGTTCAGTTTCTGAAAATCACATGATTTAAAGTTAAATGATAGGTTTGTAGGTACAAAACTTAAATCGCTAAATTGATAAAATTCAATTTCAATTGTTAAAGGTAAATGATATGCACATGGCTTTTTTAGGGGAATATTGCACTCATATACCGAGAATTTTACATTTTTACTTAAAAATATTAAATCCAAAGTTCGGCCAAGAGTGTTTCGGAAGGAATTGATTTGCACAAGATCTAAATTCAAAAAGTTATCGACAAGGTAAACTTCATTATTACTACTAGCATCACAGGCAATAAGGTTAAACTCAGATATCGTGGAAGACCATGTGAGATTACAGAGATTGTAGTCTCCCAAGACACATAGATGATCATCCCTCGTCTTTCCGGTAGAAAGGGACATGATTTTGTCGACATGCGCGACATACAAGCTGTGGGCGCTGTTAGGTGGAATGTAGGAAGCACATAAGATAAGAGAATCTGATCTATTATCGATTCGGACACAGATTTGATCTAGGATCGCACTGTCATTTTTAAGCGGGATGAGAGACGCGTGGTATTTACATTGCACTGCAATTAAAACTCCCCCACCTCTGCTGTGACCTGTGAGAATACCACATCTGTATTTGCGGAAAACATTATAGAGCTTAGAATCGAAAAATTCTTCATTAAAGAAGTTTTCATTGAGCCACGTCTCGATAAGTACAAAAACATCGTAATCTAAATAAGAACTAAATAACCGGAGCGAGTGAGACTTGGTTCTAAGCCCAGACACATTATGAAAGTAAATCCTCAAGGGGCCACATACTCTTCCATGTGAGGTGGTGCTCCGGGCGGTGGCCCGGTGGGTTGGCGGTTTTTTGGAAGATTAAGGAACGGACTGACGATAACATTATTCGGCCAAATTTCAGGGACAAGAAGTTTCGAGTATAGGCTAACGTGAACACCAAGTTTAAAGTTCACACTTTTAAGATCTTCAAGTTTGGCATTCCTTTTAACTAAACTCTTACAGAAAATACGGTTTGATTCTATGCCTATGCGTTTGGAAACGTATTGTTTGAGTGCATCAGCCGTAACAGACACCGGGAAAGCGGAGAGATGAGGCCATTTAAGGCGCGAAGCAGCCTGTAATTCCGTGTTCTTGGCCGAACCGACAAACAGTGGATTATTTTTTACTTTAGCATTACCCTGAACTGCCAAATCATTTATATCAGATACATGAAATATAGCAGTAGACGGGGCCGGAACAGCAGCAGTAGACAGTACCGGAGCAGCAGCAGATGCGATGAGCGCATATGACTTTTGTATGATAGGAGTTTTCATAAGTGGCTTGTCAGTACCAGTAATAAAATTACTATTATGGCCCATGTTGGAAGCCCCATTACACCCACCAATGGAAGAAGTAGGCATATGATGTATAACAGTTGAGGAGGTAGTAGTTGATGGAGGACTAGTTGTATGACTATTTGTAATGTGGTTTGAGTTGCCAATCTGAGTCGGGGACCTTACCATGACGGCTGTTGTTGTACCATTGATGCCATCTTTGGTTACTGTAGAAGTTTTAGGTTGATTTAATTCAGTTACATTACTGATTATGCGAGCCGGCATTGACGGTGCATTACCAGCAATTACATTAGATGAAAGCGGAGCGTCAGGATCGACGTTAGAAGCAGTGTACAAAGTCGATGATGTTTTGTTATTAGAGTTCTTTGTATTAGGGGTAGTGTTAGCGATTTTACTTTTGTAATTGGATTTATTAAGTGTTCCACTTAGGGCACCAACCTCTGTGCGCAGATCCTTAATGCTTGCGAAAATAGACCTAATGTCATCATTAAATGATTTATTTAGTGAGGCAATCTCGTTATTGATATTTGATAGATGAGCCGTAAGTATTGAAATAATATGTTCAACGCCAGTGTTTTGAGCAGAAGAAATAGAATCCAATGATTTGATCAGCTTATCAGGAAGTATGATGCAGTCGGCACAGAAATAACGAATGTAGCTATTTAACTTCAGTTGCTTCACATCGTATTCAGATAATGGGACAGCACAGCAGGCGCGATGGAAAATCTGCATGCAAAAGCCACTGCATGGAACCGTATGCGAGTCGTTACGAGAAAATTGCTTTTTACATTTCCCGCAAGAATCATCCATTGTAGGTCTTAAGCGCGGGAAAAACTACCATACACACATACAAACTTATAGAGGTTAATTGTGCAGGCCGAAAAGTTCGTAAGATGTTTGTATTTATTTGATAATTTAGGAAAAATCATTCACTGCACATTATTAAGTATGTTATGCAATGAATTAGCAATTTACAGCCAGATATTGGCGAGTTTTAATATATTTGAGAAAAAAATTTACGGAGCTAATAATTTTTCACTTGCGATGACAGCGAGTTATCGATATCGATATTTTCCAATCCACTAAAGTTTTCCTTTATAGTTCTTTTCAAACTGGATTCTTAGGTATGTAAATCTCTTGGACAGCCACACAATTTACTCCATTAAAGACCAAAGACACACCTGTCATACGACATGCCTTGACCTGCTTACAATTCGAATTTATACAAATTTCTTTTTTAATTTTCTGCAGTTTATTTACAGGATTTTCGAAGGAACACGCAGAAGAAAAAAAAACGCATATGCTAGAATTTGACAGTCATATTAATTGACACAACTTCATACACAAAATACTCACCTTGACTTGCATGCGTTGTTTGCGCTTGTATGAGGAGAATTGATAAAATTCCCAAAGCAATTAAATGCAGCTGCCTCGGCGATCTGCAGGTAACCATCGTATGTTGCAACTTGCATGTCAAAATGCTCTGCTCCCAAAATGAAAACCACATTTTTAATAAACAAACACAAGCACTAAAAGGAATTGACACTTCTCCAGCCACTTTGGGTTTTGTGGTGCGAAATCGATTTTTACTCTACTTAGGCTAAAACTTCTTGGACACCTTTGCCACAAACTGTTGTTTACTATCAAATTATTAGTAAATATGTATGTATACTATTTTATTTTATTTTGATTAAGATTATCACTTTATGCATATACATTCTTTTTATCACACCATTTTTATTCTCATAGGTACACCAGCAATTTGTTGGAGTGGGAAAAGTAGGATATTGCTTTCGGTGCTTTATTTTATTTTCGTAAGCAAAATTTAATTCATTTACTTTTTATCAATGAATGAACAGCTGAGGTTAAAGATCTTGCCGGCGTTTTTACAAACCCACACATATCCACATGCAAATGCACAATTCTGCTATTTTTAAACAATTCACTATCAATTCCAATTTTTTTTTGTTGTATTTTTTGATTATTTATTTTTTTATGCAATTCGAATAAACAAAACGCGATTTAATGCAAAACACAAACAACAACACACACCTTTCGAACTGATAAGCACCCCGCGCTTAACCGTTTGTCCCGCTTCCACTTATGCCGGCCGGCCACGCCAACGTTCCTGTGCTGCTCTTCTAACAATTTCCCATGGAAAAACACTTTGCAACCAAGTAAATTTACAAAACAATTAAAACCTTGATTAATTAATTAATTTCGCAAATTTTTGCTTCTATAAATAAAATATTGCTGTTGTTAAAGGTTATAGATATTTTCACAGTTGTAAGTCGACAGTTCCCATTCAAAAAACACAATTTTCCACAAAATAATCAGACACTGGAGCAGAAAACGAACGCAGTCCATCCGCTCAAGCAACCACACGCCATCTTCGAAATTGTCAAACTGAATTTTTGTGTACGTGTTGTTGCCGGACTTTCAAAAGCGCAAAAAAAAATGTTGCCACTATGATTGTATATATTTTTAATGACATCTTGTGCCATCTAGCGGTAGGTAGCAAAGTAGTGCAACCGTAATTGTAGTTAAGGACAGATATGTTATATTTCATCTGCCAAAAGTCCAGTGGTACTTTTCGCACGGAATGTTAGTTTTCGTAAGAAATTTTGATTACTAGTAATTGTTTCTCAAGGGCTTTTATTTCAAAAGTTATGCATAACTCTTTAGGGTCCATGTTATAGTTAGAAGCAAATAATTTTGTTTGGACGCTACGAAAACCTGAAGACGATTATAAAAAGGAAGTCTTGCGTAGTACTCGCAACGATTAGCGTCCCGAAATGTATCATGATTCAAGACTATCTGTCTTGGGACCTTATTTTCGTATATTTTCCAGAAAAGCGAAATAAAAACACAAAAGAATTTTATGATACATATAAAGTTTTACTTTATTATTATTTATTTATTTTTATAGAAATGCTGTTTAATATCTGTTTATCAGTTATATTTAGGATTTCAATATAAACTCATACATCATATGTATGTACATATTAATTTGAAATAAGTTCTTGTTCAATTATACTACGTACCTAGACAGTACTAAAAAATAAATATCAACTGAAAATCAGGCAAAAAATTTAAAAGTCTGCTTGCTAAAATTTAAAAAAAATCATCATATTTTATTTGCATATATATATCATATGGTTGATTGAGTGTGTGCTTACAATAAGAGTTATGTTACATACATACATATTCATATACATAATAATTTTCACCATGGCATTATGCTATTAAATAGTAAAGTGATAGTCAAGTTTTAGGACGAATTGTACCAGCATAGTAGGCAAAGGATTAGTAGATATTTCAATAAAAATAACCTGAGTATACCTTTAATTATACATACGGATAGTTACGTGCATATGTACTCAATTAGTGTGTTGAAACTTAATGGTGCTATGAAGGTATGTATTTTAATTTAGCTTGATTTTATTTGGTGCGTTATGTTTTTTTAGTAGGTATAAGCTATAAATTGATAATTTTTTTATTTTTCAACCGCCTTAGACCAGCCACACATGACGGCAGAAAACGCGCAGAATTTTGGGCAGAAAGCCATAAAAACGCGCGTCTTCATGTGTGCACATTGGCAGAAATACAAGGAAATCGAGGGTTTTTGTAAACCGGCGTTTTCTGCCTGCCCAAGTTCTGCGCGTTTTCTGTCGTCATGTGTGGCTGGTCTTAAGCATACTTTTCTTTTCACTTTAATGTTGTTTTTATTTTATTTTATTTTTTTATAATGATGTAGGTACATACATATTTTTTAGTGTGCCAATTTATCTAAAAATGTGTAAATCTTCCAAATATTTATATAATTATAATAGTTATACTTTTATGTTATCATTTAACATTACTCTCTATATTCATAATTAAATTTTTGTTTTTTATTTTTTATGTTGTTTAAGCTGAACTCGGCTTATGTATTTTAAGGTACCAATGTGTTACTGTGCAAAGTGTGCATTTCTTTAAGTTTTACGAATACGATAAGCGATACCTTTTCAATAAAAAAAAAATTATTAAATCGTTAGCGGGAATATTTAAATTTTTAAGAGTATTTGGCTTTAGTAATTTGAAGAAATAATAATAATAACAAATAACATGACTCTTAACATAGCATTGCTCCAGTTCAATAAATTTATCAAACATTATAATTATAAGTACTTGTATTATTTTTTTTAGTTTTCTTGTCACATTTAGTTTCTTTATGTATTTACAAAATAGGAAAAAACAACAATCAAACTTATTTAAATGTTAAAATTAATCTTATAAAAGTCATATAGATGTTATATATATAAGTTTATACTAGTTTAGTACATACATACATACATATATTTTTCAATATAATAATTATAATAATAACAATAATAATGCCACTTTAAATGTTTGCGAATCTCAATTTTTTATTTTTATAATTTACAAAGAGATTTTTTCTCTCATCTATTGAATATTAGTTTTGAACTTAATACGCTAGTATTTTTATTTCATATTTTTTGCTTTGCTTTTTTTTGTTCTGTGAATTTGGTTTTTTTTAGTTATAGTTTAACTTAAACATTTTTCCTAGTCTTCCAATTTTTCTTTTATTTTATTTTACATTATTTTGTTGTTTTATTTTACTTTATTTGAGATTAAGTTTTTGTTTTATTTTATTTTATTTTACATTATTTTGTTGTTTTATTTTATGTTATATGATTTTAGTTTATTTCATTTTGTTTATTTTATATTATTTTATTTTATTTCATTTTATTTTATTTTATTTTATTTTATTTTATTTTATTTTATTTGATTTTATTTTTTTTCATTTCTTTTTTCGAATAATTTGGCCTTTATTGACCTTTATTTTATTTTATTTTATATTGAGCTTCATTTAATATATTTAATTTTGATTTTTTTGTTTTATTTTAATTTATTGTATTATTTTACTTTTTTTTAAATTTATTTTTATTTTATTTCATTTCATTTTAGTATTTTTTATTTTATTCTTATTTATGTTATTTTATTTTACTTTTTGTATTTTATTTTAATTTATTTTATTTCATTTGATTTTAGTTTTTTGTTTTACATATTTTAATTTCATATGTTATTTTATTTTATTTTATTGTATTTTATTTTATTTTATTTTATTTTATTTTATTTTATTTTATTTTATTTTATTTCATATTAGTTTTAGTTTTCTTTTCTTTTCTTATTTTATTTTATTTTATTTTATTTTATTTTATTTTATTTTATTTCATTTTATTTGATTTTATTTTAGTTTATTTTATTTTATATTGTTTTATTGTCTTTACATTTCTTTCTTTCGAATAATTTGGCCTTTAATGACCTTTATGTTTTATTTTATATTTAGTTTTATTTAATTTATTTAATTTTTTTTTTGTTATTTTATTTTATTTTATTTTATTTTATTTTATTTTATTTTATTTTAGTTTTTACAAGTATTTCGAATAATTTGGCATTAATGACCTTTATTTTTTATTTTATATTTAGTTTTATTTAATTTATTTTATTTTATATTATTTTATTTTATTTTATGTTAGTTTACTTTATTTTATTTTCTTTACATTTACATTTATTTCTTTCGAATAATTTGGCCTTTAATGTATCCGCATTAGAATACGAAAAAATCTTTTCTGAAAAAAGTAACAAAACGAAGAAAAGCCAATAAAATAAATTATAATAGAATTATCTATAAGTCATTTTCGTCTTATAACTACATGTGTACTTGAGTGTTTTTTCGCTCTCACTGTCATTTTAAAAATATTTTACTATTCCTTGATTGCTTCCACTCCTTTATAAATAATTCCTTCGATTTAGCATTTGACGCTTACTTTGGAACATGCAAATCGCTTAATTGCCCTCCGGTTTCGGCAAATTCGTATCGTATGCGCGTATAACAACCGATTGGGGTACAGCACCACCTTCTTCTTGGGAGAATGCGTAACCGTCTGTGTGATTTTTTTTTTATTTGGAAATATAGAAGATAATAAAAGATTAGTATTTGATTAAACATTTTCTTTTAAATCGGGATTCCAAGGAATTTTTCAGTAATACATTATTCAAAACAAAAGTTTCGTTGTTTAAGTTTTCAGAGATGCTCAGTTTCACGAGAGCTTTAGTTACGTGAAAAATTTATTCAAATTCAATTTCGAGCTCATTATTTCAAGTTAAACTGATAGGTAAGTAAAACACTTACAACTAAATACATAACAATAAGTTTGTACTGTAAAATTCCTTGAAATCGCTAAATTAATAATAAATTAGCATTTTCTTTTTTTTTTACTTAATTATGTTTGTTTGAGATTATTGTGTTGTGCATTCGTTGATTGATGATTAAAGCTTGAATATGTTTAACAAATAAATAATCATGTGCTTTTGATTGAATGAATGTCCATAAATCATATGAAAACATAGGCTATTTATGAAGCTGTTTCCCATATCAATATACATATGTACATACATACATATTATATATGTAGTTCTTTAAAAAGGAACCTCAGTTCTAAGAATTTATTTATTTAAACTTCTTTAGGATTTTGGTTTTTATTTTGTACTTCTCGATTTTTTATATTCTTCTATTAATGCGTTATTTGGAGTGAAAGCTCACACATAAGCTTTTACACATGGATAGTGTTCAAGTGATTTATATTGAAGTTTTGGTATTAAAAGCTTAGTCAGCGTTTATATTTAAAAATACATATTTAAAAAAAAAAAATTACACAATTCGTTTCAAGTGATGACTGATGAAAAATCCAATTATAACCGCCTCAAGCATTACTATTTTTATCCCTTTATGACATTTTCCATAAAAAAAATACTATAAATTAATCATTAGGTGATGAGTTTTATACTTAATGGATATTGAATTGCCTTCCGCAGGACATTTGGAAAACCGGAGGAGGGGAAATTGCATTAACAGAAGGAACGCCTTTTCATAATGGAAAGTAAAATTAATAAATACATACATAATTAATAAGCCAATAACAAAGAAAGTGATCACTTTCTATTAGTTAAACAAACACGTGTGTCATATATGTACGAATTGGTACCAAATATGCACGAAAGGCGGAATTATGGGCGAACAGGAAAATTGAAAAACACTTCGATTTTCATAAATAAATCTTACGTATTAGTTATGTTTACAAATGCCAAATTAATTGAGTCAATTTAGCTTTAAAATATATCGCTGAATTTGGCGTTCACACATATTTAATTAAATAAATACACAATTAAATATCCAACCACTTTCGGTGCGCTCTAAAGCGGGAGCGAAAAAGAACTCCAAAAATAAGTCCACAACGATGTGCTGTGAAAAGAGGAGTCCGAAAATGGACGCTTAAAATTTAAGTTTTTAAGTAACAAATATTTCTTAGGTTGCATTGAATCTCGTACTCAATTTGAGATCAAGTTAAACTTAATAGACGGTTTAGAAATTGCGTTGTTGCATGGTAAATAGAACTCAATTAGGGCTTAGGGCATACTCTACAATTCCAATCAGCGTCATACGCACGTAAATATATTTTTTATTGTACCATTCTGCGCAAACACACTGTAAGATACATATGCAACACTAACAAGGCTTTTTATTTGCTTTTTAGTTGCGTTTTTTTTTTGTTCTTGCTTTTAGTAAATTTGTACTCACGCGCTAATTCTAATTCCGTTTCGACTCTGGTATTGGCACGACGCGTGAAAACGCTACGCAGCAGCCTTGCAGTTTCACTGAGTCTGTGTTTTGTGATTTAATTTTTTGTTATTTTTATTTTTTTTTTTTTGTGTAAAAAATGTTTATGTTGTAATGGAAAGGAATGTAGTTATAATTTTATTGTTGAAGTTTAGGACAGAAAAAAAATAGAAAAGTGTGTTGTTGGAGTAAAAAAAATTAATTGGATTTCAAGTAAAAAATTTAATCTCTTTTCTGTCAACATTTTTTATTTGTATGAAGATTTGGTTTATTTCAACGTTAGAAAACAATCACTAAAATTAATTTTGAATTGCCAGCAAAGGGTCGGAAAATAAAGATGTGAGATGTAGGGTACATATCAGCTCCAACAATGAATACAACACTTTTTAATTGTGAATCTTTTTTTTATACTTTTTTAATTAACTATTTTTTTTAATTTTTTTTATTTTTTTTTTCTAACCACTAATACATTGATTATTTATGCGTTAATTGTAAACAGTACTTAGTAGTTCAGTTTGCCAATTAAAATACACATTTAGTTTGTAATTCACCTAAGCATGCAAGTATATTTTCCAACACACAAATTAAGGATTAATTTATTAGGGTTGCTCATGCAGTTTTAGTGTGAAATTATCGTGTTTAGATAGATGGTTGAATTTACTTAAAATCAGTGTGTTCTTAGTAGATTTAGCTGTAATTTTTTCACGCCCAAAAGAGTATTGATTTGTTATATTAACTTTAAAATTTCAATTAATCGGATTTAATAGAGGTTTTCAAAACAAATTAAAAATAATTAGTATTTTTTTTTGGAAGTAAATCCCGTAGTGTGCATAAAGTAATAGAAACACATAGAAAGTGTTAAATTATGAAAAGTAAAGATTTCGGGCTCTTCGTTACCGAAGAAAAAATTAAAGGCTTAAGTTGGTTATTTAGGCTCCGTTTTTGTAGAAAGTTTTTATTTTAAATGTGTCTCAAGAAGTTATCACTGAACAAACGCATATTATTGTGAGAGCTGAACGGAGACTATGTTGAGAAATAACACACTAAATTGCTGAAAAAAAAATATATATTTCATTAAAAAACGTCACTGGCAAGGGCTCACTAACAGCGGTTGTAGCAAGCCATTAATTGAATATTTTTTTATTTTCTTCGCTCTCTGTAATTGCTAAAATATTTATTGCTACACAGTTTTTGACTTTTAAGAAGGGATTTTAGCATTAAATTAACTTGAAGTAAATATTTTTCCAAATAGTATTTATACAACAATTATAGCGCACCAAATAAAATACACCAAATAACTAGTTAGCCATGACAGTTATTTATGAACTATATACATAATACTATAAAAAAAAACATATGGAAATATGAATAAACCATACACAAGCCACAAAGCAATGGATTGTATTGACTTCATATATATGCATATATATTTTTTTTGTATGACTACGCGTAAATATATAAGTATGAGTAGGTATGAGTAAAAAATAATAATATAATTTCTCTCAAACTAAATAGTAAGTGTAAAAACTGCAGGTGAAATACGTTTTTATTTGCCAGCATTACAGTTACCACCCATTGTAGACAAATGGACAAAATACACTGAGAAAAAAGTAGGTACTAACTACTTTCAGATTTGAAATGAAATCAAGCAGAGTTTTGGTAAATATTACAGTGCTGATTTTTTGTATTAAAAACAAAATTTTTGAAAAATTAACTACTTATGTATGTAATTTACGTTTGTTTTTACATGGCCGTTTAATTCTAATAATTATTTTTATGTGAATTTTATATGAGCTATTGGCCAGTTTTAATTTAGAAAAATTGAAAAAAAATTTTTTTTTTGGTAGAAGTTATGGTTCTCCGAAATGGATCCATAACTTCTACCAAAAAAAAAAAAAATGGATCCATAACCTACCAAAAAAAAAAATTCAATTTTTCTTAATTAAAACTGGCCAATAGCTCATATAAAATTCACATACAATTAACAATGTAATATTTAACAGAACGCGCATTAATTTTTTTTTTTTTGTTTCTAAAACGATATATTGCATAAAATTAAAAATGTAATTTTAAACAAAACTGCGGTTAATTCCTTTCCAATGTGAAAATAGTACTATTAACCAATTTTGGTTGGTTTTTTTTATCAGTGTACTCATTAGATATAATAATATAATACAATGGCGTTATTATAACTCTGACGAGTTTTAGGGCCGAGCATCTCTCCCAATTCGAGGTGTTTTTGTCCTTTTTGTTCTTCCTACTAATTGGGTGGACCTACAGTTTTATGCCGGCTCCGAACGGCGAATGCATTTTTTGTGAGAAGCTTTTTCATGGCAGAAATACTCTCGGAGGGTATGCCGCCCACTGCCGAGAGGTGACCGCTGCTCTTAAAAAACCCAATAATTGGATTTTTACTAATTAGAAACATTGTGTTGGAGTTTGGCTCGGACCGTGGTTTGAACCCGAGACCTCTGGCATAGCAGGCGAGCATTCTACCCACCGCACCACAGCGGCCACTCATTAGATACTTATCTGCAAATATGTATGTTGGTATGTCAGTGGTGATTTCAAAATGATTGGCTATAGGTAGGCTGACCATCCGTTCTGTTTTTTGAGGGACCGTTCTGTTTTTCAGACGTCTGTCCCTCGTATTTTTTTTCTTTTCGGAAAACCTCAAAATGTTCTGTTTTTTTCCTAGTGTCCCTCATTTGTCCCTCATTTATTTATTTTGGGGCATATTCATAGTCTTGATAAAAGCTGATTTTAAGTTAGTTAAAATCAATATTTTATTTTGACTATGAATATTCCCCTTTTTGTTTAAAATCTGTTTTATATTAAAAAGGTTGAGGTGGCAGCCCTTTTTCTCATCAGAATTTAAGTAGTTATCGATAATAACTACCATCCTCATTCACTATATGTTTGTTGGAATGTAATTTTTGTGGCTGCTGTGTAGCAAATTAATTTGAAAGAAATTGGTAAATCGTATTAAAATTGATTTGTGGACATTAAACTAAGTTACCAAATTCTTTATTATCGTAGCATTATACTTGCTTTATTGCAGATACCTATAATTAAACTTACAAATTTGTTTATTTTTGTTAAAACAAAAAGTCTGAAGAGAATGTGAATTACATATGTTTGTAAGCCTATTATTTGATGAATAAATATTTTTTACGATTTCAAGTTTCATAAATATATGTTCGTACTTATATCATTTGAAATTTTGTCCCTCATTTCGATTCATATTTATGGTCAGCCTAGCTATAGGTATACTATAAATCATACATGGCCACCCAATGGCTCCAGTGACTCCGTTTGTCTCCCAACAACATCGCTGTGGCTCCGAGTGGCTCCCAACAACAAGCAAATCAATTTCGACAGAATAACGCACATTTCTTTTTTTCACAGAAATCGTCGTCGCGGCGAGCACTCAAATCTAACGGTCCAGCTTCGACCGACATTCATTTGCAGAGTTCCCGTGGCAGTGATCCAGATCGGGATAAGAAGTTTGCATGCAAATGCAACAAAAATTTTGTGATCCTGGTGTTTATCTGTATCAATTTCGGATCCGTATAGATTGTAATAGATTTTTTTGATCCATATAAATACCAGGATCACCAAATTGTTGTTGCATTTGCTTGTAAAATTTGTATCCGGATCTGGATCACTGCCACGGGAACTCACCTATTGTGTAGTTACGCCTTCATACATACATACATATGTACATATGGTTGTACATTTATATCTGCTACCTCGTTCATGTTGTTTAGCAAAATATTTGAATGCCTAGCTGGAGTATATCTATACATACGTATGTATGTAGGTACATCAGGGCCGTGCGCAGGAATTAGCCTTGGGGGGGCTTTTAATTTTGGTTTGCATTCGCATACATTTTTCGCTAAGATAAACATATTTGCTGAAACAGATATCCAGACCCATACATCATAAATTTAAATGTTCTCTAACTTTTCTGAAACTGCATACTCTGATGCTTAAAATTATACCCAAGAAATTTTTTTGGTTGTAAAAATTTTTCTGTATTTGATAGAGAATTTGTGTATATAAAATTTGAAATCTTAAGCAAAAGCAAATGCTTGGCTTTTATTAATATGACCCATTGTAAGCGAAATCTTTGTCAAATATAAAGACAATTGATTGAAATTTTGTGGCATGAGTACCACAATAGGCCGGAAACAAAAAACAGAAAAACTTTTGAAAATGGGCGTGACACCGCCCCTTTTCGGACAAAGGAATCTACGAGATTTCGGAGCCCATAACTCAAAAAATAATTATTATAATTGATATATTATGACGAATAATAATAATAATAATATAATACAATGGCGCTATTATAACTCTGACGAGTTTTATGGCCGAGCTTCTCTCCCAATTCGAGGTGTGCTCCTTTTTTGTTTTTCCTACTAATTGGGTGGACCTACAGTTTTATGCCGGCTCCGAACGGCGAATGCATTTTTTGTGAGAAGCTTTTTCATGGCAGAAATACTCCCGGAGGGTATGCCGCCCACTGCCGAGAGGTGACCGCTGCTCTTAAAAAACCCAATAATTGGATTTTTACTAATTAGAAAAAATTTTTTGGTGTTTGCTCGGACTGCGGTTTGAAGCCGAGACCTCTGGTATAGCAGGCGAGCACTCTACCCACTGCACCACAGCGGCCACATGACGAAACTTAGGGTTAAACTTTTATTACTTGTACTAATATACGTTAAAAAATTTAGCGAAATCGGTGTATAACCACGCCTACTTTTTTACAAAAACATTTCTAAAATGGCCTTGTGAAATTTTTGACGTGACATCTTTGTAACTAAAAGTCATAAAGGAATGAAATTTTCCACAAAGAATAATATTCATATCCTTAGTCGGATAATTGATACTAAAATTGAAAATGGGTGTGGCTTCGCCCACCTTAAGCGGTATCCGCATTATATAAAATGCACCGTGTTTCCGTCAAACGTAAACAAACAATGAGAACATCCCTTTGCCAAAATAGTTGACTTATCTGGTCTAATTCTGATTCATCAAAGCCTAGTTAACCAGGTACTGAATAGTACTGTTTACAGTACTTGTTAATTGAAACTGCTCACTGTTTTCACAAAATGAAAATTTTTTGTTATCAGTACAATTTTTTGAAAAATTTCAAACGAACATATGCTACACAACTTTGTAATTTCGGAAAGCTCCAAGTGCAATTCAAAGTGCCGAACTTATGTATTGGCCAACCTTATTTTTTGCAACTTTCACCAATTTCTTCTTCCGTAAAATTATTGTACTAATTTTGTCAAAAATTATGAGTCAAGATTCAATGCAAAATTTATAAACTGTGTTTTGAAAATTTTTGCAAAATCATTGCAACTTAGATTTGGTCATGGGGGGGGTTTAACCCCCAAAACCCCCCCCCCCCCGTGCGCACGGCCCTGAGGTACATTGTACATTTGTTCTTTTCAATAATGACATCTAAGAATAGAAAGTGCTCATGGGAGTATGATTTTTTTATGTATGTTGTTGCAATAAACCGTTATTTGGCAAAATAATATTTTTATAACTCCGAGAAGAAGGTTGTTGCAATTTTTATTGATTTTGTTGTCGTGTGGCTCCCTTATGCTTAATTTGTGGCCACCTATGCTATAAATTATGGTGATTGTGGTGCAGCACTTGATTATTGCTTTGTTCAAAAAGTGCATTTAGATTTTTATCTCGCAACAGAAGAAGCAATGGAAAGGCAGCTCTGCATGGAAATGTCGTGGCAAATTATTGCACTGTAATTTGCTGGAAATGCGTTGTGTTTAATGGGAATATATGTATATACATACATATGTACATAATGCATAAATGCCCACCAACAAATTTAAGCCTTATTTAAGAATTAAAACGGCAGATTTAAAGGCTTCCGAAAAAAGGGCCTGAAAATTATAAGGATAGCAAATTTGTGTGGCGCTGCCAGCGTACTCCTTTTATAGACCTGATTTGTCAACAATAAGCAAAACTTTTTTGCAGGGTTTGTACGTGTGTATGTGTGTGTGTGTGTGTGTGTGTGTGTGTCAATATATCAATGCTTTTATATATTAAACTTTAATTTCTATTTGCGTTTTACCATAATTGCAAACGGTTGTAGGACATTTTCATTTGTTTAGTCATTGCCAGTGCACAGTGGAACAGTTTGAGCGTAGTTTTAACAAACAAATAAAAACAAAAAAAAATGTCAACTTTTGACAAAATAAAATATACTTATTAAAAAAAACCAGTTCAGTCAACTGATAACCCAATAGAGAAACAATTTGTGCTCTTATGGCAAAAAGGGAATGGAAAAACAATCCGCTGCTGGCGATTGATGAAATCTAGATTTGTTGCAATAATTTTGCACAAATAAAAATTGGTCCTGAAGGATTTTGTTGTTTTTTTTTTTTAATACTTTTAGTGATATTTCCTACATTCCATTAAATCGACGCCTGAGTAAAAGATCATCTTATTTCAAAAATTTATTCAAAAACGACATATTTCAGAATTTGTTTCAATAAATATGTATGAAATTTTCTCTGAAATGGGGTGTTTTGAAACAGAGTTGGGCAAAATTTATTCGAATAACGAATAATAGATGAATAATTTTTTTATCTTTATTTGAATAATAAATAATTTCGTTTATTCAAAACATGTAAAAAAAATACAACAAAAAAAACAATAAAAAAATAAATTTTTTTTTTGATTATTGCTCAGTCGTTTTTTTTTTTTGTTTTATCCTGAGTTTTATTTATTATATGAAATAACAAATAAAGTTCCGAATAATTTATTCGTAGGGAATTTATCTAAGTAAAAATTTGAAAAAAAAAATTTTTATTTGAATAATTATCTAAATAAAAATTTATTCGAATAATGCCCAAGTCTGTTTTGAAATAGGGCGTTATTGAAACAAATTTTGAAATATGGCGTTATTGAAGCAACTTATGAAATAGAGCGTAATTGAAGAAAATTCTGAAATAGGGCGTTTTTGAAAAAATTTTTTAAATAGCTTGATCTTTTACTCAGGCGCCGAAATGGAATATGCTCCACTCTCGAAAGGGGTACTGATGCGAAAATATTTTCGAAATAGCTTTATACACCAGCTTCGCTGTTAATAGTTTTTGAGTTAATTTTCGACTTACCAAAATCAAAGGAATAGATTACACTTAGCTGTTTAAAAAAAAAAGATTAAAATTACAGTTTGTTGCTTTTGTTTTACACAAAAATAAGGGCTCATATATTTCCTGTTCAATGGGTCATATTAATAAAAGCCAAGTGTTTGCTTTTGCTTAAGATTTCAGTCCTTTTACTCAGATTTTGAAATTTGGTTCATACAAATTAATGTCAGATTTCCGAAAACTTGAGTAAAAGCATTTGCTTGGTTTTTATTAATACGGCCCAATGTGATACCGTTTGTTTTTAAGTTTTTATACATCTGGCATAAAAATATTTTTTTGGCTCCATGCACCCTAAACACACCCACTGTGCGTTCTTATATTTCTCCGTCACTTAAATGGCCAATCAGTCAGTAAGTTTGTTTTTGTACAGCAGTATTTTTTAACAACTTGCAAGCTATCTTGCGCTGCGAAAATGCCTTGGAATTTCTAATATTTATTTTTATTCGATTACACAAGAACTTACGCGTTTGTTATTTCAGCTAATTTGAAAGATTGCTTCATGCTTTTTTCTGTAAAGCCCAATTGTTTGTGCAGCGCATAACTCACTCAATTAGCATTTGCGCGTCGCGGTGTTTATGATTTATTGACAACTTTTACTTACTTTCAGTAAACTTTGGAAAATATTTAGTGCGATACTAAAGTGTTTTTGATATGTGAAATGCGCGCGAGTGAAGTGAAATGTGCAAAGTTGAGTGTTTTTTTTGCTGTTTTTGCCATACGTATGTATACTTTTTTAAATTAATTTTTTCTTATCTTTTTCTACTTACATCGAACTATCGATCCCAATGCATACATTGTGCTGCAATGATGCCCAAAAATATTTGCGAAATTTTTTTTTAGAATTTAAGTTTTTTGTTTAAGAAAAAAAGTTTATTGTTAAGCGTGATTAACGATTTTTAATTACAGTTTCAATTTTTCTTTTTTTTTTGTGCCAATCATCGTTAGGTGGTTTATTGACTGTTATTGAAAGTGGTAATTGGGTATTTTTGAGGTGTTGGTTGAGGAAAAGTCTTGCTTTAGAAAACAACTAAAAGTGCGACGCATTTATCAAAGTAAAAAATGTATAAAACACATTTGCAGAAATTGAAAATGCAGTAAAATATTTAAAATAAGGGATCTACATACATATATTTTAGTTTATACACATGCTTGCTCTTAAGAATGCACTTTTCTCGCATACATATCTTACATATGTATATTCTGTAGGTGTAGATATTATCTGACTTGTATAAACATAAGTGGGTATCCTGTAGCGTTATAAAAAAAATATTTTTTTTCCAAAAAAAAATATGTATAAAAAATGAATAAGTGCATTGTTAGAAGTATAATTAGGCAAAAGAAGAGCTAAATTTCTCATGCAAAATGAAAAAAAAAACGCTTGTAAAAAAAAAAACAATAAAATAAACTAGTTATAATAATGGTAAAAAGAGAGCCAATTTTTTTTTTTTTTTTTCATTTTAATTTATTTTATTTTTATATTATATTTGTTAGCAACGAAGGCCCTCTGCCAATGTGCTAATATTTGTTAGGGTAATATTGAATATTTCTCGAACAAATAATATACATATATGGCTATGTTCAGAAACGCGCATGAAACGCAACAGCGGCAGTAATTATTTTTTTGATGATTGTGATGAGCGACGCTTCATGCAAAATTTACGTTTATGAACGCTCTGCTTCTACTACAAAATCAGATTGCGCTTCAAACCTAGTTTCTGAACAAAGCCTATATGTATGCATATAATATAATAATATTCGTTATATCTTTCTTAAAAACCAGAAAGATTTTCCCTTTTAATTTTCATTGTAAAAAAATACACACACACACAACGAGATGTTTTTAAAGACAAAAGCTTAACTAAACTGTTTTTATTTATCAACAAACAAATATACTTTTTTTTATTTTTCAAAATAAAAATTTATTTTAAAAACATATTTACAAGAATGTATACATACTTATAAATTCACTTAACAAAATAATTTAAGTACATTAAGTTATAATAAGGTACAAGTTTAAGTTTAGTTTATTGTTTAAGAACTTAGCGCATACATTGTTAAGACATATTCAAGTCGCGGAGACATATATATATATATATACATATATTTATAAAATCAGTTGTCATTTAGGGATACAGTATGTAAATTGGAATATGTAGTTAAAAAAATGTAACAATAAATACATTCGTAATCATTTTTAATTTTATTACCATGAGCCGTATAGTAGGTACATATGTATGTATGTACATTTACATGTATTACATATTAATTTAATTTGACCTCAATTGTGTGCAGACTTGATTAGCATTGATTGACTTTAATAGAAGCATTGTGGTCGCGCTCACCTCAACTACAATGCATAAATACATATATCGCGTTTTTTATTTCATTTAGTTTGCAAATTTTCACATTTTGAAAAATTGCAAAAACATGAAGAATTAGCATCCAGATGATATGGAATCTCGAAAAATAATAGCTGGCGCAAATATAAACTATCTCTTTGTGCTCTTTTGCAGATGTTAAGAGTCTAATGCCTCAGACACACATGTGGTATGAATATTATCATATCAATACTATGATTTGGCTATACTATGAAAATTTTCAATTAAACTACAATATGAGAGTGACACATATGTGGTATAGATCGCAATATTTCTACTATACTACGATGTGTGTCTCTAGCATAAGGAAGCGTTTATGTTAGAGCGCCGATAATAACGAAGAAAAATGACAACGAAAACTGCAAACGGGAACTTTTAGTCGCTTGTAAAAGCGAGCGATATGTTTCGCTCTACTAGCTATTATCACAGCTATAAGATAAACGCAGCCTAACAGTGCGCCGACAGCAAACAAGAGGTGTAAGTGTGGCTATGAAACCCTTTTTCTAGCTTTCGACAAAGAACAACAACGATATATGTATGCATATATTTAAATATCGCATAATATTAGGTATAGGTAAGTATAGAATGTAACAAATTTGGCGTATATATGTACTTACAATTACAATTTTATAATTTTGACTAGTTCTAGTTTGGAACTTTAAAATCATCTTTTTGAATATGTATACCAATGTTAGCATTTCAGCGTGCAAATTTATTAACATCGGTATTCATAAATAATAAAATAGGTTTCAACAATTGTATTATGTGGCATTTGCATACAATTTTGCGATTTTAACAGCTTTATAAATTTCTTTTAGTTTTATTTTTTTTTTTTTTGTTTTCAAAAAAAGGGGTGAGTATACGTAAACAATATTATTAAACTAGTTTTAAAACAAATTTGGCGCATTTTATATTTTAAATAACTTCTTAGTTTAAATAACTTCTTAGTTTTTATTTTTATTTTTTTCTTTTAATTGTGTATTTAATAGATTATAAATTATATATTTAATAAATTTTAATTACATATATTATACACACATATGTATATATTAGAGCTCGAATCGTAAGCCCTAGTATATATTGAGTTACCATACAAATTTTGATAGTTTACTTATCCCTCTGATAAATTTATCAACTCACTCTTTACTGGGAGTTTATATTTATTATTGTGAATGTACGTCAAAAATAAGAGGCAACACGCTTGAACGAATGACAAATACCATTAAGTTTTGCAATCTTCGTTAAAGCCTAGACCGCGTAGAACATGCCATGAGGGTTTTCTCAAACAAATAAACAAAAATATTTCAAAGAAGAATTCTCAACTAATTTTTGTGCACATCTTTCAGGCGAAACCATAGAATTTATACGCATAATAAGTAAAGGTGCTTCCAGACAACGCAATGAAAGTACTTTTAGAATGTGAGAAAGTGTGATTGCGTCGTCTGGTAGTCCCAGAAGAAAGGCTATATGTATGGTAAAGTAAGTAACATTGTCCAAATTATTATAAAATTTAAAGAACAATAACAACTATTGGTAAGTTATACAGATATTTACATATCAATATTCGCCACAGGTACATATTTATATGCTAATCTAATCTACAAAATATTTATGCTACAACTTCAAGTGATTTTTTCGGTGGCTATGCTTTTGTGACTAATTTTGGTGGCAGATTTACCTTGCTTTATTTCATGGACTTTTATGTATGTATAGTATGTATATAACTCATAGAAAAATGCAATGTAAAGAATGCTTTCATTGTGAATGCGTTTCAAAATTAAGTAAGTTTACATTTCTCAAATTAATCGTACTTTCTTACTACTTTTCAGATATATATACATACATTTTTATTTTTTTTCTCATACAGTGCCTTTATTATTATAGTAAGTACATCCATACAACATCTATCACAGTTATGTTGTCATTTATTAAATTTATATACCATGAACTTATGTGTATATGAAAGTATGTTAGTCATTTTTTCTTGTATATATGTATTACTTATTATTAAATGTACATATGTAAATTTGATAGTTCGTTGACATCTTAAAGACACAGATGGAGTTATTGGTGATATTATTGTGTTGTTTTTGTAAACACCCAGCCAGCAAGGTACCGTACATTTTACGAACATTGCGACTTACGAGCTATTCTCGAATAAAAAAACAATAACAAAAGAAACTTTTTTCTATCATGTCAAAAAAAAAAAAAAAAAAAAGAAAACGAAAAATTTCAAACTCAATATTTTAAAAGTAAGTATGTATGTTTGTAAAATTTCTACATTTACGATAAAAAAACGGACGTAAAAAGATTCATATCAGGGCTGCACATTAACGTTATTTTTTATGAATAACCGAAAAAATATTTTGTTTTCAATTCAACTTTGAAAAATTTTAACGTTAAGTGCTGAACAAAAAAATACTGTTTTGATAATTATCAAAAAAATTATGAAAAAAAATTTCGTTTTGTTGATTATCAAAAAACAAATATTGAAAAAATTTTGTTTCGGTAGCCAACAAAAAAAATTATCAAAAAAAAATAACGTTAATAAAAATTCATTTTACTTTGAAGCCGTAAGCCCGAAACAAATTTTTATTATTATTTTGTTTTTGATAATCAACGAAACAAAATAATTTTGATAATTTTTTTTTGATAATCAACGAAACGAAATAATTTCAATAATATTTATTTGATATTCAACAAAACAAAATTTTTTTGTTAATTTTTATTTGATATTCAACAAAACAAAATATTTTTGTTGATATCGTTGTGCAGCCTTGATTCATATACGAGTGCTTTTTCGATACATTTACGACACTCGTAGGCACTGAACATTTTAAAGCGAAACAGTATTCGTAGGCGAATCGTAAACGGATATCATAAACGTTATTTTATTAGAGTTTTCTTCGAGAAAACATCCGTTTACGAGCTCGTTTACAATGATTTTGCTGGCTGGGCAATTATATAAATTTTGTAAGTATGTATATGTATATGTATGTATTTATAGATGTAAATATGTATGTATTTATAGATGTACCCCAGCAGTATTTGAGGTAAAGACCTGCATATT
This sequence comes from Urophora cardui, assembly GCA_960531455.1. Classification (NCBI taxonomy): domain Eukaryota; kingdom Metazoa; phylum Arthropoda; class Insecta; order Diptera; family Tephritidae; genus Urophora; species Urophora cardui. Next base: position 37,270,180 of record OY482670.1, on the reverse strand, counting down.
CAGTAGAATATTCATTATGAAAAATAGTCTGAAACTAAGTTCAAAATTCATTGCTGAAAAAATAACTGAACACGCAGTGAAGACATCAGGTGTACTGAAATACATGCTATGGAAGTTCTCCCTGCGTATTCAGGTCTTTTTTCCTACAGAAACTCTCCCTTCTCGTTCGGCAGTTTTTAGGTAGTTGATTTTCGACGCCACCTCTATATAAAAACGAAAGGGAAAGTTCAGATATTAGAACTACATCTCTACTGAATATTCAGTAGGAAATATGTGCTGTTTTCCAGCTGATAAATACTGCTGGGACATAAATACTTAGCATATATTTTTGTAAAAAACTTCAGCAAGATATGGGTATAGTACATATCGTCATATCATACGAAAACTAGCACATTTAAAATTTCTGGCAAAAATTGGCAATTAAAAAATTCTATACGAAAAGTAGCACATTTGACTTATGGCTGACGAAAAGTAGCAGTAATTATATAATTTTTTTACATTAAAATTGTTGTTATTTAAACGAAATTGATAGTTTTCGTCAGCCAAAATTCGAACTTGTTACTTCTCGTCCGTCACAAAAAATCGTATGCTAGTTTTCGTATGGTACGATGATATTTAAAAAGGAAATTCCGAAATTTGTAATAGCGCTCTTTTTCGTTCATTTCATATATTATTACTATATAATGTAACTGTTTATTTGCGTTGCCATTTTTTACGAGCAAAGCAGAATTTTCTTAATTTGTATTTGATAGTTTTTTTATCGATGATTTATTTTTTTATTTTTTTTTTATTTTTTTTTTATTTTTTATTTTTTATTTCTTTATTTTTTTTATTTTTTTTTTTTTATTTTTTTTTATTTTTTTTTTTATTTTTTTTTCTTTTTTTTCAATAAAATTTTGTTGAACCACGTATAAATGTTTTTTTTTTTATTTTTTATTTTTAATTTTTATTTTTTATTTTTTTTTTTTTTTTCAATAAAATTTCGTTTAACCATATAAACATGTGTATGTATGTAGTTTTTTGATTAGTAAAACATTTTTTATATAATTTTTGAATATTTTATTTGTATTGCATTGTTTTTTAAATTATTAGCAGAACATGAATATATATTTTTACTGCAAAGGACCGTTAACTTATTTTTATATAAAAAATTTTAACTAATTTATTAAACAAAGTTTAACGCAGATAAGTTAATGGCCCTAATACTTGGTAAGTTATGATAATTTTATGCCTACAATTACATTCAAAATGATTACATTCGTTTTTATTGTATTTATTTGGAATGATTTTTGCATGTACATATGCATTTCTAAGGCTTGCTTTACCTTGAATGAACCCAATCGGAATTAGCGCGCACCAACAGCGCTTTAGAAGCGCTCTGTGTAATTTAGAATTGTAGTGAAACGCATATCTCCAGCACTCAACATATGAAAGGCAAGTGCTTCATATTCGTATTTTCTAGTAAGCGCATTCACCTTTCCGATTGGGTATGTACTTGTTATTTACTACTATTTCTAATTAACATCGATTTCATTAAAGAACGTTTTATAATAAAATATTTAAAACATTCCTTATGTACATTTTAGAACAGGCGTTACAAATCAAAGGTGACTAACAGCCAGTTTCACGAAAGCATTTAAATTTAATTTAATTTCTTGACTTGAATTTTATGTGATTAAGTATTTTTCTCCTAACTTCTTTCGTGAAAGTGATTGTAAGTCAATGAATGGAGTTTTTTCAGATTTTTCGTGCATCTATAACGAGCATATTAATAGTTTAAGTATTTCAGTGTGTCTAAGCGATAAAAAAAAACGTAAATATGTAATTGTAACTTTTTTTCCATATAATAATAATACAATGCGCTAATTTTTTTTCCATAGAAATCTATTAAAACAAATAATTAAAATTTCTTCAAATTGATTTATGGTGGACTTTGTTGTGTAGTTTGAAGTAAATAAAAAATAATAAAAAAAAATGTAAATAAATCCACTGGATAGTAATTTTCGTTTTTTCGCACGTAAATATAAACACATTCATCAAAATATGGCATTTAATATATGTATGCTGTTTTATACATATTTACGCAAGTACTTACAAATATGTGCATATATATATTTAGTTAACTGATTTATTACAATTAGTTAAGGACGGAACTAGAGCAGATATTATGTACAGTTAAAAAAATTTATGGTTATATTTGGATTATATATATCAGTACATATAGATATATAATCTACCTACTCAAAACAAACACTTTTTAAAATAGTTCGTATGTGTTGATAATTTATTTTAAATTATTTCAAAAACCTTTTAAGATTCAACGTAATGTGTTAATATGTTTTTGTTTGCTTTTAAATAACACCAAAACCAATATTTTAAGTACATTAATTACACCTACTTAAGTACAACAATTACATAAAATAAGTACAATTGAACAATAATAGCCGTATTCTTTTTGCGCTTGTACACGACACATAAAATAGCAATCGTTTAATTTTATGCACAAAACATGTACACATAGCGTTACATGAGTCGAAGCGTAGTGCTGCCAAGTTACACAATCGCATTATTTTGAATGTTATCAAATGGAATGTTGCCAAATGTCGCAAATTATTAATTTTGCTTGCTCGTGTTTGTTTGCTAGCGAGCACTTCCACTTCAATTTAGTCCAGTTGAAGTATTCTGTTACAAATCGTATGCAAAAGAATATGGCTATTGCTTAACAAATAGTATATTTACTTTATAAATACATATATATGTACTAAATAATATTTTTCTTAAAACATTTACATTGGCAAGATTTTCACTTATTAACATTTAATCTTTTTTACACCAACATTATAATTAAATATTACAAGTTACAATTAAAAAGGAAAATGTTTTGTCTTAAATAATTTTTATTTACAGTTTTTTGTATTTCACCATTCACAACTTATCACTAATAGATAGTACTTATATATATTTTTAATTACAATTATCTTCATCACTTTAGCACCCCTTCTCACTAAAAAAAAAACATTTCTCCATACTTAAATTTAAATATGCAATGTTGTCATTGTAGTTGATGTCGATGCTGCGCCACTTTCACTGCCTCTCCATTGCTGCTCAACATCATCATCATCATCCGCCGTGTCCAAATTCTCCACAGTGATAAAGGAACTGCGTTTATTCGACGGCGTCTTATTTGCAGTGTGTCCATTTTTATGCAATCGGTGATGTTCCCGTAATTGCGCTGTGTGCTCTGCTGTTAATTTTTGCTTGATTGTTGCTTTATTCGGTCGACGACGAAATGCCTCCACCGAGGTAATGCGCCGCCATGCGGTTACAGTGACTGCCAAACTGTTTTCGAGTATTTTGATTTTCGGTTGTTTGTTCGTTGGAGTTGCCATTCGAGTGATATTTTTTTTTCAGTTTTTATGAATTTGTTTTTATTTGTTACAGCATTTGTTGTTGTAATGCAACAATTTTAAATAATTCAGTTTTTATCGTTATACAAATTTTATTGTCGTTAATCGTTGAGTGGACGGACACACACACGCAGTGCGGGGGGAGGCGTACACACAAAAATTGTTGGGAAAATAAAAGAAATAAAGAGAAGTGAGTAACAAATAAGTAATCAAATGATACATTTGTACATATGTTTGTATGTATGTATGTATTTATTATTTAGAGCTAATTAAACATTCTAAGAATAACACAAATAAAGGAGAGGCAGTTTTACTACGTACAACATTTTCTATTTAACCGATATTATTATTATTATTATAAAAATAAAAACAAGAGAATAACACTTTTGAATGTATAAATCAAAATCGGCTGAGCATTTAAAGGAGGTATATAGTATGTAAGTAAAACATTTTTCTAGAAGATATATAAAGCTAAAAAATATATTTTCTAACAAATTTATACACTTAACAAAGCCTATTGTCAAACATTTTAAAAGTTGAATTATTTTAATTTAATTTTTTTGTTTTTAATCTTTTTTTTATATTTTTGTTTCATATTTATCTCAACAAAATTGTGTTTGTTTTACAAACTTAATATAATATAATACACAGGCGCGTATATAACTGTAACTGGTTTCTTTATAAACTTTCTTACAGCAAAAAGGTATACAGATATTTTATACAATCATTTCTTTATAATTTATTTTAGTTTCTTTAGTAATAGATAGCTTGTATAGGAAACTCAAGATAAGCATTAGAATTAACATAACTGAACAATAATGAGTATTATTAATTTAACTTTAAGAAAACTCTTTTATTCAGTTTTTGGTGTTGAAGAAACTATGTTGTTTTGTTTTTTTTTTTAATAGCGTTCTATGCTCCACAAATAAGTTATAACAATAAAAGTATCCACAGCGAATATAAATATAACAGGATCAATTCAAATTATATAAAATATTAGAGCGATATTCATAAAAAATAAAATTGTTAAAACCTATTTTATTTGTAATGAATAGCGATCTTAAAGTATAAAGGCGGATTCATCTTTTTAGCTCAGCACTTTTCTTTCATGTACTTAGTTGTTATTGGTTTTTTCGAAGTGTGAGTGGAATTCCGAAAAGTTCTGCACTTTTTTTTATTGTTTAACTCAACTTCAAATTTAATTCAGAACTCAAACGATGAATTCCCTGAATGGCTTTTATATTTTTTTTAAGTATTTTCTTAAGATATTTTAGCAATACATATATGTATGTAAATTATAAATAAAGAGAAAAGTTAACTGCTTTTCGTTTAATTTAAAGTGTTTTATTTGTATTATTAGAAAGGTGAGTAAACAAAAACAGACATCTCGGTCATGGAACTACACATTTCTTTCTTTAATTTTGAGAATAATAAATCTTATAGAATACAGCTTGCAATTATGCACAGATAGCTAAGATTTGTGTAAATATTTGCTTTAATCTCATATTAAACATGCAGCCAACGGCTTTAGCGCTCTAAAGTAAGGAATTTCTTTATTGTAGTTTGTTTCTCGGAAAAACCGTTTCCACAATACAGCATCGAAAAAGAATTTCCAGATTTGTACTCAATTTAGAGGCCAGTTTATTCTTAATAGACTATTAATAAGTTTAGTTTTTTTTTTTTTTGGTAAATAGAATTCGATTAAGGCTTTAGTGACGGTCCTTAATGATATTAAGCTAAAGCCTCAACATAGTATTACATAGGTTTGCTTTTCATCATCAACTTATTTTAGTGCGGATAGCTTAGTCAGTTGTTTAGTAATGGAAAGTGGAGTTTGCAAAAGGTTTTGATTTTGTATTAAACATGTTAAAATTGCACTAAATTGTGTTTCAATTCATTGGGCCGAAGTCATAGTCGTTCACTAAAATCGGTTTTAGTTAAAATCGGTGTTAAATTTAGAACAACGTTTAAAATAGTGGTGTGTCATAGACGAGTTAGAACAACGTTTTTGCTAAAATGAACCGAAACAGGGTTACCCATAAAAAATAATAAGAATCACTCTGTTATTTTAAGAAATTTCGAGTGTTTTAAAAGTTCACCCTGTGTCTACCTTTAAATTCACAAAGAAAATAAGTAGTAAGCGTATCTATCTCTTCGACATTTTGGTTTTTGCAAATTTTATTTGTTATTTTGAATTAAATTTTGAGATAAAACTACACACTTCATACAATTCAAAATAAACTTGTGATTTCAGGGAACAAAAAGAGCTCGTGAACCAAACTGCAGCTCAAGAGAAAAAGCTTATCTGCGGGAAAGCATTTAGTGCCACCTAACCAATGTATGTATGTCACTCTGATGAACATTTCGACCTAAAAATCGTAATTTAGTCATAACTTCCAAACCGGGTGAGATTGGAAGTCCCCTATTACTGACAGGCTCCTCAATATCGGTAAAATATTCCACTGTGGCCCTATCAAAGCAATAAAATTCCTCTTCCTCCATTTGGAACGGATCCCATCGGCTTCTATATACCTTTTCTTTTCGTCCCGGGATAGCATCGTCTATAATTCTTAGCAAAATCTTGAAAAATTCTGCTATTTCCAAACATACATATTTATTAAAATATCTTCTTTTTACGTTTTATTTATTTATTTTTTCTTGAATTCACGTACTCTTTCTATTTTTATAGTTTTCACGACGAGTTTCCAGCTTAGAACAATATTTTAAGATTTTAAAATGACGTTCACCTCATTTTAAAGTTAAAACGTTGTTTTAGTGATAAAACTGTTTTTAAGTCGACTATGACAGAGATAAAATGACGTTTATGCTAGCATCATTCTAAGTGTGGTAAAATACTGTTTTAAATCAACTATGACTACGGCCCATTATATTTATTAACCAGCTTTACAATACAATATACGTATGTATATATTACTGTAAACAATATTTTACATTTTGCTACATGATTGCTTATTTTAAGTGCTTGATTTACACGCTCTAAATGTGTTATACAGATAATATAAATTGGAAAATAAAACTAAGTGAAAATTTTTTTTTTTTTTTTTTTTTGATAAATTTACTTTTCAATATTAATTGAAACTTATTGTCTATTACAATAAAACTAGTATAAGCCACATACATATTTATTCCATAATCATTAATGTATTCATTTCGAAGATCAGTTGGTGGCTATTTATACGCTTTAAAACTATTTTTTTTTCATTTTTTTTTATTTTAAATAAAGGAATTGGTTATTTTCTTACACAATAATATGTCCTAAGGTACTTCCAGACGGCGCAATGAAAGTACTTTCAGAAAGTGAGAAAGTACTTTCATAGGGTCCTCTGGCAGTACCTTTTGTGTGTATGTGTATTTTTCAATTGTTTTGATTTCAATAGAAATTTTTCAAAACTCTTAATATCGAGCATTATTTTTTAGTTATGTATTATTTTTATTTACAAATGCATTTTTATCAACTTTTTCAAGTATGTAAAAGCAACTGAAAACTCCAAAAATATAAGGAAACGAAAGCAGACAGAAAATCGAACTTGAATTATTGTTAAATAAAATAAAGACAAAAGCAGTGAGATTTGAAAGTAAAGATGCAAAAAACAAAAACAAAACTTTTCTAAATTCTGTATCAACTAATTTAGAATATGCACGGACTTTAACAAAGAAGAAAATGTACAAGAAAAAGTAAGTATAACTAAAGGACTATACACACATATGTTAATACAAATATGAAAGTGTACACACATACTTTAGATAATAGCTAACAACAAACACAATTTGGTTAGAATACAAAACAAATTCTTACAGAAGTAAATCTGTAATATGAGCAATTCTAACAAAAAAAAAAAGAAACAACTAGCAAAAACAACTACAAAAAATTAATAAAATTAAATACAAAACAGTTTTTATACAAAATCTATTTTTTAACTGCAAAAGTAAAGCAAAAAGAACTTGTTTTAGAGTTCGTTCGTGGAACCGTAATAACTTTTATGCAACTGCATTGCAGGGTTAATTAAAATTATATGCAATAAAACAAAAATATGTATTAATTTATTAATAAGAAAAGTATTCAAACAAACACTATGCAGTTATTTACATAAAAACAAAAAAGAAGCACTACTTTTTTGGTTAAAATGCAATTAGTGGTTATTTTTTTTTTTTGGTTTTGTAACTTCGATTAATGTATAATCATTCATTGAACATTGTATCTACTAGTATGCGTAACAATTCAAAATTAATAGTTTTTAGTGAGGCTTTTTTTTTTTTTTGGTGGGAAAGGAAAGAAGCCAATAAAAAGCTAAATTTTTTGGCATTGACTTGTAGTGCCAAATGCCGCCGGAAGCGCAAATGTGTGGCTCAAGTGGTTTCTCTTATGTGGAATGGAATTTTGAGATACTTGGAATATTCCTTTTCAATTTGGTCATATGAAAATTAGCTCTGCGTTTATGTCTTTCTGTCTCGCTCTATCGTAATTCTACTAAATACTCGCGTCCCCCAAACTGCACTACCTGACAGAATCTCGCAGGCCGACCGTTCTATACCGTACAATTGCGCTTGGAAAATACTGGCAGAGTCTGGGAGACGAACAGAGAGTGAGATATCTGGTTTCTCTGAAGAAACCCCAGTTCCGACACCTGCGTTCATTTTGGACCCGTGTGTATAGATTGAGATTGTTTCCTTCTTAAGCACGCTATCCCTTCTCCATTCCCGTATTGAGGGGAACCTCACCTTAAAGCTCCTGTCAAAGTCCATTGTGGTTGAGAAATAGTCTGATGTCGTGATCCTACTAAAAAATACTCATAAGAATGACTTTTTTTTTTTAGAAATTTTCGTCATACGATCAAACTTTTAGGAATTGTGCAAGACGAATTTTGTTTGCTGCAAGTGCATTTGTGTTTTACATCATCCTATCAGATACATATCTACATACATACATATATCCTCGAAGATCTCCGAAAATATTCACCAATCTTCGTGGCATTGGTTCTCGCAAGCGAAGAGCTTATATTCGTCGTACTATAATGTGTCTTACTTCGTGAATATTTATCCCTTTATTTCAAGGCATAGAAAACCAACGTTATTAACTCAGAACGACACAAGTTACTGAAGATGGCACATAGCCGAAACCTGTTTATAACCAAATCAAATTGGCAAGGGATGACGGAAATTCGTTCCACAATAAATCGCACAGAAAATTTTACATTTTTTCATATTCTTTCCAACTCACCTCTATCTTAGCCTTTATTTCCCTCTCTGCCTCTGCATGCGTGCCCTATCGGAGAAGGGCATATGTATGTTTTATTTTGCTGCTCTTACGGACCAAAGCATCGCAAAATTTCATGTCATTCGGTAATTAGGCCTGTACGACACACTCTCCCTCTCTCTCTCTATCTCTCTCCTTCTTCTTTTATCATTATGTTTCTCGGCTTAATAACACGGATGACTTAACTTCATTGCTAATCTCTCTCTTCTAGTCACCTAGCCGTCTATGTAGTTACGTAATACTTATCGACATTTTTTCCCAGTTTTAACTTTAATTTGTATTTTTTTTTATCGAATTGCTAACAAAAACTCCTAACCACGAGCCACACATTTAGTTCCATTAAAATTTTGTTTATCAATCAAATCAGTACTTTCGTTCGTAATAAAAAATTTTGTTTTTACTTTATCGTTACTTACGATGTCTTTGATTCTTGTATCACACTTTCTGGATCAGAACGATGTATTTCCGATTCACGTACAGCCTCAGTCAAGGATTTAAATACAGTATTATGCACGCTGTACCCGAAAAAATTGGACAAAATAAATTTAGCATTAAAAAAGCCATAAAATGCTCATTATACTACTCACATTGTAAAGAGTACATCTGGTAGCAGTGTCGCTATTGGTATGAGTATGAGGCCCAGCCAAAAGACGAGTGTCGAAAACATCATGCGATCCATGCCTAAGAACATTGGCGCCAGCATAATGGTCGGCCAGAAATTGCTATAAACAACCATGAAAATGAACCACATAGCAATTGAACCCCAAATTGAAGCATGCGTCATCCATGTCCAAGAGTTGGTGATGAGACCGGCTTTCAGGCAAACAGTCACGACGACATACTGCATGAGTGGTAGGGCGAGAAGAAAACCAATTAGGTACAAGTTGATTAAGATATGCCAACTCATACTCACCGTATAAACGATATTGCCCAACAGCAAGTAATCGCTAGTCTTGCCATCAAACCAAATCGATTGTGTTGTCATCAACATCGGCAGCCAAAAGAGCCACACAGAATGCGACAACGCATTCAATATCCACACCCAAAACACTTTCACATTAAATAATTTGGCATCTTGCGATGGCTTATACAATTGTGGATATTTCAACATCGTGTCCGCCGAACACACCTTATCGAACAAGCCCAAAGCAAATGGTGGCAATGCGGTAAACATCACATTATACAAACCAATAGTCCAACGTTCGAAGAGAATTTGGCCAGACCAACCGGAATAGATGGCAAACCACAGCTCAATTACATACAAGCAGACATTCTTGTAAAAACTGTAAAGTATCAATTTGGTAATGCGACTATAATTCCATGCGCCATGCACCAACAGCAAACGCTTCAAGAAGCGAAACTGTGCTATGGAATAGTCAGAGGCGCAGGCGGCCTGCAAACCCTCCACGCCCGAAATGCCAACACCGACGTGGGCTTTTTGTATCATGGCGACATCGTTGGCGCCATCGCCAATGGCGAGTGTAACGACGCCGGTGGCTTGTGTGACGCATTCGACAATCTGTGTGTGTGTGTGTGTGGAGAGACAGAGGAAGAAAGGAAGCAAGAAAGACAGAAAGATAAATAACTCTTATTGCATGTAACACACCTCCGCTTTCTGCATTGGCGAGACACGACAACAAATCACTACGCGGCAAACCAAGCAGAGCTCAAGGAATTCCTGCTTCAGATCACAGCTTAGCGCATACTTAAGTGTTTGGCCATCAATCACTAGCGCTACATTGCATTCCTTCATTTCGGTGCTTTTTAGTTCGTCTACATGCCGGTGGATGATATCACGTGTGGCCTGGAAAAACGCGACAAAAAATATTATTCATTTTTGCTTCGCCCACAACCCAATCTGCCTGCTAACTTACGTCCAAACTGCCCTCATTAAGTATTATAATATCCATTTGATGTGAAATGAGTTTACATGAGTAACCAATATTTATTGCCGTCTCTTGTTTATCGCCCGTCAGTACCCATATATAAATGCCAGCATCCAGCAATGATGCTATCGTCTCTGGTACACCCTCTTGCAACTTATCCTCAATCGCCGTTGCGCCCAACAACATCAAATTGTTCTCAATCAAATTGGACGCGTCCTCCACTTTACGCTCGCGATACTGCAATGCCGTCGACGCTTTGTGATACGTCTCCTTCCATTCTTGGTACACATCTTCGGGTATTACCGAAACGGCACAGCACAGCGTACGCAAACCCTCCGATGCGAATTCCTCCAAATGCTGCAATGTTGTGTCACGATACGCTTGCCCCTCGGGTGATAGACGCTCATAGATAACGGTATCGGCACCCTTGCAGTAGAGCTTAATTTCGCCGCTTGGCGTTCGCACTATGGCAGACATGCGTTTGCGTGTCGAGGTGAATTCCAGCACATTGAGTATCTCGTAACGTTCAATTGTGCCGAGGGCATTGATCTCAACGTAGTGTGGTGTGCGTGCTTCGAAAACGTAGCCGAACATGCGTGCGCCCTCGATGATGGCACGCTCATCCGGACTGGCGGCGTGATAGATAATTGTGCCATCATCGAATTTCTCCGGTATGACCGTATGACAAACGGCGAGTAGCGTGAGGAATTCTTTGATGACATGAGCAGTATTATGATTGCCAAGTAGATTCTATATGGCAATGTAGAGATCGATAGGGAAAAGAAAAGAGAAAGAGTAAGAGTAAAAGCGAACGATACAATCACTATTCTCACATGAGAAAAGTAAAGAGACATGAGCAGTAAACAAACCCACCTGCACAATTGTCGATTCCTCAGCCGTACTGCCCGGCTCATACATATAACGCGCCACCGAGCATTTCTTGAAAACCATTACATTGCGCGTGAGTGTGCCCGTCTTATCGGAGAATATATACTTCACCATGCCCAGCTCTTCGTTGAGATTGGAGGTGCGCGCCATAGCGGGCGTATCCGATTCTTCATGGTACATGCTAATGTCGAAATTGATGAAAATGGCCTGTAAGGTGAAAATGGAAAACAAAAATTAATAACATATTAGAATGAGGAGAAAAAAAGCCCATTTCTCACCTGTAGAAAACGCACCAACTCCAATGTCACTTGCAAGGATATCGGTATGAGATTATTGTAGAGAATGAAGAATGTTAGCAGATTATAACCAGCGTTTTTACTTTTTATATCCTCTGAAATAAAGGCAAGAAATTATAAGAGAAAATTAGGCTGAACTTTAATACGACATTTCCAGTCGCAGTGTAAATAAGCAATTGTAAAGTAGAAAATGTTAATTAAAAATGATGGGCATAGTAGGTTGTTAATGAGAAAGTGTCAATTGAAAATGAGGAAAGTCGACTGTAAAAGACAAACCCCGCCCAACTCACCGGCTATACCCAAATACCAAAACAATTTCGCATAATCACGCGTCCAAAAAAAGTTCAATGTCGCGCTGGTCAACGACAACACAACCAAAATAACGAATAACATAAGTATTTGTGTATTTGTAACGGTATCAACGGTTGAACGTTTCAATGGTGCTGAGGTAGAATTTTTCATAAGTTTTGTATCGTGTCCAGTGTAGATGACAACGCCGAATATCCAAGCGGTGTTGCGTAGGACGGCGCCGCGTTGCAATATCTGATCGGGACCGAGCGCAACGGTGCTAAAGAAAGGAGCCGAAAAACAATTAGAAAATATAAATTTAAATGTTACTGCAACTATTTCGTACGTACGGCTTATCGTTCTCCTTGAGTACACCATTGAATTCATACAAATGTCGATTTGGCAGCTCACATTCGACGGTGCCCTCCAGCTGAAGTAGATCTTTGGTTTCGAGTAATTTCGCCGTTGCTGGCACACCTTGACGTATCTTCAAATTGGTTTCACCATCCAAATTTGCCGTTTCAATGAAACACATCGCTTGCGGTTCACTTTGGGTGAGGAGGAAAAGGGATGAATAAAAAATAATAGTGGGTCGTCTTGCCTTAGGTTTTTTGTGATTTGTTGAATGGACTGTTTCAAGTAAATTGGCGCTTAGCTGCTAGAGGAATATTCAACTCATGGTGTGAGAGGTGTATAAAAGGGTTAAGGAAGCAGATTGGGCGGTAAGCAGACCTGGGTAATATCAAGTACCAGTACTTTCTATTACGTACTGGTACTTGCATTCCCAAATTTTCAAGTGCAAGTACAAGTACAAGGAATTGAAAAATAATTGAAGTTTTAGCAAATACTTCAAAGTAATTGAAAAGAATTGAAAGTATTTGAAAAGAATTGAAAAATGTACTTGAATCGATTTTTCAACTCTTTTCAAGTACTTTCTATTACTTACAATCTTGAAACCAATATTTAAAAAAAAAAAATTACAAAAATTAACGATATTTTATATTTTTTACATGTCACTTGTAGTCCATATTATGTTTATTTAACAAAATGCATTTGCAATTTAACATAAATAAATAATTAAATTTAATTTAAATCAAAAAAAAAAAAATTCAACATAAATAAAATTATAAGAAAAAATATAACGTATCTTACTCCTAAATATCTAGAAAAACTGTTGAAATTCGACAGTAGGCGTACTCTACATAGTTTTTTTAAATATTGGTTTCAACTTGACGTTCCGTCGTCGATTGTAAGTAATTGTAAGTACTTGAAAAGATTTGAAAAATCGATTCAAGTACATTTTCAATTATTTTCAATTACTTTGAGGTATTTGCTAAAACTTCAATTCTTTTTCAATTCCTTGTACTTGTACTTGTACTTGTACTTGTACTTGAATATTCTGAAAGTACTTAGTACGGACTAATTACTTCAAGATCAAAATATAAAGTATTTAAGTACGTAATAGTCCAATTACTACTCAGTATTACCCAGTTATGGTGGTAAGTAAGGCAGAGGACATTACCTATCCGACCTTACTCACTCTTATAAACCGGAAAAAAACACCCCATAAAAGTGCTCAACGAGAAATGTTTCATAAAAAAAAAAAATACTGCAACCCTCTTCTTTCGTAGAACCCTTTTCTTTAATGTTAAGATGGATTTCAAGTTCATATTAAACTATGTATAACACAAAATACTTCTGTATATCACCGCATTTCTTTATAAACTCACCTCGACGAGAGCAACAATATATCAGCGGGAAAGAATATATTATTTGGTATTTTTACAATATCACCCACACAAATATCGCGCCATCGCACCGAAGTCCAACTGCCGTCGCGTAATACCTCCACCATGCGATGATTGATTTCATTATCGGCACGATGACGTTTCTAAATTTAAAAAATGAATATAAAATAATATTAAATATGTAGTTATAATTAAATTTAAAAAGCTATAAAAGGTTTCACTCATTTGCATGCAACTTACAAAATCCTCGACAATCTCTTTAATGCCGCTCACCGACAAAATAAATATCAATGGTACCAATGTTGTATAACGACCCGTCGGCGAGACATCAGGAATTTGTTGTAGTAAAGCAATTAATAGGAAAAAACAATTTGAATAACGTCTAAATTGTTCAAAAAGGAACGATGGTAAAAAGCTTATAAAACTGCAAAGAGAAAGTTAAGCAAGAAGTAAATTAGGGTGGTATAAATAAGTAATTTTAATAATTTTACGCAACTTATAGGTAGCTAGTCAGCGTGCGTTCATTGACTCATGAGTTGTGTGGAAAAAATAATAATTATAAAAAATATTGACACTAAGTTTTACAAAGAAGATTAAATAATTTTTGAGTAATAAATACATTTCGACCCTGCAAAAGCTTAACACTACCAAAGAACGTAGATGGATAGGAGGGTGCAGTCTGCTCAAACTCCACACTAGATGTCATATTTCGCGCGAGACCCTAGAAAAATTGTACTCGTTTAAAAACAAATGAGTGAAATTTTCGGAGGGTCCCATATCGTGCGAAATGTGACATCTAGTGTGGAGTTTCAGCAGACTGCACCGTCTTATCCATATACGCTCTTTGACACCACATCCCCTATTAATTGAATAAGCAAAAAGCTCCTCTCTGACTGCGTGTAGGCATTTGTTACTCATACGTCATGTAGCACGCAATTAGTTTTTTTTTAAATTACTTTTTTTTGGTAATAACACGTGCTATAATTTCACGCACACAAATAAATTCGAGGGTGTGTCTATTTCATGGGCGTTAGCAATTTTTTTAAACATATCGACGCTCCCAAACAATACTGTACTAAGTCGACTTAGTACGTTTTCCCGTTTTCAAGTACTACGTGTCTTAATTTAGATGCTGTTAAATTTTGGTATCAATCGGACAATCCAATCAAAAGTTATAAGCAAAAGTGTACATTACATATATACAACTCGAGATTTTTACAGAATACAAACATTGAAAGCTTGCCATGAAAAACAATGGGTGGTATAAGTAACGTAACAAGTTTTTATTTTTTTCTTATGGTTTTATACAAAGCATACCCTAACTTAGATGGTATCGAGTTTTGGTATTGACCTTTCAATCCAAATATAAGTTACAAGAGAAAATATACTTAGCGCTCAACTGAAGTTTCATATCGAATTTAAACTTTGAGAGCTTTCCCTGCAGAACACAGTTTTCAGACTTAGTACAGTATTGTTTGGAAGCGTCGATATGTCATACTGAGATTAGTGATCCTTTGTTTTCCAATTTTAATTCACAATTTAGATACATACTTAATTTGAAACTCATAAATGAATAAAAAATAAATCGAACTTTTCAATTACAAATTCCCACATAGCATTTTATGAATTTTCTGATCATATTCCAGTCTTTTTCAATCCCTATGCATTTTTAAAATAATGGAAAATGCGCTCATTTTCTGATCATAAAAGTCTTTCGTCGGTAGAAAATGGTACCCTTCGTCCAACTCTTCCTGGGGAGTTGTTTTCGAGTCTTATTTTAATCGTATTTTAATCATTTTCGAGTCCCTTTCGATTTCATTTTTTTTTCGATTTTGAATCTTATTCTGGTCATTTTTTAATCGTTTTCTGATCGTTTTTGAATCTTTTTGGGGTCATTTTTCTTCGTTTTTCTGATAATTTTCTTTTGGCTTTCCAACCTTTTTTGGGCCATTTTTTGTTTTTCTGATCATTTTTGAATCTTTTTTGGGTCGTTTTTCAGTAACTTTCTGATCAATTTCTAATCATTTTCTAATACTTTTCTACTCATTTTCCTATCATTTTTGGGTCATTTTACAACCGCATTTCCTTCCCATCTTCTTTCGTCTTACATATTCTACACTGAAGAGGGCAACAAGAACTTTCACGTTAACCCTCAGTCCACATTTTGGTTGGAACTTTTGAAACTAGATTTTTTGCCTACAATAATATTAAGCAAATCAGGAATTTAAAATAAAAAAATTTAAATCCATAATTGAATTCCTATGAAAATTCATATGCGCATTATGGCACTCTCATATACGGCAACGCGGAAGACATATGTATGTACATTCATATATTGCTGCTCTACAACATTCGCAACCATCAAAACCGAAATTTAATATACAAGTACACAGCAAAAAATGATAGTTTATTTCTAATATCATTTGGTACTTAATTTAATCACTCTTGGAATTAAATTTAAATTTTAATGCCAAAAAGTTTTATTTTTAAACTATGAGAAGTTTTATAATTTTATTTATTCCAAAAAAGTTTCAAAATAAAGTCTTGAAAAGTATTAAAATTCTTTCTAAAGAAGTTTAATCATTTATGGTTTAAAAACATATCCTGAAAAGTATAAAAAACTTGCTCTTTCTCAATCATTTTACCATCAAAGTATTTTTGGTTTGAAATCAAAACCAAAAAGAGTATTAAAAAAAATTATCAGAAAAAAAAAAAAATCTAACAAAATGTTTCTAAAACTGCAATCCGGAGGAGTAATTAAATCTACTCAAATAAATGGCCCGAATCGAATAATTGTATCAAGTAAGTAATGCAGAAGTTTAACTAAATATCATGAGGGTAAATTTTGCTTTATTTTTTCAGTAATAAGGCAGTTGAGGGTATCTTTTTCAGTATCACTGCAAGAACCGCGACGGTGCCGAAACTTCCCTGGACATCTCCAAAATATTAGTATAAAAGTAACAATATGTATATATATCGAGACCTAACCGCCATAAAAGTGTATCCAACAAAATTATCGATTTCAGCTTTTTTGTGGAAATCAACAATTTACTTACTATCACATGCATCAACTCCCAAAATTTCATAGCAGTGAAATGTGCAGTTTCGAAGTTAGAGACTAAATAAATTTCAAGGCTGCATACAAACTGTATGCAAAACAAATTAAAAAAACTTTGTCCTGTAACATTTACTTTTTGTTGGATACACTTTTATAAGGATTAGGGCTCGATATATAAGGTACTTTAGTGTTTGCTACTACTGTTTTGGATTTTTATCTTAATCTTTGGGATAATGGGTTATTTGCAGTATATCCACTGGAAATTTTATGGGGGTTTATTTCTAAATCCAAAAAAGTATAAAATTTATTCCAATTTTCGGATAGATTTAATACCATTTAAACTATTTTTATTACCAAAAATGTTATAAAAGCCAGGATGGAAAATAATTATTATTTTTAAAATTTTGACCAAAAAAATCAGTATATTCCCACTATCACAAAATAAATTTGAATATACCACTATATTTATCTCTGTATAATCTGCGGCTGTCTGCAATGAATTTTATTTTAATAGTTTTAACCATAAAAGTCGAAAGTAATAATTACAGCCTGAGTTTTATTTTTTCGATCGAAAGTTATTATTTTATGTAATTTTAATTTTTTTGATCACTAATAAGTATTATTCTTGGATTTTAATTTTTTTACTCAAGCATAATTATTATTTCTTGATTTTTACTTTTTGCATCAAAAATAATTATTATACTTGATTTTTATTTTTGCCCTCAGGGCATAATGATTATGTGTAATTTTTATTTTTTTTACTCAAGAAAAAAATTATGGTCTGATTTTTATTTTATTATTCATAAAATAAAACTCAAAACGTCATACAGCCTGAACCATCGGGATTTTTGGCTTAAAATTTTGCATGCACACACCTTCTACTCTGAATGCAAAATTTTAAGCCAAAAATCCTAATGGTTCAGGCTGTATGACGTTTTGAGTTTTATTTTTTGAATAACTAACAAAAAAAATCAGACCATAATTTTTATTCTTGAGTCAAGCGCGGATCCAGGATTTCGGCAAGGGGGGGGTTTGAAAATTTCTTTTTTTTTGGAAGATGTTTTTTAAGGGCAGACGCTGGTGAAAATATGGACTAATACCACGTCCTATTATTATTCTATATACTAGTTGCGCCATTTCCCGCACCTTAAAAACACCAAACTCAAAACCCTCCAAATTAACAATATGTATGTCATCACATAAAGTGCAGGAGATTTCAGTTGAAGTTCTAAATAACATGTATAACGTATGTGGCCGCTGTGGTGCAGTGGGTAGAGTGCTCGCCTGCTATGCCAGAGGTCTCGGGTTCAAACCACGGTCCGAGCCAAACACCAAAACAATTTTTCTAATTAGTAAAAATCCAATTATTGGGTTTTTTAAGAGCAGCGGTCACCGCTCGGCAGTGGACCGCATACCCTCCGAGTGTATTTCTGCCATGAAAAAGCTTCTCACAAAAAATGCATTCGCCGTTCGGAGCCGGCATAAAACTGTAGGTCCACCCAATTAGTAGGAAAAACAAAAAGGAGCACACCTCGAATTGGGAGAGAAGCTCGGCCATAAAACTCGTCAGAGTTATAATAGCGCCATTGTATTATTATTATTATATTATATTATTATTATAACGTATGTATGTATATTTTTGCATTGGTACGTGCGAATGAGTATCGTATGGTATTGGTGGCAAATTGATCATTAATTTCACTTACCCTTGCATTTAAAGCCAAAACAAATAAGAACATATGTATGTAGTACTTTTTGGTTATATTTATAGTTATGTTCTGCACGCCGATAATTTGTACAATTTGTACAAATTTTCCTGAAATTTTTGTCGAATCCTGTTCGGCACTCCACAAACTTTGCAAGCTGAGAGCGGATTTTGACATTTCATTTGGAGAGAAAGTTACAAGTTTTACGGAGTCTTTTGGACTCAGTAAAGATTTGCAAGTTGAAAACAGCTGATCTTGACAAAGAATTTTCAGTCTGGAAAACAATTTTAAATTTTTGTAAAACTTCATTATTTTTTAAATATTTGTATGAAATTTCGATATAATGCACCGACCTCGGAATTTTTTGATTGTTTGGGTGGTAGGGGGTTCATATGGATCACTAAAATGGAAACCAAATCTTGTTGAAACTTATAATTTATTAATAATACAGTATTTTAGCATTGGTGGCCTTCGGCCGCGCTTTAAGAAAATAACCCTCAGCCGTGGAGCGGTCTACAGTATTTTTGCGTAGTCCGGAGTGTTAAAATTAGTAAAATTAACATCCACAGAACACCTTCTAAAAGTGTAAATGAAAAATTCTCTGTTCTTTGCAATAAATACGGCGGGCGCATTATACCGAAGCCGACCCAATATGTTTTAAACTACATATGTATTACATATCTAACATATGTTTTGCTTGCAAATGTTGACAAAGTCATGTTCGGCGGAAACTTTGTACGTTTCAGCTTTAGAGAGAGTTTGACATAATTCTCTCTTTGCTTATGTTGCTTGCAAATTTTTGTGCCGAACAGACTTTATATTTTTAATAGAATTTTTCTTGTTCTTCTTTTTATATACTAAAATTTTTAAAAGGTTAATTTAAACAAGAATTGCGAAATACCTCTGAAAAATGCAATTTCTCCAACGATTCAGACATTTCTGACCAAATTAATTCTGTACAATCCCGATAAAAATAGGGATAAGAAAGAAAAGAAAATAAATTTGCGATTTAGCAATTTGCGAATAGCATTTGACAAATTTGATCTTATGCACGTGCGTCCAAAGGTACCTACATGAACTTTTTTCGCATGTAGGTACATATTTTGGATGTTATGTGGTGTGTCCAGTATACATGAATAAAATATATATTTTTTTATTCATTTTTAAATATTTTTTTTAATTTTTAAATAAATAAAAAAAAAAAACAAAAAAAAATACAAGCCACAGGCAGGATTCGAACCGCGATCGACAAAATGCGAATCAAAGGCGCTACAGCTACGCCAACGAGCCATTTATATTGTGATTGTCAAACGCTGTACTTTAATTGTATTTCTTTCAACTACCTACTATGCTCGCATCTATTCACACATATATATATATCGTCGCTGCGCCAACAAATTCAGTTATATGTTTTTTTCGATTTTTTTTTATTACATATTTATTTAGTGCTATCCGCTAGCCACATTTCTGAATTTCCCGTTTTCTGATATCCTTCTTTGGTTAGAAGTTATCAAACACAGCTATATGCTCTCAGTAGTAGAAATGCTCTGTAAAATCAGTTATACATCTATTTTCGTATAATTGTTTTTTGATTTCAGGTTATTTTTGTGTAAAAAAATTGTTCAAAATAAGCGTATGTGACCAATTTTCAAAATAGGAGGGGCACTGGTCAATTAAATAATGCATTTCCAAGCTATCGCTAATTGCATCGGACCCTAGCGAAGAATTGTATACACATCTTTCACGATTTCTTACCCCCACTAGCAAATTTAAACAATTTGTAAAAAGAGCTATGTGCTGTAAAACGGCGCAAATGCTTCATGCGAAGTGGTTGGTCAAAAAAAGTAAAAAAAAATTGCACAAGTCTATTACATATGTGTAGTATCATTAGTTAACAATTCAAACTAGAAACAATATTCTCTAGGATCAGCAGAAAACGGTTTTTTTGCTCTCCTGAAAAGTTGCTGAAAAACGTATAGCTCTTTTTGTTGGCGCAGCGACGATATGTGCATATAAAATATAATCTGAAAATTAATGTCGAGTTTTTCCTTTGGACAGCTAAACCCATCCAACCATTGCTTTTGGAATGATAGAGTTTTCCTTGATCAGTTTGGGAAATTTGGGCGCAGAATCTATAAAGGCATTAATTTGGGATCTATGATAAACCACAAGGGGGGGGGTTTGAACCCCAAAACCCCCCGTGGATCCGCCCCTGTCTTGAGTAAAAAAAATAAAAATTACACATAATCATTATGCCTTGAGGGCAAAAAAAAAATCAAGTATAATAATTATTTTTGATGCAAAAAGTAAAAATCAAGAAATAATAATTATGCTTGAGTAAAAAAATTAAAATCCAAGAATAATACTTATTAGTGATCAAAAAAATTAAAATTACATAATAATTATTACTTCCGATCGAAAAAATAACACTTAGAAAATGATAATTATTTTTAATCAGAAAAATATAAATCGAAGAATAATGATTATAAGGTGATTTATATTATTTCGCTTATAATGATTACCGTCCCTGTATAAAAGTAATCAAAATTTGGTATTGATTTAATTCCATAAAAGTATAGAATTTATTCCAATTTTTAATTGATCTTATACCATTTCAACTATTTTTATTACCAGAAATATTCTAAAAATAATCAAAATTTGGTTTTGATTTAATTCCAAGAAAGTATTAATTTGACACCACGAAGAATTTCTGTCTCTCAATATTCTCTGCTTTTTTTAAACCAGAATGGTTTTAAATTTATGCTTTTTGGCATTGTTATATATAAATACCAAAATTGAATTAAAATTAAACTAAAATTTTTACTATGTAAAATTCTCTGAAATTTTTTTTTGAAAAATTATAGCTTTATGTACTAGGCTTGCTAAGGAATATTTCTTTTTTTCTAAAAAAGCAAAGTAAACGATCACATTTCGATCTTTAGCATGATCAATTTGTGATAAATTCTTTTTTTAATCAGCAAATGGGATTGAGAAAGGCTCAGTTAGGTGATTTTTATATGACAAAAATAAAATCACTTTTCAATCGCTGGTTTGACTCATTTTCGAGTCTTTTTCTAATCGGTATAGTCAGTTTTCATAGAAGAATCTTCCAAATGCTATGTGGGTTATGAATATGTATAGTGAATATACTATGTATAGCATATAGGTAAACACTTGAGGTATCATCATATATGTACATACATAAAATGATAAAGCATGTTGATAAAATTATTATCCTGATAAATATGTCGAAATTTTTATGAAAACTAATTTATCTAGACCCGTAAACGCTTGATAGATATTTTAGGATTTTTTTAGCTTTTAATGTTGTGAAAAATTTTACTGATAATCTTATGAGATTAAAATGAGTGCCCTTACGATAAGATGTAAATAAATAAATAAGTAAATAAGTAAATAATAGCAAATAGAAATAGCTTCATTTTCAACAATTTCAACACTAACTCACCTATATTTTGCCGTTGATATGTTATTGTTGCAAAATTTCTGTATTTGCGGTCTATTTAAAAATATTATTCTTCTATCCAAATCATCCACACCCGTCGCTGTTGTTGTAATGTCATCATCATCTAAAAAGGATAAAAGAAAAAAGTGCTTAATAATGTAAACAAAATTAGCAGATTTTAAATATGTAAATATAATGTGAATTTATACAAACGAAAATAATTATAAAAGAGTTTAAAAAAAAATATTTTAAAAAAAAAATTGTTTAAAAACCATGTTTTAAGTTATGGTCCAGTGTTTGGTAGACTTTGGGGCAGCAAAAGAGGCATGTAC
Source organism: Urophora cardui (assembly GCA_960531455.1). Lineage (NCBI taxonomy): Eukaryota > Metazoa > Arthropoda > Insecta > Diptera > Tephritidae > Urophora > Urophora cardui. The sequence goes on along the minus strand of OY482670.1, from coordinate 37,247,833 downwards.
GAGATTCTATCTTAAATGCTTGCCGCCTCTCTAAAAATATTCGTTTCCTAACCAAAGCAAAAACATTATAATATTCGTTCACTTTAGTTTGAATTTATTGCATTGAAAAGTGTGTAAAAAAAAATGATTATAGCTTTGATAAAGAGGCGTTGTTCTATTCAAATCGTCCTTGCTGGCTAGGATTTATTGCTTTCTTAACAACTGCATGTAGCACTTACATACATATGTATGTACATCAAGATATATGTATGTGGGACAGACTGTCAACTAAATAAAATGCAATACGTGCATCTAGTGTAAACGTATTTTATTGCCATTGAAAATTATTGCATTTACATGAATCTACATATTGAAGACAAGTATTTTATTTTGGTATAATACAAATTTATCATTTATACAAGTTTTCCTTTTACTGAACGTTCTTTAATGTGAAGAGTTTCTTTAAAAAGTGCTAAATATACAAATACTATGGTTAAAGATGACATAGTCTTCTTTCCTCGCAAATATCCTTTTATTTGTTGAAACCACAATTTTTGCTCTCTTCTACTTCTACATCCTTTCTAGCTTTTCCCCAATCCTATTCACTATTCCTATTCACTGCATATTTCACTTTTTATTATAAAATTCTTTTTAGTGAAAAATGCTATTACGCCCATTTACTTGGCATACTTATGTATAAAACTATGCGCATTCATCATATTGTTCACCGAATGTCCTTCACAGCTTTTGCTCGCATGAAATTCATTAACAAATTGCCTTGCGGTTATGCTTGGTTTCGTGTTTTATATTCTCTCTATAGTTAAAATTTTTCAAACATTTTCTTCACATTGTAACAATTTTTTTTATTGCCACTCTACCATTGGTAGTCGGAAATCACCTTCAGTGCATAAAAACACAATTTGTGGCAATAAATTAGAGCAAAACGCAAAATCTTCATTAGGAAAATGGAAAACTGCGAAAAAAAAGGAAAGCATGTTGGTGCAAATTGACACAGAGTTGCTACGATGAAAACGACCAAAACTAACCGGGCACGGGCGTATTCTGCTCAGCGTTACAGACCCCGGCATCAATATGAGAGCAGACTACATCTGTCCTATAAAAGTTTTCGATACAAACTATAAGTTTGTCATCCCATCCAGTAAGGACTGGGGAGGCGGTAAAATAGAGGTTCGATGTTTCAGTTTTCGCGGACGGGTCAAAAATGGCATGCGGAGTGGGAGCGGGTATCTTCTCAGCTAAGCCCGACACATCCATATCATTAAAGCTTCCGGACATGGCGAGCGTTTTTCAATCAGAAATTTTCGCTATACAGGAGGCCTGGAAGGTTCTACTTGCAACGGAAAGTGCCAGTGTTTTAAAAATGATAGGAATTTTCTCGTATAGCCAGGCTGAAGGCTCTAGGATCTGCAACGGTTTCATCAAGTCTGGTCGGGCAGTGCAGGGAGTGCGTCTTGGGGCTGGTAAGTCGTCATAGCGTCTCCCTGATCTGGATGCCGGAGCATCGCAACTTTTAGGGAAACCAAATGGCTGATGAGCTGGCAAGGAAAGGCTTTGAACTTGATATCGCGCAGACGCGAGAGGTTCGTGCGCCCCTGGGCTTTATCAAGGGCCGCATCCCTCGGCACTGGTTTGAGGAGGCAAAAACAAGATGAAAGCGGTTGCGGACATGCAGGGTTTGCACAAGTCTGTGACCTTCTTACAATGAGATACGAGCCTCAGCAATGTTAAAGATGGACGAAAGGGACATTTCCCGCTTAACTGCGGTATTCACGGGGCATTGCACTTGGATTAGAGAAAGAGCCAAATCTCAAAATCCATGAAATATTTGCAAATTCTCATTAAAATCTAATTAGAGAACTGCATTAGATTTGGATTGAATAATTAGAGAATCATGTGCACCTTTTGTTTGAGAACTCTGTGATTCTTCACTGTGTTTCGAGTTGTCCATTAACGTTAGATATTTGAGAAAATGTGTAATTCCTGAGTCATTCTCCAATGGATATCTAACCTCACTCATTTATTTGAATAATCTATAAAGAAAGTTTTAGAAGAATGTTATGAAGTCTCAATTTTCTTGCACAACATACTTTGCAGCTGTTTGAAGTTCCGATCTTTCATGATCCGTAATGTTTTCGGTCACCAAATAACAATGGAATGCTCGGTCGTCAAATTCCTAGGAATCCATGCATTAAACTTTTTTTTGTCCAGGAAAAGGTTTTCAGCTCTCGAATGACAAAGCGACTCAACTCGCTTCTAGTACACATATTTAGTTTCCGCTTAGAGTTTTTTTGTTACACAACCCACGTATTTGATAATTGCTTCACTGGAGATTTATCATTTCGTATCTTTAATTAATAACCACTACATGAAGCAATGCGTAAATTACACACAAACAAAAGGATTGCGCAGCAGAGAATTAAAATAAATCAACGAACATGAAAAAAGCATAGCAGAAATCATAAAAAGATTTTAGCATAACGTAACGAAGGCGGGGGAAACAAAAGAGATGAAGAAACAAAAAGAAAAGAAAACAAAGAAGGGTAAAGAAATCAAAAATAAACATAGAATCATGTTCCAACCAAACCTGTTAAATAATGATTATTAATCGTAATGATTACCGGCTTGATTGATTATTTTTTCAACTGTCCATTTAATGATTGATTACCCATTGTTTTCAAATTTTAATGATTATTTTGCAATTACCATTAAAAAAAATCAAAAAAAATCATAAAAAATCAAAAAAAAAGAAAAATAATCATAAAAAATCAAAAATAATCAAAAATAATAAAAAAAAAATTATTTTGATTGTTTTTGTTTATTTTTGATTATTTATGATTTTTTTTGATTTTTTTTGATTTTTTATGATTTTTTTTTGATTTTTTTTTTGATTTTTTTTTGATTTTTTTAATTTTAATCAATATGGTTTAAAGAAATATGCACATTTTTACGTATGCAGTTATTTATATAGCCTTTTAAGGCAGACTCCCGACGGTAGCTTGATGGCAGTACCGGGGGGTTCGATACGATGAGCGTAGGTGGTGTAGTGCGGTTAAAGTCCCACATTAACAGGATAAAGGCTCTATATGCTTCCTCCTCGTATATTTGTGCAGAGAGGCATACACATTTATACATATCTTACAAGCTTGGAATTATTGTTAATTTGTCATTGACCGTACATGGTACGATGCACGTTTATATCAAATTATTTATCTTTATGAAAAATTGTTTAAAGTGGCCAAATCAAACATTTTAGTGTAACATTCGCTGTTGTACTAACTCATAAATTGGGCTTTAATACAGAAGTTCTCGTAGTTAGGTATAAAATGAAAAGCAACTAGAGCTCTAGATACCCGGGTATCGAACAAATCGAATTGATCGTTTTTGTTTGAAGCCCGTTTGTTGTTCAAATGCCCGTACAAACATTCGAGCATTCGAGCTTACAAACAAAAAAATGTGTATCGAAAAAACAAAAATAAAAACAACTACATATGAAGAAGAAAAAAAATAATAAACAAAAGAAAAAAACAAACTTCAAAATGCCCGAATTGTTCAAATGCCCGTACAAACATATGGGTAATAAACAAACAAACGACTGTTCGAGCATTTGAACAACATTTGTTCGGGCTACTCGAAAATGTTCAAAAAAAATCTGGAGCTCTAAAAGCAACTAATATTGCGGCTGTCTTCGAGCGATTAGAGCGTATCGCAAAAAAAAGTTCGCCGTGCGCCCACCCATATGATTTCTTTTTCGAAAACATTTGTGGGAAAATTTTTTGTTTCGTTTTGGACGCCGCTAGATGTCGCTAACCTACCTTATAATGGATTGACTGGCTGTCCTCTTAACCATCCAATCTTAGCTCGCAAAAGGTGGGTTGGGCGCAGATGAGAGAATCTGAGATAATAAAAATATTTTCAGTGTGGCTTACACCACTTATACATATATATGTACATGGTATACTTTACAGTTTATTATATTTATCCTTCACGTTTCAATGTATTTTACTTAAATTATATTCTTGCACTTCTACATTTATGTGCCAAAAACTTATATATGTACATATGTTTTCATGTTAAACAAACCTTAAACAGCTATATATAAAATCATACTATATACATATATGTTCATATTAAAAATATAAAAACAGAACTGAATTAACCAATGTATGTAAATAAGAGTGTTTTAATTAAATTATTGTCGAATTTCAGTGAGGTAGTCAATTGAGAATACCAATATTACCAAATTGTCTTTCGTTTCAAAGAGCAGACTATAGCATTGATTGACTGCTACACAATATCAATGGGCCTTATGAATAAACATCCTTTTGCTGAAATTTCTATTAATAAAACTAGTATTTGCTATTTCTATAAGCAAGAGGTATTGATTTTTTAAGTCTGCCGCCAATTATTGAATGTAAATTTCCTCCAAATATTGCATAAATACTTCCATACGGATAGCTGATGTGGGGCTACCCATACCCAGTCCGTGAGTTTGTCTGTATATTTTATTGCCAAATTTGAAATAATTCTGGTCCAGGGTTATTTTCAGCGTATTTACGATCTCTGTTGCAATGTCTTTGTTCGTTTTCTCTGTCAGTAATTTAGTTAGAGCTTTTAGTATTTCTGTCGTTGGTATCGAGGGGTATAGATCCTTCACGTAAAATGATACCAGTTTTGAGACCTTGGGTACGTTCAGAATTCTCAGTTTGTTGACTAGTTCCGTTGTGTTTTTGATTGCGTGTTTATTGGACAGGTCTAGTTTCTCGGCAAGTAGCATATTTAGATGTTTTGAAAGTCTATATCCTGGTGCCGATTTATGGTTTACTATTGGTCGCATAGGTGTTCCTGTTTTGTAGATTTTAGGTAGTGCGATCAGTGATGGGGCAGATGGATTCATTGCTGTGAGAGTGTAGGCTACTTTGCTGTCTCTTATATTTTTCGCTTGTTTTATTGCACGCTTTATTGCCATTTGGTATTCTTCCGTTGGGTCTTTTCTCATCACTCGGCAGCCCTTTTCTTTGATTAGTTGACCTGTTTTTGCGGTGTATTCCTCTTCCTCCATTAGCACAGTTGTATTTCCTTTGTCTGTTTCACACTTCATCAATTTTTTCAAAAAAGGAACAATTCTTAATTTCATATTAGTTGTATTTATTGTTCATTATACGCCATACCGTTTCAGCCCTAGTTATTGCCCTATTGTATTCTTTTAAAAGGCAGAAATATTACGTACTTACGTTCCGACATTGTTCCTCAAATAGGGATTATTTGGGAATTTGTATTCGTCTTCGCATGCCTACTACATAATAAAGCAGTAGACGATTTGCTATGTTGCAAATAGATTTACGTAAAAATAATCTCTGTCATAATCAGAATTCTTTATTCGCTCTTCCCTGTCCTTATACTGAACCTAGAAATGAATCTTCCCCAGGTGTAGGAAGGGTTTGTATCCGTATCTAGTACGAAAAACTTCGAACGAGCCAAGGTCTATACAAATTTTGTACTTCTAAATTTGTCGACATTTTAATTAGTGCAGTTGTCGCTGTAGAATACACAATGACTTGGATACACCTGTCCCCATATTTACTGCAGGGTTACGTACTTCAATATGCGTTCACATACATTTGTACAAACAAACTTTATGCCTCTCTGACCAAACATACATGCCTACCTGAATACTTATGTGCATGAGTATCCAAATTTCTTTACAACAATATTGAAAAAAATCAAACAAAATAAAAAAAAATCAAAAAAAATCATAAAAAATCAAAAAAAATCAAAAATAATCATAAAAAATCAAAAATAATCAAAAACAATCAAAAAAAATTATTTTGATTATTTTTGATTTTTATGATTATTTTTGATTTTTTTTGATTTTTTTTTATTTTTTTTTTATTTTTTTTAATGGTAATCATTAAAATTACTTTTTTTCAGCAAAAGAATTAAAATAATGATTACCAATTAAAAAACAAAACAATTTAATTGATTACTAATCCTAATCGGAATTTAACAGGTCTGGTTCCAACAGAGGAGTGACATACATACATAGACACATACAGTATGTAGAATACAACTAAAAGCTACGAGGTAAAGTAATTTACAAGGATAACAATATAGCAGTTATTTGTACATATGCATGTATGAATAACACAATCGCTTACTACTCAAACGCATTCGCAGCGCCCGATAAACATTGCGAAAGGACATTGTTTCATGCCGTCGACGACGCGCCTCCGCCTTACGTTCACGTTCCCTTATGCGATTCTGACGACGTGTTGCCGCAGACTCCACTCCCTCAACGCCAGCAACGGTGGCGCTGCTTTTCCGACGTGTCGCAGCGTGGCACGATGTCGAAGAGGAAGGACCGGCTCCACCGTAATTACACTCACCGACGGTCGCAAATGCGATACTCTCCGCCGAGGAACTTTTACGTTTAGCGAAACCCAGGCTGAATGATTTTTATGTAGATTTAACTGAAGGGGTGTTGTTAAAAAATGAAAACAAGTCAAGGAAATCCAGTGTAGGAAATCTCAATTCTGCTTATGGGTTTCACGTTTGTTTTTTTTTTTTTTTGTTGAAGTGCACAATATTTGTATCCGATTGTGCTGTACGGCGAGCGTTTAACTACTTTGCGCGCCAATCCTCAAAAGTCAATGTGCTCATCCCCGGTAAACTTTCTGTATTTTGTACCTCCATTATTCATCACGCTCAATTTTCTGTTTACATTTGTTGTCATTCACTTTTCTGTGCAATTGTTGCTTCAGTAGTTTTTTTTTGTTTGCTTGTTTTGTAAACACAATTTTTGCTTATTCTTCGCTTCTCTTATTTCTTTACTTGCCACCACTTTTTTCTTCCAATGCTCTCTTTATATTGTTTTGCTCTCATCTTTTCCCATTTAGTACTTTACTTTGGCCAAAGATTCACTCTTTCTTTTATTTTTTTAGAGGTGTTCTCGAACAAAAATGCGCATGACCTTTGACATTTCACTTAGAACAGCTGGATATAACGTTTAACTTATTTCGCATACATACATACATACATACATGTTCGTTAATATAAAGTTAACTCTGTCTACCGGAAGTGTTCCAAAAAAAAAAACAAAAAAGTCTATATCAACCTTGCTTTAAAATCTTAAACTCCACAGCAAAAAGACCAAACCCGTCATTTAATGAAATGCTTTTTTTTTTATTATCGAATCATTTTAAAACAGAATTTACTTGGTACTCACTTTTCTATGGAACAGAAGCGAAGAAAAACTCGTAACGTTTAAGTAATATATTTCGGGTCTATGAAATAACTCCCACGAAATAAGTCCCACTTTTAAAAACGAAATAAGTCCCACCAAAAATTGCTATTTTAAAAGTGGGAGTTATTTCGTTTTTAAAAGTAGGACTTATTTCGTGAATTGGTGGGACTTATTTCGTTACTGTGTAACCTAAATCAAACGCAAGTCGTCAATTTAACGCACGCACGCAAATTTTTCATATGCGTTGAACCGAAATTGACTTGCGTGCGTGTTCAGATAAAGAAATAGAAAAATACAGAAAATCAGAGAAAATCTTGTTATTTTGTGGAATATGTACCTAACAGACACGATATCAAAAGTAAGTGTAAATTTTTTTGCAAACAATCACCCACAATGCTTAATTTCAACTGTCACGCAAAACAAAAATTGGGTGTCGAATTTGCTTTTTACGCACGCCGTTCAATTTCGGTTACTCCCATACAAGTTGTATGGGCATGAGAAATTTTTGACAGTAAATTGACGGCGTGCGTTTGATTTAGGTTACACAGTTACGCGTTTTTATTTCAAGTGGGACTTATTTCGTTTTGAGTGGGAATAAATTCGTTTTGCAAAGTTATTTCATACCCCTTCAAATATTTATCTGATAAATAAATGATTTTTTATGGAGAGGTGCGATAGAGCCATGAAATATAAGGCCATTATGGCTTTATTTCTTATTTTTTTCTTATGGAAAAAGTTATATATTGGACATTTCGTAAAAGGGACAACCATAATTTTTTGTCCTTATCTCTTTATTATTCCTCTGCTTTGATTATTCATATTATTCGACGTGTGTTTTTTGTTTTCGAAGAGCCAAATACTTCTTATTTGAAATCGCATTAAACAGTGGAAAAGTGGGACTTATTTCGTTTATTAAAGTGGGACTTATTTCATCTAAGAAATATATTATTCAAGGGGGAGTTATTTCATTTTGAGTGGGAGTTATTTCATTTCAAGTAAATTTTTATATCATTTCATTTTGGTGGGACTTATTTCGTTTTCAAAAGTGGGACTTATTTCGTGGGAGTTATTTCATTTTTTAAGCAATTTTTGGTGGGACTTATTTCGCTTTTAAAAGTGGGACTTATTTCGTGGGAGTTATTTCATAGACCCATATATTTCACAGGAAAAGGTAATGCTATTATGTGTGTTTAAAGGCGTACACTATAAGACTGCAATACTTTCAGAAAGAATTTGTCTGTTTCCTCAATGAGTTTTCTACACAAATAAGCTTCGCCCTGAAGCGTCACATGAAATGGAAACATCAAAAGGTTTTAAGCAAATCCATGACAGTTGAGAACTGCCACAAATCGCTTGACAAAATGGCTAAGAAAGTTTCTCTCACACTGGCATGGGTGCCTGTAACATACCGGGTTGTAGGATGGCAGACGAACGAACGAAGAGGGCACATATCCGATTCGCTTTCGTCATCCTAGAAGGTTTGGGTATGCTACTTGGCACCAGCAGGCTTATTCTGAGAAACTGCTTCCTCTAAGTTCTAAATGGTGGCGCGTTAGCACCTGCAATCATTCAAGACATATGTGGACAGACTTGGATTGCTTCTAGGCAGAAACGATCTCTCATTTGCAGTTGGCCTGATCAGTGGTCATCTGACTATTGGTAGACAGCGGAAAGGCTTGCTGTGCGTTATAACGACTTCTGTCGGTACTATACAGACGAGGAGCAGCCGGAAACCTTACAGTATTTATTGTGTGAATGCCTATGTAAAATTTTTGGGATCCTCTTTAGTGATAGCTATCTTGAAGAAAACCTATTCCTCATCATCATACTTCTTTTAGGGATCCAGCTGGATTAGAACTTGTATTCAATTTTCTATTAAATTGATTTGTATTATTATTGTGCATTAAAATTGGCCTTTTTTGTTGTTTTCTTTTTTGTAATTTTACTTTAGTTCTATCAAATCAATTTTATATTCAATCTAATCAACGCAGTATATGCAATTAATTTTATTAAAATTTAATTTAATGAAAGTCACCTTCACTTTTAATTTCAATTGTTTTTCATTAGTTCCATTAATTTGCCACAATTTCATTTGAACTTTTGACATTTAGGTACTTGCTGTGTTATTTTTTAAAAGGTTTCGCGATTATCAAACCACACAATCAGCCTTTTTTATTTTTTTAGTTCTTTTCATGAAAATTGCTGCGACGTGCATGTTTTAGTATTCAAGTTACTTGAAAATTAATGAAAAATACTAATTAGCCGCCCATATCCAGCACGCGGAAGGCCAACGCCATGAGCGACATAGTCTCGCATAACATATGTGTTGGTCAATATATTTACCGGCTGTACATTTTGCATATGTAAATATCTTTTTTTACTCATTGCTATATGGTAAATATTTATTAATGCAGAACAACGTGGTATAGGAAAATGAACTTAATGGATTAGAGTTTAGTAGAGAAAAATACTATTTGCAAACATTCTCAGATTTTTTACTGAATTAAGAAATGTTTATCATTGATTTATGCTTTTTTTTTTTAGCTAAGTATGTATATTAGGCCGTCTCGCATTTTATGGAGCAAGAAAAAAAGTCCACCGTACGCCACCCCGAATCCGAAATAAAACACATTCAACATTTCGATGAATAGGTATGTATGTATATGTTTTTCACTTACTGTGGTCTGAGGAGAACCCTAATGAAATTTTTTGGCTAATCATTTTCTAGAACACTTTTAATCTTCTATCACCCCCTGAAAGAGTTATTTTGACCCCTATTTTAGAAAGTCTGAAAAAAATAATATATTTATGACCGCTATAGGGTTAAAATGTTCTAAAAAACTATTCACCATACAATTTGACTAGGGGTCTCCTCAGAAAAAATCTTTGTAAAATGAAGCTAAAAAGCACAGGAAGCGAAAAACATGTATTCCTCGGAATGTTGAATTCGTTTTATTTCGGCTTCTGCTACACCGATCGTAATATTTATTTTACAAGAGATTAATGATATTTGAGGACGTTTAACATACAGGGAAATTAAGGTACATTACGGTGGTATGTACTAAGTACTGGGTGGTAGTGACCCCAAAGACGCACATGAAGTTAACGCGACTACATAGTAAGAATCGACTTCTCAAGACAAAGATTGCTGTATTAATCCTAGAGAGACTATAAATATCGAAGATATGAAAAAAAAATATTTTAGCGACATCTAGCAGCGTCCAAACAAAATAAAAAAATTGTCCGGAAATGTTTTCTAAAAAGACATAAAATGGGGAGGGGCGCGTACGGCGAACTTGTTTTTTGCGATACGGTCTAATGTACATAGGAACATTGACACTATGTACATACAAATTTATTCATAAATTTCTCACTTGCTCAGCAGGTGGCTACGCCCTCGTACATACATAAATAGGGATGTACAGAAGGGAATTGATAAAATCACGCTTAAGGATTTCACTTTAACAAACTTTAGATTTATTTTTTTCGATTTTCACTTTTAATTGAATTTTATTTCTTTATTATTACGAGTATCTCACACCTTTTTGGAAACCTTTAATTTACTACTTGTACTGCAAAACTGTTCCGTGCCAATTTGGCAGCACATTTCTTCAGTACACACTTTGCGCATTCCTTTGCTTTTCTATTGATTTATCGCCGCACCACAGACAGTTGGCTGACTTGCTGACTGACTGCCTGGGCGCCGCCTCTGCAGTTTTGGTGGCACCTCAAAGAAAATGCTTTCTGTTTTTCTGTTTTCTTTTGTTCTGCTACTTAAGATTATCTTTTTTCACGCACGAGCACACTAATTATCCTTGCAGTAAAAGTGATGTAATTATGGCAACTATATACATATGTAGGTACATACATTTTTCACATAGTAAAAATTTACTAAATTTTATTTAATAACACTATTTTGCATCAAAATATATTTCTGCAGCATTTTTTTTAAACACAATTTTAATTTCTATATCTTTTTTTTATTTTTTCCCAAAACAGCTTAGGTACAATAGCAAACAGCTGCCGTTCACCAATTGCCGCTCTGCTCAGCGCACTCGCACGGAAGATACTGCCATTGCAGCCAACTGGCCAGAGGTATGCTGGCTAGGGCTGTTTGCCACTCGGCGTTAACTAACATTGTACTAACTTTTTGAGTTTGCCTTTTCATTTGCCTCCCTTGTTAAACATACAGCACATATGTATACATAAGTAGATATACTCGTATAATCGCAAAAAGTGGAATGCAAAAATTTAAAAATTAAAAAAAAAAAAAAAATCTCAAATACTAAATCCACGACTTGTTTTCATTATCCTTGTTAGGCATTTCCTCTCACCGCGCACTCCGCAACGTATTCCAATTGCTCACCTCTCTTTGAAACTCGTCCTTTACCGTGCAAATGCTTATATATGTATATGGCATTTACCTAGGTATGTAGCGTGTATGTAGAATTTACACTTGCGAGCAATAAAGTAGCGATATGCTAATGGATAAAATGCTTTATAATAAAACTCGTAAAGTAAGAACATTAAAAAGCTCATCGGATATTCGATCCCCATATATTAAAAAAAAATAGACCAAGAAATTATTAAAGTTGAAATTATGCACAATAGGTCGTCTCGCCTTATATGGACCAAAAATGTCCACCGTACGCCCCCTCATATGATTTTTTTTTTTCGAAAACATTTCTGGAAAAATTTTCTAGAACATTTTAAGATATGAAAAAAGAGTTTTAGCGACATCTGGCGGCGACAAAAAATAATAAAAAATGTTTCCAGAAATGTTTTCCAAAAAGAAATCATATGGAGGAGGCGTACGGCGAACTTTTTTTTTGCGAAACGCTCTAATGCACAACTCATTACATTTCCAAACGATTGGAAAACACTTCACAGAAGGATATCCATGGTGTTAAGATCTCGTGAAATATAATAAAGTGCATTCATGGGATCTCTGGTAATTAGGTCCTACCAGACTCCAACAAAACCAACGTAGGTATATTAATTTTTCCTACGTATGTATAATCGCCTTTTTTAAGACCAGTGATGTCTTCGTCTAAATGTCTATGAAATACATCTACGTAGTAGACAAAGTAGTTACAGATTATTATTTTTCTTTAACTTGGTATTAGGTTTGTTTACTGAGCTGCTCTAGGTTACTATAGATTGAACTAGATCACAAAATTGTGTTTCATGAAAATTTTTCGTACTCTAACTTGCTCTGAGTTACTCTATATTTTGTTTCATGAGCTTGCTCTAAACAGATCTAGAGCATAACTTTTTGCTCTAGCTTTTTTTGTGAAGTTAGAGCAATAACAAATTTTTTTTTTTTGACAACTATCAACAAAATAAATAAATGGAACATGGAAAAAAAGCAAACAAAAAATGGAAAAAATCTGTATTCAAAATGAAAAAAATGTGGACATATGCTCTGTTCAATAACAAAAAATTGTTACGAATTTTTCGTAAAAAATGACAGCTATGGAGTGCTGTTGTTTTCTCAATTTTCTGCTACATTTATGTAAAGTGGTATTTGTAAATTCCCAATAAAATCCTATTGGAGGGTGCAGTGAAATAACGCCCGTGGAATTAACGCCCGCGGACGTTATTTCCCAAAAAAAGGAAATAACACCCGCGGGCGTTTTTTCTTTTCTTGAAAAAGAAATAGCGCCTGCGAATAAAACGAAATTAAACCCGTGGGTATTATTTCCACTCAGAAAGGGAAAGAACGCCCGCGCGCCCTATTCGGCGATGTGGGCTTTATTTCCCTTTCGAAAGGGCAATTAAGCCCGCAGACGGGGTCTTTTTTTTAAATATGGTGTATTAGTGGGAAAAGCGCCGCAGGCGAAAATTGGAATAAAAAATCGCGCGATATTTTATTCCAATTTTTCGTTTTTTTAAATATGGTGTTTGTTTTATTGGAAAAGCGCCGCAGATATATTTATTTTAAATAATATCCATTTAACTAAGCCTCTCTCAGTAATAACCCTGAGCCTCTCTGTCTCAGTAATTACTCGTAGGTATTATTTCTATTAAGCGGCGGAGTTGACACATATGTACATAATATTTGAATATTTAGAAGGGATTTAAAAAAAATTTAAAGAATCGAAAAATTGGAATTAAAAATCGCGCGATTTTTTATTCCAATTTTTCGCCTGCGGCGCGTTTTCCAATTATAATACACCTTACTCAGAAAACACGAAAAATTGGAATTAAAAATCGCGCGATTTTTTATTCCAATTTTTCGCCTGCGGCGCGTTTTCCAATTATAATACACCATACTCAGAAAACACGCGATTTTTAATTCCAATTTTTCGCCTGCGGCGCGTTTTCCAATTATAATACACCATACTCAGAAAACACGAAAAATTGGAATTAGAAACAAGGAGAGTTTTGGAAGAAGGCGGTCGTGTTTGTATCGCTCCGTTTTAAACTTAAGTTTCTGTGGTGTTTTTTCACTGTTCCTGATCGCCAAACAACTAAGCTTTGACGGCGAATTCAAAAAAGTGAGAAGCTGTGGACAGAGAGAGAGAAACATGCAAGCATATAGCAGACGTGGAAAAATACAAACAAGAACTGGCTGATCGTAATACGGATGCGGTTGTATTTGGTATACCCTACTGTGATAATGAAAATTTAAGGAGCATATTTAACCTGGTGTGCTTGTCAATTGACTTCTTTGCTCCTAAAATAAAAGACATTTTCCGAACTAAACCAGTAAGCGGTAATCCTAGCAGTGTGGTCATAATAAAATTCTATTGCCCCTTTGACCGTAACAATACGCTAAGAACCTTCGCCGAATATAGAAAGCGTACAAAATCTGCTGTATCTCTTGGAGCAGCAGGGCTGGAGGGTATATTTTCAATATTTGAAAGTTTGACGACTGGGCGGAGAAAGCTGTTACAAGAGTCGATTAAGCTGAGAAGAGCGGGCAAATTGGTATCTGTGTTCTCCGTGCGGGGATTTGTTTATGTAAGAGTGGAGAAAAATGCGACTGCTGTGCGAGTCAATGTGCAAAGCGATCTGGATTGCTTTCGCTGATATCTTGCATATGTTTTGTTTTGTTTTTACTTTATGTATTTTTAGTTTAAGTTTGTATGTATGTTTAACGATGGTTCACTTACCTCCCTTCCCTAATTGTGTTACTCTTGAAGTTGCCTTTGTTCATTTGCTATATGTTGTCGGGTCGATGTGAAAACGATAGTATTGATGATAACAGCCGTGTTATGATCGACATTTTATGTAAGCAACATGCTGGACTTAACATTGTCCATTTTAATGCAAGAAGTTTGAATAATGTTAAAATTGATTATGTAAGATATGTGTTTGATACGTCTAATGTTGATGTTATATGTATATCGGAGACATGGTTCCATGAATCAGTTAATGATACCCATTTCAATATTAATGGGTATAAAATGCTAAGAAATGATAGGATTGGCAAAAGAGGAGGAGGCACTGCAATCTACTGCAAGAAACACATAAACATGCGACTTATATGTGAATCTAATAACGAAGACGTAGAATTTCTACTTGTTGAGCTGTCTGATCGTTTGAACAAATTGCTCGTTGCCTGTGTTTATAATCCAAGCAAATTTTTATGTGTTAGTTCGTTTTTTGAGAAATTGTCTACCTATATTGTTGACTATGAAAATATTATTATCTGTGGGGATTTTAACGTCAACCTTCTTGTTCGTGACTCAATATGTTCAAAGTTCCTTGATGAAGTATCTAGCTCTGGTCTATCTGTTCTTAACACCCTGTTGCCCACAAGATATTGCAACAAAAGTACTCCTAGCCTTCTCGATTATTTTATTGTCTCTGACTCTTCCTCAGTTTTAAATTTTGACCAAATTTCGTTCATCTCGGACCATGATCTGATTTTTTGTACGCTTGATGTACACTTTAATCACCCAAAAGTTGACAAAGTCTATACGTACAGAGACTTTAACTCTCTGGATGTAAATGCATTGTCCATGGAAATGCAACGCATTAACTGGCAAAGCTGCTGGTACTTTGAAAGTGCTAATGAAAAGCTTGAGTTTCTTAGCAGCAAGCTTCTATCTGTTTTTGAGACTTATGTTCCGATTCGATGCAAGAAAAGGAACACATATCCCTGGTTTAATTCCAAAGTCCAGAAAGCAATAAAGGAACGTATGAAAGCATATAGAAAATGGAAAAATAACCGCACTGAGGCAAACTGGGAGCTTTACCGAGTAGCTAGAAATCATTCAACACTAATTACCAGGAAGGAAAAGGGACGCTACTATGAAGTTAAGCTTGATACTAACCTACCTACTAGTACCCTGTGGCGTAATATTAAAAGATTAAACATAAACTCTAAAGATACTAGTGATTGTTTGATAAATGTCGATGTTATGAATGATGTGTTTATATCTAATGCTGTCCCTAAAAGTAATTTGCCTCAGCTTACTCCTTGTGTCTCTGTCAAACCGTCTAAGTCGTCCTTTGAATTTTCCACGGTCTCCGAGTATGATGTGTCTAGGTGTATTGATAAAATTAAATCAAACGCAGTCGGTGCAGATGGCTTGCCAATCCGCTTTATAAAATTAATTATGCCTTACATTATTAGCCCGCTAACTCACATTATAAACCACTGCATTACGACGTCTTGTTTCCCGGATATTTGGAAAGTAGCTTCTGTCTGCCCTATTGCGAAAAATAAACGTGCATGTGCCCCTTGTGACTTTCGCCCGATCAGTGTTCTGCCTACTCTGTCGAAGGTATTTGAGTCTTTGATGTCTGAGCAAATACGTGCATATATATCTGATAATGACTTACTTTCCCCTTGCCAGTCTGGCTTTAGACCAGGGCATGGATGTTCAACCGCTATGGTAAAAATTCTTGACGATTTGCGAATTGCTTACGACAAACGTAATATATCCCTTCTATGTTTACTTGACTTTTCTAAAGCATTTGACTCGGTTGATCATTCACTGCTCTGTTCTAAACTTACGCATTATTTTGGGTTTGAGAAAAGTGCGGTATCTCTAATGGATAGCTACTTAACTGGCAGGTTTCAGAGAGTAAAAATTGGCACGGCTGTTTCGCAATTAAAACCAGTTCTATGTGGTGTTCCGCAGGGATCTATTCTAGGCCCTACTTTGTTCAGTATGTTCATAGATGACATATTCTTAGCTTGTAGGCATGTACACTTACACGCGTATGCAGACGATATACAACTTTATTTATCTGGTTGTACAAATCAGTTGAATAAGATAACGCTTGACCTGAACAATGATTTGTCATCAATATCTGTATGGTCAATGCAGAACGGCCTTCAACTTAACCCTATAAAATCATACATACTACCGGTTATAAAGCGAAAAATTGATTTTAAAAATATTCCTACTATATATCTAAATGGTAACTCTCTTAAGGTTGTCGATAAAGTGACTAACTTGGGGTTTGTTATTAATTCAAATCTAACCTGTGTTGATCACGTCAACTCAGTCATAAGTAAAGTGTATGGTGCCCTTAGGAGCCTGAAACTCTCTGCTCACTGTACCCCAATTCATGTTAGGCGAAAGCTTGCCCGTCAGGTAATTTTACCAATTGTTACTTATTCTGAGCTGGTATATAGTAGCTATGACTCAAAATCAGCTCATAAAATCGACATTATTTTTAACCAAATTACCCGATATGTGCATGGTATTCGGAAGTATGATCACATATCGTCTTGGCGAACATCGTTACTAGGATGTGATATATTTGATTATTTTAAGGCCAGAAATTGTATTTTCTTATACAAGCTAATGAGTACGAAAACACCGTCTTATCTCTATCAAAAATTAACTTTTCCAAAATCAGTGCGTTCCTGTAATTTAATTGTGCCGTGTTTTAACTATAATAACTCTACACGACTGTTTTTCATCAATGCTATAAGAGTTTGGAATCTTATCCCTGTTAGCATTAGGAGCGGATTGAACTTAGGTAACTTCAAGTAAGTGTTATATAACTATTTCTCTACAAATAAATAAACAAATAATTTAGTGAACCAATTAATTTTAATTTTAATGTTTTATTGTTAGTTTTTAAGTTGGAATTTTTATATTTAGACTGTACATGCAATGTAATATGATCTCCATATAAGTATGTGTTGTACTATTAAAGATTCAATCTTGCTGTACTAATTTTGTCAAACCAATAAATACAAATACAAATACAAATCGCGCGATTTTTTATTCCAATTTTTCGCCTGCGGCGCTTTTTCCCTAATACACCATATTTAAAAAAAACCCGTCTGCGGGCTTAATTGCCCTTCCGAAAGAGAAATAAAGCCCATGGATCAAACGAAATAACGCCCGCGGGAATTATTTCTTTTTCAAGAAAAGAAGAAACGCCCGCGGGCGTTAATTCCACGGGCGTTATTTCACTGCACCCTATTGGAGAACTACATATCAGGGATGCCACTGAAAAAATTTTTTTCCTACCAAAAACCTACCAAAATGGCTTCGACGCTACCAATTTTTTTTTTAGTGTGAGATTTAACCATATTCAATAAATTCATTTATGGTAACTGCCAGTTTACTGGACACTCTGCAGTAACCGGACACTTTTGTTTTTTTTACGGCTTAAAATAAAAAAATGTAAATTTTTTTTTTCATTTTGAAAGCTTTAGTATTAAATTTAATATTATTTGTACAAATTTCAATTAATTTTGGAATGACTGATAAATATGTGAAGGAAAGGAGGAGGAAGCAGTAGTTTCCAGATAAACAAAAACTTGAGTTGGCGTTAAATGATATTCGGACAAGGTTGGATTGGATATTAGTGGCTGCAACTGCTCGTCCAGTGCGGAGGAAATCAGGATTTACAATTTGTGGAATAACATTTGAGGAATAATGAGGGCACGCAACTGATTCCGAAGGAAACGTAAGAAGATTTATCGAGGGAAATAGCGGACATTGTTTCCAACTTGGTACAGCAAACACATTACCTCTGTTCAATAACAAAAAATTGTTACGAGTTTTTCATAAAAAGTGTCATTTTTATATGGAGAACTTTCATTTCTTACGAAAAATTCGTAACAATTTTTTGTTATTGAACAGAGCTATTTACTACCTAGGCAGGCCTGATAGCCTGTTGTGATACCGCATGGAGCTCTTTATTACACACCAATTAGACGAACAACCTTGTTTGCTTCATATAGCGTAAAATGTCAGATGCCTTTCTGTTTTCAATCTCCTCCAGTTGTGTCTGTGGGGGCAAGTGTACTTTAGGCTCGAAGAAAACGTTTCTATTTAGCAGATTTTTGTAACAAAACTCTACTGAGAAGACACGTTTTCTCAACAGTGTTGTGGCAAAGTGACCAAATGTACAAAATCAGTGATGTTAGTTGAACGAAGGCAAAAACCTACCAAAATTCAAATCGTCCTACCAACCTACCAAAAGGAAAAAAAAACTAGTTAATGTTACAATAAAAGCTGGTTAAATTAACACGAAGTGGTCCTGTTGAATTAACAATAACATCTTTTTGATTTCACCTTAAATTAATTGTTAAATTAACTAGAAAGTCTTGTTGATTTTGCAATTTATTTTTTTTTTAAATAAAAAAACATAAAACATAAAATATATAAAGCATATTCGAGTACATCACCCGCACAACTGACCAAATTGAAAGCGTCCTTCTCATACGAATAGTTTATACATGGGCGATAGTACTTACTACTGGCACCGAGTAATGTTTGGCCGCTAATGCAACGGTATAAGCACCACATGCTGCGTGAAAGACTCCATTCGCTAAACATCTCCTCGTAGTAAAAATTGCAAACTATGAAGAGGACAAAGAAAATATTGAACATTAAAAACTTTTAGAAACAAAAATGCAACCCACTTTTAACTTACCTGCGAACTAAAAACATAAATGGAAAACCCATTATCACGCACTGCCAATGATGCTAAACTCCCATCATTGCCACGGCACAAAATTTACTTTTTGTTAAAAAAAAATTATTAGTTTGTGTTTTGCACGAACAGCAGAATTTAAAAACGTTGAAAAAATTGTGTATGTTTCAAAACAGTTTTGACGTTCTTTTTAACACTTTTTTAGATTATATTGACACTATCATCGTGTTGAATAAATCAAAATTCCAAATGACGTTTATGTTTGAAAATTGTTTCGTGTTATATCAACCAACTTTAATTGTTGATTGTGGTTCCTGTTGTTTTAACATTTGTTTTCATGTTGTATTAACACTAAAATTGGTACGTCATTTTTCTAACATTTTTTTTTAGTTTATATTGACACTATCATCATGTTAAATAAACCAAATTCCAAATGACATTTAGGAATAAAATTGTATATTTGAATCATCTTGTATATTTTAAAATTTCTTCATGTTGTGTCAACAATAAAAGCTTTGTTCGCGTACTTTCTCCAACAGCATTTACTCAGCAGCCTCCAACAGCCAGGTGTTGGAGAACAATGTCACCTATCCTCTCACAAGAGAAAAATATCGTAAGAGGTAAACGAACACAAAATTTTCAGAGTTCAACAGCTTTGGCAAACAGCTGATTTTTATTTACATTCACAAGCCCCAAATTCAAAGGATAAAAAGGATTAAAATTAAAATGATAATAAAATTGGTGGAAATTATTGCTGTTAATTATGTATATATGTACATATAACATAAAAATAATAAATAAAACATAGTTTTTTTCTTATTTAATTTCTTTTGATTCGTTTTGGGTTTCGTTGTGGTCAGTATTTTGTCACCTCGCGATAACCTCCTCAATCTAAAAATCGTTCGCATAGGCTCGCAAAAAGGTTTTTTGAAGTTCGTAAATGCATCCGGAACTCGCTTTTATAATAAATCGGCACTGTTTGTTCTATATAAATGCTAATGGAGTTACAATTCTGCCTGAAAACAGTGGAGATATATGCACATATGTATGTATGTATCTGCAATACAATTAACTTCATGTTGTTGTTGTTGTAGCCACCAACACACTCCCCGAAGGTTTTGGGGAGTGTAGGGGATGTGACAGTCCTTTGCCGGATAAATCCGGTACGCTCGGGTACTAGTCCCTTCTGACACTAGCCCGACTGTCGTGCGAACGATTTTTTCTGGCCATAATCAACCTTCTAGGCCGGTGGATTTTAGTCGCGTCTTACGACAGGCATTCCTTACAACGGGTATATTCTAGACCCCCTAACCCGCTGGGGTTCGCTGTTACTATCTAATAAATAGGATTTCATTGTAAAAATTATCACACTAACAATTGCTTTTCTTTGTACCCATGTCCATACTGTTTTCCACCGCAGTATGTCTTCGCGTCTGCTGCCCCGCAGAAGAGATTTCAATTTAATGCACCCGGCCCTGGCCATGCTTTAAAAAAATAACCCACTATGGACCGATCCACAGTACTTTTGAGTAGAACAAACTTTTGCGTTGGCGGTATTTATTTATTTTATTTATTTATTGATGTCTAAAATAGTTCATATTTACACAGACATTTAAGCGTAATTTAATATAACAAATAAGTATAAATTTATGATCTGAATAAATACATAGTAAAAATATAACAGAAAACGAAAAATTGAATGAGATATGCGTATACATATACAAAAGTTTCACTTAAATATAAAGGTAAACCGGAAGTTAAGTGCGCGCAAGATATGTGTTCAGTTCAAGAGCAGTCTGTATCGGATCAGTAAAGTCAATATCTAAGAAACCTGAGAAATAGTTAAACTCAGACATAGTTCTATTTAATGGTGCATTTGCGCTGTATACCGTTCTGCTTAAGCCAACTCTGAAAACATTAAAATTACGGAAATTCCGACTGGGAATATAGAAATGTATATTCTCAAGAATTGAGGGACAGTCAACATTCCCTATCACTATGCCAAAAAAAAAACGGCCGCGCTTTAAAAAAAATAGCCCCAGCCAGCAAAATTTCCTTTCTCGAATTATATCTGCGGAGCGATCGGGAGTGTTATAATTAGTAAAATTAACATCCATAGAAGATTTCCCGAAAGTTCCAGTGGTTTGAAAATAAATACGGCGGGCGCATTATACTGAAGCCGACCCACTGCAGAACTACTCTCGGAGGGTGTGCCACCCACTGCCTAGAGTGGCTGCTATTTTTAAAATCCGGATAATTGGGTTTTAGTTAGAATTTGTTGTCTATCCAGGCTCAGTGAAACTTTCAGGAAATATTCTGTAGATGATAATTCATCTTATCTTAACACTTTCAACTATTATTAAATTATAATATTAAAGTTCTCCAGAAATAGAATTCTCCCGGCTGAGGGTTATTTTTGTAAAGCGCGGCTGAAGGCAAAAGGTGTTCTATACAAAACAACTGTGGATTGCTCCATGGATATTAATCCAGAAAGAGAATTCTGCCGGCTGACGGTAATTTTATTGAAGCGCGACCAAAAGCCGCCAACGCAGAAAGATGTTCTACACATACATACATTAATTTAACAAGGAATGTCTCCTGAACTATAAGCGTCTGTGGGGTAGTACTTTGTTTTTTGTGATCTGTGAGACCACCCCTACCCTCTGGAAAATTAATTGTTATCGGATCGTGGATCATTATATACAAATTTTCCCTCTATCCAGGCTGGGGATCCAACCCATGACCTCTGGTATGGCAGACTAGCCACTGTCCGCCACACCACAGTGGCCACAACACTCCCCACTGCACCACAGCGGCCCCGTTAATATATATTCCCGCAAAGGAGATTACAATTTACTAAGGTACATAATATGCATATAAATACTTCGCAAAAAGTATGTAACTTATTTTGCATATTTAATTTATCCATATTTGTTGCCAATTTAGTGTATTTTTCCAATTTTATAATTGATTTGTATATTTTGCAAATCTTGTTACTTGCAAAAATTCAAGTCAGCTGTTGTTTGATCAGCTGTTTTCCTGTTGGAAAATTGCTGTTGGCAAAAATTTGTCCAACAGAATTCAACAGCTTCTCACAAAATGAAATGTCAGTTTTCTCTCTCAGTTGGTTCTCTTCTGTTGGAGATTTGGCGTAAAAGAACGGCGACAAAGTGTTTGTTTTTAAAAATTTTCGAAAAACATCAAAAAATATCCGTAAACGAACAAAGCTAAAATTTGGTTGAATTTACCAAATTTTCAGATGACAGTTACAAAGCCAAAAGCATGTTTCAAACATCGTGTGATTTGAAAAAATTTTTGCTGTTCTATGTGTAAAGATCGATCGTATTAATTTTACATGAATCGTGTTGATGATTTTTTTTCTGAGTGTAGGTACATTATGCAAAGTACTAACGACTTTCGAAATTGCGCATCTCATTCGCATTCTCATTGTGGCGCTGTTAAGCCAAAACAACGTCATCGCTTTGAGTCGACGAATCGTTGGAGCGCAGTGCAAAACGAGTCCTTGCTCAGGTATATAGAGAGATGTCTGAAGGTATGCGTTTAAATATATTTACATAAATTTGTAATTATTTGCGTACGTGAAATTGTTTTGCTGACCAACAAAAAAACAAAACACACAAATTCAAATAACATTTTTTTTTTTTTTTTGGTGTAAATATGCATACATACATAATTATTGATTGTCATTCGGCCTTCCTAAACTGGCTGTGAGCCTGTTCCTTTTGCTTCGCCTGCGTTTGTGTGTTTTCCCTATGCTCATTGCAATTGGGCTCAATTTTATGTGTGTGTTTTTAATGTGCAAACAAAGCCAAAATCATTTTTTTATCTTATTTTCTTCATCACGGCGGCACACAATATGTTATTACGATGTTTTTCGTGCTTTTTTATACTCTTTTGCATACTCGTAAAAATTTACCAAGCAGTCAACTAATGCTCGGATGTCAGCAATGGAGGGAATCGTAATGATTTTTTTGTTGCATACTTTGTGGCGCGCCACGGTTTTTTACGATACTTTCTACAAACGATAAGCGTGATTTTTTTTTTTGTTTAAATTTTCTTCCTTTCCTCAACCGATGTTCTCACTATATGTACATGTATTTTCCGAATTCATCGCAACCTTCACGTCGAATTCATAAATTTCGGTTTCTCATCGCATCTGCTGCATGCTGTCATTTGCATAAATATTTCTTAACTTAGAATTTATTACTTCTTGGTATTTTTAAGTCGCTCGCATATATCTTAGCATGCTTGGCGCTGTGTCTTCTTTTTCTGGTCACCTATTTGCTCCACATTTGCATAAACCACATGTTGATTGAATCTCCTTTTGTAGATTGCAAATTTCGTAACCAGAAACAATTTGATAACTGTTATCTGTTGTTGCTGGAATATTGATTAATATGTAAGAATGGCAATGTTTGATTCGCATACATATGTATGTACATATACACATATCGTCGCTCCGGAAGAAGAAAGACGCATGTCAGTAATTTTTCGACGAAAAAAGGCGCATTAAAAATATGTCGAGGAAGAAAGACGCTTTACAAAACATGTCGACGAAGATAGACGCATTTAAAAATATTTCGACGAACAGAGACGCATTATAAAATATTTCGACGAAGAAAGACGCATTAGCATTAATATTGACAAAGAAAAATAAAAAATCGAATACGTCTTTCTTTCCTAAACAATATTTAAATGCGTCTTTCTTTATAGTAAAAAAAAAATAAAGCGTCTTTCTTCGTTACCAAAATAAAAAATAAAGAGTCTTTCTTTCGAAAAATATTTTTAATGCGTCTTTCGTTGAAAGAAAAAAGTTTGCGTCTTTCTTCCTCAGCAAAACAGTTTGCGTCTTTTTTCTTCTATAGCGACGATATGTGTGTAGGTACGTATATTGAATCATTATCATTGTTCCATTAGATTGGATTAGCTTTCAGTACTCTTATCAGCAACAGGTCCCCTTGGGGTGTAGCAAAACGCTTTCGTAGGCTATTGTAGACCCCATTCATCTTATCGAGAATGAATAAACTTTTCAACATCTCGCGTTGCGCTTTGGTCACACAAGTTTGGGTATAGCTATAAGTTCTCAGTTTTTAATTTATTCTGCTAAAGTTTGAATCTTAAGTGAAGTGATCCCTAAGAATTGGGCATAGCCGCTGGTATGCTGAGGTTCTTCAAAGACAACGAGATTGAAGTTTATGTGTCACCCAAGGCAAATTCATTAATATGGTAATGGTACGTGAACAGCTAACTTCTTCTTCTTCTCGTTTTTAATTCACCGTGTACAGAAGAATACAGGAGAATGTCAAACAAGGAAAAATTTTACTTTGAGTTTGACATTTTGATGGACCAAAACTTAAAGCGAATCGAGGCGAAATCGATGCGAATATTGCCGAATTCGCCGTGCCATTACCATAATGAATTTGCCTTGGTGTCACCCTTGCAAGTTTGCCTGCCATCTTTATTGCCATTTCTTCTATCCGATCTTTGAGTTGTACGTGACATTCTTCACTCAGTGCGCAACAGATATTGAACCTGAAGGTTTAAAAAACATATGTATGTTTTATGTCATCACCTTTATCAAATCAAGTGAAAAAGTATGTATGTATGTAAGTAAATATTTGTAAGTCTTCAGAAAGGAATTCAATGAAAACACGAAAGAAACCGCTGCGCCTCCTAAGAGTTTAATTACAATACATAAAAGTTAAAAATAACTAATTAATCGGAAAAGTAAAATAAACACGAATGGAATAAAAGTGTGCAGTTAACCAAAACAAGCAAGGTTTGGTATAAATATGTAAATAAATAAGAATGATTTTTCGACTTTGGGAAAAGCGGAAAATCCATTTTTGTTTTTCATTGCAACAAATAAAACGGACAAATGCGTAATCAAGTCAGAAAACCAAAACATAAAGTAATAGGTACATACGTAGATGTTAATTAAAAGGAAACGAACTTTCAACAATGCGAATGCGTTGAGCAAAACAGAAATTAAAATAGCAACAACGAAGAAAATTTATAACAAAAGTCAAATACAGAGACACAAATACAGAAAGAGAGTCCGCTGCCTGAGTGTGAGTGCTCAACTATAGGTAATTTAGTATAAGAGAAAGTTGTATTTTAAAAATTAATTACAGAGAGCAGAGCTAACTGTATAATGGATAAAGAGAGCGCTAAATAAATATTCCTTTTGAAAATATGCAATATTTGAACCTTTTTAAAAATTCGGACCACTTTTGGTCCATTTTTACTTCCAAAAATATAATTATTAAATAATTTTTAGTTTTTTCTTAAATATAAGAACAAAAAACCTCTTTGTTACTATTTTACTTTGCATTGGCAACCCTCCGTTTCGAAAGGTTCTTTATTTAATTTGTTTGCCAACACTACCCTTGAATACTTTGAAATTTGGGCTGTTCGTTAAGATAATGAAAACGCACGGAGCAGCCCAGACACACACAAACACATATAGCGTACGTTGATCCGTAGGAAAGTGCAAGAAACGTAGGAATTTTACCACAATTTACATTCTTTGCACTCATATTCGCTCTTTTTTGGATAAAATTCCTACGACTCTTGCACTTTCCTACGGCTCAACGAACGCTATAACAGTTTTTTTTTTAATTCCTTGCCTTTTTCGGGTTATTCCGTCTGCTCAACGAACGATTATATTAACGCTGCGTTAGTGTAGAGAATATTTTAAATTCCATTTTCTTTAAGCATTAAATAAACCACAAAAATATATAAAAATGTGTTATAGCTAAAAAAAAAATTGGGGCCCCTTTTTTTAATTTTTTAGGCCACCTTTTGAAATTTTTGAGCGGCAACACTGTATGTACCTATAAATGAATTCAAAAAGTGAGAATACGTTAAGTCATTTTTGTATTATATCGTGAATTTAGCCATTCTAATCAGGGATGGAAAATGTGGTACAATTGTACTTTTCTTGGTACATTCCGGTAGCCAAAATTACATAGGTACTACGCTGACATATTTGGTACATTTTTGTCAAATAATACATCACTGTATCCCAAATCCATTAAAACAAAACAAATAGTATTGTCCCTTTGGTTTTAGAGTAAGGTTGTTCTCTCTGTCTACTCTTTTTGCCGAGATATCATGATATCTTGAGAAATTTCTCACACAGAGAGTGCGCACCTTTAAGAAAATAAAATTCGAACTGACTTCATTGTGAACTAGCATGTTAGCCATATTCTTTCCACTCTTTATACGACTGTTTTCGGTTTGCATTGCTTGCTTCAATTTCGAATAAATTAATTTTTTATCTGAATAAAACAAAATACTTAAAAAAAGAACTAGAAACATAAATTTAAACTCACTTCTCATAGAAGACTATTGTGAATGTAATAACATGGTTGCATTTCCCATGATATTTTTCTCATGATATCAAATATCACGGGTTGGGGTATGAGAAATTTGCCGAAGCTCAAAATTTTATAAGACGTATATTTTGTTGATGTGCTCGCCAAATTTATCACACTAATGTCATCTCGGCAAATTTGCCAGGCCAAAATCACACAGAGAGGACAACCTTAGTTATTTCCAAAGCGTGAATTTGACAAAGTAGAGCAAATTAATGCTGAGTTTAGAGCTTTAGCAGAATATGAGAGCCTTAAAAAATTTAGAAATTTGAGTATATGCCATTTCTGGGAAGAAATTAGATTAATAAATAAAACAAAGTAAAAAAAATTTTTTAAAAAGCTTTTATTTAATATTAATATAAAAATTTACTAAAAAGGAAAAAAATAATTTTTTTATATTTTTGAACAAGATTTATATTATTCCTTAGTTCATTTGGATCTTAATTTCAATCTAAGCATACATTTAACGTATTTCTTCAAAGCATTTCTGTATATGTATCAACATAAATAAAAGCGCGGGTCCTCTTTACGTAATGCATATCTTACGTAATTGGAATTTAAAGTTTTTATCGCTTCCTTCCATTTGACCAATACTGTTTTATAACATGAATATCTAATGAGTACCCGCGCTTTTATTTATGTTGATACATATACAGAAATGCTTTGAAGAAATACGTTAAATGTATGCTTAGATTGAAATTAAGATCCAAATGAACTAAGGAATAATATAAATCTTGTTCAAAAATATAAAAAAATTATTTTTTTCCTTTTTAGTAAATTTTTATATTAATATTAAATAAAAGCTTTTTAAACAATTTTTTTTACTTTGTTTTATTTTTGCCTTTTTAGTTTTACAATGCATATTACATCTAATATTTGTCAACACTCCCACTATCAATATAGTCCAACAGTTTTTAATATAAAGTGCACTATGTTTAACATTTTGATGGTTTCTGCTCAGCCAGTTTTTTTATTATCCAATTCCTGTGGAGTCTTTTAAATGGTTTTACTATACTCTTTTATGAATAGATTACTTCGTAATACGTGTTCAAAATAGGAACAAAATTGATTCATAAATACGAATTTTCTAAATATCTTGCCACCAGCGCCACCTAGCGGCGATTTATTTCCACGGATATATTTACTTTCTCATAAGCAATATATATACCGAATATGAACAAATTCGGTCGGTAAATACGAATTTTACAAATATCTTGACACCAGCGTCACCTAGCGGCGATTTTTTTCCACGGATGTATTTACTTTCTCATAGGCAATATATATACCGAATATGAACAAATTCGGTCGGTAAATACGAATTTTACAAATATCTCGACACCAGCGCCATCTACCGGATTTTTTTTTATTTCACATTGCATTGTCTTCGGGTCCTGAACTATGTTCCAAATTTCAAGTACCTAGCTCAACTAGAAGTATCTTAAATGTTCGTTGCAAAATTCCACGACATACATACATACATACATACATACATACAAAAAGTGAAGTTAAATAAAAGCTTGTAAAAATGAATTAAATGTACTAATGTTTTCTAATATTTATAGAATTGCTCAAGGTATATTATCGATTCCTCACTCATCCGGAAATGTAGAAAGGATATTTTCCTTGCAAAATTTAATCAAAACGAAGTGTAGGAATCGTCTTCTAATAAACGCCCTTTCCATATTTAAGTATTGACAAAAAATTGCTATCAACTGATTTATCAAATGATCTCAAAGAAGATTTGTTAGCATAGATTGATCTAAGACGCAGTTTAATATGTACTATATAAAATCATTTGTACCTAAAACGTTTTTGTTTTGTGAAATATTTTTACATTGAATGGGGCTGTGTATTTAAAATAATTTTATTTTAAATAACTTTATGCTCCTAAAGGAATTTAATAAAAAATTTATATGAATTTAAGCTTTAATAATGTTATTTTTAGAGGAAAGATTTTGCTTGGAAAAGCAATATTATTTTGGAATGGCTAAAGAAGAAGATATAATTTGGGATTAGTATAAGTCCTTAGAAAAAAATTTCTCCCAAAAATGATGGTACATTTTCCTTTGATTTGGTACATTTTACTTGCTCAATTAGTACAAAATCAGGAAACCCATTTTCCATCCCTGATTCTAATAGCCAAAAGAGAATATGAATAACTTGGACTCAACATCTAATATAAGAGCCAGGCTATTTTGTATTTCTTCAGTTGTGTGACACGCTCCCTTGTCGTTTGATCTAAGAGAGTCTAAGTCCTAGACCGATTTTAGGTTATAAACACGGATGCCAGTGTTGGTTGTTTTCAACCAAACTTGGGTTTTTTTCTGATTTGGTTTTTTTGTAGTTTTTTTATACTCAGCTGTACTAGTAGGCAGACATTAGACTAAAATGTCTATAAAGAAACGACTTGGGTTTGTGATTTTTATCTATAATTGGGCTGATTTCGCCCTAATCACTCTCGTGTTGCACGGTCGTGAAAATTAAAAAATAAGTAACTGACTCATTGATAATCGTAAATTAAGATGCATACATATATAATTTAAAATCTAAGAAATAGTTTTCGACAAAAGGGAAAACGAAAAACAAAAAATCATAAAACTTACATCTTCCTTTTGGTCCAGTTTGGCAATTTTCTTTCTTGTCACAGGCAGAACATAGAAAAGGCGAGTTTATTTTTGTTGGCACAAAGTCAGTCACATCCTCGCCCTCAGCTAGAGGAGCGCGCGGTAGCCCCATCGTCGTCGTCGCACTAGCCGCATATACGGCCGATGGCCCATCTGCGCGCTGCTTCACTTCGTCCTCGAGCTTTTTGCAAGTCTTACGGCAACGCTGACACACCACATAAGCTTCTGGCGCCTCTGCAGCAATGCGACATCTCCGATTCACCATACGCTTCAGTTTACACCAATGCGTTGAACACCAGGTGCCAGTATGCTGCAGACACGTTTTCGGCAGCCGCTTGGCGGTGCTTGTCATGGAAGTGGCACGATGCAAAATGCGACTGCTAACTGTAGAATTACGATTCGGCGGATTGATATCGTATCGATGGCGGTTGTTTTGTACTGTGGCACCACGACTTGTTGTTGGCGCTTGTGCGTCATTTGATAATGGTGATGTGTCGATTGTGGCTTTCTTTGCGCCCGCATTTGCAGCACTTCCGTTTCTTCTGCTGTCAGCGCCATTGGCGTTGCTGTTGCTAGTGCCATTTTCGTTGGGTGCGTCGCTACTATTACCGTTTGGGGTTGTGCGGATGTGATGATTGTCCGATTCTTCTCCCATTTTTTTGGAATTGGATTTTTTACTTTCTTATTTACATATGAATATGTATATTTTAGGTCGGGAACGAGGAGAGCTTTGTGCTGTTTTATGGTTTAAAAGTTCTTTAAATGCTGTATCACATTTTCTTTTCAATACTCAACAACACAAATATGTATTTACATATTTTTCGTCAATTTTCTGATTCTTTAAAAACTTTTTCATTTAATTTATGTAAATTTTGCCAATTTTCATTTGTGTTTTCCTTTTGTTAAGTTTTCTTTTGAAATAACCTTCCATTTAAAGCCAGACCTGTTACATATAATGAGGGCATTCACATATCGTCGCTTGAATATTTTAAATCTACCCTTGATCCCGCAAGCCTACACCATAAGCTATTTACTTATGTATTTATTTATTTATTTCAGGGACCGTAACGATTATCATTTTTATAAAAAAAATCATTTTTAATCGTTATAATTTGATTTTTATTTTTTCGATGAAATTTGATCGATATTTTATGATTTTTATTTTTTCGATCAAAAATAATTGTTATTACTGGATTTAAATTTTTCTTATGAAACTTGATCGATATTTTATGATTTTTATTTTTTCGATCAAAAATAATTTTTAATTGTTGGGGTAAGTGGAAAAAAATTCAACAACTATTTACAGCGAAGGTTGAGTGTATAGCTATTTCACGAAAAACCATGTTCGATCATCAGCACTCTTTTCGGAAGTGGAAGAGGATTCACCGGGGATTGAACCCGAGTCCATTCCATCTTCAGCCGCAATGACCCAACGCTTAACACACTCGGCCATTGAGACTCTGTGCAAGCTGTTGGATTTTCACCACTTTTGCCTTTTTCATTTTCAACATTTAACGTTAGTGTGTATATGCTTTTGCATATATTCTACCCAAACGTGCTGAATTTTTTGTTGGCAGTTCGCAATGAACATTTGTTGTTG
Organism: Urophora cardui; assembly: GCA_960531455.1. Lineage (NCBI taxonomy): Eukaryota > Metazoa > Arthropoda > Insecta > Diptera > Tephritidae > Urophora > Urophora cardui. The sequence goes on along the minus strand of OY482670.1, from coordinate 37,217,107 downwards.
GTATGTATTTTTATATACCAACAACGTTAACAATTTTACTTGAAAGAGTTTTTAGTGCTTAGCACGAAATTTTTATTTTAATTAAATTTTTAATTGTTGGGGTAAGTGGAAAAAAATTCAACAACTATTTACAGCGAAGGTTGAGTGTATAGCTATTTCCGAAAAGAGTGCTGATGATCGAACATGGTTTTTCGTGAAATAGCTATACACTCAACCTTCGCTGTAAATAGTTGTTGAATTTTTTTCCACTTACCCCAACAATTAAAAATTTAATTAAAATAAAAATTTCGTGCTAAGCACTAAAAACTCTTTCAAGTAAAATTGTTAACGTTGTTGGTATATAAAAATACATACCAACAACAAATGTTCATTGCGAACTGCCAACAAAAAATTCAGCACGTTTGGGTAGAATATATGCAAAAGCATATACACACTAACGTTAAATGTTGAAAATGAAAAAGGCAAAAGTGGTGAAAATCCAACAGCTTGCACAGAGTCTCAATGGCCGAGTGTGTTAAGCGTTGGGTCATTGCGGCTGAAGATGGAATGGACTCGGGTTCAATCCCCGGTGAATCCTCTTCCACTTCCGAAAAGAGTGCTGATGATCGAACATGGTTTTTCGTGAAATAGCTATACACTCAACCTTCGCTGTAAATAGTTGTTGAATTTTTTTCCACTTACCCCAACAATTAAAAATTTAATTAAAATAAAAATTTCGTGCTAAGCACTAAAAACTCTTTCAAGTAAAATTGTTAACGTTGTTGGTATATAAAAATACATACCAACAACAAATGTTCATTGCGAACTGCCAACAAAAAATTCAGCACGTTTGGGTAGAATATATGCAAAAGCATATACACACTAACGTTAAATGTTGAAAATGAAAAAGGCAAAAGTGGTGAAAATCCAACAGCTTGCACAGAGTCTCAATGGCCGAGTGTGTTAAGCGTTGGGTCATTGCGGCTGAAGATGGAATGGACTCGGGTTCAATCCCCGGTGAATCCTCTTCCACTTCCGAAAAGAGTGCTGATGATCGAACATGGTTTTTCGTGAAATAGCTATACACTCAACCTTCGCTGTAAATAGTTGTTGAATTTTTTTTCCACTTACCCCAACAATTAAAAATTTAATTAAAATAAAAATTTCGTGCTAAGCACTAAAAACTCTTTCAAAAATAATTTTTATTATTGGATTTAAATTTTTCCGATGAAACTTGATCGACATTTTTTGCTCGGTATTTTCAGCTTACCGAAACGATTCCGCGTTGCTGTGTTTTTTACACTTGTGGGAATACTTTCGGTGCGTAATCGGCAGAAAATAGGAAAACAAACATCGAAATTTGCAAAACAAAATTTTTAACTTCAACAAATCACTCAATAATAACAATAATGTCTTCTAGCGAAGACGAAGACATTATAACTTGCTACATTTATAACCGAAACAACATATATGCAGTAATTCCACAAATTTTACTGACCGGTCTTACCGCGTTGCGGTATACCGAAATTAATCCGCTCCGATTTCATGTATGCAACACTAATGTGAAAGTGCCAATTGAAATACATGTGGTCAGTAAGGTTTCGGTATACTTTCGGTAAAAACCAAAAATGTCGATCCGATACCGCACCGAGTAATGTGAAAGCGCTCTTACATACATATTTCACACCTCCAAACGCTTTGTTATGCAACATTAATTAACTGCTTTCGAATACCTTTGTGTGCAATCACAAGCCCCCGCTCCCCATGAGAGTTCAGTCGAAAGTACATAATTAAATCGCATTTTCATTGCAAATTACTGTATTCTTTGCAGGCTTAATATGCCGTACAACAACAAGAAAAACAACAAAACCAACTTTAATTTAGCTTTGGCTCAGTATGCAACTGCCGTAGGGTAAATTCCCCTACAGAATTTGTGTATGTTTTCATACTGTTTTTCTTTCTGTTTAGTGTTTGGTGTTATTATTGGCTTGTGGTGTTTCCGTTACCGCAAAATAAATTGCTGTGTTGCTTATACGCCGCGTTGACCCGGCGACAATGACACACGCAAATAGTTGAAATGTCCTTCACCGTTATTATTGGCTAGATTCAGCAGCGTTGCCGGTGGGCGATAGACACTTATCCAATCATGCATGTGTATTTATGTGTACATACACACACAAAGACAAAAACTCGCACGTGCACATTACTGGTTTTATTGCTACAATTTAGTATTTACTATTTAGTATTTACTATTTAGTATTTCAACATTGCGATACGTTTGTCAAATTACCAACGGCTTGCTGGCAATTGTCCGTGTCAGTCCAATGTTACTTTGATATTGATTTTTTTACAAATGCTGGCTAATTTTTCAAACGTTTCTTTTTTTTATGATTGGCTTTGGTGCGGTCAAATCGTCAGCGCTTTTACTAGTCCTTTTACTATGTGTCCACGTTCATGTTCATAAATGTTTATACACAAATGTTTATTTATTTATTCCCATATTAACAGCCGATTGTGCCTACCCCCCCCAGTCAATCACGTGCAATGTATGTACATTAGACCACCCACAGAATGTATGAGAAAGTATTAATTTTCTACGCTCCCCACGCATTCTCTTAGAGATTAGGGATAAAAGACAAGATCCTTTAAAAAAAAATCTAGATATCAAGTAGTGAAGAAATACCATGCAATTTAGATCTGAAGGCTGAAGATCTGTGGAAAAAATTGTGAACGCGATGTTGGAAACGGGGTGTTAGGTTAAGTTAGGTTAGGCTGGCTGGCCGGTAAGGGCCTCTCATAGACTGAGCGAATCCGTAGTAATAATAATAATACACAATAATTAAAAATTAAATTTTTGAAGTAAAAATGCATTTTGGATTTAAAAAGAAACTTACTTAAATTAAAAATGAAAATGAATGTTGATTCAAAAACTCGCTCTTTGTTCAAAATTTTGTTACATATACATACATATACATAAAGTAGTAGTAAACCAACACCCCTTGTGATTGATCCCGAATCAATCCTCTGTTTTTGTAATAAAATCTTTGTTTAATGATCAATTAGGCTGTCGTGGGTATTTCCACTAAAAACTTCCTAATATTTTATCGTTCTTTATTACTTAATTCCAAGGATGCATCGTAACGTTAATATTATCGTTTACCGAAAAAAAGTATTCGTTTCCGTTGAAACTATTCAGGTTTTTACCGTTTACGCAATTATCAAAATAATTTATTGTCGCAAAATAACGATAATGAAATTATCGAAATAATAACATTTCGTTAACTAGCGAAAAGAAATTATCAAAATAATTTCATTACGTTGATTAGCGTTATCATAACCAAATTTATAGGTCCGGTTTCACCAACCGGTCTCAACTTAGTGAAGCCGATTTTTTTACGTTTTCAGTTTCACCATGCGACTGAGCTAAGTCACAAGTTAGTCAGCTTTTGTCTTGACTAAAAATAAACCACGAATTTGAATCACCTTAGCAAATTCAACAACCAAAAGAGCGAATATGACAAAAAGTGAACAAATACAGCAACCAAAACAACCAAAAAACCCAGTATTTGCCATAAAAGGTTGGTTGCAAAACTATTTTCTTAGAGTATTTGGTGAAACCCAAAAGTAAGTTAGCCCCAAATCTGGGCTAACTTAAGTAAAAACATAGTTTTAGCTTCAAAGCCCGTCTCCACATAACTTGATTCACCAGAGAAACATGTAGCAAAACATTTCGCTCAATAACCCGTCTCCACGTGGCTAATCGTGATTCAGTTTGACATTTCTCTTTCTTGTTCTTCTTAAATGTTTGTATGTTTGCTTATTTTTGCGTCTTTGTTTTGGTTTGTGTGCGATTTCGATAGATTTTCGATACAAAATTAGATAAGACATCGATATCATCGAGGTTGGCAAGATGATTCAGAAAGAAACAGTGTTTCAATCTTCACTCGCTCTCAGAAATTTGTATGGAAATTGGCGAGTTTCGGCACTGGTTTCCGTGTCGAAACAAGATTGAGAGAGAAAATTCAGAAAAAAGAGCGAAACACGTTATGTGGAGACATGGTATTAGTCACGTTGGTGAAACCGGACCATAACGTTGAAATGCTTAAGGCGGATTCATCGTTCGAGTTCAGAACTTTTTTGCCATGTGGTTGTTGTTGTGTTTTCGGAGAGTGAGAGGAATTCCGAAAAGTTCTGAACTATTTTTATTAGTTAACTGAAACTCAACTTTAGTTCTGAACTCGAACGGTGAATCCGGCTTTAGTGCGCTCGCAATGCAGTCGCGAACAATCGGCCGAGTACTCGCAAACATACATACATATATGCATATGCACACGAAGTGCTAAGATCTGAGCGACAGCTGTGTATGCACACTCAGGGAAAAACAGCATTTTAAAATCAAAAATAAAATTTTTGTTTTCATAATGCACGTTTTAAACCAAACCATTTTTATTTTAACAATGAAAATTTTCAAATTAAAAATGGAAATGAATGTTGATTCAAAAACTCGCTCTTTGTTCCAAATTTTTTTGTGAGAAAATATTTTTTTGTGAGAAATCCAACAAAAACAATAATGAAAATCGATTTTTTTAAATTTTGTTTTTACAATGATTCATATAATTCATGGATTATTTTTTAGGAAAAGGGAAGTATAAATAGGTTACTACAATTCAATATAATGTTTAATGTTCCACAATGTGATGGCGTTGGATTGAATTTCAGGTTGATATCATGGTTCGAATTCGGAAGAGAATATAAAATAAAGAAGGAAAAGGAGGAAAAGGAGAATGAGAAATAAAGTTAGCAAACAGTTAAGGCGAAGTAGAAAAGAAGAGCAGAATAAGCGGAGGCTATATTTTTGTAGTTGGGACTCGGATTGAGAGAAGATGAAGAGAAAGCCGTTGGATACAATTTCGAATCCGGAAGAGAAAATGATATAGAGAACACTGCAGCGTGCTTAAAATAAAAATAAACATTTTTAAATTTAAAATGTTTTTCTTGATTTAAAAATTTTACAATAAACATTTTTAAAATAAAAGTGTTGGTATTTACATCACTTTTAAATATGTTTTTGCCAATTTTAAGCACGTTTTCATATGTTTTTAAAATTTTGTTTGCCTGAGTGTATGCACCTCGTGCAGGCAATCTTTTTGTTGATTTACTTCGTTTCAACGCTACCGGTTGCATTTTGATAATTAAGTTTTGTGAATTATCGAAACGAAATGGTTTTGATAATTTAGCGTTGCGAATTAACGAAACAAAGCCATTTTGATAATTTAGCATTGTGAATTAACAAAAAGAAATAGAATCCGTTCGTTCGTTAAGCATCTCTGCTTAATTCTAATAAAAGATTCGATTCACAGAATAACTGAGCTTGAGAAAAAAAGCCTATCATATTATTTACTTATTTATTTATAATTAGTGAGATTATCTCTTAACAAGACCTACATATTTTTCTTCTTTCAAAGTCAAGCATCAGGCTTTACATTTTTTTTTTTTGGGTTGGGATAACAGTTGACGCAAAATATTTCGAAGGAGAATCAAAAAACAAAAATGTTTACCAACCAAATTAAAAGTCAAATAATAAGCTCAAAAGAACAATCAAATACACTTAAAACAATATAAGAATTTTCCTGCTGAAAACATTACCCCCAATTTTGGAAATTAAGTTGGAATATGTAGTACATGTGTATGTGTAAGTATATACCCAATTTGCCAAACGACTTCGAATCGAATTCGATTCCGGCTCGGTCTAGTGAAAGATTCGTTCGCCAGCGACTATCGCGTGCAACCTGCCGGCGAAGTCGTAAGTGGATGTAAAGAACAGTTCACTAGCGAGCCACATAAACGAGTCATTGGGTCATATTAATAAAAGCTGAGCATTTGCTTTTACTTAAAATTTGAGACCTTGTACTCAAATTTTGAAATTTGGTTCTTACAAATTGATGTCAAATTTATAAACTCTTGAGTAAAAGTATTTGCTTCGTTTTTATTAATACGGCCCATTGACGACGTTCCAAAGCGACTCGTAGACGACGTACAATACGACTTGATAACGCTTCATAACGAATGCTTGGAGTATTGGAACGTCGGGTAGTCGCTAATGCAGTGAGCATAGAAAACACTTCTTCAATACAAGAAATTTAGTTAAAAAGAACATGGTACTCTTACGACAATGGTTTTATTGGACGAAAGCAGGTTTATTTTAAAGCCATAAATACAATTCACCATCTTCTTTTGGGTTTCTTGAATGGTTTCCAGTTTTTCCAAAACAACATCTAGCGTTTGATCTGCACTTCTTTGTGTAAAGAATAATATATTATTTCTATAGAAAGCAGGAGACAGACGTAATTAAAGCCAGGATACTTGAATTATGTTTTCTTACTGACTGATGAAGCACATATGTATGTACATTAGAGGGCTGCACGAATGGATTCGAAACGACCAACAAAATATTCGCGGCCGTCCAATTACAGTACCTACTTGTTTCTGTCGTTTGCGAATAAGCGCAAGTAGAGCACAACCATAAACAAAACCAATACAATACTTATTAATAACTTTTTGGCTGCTTGTTTTTCCGACAGGGTAGGAATTTGATGTATTGTGGAACGATTTTCCGTCATCCCTTGTCAAGTTTGGTTTGGAGACAAACCGGTTTCGGCTAATATGCGCCATCTTCAGTGTCTTCTTTCGTTCTCAACGCATATTAGCCGAAACCGGTTTGTCACCAAACCAAACTTGACAAGGGATGACGGAAAATCGTTCCACAATACATCACAATACTTATTCTTAGCGACAATTACATGGCCTTAAAAAGGTTCTGCAAATAGTGTACATTACTTATATGTATACAAATTAAATCAAGTAGGCATTTGTAACGCTGCGCCGCACAGTGGGTTACACTCTGTTTCCACTTCGGACGACAATTCTTCAAGCTCATCGTGCAGTTAGTAGCCTAAATTGTGACTAAGAGGTGCGGGGTATAAAATAAGTTGAGATGTACATATGAATTCATTCCCGCTTTGTTAGAAAATACACGCCACGAATTGGACAAACCGACATCGTGGCGAAATTGATCCGATGTTATAAATCGAAGTCGGAACGACTTTAATTTTTTTATAAAATAAAGACTTCGATTCGAGTTCACCCCGGCGAGTTCTCCAAACCGACGTCGAATCGACCTCGATTCGAACTCGACTTCAGTCAGTGGCAAATTGGGTAAAGACGCTGTTTTATTCATTTTTTTATTATTATTTTTTTGATAAATTAACAAACACTCAAGTGGCAGTAAAGTGAAAGCCAAACTGGCTAAGCACATGCCAAGACACAGACCCTAGATCTCACTGTATACACAAGTACAGCGCTAGGTATGAAGAGGGAGTGGAACGAACCACACAAATGCAAATACATTTGTATAGGTAAAGCTCCAGCGACAAAGCAATGCGATTGCGAATACAACGGGCGTGGGACGTTGGGGAAACAGTAAGAGGGGGGACAGAGTTGTATTAACGGGCGCAAAAATGTATATAAAAAATGCACAAAGGACACAATACGAGCCAAGCATGAAGTGCGGCGGTGGAAAACAAAAACAACACAACTAACAAAGAGACAAACAGATAAACAAACAGACAGACAAACAGTCAGCCAGCAATTGTAATTGAAATCCGCGATTGTAATCCTCAATTTTTACGGCTTTTGTAACAAGAATGACGGCCGAGCTTCTCTCCCAATTCAAAGTGTCCTCCTTAACCATTATTTTTCCTCCGAACGGCGAATTCATTTTTTGTGAGAAGCTTTTCCATGGCAGAAATACACTCGGAGGGTATGCGGCCCACTGTCGAGAGGTGACCGATGTTTATAAAACCCCAATAATTGGGTTTTAATCAATTAGAAAAAAATTGATGGTGTTTATACGGACTAGGGTTGGAACCCGAGACCTCTGGTATAGCAGACGAGCACTCTATCCACTGCATCACAGCGCCCACAGCGAGTCCGTTGTGTTACCTGCAAAGTTCTGGAACATGAACACCTCTACAAGAATAGTTCTTTTTATCCCTATTTGGGATACCGATTCAAGATCAGTGAATACGACTTGCCCTCGTAGCCGAAGTCTTAGCCTGGCAAAATCAGGATAGTGGCAAATGACAGGCTCTACCGCATCGTCTGTATTAAATTTCACCAACTACACCATTTCCAGGTGGATTTTAGAAAGCATCAACTGGATTTTAGAACTAGTCAATTGGATTTTGGAAAATTTAAAATGTTTTTCCAATCAACTTTTCTAAAATCCAGTTGACGTTTTCTAAAATCCATCTGGACATGGTGTAGTCCCATTTTGAACGCATGTGATACTAAAAGAGAGTGTCCTGTTAGGACCCCCATGATAAATCCACATTCCCTTGTCAGGGAAAGCAACCATTCAGTTAGCTGCAGATCGTACGATTTACATATAATTTTGCACACCCTACAGCCCTGCGATTGTTTGCACGCCATATAGGCCTGGTTCATCATATATCGTACATATATGTATATGTAGTACCTATGCTTAATTTTACTGAGTGGCATCGGAACGTCTATGGATTGTTCTGCTCCCATATCTGCGGCCTTCTTTGCCAGCTCATCAGCTTTCCCATTCCCGTCTATCCCATTTTGAGAAAAGGAAATGTCGTTGAAAGGAAATGGAAGTGAAATGTCATTAAAAAAATCTACATTCATAATACATATATAATTTATTATATTTAAACGTATTAACAAATCTTTACCGCATTGAAATGATTTTTGAACATTTGTCACTTAAAAACTGGCGAAGTGAGACTATTTTGGGAGACCATTTTCACTACTACTTTGGAGCGCCCCGAAAGTGATTGGCTGGGGCATAAATTGCGCGTTAAAATGCAGGGATGCAATTTGAAGCTTAATTGACCCAATTCACAAAGAAAAAAATAAAAATTCTTGCGTGGTGGGTGGCCTAATACATACACTAGTATATACGCATGCACTTGTACGCTTTTGGTCAAATTACCTTTCATTGATATAAAATTTGATTGACGTAGTTAAATATGATTGCATGATTGTATGTATGTACGAGTATATGTATCTGTATGTTTATGCATCAGTCCGCTTCAACTTTTTAATGGATATTTTCAAATTAGTTTTTCTATACGCTTTCAACTTTCTTTTGATCAATTCGATAAGATTTGGTTTTAAGTATTTCCAGCTGTATTTCAGAAAATTCCAAGCGTATTCAAGAGAAATCCAAATGTATTTCAGAAATTTCCAATAGAAATACAATAGGAAATTTCTGAAATACTTTTGGATTTTTCTTAAATACAGCTGGAAATGGTTAGTATTAGTTGGATGATTTTCCTCAAGTCCCGTGCTTCGGGCTATACCTGCATTTTATTTAATTTGCTCGCCAGTCAAACTAGTTACTTTCAAATGAATATGAAACCCATCAGATTCGCTTTCGTAGTTTTATTCGTATGTACATATATTTTTCCCGACAAAAAGGTGTTAATAAAAATTCGTTCGTACAAGCTAAATAAATACATATGTATGACCTTCAACGCCCCCATTACAATATAAAGTTCATTTGCCTCCTTATGACTTATCAGCTGTGTAAACAATTTTACTACTAATAACCGTTACCGAGGTGTTAATTTGGTGAGTTGGTATTTTCTCACGTGTGACATTAATCAATTTAATAATGTGCCTTCTCCAAACATAAAAATTAATAGAACTAAAGTAAGGATAATTGATATATTTGAATGAACATCATAACATTGTAACATCACATTCCCAAACCTAGGAGTTAGCAACAGCGACATTGTTCAATATTATTACTCCAGTAACATCATGACGTCACAATAGAGATTAGCATATGAATAAAATGAAGATAGGCAACAGAAAAAGCAGATATTCTACTAATAACTGTAATGTCTGTAGTTTGCTACTTATCTATGATGGTAATATCAAGTCGCTAAAGTGTGGTATTTTTTCATAAAATATTTTCCGCAAATACATATGCTCAATAACAAAATGTCTTAATTTATTCAAATATTTTAATTTTGTTTACTTAGCTAATCAAAAAAAAAGCTTAATATTCCATATTAGATAGTCAAGCAAATGATGACATCATTTATGTATGTATATATATATTATAAGCAAGAAGTTATAAAAAACTAAAGTATTAACATAAACAACAATATTCTGCTACACTCAGAGAAAACCCGCATCTTAAAAATGACTATGAAAATATTCAGCTCTACTATTCGCTTTTTTACTATGAAAACACGGGAATATGACTATGAAACAACTTGATCTGAATATAAACGTATTATTTCAACCGTTCAAGTATGAAAGATATTCAACTTGAATATGAAAAACTTTGAGTTGACTAGTAAATACTAATCCAACTGGACAAGTATTAACACCTGTCATTATAAAATTTGTAATAGTCATCTTCAAGTTGAAACATATCTATTTTAACTACTGTTGATGCTTCAACTTCAATATGATTCATAGTAAAATTAAATATTTAGCACAGTAAAATCAATTTATGCTGCGTAGATTTTCGTTCCTTCATGTGAATGCGGCTTTTCAAATTCCGTAATTCTTAGATGGTTTATACATTGTTCGAGCTATATAGCATGATTGAGCAACTCAAATATAACTCATTTTCCACAAGGGAAATGAGTTGGCTTATTTAAAGCCATTTTTCATACCCCAGAGGTTGGCACTCTCGCCGAACCTTGGAGCTACAGCGCTCCCCCCACGTGAATACATAAAAGGGTTTAAAAAAGCACATATGTATGTGCATATGTACACACAAAGTTTAGACACATAGTTAAATTCAATATGAAATATATTTAAAACAAATATGCTGTCTCTTAGAGTTGAATAAAAACATATTGAACTTCAATATGAATCATAGTAAACTTAAGAATATGTCATAGTCAGCTTCAATATGAACATTTTTTAAAACAACTATGTTGTAACTTTAACTTGACTACACTCAGAAAAAAAATCATCAACACGATTCATGTAAAATTAACACGATCGATCTTTACACATAGAACAGCAACAATTTTTTCAAATTACACGATGTTTGAAACATGATTTTGGCTTTGTAACTGTCATCTGAAAATTTGGTAAATTCAACCAAATTTTATTGTTGATACAACATGAAGAAATTTTAAAATATACAAGATGATTCAAATATAAAATTTTATTCCTAAATGTCATTTGGAATTTGGTTTATTTAACATGATGATAGTGTCAATATAAACTAAAAACAAATCTTAGAAAAATGACGTCCCAATTTTAGTGTTAATACAACATGAAAACAAATGTTAAAACAACAAGAACCACAATTAACAATAAAAGTTGGTTGATATAACGCGAAACAATGTTCAAACATAAACGTCATTTGGAATTTTGGTTTATTCAACACGATGATAGTGTCAATATAATCTAAAAAAGTGTTACAAAGAACGTCAAAACTGTTTTGAAACATACACAATTTTTTCAACGTTTGAAGTTCTGCTGTTCGTGCAAAACACAAACTAATAATTTTTTTTAACAAAAAGTAAATTTTGTGCCGTGGCAATGATGGGAGTTTAGCATCATTGGCAGTGCGTGATAATGGTTTTTCCATTTATGCTTTTAGTTCGCAGGTAAGTTAAAATTGGGTTGCATTTTTGTTTCTAAAAGTTTTTAATGTTCAATATTTTCTTTGTCCTCTTCATAGTTTGCAATTTTTACCACGAAGAGATGTTTAGCGAATGGAGTCTTTCACGCAGCATGCGGTGCATATACCGTTGCATTAGCGGCCAAACATTACTCGGTGCCAGTGATAGTAAGTACTATCGCCCATGTATAAACTATTCGTATGAGAAGGACGCTTTCAATTTGATCGGTTGTGCGGGTGATGTACTCGAATATGCTTTATTGATCTCATGATTATATATGTTATGTTTTATATGTTTTTTTATTAAAAAAAAAATAAATTGTAAAATCAACAAGACTTTCTAGTTAATTTAACAATAAATTTAAGGTAAAATCAAAAAGATGTTATTGTTAATTCAACAGGATCATTTCGTGTTAATTTAACCAGCTTTTATTGTAACATTAAGTTAAAATTGTAAAATCAACAGGAAGACTCAATACTTTTTAGTGTTAATTCTACAGTTGTCATCCTGTTAAACTAACACTTGACAGTAGTGTTAAATTTACACGATTACATGATGGCATACATTAAGCATCGTGTTGAAAAAAATTAACCACAAAATTTGTTGATTTTTGGTTGATTTCACACTATTTTTTTTCTGGGTGTATAAAAATATTCAGTTTGAATATGCTGCATTTTTCAACATATTTGGGACAACTATTTTCATAGTTGTTTTTACTATGACAACACTTCAAGTCGAGTATGGTTAATTTTCATTTTAACTACTTAATATTTATTATGATGGTATGAAGTGCAACGTAGTCAGAATCACTATTTTCATCCTAGGCGCAAAACCATTGGTAAAAATAGTCAAATCAAGGTGTAAATAGTCAGATATACGTGCTGAGTGTACTTTTCTTGTTGGAAGTGCGCCAAAATTAAGTGAAATAAAATCGAATGATGCACCAAATATTTCGCAGCTGTTCGTCGGATGTGATCATATAACGTGAATACATATACCGAGATGAACAAACTTCAACGGAGCGTAACGCTAAATGTACAACACAAGACTACATCGCCTAGAACCTGGAACAAACTTATGCAGAGTTGTAATTATTATAAGAGAAAAAATAAAAATCAAAAAATAATTATTATTGAAAGAAACATATTTTAAAAGTCTTTGCATAATAGTTATTTCTGAGATATTTTTTTTAAGTCTTTTTGTAATTATTATAAATGAGAAATTTTGTTTTATATCTTCAAAGACTTTTATATTGAGACAAATTTGAAAAAGACTTCAAAGACTTTTTCATTGAGACGAATTTCAAAAATATCTTTAAGTAATTATTTTGAGTAACAAATTTATTTTTTATATCTTCAATAAAAATCTTTCACACAATTTCAAATTGGAAATTTGCTTGAATTTTGAAGTACTTATATGAAAGTTATTCTTATTTTATACTTATATGAAAGTTATTGAAAACTTTCTGAGACTTTTTTGAACTTTGTCTCAATGAAAAAGTTTTTGAAGATATAAAAAACAATTTGTTACTGATAATAATTACGCAAAGACTTTTTTCAAATTTGTCTCAATATAAAAGTCTTTGAAGACGTAAAAAAAATATATTTGAAATAACTATTATGGCAAGATTTTTAAAATATAAGTTTCTGAATAATAATTATAGAAGATTTTTATCATTTTCATCAGAAAAAAAATATTGAAAAAGACTTTTATGATTCGGAAGGAAATTTGTGAGACTTTATAATTTGAAAATGAAATAATAATTATTCTACATCTCTGGGTAAATGTATAGATTTAAACAAAAAATAAATAAAAACACATGAATGAGTTGTAACATGGAAACAAAGTATGCTTGATTTCCGTGCGCTAAATACAGCATTTATTGACTAGAGGAACCTGCAGTTTATTTTGGTAAGAAAATCGGTTCAACACTGCCTGGAAATAATTGAGAATGACGTCAGTTCTATTTTAATGGAGCACATTGGTAAGTTTGTATTGTGGAACGAGTTTCCGTCTAAACTTTTCAAGTTTGATTGGGTTATAAGCTGTAGTAGGTACTGAAAGGGAGGTACTCATTGACAGATGAAGGAACTTTGCCCTGTTCTGATCATAGAACTCTTAATCATTTGACAAGAAGATTAACGATAGATAACATAATACGATCTTTGCACAAACATCGACGTAGTTCAGCGGCTGCTTAATATCGAGTGAAGGCTGGCCTGGCCTAACTTGGCGTCAGTTATAATGAAGCAGAAACGAATAACACGTTTTTGTAAGACTCGAACAAAATAGCTTAGACGATTAAGCGCCAATTAAGAGGAATAGCCGGTTCATAAACTTAAGTACTGACTTTTTTTAAAGGGTTACCGTAGCTATGAACGGACCTACCGAACTTTCAAACTTGAAATTCTTAATCCACAACCAAATTTTAATAATAAATTTATTCGCTTTCTAGCTATTCCACTTCTGAGTTTTGTTAAATAAGTTTTAATAAATAGACACTCTAAAAATTTAGTAAATAGATTTTTGAAATCTCCTTTTCTGTTGTGTTGCCTACTTTCATACCATATCGATGTTAGCTCGTAGTTTAACCTCTTTTTTGCTTTGAACTTTCAGTAGCAAATTTTCTGCCGTTTTTCACTTTCCCAAAACTTTTCTGCTTTGATATTTGATGCTGCACAACAAAGCGTATGAAATATACATATAAAACAAATCAAAAATAAATAAAAAATAGTAAACAAAGAGAAAACCATTACACACATACATACATATCTATGTAAGTACTATGTAGGCAGGTCACGTTTTTGCGCTTTTCCATTCGTATTCATTCAACTTTCGTACCGAATGGTTTCGAAAAAGTGAAATAACAACAGAAAACTGCAACATACATGTTTGTAACTTTAAAGAATGCAATAAAATGGCGCAAAATGAAATTTCCAACAAAATTATGCCATCAAACTTTCATTTACAACAGCTTAGCTGGAATAACTTTTATCAAGTGGTTTTCAAACTGCAAAGTTAAAGTTTGTTTTGCTGCAACTTTGCAAATTTGCAAAGACAGTTATTAGTGGTGCTCAAGGGGTTTGGAGTAGAAATTTATTTCAGTTGCTTGATTTTATGAAGAAACGATTTAAAATGCGTCTTGGGATATTTTGAGTTTGCATATTATTAGAACGATAATGGTTTATTTAATATTATTATCAATAAGATACACAACTGATCAAAGCTTTAAAAAATCTTAGATTTTAGCATATAATTTGCATCGCACAATATAGAAATGCCTACACAAATCTATGTCTGTGACTCACGTTTGACGACAAAATTGTGATGATTCACGACTCAAGCATATTTTTTACGAGCTTTTATTTAACTTCATTTAACTTTTCAGACGCTTAAAGTGTCAATACACACTAATACAAAGGCTTTAAAAACTTCACAACGAAATATGTAATTGATGTGTTTTTTTTTTTTTTAACTGTTAATGAGTAATGGGCCCGTCAGAATGAATACTTTTCCGGCAATCCAGCAGCGTTTAACTGACACATACTTCAATTTCATATATTTCTTACGGCAAAGTTGAAGTACTGATTGTGTCGATCTTCATTCAAATACATGTAATTCCACTCTGCTGTCAGTTAAACGGATTGCTGGATTGACGGAAAAGTATTCATTCTGACGCCCCTATAAGTAATTTTCTTGTGTCAACAAACAACACTACCTGCTCCGAAATATGTGACAACACCTACTAACAACTTCCAAGGTGACTTGTTCCTTCCACACATACTAATTACTTTGTAAATATTCGAGAATTTACGCTTTACGTTAAACTAAATGACTAATGGTTGCTTTTTCTCATTTGCGAAGTGATAAGAAACCATTTGTGAAATGTAGTAAACTTCATACTACGCAGGTGACTTAGTTGTGAAAACAGAGTACCTAAATAATATAAGAATACATTTGTTAAATTATGGTGGTAAGATATAAATATAGATAAGATAAAGTGTGTCACGACAGAATATGTATATTTATAGAAGTATTTTATACAAGTTTGCTTGGCCTTCCATATATTGACACCTGTCAACTTTTGAAGTATCTACTAGAACGAAAAATTGCACTTGGTACTTCGCCCAAACCGCGGCCACAAGCTCAGAAAAGGTTCACTTCTATCTAAGAAATCTAGGAAAAGTACGCAATTACCATGTTTAGAATCAAAGGCATGTGGTCCTTGCTTCCTTCCTTAATTGGCACGTAACCATACAGACTTTTCTGGCCGAGTCCAATAAGGCGCGCCAGCTGATTCTGTTTCGTGCAGCATGGCGCCACATGTGAATAGCTAGGGAGGCAGCATCGCTGTCCACCTGATCTTCCCAACGCAGCGGAGTTCTCCCATTTCTTCTACGTTCAGCGGGTTTCGATAAAAATACTTTCTTGGCCGGAGCACCTTCATCCATTCTCACAACATGACCTGTCCAATGCAGCCGCTGGATCTTTTATTATAATGTTCTATGGTATTTATGTTTTAGAATCTTCCACCTAAATACAATGCCAATAAGGATAAATTAACCTCCTCTGCAATAACTTAGTACAAGTTTTCAATTTTTTGAAACTTTGTTCCAAATCATCCATTCTAAAAGCTCTTAAATATATCTAATTAACTAATTAATCATCGTCGGCATCAGCAAAACATTTATCTACCTTCACCCTCAATACATTCCAATTTTTTTTTCTTTTATTTATACACTTGTGTTTGCACTTAATACCTTCATATGCATTCTCGATAGGAGATATACATACATATGGTATCACATATGTTTATCAAAAAAACAAATGCCCTCGCTTTTGAGCTAATTTTATTCAACAAAATATAAATTTAGCAAGTGTTTTCTGTTCTACATTTTTTCACGGCAATGACATAAACTTCTACTTTATGTCGTGTGATATTTTAATAGAAAGTGAAATACGGTTCAAGGTGTACGTTGCAAAGGTACGGGTGAAATATGCATTCATATCTTGATTCCGATACCTTGCTAAGTGGGTCTCAAGCTGGCATTACACCCAATCCGTTGAACTTTTTATGGCTGCGCCTTAACGTAGCACAAGGGGTTTAATAAATCTAAAGGTTGCTATACAATACTCAGTTATTATTCTACCTTCTGGGCAACCTTGTGTTGGCAATTTGTAGCCCAATTTTTGTACAACACATGTGTGCGGTGGAACTCAAAAAATTATGCTTAATCAGCACACAAAATTCACTTTCTTCCATTTTTGTTGACTAGTTTGTCTACTTTTAATGGCTGTCAAAAACAAGCCGCAGCTTTCAATGTATAATGTTTACAGCAGTAGACGTGAGCAGTGTTGCATTTAAAGTTACTGCGTGCCAAATGCAAAAAGTCAAGGACTTATCAAACTGTCCTCCTATTTATGCACATATTTATAACTATTTCAGTTTTCGCAATGACATATTTCGTTGAACCTAATTTTAATACACTTGCATGGGTGCATATAGCAATACAATCAAATATAATAATAATTATCTCTGTAATTCTGAGAATCAAAAAAGAGTAAATATTTTAATGATGTATAAATGGAAAGATTTTGGGACGTTTACATACATACATAAGTATGTATGTATTTTTATATACCTATGTTTAGGTTTATACATCAAAAAGTACATACTTATTAAGTTGAAAATAATAACAAATACGAAAATTGCATTGGTGCGACAACACTTCATTCATATCATTCACACAATTGTTGACGAAATAAGTATTTACACACAATAATAATGAGCAAATGAAATGGGAATTGTTGGGATATGAGTATAGTTAGGTAAACAATAGTATAGATATGTGAATACTGTTTTCAAAAACATATGAATAGTAGAAAGATCATACTCAAATCAGATATGAGAACATAATAAAATAAAATATGAGAACAGTTCAATAAAAACATCACATACGTGTATAACAAGATAGTGATGCAGAAAATAAAGAAATACTTGCCGTTTTCGATTCGCCATCAGACAAGCGAGGTCGGATCGAACAAAAATGTTCGAATCCATAATGAGTAGTAGCCATACTAGCTATCTGGTCGATAAAAATTTCCCTCTGCTCGCTACCATTCACATATAAATTTGGCAGAGGGAAATTTATAGCCAGCAGAGAAATTGTGAATCGAAAGCGGCTACTATATATGTATGTATGTAACTTTTAGCAGCAGAAAAAATTAGAGCAAATTGCTCCAATGAGAATGTGGCAAAAAAAGCATCTAGCAGAAAAATAAAGAGTGAAAACATTTCGACGCAACATATGTCAACTTGGGCATCGCTAAATTCAAAATTAATGTATGAGTAAAACCATTTTTTTAAATAGAGAGCGGCAGGTATATCAAATTGTAATAAAAAAGCTTATATAAAAATGTTTGAGTCTATTTTCGTTTAGCCGTACAGGGTGTCCAAAGTTGAGCAAGAAATAGGTTCTTTTATTTCTCAATGAACACACCTCATTCAAAATGCTCTATCTGATTTAATTGTTAACATACGAACTCGAGTAATACACCAATACATAGATAATGATTTTCCCTTTCAGAAATTATAACCTAGTTGTAAATAGCGTTCACTATTGAATTTATGTATATGAATTTTCAAATATTGACAAAAAATGTCGATGAGAAAAAAATTTTGCTCGACTTTGAACAAAAAAATTTAAAAAACAAAAAATATGACCTCCTCAATTTTTTTTATGTTTAGAAACAATATATTCATAATCGAACTGCATTTTCATTTTAAAAATCCACTTACTCCATTTGCTTTTATAATTTTTTTCCCATTTGCCTAAAACTGCGTTTTTGTAAACTCATCAATTATGTTAGTTTTGACATTATGACAAACGTTTATTTATGGGCGACTAATCGAATATTTCTTTATCGTTTTTCAGCAAATGGTGCATACTTTCAAATTATTAGGTAATTTTTTTATCAGCGTTAATTCATACCTTTGGCAGCTTTTTTCTTTTGAAATATAAAAAAAAATTGTAAAAATTTAAAAATTTTAATATGAAATTAAAAAAAAAAACAAAAAATATTACCTCCTCAATTTTTTAATATTTGATAGTCCTAAATGTCTTTTTTAAACAGGTGAAAAAATCGTAAAAATTCGTTTGCTCCATTTTGTTTTATGAACTGTTTTATGGAAGGTGTTTTTTAAGTTTTCGTGCATTTTTCCCATACAAAACGCCCAGAAGTATGCTTCAAAAAGTTTTCATTTTTTGTATGGGGAATATTTGTCAAATTAATGAAACTTAAATATCGATATTTCCAATTCTAATTAAGATATTCGAATTTGTATGAAAATTTTATGATACATGCTTATAAAATACTTAAAAGTGCGTATATTTTTAATTTAAAAATGATTACTGCATTTGATTTACTAATTTCAACAAGAAAAGCTTAAGTTCCGAGTTTCAAGATTCTAGCTCCATTATTACTATTTTTGGCCGCGTTTGTATGGAGGTGCCCCCACTGTGCGGCGCCGGCATATCATGCCCATAAGTCTGCATAATACGTACATATGTATGTAGGTATGAAAATTTGTACAATAGCCGCTTTATTTTACAAGCAAGTACGAAAAAAAATATCTAGCTTAACGAATAACATGGAAAGCAACAACAAAAACTTAGCTAATTGAGTTGCTAAGCGAGTTGAGTTGAAATCGCTTAGGACCTTGTCGACCTCAACAGCAGTGTTGCAAAGTGAAAGCATGAAGCTATTGTGAATAGCACTACTCATTTCGATTCGTTTAACATTGTTTTTTGGTTGGCTATAAGAAAATATGTATATGTTTCTATTAACGTATTTTATGCAAAATTTATTAATCAAGTTATTTATTTTTCTCGTTCACAACATTTAATTTTGATAGCTGAAACCAGAGATACAAATAAGTAGTTGTTTAGTAGTTGTTTAGCGAGTTTGAGCGTTTATTTCAAGACTGACAGAAAAAGAAAACCACTAGTGTTGTTTCAAGTAGCAGATGGGGAACAATGAACAGAAATTGCGAGAGAAACGTTACAAAAGGGTAAACTAGTGATAATACTGAAAATGACAACAAAACCAATTGATGACAACACCAAAGACATACATCGCCTCCACAGACTAATGGCATTATTGTTGATTGTTTACGTCGCAAGATGCGTTGGCAGTATTCTTTTAGATTGCCGAGAACTATAGAAAATCGGACGAAGGGTGGGGACAGCTTGCAGAAAAATATGAAACGTTTTGGTAAAAGTGGGAAGAGTTTTAATAAAAGTTAGGACAAGTTTAATAAAAGCGAAAATAATTTTAATAAAAGTGAGAACAGATTTTATAAACGTGAGGAAAGTTTTATTGAACGTGGGAACAGTGTTAATATAAATTTGAAAAAAAAACGAAAAGAATTTAAACAAAAGTGAAAACAGTTTAACAAACGTAAGCACAGTTTTAATAAAAATTAGAACAGTTGTAATACAAGATAAGACAGTTTTAATAAAGGTAAACAACTTTTAATAAAAGTGAGAACAGTTATAAATAGTTTGTAAAGCAGTTAAATGAAGTGGGGAAAATCCCAAAAAAATAATAACTATCATTTTTTTTAAACAAAAATGAATGAAATGTACAACAACTAAAAAACAGAAATCAGGCGCAAATTCTCTCAAATTATTACACATACGAAAAAAGGCAGATAAATGAACAAACTGCTAACAAAATTTAAAGTCAGTATATGAAATAAAATTGCAAATAATTTTGCATTTTTAGCTACAATACTCAAGCCTCAAAAATAGCCATGTGACATCATTAATGACCTTTACATATTGTACGACGGATGCAGTTCACAAGTCTTATTTAATTTAAGTATTTGGACACACGTAGACCAACAAAAAAAATATTAAAAAATTTCTTTGGCGACAATAAAAAAAATTTAGGAAAATCATATTTTAAAAGCCTTGTCAGCTGCAACGAACGCTACGCTAGTACGAGTATAAACATCGCAGACATTTTAAAAGTAAATTAGAAAATAAAAGTTGACTTTTGTTCACACAATTTTTGTTTAAGAATGACGTCAACGCTGCGAGTGAAATTAGATTTAGAAATTGCGAATGCTAGACAATGTGTATACATATTATACATATTAATAACTGTATGCAGTATGTTTGTATGTATGTATGTATATATGGCGATAACCAATAAATAAATCTAAAAATCGCTAAAATTCACATATAATTAAAATAAAATTTTTTAGATGTTTTCGGCAGCGCGTTGTTGGCGGCGGCAAAATAAGCTAGGCATATTATAGTCGTAGTAATTCAAGCAAACAAATGGAAACACTTTTATTGTTAACAGACATAGAAATAGACATACAAAGTATATGTTTTTTTATCTAAGGAAATTTATAGCCCTATTCTGGCACTGTCTTTGCAAAGACAACAGCTATTTTTCGAGAGGATTTTTTTTTTCTTTTTTTGTAATAATATTTGGAAAGATACCTACTTACCAGAATAGCCTAACTAAGATCAGTTTTCATTAAAAAAAATTTAATCTGAATTTTATATGAGCTATTGGCCAGTTTATAATTAAGAAAAATTTAAAAAATTTTTTTGGTAGAAGTTATGGATCCATTTCGGAGACCACCACATCCCCTCATCAGACTTCTTTCAGCGGCCTCAACCGAGAATCGAACTTAGGTCGACTCAATTTTGTGTTAGTCCAATGTCTATCCCATTGAGCTACCACCGCCGTCAGCTTTGTTTCGCTTAACTTAACTTAACTTCCATAACTTCTACCAAACAAATTTTTTCAATTTTTCTTAATTATAAACTGGCCAATAGCTCATATAAAATTCACATAAAATAATTATTAGAATTAGAAAAAAAAGGAGAAAAAAAAAACGGCCATGTAAAAACAAAAAAAAAATTAAATTTTTTTAGGTTTAAATAGTGAAAAGTGAAAAGTGTGGCCGCTGTGGTGCAGTGGGTAGAGTGCTCGCCTGCTATGCCAGAGGTCTCGGGTTCAAACCACGGTCCGAGCCAAACAAATTTTTCTAATTAGTAAAAATCCAATTATTGGGTTTTTTAAGAGCAGCGGTCATCTCTCGGCAGTGGGCGGCATACCCTCCGAGAGTATTTCTGCCATGAAAAAGCTTCTCACAAAAAATGCATTCGCCGTTCGGAGCCGGCATAAAACTGTAGGTCCACCCAATTAGTAGGAAAAACAAAAAGGAGCACACCTCGAATTGGGAGAGAAGCTCGGCCATAAAACTCGTCAGAGTTATAATAGCGCCATTGTATTATATTATATTATAAATAGTGAAAAATTATTCACTCAATTTTGTGTTAGAATAACTTCTACATACATATGTATGTATGTATGTATATGGACGAAATCATTATTTATCGTTTATACCTATAGAACCACCATTTTTATTAATTTAATATAAAATTTCCAAACTTAGAACAGTTTAAACTCGTTAAATAGACTCATTAAAAGATTACCTAGGCTTGTTTATTATATAAAAGATGTTTCGGTACACGATAATACATTTACTAAAACATGATGGACAAGTTTTTCATCTGTTTTTAAATCCCAATATTGAAAGCAAATAAAAGTCTAGAAGGAACAAAAAACATAAATATGTAAATAAGTTCAATATCCTATACCTACATACTGAACCCAAAATATAATTGAATCTACAAACAAAAAAAAAAAAAACTGTAGGTCATGTATGTATGTATTTCTACATCCAATTTACATGTTCTAAATTTCTTAAAATTCTGTTATCTCTCTGTTCTCATGCGATAATAATTTTCTTATCATTCTTTCCCTCACTCTCTTACTTTTGCGTACCTGCTCTTATGCTATCTCCATTTTTGTACTGTTATTTTATTTCTACTTATATATTTATTATTTTGTTGTCATTGACTATTGAGCTATATATACTACGTTACACACAGAGAAAAAACTATAGTAAATCCAACAAAGTTGACTTTATTAAAAAAAAAAATTGTATGGGGCCCAAGAAAATTGTACAACTCACCAAAGTACTTAAACAATTTACACACGGTCTTGGAGAACAAAGCTTAGTTGATTTATACCCAAGCACTTTGGCTTCCAATGAATGAACTTTGAAAAATATGTGAAAATCAGCAAGGTTTTTTTGAAACATACGATCCGAGGAATCAACGCTTGGGAAATGTATCAAAGTTTTCTTGTGTAAGACTTGTTAGTACATGACAGTGTAATTCAACAAAGTTTTTTGTTAGGTTTTATGAGTTCTCTGCTGTTATGCACTTCTCCAAACATTTTAAAACATGTTGTTGTTTTCATTGATATATGTACATATGTATGTATTTACAAATACAGCAGAAGCTCTCTCAATTCGTGTCCACTATGAAATATCAAACTTGTTAATTGTTGCTTTGCATACGGGAGTGAGTTGTGATCCATGGATGCTTTTTCGAAAAAAAGTAAATATAAAAGCATCAAGGAAGCAATCAATATAATGTTGAAGCTACCACTATATGATGCCGTTGGACTGAATCTCATGTTGATGTCGTGGTTCGAATCCGGAGAAGAATTTAAAATAATAGAGAACACAATATTTAATATAGCAAGCAGTGCAGGCGAAGAGAAGGTGCCGCAATGGACAACAAACGAAGGTGAAGCTACATATTGGAATTGTACTTGGTTGATACAATGCTTTACATATGTAAAATTATTCTATGTATATTTCGAATGAGGCTATTGCGCTTGTTCTTATGGGCGCATAGGCATGAATGTTACCTACACAAGTTACAGAGGATAAACTGACGAAGTATTTTGCTTAAAAATTGCCTAGGCTAAATTGGGAAAATTAAACAAGTCTTTGTAAAAATTACCCAAGACAAAAGTTTTTGCTAAATTATTTTCTTTAAGATGACGAAAAAAACTTAGTAAGTTAATTATACCTAAGTTTTAACCCTCTAGTGCATAACAGTGCCTTAAGGCATTTCTTACTTTACAGTACAATTTTAAATTATTGGAATTTTTTTTTTATTTTAACGTGAATCTATCATAATTTTTGCACTTTTATGCATATTTTTTTGTATAAAAAATTTTTACTTAAATTCCCATCTTCTAATAACTAGCAGTTGTCGACGAGAAGTCGAGTAGTGTGCATGCAAAAAATCGTCTTGTGAAAAGTGATAATTTTGAAGTGGTATTTCTCTGGTAATTTACTGTAAAACAGTAATAAAAAAATTCTGGTAAGTAATTTACAGTTTTTATAACATTATTCATGTAGTTAAAGTTTTATATTTATAAACATTTGATTAGAGTGAGTTTTCAAAGTTACAGTGCCTAAAGGCACCAGCATGCAGTAACCTGGTGAAGGCTACTTTGTAACGTATTTTTGTATTTTGAAAATTGCAGAGTGAAAATGAGTGGCTGGAGAGAAAAAAGACCAAATAACCTTTCTAGTTTAATAGAAAAAGAAATAGAGGAATTTCTGAACGCAATCGATGTTATAGATCACGATGGAAGTAGTGAAGAAGACTCGACAGATGAAGAAGGCATAGATGATGAAATCAACTGGGAGGAGGAGCATAATAATGACAATAACCAATTTGATATAAGTGTTTCGGATTTGGGCTTAACTCTGGCCTCCCCTATTGTGTCTACAACCAGGAGTGACACATGCGAAGTCGTATGTAGCGGCAGCACACCAGCCCCTAAAAGACGTAAGATATGCGATGGGAGCTATATTGGTAATTTCAATGGAAATATTGCTCAGATGCAAAACAACGATGCACAGCTAAGCAAAATAATGTGGAAGAAGAAAAGCATCAAGGTTCACGAGGATGCAATTAAATTTCAATTCCCAGATATGTCTAAATTTAGAGATCTTACTACACCATATAAGTGTTTTTGCTATTTTGCGGATGAAAGCTTTTTTTCTACCATTGTAACTCAAACAAATTTATATGCAAGGCAAAAGCAGATTGATACATCTTTCGTGTGCACGGCTAATGATATTCGACGATATATTGGTATATTAGCTTTTATGTCAGTTTATAAATACCCAAGTGTTCGATCTTATTGGGGTCGTCATAGTTTTGAAGCTATACGTAAAACAATGCCAATAAATCGGTTCGAAGAAATAAGTCGATATATTCATTTCGCAGATAATTCACAACGCCCTGAAAAAACTGCCGAAAATTATGACTCTATTTACAACGTTAGAGGACTTATTGACCATTTTAACAACAAATTTTCCTCCATCCCAATGCCCCAAAGACTATGCGTTGACGAACAAATGTGCGCCACAAAAATGTCGAAAACTAACATAAGACAATATATGCCAAACAAACCCCATAAATGGGGATTCAAGCTATTTGTTTTATGTGACACATCAGGGTTTTCGTATCAGTTTGAATTATATAGCGGTGCTGGCGATTGCAAATGGAGTTCCTGATTTAGGCGCTTCGTCAAATGTTATTGTAAGATTATCAAAGAAAATACCAGATTTTGCAAATCACATATTGTATTTTGATAATTTTTACACGTCGCTGGGCATATTGGTATATTTAGAAAGTAGAGGAATTCATAGCTTAGGAGCAATTCGAGCTAATCGAATTCCAAATTGTAAACTGGCCAGCGATAATGATTTGAAGAAAAATAAATGCAACCGTGGATATTCGGAAGAGTTTGTTGGATCAGCTTATGGAATCGATATATCGACCGTATTGTGGAATGATAACAGATGTGTCCGTTTCGCTTCAACTTACGTTGGAATACAATCACATCAATCCAGCGTAGATGCAAGTTCGCAAAAGTCTCGTAGATGGAATCGACGTAAAAAATCATATGAATATATTGATTGCCCGCAAATTGTACATGATTACAATAAACATATGGGTGGTGTCGATCTTATGGATAGTCTAATTGGACGATATAAGATCCGCGTAAAAACTAAAAAATGGACAACAAGAATTTTTTATCATATGTTAGATATGACCTTAGTTAATGCGTTTATCCTTTATAATCGTATTAATTCATCACAGCACGAAAAATTGACGTTGGCTGAATTTCGATACGAAGTTGCCGAAGCTCTAACTAATGTAGGCCAGGACGTAACAAGAGCCAGAGGCAGACCACTTAATTCAAGCCGAATTGAAAATCTAAGTCCGAATACGAAAAGAAGTTACTTGCCGATATTAGATGTACGTTTCGATAACGGTGGACATTGGTGTGAATTTCGAGACAGATCAGCGAAATTGCATTGCAAAAATAAGCCATGTACTTCACAAACGCAGTCTTATTGCGAAAAATGTAATATTCCTTTATGTAATTCGTTCAAAAAAAAAAAATGTTTCAAAGAGTTTCATACCAAAAATTAAAAAAAAACTGAACATAAATATTTATTTTCATAACCTAAGTTATGTACAAACATACATGTATATGTATATACTTTTATTAGTCATGTGCACTTATGTTCGTTGATAAAAACTTTAAAAAATATGTTTAAAACTTATTCCAGACAATTTAGTTAACGAATAATATATATTTTCAAAGAAAAAAATGAATTAAATTGAATACTTTGGTCAAAACATGTACGCATTTTTATTTAACTAAGGTTTTGAATTGTAATGATAACTGCATGCCAGTGCCTTTTGGCAAACTTTTTTTTTTGTAATTTTTGGGAGAAAGGCAGGCAAAAAAATAAAATGGACATGAAATTCGTGTTCTCTGACATCAAATATAATAAGAAATATTTTTTAATTAAAAAAAAAAAATTTATGCAGTAGAGGGTTAAGTTGGTTTATATGCTATTTTAAGTTTATTTTACAATGTTTTTTCTCTGTGTGTACTAATGCATTATTAGATCAATAAGCGTACATAAATGCTTAAGTGTGAGCATCTTGGGAAACATGAGTTTTGAAAAACCCGACATCTATGTATGTATGTCTACCCACATTGTTACATTATTATTTCCGTTACAATTGATGACAGCATATTATGTACATACTTTACATATTTGAATGCCTAATTTCCATTTACTTACATCAATTATTAAGGCTTAGGGTATAGCCAGACGACGCAAGAAAGTAATTTCAGCAAGTGGAAAACGCATATTAAAAAAAAAAAACAAAAAAAAACAAATACAAAATTTTGAATTTTTCACTTTCTAAAAGTACTTTCTTGTGTCGTCTGGCTGCACCCTTATTTATTATACAAACATAAATATGCATGTCTAAAATTATTATGAAGTGTTACTAAACAAAGTAGGTAGTCTATAATAACTTTGTTTCTTCGCGATCAAAAGTAACTGAACAGAACTTGTACATAAGCACAAATGTGTTAAACGAACGTGGTCGATAATGCAGTCCAAGCTTTAACCGGCACTTGGACCTCCGGTTTCCGTTAACCGGAGATGGTGAAACCGGCCCTAAGACTTTCCATGAAAAACACAACCAACCGTGACACGATGCAATCGAGACAAAACAACTTTTATTTAATTACAACAAACTTGTTTAAGCCGGTCGCCTTGCAAAGCCAAAAAGTCAAGAAGGGAAAATGTGCAAAATAAGCGCACGTACATATGTATGTATGTACATATGTATATATGTAAATTAATATACAAAACACTGTGAGAGTGAGAAGTCAAATAAATAAAAAGTAAATGGGGTAACAACAACTCGATAACATGAAAATACGTAGGCATACATAAATCGAACTGAAGTTTTTGGTTAGCTGTTTCACACAAGGCGCGTGAGACTAATCAGAAAGTATTCAAAACCAATTCAAACAAGCATAATCTCCCAAAAAAATCCTTGTGTCTAACATACTATGTAGAAATACATAACTAAATATTAATCACCAGATATAAATTAATTAATTCCAAAAATCAAAATAGAACTAAAATATTTTTTTATTATCAAAGGAAAATTTTGATAAGTCATTAAGTGTTACATTTGGGATATTAAAAAACAATTAACAAACGCTTAGGAAAAGTTTCACTAATACTATCCAACTCTATTTGCGATACAACAACTCAATTTATTAAGACTATTACGAATAAATTGTCCACAGATTACGTACGATTTTCACTGCAACTTTGGCATATTAATATAATCGGAATTATGAGCTGAATCAGGACGGTTTTTCAATAAGGAAGCACGCCCCGAGAAACATCACTTTTTCAAGTGGGTAGAGGCAGGCCCGCAGAGAGCCCAGCCGGGCCCCTGGGACAGTTCGCGTTTACGGCCCCCTAAAATCTGAAATATTATGGTGCAATATGGGGATGTAAAAGTTGTAAAACTATCGAGAGTACAGATTAACATCGATAGTTTTTGATAGTTTTGAAAAAGCCATCGATGGTCTTTGATAGTGTCCAAAAAAATAAAATATCGATACTATCGGTAGTGCCATCGATAGTTTCCCACCTCTATTTCACTTTTTAAATGGCATTAATTAAAAAAATGTCTTAATTTTAAAGTTTTAAATGATGCAGATTTGCTTGACAGGTAAATTTTAAAGAAACTTCAAGATATGAGCTAATTTGAAAGATCGGTTTTAAAATTAAGATAACTTTTCTAGGTTTTTGCGTCACTTACGTTTCATTTTCCTATTTAGATTTTCAGCAAGAAATTATGGCCCGGTTTCACCAACCGGTCTCAACTTAGTTAAGCCGATTTTTTTACGTTTTCAGTTTCACCATGCAACTGAGCTAAGTCACAAGTTAGTCAGCTTTTGTCTTGACTAAAAATAAACTAAGAATTTGAGTCGCTTTAGCAAATTCAACAACCAAAAGAGCGAATATGACAAGAAATGGGCAAATACAGCAACCAAAACAACCAAAAAACCCAGTATTTGCCATAAAAGGTTGGTTGCAAAAACTATTTTCTTAGACTATTTGGTGAAACCCAATAGTAAGTTAGCCCCAAATCTGGGCTAACTTAAGTCAAAACTTAGTTTTAGCTTTAGTCACGTTGGTGAAACCGGGCCTATGTATATTTATTACAGCTAAGCAGTAACCAAATCTTAGGTACAGTTTATTTATTCAATCCTTCTGGCACTTGATCCTGGTAATAACTCTAGTATCTAACTACAAAATCATGGAAATAATAGTAAATAGATAGAAAATGGTACTGTTTTTAATATTTTTTTTATTTTTTATTACTTAACTCTTTGAAATCAATTTAAACAGGGTTACCAACATTTTTCATTTAAAAAGTAAATATTTCTGAGAAGCTTGGTTCACCACCTTACCAATCGCGGTACTTTGGGAACTCTAAATCAAGGTCGATTTTCCTCAATTTCAACTCAATTTTCTAGGATTTGCCCATGTATAAACAAGGTAAATATTTGATTGGATGCTTATAATATTAGTTTAGTGATTTGGTTAAGTTAAACATTCAATTTTAAAACAATTTTTTGTAGCAACAAATACCTATGTAAGTATCTATGAAATCCTAGTTCGAGTACTGTCAATACTGCTTTGCCTTTCCGGGCCCCCAAAAACCTTCCGGGCCCCAGGCCGATTGCCCTGGCTGCCCCCCCCCCTCCGCGGCCCTGGGTATAGGGGGTCTCCTAGATCACATAACTAAAATCAAAACTTGCCGGAGGCTTACTGTTTACGAGATATTTGTGTTTTCTCGCTAAGTCGTTTAAGCCATGTCCGTTTGCGTATCCATATGTCTACCTGTCCGTTTGTTCGTCTATCCATCTGTTCGATTAGTCTACCAGTTTTTAAGTTATTTGAATGAGTTTTTTTTTTATCACTAAAAATTAGTCTTTCTATGCTTTGAAACTTGTTTGCCTACAGAGGACATTAAACAAAAACAAGTAAGGAAGCCTAAGTTCGAGTGGAATCGAACATTAGATACTCAGCTGTATGCTTTCATTGTTTGTTTGCGTTTGATGGAAACACGGTGTAGGTACTTTATATAAATCGAGTGCTGCATAAAGTGGGCGTAGCCACGCCCATTTTCTAAATTTTTATCAGTCATCCAACTAAGCTTATGAATATTATTCTTTGTGCAAAATTTCATTCCTTTTTGACTTCTAGTTATAAAGATGTCACGTTACAAATTCCCAAAGGGTGTTCCAGAAGTATCTTTGTTAAAAAGTAGGCGTGGTCATAAACCGATTTCAATAAATTTTTGCGTGTCCATTAACACAAGTTATAAAAGTGTATAAACCAAGTTTCGTCATAATATCTCAATTATTTGTCGAGTTATGAGCTCCGAAATCTCGTTGATTCCTTTGTCTGAAAAGAGGCGGTGCCACGCCCATTTTCCGAAATTTTGATATTTTTTGTTTCCCATCTATTGTAGAACTCATGTCACAAAATTTCAATGAATTATCTATATTTGACAAAGATATCGCTTAAAATGTTTTTATTAGGCCACTTTATGATACCCATATATAAAAGTGGGCGTGGTCGTCAACCCATTTCGCTAAATTTTGAACATGTATTACTACAAGTAGTGAAAGTGTATACACCAAGTTTCGTCATAATATATCGATTATTTGTCGAGTTATGGGCTCAGAAATCTCGTATATTCCTGCTTCTAAGAGGAGGCGGTGCCACGCCCATTTTCCAAAATTTTTGTATTTTTTGTTATATGTCCATAGTTGGACACCTTCCATACAATTTCAATGATATATCTTTATATTTGACAGAGATATCGCTTAAAATGTTTTTATTAGGTCACTTTATAAGACCCATATATAAAAGTGGGCGTGGTCGTCAACCGATTTTGGCAATTTTTCGTCAAAACATTTGCCTAAGTAAGTATATCACGCCTACCAAAATTCATCGATATATCTTCAACGGTTTCTGAGTTATGACTCATAAAACTTTCAATGTTTGCCCCTTAATAAGTGGGCGTGGCACCGCCCATTTTCCAAAATTTCATCATATTTCTTCATAAGGACCTGAGCTCAATACGTGTGTGAAATTTTATCACTCTAGCTCTATTAGTGACTGAGATACAAAATTTCCGATTTTTACTATATAGGGGAGGTGGGCGTGGTCATGGTCCGATTTCGCCCATTTTCAATACCATCCGTTCCTGTCTTGATACCAACTTACATTTCAAATTTCATCAAAATATCTCAATTTTTGCGCGAGTTATCGTGCGTACAGACGGACAGACGGACAGACGGACGGACGGACGGACATGGCTCAATCGATTTCTCTTTTCACCCTGATCATTTTGATATATATAAGTCTATATCTATCTCGATTATTTCATTCTGTTACAATCCACCGTTAGGAAATCAAAACTATAATACTCTGTGTACTAGTACAGCTGAGTATAAAAAAAAATTAGTTGAACGTATGTAAGTTCCAAGCGGCTCCCGTTCTAAACATGAATCATACAGCAACGAAAAAGCAATTTGACCAGTTTGGCACGCAATTTTTTATATACCCTGCAAAAAATGCGATCACTCCGGGATACATCCGGGACAACTCGCAAGGGAGCATGCGATTACTACCCATTTGTATCTCTTTATATGGGTTGAAGTGTTCTCTTTTGTTTGAGCATGTCCTATGAAGAGACTAATTGTACCCAGTTTGTACCCGAACGGGTAGCAAAGCGCACAATTGTACCCGAACGGGTAGCAAATGCGACACATCCATTTGTGCGACTAATTGTACCCGTTTGATACCCTTTCGGGTACAATTCGTCTACAATTAGTATACATATGTACCCGTTCGGGTACAATTGGGAACAATTGTAGACTAATTGTACCCGAAAGAGAGCGCTCCCGGACAAATCTTTTTAGAGACTCGTCGCACACTTTTTTGCAGGGTATGTACATATGCATGCACACATACGTACATATATACACACATGTGCATACACAAGTCACCTATTTACATATTTACATATAATATACAAATGTATAAGGTCACTGGCATGCGATTAGCGTATATAATTTATTGCTCCGCCATTTTTTGTTGCCCGCTTTTTTTTTTTTGATTTAATTTAAACACACAGTTTTTCCACTTTTATTCAGTACGTATTTTATTTTTTGAATACAATTTTAATACAATTTGCCTTAAAAAATTAAATTTGCATTAATTTAGCGGCAATAAAGCTACACTTCATATGTTTGTTTGAGCAACTCTCACGTGACTTAATTGAACTTCTCAGAAGAGCGTGACACACACGCTGACATTACAAACCAAGGTTCTACAAACTGCCTGGTTTATTTGTATCATTTATTTTTACATGGATTAAAGCTCATTTTAAATGAAAAATTATCAAAACGCACCTTTTAAAAACACCTTTTTATGTATATGCTTTCAAAGATTGAAAACAAAATTTAAACAATTCACTTTATCAAAAAAACGAACGACACCGAGACACGTGCTAAGTTTTAGGTCTAATTACATACTATCAAAATACATATTCATATGTATATATGGTATATCTATATATATATATATGTATTTATATAAATATTTTCATTCGTCTTTTTGCGTTAAGATCCGCCGTGTCTACAAACACTTATTTCATAAATGCAACCAAACGCCAACTCGACTTGTTCACAGCGCACAGCTAACTAATAGGCCCGTCACATAGCATACGTCAATCCGTCTACGTCGACGTATGTGACTGACAGCTCACGTACTTGACGGAGAGGTCGCCACATAGGAAACGTTGGCGGATATACACAAATCAGCTGTTTGATTAACCTTTAACTACAGAGGTGGTGGCAAAAACTTAACTCTTTAGAATATTTTGTAATTTCTCTTTTAAGTTGCCCTATTGAAATTCAGTTTTCAGTAACTTCATATCTCCTGGTAATTCTTAACAATTTTGTTTTATGGAGGAATGTTATACAAATGAGTAAAAACTCGAAAAGCAAATTGCAAAAAAGTGAAATTCAAGAGTAGCTAAAGGTTAACAATCAAAAGCAATCAGCTGACATAGCGACGGATTGACGTATACCAAAAGTTGACTTTTGGGCAACTTCGGTACGTTGCGGCGACGGATCCGTCGTACGTGTGACGACGTACGTTTAAATGCCGACATTTTACTGAGCTGTCAGTCACATACGTCGACGTAGACGGATTGACGTATGCTATGTGTCGGGGCTATAATTCCATTAATTCAACGGCTAGCTGGCAAGAGTGAGCACTTAACCGGCTATTTGGTCAGACTCTCAGACAGTATATGTATATAATACAAGCAGTGTTACCACTTTGGTAGATTTCTATCAAATTTGGTTGAAAAAATTTTAAAGGAAATGAATTCTTATTAATTTTTTGTAGATTTTTTTCAATAATTTCATTTCTTATTAGCAAACCGATTGATAAATGACCCAAAAAAGATTGGAAAGCCAATCGAAAATGATCAGAAAAACGAGAAAAATTACCCCAAAAGGATTCACAAATGATCAGAAAACGATTAAAAAATGACCAAAATAAGATTCAAAATCGAAAAAAATTAAATCGAAAGGTACTCGAAAATGATTAAATTACTATTAAAATAAGAGTTGAAAACAAGGCTGCACAACGATATCAACAAAAATATTTTGTTTTGTTGAATATCAAATAAAAATTAACAAAAAAATGTTGTTTTGTTGAATATCAAATAAAAATTATTGAAATTATTTCGTTTCGTTGATTATGAAAAAAAATTATCAAAATTATTTTGTTTCGTTGATTATCAAAAACAAAATAATAATAAAAATTTGTTTCGGGCTTACGGCTTCATTTTACTTTGAATTTTTATTAACGTTATTTTTTTCGATAATTTTTTTTGTTGGCTACCGAAACAAAATTTTTTCAATATTTGTAATGTACGAAAGTTTCGTATATATTACGAAAGAATTTTTCTCAACAAAATCTAATTTTACGAATTTTTCGTAAATATTACGAAAGGGCTTTCGTAAACCATTTTCTAATATTTTCTCGTATATATTACGAAATATTTCGTAAATATTACGAAACACTTTCGTAAATTTTCTTAAAATTATTTTTACGAATAATTTCGTATATTGTACGAAAGTTTTCGTAACATTATCAAAGGATTAAAAGATTTACGAAATACATTCGTAATATATACGAAATAATTTCGTAATATTATCAAAGGATTAAAAGATTTACGAAATACTTTCGTACAACAATATTTTACCGTACCAGTTTTCTTTCATTGTGAAGTGTTGAGTCGGTGCAATAATATCAAAAATTATTTTAAGTAGTAAGTGCTTAATGAAATAATGGGTGATATTAATAAACGCCAAGCATTTGCTTTTGCTTAAAATTTCAAACCTTTTACTCAAATTTTGAAATTTGGTTCATACAAATTAATGTAAAATTTATAAAATCTTAAGTAAAAGCATTTGCTTGGTTTTTATTAATATGGCCCAATGTATAAAAAAATAATGCATTGTATATAAAAAGACAATATTGATATATAAAATAAACTGTGATATTTT
Source organism: Urophora cardui (assembly GCA_960531455.1). NCBI lineage: Eukaryota > Metazoa > Arthropoda > Insecta > Diptera > Tephritidae > Urophora > Urophora cardui. The sequence continues at coordinate 37,182,977 of OY482670.1, read as the reverse complement.
CCAACTTGATTCAACTTAAGGGTGAGTACATTAGTTGCATTTACTTTTTCCTTTTTTTCGATCTTATCTATTTTCCTAAATAAATAATTAATAAAATTATATAAAGAGATATTTCTACACTCAGAGAAAAAATTTTAAAAACATGTGAAAACGTGCTTAAAATGGACAAAAACGTATTTAAAAGTGATGTAGATACGACCATTTTTATTTTAAAAATGTTCATTGTAAAACAAGAAAAAACATTTAAATTTAAAAATGTTTATTTTAATTCAAGGCCTATGAGATTTCGAACCTAAAAGTTACGCTTTTATTCCCTTCATTTTAATTTTTAATTTAAAAATGATTCTATTTAATCCAAAATACATTTTTATTTCAAAACTTTCATTTTAAATTTACAAATTTTCATTTTTAAAATAAAAACGATCTGGTTTAAAACGTGCTGCTTGAATTTTAAGGTTTTAAGTAGTTTCCCTTTATCTTTATCTTTATCTTTATCTTTATCTTAGTCTTAATTTTTATTTTTATTTTTCTTTTTTTTTTTCTTTTTTTTCTTTTTCTTTTCTTTTTCTTTCTTTTTGACAGGGTTATCTATTTAAGTGGATCGGAACGACGTCCACATTTGGAAATTGCGATTCCCAAAGTTTCCTATGGTTGTCAGACGTATAAGCAATATGTACCTCTTATTTTATTAGGGCACAGCCAGACGATGCAAGAAATTAAGTAAGTGAAAAATTCAAATTTTTGTATTTGTTGCCTTTCTGAAAGTAATTTCTTGCATAGTCTGGCAGTGCCCTTAGTTATTAAAATTAATATAAATATAAATGTAAAATATTAAATTAATAAAGAACTTTTAAATTAATTGAATAAATTTATTATAGTAGATATTTAAAACTAAAATGAAATTATCTAAACTTATTTCTTATGCATATATAAAACATTTTTCTCTTAGCATTATTTTATTGATATACATATTTCGAAAAAGTTTTCAAATTTCGTTGAAATATACATCATATATACATATATATATGTATGTAATAATTAGGGTTTTTTTAGCTTTAAACTAAAAAATAATTTGGTCAATTGTACAACAATTTGATATCTCTAACAGCCTTCGTAAATTTACGAAAGCGATTTCGTAATATTTACGAAATCTTTCGTTGCTCAAAAGTACGAAAGTACTTCGTAAATAGTACGAAAGCCTTCGTAAATACTACTAAAGTATTTTGCAAAGAGTACGAAAGCCTTCGTAAATATACGAAAGTATTTCATAAATACTACGAAAGTATTTCGTAAATAGTACGAAACCTTTCGTAAATACTACGAAAGTATTTCGTAAATAGTACGAAAGCCTTCGTAAATACTACGAAAGTATTTCGTAAATAGTACGAAACCTTTCGTAAATACTACGAAAGTATTTCGTAAATAGTACGAAAGCCTTCGTAAATACTACGAAAGTATTTCGTAAATAGTACGAAAGCCTTCGTAAATATACGAAAGTATTTCGTAAATAGTACGAAATAGCTTTCGTACTATTTACGAAACCATTCGTTGCTCAATTTTACGAAAGTATTTCGTAATATGTACGAAAGATTTCGTAATATTTACGAAATATTATTTTGAGTGTAATTGCTGGAATTCAGGAGCAATGGGAACTATTATAGCTCTATTTTTTATAACGGGAATTAGCTCAGTCGATAACAGATGCTGAAATAAAAATAAAATTTTTGGTAATTTCATGCAAGATAATTTTATTAAAAATACTACGAGTCATCAAAACTTTACGATGTTTAAGACTGATCTTAAGCATGATGTAGATGTTTCCGCTTTTTGGGAGAAAGTCAATTTATATAAAAATGGAATGGACGAAGCATGCTTTAAGGAATTGACCGACTTAATATTTACGTTGTTGTGTTTGCCACATAGCTGCGCAGCTGCAGAAGACAAATTTTTCTAGTTATCGCTATTAAACACGAAACTCCGCAATAAGCTGGATTTTAGCACAATAAATAACATTATGTTATCAAAAGAACTTTGCTTAAAAATCCAAGATCCGCATTACGTTTAGTTAGCGAAAGATTTTAAATTAAATGTATCATTTGAAGTCTTAGTAAAGTATATATATATAACTAAAAAAATGTTGTTCACTTTTTATCATTTTGTTCCTTTTTTACAGAACTGTTGGTCCTAAATTTTTGTTTCGTGTGGCATCCTTGGTCAACAATAAAAATCTCTTCGAAAAAATTATTAAACTCACGCATATACCCACAAAGTACTTTTAATATCGCCCGTTCGTGCTCTTTATTGATATGCTAGCTTGTAGAGCTAGCGGCTAGCCAGCCAGTATCAATGGGCTAGCGCTAACTGTGTAACCTAAATCAAACGCACGCCGTCAATTTACTGTCAAAAATTTCTCATGCCCATACAACTTGTATGGGAGTAACCGAAATTGAACGGCGTGCGTAAAAAGCAAATTCGACGCCCAATTTTTGTTTTGCGTGACAGTTGAAATTAAGCATTGTGGGTGATTGTTTGCAAAAAAATTGACACTTGCTTTTGATATCGTGTCTGTTAGGTACATATTCCACAAAATAACAAGATTTTCTCTGATTTTCTGTATTTTTCTATTTCTTTTTCTGAACACGCACGCAAGTCAATTTCGGTTCAACGCATATGAAAAATTTGCGTGCGTGCGTTAAATTGACGACTTGCGTTTGATTTAGGTTACACAGTAACTCAGTCAATTCACAACAGAGAGGTGCAGATTTGTGTGGTTTGGATGTGTGCATGTAGACACCTACATACATATATTTTGTAGCATGCAATAAATTTTATTGCCGGTTATGAACTTGGCTAAATATGTTTACAATACAGGGACCAACAAGTTTTGTTCGTTTGTTAACAGAATCAAAAAGGACCCTCAAAAAAATTTTGTCTTTTTTTAAAGAGAGTAGTATGAAAGTGGGGCTAGTTTTCCGAGAGTGAAAAAATGCATAGTTTATATGAGTATGAGAACAATTCCTCCATAGTTAAAACAAAGTTTCTGACTAGTGGGAACAGTTTCCAAAATTGAAACGGGTGCGAACAAAGTCCAGAAATGTGGGAAAGGTTAAAAGAAGTGGGGTCAGTTTACCGAGAGAAGAAACAGTTATACTTAAATGAGAACAGTTTTCCGAGGGTATGACGGTTTTCTGATAGTTTGAGTAGTTTTTCTGATTATGAGAACAGCTAATCGAGAGTGAAAGCAAAGCTTCGAATGAGAGGAAACTGTTTCTTAGGGTTCAATTAGTTATGCGTTAACTTTATTTCCATAACAGTAAAAGTATCGATATTAATTTGGTCGATTATTGGTGCAGTAACAGTAAACAGCTGAACAGTGATCATCGCCCAATAAAGGTGGCCATGCAATAGAGTCGCTCTTCTTCTTTTGGTTTTTTAGGTTGCGAAATTATCATATTTTGTATTAACGCTAATTGCGTGTTCTCTTTTGATTTCTACGACCATATTATTATTGGGTCATGACAGTGAACAACTGAAACAAACAATCGATCAGCTGGTTAGAGTAACGGCTGAAAACCAAAATTCATTTGGTTGTTAGCGATAGCGTTACCGACTAGCGAATCACTAATCAAATGCATTGTTTCCCATAAGGTTGGTTGATCAGCTGTTTTATAACGATACTGTTACTGCATAACTAATTTGAGCTTGAGTGTGAACAGTTTCAAAGTGTGGACAGTTTTCCCTTAATAACGGCAGTATAGCAATATTTTCAGTGTTAATTGTTTTGAAAAATTAGTTTTCTCGCTTTAAAATAATGGAAGCGAAATTTCCCGGCAATTTGCATAGTTTTTCTATGTTTGGGAACGATTTGTCGATAAAAGCTTCACACAATTGGGAAAAATTTCCAAAAGTGGGAATAGCTTGAGCTTCTCGAGTTCTTTAAACACACATTTTTAAATTTAAGAAAAATCAACCTTTTAATTTTTTATGAATACCCACCACTGAGTGAAGCCAGTAATATTAATACACAGCTTACCTGAAAGAAAAAAAGAGAAATTTTTATTAAATACTTTGCACTAATACATTAATATCACCATATTAACAAAAACTAATTGCGCTTAATTATTTAAAGTTTAATAAATTGAATTTAAAACCGCTGTATGAAGTAAGTAATTGCTTATATATATCTCTTAATAATTTGAGCTACTATGTAGGTACCAGTGGCGGACCTAGCATAAATTGCCTGGGCAAGCCTATGTGTGAAGCATAACCATTAGCCATTTATGTAATTTCCTTTGCTGTATTATTTAAAAGTCTGATTGCGTTCCGTCATTGACTTTGATTTAGAGTTCTCGATTTCTTTTTAACATTTTCGAGTGGCCCGTATAAATGCCTTTCAATGCTCGAACGCTCGTTTGTTTGTTTATTACGTGTATGTTTGTATGGGCATTTGAACAATTCGGGTATTTGAAGATCGTTTTTTCTCGTTTATTTTGTTTTTGTTTTTTTCATATGTATTTTTTATTTTTGTTTTCCTGATACACATTTTTTTGTTTGTATACTCAGAGAAAAGGAATCAAAAATAAAATTTTTATTTTTATAATGCACGTTTTAAACCAAGTCATTTTTATTTCATAAATGAAAATTTTTAAATTAAAAATTAAATTTTTTAAATTAAAATGTATTTAGGATTTAAATAGAAACATGTTTAAATTAAAAATTAAAATTAATGGAATAAAAACAAAAGTTTTTCCTTCAAAATCTCATAGTGCTTAAAATAAAAATAAACACTTTTAAATTAAAATTGTTTTTTCTTGATTTTGCAATTTTACTCTGAACATTTTTAAAATAAAAAATTTCGTATTTACATAATTCTTAAATATAAAAACGTGCGCTAGGGAAATCTTACACGAATGCGCAGAGGTATGTATTTTTAGTATCCTTATACCGACGGAAATTTCAGCAGTATCAAGTGTATTTACTTATTGCCTAAAAAATGGGTGCTTTAGTGTTTGAAAAACTGAGGTTCAATTTGATTTCCACCGCTTTTTAAAATTATCTTGATATTGTGCCAATAGTCGCCAAAAATCACAATCAACCCTTTTATAATCTGGTATTTGATATTTATGTTTGCATGCACATGCAGATGTAAGAAATTATGTGCATAAGTATGTACTTACATGCAAACGAAAATCAAATCAAATATGCATATGGCTGTGAGTACTGAACTTTTGAATGCCGAAGCCAGCTTCATATTCGCATACAAATTTGATGTGAAAAATAAAAAAGTGCTTTGCTAGTTTTTTTTTTTTCAATTTAAGTCTGAAAATAAGCAATTGGTTTCTCCTTAGCGAAAGCGAGAAAACAAGCTATGTTATTCTGTTTTGAAAGCCGGGTAAAAGCTAATGTGTGGAAACGTTGAAGCATACTCACTGTACTGTGATTGGCTGTACAAACAAAATACACATTGTGAGGTGGATTGGTGGCATGATCCAATTAAAAGGTCATGTCAGTTCGCTGGCCGCCATATTTCTTTCGGTTTTAGAAAAAAGTATCGTGTCCTCGCACGTCATTTACTTTTTCAATTGGCACAGCTGTTTGTTTGGTTGTTCGCGGCCTTATTGGTCCTGTGACGTAAGCAGTATTTGACATTTCCGCCTACTGGCATTACCGTCTCAATATATATACCGTGGATTGGTGGTGTATTTGCGCTATTTTCTTAGCAGGCTTTTAGGGGCATGTTACAGTGGGGGCTATATTATTGAGAACTTAAATAGTAAATACATTTAAAACGTAAAATAACCAGATTTTAAAGAATTTCGTATGAAATGAACGAAAATTTGTACGCCTGGCGGGCTTCTGGGCTTGTATGAAGCGACCGCCTCTGGTAGGTACACATATATACCCGTATATAGTACATATACTCTATGCTCATATCATAAATGCATATACATATACTTAATTTACATTCATGAAAAATAAAATTTTTAAACCACAGTCACCCACAACAACATAAAAAAATTTATATACATATACCTATTTATATCCATTCCACATCCACAGATCCACGTATTCCTTGTCTATCTCATAATAAATTTATAATTAAACGCTTGGCACACGCTTGATTACTGCTCATCATATGGCAGAGACAGCCATAAATCGTTGCGTTAAATTGACTTATGATAACCTTAATTATGCGATTTAAGTAAGCCGATTTCAAGCGATAAATACCCAAGTATCATCATAATAATATAGACAATAATGTATGTCTGTTCTCCCAGAGAAGCTCGCTAAATTGCTATAGCCATAGCGAATGTACATACATACATACATACACATATACATATGTGTAATGGAAAGTAACTTGCTACAGTAAGTATTTAAATGTGCCTTGGAGGCACTCAAGTTATTAAATACATATGTACATATGTATATGCACATAGTTAAAAACTGCGTATCACATAGAATTTGCCAATGGGAGGAATTCGCTATAGTTAATGGCGCCTAGGAGACTCTCAGTGTGTATTTAAAGCTTATAAAAGGATTGCAGTTAATTTGCAGCGATAGGGTAAAATAACTAACATATTCAATGACATATGTATTGGTAATGATTCTGTTATCCCAGTTAGAAATAGAAGACGTTAGAAGAACTTACAAAGGCTCTTCTCCGGTGTCTAGAGGGTTCAGGATGATTTCGTTATTTAATTTTTTATATGAATGAATCATGAAATTTCTTTTAAACAGACAGATACACATTTCCTGCATTCTATTTATCATATACATAAGTATTTATTTTATGCATTGCTTTTTTTCAGCAAGTCAACTATTGTTTACCTTCCAATAAATCCATGATAGACACTAAATCAGCTAGACTAAAATTACAGATGCTTACACAAAACTACTAAACATTCAATCAAAGACGCGAGCATTGAACTTTGCAACTATTCGCAAAGATGTTGATGCATTTGTCAATCAAACGGATGGGATGTGCAGTCAAATTTATCAATCAGAATGCAGATTTGTCAGTGATAGTATGTTACATGACATGCAGTTGTCAAGCAATACAAGAAATATTCAGCCTAATGTAGTTATGTGCATGTATTGTATATATGTGTATTTATATTGCATCATATGATGTTAATATACATATGTCAGTATGCATGTACACGCGCTAAACTTTGGCAAAGGAGATGGCAAGAATGTCGACAACACAGGAATTGCTTAGAATTTCCACAGAATTCCTTAGTATGTTGGGTGTGTATGTATAATGAAATGCACTCAGTCGTTTCGTATGCATTTTTCCTGTGCAACGAGGTCTGAAGATTTTTGTAGAAAAACAAGTTTGCTTTAACGTACATATGTATGGTTTCTCCAACCGGTCTCAACTTAGTTAAGCCGATTTTTTTTACGTTTTCAGTTTCACCATGCAACTGAGCTAAGTCACAAGTTAGTCAGCTTTTGTCTTGACTAAAAATTAACTAAGAATAACTAAGAACTGGGCCATAATGTTCCAAATGCCAACCAGGCAGAGGAGTACATCATTACTACATATTGCTCCTGCTCAGTAAACTTCCAAGGATGATTAGATATTATTGTAGCTCAAGAGATGCTTACGCACTGCTTAACTGGGCATCTCAATAATCCACCTCAGATAAGGGATACCTTAAATCGATGTATTGTGGAACGATTTTCCGTCATTCCTTCTCAAGTTTGGTTTTCATTTCATTTAATGATAATCACCACTTAACAGCTCTGACTTCACCACACAAATTTCGACATTTACAATGCAACGATTAGGTAGTACATGCGGGTAATTACGAACTGTTGTAATTGCTTGCTTGTGCAGACAGTTTACGAGGCACTGTATGTTATTTGGTTGTTTTGCGGTTGTGCTGTGTGTCCTTCCAAGCAAATTTCGCATGCAATTTTCACATTGTGTAAATAGACATTTGTCCACTGATGATGTTGTGGATAGCAGTTTACACCAAACTACGCACTTATTTCAATTTGTGTGTGTGTGTGTTTTAATGTCAACGCCATTGCGTATTTAATTGCTGTTTAGGGCATTTTGACACTTCCACAGTTGACTCGTTATTGTATGTAGTTCGGTTTGTATTAGACATATACGCCGCCGATTGACGACGCCGCCACCGCGCCGATTACCTTCATAATCGGCCGCCGCCGCCGCCATAATCCGTGAAATCGGCGTATCGGCGCGGCGGCGTGCGCTGGCGCGCCATACCCGTATGGAGCGAGATGTGTACATATTTTCCTAGTTTTGCTAACTGCAAAAGTTCTTCAAAATTAAAAAAAAAAAAAAAAAAGAAGGAACCAATCGACGTGTTTTGACCTCAGGAACACGAACCTGAATGCGGAAATGTTTTATTTTTTGCCCGTTAAAAGTTGTTAACAAAAACTTTGGCTGTTTCCTACTTTACTAGCCTCAGTCCTAAAGAATTTAATGGCGTTTTCTTTTCTACGAAAAAATGTTGCCCTCCTATATCCCAATTATCGAATTACGTATCCTGACTTTCTATAAAAGGTCAATATTTGGTGAAAGGACCAGACAAACTTACAAAATGGCTAAGAAAATCAAACAGGGCAACATTATTTCGAGAAAATAAAACGCCATAAGCTACTGCAAAAGAAAAGGTGTAGACAAATACCATTATAAGTGGATTAGTGAAACATTATATTTATTTTTATTAGACATTACCCCCTGAACGTTCTCTGTGAATTTCGTTGAAAATTTTCCAGTAGCTTAAATTCTTTGGGACTGAGGCTAGTAAAGTAAGGAACAGCCATGGCTTACATAATTTTTTCTCAGATACGGAACTTTTCTGGGATCTCTTCCATTTAGTCCTACTTCTCGAGGTCTGTTGCTAATTATTCTACTCAAAATTGAATAATTTAAACCCTCCTTGATATCATTAGATGGCGATTTATGCATGAAAATGATCCCAAACATGCCTCCAGAATCGAAAACTCATGGTTTGAACGTAAGAAAGTTGCTGTTTTGAGTAGCCCTCACAGTCGTCGAACCTCAGCCCTATAGGGATTATTAAAGAAGACGATGGGGGATCAAAAATGGGAAAATAAGCAAGAGTTATGGAAAAAAAATTAAAGAAGCTTGGTACTTAATACCAGTTGCAAATTGCGCTGATTTGGTCAACCCTATACCACGAAGAAGTAAGGAAGTTATAAAAAATAGAGGAGCTTCAACTAAACTTTAGCTTAAATCTAGCTGCAGCAGTAATATTGTAGTTTATTTGAAAAAAAAAACAATCGAATTAAGATTTGAATAAGGATTGTGATTTGTAGATTTGGGGTAGGTGCGCCGGCGCGAAAAAGCACGCCGGCGTCGCCGCCGCCGCCACCGGAATCACTGTCGGCGTATATGTCTAGTTTGTATACAAAATGATATAAAAGTTGTTAGTTACATATGTTTGCGTTGTTACTATTGTTGTTGTAGCTTTTATGCTGCTTATGCCGAGATAAGTGATTATAGTTCACAAATGCAATTTCAACAGGTGATGGCCAAAGGGCCTATTTGGTTATTTGCGATGCATGAGAAGAGATAAATGGTAAGAGGCTGCGTGAAAATACTTTAAGGAACAACGACTGATTTGAAAGAACGAATCTCAACTGGATAATAGAAAAATTCTTTCTGCGAATCTCTTGAATATTAACAAGTAAAAGCGCGGCTGTCTTCGGCCGTACCGAAGACTTCATACCTTTCATGAGTGGGGAAATGAAAAGTTACCTATGTATGTACATAGCCGGATTAAGTTTAATTTATAATTTTAATTCTGTGGGTTATTTATGGAAAGATTTATTAGAAAAACTGGTGTCTTGGCTATTTAAATGGAGGAGTTATACACCAAAATGTCCATATCTGAGCAATCGGTTGTAGGGGAGCTATATGTTATAGTGGTCCGATCTTGACAATTTTCGGTAACCCTGTTTGGGCCCATATGGGTACAAATACTTCAAAATTTCACGCCGTTAGCTGTTAAAATGGAGGAGTTATACACCAAAATGTCCATATCTGAACAATCGGTTGTAGGGGAGCTATATGTTATAGTGGTCCGATCTTGATAATTTTCGGTAACCCTGTTTGGGCCCATATGGGTACAAATACTTCAAAATTTCACGCCGTTAGCTGTTAAAATGGAGGAGTTATACACCAAAATGTGTATATCTGAACAATCGGTTGTAGGGGAGCTATAGGTTATAGTGGTCCGATCTTAACAATTTTCGGTAACCCTGTTTGGGTCCATATGGGTAAAAATACTTCAAAATTTCACGCCGTTAGCTGTTAAAATGGAGGAGTTATACACCAAAATGTCCATATCTGAACAATCGGTTGTAGGGGAGCTATATGTTATAGTCGTCCGATCTTGACAATTTTCGGTAACCCTGTTTGGGCCCATATGGGTACAAATACTTCAAAATTTCACGCCGTTAGCTGTTAAAATGGAGGAGTTATACACCAAAATGTCCATATCTGAACAATCGGTTGTAGGGGAGCTATATGTTATAGTGGTCCGATCTTGACAATTTTCGGTAACCCTGTTTGGGCCCATATGGGTACAAATACTTCAAAATTTCATGCCGTTAGCTGTAAAAATGGAGGAGTTATACACCAAAATGTGTATATCTGAACAATCGGTTGTAGGGGAGCTATAGGTTATAGTGGTCCGATCTTAACAATTTTCGGCAATCCCGTTTGGGTCCATATGGGTACAAATACTTCAAAATTTCACGCAGTTAGCTGTTAAAATGGAGGAGTTATACACCAAAATGTGTATATCTGAACAATCGGTTGTAGGGGAGCTATAGGTTATAGTGGTCCGATCTTAACAATTTTCGGCAATCCCGTTTGGGTCCATATGGGTACAAATACTTCAAAATTTCACGCCGTTAGCTGTTAAAATGGAGGAGTTATACACCAAAATGTGTATATCTGAACAATCGGTTGTAGGGGAGCTATATGTTATAGTGGTCCGATCTTAACAATTTTCGGCAATCCCGTTTGGGTCCATATGGGTACAAATACTTCAAAATTTCAGGCCGTTAGCTGTTAAAATGGAGGAGTTATACACCAAAATGTGTATATCTGAACAATCGGTTGTAGGGGAGCTATATGTTATAGTGGTCCGATCTTAACAATTTTCGGCAATCCCGTTTGGGTCCATATGGGTACAAATACTTCAAAATTTCAGGCCGTTAGCTGTTAAAATGGAGGAGTTATACACCAAAATGTGTATATCTGAATAATCGGATGTTGTGGAACTATATGTTATAGTTGTCCGATCTTGACACTTTTCGGTAACCTTGTTTGGGCCAAAATGGGCACGTCTACTTCAGAGATTCATGTCCTTAGCTGTTTAAATGGGGAAGTTATGCACAAATTACATCCACAAATTTCATGTATATCTGAATAATCGGTTGTTTTCTATATGTTATAGTGGTCCGATTCGGCCGGTTCCGACAAATGATCAGCTGCATATAACAACATACCTGTATTCCGAATTTCATTCAGATATCTCAAAAACTGAGGGACTAGTTTGCGTTCACACAGACGGACGGACGGACAGACAGACAGACGGACAGACGGACATGGCTTAATCGACTCAGCTCGTGATTCTGATCATATATTTTGGTATATATTTTGGTGGGTCCCCCACGCTTCCTTCTGGTACTTTCGACAAAAATTTTTTGGCACTAAGTTATAATACCATTTCATTCTCATGAAAGGTATAAAAACAAAAACTTACAGTGGCTACAAAACTTTTTTTACTAATTACATTGCTATTTATAGTAAATTCTGAGCCATGCATTTTCAAGAGTTCGTAATGAGACATCAATTAGATAAATTAGAGTTTCATTTCCAATATTATAATCAGTCTTTTGCTGTCATACCAAACATTTTAATAGTATGTAATTAATTGTGCTTCAATTTCTACGAATCAAAGGCCATTAAATTATTCTTATTTCTACTTACATACAAATTTATGTACGCATATCTATCAATTTCTTTATTGATGACACGGCCTATTTCGTTGAAAAAGTTATAGAAATTCAAAGATAATTTGCCTTCAATAAAGAAAATACTGTTTATACTTGAATGTTTTGTACATACTTACATACGTACAGTGAGAAAGTGAATATTGAGTAATTTTTTCTTGACCCCATTCCAGGCTATCGTCAAAAGGACAAATCGTCGCCTGAGAAAACGAATGTCGTATGTGAAAATCGACGATTTCTAGTTTTTGATGCAGATTAACTAAATCGGACCTAATCTTTTAATTTTTCCAATCCATTTTTTTCTATCTCTTTTAGTTCTTGAGTTATTTAGTATGCATTTGTCGTATGTTACAAAATTACTACCATTTGGGTAAGCTTTTGTCGTATGTAGCACACATACGACAAATTTCCATATAAATTCGTGTTTGTTTATTTCAGAGCTGTAATAATTATAAGAGAAAAAATAAAAATCAAAAAATAATTATTATTGAAAGAAACATATTTTAAAAGTTTTCCCATAATAGTTATTTCTGAGATATTTTTTTTAAGTCTTTTTGTAATTATTATAAATGAGAAATTTTGTTTTATATCTTCAAAGACTTTTATATTGAGACAAATTTGAAAAAAGTCTTTGAGTAATTATTATCCGTAACAAATTGTTTTTTTAAGTCTTCAAAGACTTTTTCATTGAGACGAATTTCAAAAATATCTTTAAGTAATTATTTTGAGTAACAAATTTATTTTTTATATCTTCGATAAAAATCTTTCATACAATTTCAAATTGGAAATTTGCTTGAATTTTGAAGTACTTATATGAAAGTTATTCTTATTTTATACTTATATGAAAGTTATTGAAAATTTTCTGAGACTTTTTTGAACTTTGTCTCAATGAAAAAGTCTTTGAAGATATAAAAAAAAATTTGTTACTGATAATAATTACACAAGACTTTTTTCAAATTTGTCTCAATATAAAAGTCTTTGAAGACTTAAAAAAAATATATTTGAAATAACTATTATGGAAAGATATTTAAAATATAAGTTCCTGAATAATAATTATAGAAGATTTTTATCATTTTCATCAGGAAAAAAATATTATCAAAAGACTTTTAAGATTCTGAAGAAAATTTTTAAGACTTTTTTATAATTTCAAAATGAAATAATAATTATTCTACATCTCTGGTTTATTTTAAACAAATGTCGTATGTGCCGCTGAGCTACTGAGAATAAACCAAAATATTGTATCGGAGCTATAGGTTATAGTGATCCGATCTGAATGATTTTCACTGACATATTTTATTGTAGTATAATACCAATTACTGCAAAGTTTAGTATAATTTGATCCTTAAATATGGAAGTTATACCCGAAAACAGCTATATCTGAACAATCGGTTGTATGGGAGCTATATTCTATAGTGGTCCGATCTTGACAAATTTCGGTGACATTTATTAGGTCCATATGGGTACAAATACCTCAAAGTTTCATGCCCTTATCTGTTTACATGGAGAAGTTATATCCCAAAATGTCCATATCTGAACAATCAGTTGTATGGGAGCTACATGCTATAGTGGTCCGATCTTAACAAATTTTAGTGACATTTATTAGGTCCATATGGGTACAACTACTTCAAAGTTTCATATCCTTATCTCCTCAAATAAAGAAGTTGTACCCGAAAACAGCTATATCTGAACAATCAGTTGTATGGGAGCTATATCTTATATTAGTCCGATGTGGTGGATTCCGACAAATGATCAAAGTATCATCAAAATATATGCAACTGCCAAATTTCAAGTCGATATCTCAAAAAATGTGAGCCTCATAACCATTCCGGTTTGAAAAAAGAGAAGAATTTTTGTCATATGTGCTATCATAAACAGGTATTGGTGCTCAGACGTCACATACGACAAATGTATACTGAATGAAAAGTCGTTTATCTCCCATAATTTTAAAGATATCCAACTTTTGCAAATTGCAAGTCAAAATATATAATACTCTCTACAGCTCGTCCAAATAACAGAAAAATCTGTTGTACAGTTTTTGAGAATTTCTAATTTAAACTTCAAAGTCGATTTTCTCGAAACTATGTTTTGCTACATACGACATTCGTTTTCTCAGGCGACGAAATTTTGCAACTTGCAAGTAATAGAAAAATATTTATTCTTAGTATCTACCACTTTCACTTTTGAATGAAGTTAAATAAAGGGAGAACATTCTTTATGCTATAAATAAGCTACATGATTGTTTAATGCCGTTTTCTTTTCTCGAAAAAATGTTGCCCTTTTTGATTTTCTTAGCTATTTTGTAAGCTTGTATGGTAATTTTACCGAATATTGACCTCTAACTAAGCAAGAGGACACCATTATCTACAAATCTAGCCATTTTATAGAAAGTTAGGTTACGCAATTCGATAATTGGGATATAGAAGGGCAGCATTTTTTTGCAGAAAAGAAAACGCCATAAGATTTAGTCGATAAGTACTTCGATTGCTAAACTCAATAATAATGATGCGAATATACATACTACATACATAGATACGATACAATATCGCACATTGAAATGATTTCGCATTTCAATACGAAAAATCAATAAATACATGATAATTTGGTATGAACTTTAGAGTGACTAATATTTGCACTTACTCTTATAATAATCTAGTTCATTGATTGATAAGAAAGAATAAAGAGAAGTTCTTATTTCCGTATGGGAATCGAGGCTTAAAATAACATGCGCAGCAGAGAGGCGATTACATATTTTTTCATTCAAAATCAAAGAAATGCAACTTAACATACATATGCCTCTATATACTCAGAAACCGCCAGAGGCCAACCATCAACAGCATCATCAGCGCTATTCCCTCCGTTGCTGGCAGCAGGTTCAGAATAGTAAAAATAAATTTATTGATAACCATCGAAGCGATGTCCGTGAGTGGGGAAAGAGGCAAACAAGCACGTGCAAACCAAGCGGAGTGCAAAACAAAGCCTCCATCTGCTTCCTTAACAAGCCAGTTATCGTCATTCAACGGCCAATACTTCACTTTACTTGGCAGTATAATAAAATTCAATGTTGGCAACTGTTAAAAGCTTTTGCCTCAAGTCAACCAATAAGATTGTGGGCGACGAAATTACGTTTGCGGAGTGGGGTAGCGTTTATTTTGCATTGCCTTTTCAATGCTTGTGGCAGGCACATATTTTATTGAGTGCAGTAATAAGGTTACATACAATATTACAAGCAGGGCTGCACATTAACGTTATTTTTTATCAATAACCGAAAAAATATTTTGTTTTCAATTCAATTTGAAAATTTTTAACGTTAAGTGCTGAACAAAAAAATACTGTTTTGATAATTATCAAAAAAATTTATGAAAAAAAAATTTCGTTTTGTTGATTATCAAAAAACAAATATTGAAAAAATTTTGTTTCGGAAGCCAACAAAAAAAATTATCAAAAAAAAATAACGTTAATAAAAATTCAAAGTAAAATGAAGCCGTAAGCCCGAAACAAAATTTTATTATTATTTTGTTTTTGATAATCAACGAAACAAAATAGTTTTGATAATTTTTTTTTTGAAAATCAGCGAAACGAAATAATTTCAATAATTTTTATTTGATATTCAACAAAACAAAATATTTTTGTTGATATCGTTGTGCAGCCTTGATTACAAGAAGAGAGCAGAGAATTAATTTTGGAAGTCTAAGCTATTTTTGCTTTTAAATTTTCAACAAATATTGACAGTGAATACAGTAGACGCTCACAAATTAGAACCACTTTGTTAATTACTACATTATTGAGCTCTCAAGACCATTTTCTTTTTTTTTTAATTTTTTTTTTTAAGGAAAAATTGGTGTGAAGAATTAATTTAAAAATAATTAAAAAAATTAATTACAAATTAAATTAATTAAAAAAAATGGTCTAGAGAGCTCAATAGTGAAGTAGTTATGAAAATAAAAAACGACCAAAAACCAAAAGTAGAACCACTTTGTTTTTAGGGTGATTCTAATTTCTGAAAAATTCTAATTCTTGGACGTTTTTTTATTTCAATAAAACCTTAAAATTTAAGTCAACTTGCATTGAAAAACTACAATGAAATTTTTTCTTATTCAATTTTATTCATAAACACGAGAAAACATAAGGTAACAATCCAATATACATATATGCATTTATGCGCTAAGTCAAAAAAAGGTCCAAAAAAAACAAAAACTCCAATTATCGATTTCAAACAAAAACTAACAAAAACTGTACAGATAGCGAAGAAAATCCAACGACTACCGAACGTAATCTGAATAAATTGGGGATTCCCTTTTTTATATCTATTTTGCAACAAAAAAAAAACACAAAATACGCTCTGAAATTAGAATTAGAATCGAAGATTCGATTCGAATATATTCAAAAAGTTGATTCTAATTTCTGGAAATTCTAATTACTAAGAGTTCTAATTTGTGAGCGTCTACTGTAGCAATTGTTTTGAAATTTTTAATATATCGCAATCAGTTCACTTATTAGAGAGGTCTACTATTAATTCTCCAATATTTTAATTTCAATTAATTAATTAAATTAATTTTTTTTTAATTTAATTGCACTTGTATCATATTTTCTCATGCCATAAAGGCGCATTTCAACAACTCCCCTTCCTCTCGCAATTCCCATCATCGTTAACCAACCAACCGGCTATGCAAAATTTATTGTGTTTTACTCTGTTTGCCCTTAAGCTGATTTATGCTGTTTGGCTTGGCATTTCGAGCTACAAATTAGCGAAATGGAATTTTAATATTCAAAATGACCGCAGCGACGTACATGACATTTTTCAGGCTCGGCCATCTTGTTATTAAATTACTAAATCATGCAAAAGCATAAAATGCTAGCGGGCAAATAGTGAAATTGTACGCAAATGAAATTTTGTGATACATACATACATACATATTTGCAATCGAAAAGTGTGCTTACAGCAATATTATGGAATTATGTGCTAGCGAAATTTTAATCAAATTGCTTAATACAACACACATGTTACGTATACGCCACCGACCCATAATGTTATATATGCCATTACTGAAGTAAATGAATGATACTCGTATGTTTTAGGTAAATTGTTACCACGCAAATTAATTAGACAGTGTAAATAAACCGATTTTGTATTTATCTTTTATATGTACATATGTATACGTTTAAACACAAACATATTCACATATTTCTTTCGACAAATTTTCGCTTTAGATACCATGACCAAAAATAAATAAATAAATCTCAACCATTTAATTACCCCTTCCCATTTTACGCGAAGATAAAGTCGAAATTGGCATGAGCGTTTGAATACTCGTACATTGTTAACTTATCGCCCTCCTTATCGTTTTGTTGTTAAAATTTTGATAATGAAGAAGTGGTTTTCTTGAAATGGCTATCACTCACAATGGCTGTTAAAGTTGATCGAATTTTTACCGCTCATTCCAATAACACGGGATCACAAAATGAAATTTTTTGTCTGTACATTGGACGTGACTATACTATCTATATGTAAAATCGGTCGCTGATTCCGAAAATCGGGTTCATTTTTAATTCTATGGGAAGGTTTTTGAGAAATTTCCCATGTATTTTGTTATTGTAATTGGTAGAGTGTAATGTCAAAATGATACTTCGCCGTGGTTAAAATCTGAATTCGCTTGGGGCTCGTCCATTCCTATTGGCCATTATGTGAATTCGCTTTGATTTTGACATTACACTCCACCTTTGTAAATAAAAAAAGAAGTTTTTCAATTCGCCGCCGAGCCTAACTGTTAGATATGCCTTGGTCAAAATTAAAATTACTCAGTGTGCTCTTCCGCACTCTCTCTCATTTTTCGCTTTAATGGAAAAGCAATAGGAGATATTTGGCCGCTTTGATTTTGATCTGAACGTAAACTGGGCCAATGCATATAAAATAGAGCGCTTTTAAATTAAAGCGACTCTTCAACTGTGTTTACGATATTTGTAAACAAGTTTACGATATCTATTTCTCTTAACTAAAAATTTTATTTATTAATTATAAACAAATTAAATAATTTATAGAAAAAATTATATGCCTATGCACTGCTGCTGACTCATACGAACACATCCATATCAATTTTATGTGGATATGAGTATGTAAAATGTGCTAAACAGCCTGGCAATTGTTTGTATGGGAAAAATGTTAGCCTATTAATATATAGATTTTCCGAACGCCCAGTATCATTCCAAAGATCTTATCGACGTTTTTTACCGTGATGAATTCTATTGGCCGACCTGAATGTTCGGAATCACATGTGTTGCTACTACTACAACGGAACTCAGTAAAGCTTTTCCTAACCATTGAAATTGTTGGTGCAGAGTCCCCATAGTATTTATCAAGCCTTGCCTTAACTTGTTTGATGATATTGCCCGCTTTCAATGGCTGAACGAACTAAATGGCTGTCCAACATAAACTAATTGGCACAAAGTTTGAAGAAAACTGAACGGCATTCTTGGAACAACGTGCCTAAGTATGTCACATAAAAATTGATGCAGAAACAAATCAAGCCAAGAATTCGCGGTATATTAATATCTTTCGGATTCCTTAAACTTTAGCCTCATTAACTACAACTCAAACGCCCTAACATCAATATCGATGGCAAAACAATTAAAATGCAAAACGTTGTAATATTTCAACTATGTTTTAAATGGCCGTTGGCAAGGACTAAAAGCTTCCTTTGCTATTTGTCACAAGCAAAAGCGAAAGGAAGCTATTAAAAAAAAGCTATAGTATCACATAATGACTTATGCATCCATGAAGAAGCCATTTCGCTGAAAAATTAAAAAAAGAAGAAATAAGCAAACAGAAAATATGTATGTTTTGTAAAAATACACACGCCATTTGTGCATCATGCTTGACTGTTGCTCTGCCAACATGCCAAATCATGAAAGCGATGTTGGAACAAAAGCTGCAAAACATAAACAGAAAATGATTATAATAGTGGAGTGAATATACGAGGAGAGGAAGTAATAGAAGCAGTGGCTAAATAAAGGAAATAGTGGGTGTAGTATATGCAGAATGGCGGCATGGGCTAGGGATTGTAAGGAGTACTATCTATAGCAAACAGCGGCCTCAAACCACAATTGCTGCATTTAAAATTTCCTAACAAGCTTTTTCTGTTCTTATTTAATTAAAATTATTTAGATATTACATTTTGCCATGTTTGAAGACGAGTCCGTGAAGTTTATTATGCTATGCTTGAATTCTTACAGAGGTATGAGCGGAATATTAAACAGAAAAGAAAACTGCCAATATACATACATACCGTCGTACCATACGAAAACTAGCATATTTAAAATTTCTGGCGAAAGCTATCAATAAAAAAATTCTGTACGAAAAGTAACAAGTTCGACTTTTGGCTGACGAAAAGTATCAGCAATTATATACCGTTTTTACATTAAAATTGTTGTTGTTTAAACGAAATTGATAGTTTTCGTCAGCCAAAAGTCGATTTTGATATTTTTCGTCAACCATAAAAAAACGTATGCTGGTTTTCGTATGGTTCGACGATACACACTCGTAATCCAGACCGATATAAAAATTTAAATGCGCGCCTAAAAAAGGGCCAAAAATTCGAAAAAAAAAACTTATCAATTAGTTAGAGATTTAAGCTACTATAACAAAAAGCTCGGGTTAAGATAGATCCTAAATGGGCTGTATTAGTATTTCTTGCTAAAATAGGTAAAATTTCGTTAAGAAAGCTCAGACCATGCAAAAGCCTTAAGCTTTTGTATCTAAGAACTTTGATTATAAATAGATCGTAAACCGACATACTTAGTACCTATCTCTTGCAAAAATATTAAAGTTTCATTGAAAAAGCTCAGTAAGTGAACAAGCTTTAAGCTTCTATATCTCAAAGCTTGGATATAGATAGATATCGCAAATGGACATTTTTAATATTTCTTGCTAAAATTATGCAACTTTGTGGAGAAAGCTCAGAGAGTGCAAACGATTTAAGCTCCGTAGCTAAAAGCTTGGATTATAAATTAATCGTAAACCAACATTCTTAGTAATTCTTGCTAAAATATTAAAGTTTCATTGAAAAAGCTCAGGAAGTGAATACGCTTTAAGCTTCTATATCTCAAAAGCTTGGATACAGATAGATATCGTATATGAGCATTTTTAGTATTTATTGCTAAAGTTGGTAAAATTTCGTTGGGAGAGCTTAGCCAATGGAAAAGCTTTAAGCTTCTGTATATAAAAGCTTTCTTTATAAATACATATGTAGATCGTAAACAGACATTCTTAGTGCTTCTAGCTAAAATATTACAATTTCGTTTGTAAAAGCTCAGTAAGTGAACAAGCTTTAAGCTTCTATATCTCAAAGCTTGTATTTAAAAATATCATAGATGGGCATATTTAATATTTCTTGCTAAAATTAATAAAATTTTGTGGATAAAGCTCAGACAGGGCCAAATCTTTAAGCTTACGTTTATGAAATTTTGTTACACCCATTTTTTATATACATACATACATACTACATAATAGGAGTGTTTTATTGGGCACTTCTCTGCTCGCTTATGCTCGATTCTGCACTCTTGGCTGACAGTTTCCATACAAAATGTTAGAGACTTTAAGAGACCTTTAGAAAGTATGCCGCTGTGGTGCAGTGGGTAGAGTGCTCGCCTGCTATGCCAGAGGTCTCGGGTTCAAACCACGGTCCGAGCAAAACAAATTTTTCTAATTAGTAAAAATCCAATTATTGGGTTTTTTAAGAGCAGCGGTCACCTCTCGGCAGTGGGCGGCATACCCTCCGAGAGTATTTCTGCCATGAAAAAGCTTCTCACAAAAAATGCATTCGCCGTTCGGAGCCGGCATAAAACTGTAGGTCCACCCAATTAGTAGGAAAAACAAAAAGGAGCACACCTCGAATTGGGAGAGAAGCTCGGCCATAAAACTCGTCAGAGTTATAATAGCGCCATTGTATTATATTATTATTATTAGAAAGTATGCCAGCTACTCATTAAACTGATCTTTCTTGATTATGCCAATTATCTTTACTGATTATGCCAATTTTTCTTATGGTGAATAAGTGAAATGGTTTCAAATTTTTGTTCATTAGAAAATCTTTTCCAATTCCGTACCAAAGAACGTATATTCTACAATATACATTCTTTGTACGTACTTTAACGAACGGTGTTCGAAGATAGGGGAGACATCTATCGATAAAAAGTTGAAGAAATTTCATCGAATAAACAGAACTTTTTTCCAATTCCTTTACTTTAACGAACGGTCGTTTAATTTTCACTTGTTTTTATACCAGTGGTTGTTTTTTTCGCAAGTCTCTAACTCTTGCCCAATCGAATACGGCTTATATCATTATTTTTTGTAGACACTATATTCCTTAATAAAGCTTTTGCATGGAACCTTTGAAAGAAAGCTTAGCGATGAAAAAAAACAACTTTTTTCAACTCTGATAACAACGTGGGTACACAAAAATATGTTTTGAAACCACCTAGCTAGTTCCACGGAAATCTTAAAATAGAGCGTAATATTATAAACTTGTTTTAATATTTTAATGTCTTTGCCTTGCTTTTCTTTTCTCTCACCCATAACTAGAACACATTCAAATGAGTATTCTAACGAACTGCATTTATCAATTTCATTTAGCGCGCAGAAGTGGAAAATAGTTCATTTCACTAGCGTAAAGATTTTTTGCAATCCCCTTTTTATACTCAGCTGTACTAGTACACAGAGTATTATAGTTTTGATTTCCTAACGGTGGATTGTAACAGAATGAAATAATCGAGATAGATATAGACTTATATATATCAAAATGATCAGGGTGAAAAGAGAAATCGATTGAGCCATGTCCGTCCGTCCGTCCGTCTGTCCGTCCGTCCGTCTGTCCGTCTGTACGCACGATAACTCGCGCAAAAATTGAGATATTTTGATGAAATTTGGAATGCAAGTTGGTATCAAGACAGGAACGGACGGTATTGAAAATGGGCGAAATCGGACCATGACCACGCCCACCTCCCCTATATAGTAAAAATCGGAAATTTTGTATCTCAGTAACTAATAGAGCTGGAGTGATAAAATTTCACCCACGTATTGACCTCAGGCCCTTATGAAGAAATGTGGTGAAATTTTGGAAAATGGGCGGTGCCACGCCCACTTATTAAGGGGCAAACATTGAAAGTTTTATGAGTCATAACTCAGAAACCGTTGAAGGTATATCGATGAAATTTGGTAGGCGTGATATACTTACTTAGACAAATGTTTGGACGAAAAATTGCCAAAATCGGTTGACGACCACGCCCACTTTTATATATGGGTATTATAAAGTGGCCTAATAAAAACATTTTAAGCCATATCTCTGTCAAATATAAAGATATATCATTGAAATTTTATGGCAGGAGTCCAACTATGGACATAAAACAAAAAACACAAAAATTTTGGAAAATGGGCGTGGCACCGCCTCTTTTTAGAAACAGGAATATACGAGATTTCTTAGCCCATAACTCGACAAGTAATTTATATATAATGACGAAACTTGGTGTGTACACTTTTATTACTTGTAGTAATACATGTTCAAAATTTTAGCGAAATCGGTTGACGACCACGCCCACTTTTATATATGGGAACTATAAAGGGGCCTAATGAAAACATTTTAAGTGATATTTTTGTCAAATATAAAGATAATTCATTGAAATTGTGTGGCATGAGTTCTACAGTAGACCGGAAACAAAAGGTATAAAAATTTTGGAAAATGGGCATGGCACCGCCTCTTTTTAGACAACGGAATCTACGAGATTTCGGAGCCCATACCTCGACAACTAATTGAGATATTATGACGAAACTTGGTTTATACACTTTTATAACTTGTGTTAATAGACACGCAAAAATTTATTGAAATCGGTTTATGACCACGCCTACTTTTTAACAAAGATATTTCTGGAACACCCTTTGGAAATTTGTAACGTGACATCTTTGTAACTAGAAGTCATAAAGGAATTAAATTTTGCACAAAGAATATTCATATGCTTAGTTGGATGACTTTATGCAGCACTCGCTTATATAAAATACACCGTGTTTCCATCAAACGTAAACAACAATGAAAGCATACAGCTGAGTATCTAATGTTCGATTCCACTCGAACTTAGGCTTCCTTACTTGTTTATATATACGTACATATGTTAATGCGTTGCATGCAACAATGTAATATTGCGCAAAGAACCGTATGTTGCAACGATGGAAAGTGTTACACATTTGCATGTCGTGAAGATTTAAATGAATTTTTCATGTAATGTTTTTTTATTTTGCGTTTTATCGCTTTTTTCTCACATTTAAGTTATTGTTATGATATTCCCTGTTGATAATTGTGAATTTTTAAAATAGTAAATAGAGTGGAAAAACATTTAATGGGATAGAATTAAACAAGAAAAAAAAGCATGGAAAATTTAATGGAGGTTAGAGACTAAATGCATTAATTTTGAGTGTGTGAAATGTGCTTCAACACAATTCTGGCTGACGAAAGCAAGGTTTAAGAGGAAGATGTGTAGTCGGTAGGGATGGGACTATTCGAATAAAAATTATTCGAATAAAAAATCCTTTTATTCGAAAGGTATTCGTAATTCGAATAATATTTATTCGAATAATTTATTCGTATATTCGAATAAATACTATTCGAATAGTACTATTCGAATATCACTATTCGAATACCACTATTCTCGAATAGCCATTGTATGTATGTATGTATGCTTTTGCTTTTGTAAGTGCATACATATGTATGTACATATACATATACTACGTACTCTGGCAAGTGAAGTTCCCAAATTATGCATGTACATACATACTACTATTCGAATAGTAATATTCGAGTACTGTTATTCGAATAGTATTATTCGAATAGTACTATTCGAATAGTACTATGTATTCGAATTTTCTCCCTCGAATATTATTATTCGTTTATTCGAATAATATTTATTCGAATATTATTCGAAAAAAGTCCCACTACTAGTAGTCTGTGCTAGAGAAAGAATAGTTATAGTAAAAGTTTTGAGATAGATTTCTTAGTGGAAGGTAATTTTTCACAACAACAAGAGAGCTTTCGAGGCCGACAATAGCGTATGGCAGCAAATTTTATATAATTTTTCATTAACCTTGCCCTCTAAGTCGATGCTAATATAGTCAAAGGTACCACATGTAAATTTTGGTCCCGATCGGAGACGGTTAATGGGTGTCGGAGAGGAGTTAAAGTTCAGATTAGCATATGTGACCAGTGTGCCACATTCCTTAACCGTCTACGATCGGGATCAAAATTTATATCAAATATCTGTGTTGTTGCCGATGTAGGGCTGAGACCGAAGAAAATGCTAGTTTGATTTTAAGGACCACCCTAGGGCAGAAAATTATTGCCAATATCACGAACACCGAAAGAACTACCGAAACGCCGAAAGCCACGGTGCCGAACTCGTCGAAAATCGTATCAGCTACCCCGTCGGTTCGAAGTTAAGTATTGCCAACTA
Organism: Urophora cardui; assembly: GCA_960531455.1. Taxonomy (NCBI): domain Eukaryota; kingdom Metazoa; phylum Arthropoda; class Insecta; order Diptera; family Tephritidae; genus Urophora; species Urophora cardui. The sequence goes on along the minus strand of OY482670.1, from coordinate 37,158,464 downwards.
TATGAACTATGTTCGAATAAGCGTTACTAAGTGCTGATGTGAAATTGAGCGGGTTTTTCTCAGGTTTCTTATCTTTTTGATAAAACCAAATACATTTTTACTTTATTTTACTAAAAACAATTTATTTAAATAATAAAATAATGGATTCTATTGCGATAGCATCTTTATTAGTAGAGGAAGAGGAGCAAAGGATTTCTCTGAACGAAAGAAAGTTTTTGAGAGATCACAGCAGTCCTTTTACTTTAAGTAAACAAGCGTAAATTTAATTAGAGACTGAAAATAAAAAAATAGCCTTAATTTTGCGTGAAAGAAATCTCTATACCTTGTCCTAAAATGTAAACGAAATATTGCGGAAACTTATAATTCATTAATAACACAGTATTTTTGCGTAGAGCACCCTTATGCACTGCGCCGCGCTTTGAAAAGTAACCCTCAGCCGACAGAACTCCCTTTCTGGAGCTAGATCTGGAGAGATTTACAGTAATTTTGCGTAGTCGGGAGTGTTATAACTAGTAAAATTATCATTCACAGAACTTTTCCTAAAGGATTCATTGAAACATTCTTAGTGGTTTGAAAATAAATATAGCGGGCGCATTATACTGGAGCCGACCTTCCACCACCTGCAATATTTATTTGAACGCGTCTTTATTGAGACGAAAGTTTTTACTGAAATGGTAAATTGTTGGTAATACACATTCATAATTCGTTAGTTGCTTTTTTATTGTAGTCAGAAAATGCATTATTATTCTTGGGTGAAAATATATTTTAATTTCCAAAACCTACATACACACGTATTTAAATCACTGTTATTACCATTATTTCACAATTTTTTCTCTGAAGTTTTTCTTTGCATATAACAGCAATTCAATCTCGGTGGAAAATGCAATGGACCCACGCCTGTTTGTGGATTCTCGCGACCGGTTGATTAATGTATTTACATATATTCACACTTATTCCAACTTCATACATGCATTTACACAATTTACTTAAACTTTTATTGTAATTTTTTGATATTTTGTTAATATCGCCGCAATCTTGCGGCAAATTTCGGCACGAAAAACTGTCAAAATGTTCGTTCATTCGGTGTTCATAATGCCAATTTACCGAACTTCGAAAGATTCGGCGCGCCGTCGGTTGTCATAATGCCGATTTGCCGAAAACGTCATTTCGGTACCGCCGACGGTGTTGGTGATAGTGGCCATATATGTACGAGTCATCAAAGACATCAAAAATAAACAAAGTTAAGTTAGCGTAGGTTGGCCAGGGTACAGTGTCCCTCACATAGACCACATATGGACCTTACTTAGTGTTGCCAACATCGTAGTGGCGGCGTTATACTAAACTTGGAATGCAGGCCTTCGTAAGTCTTAATATTTTCTGTATTTTCTGAAGAGAAGTTTGTGTATTTCTGAAGAGTACCTACTTTCTTGACCACTAGATTCCACAACAGGGACGAGAGTACTCCCCCTTGTGGGGTGCCCCTTTGTGCCCTCCTTGACCCGTCACCGTCCGACAACTCAAAAGGTCCTCGATCCAGCGCTGAATGACTGGGGTTATTCCGATCCATTCGAGCACCTCCAAACAGCGCCTCAGCGGAGACGTTGCTAAAGGCACCGGAAATATCAAGAAAGCCTCCAATCGCACTCCCTGTAGTTAAGCACCTTTTCGAAATGTTTTGCAACGTTTTGATTCTTTATACGGTTTATCCTCCATCACGACAAGATAAATGCCAGGCCCCTCGAACCATGACTGAGGCCGTCTGGCACCTCCTCCCCTGGCTCGCGCCTTGAGAGGACCTACAGCCTTTTTAGCCCCTCGAGGTCGCCCCTCCGCAGTCTGCCCGGGTGCAAGCAGCAGGAAAAGGCATCGGTGAAGCCCAGACAGCAATCTCTTGGAGATTTCAGCAGAGCATTTTCGCCACCCCAAAAATAAACTAGCTTGCTCAGAGTTTGATTTTAAGGTATGCGCATGATTTGTCACATTATACATTTTTGTAATGAGCTTAGCGAGAACTTTTCATGCAATTTTTCACAAATATTTACACACATTTAAATATGTGTGTGTAAGAAGGATCACTGCCAAAACCACACATCCAATTAACTAATTTTCAGTAAAACCTAAACTTGGCAAACTTTACTCACACGCTTATCACTCACTCCAGTTTCAAAGCCCCATAGCCCCTATGCAAATAAGCAACTTACATAATTTATGAACACCCAAGTGTGTTGTATTAATTAAATTTAAATTGAGTACACTTTGTAAAGCCAATTTGCATTTACATAATGAAAGTATGTATGTAGACCGCATGCCGTTTTAATAAGAAATTTAATCAAGCTCTGCCGCAGCGTTTTAATACTATAAATTAAGCATTAAGTCGCTTAATGCTTCTCGCTACTAATAAAAACGAAGCTAAATGCAAATTTATTTAATCCATTAACTACAGGCGAGTGATGATGAAAAGGTGAAAATGCGCTGTCAAACCGCTAAACCGATTTACCGTTTTTTGGCCCCAACCGCGCCTTTGGCAATGCGCACACATCACGTCACTTCGCTGACATTTTCATAATTTTTTTGGATTTTTCTCTTTGACATGTTCATTTCGAATGCATTATCAGGCAATCAAAACGAAAGCATTTGTAACAATACACTCAAAAACTTGTTTGCTACGTTTTAGCATACTTTCAGGCGCTCAAGCCCGTTGGCTTTACATAAAAGTATGTTTAACCATTTCTCATGCAAATACTCGTTTTTTTCTCTTGCATATTCCCACGATGTTTTTAGTTATGACACTGTCGCGCCACAACACACTTTAATGCAGCACTTCTGGTTACTCTCTTCAACAGACGAACAAAGTGCATGTATGCGCCGTAAAGTATGCTTCAAAAAAACTGCATAAAAAAGGCTTGTGAGTTCTGGCAAATGAAAATATGTACATACATATAAATGTAATGCAACAGTGCCACGATTGTAGGAAAAAGCGCATTTGTCAACAACGTACTCGAGTATTTTGTACTCGTATGTAAGTAGATGCGGTGTGCTTGAGTATACGAGAACTTTATGTTTTCGCTTGTTTTACTATGCTCTACTTAACAGCCCGAAAATGTATGTAAAACAAGTAAGAGCGTGGCTGTCTCCGGCAGTACCGAAGACTTTCTCATTAATGGATCTGATTTTGTTTAATTTACATATATTTTGACCTTGACAGTTCACAGCAACACTACAAAGTTTCATTTCCTTAGCTGTTTAAATGGAGAAGTTTTAGCCCATAAAGTTCATATCTCAACCATCGGTTGTATGGGAGCTATATGTTATAGTGTTCCGATTCGGCCGATACCGACAAGTCATCAGCTTCTCCTAAAAGCACTTTCACATTCCGAATTTCAAGCAGATATCTCAAAAACTGAGGAACTAGTTGGCGTTCAAACAAACGGACATGGCTTAATCGACTCAGCTCATGATCCTGATCATATTGGTATGTGTATATTTTTGTGGGTCTGTCACGCCGCCTTCTGGTACTTTCAACATTTGTATTTCGGCATAAAGTTATAACACCATTTCATTCTCATGAAAGGTATAAAAATATTGCACTTTTGATTTTATTTGAAGTAAGCAAATGCCGCTTGTTTGTTCCTCTTTATTCCACATTATTTTTATTCTAGTTTTTAGTTTCATAGCAATTCACGATTGAATCATTTCATAAAAAAGTATGTGTTGCTGAACTGTTGCATACACACAGACACAAATTTGATTACCTATAGGTAAAGTATACTTTTTGAATATCTACATATGAGTAGTCCACATTCGAACAGGGATATGTGACATTTTTCCGGTTTTGAGTTTTTGATGGAATTAGTTCGAAATATGTGTAGGATGTAAGAAATTTTTGTTTATTCTTAATTTTTTGTTTTGTTTTCTTTATTTTTTTAAATTAGAATTGTAATTCATAGATGCTGTTTCGAAAAAGGTGAAGTGTAAAAGTACGCAGCAGTATTAATCAGCTGGAAAACAGCACATATTTCCTACTAAATATTCAGTAGAGATGTAGTTCTAAAATCTGAACTTTCCCTTTCATTTTTATATAGCGGTGGCGTTGAAAATCAGCTACCTAAAAACTGCCGAACGAGAATGGAGAGTTTCTGTATGAAAAAAGGCCTGAATACGAAGGGAAAACTTCCATAGCATATATTTCAATCCAATATAATAATATATATATTTCAGTCCAATATAATGTTTAATATCCCACTATATGATGGCGTTGGATTTAAGATGAGGTTGATGTCAGGTTCGACTCCGAAGGAGAATAGAAAATAGACAACGCTATAAAGCAATCAGTAAAGCGGAAGAAGTTTCACAATGAGGAAGAGGGGAACGAGCCGAGGTGAAGCTGCATACTTGCAGTTTTAAAGCGGATGGAGAGAGAATAAAGATAACTGGACGGAAAATGCAAAAAAAAATCACTTTTTGGTTTTACTGTTCACAAAAAAATGGAAAAAAGGAGTCATAAATATGAGTCCGATCCTGTCTTTTATTACTTTTCTTCCCTACATACACTCAAAAAAAAATTACTCAGATTATGGAAAAATGCGAATTTGAATACAATTTTCTTTAAAACGTGTTTTTCATTCCTTGATTTGAAGAAAATTGTAGGTACATCAAAACAATGAAAATATCGTCGCACTCATGCCAGAAGCATGAATGTGCAATTTTTCTCATTTTAAGCTAATGGGTTGTACTTATGCATTAATCTTTGACTGTTCTGCATTGAAGTAAAATTCAGACCAACTTATGTAAAAGAAAGCCAAATTAATTTGAAATGCCAAATACACAAAAGTATGGTTAAGCCTTCAAAATAAAAATTTCAAACTCGATTTCCAAACATATTAATATTTTCACATTCATGCTTCTGGCAAGAGAGCGGCGATATGTCTTTAGCGCCGAATCATTCCCACTTTTTCATAATATGAGTAAGTTGTTTTTTCAGTGTACATTTCGGGCTCCAAAACGGGGATTTCTTTCTGACTCTTCTATGACTCCGAATGTTTGCTGGTTTAAATCATTCGTCTTCCATTTTGATTAGCCAAAAAAATTGAAAATTTTTATTTTAACTGTTTAACTAATTTAAGCGCTCTAATATTCAACTAAACTAGTTGTTTATATTATACCCTTTCTGTTTCAATGAAATTTATTTGTTTTGCTCTTATTTTTTGTTCCACAATTTTCTGCGCAACCTTGAGATGGATTTGTTCATTCACTCTGTCGCCTGTTGGTCTATATTTATAGTTATGTTTACTTCTTTCCTTCTCCTTCCTTGTTACAATCTTTCATTGCTTTTATTTTCGCTTGACTTTGTTTTCATTTGATCTTATAACTCGATAATCACTACTCGCATTTTATTTACATACATTTTGATTTAATTTTCTCGCTATTATGTGCACATAACGTATCTTTACTCATCAGTAATTCTGGCGCCAATGACAGTTTTCCATTTTTATGACTTTGCATAAGCTGACACATGTACTATTCACATACAAACAATGTACGAACAACAATGTTTATCCTATATCGATATTATGCTGTCAGCATGATGTTAACCTCAAGTTTTACTGGCGATTATTTGTTTATGGGAAGGGGGGCACTAAGAGGCAGAATAAAAATATCTGTATAAATGCACAAAAATACACCCATATGTTTTTATAACTAATGCGAAAGAGACTCTGAAAATCGACTTCGAAAATTTGAAATAGAAAAAACAGCAAAATCAAAATCAATCGAACACGCTTTACGTTAAAACATGAACCTGGAAAATGAGAAATGTTGTGAAAATTTAGAAATAATGCACGTCGGGTTTTTCAAAACTTCAAAAAACACTTATAGCTTAATGTGCAAGCAAATTCTATTCACTCAACTACCTCCCCACTCACCTTCATATTCTTTTCGCTTTTTGCGCAAAAACGACGCCGTTATACGCAAACCAGCACGCGCCGCCAATGCTGAGACGCGACTCCTTACACTCGTACCGCTTTGTCTGGACAGCACTGATGCTCTCGAGCCTTTGCGACGCTTCGAGCGATGCCTACGACAGCCAAAACCACCACCGCCACCGCCGCCATTATCGACCACATTCGACGAGGAAAGCGTACCAGCCATCGAGGTAGCCGACACCGAACCCTGTTGCTGCAAACCACCATAAAAGGATGCCGACGAATGCGATGCATGCGGTGTAATCGGTGTATTGATATTCGATTCGTCTGAATCGATGAAACCCAAGTTACTATTGGCACTGTTGAGATTGATGCCGCCGCCGCCGCTAAAGCGATTGCCCGCGGCACCACCTCCGCCTCCAATTGCGCCGCCTATAACTCCACTCTGTCCGCTACCGCCGAAACCACCCAAACCGCCAATTCCAAAGCCACACAACGTTAAACTGCCACTACCGCCGCCGACTCCACCGCTTTGCGCAGCAAAGGAAGCTGACGTTGAAGCACCAAATCGACCGGAAAACGAAGCAGCCAGCTGTTCATCCAAATCCGTCGTGGTGCTATTTGGCGCCAAATTCTCAATCGATTCGAAATCGCGTGTCAGCGCCGGCGGCATCGAATGACGAAACCACGAATCTTCTCGCTGTGCGATGCCTTTGCGTTTGCGGCGACGTTGTGTGCCACACAAGCCAAGTGTGGTGGTGGTAGTGGTGGCGGTGGCCGAAACGGTGGCAGCGAGTACACCAGAGCCGGATGATGCCAATGTGTCGGCGTTGCTAATGTAGACATGCTCTGAATTGGCACTAACGTTGAGGGGTGGCAATCGTGTGTGTTGCTGAGTACGAAGCTCCAGTGATTGGCGATTGAAATTTACGGAACCCGAACGGGAGCCGGAACCGGAACCGGACATTTTCGGTGCGGAGAGGCTTTTCGTAGACTTGGTATTTTTTTTTTAATAGATATAATATCTAACTGTTTTCATTTTGAGAAATTTTTCATATTTAAAGTAAATTTCACCTGTTTAACTTATTGGATTTTTTTAATTTCCGAATTTTCTATATTTTATTTTTTAAGGCACTTTCCTAATGGAAACTCATTTCCGTTTCATCATCTTTTAATATTTTTGTAATTTCATGCATATTGAAGTCGGCAGAGCGAAAAAAGGCACAATTTTCATCTACAATAATTTTCTCCTTTCTCCATTTTTTACTTCATTTTATTTATTAATTTATATCTTTTTCCTTTATTAATTTTTAAATCACTTTACTACACGTTAAATTTTTTCTGGCACAATTTTAGGCAATAAGTAAATGTTTCTCGCCGGATTCTCTTTACATTTTCAGCATTTTTCCCTTTTCTCGGCTGCACTTTATTTACAAATTATTGTTGGCTCGTAAATTCAACTCCCAAAAGTATACATTTAAATATTTTTGGCACGATTTAGTATTTCCTATGTGAATACTTAGCGTTTGGTTAGAGTGTATCCGCTGGTGGGTGGGCGGATAGTAGTATAAGTTTACGAAGCGCCATAGTAAAATGCAACGTTCATAGCATACATTTGGGAGCATCATTTATTGTTATTTATTTGCATTGCTCTGCTGCTGTTTCTTCATTTTTGCTTGTTGCTACTTAATCAACCAAAACTTGGATAATAAACAAAAATTTTAACAATTCGATGGGGCACTTGCTCTGCTTAAAAGGTCAATAACTCGGAAAATAAACAAAAACTCTTGGCCGGGCGCCTAAAAGTATGTAGATACTAAGAGTTTACAGCAATTACTGAATCATACTATGTATGTACTTTCGAATCAACTCTTAAGTATATACAAATAATAAATTCTCGCTGTCGGCATACATTTCCTTGCTTGCATTCTTGTGCGCTCTTCCTATACATATTTGCCATTGTCGTCGACATAACATTTCTCAGATTCTTCAATGGCATTTGTTCTTTTCTTTTTCAGTTCAGTTCAATCGCATTCGTAAATAGGTTGCCGGCGATTGTACCTTCAAGTGGCCAATCAATAATTCGATTTAATGCACATATGTATGTAAGTATCTATGTATGTACATATATACTGCCAATATGTTTGCATTGAATAGCAAAGAAATCGTTTTGTCATAATGCAAGTGGAACATGTCCTGACTGCATAAGGAATTAGGAGCGAGCGAACATGTCGTGAGAATATTAAGTTGGAAAACAAAAGGGCCCGTGGACGTTAATGGATGATAATAATTCACTGCGCAGTTTGAAAACATATAAAATAGTTATACGTTGACTATCCGAAACTTTATCCGAGCTTATCCGATTGAGCTATGAATTATCCATTTTTATCCATTCTTGTTAAATGAAATGAAAATATTATAAAATACAGACTTAAGCTACTTTCCCTTACATTTTGATAAATTTATTTTATCCGAAGTTATAAAATTATACGAGAATTTATCGGAGCTTATTCGGTTGACCTACTGGTTATCCGTTTTTATCCGTCGGAAAAGAAAATAGTATAAAATACAAACTCAAGCTACTTTTCCATACTTTTTGGTAAATTTATTTTATCCGAAACTTATCCGGCCTTGTTGAATGAAAAGAAAATAGTATAAAATACAAACAAGCTGCTTTCCATTATACTTTGGTAAATTTATTTTATCCAAAGTTCTAAATTATCCGAGAATTCATCCGAGCTTATGAGTCACCAATTTGTAACATTTCTTGCTAAATGAAAAGCAAATAGTATAAAATACAAACTCAACCTACTTTTCCTTACATTTCGGTAAATTTATTCTATCCAAAACTTATCCGGCCTTGTTTAATGAAAAGAAAATAGTATAAAAAACAAACAAGCTACTTTCCCTTATAGTTTGGTAAATTTATTTTATCCGAAGTTATAAAATTATCCGAGTTATTCGGTAAAGCTACTGGTTATCCATTTTTATCCGTCGGAAAGAAAATAGTATAAAATACAAACTCAAGCTACTTTTCTTACATTTTGGTAAATTTATTTTATCCGAAACTTTATCAAAGCTTACCCGTTTGGGCTATGAGCTATCTGTTTTTATCCGATCTTGTTAAATGATTAGAAATAGTACAAAATCAAGCTACTTTCCCTTACATTTTTTGAAATTTATTTTACCCGAAACTTTATCCAAACTTATCCAGTGGGGCTATGAGTTATCTATTTTTATCCGGTCTTGTTAAATGAAAAGAAAATAGTATAAAATACGAAGTATATTTTTGGGAAATTTATATTATCGGAAGTTATAACATTATTCGAAACATTATCCGAGCTTATCCGGTAAATCTATGAGTTATCCGTTTTTATCCAGTATTTGGTAAACGGAAGGAAAATGGTATTAAAAATAAATTTAATCTTTTTTCCCTGAAATTTGTGTAGATTAATTTTACCCGAAGTTATCCGAATAGCGAAAAAAGCTTTTTTGAACAACAGTAAATTAAAGAAATTTATGTATGTATGTTACACGTCATCAAATATTATCAAGGGAAATTGGTGTGCTATGGTACCCAAAGCAACAATGCTGCTAGCCCTTAGGCTAGACTTGAACTCCTTCTAAAAAAAACTGCAAATTTTAGCAATATGTCTGCATGTAGTAAATTGAAAACGTCATACCGACATGAATACAAATATACGGTGTATGTAATATAGAATTTTGACTCATTTATTTATAACGAACATGAAATTGGTCCTTTAAAACTGTGAGAACGTAAACAGCTGAGGCTAAGCAGGTCATAAATACATATGTACATATGTATATGTACATATGTATACATACAAAAAGGAACAAAAAAAATGGTTCAGTCTCGTAATGGAACTTAGCATCTGTCGAACTGAATGTACATATATGCAGCGTATGTAGACTCAATAGCGGATATTTCAAAGCTAGAATGAATATGCATTTACTTAGATATGTTTGTAAAACTTTGCCGCCAAACCATTGGCCACACGTGGAGGACTCAAAATAGTAGTACGCATGTACCTACATTCATATGTAAATATGCAGTTTGTATGGTTGAAAAGTATCTACATATGTATGTTGAAAGGAAGTTGAAATGAATTTTAATTAATTTGTCGTCATCCCTGAATGAATGCTCAAAGGCAACGTTATGAATAGTGAAATGCAAAAATCAGACTAAAAATTAATGTGTTTGAAACCTCTATGGTCTCCAATTATGGCGTGTGTGTTTTCTGAAGCAGCAGGAGAGAGAACAGATTTAAAAGGATTTTTCACTGGCTTGGTGTAGATAATAATTTGAAATTAACACGTTAAGTCAAGTGTTAAATGAAAGCATAGATAAGATTTATTGCAAACACGTACATACATATACGTACGTACATATGTAGGTAATCAAGGGCCATCAGGTGTATGTACGTAATCAAGGACAATCAGTTGATAAAGGAAAGGGAAACTAATACATATTAGAATGAATAAGAAGATTAAAATGAACAAGGTTAAGTAAATGCTTAACACTACAACACAATCTGAGGGTTGTTTTCTGGGACAGAATAATTGCTAAACAGGATGGAAGACCTCTACCCATACATATATATGTAAACCACAAAACCGTTTTGCTGCATTTGGTCAACATTTTCGTTTGCCATTTTAAATAAATGGTAAAAAGGGTTAAAATACATATCACATAGAAATATGTTGCTAAGAAACATGTAGTGAAATTGCACGAGCTTTAATTTCGTGGAATATTTTAACCCTCTAACAGCCCCACGAAGAGGTCGTTTTGATCCCTCTTTTAGTAAATCCAAAAAAATTGTATTTTGAAGGTCGCTAGAGGGTTGAAATGTTCTAGAAAATTTTTCAGCATAGAATTTCACTAGGGGTCTTCTCAGACAAAATCTTTGTACGAAGAACCTAATCGACCACAGAAAGCAAAAAAAAAAACATATATACCTCTGAATAAGTACACTATTATAAATATTGGAATATTTTTTAAACTTTGATTTGGTTTGAAAGGAATTTAAAACTTTTGTTGGGTTAAATTTTGAACCTTCGAAAGTTTAAAAGTTTCTTATTCTTTTTTTGTTTAAAATTCAAACTTACAAAAGTTTAAATATTTCTAAGTATTTTTTGGAATAAATTTCATACTTTTTTGGTTTAAATCTTATACTTCTTCTCATTTAAGCTTTTAAGGTTTAAATTTTAAACTTTCATTGGTCGCAAGATTTTATTTCAACCAAAAAATTTTAATTTTTGATTTGAACTTCCAACTTGCTTTTTCGAGAAATGAACAATATAAAAAGCTCACTTATAGTTATTAGACAATTTGAATGAACGACTGTGTGGTGTTGTTTGAATGGAGAAACAACCAAACACAAAATAATTATAGAAACATATAAAATGAAGAAGGAAGAAAAGGAGAAAAAGAGGATAGGAAAAATATGCAATATGGAAAATGATGAAGGGGATGTTGGGGGGAGAACAATATGGAAGAAAAGGAGAAAAAGAGGGTAGGAAAGAAGATACAATAGTGAAAAGCATGAAGAGGATTTGGGAGCAGACATTTTTTTTAAGTTACACCAAAAAAAAATGTTTAAATTTTAAACTTTTGAAAGTCTTCAAATAAATCTTAATTTGGAATAAAATCTAAACCTTAAAAGTTTAAAAATCTTTTAAACTTCTCAAAACTTAAATTTTAATAATTTTTCGGTCGTGTCCTATATATCGAGCAAAAATGTTTAAAATTTATACCAAAATTTATTTCAGTGTATATAATCAAAAACTCTAATGTCTTTATAGTAAAATTCTAATGCTTCTCAGTAGGACTTGAGATCATGGTTTTATTAATCCGAAAGCACTCCCTTGCGAGTACTCCATTACTCGCTATACTTCTGTCTATAAGCATACAATTTTGTATACTCGCTTTTAACATTGTATGTAGGTATGCCCTAGGAAGGATAGTAATAAACACAAACCAAATAAAATAAAATTGAATTTTTTTTTTGGCATTTCTCGGAAAGAATGTCAAATGGAGTACTCTCCCTTGGGGAGATCTCGCTCCAAGTTCTCTGGGTTTCTTTATACAGGTGCATTATTCATACATATGCAATAAATGCACATATAAAAGCTGTTGCATATTTCAAGGCGTGATCTTTGATCATTATTTCCTGTCGTCTTAAAACCAATTGCATAAAATTAAAAATTCCATTAGGTTACTTTTGGACACTAAAACCATTTAATTCCTATTTCTCATATTCTGTTGCATATACTTGCTGTTCTGGTGTACATATGCACATATGTATACATAGTAGCTGCTCCACTATCTCGTCCTTTAATTTACTTTACAAAATTTACCGCAGTGCAGTTAATTAATGCAGCACCCCCTACGGCGCTGCTCTTTTCCACTTGGTTGGTCGCATATATGCAAAAATATTTAACAAGAAAGCAAAACAAAGCCACAAGTATGTAAATTATTTTAAAAGCACGTTGTCCTTTTCGGTATAAATACATATGAATAAAGTTTTACTACAGCTTAAAACATTTGACGATTGTATGTAGTTCTGCTTAGCACTGAGATGATTTAGTTGGTAAAGGAATATTTATATTTAAAAAAAAAATAAAATAAAATAACGATTACTCGTACCTTTAGTTTGATATCAATATTACTCAAAAAGTTTCCATTTTAATCAGTGAGAGCTTAAATAAAATATATTTAAACAACTAAATGTTTAATTTGGAAACCATGCAATTTTAAATTACATACATATCTACTAGAGTATCTTTGTTTTGCTTGGAATTTGTGTAGGATCAAAAAATCAATGCCAAGTCGTTTAAGCAGAAAATTGCTTTCATTATTAAGACATGTAGGAAAAGGTTTGAAAGGCGTTAAGTGATCAGTGGGTTGAGAAATTTATTACTAACTTTTAGTTGGGATAAAAAAGAAATATGAAGTACACGTAGACCAATTTGGCCCGCTGTGATACCACACACAAGCTATAGGTAAATTTCCTGGTCCATAAAAATTCATTGCATGCATGATTGATGCCGCACACCCACCCAGCTGGCAGAGCCAAGCTGTCATAAAATCTCTACACTCCAGTAACACTTGCAGTGGTGAAGTCTACGGAATATCTAAACAAACTAGCGGAAAGATGTAAACTGAGCCCCGTGGAAATTACACTACAGATTAGTTAGCGAGAAAATGCACCAACAAATTAAAATTGAATTAGTCCACGGCATGTTAGTTAGGCAGCAAAGTTCTTTCAGATAGCTATTAGCCAATCTGGAAAAGCAATTTACTACACTGAGAGAAAAAAAATATATGGAGGGGTCAAAGAAATTGTTTACCTATTTTGAACACTACTTTCTTTGTTTTGAGTAAATTTTCCTTAAAACATGTTAAAAGGTTTATAAAATATTGTTGTTACATGCGTTACCATGGTTTCATATACTTGTTTTGAAAAAATTCATACATTAAAATAATGAAAAATTCTTTAAGCGCCATTCCATTCCCAACTTTCCTTGTTTTGAAGACTTGATTTCTTTAATTTTGAGAAATTAAATTCCCATACAAATCCCCATGGCAACGAATTTGTTTGAATGTTTTTTTATGTTTTTTCCACATTTTTGAGAAAATTTACACAAAACAAAGAAAATTTTGTATTGGGACGCGTGTTCAAAATAAGGAAAATTATGTCTTTGATCGAGAGAAATTTTTTTTTTGAGTGTAGTCTGAGGATTGTTTTTTCAGTATACATTGCAATGATAGAACAACTTTATTTGATATGTATGTATGTAGGTGCGCTCACGGAGCACTGCCTCATTAAGAAACATGCAGAGAGGCTTGGAGTGCCTCATCACAGAGACGACGGGGATTTCCTGCACCTAATGAACAACTGCTCGCAAGACCACGATATTTGGGGTCACTTTTCTGTCAATTCGCAGGAATTGATGTAATAGGGCCATAAAGCTTTTATAAGGAAGAATAGTACGTATATGAACATGTATGTATGTAAATATGCCCTCAGATAAGTAGACTTTTGAACGTTTATTCTTTTTGTAGGAATTAAGAACTTAAAATAACATTCAAAATAAAATTTAACTTTCTGTTTATTTTTCACTTTTGCGCCTAAAAATATGCTGCATATATACATATTCGTATTTGCGCCCCCTCAAGTTTTCTAAAACACAAATAAGTAAGAATGTATATAAATCCAAAGCAAAAGAACAATAAACGGCGGAATACTTCGATAGAAACTTTTTCTCATTGCAAAAACAAAACCGCCGCTGTGGTGCAGTGGGTAGAGTGCTCGCCTGCTATGCCAGAGGTCTCGGGTTCAAACCACGGTCCGAGCCAAACAAATTTTTCTAATTAGTAAAAATCCAATTATTGGGTTTTTTAAGAGCAGCGGTCACCTCTCGGCAGTGGGCGGCATACCCTCCGAGAGTATTTCTGCCATGAAAAAGCTTCTCACAAAAAATGCATTCGCCGTTCGGAGCCGGCATAAAACTGTAGGTCCACCCAATTAGTTGGAAAAACAAAAAGGAGCACACCTCGAATTGGGAGAGAAGCTCGGCCATAAAACTCGTCAGAGTTATAATAGCGCCATTGTATTATATTATTATAAAAACAAAACCAGCAAAAGCAAATAATATCTTCTGACATGTTGATATTTTTTTTATTATGTATGGTTTTATTTATAAACGTATCGGATTTTATTGGTATTTTTATTGTTCCGTTTATTTATTTCCTTATTTGCAAAAAGTTACACGAAATTCCCGTACAAAGCCGAACACAAACGCGCCACAATGGTTTGCCACAACAAAATCTTGCACCACGTAGCGTTTATTTAAATGTACATACATTAATATATAAAAAAAATTTATGCAAATATTAGCAGCACGAGCCAACAACGATTGCATGAATAAATATTGTTGAATTTTTAAATTTATTAAAATGCAAGTAACGTAACTGAGGTGCAAATTTTTTTAAAGAAAGCGCCAGCAAACACGCGATGTTGAGTTAAATTAAAAATAAAACAAATTTCCATTTGATATTCTTGTTTTTCTTTTTTAATTTTTCTTCTTGTCAAAAAGCAACAAACACGGAAGCAACACTTTGATTTAATGGCGCCTTTAACAGTTGCAATTATTTCACACGCACATTAATGTGCAACAAGAAAAAAAGAAAAAAGTAGCAGCAATTTAAAATCTCGCACTCAAACTTTACCTACATATTTTTATTTTATTTTTTTTTTGTTTCTCAAACACAGCAATTCGCGCCATTTTCCATTGCCATCTACACCGCACAAAAGCCGCAAAGTAACTGCAACGCGCCTGAAAGTAGACTAACAATGCAGACAAGCAACAAACAACATCGAACCAGCGCTTCAGCGGCGGTTGGCAACCAGCGAACCAAACAAAGCAAAGCGAACAAAATACAAAATACGCAAAAGAAAAAAAACAAGAAAAGCTTGCGGCAAAGAAATCCGCAACTTGTTGCAAACAGCAACGAACGAACATACCAAAGAAACGCGCCTTCCAGCTGATTTTGCTTTCATTGGTAACAATCCCTTTTGAAGTATTTTGCAGTAGCGAGGGTTAAATGTTAATTTAAGTGATTAAAATTCAGTTTAACATTTATATGTAGGTATTTTCTTTTTAGTTTATATTTTTAACTTGTTTTCCATTATTTTCTATCAGACTTCTCTGTCCTCTTGCCTTTCGACCCATTTTGTTTAATAAAGTGGGTTTAAAGTATCACGTGAGATTTTTGGAGTTTTACAATTATAAATACATATGTAAGCAATTTTCTATGTGACCAGGCATGCCAATTAATTTAGACAATTTTGCTTTGAGTCAAGTTTTCTCAAGTGGGCCACCTAAAATCGATTTTTCGATATTGTATGGTTTATGGATCAATTTTGAAAGCTAACAACCATTGTAATATGATCGCAAAAGCGTTTTTACTAGTTTTGATTTTTCAGCGAGTTATTCGCGGTCAAAGTTTTCTTAACGGTTTTTAATTTTTTTGAATAACTCGGTAACCAATGCTTTGATTCTATTGATTTTTTCGGCATTAGTTAGGAAACTTATTTAGCGACAAGATGTAGTGGTCAGTTGTTGAAATTTCAAAAGTGGCATAACTCAAAAGTTAATTTTTTGAAAGTAATCGCGATTTTTCCCGGTTTTTTTCCACGTTCTCATACACTGAGAGAAAAAAAATATATGGAGGGGTCAAAGAAATTGTTTACCTATTTTGAACACTACTTTCTTTGTTTTGAGTAAATTTTCCTTAAAACATGTTAAAAGGTTTATAAAATATTGTTTTTACATGCGTTACCATGGTTTCATATACTTGTTTTGAAAAAATTCATACATTAAAATAATGAAAAATTCTTTAAGCGCCATTCCATTCCCAACTTTCCTTGTTTTGAAGACTTGATTTCTTTAATTTTGAGAAATTAAATTCCCATACAAATCCCCATGGCAACGAATTTGTTTGAATGTTTTTTTATGTTTTTTCCACATTTTTGAGAAAATTTACACAAAACAAAGAAAATTTTGTATTGGGACGCGTGTTCAAAATAAGGAAAATTATGTCTTTGATCGAGAGAAATTTTTTTTTTGAGTGTATGTTTAGGAAAAAACACCAATCAGCAGTCTATGCGCTTAATATCAGGCTTGATTTTGCAGAAAAGAAATTTTGGTAACTCCGTACCAAAAAAAAGTTACAACGTTTTTAGTGAAGGCCGGTTGGGGGATAAAATCAATTTTTTTATATTTTTTTTTTCTACTTTACAGCGCAAAAGCACGTAGGGACTATTTCCGCGGTATTTCGCGTGATAAAAAAAAAACAAAAATTGTCCCTTAACGCTATCAACTACAAGCTTCAAATTTAAGAGCGGACTTTTAAAAATTTTTTTTCGTTTTAACGAGGTCGGGTCAATTAACCATGTTTTTCGTTCACAAAATATCCTTTTGTTTCACCTGAAAAAAATTACCAAAAATAAAGTATTCAACAGATTCTAGTAATATTATGCTTAAAATGTTTGCAATTTAACATGCTAATTTTTGGAAAAATAAAACTTTCCTGATTTTTACAAATTCTTACAAAAAACCTACTTTTAAAACTAAAGTTTTTGCTTTCGATCGCAAAAAATTAACAAATTTTTCATTTTGACGAGCTACAGTTCAGCAAGTTTTTGCTCTACCACCGAAAGTTGTACGTCTTTGGAAGCGTATTTTCATTGTCTCTCGAACAGGGTATAGCTTGTGGTTATCGCTTGTAACTTTAGCCCAAAATATTTTTGAATGCCATGATACTCAAGAAACACAAAAATAAAATTTTTTTTCAGTTGAGACAAAGGGGCATTTTTTGAAGCTTATGGTTGAGGGGGTTAAGGGACGAATTTTGGTTTTGTTTTATCACGCCAAATTCCGCGTAAATAGTTTTTTCATTCTATCTTTTTTATTTTACATCTTATTTTTAAAATTCATTATTTTAGTCTGGTGATGCTCTATATTTGCCCCTAACGTGGTTTTGAGCTGTAAAGTAGAAGTACGGAGTTACCAAAATTTCTTTTCTGCAAAAGCAAGCCTGATATTAAGCGCATAGACTGCTGATTGGTGTTTTTTCCTAAACATATGAGAACGTGAAAAAAAACGGGGTAAAAGCGCGATTACTTTCAAAAAATGAACTTTTGAGTTATGCCACTTTTGAAATTTCAAAAACTGACCACTGCATCTTGTTGCTAAATAAGTTTCCTAAATAATGCCGAAAAAATCAATAGAATCGAAGCATTGGTTACCGAGTTATTCAAAAAATTAAAAACCGTTAATAAAACTTTGACCGCGAATAACTCGCTGAAAAATCAAAACTAGCAAAAACGCTTTTGCGATCATATTACAATGGTTGTTAGCTTTCAAAATTGATCCGTAAACCATACAATATCGAAAAATCGATTTTAGGTGGCCCACTTGAGAAAACTTGACTCTTTAAATTGTGAGAAAAAAGTAAAGTATTATTTGCAGTTCGGTAAAGAGTTGGTTAATGTGCTTAAATATAAATTTAATTCTGCAATTTATTTCGAGATTTATTTTAATTGCAAAAATATTATATGTATAAAAAATATGCCAAAGTACAGAATACTTTGGTTGATTGGAACGTATGTAGATTAGGCCGGGGCGATTTATGTGCGATGTATATCGTGCCATCGAAATTGGGATTCCTCTCATTTTTCTGCGTGCCCCATAGCGTATGAGTAACCTTGAGTTATCCTAAGCCCATATGACACTACGTTTTTTTTCTGGTATTCTACCAGGTTTTTTGTGTGAAGGAGATGGTCAAATATAGTTTTGCGTTGGTGCAAGCGAGCAAGCTATATTGAAAAAAGCCAAACAAAATACCAGGCGGCTAAAAACCAACCAGCCAGCTTGTATTTCGGTAGGTTTTTTGGCATTCGGCCGTTTTTTCTGACAATTGTTTCAATTTGACAACTAGAAAATAAATTATATTTAAAATAAAAATTGTATGGAAATACAAATTTGAAATTTGCCTCTTGTAAGCTTCTGCTTTGGCCGTAAGGGGAAAGAAGAAGTCCGGAAGAAAAAGAATACTGTGCACTGGCTTCTCTTTATAACATGGAATACACAGCTATCCTTCCCTTTGATTTTCATTACTTTTTTATTTCAGTAATTAAATTCAAATTTCCAAAAAAATTAATTTTTGAAATAAATATTAAGGGTCTTCATCTAAAGTAGTAAACTGCTGGTAAATGGGGTAAAGTGATAAAATAATAATTGTGATAAATTATCTGTCACAATTTGTATGAAGATATATTTAAGCAAAGTTTACCACTTTACCGAACGATTTTGTTGCGTAAATTTATAAATTTTGGTAAAATTCAAGTCTGACACATTGTCAGTTTTACTTTTTCAATTTAAAAGAAGAAATTGTGCTTTCCTCGGCATTTTAGCACGATTTACTAAAATAATTTCTACAAAAATGTTATATGCATTTTTGTATATTTAATTGGGTTTTTTGTTATTTATTAATAAAGTTGACACTGACAGCTGACAAGAGTTTAAACAACTATTTACCAAGGTGCGTTCATGTAAAAATGCGGATAAACTGATAAACTTTAGCAATTTATTACTTTATCACTTTAGATGAAGACCACTAATATTTTCATTTACGTATGTTTGTACATGGCCGTTTTTTCATTTTGTTTGAAGTTTAATGTCAATCAAATTGCTTTTTAGGGAGTATTTGTCTCTTTTCAACCTACAGGAGAATTGTTTTTGTATTTTGACTTTCGATGGGTTTTCCAAACCAAAAATACCAAGGAAAAAATGTAGTGTCATATAGGCATTAGGGCCATTTTCTGAATATCTGGGTAACGTTAACCGGAGGTCCAAGTGCCGGGTAAAATGTCGACTGCATTATCGGCTACATGTTAAATTTATGAGTTTGATTAAGTCGATTATTGATGTTTAACTGGGCGTTAGCGTTAACCGGAGATGGTGAAAACGGTCCATAGAGTTGAATAAAGTAAAAAAAAAACATTTCAAACAGCATACGTCTACATTTTGGGCTATAATTCTTCAATTTTTGCAGCTAAAATTCTGAAATTTTTGATTTGGATCGTTTATTGTACGCAAAGTGCTGTCCGCGAAAAGCATCGATATCGGATGACTATAACATAGAGATACCGCACCATGAGTTTGAGCTAAAGAGAAAGAGACCATTCTAAGTAGTTCTCCTATACCGGAAGATAAATTAAATTTTTAAAATACTGTTCATATATTGTATTGACTCATCTTTAAGAAATTTGCAAGAAAATTTAATAAGAAGAAATAATTACGAAAATGATCGATTTTGAGCAATCATACACCAAGCCCGGAAAACAGGCTTTATTTCGAAAACGACTATTCCGATTTTAATTCTGATTTCATATCTGCATTCAGCATACAATTTTGATTCAATTTGATGTGCATATTGGCCTGCTTATTTTTTTTTTTTGTCGATTTTTGTTAATTTTTTTATTTTTTAAAATTCGTCTTGATCCATAAAAACCATATTCCGGAACACCAAAATTAATTTTAGAAAAATGTTTTGGAAGAGTTTTCTACTCACGAAATGAGAGCAATCCCAATTTCGATGGCACGATATCGATTAATTTCCCACCATACAAATTGCCCCGCCCTAATGTAGATACACGGATAAAAATAAATAGTTCATTCATTTCTAATGAACGGCGTTCATAAATTTTCTGAAGTGAAGTTTTATGAACAAATTCATTTATTTTAATGAATTTTTCATAAATTTTATCAAGAATTTCATAAAATTTAATGAAAGCGTTCATAAAGTTAATGAATGAAAATTCATAAACTGGCTTATGAACAATATGAACGCTATTCAAAAATTCATTGCTGTTCAACTAGTATGCAAAAGAAAAATTCGATGTATTTCCTTCGTTCGTTAATCTGCTGACAGCTTTGCATATTTCTGCAATTCTCAGTCGATTAGTGAAGCACTTAGTCGAAAGGGTTTATTATTTGTATCTTCACTTATATGAAATGTTGCGCTTTGTCTGAATAACTCCTAGGCAAGTACTAGCTGACTAATTATATTTTCCAGATCCCTCCGGCCTTTTTCCTTTTTATTTATTTATTTTACATTTTAAATATTTTTTTCTAACGGATCCACTGGAAACTTTCGACACTCTTAAAGCGGGACCTCTTGATATCATAATCGAGCGATGCTCTTTAGATTAACCGCTTTAGTATGTCAAATAAATTTTCCACAATGATTGCCGTTAGCCAACTTTTTTAATTAAATTCAAGTGTTAATTGTCTCACTTCATTTTAATATTAAACATCATACAAACTCAATCACATCTTTCTCCAAATTTTCACAAAATTCTCAATTCCAAGAGAAGAAACAAACAAATTTCTAACCCAACTCCTTACACATTCATGAAGTTATGTTGGCACAGTCATTAAAAATGTTTTGCACGGCTGCCTTGTTCTTGCTTGACCTCTGACCTTAACATAAGGCTCAGTCAAAATGGTACACAAACAACAAAACTATTTGGACACCCAAGTACCTACTACATGAGATCATGTCATTTCTGTCATTGCTGATGATTACTTTGATGAAAAGATGTTACAGATAGAACCTTGTAACAGAATAAATACTTTCCAAACACAGAAATGTTCACATTACTACTTGAGTCACTGTACGTTCAATATGCACATATTAATATACAAACATACTTGCATATATACCGTATGTACAATGTCACTAGAACTCAAAACATTAAAAAAGCAAATACATATAAAACAATTTTTCTTCCACTAAGAAAGACGTAGAAAAAGCTCTTGTTAAAATTGCTGTTGCCCCAGTAAAAATGCTTAAATTTTGTTTGTCAGCGAGTTAAGCGAATCAACGATAACAACAACAAACACATGAAGCAGAACGTTGAACTCTTAATACAATGCGTACGCCATACGGTTTGCTTAAGGAAAAATAATTCTCTTTTGTACACCGGACTAGATTATTTAATACATGCATTTAGTGTTTAGTATATACATATGTATACTTAGTAGTAGTGAAGTAATAATAAGCAAAATAAAGTTATATCCATTTTATAATAATAAATTAAAAAATTTCTACTAAAGTTGGCGCCACTTTTTACATTTAATTTTTCCAAGTTTACCAACAAAATTTAATATAGAAAAATATAAGGGAGGCAATAACGAAGAGATTCATTCCATTAAATGTATGAAATTTTACAATCTAAGAGTTTTAGGCGTCAAGCAACAATCAACTCGCAAATTAAGTACATCTGGTTTTACTTAAGCACAGAGTCACATGCATTTCAAAGAGATTCAAATGAGATTTGTACGTTGACAATAACAAAAACAAAAAACAAAAATGTGCTAACTTAAGGGAAAGTAAGTTTATGTAAGGCAAGTATTGTAATACAAGCATAATAGCAATGCTCTTAAATTAAGTAATCGGTAGTTAGTTAGACTTTAAAGGCGGATTCATCGTTCGAGTTCTGAACTAAAGTTGAATTTGAGTTAACTAATAAAAATAGTTCAGAACTTTTCGGAATTCCTCTCACACTCCGAAAACACAACAACAACCACATGGCAAAAAAGTTCTGAACTCGAACGATGAATCCGCCTTAACGCCTTTTTCTCTGAGCGTTATCGCATAATTACATACATACATTATTGAAAAATATACTATTGTGAAAAAATTAAATTTATTTTTATGAAATTTTGCTTTGCAGGTTAAGAACTTGGCAATATAACCTGCCCGAAACATCTCAGATGTTAAATCGATAGAATGATAAAAAAAATATTTTTAAGAAATTTTGTGTTTTGTGATGCGTTGAAAATCGAGGTTTTTTAACACGCTTTTATTAGCTTCACCTGTATGTATGTATTTATGTAATTTGTTTATGCCTAAATATATGCAACATATTTACTAATGAGCAGCAGATGGCGCTTTAACGATCAGCTGTACGAACTTTACACAGCCATCGACTAAAGAATGTATTGGTACTCGGTATACGGTATTCGGTATACGATATTTAGTATTCGGTATACGATATATGGTATTTTGTATTCAGAATTCAGTATACTGTATTCTAGTGCTGGAAGCGATATCGATATAATATCGATTCATCGATGTTTTTGAACTTTTTCGGTACATCGATATTTTTTTTCCGATATTCGATATTTTAATCCATGACCCTCACTGATAAACGCGGAAAGAAGCTGGTAAAAGGCAGCATTGCCGTTTTGTGGGTAATTCCCCAAATTTGGGGATTTTTTTTAAATTTGGGTAATTTTTGGGGAGCGCTATAATTTGGGTAATTCGCCTTTTAATAGTTTTATATGAATAATAATAAAAAAATTTATTATTTATATGAGTTTCTATTACATTCGCATTGTGTGAGTGTACATGAGTTTTTGCAGCATTTGTTTTATTTTGAATTATCGGCTGTCGGACATGTACAAGCCTGCAAATTTCATAAGCCCATTAAAGTAAGAAGTTAGCTAGGAAATAGGCTAAGCAAAATCAATACTTCTCCGTCATGACGTACGTCGACTGACAGGACGTACGTGGCGGAAAGGGTGGCACATAAAATGTGTGTTCGGTGAATGCACTAAAAGTGTAGGGTAGAACAATATCAGACATTTGTCACAGAAGTATAATGTAAAGGCGTCAAAAAACGAAAATTAACGAATTGCTAAGAGCAAAATCGCATGGAATATCTATTAATATTATTCATTTAAAACTAATATTTAATTTTAAGTTGGTTACAAAACACAGTTCTGCACGAGTTATCGAACGCATTTTTCTGCACTAAAGTACTCTAATGCGTTCACATTACTGACGTACGGCAAAATAGAAAATTGACAAAGTATGCCGGATCCGGCGACGGATACGTTGCCTATGTGCGTTTCACGATCAAAATACACACAGTCTACTCAGCTGTCAGTTTCTTCCTTGTCCGTCACGACGGAGAAGTACTTATAGGCCCGTCACATAGCATACGTCAATCCGTCTACGTCGACGTATGTGGCTGACAGCTCAGTAAACTGTGGGCATTTAAATGTACATACATCGTCACAAGTACGACGGATCCGTCGCCGCAACGTACCAAAGTTGCCCAACATTCAACTTTTGGTATACGTCAATCCGTCGCTGTCAGCTGATTGCTTTTGATTGTTAACCTTTAGCTACTGTTGAATTTCACTTTTTTGCAACTTGCTTTTCAAGTTTTTTCTCATTTGTAAAACATTCCTCCATAAAACCAAAATGGTCAATAATTATCAGGAGATGTAAAGTTACTGAAAACTGAATTTCAAGAGGGCAACTTAAAAGAGAAATTACAAAATATTCTAAAGAGTTAAATTTTTGCCACCACCTCTGTAGTTAAAGGTTAATCAAACACCTGATTTATCTATATCCGTCAACGTTTCCTATGTGGCGACCTCTCCGTCAAGTACGTGAGCTGTCAGTCACATACATACGTCGACGTAGACGGATTGACGTATGCTATGTGTCGGGGCTATTATTCTGTTTAGCCTAAAAAAGGCTTTTCATGAACATGAAGTGGTATAACATTGAGCCAAATATGTTTGTCGAAAGTACCAGAAGGACAAAAATTAGCCCCTTAAAATACATACATACATATATACCGATATTATCAGAATCATGAGCTAGTTCCTCAGTTGTTGTACAGGCATTTGAACAACAAACGAGCCTCAGACAAATTCGATCTTTTCGAATAATTCGATACCCGGGAATCCAGAGCTCTAATATAAAGGTCGATATATCGATAATATCGATGTTTTTTCTCAAAAATATCGAATATATCGATACTCGTAAACATCGATGTTTTCCAGCAATACTGTATTCAATATTCGGAATTCTGTATTCGGATTCGGTATGCGCATTAGTATTAGATATTCATATTCATATTCGGTATTCGTATTCCCTTTCGGCATTCGTATTCAGTATTCGGTATTCGTATTCCGTATTCGTATTTACCCGCTTTTCCACAAATTATGAGCTGATCTATAAAATATCCGTCATCCTGTAATTGTCATTTAAGATAGAAAGTGGCGGGGCACTGATGCTATGCGATGATCAGTACTCATCTATAGGATGTCTTCTACTCCGTTTCTGGGGCTTGGAATAGCCCATCCCGGTGGCGGAGCTTTTGGCTGGAAAACTTCCGCTTTAAGTCCCTGGACAAGTTCCGTATTGGTTTAAAGTGGGCATAGTGTGGCGGAACATTAAGATTCCAAAGTCTACTATCCTCTAGAAGATTTTTGACAAACTTAAAGATGTGTTTCAGGGCATTATTTTGCCCGCGGATGCAAAAACGGGGCACATTTCACTATACATAGGTAGGTACCTGGTACTATTACCAACTTTATGTACCTACAATGGAAATATAATTATCACACATCTTTCAAATAAGAGAATATGAATTCATATCTTATTAGACTCTTGATTGCTTTCAAACCCACCATGACCTTGGTAATAGCAAAAGTGCAAAAACTCTCTTTGTCAAAAGCGTACCGATAAGCATGAAAAAGCCCAGTGAATACTCAGCACTTATTAGCACAAACAAATAACATATATTGTGTAAGAGTGAACGAAGCTAAAAATAAACTTTAACTACCGGTTCAACGTATGTATAAATCATCGTTTAAGCTTCATAACCGCCTAAGTGAAACTTTGATAACCGCCTATGCCAAACTTTAACTCCTGGCGCCCAGCTCTATCTATCCATACCATATATTTGTTCTTTCAGAAGCTCTGTATTTCTTCTCTCTAATGTTTTTTTCAGCTCTGAAATCGTGGAGTTTAGCGCCAGGAATTCAATATTAATTTTTGGCCTAAATGTCGTTTAGGCGGTTATGAAGTTTAAACGGTGATATATATGTTTGCACGTAGGAATGTGTGTATACTGTTTCTGAATCAAGCCAAATAAGGGAAACTTGAAGGCAAACAAATTTCTACATACTCCAACTACACTTGCTGGCCATTCTGGTATACTGCTACAAAAGCGACTTCAAATCATAGTCACGAGTAACCGCTTTTGCTACTTTAACCACTTTACTTACTACGCTTTTAATCGAAGAGCTTAGGTATGTGATGTTGGTACTACTAGGCATGCACTTTTAACTGGAATTTTATGTACAAAAGTTGGCAGCTCGCTCTTCTACACTTTCCATTGCCATTCAAAAAATTACTCTTTGGTAATGATATGTAAGCATTTCACTCTGCTGTTGTGCTATTTGGGTCTTGAATAGTTTGGAATTCCCTTAGGCTGCGAACAGAGTGGGCGCTGAAAGCCGAGCCGAGATTGTCAATGCGATAAAGATTGTCATTGCGATAAAACTGGTTACATACAAGTCAATACAAATAAGCTTGTACATAACACAGTGAACGCCGACAAGAGCAGAGAGCAAAGCCGATGAGTGCGAGAAAAACAGTTTCAAAGCGTTTTGCGCGCTTGTTGGCATTGTTGATGTTTACTTTTTAGCGTGAAATCGTGTTTTTAATGGTTTTTTTAAAGAAATTTAGCTGGATATTTTCTTAAATCATTATATAAATGATAAAATTCACCAAATTGATATATTTTTAGTGTAATTGGATGTTTTCCAAATTCTTTTGTGATAATAATTGCATTAACCACACTAGAAGAAGCAAAATACACTTCATCAGATGAATCCATTACCGTGTACAGCAATTTTATAAACACAAATGAAAAATAAGACTAATAGTAGTATTCTGTAAGCTGTCCCAAGTCACTAATAGAGACTTTTGGAGACTTTTTCGTGGTGAGATTGATTTTGAGACAATTTGGTATTCTGTAAGCGAGCTCACGTCTCAAGTCTCAAAAAATACGTCACTAAATAGTGACCTGGTGTTGAGGAGGTCACAAAATAAACAAATCATTGAGGTGAACTAAATAAAGGGTCAAAATTTATAAAAACTTACAACTTGTTTGATCTTTGCTTGTTCGCTGGCTATTTTCTGTAATAAAATAAGTTTATTTGTATGAAATTAGCAAAATAATAAAATTTTGCTGGTTTTGCTAACTTACTTTTTTCCGCCATTTCCATCAAGTGTAAATAGTGATGTGATACGATATTTATCGATATTTCAATGTTTTACGTTACATGACTTTTTTTGCGAATCCGTTCAGATAAAACACTAATAAAACATCCTATTCATAACTGTTTTTATAAGTCATAAGTAGTAATGATACGCTTTCTTTTTTTAATGCAATATATTGCTCATAAATCCATTTCCAAAACTTATTTTCGTATGTAATCGATTAGTGAGTATTCGTTAAATTATTTTGTTATCTCAAACAGTCTCAGTATATTTTCACCACAGTCTTTGGTGAAATTTTTAGTGACTGTGGCTTACAGAATACCAAAAATGGCTCAAGTCACTAAAAATGTCTCATGTCTCAAATCTCAAATTTTGTGACTTGAGATGAGACGGAGTTACAGAATTCGCCTATAAATCACATAAAGGCAAAACACATGGAATAAACAGAATTTCAGCGCTGATTCTCGCATTCACTGTGTTATAGACAAATTTTCTTCTCGCATGAAAATAAGCGTCAATAAGCTCGGCTCGACTCCGCTCGGCATCAGCGCCCACTCTGTTCGCAGCCTAAAACAGATGTGTGCCATTCCAATTTGCTACACTTTCTCATAGGAACGCAAACAATCCAGCAAGCCAAGTGCCGAGCGTGTATCATCGGGACTGACTGACAAAAAAGAGCAAGAAATGTTTAAGCGAAAATACCAGGCGAGCAGCCAGCCAAAATATGTGACTCACCATGACTTAACTTGCTCTTGACTGCATATTTGGTTGTTAAAAACGATTTGGCGCGGTCACTTCTCATTCGCTTTGCTGGTTGAAATTGGTCGTAAAAAGCAAAACAAAAGTCAAATCGGTACAGGCAACACTCTAATAACGAGACTGTAGATAATTGATTTTTCGTACATCTGTAGGAATTACTTTGTCTTTGGGGGACTATTATACAGTCTGCTTCAATTTCTAAACAGTGGTAAAAAATTTATATGTACGTAGGTATTAATTTCTTGCTCTGATGTCGCCGAAGTAAGGAACAGTTAATTAACGGAGATATTTTCAGTCGTTTCATAATGTTTGATGATTTTGTGAACTGAGTTCGTTCCAGCTTGTGAAAATAATGCTAGAGACACACATCATAGTATAGTAAAAATATTGCGATCTATACCACATATGTGTCACTCTCATATTGTAGTTTAATTGAAAATTTTCATAGTAAAGCCAAATCATAGTATTGATATTATAATATTCATACCACATGTGTGTCTGAGGCTTAATAGGAACACAAAAGAAAATTCAATTTTTTTTTTAAATGAGGATTTTTATAGATAATAAGAAACTAAGCTAGTACTGTATCCAAAACAAAATTGTAGAATATACATACTAAATCTCAGCCATATAATGCAATAAGTAAGCGTCGAGGAGACCCCTGCACCATTCAACTTTTAGAAGAAATAAAAAATATCCAAAATAAGAGTTTTCTTGCCGTAAAATTGCGAAATGTCAAGTTGCTTTAAAATAATGGTAGAAAATTTTCCAAAAGTAGAGATACACGGATGGAAACCAAAAATATATTCACGGGTTGAGAAGTAATATAGGGATACTATTAATATGAAAGGGCTACTTTGTATCTACTCATGATATAAAACAAGAGTTTTCTTTGAACATGAACGTTAAAAGAGATTTAAGGCCAAAGACGCCATAAAAAGCACACTTTCTGTCAAAACAAAATGTTGCAAAAGACAACATTTTACTAAGGAGAATGTCCTCCAAATTTGTAGATAATTTATATCTTCGTTTTCAAGACCTCGCCATATTCTTTTGCCGGGATGCCCATTTTTTGCGCAAACTCAGTTGTTTGTCTTTACTGATTTTATCCTGAACCTCTTTTATTGCTTAATTGACTCAATCAGTTGTTGGTTTTTTTTTTTTTTTTTTGCTATACTGTGTATTGTTGATGTTTGTGTAAAATTCTCTTGTGGGCAACAACCACACAATTTAATGAAAGAGCGACGTCAATAAATTTCTGGGATTTTACATATCGTCGTACCATACGAAAACTAACATATTTAAAATTTCTGGCGAAAGCTATCAATAAAAAAATTCTGTACGAAAAGTAGAACATTTGACTTTTGGCCGACGAAAAGTAATAAAATCGAGTTTTGGCTGACGAAAAGTAATAAAATCGACTTTTTGCTGACGAAAAGTATGAGTAATTATATACTGTTTTTACATTAAAATTGTTGTTGTTTAAACGAAATTGATAGTTTTCGTCAGCCAAAAGTCGATTTTATTACTTTTCGTCAGCCAAAACTCGATTTTATTACTTTTCGTCGGCCAAAACTTGAACTTTTTACTTTTCGTCAGCCACAAAAAATCTGATGTTAGTTTTCGTATGGTACGACGATATAGTGTTGCTATTTTGATCCAGTCGTATCAAATGGGATACTTTTTTAAGCCAAAGATACGGATATACTTTTTTATTTTGGCTTAAAACAAATTGTATACCTTTTTAATCAGCATCAAATAATATTAACGCAATTTGATACCATTTAATCCATATCAAATAATATTAATTACTTTTCATTTTTGTGATTTTCGTAAAAGCTGTGAATGACACGAAAAATATAACACATACATATGAAAGTCTTTGAAAATGCCAAAAATGGGTAGATCATAAATGGGTAACATTTGTCAAACTTTTAGTAGGCATTATTGCCCACAGCAGGCATTTTGACTAAGAGGAGGGCAGCGGAACAAATACTTAAGTACGTACTTATTCAATGACTAAAATTTAACTCAAGAATCAACTCTGGCCCAGCTCATTTCACCCATTGAATTTTATGAAACTTTTATATTAGGTACACGGTACAACAGGTACCTAAGTATTCTTATGCTTTTGAATGTAAAATTTAAGCTGAAATACGTTATCTTTATACTTTAAATTGCTAAATGTAATAAAAAAAAAACAACATCATTGAAAGAAGCTTATTTTATTAATTTAAAGTTTTTTCCAAAAATTTTTCGGTAATACGAAAAAAACCATGAAAGTACCTACAGTGAAACCCGCTTTAGTACCTCCCCGCTTTAGCACCTAACCCGTTTTAGTACCCAACATCTGCGGACACTATGGCTTTTGTAAAAAATATCAAACAAATTGACCCTTTTAAGTACCTCCCCGCTTAAATACTCAACCCGCCTAATTTGTTGTGCATAAAATTTTGCGTACGTTTTCCCCCGGTTAAGTACCTTTCTGAATACAATTGTTTTTTTCAAGCGGCAACTCATTATAATCGATTGTTTATTTATACCATTGGTGGGCAAATGAAATGTAAGCATGTATTGGTAACCGCGAGCGTAAAGTGGCTACCATGGGACAAAGAACATTTGCAGTCAGTTGATTAACAAACAACAGCGAAGCAACATCGTGCACCGCTTGATTGTTTTATGATACTATTTATGTGCGTACCTACATATGTATATGTGTTTGTTCACTGCTTGTTAAATGCTTTCATTCATTAAATAGCGCATAATTTACTATTGCATAAAAAATAAAAGCAAAGCGACGATACGTGTCACCCCTTTGCTTGCTGAAACACAACTGACATGAAAATTCTGTTCTAACACCACTGTGACTCAATTGATTTTTCGCTCTCAACAGCAACTGAAATAAGAGCGTAAGAATACGTGTGCTGAGAGTAACGCTCATATGAGTCAAAATGCCCACCATTGATTTATACCATTACTATTTTTATCGAAAATCAAGATAAATATATACATATAAAATAAAGATTCGTAAAAACAAAGAGCGTATATGCAATATGAAATACGTTTTTAATTAATATGTAATCAAAATATTTTTGGTGAGTACATTTTTTGTTTGTGTTTAAATAAGTTATTTTCAATATTTTGAAAATTACACAGGCCGACAAAATGAGACCGATTTTTTTGACCACAAACCAGACCATACTTTCCTAAAGGTTTTCGATGCGCTGAATTCAAATCTGGACGCATAATTGCTCTATCACGTCAGGATTTTGAGATATCCTAACCTAAAAGTGCAAAAAACACCTTTTTTGCCTATTTTTGAGGTTATATATAAACGAAAATTATTTTTTTAATAAAAAGCACACATATCATCTTAAAGAAGAAGTCTTTCTCTTACGAATGGCGTTGAGTTTGCTCAAATATCTTTTTTTTTCCGCTAATATGGAGCAATTGAAATTTGCAGACTTATCGTAAGAGGTATGTGTTCTACTGCATACCTACGTTAATTCATATAAACTTTAAATTGCGAAGTATTTCACAAACAGTTTTTGTACTCTTGTTTGGATGACTTTTGTCTTCCAAACACTCTGTTTTACTCAACTACCCTTTAATTTTTTTCAGAAGAGATATTTTTTTTTCATTAAAAAGTTCTTTTCCTTTCAAAAGCAAAAAATAAAAACAACAAAAAAACCAAAAATGTCCATTCTACATATCGTTGGCTTCGTGAGCAAATGTGCTAAGTCCAATTTTTTTCAAAATTGAGATTTTAATGCAGTAAGATAGTACAACTAAAAATACATCGTCTGCCAAAAAGAAGTTACCATAATGGCTGTTTTTCATGGTGTAATGCAGTGTTAAGCAAATGTGCTAAGTCCATAAAAAAATTTTTTTTCAAAAATCTACGTGCTAAGTCCAGGTGAAAATAAGAAATTATTAATTTTTTTTTTAATTTGTTTTGTAGAATGATATAGAATTATTACTAGATTGCTTTAATAAGCATGGCTTGGGACTGCAAATGTTAATAATTTGCGGGTGTGGCTAGCTTTCCCACCAATTTGATATGCAAACTAGTTTGCGGTACTTTTTACATTTTTATTATACATTTTAACATTTTATTATATTTTCTATAGTGTGGGCGTGGCCACACCCATTATCAACAGTATTATCTCTCATCAGACCCAGCCTAACAAATTCTTGTTAGTGCAAAATTTCATCCCTTTATAAGATGCCACGTTACACGTCACAAGTTTCCAAAGGGAGTTTTACAATTTTTTTTTTAAGTAGGCGTGGTTACAAATCGATTTTGCTAAAATTTTACTACAAGTAATAAAATTACATATGTACCTACACCAAGTTCCGCCGTAATATCTGAATTATTTGTCGAGTTATGGGCTCCGAAATCTCTTAGATTCACGATGACACGCCCATTTTCAAAAATATGTATGGTTTCTAGCTGATTAAGAGCTTTTAGGCCGGTTATGAAAAAAAAACTAACAGTAAAGTTCCTTTATTCTCCTAAGCGTTTCGGCGTTATCATCGCCTTCTTCAGGGAGTCTATTTTATTTGGAAATTGCAAACAAATTAAAAAGGTTTCTGTTTTTTGTCCATAGTTGGACTCATGCCGCAAACTTTCAATGAATTATCTTCATATTTGACAAAGACGTCGCTTAAAATGTTTTTATTAGGCCGCTTTATAGTTCCCATATATAAAAGTGGGCGTGGTCGTCCACCGATTTGGACAATTTTTCGTCCAATCGTGTGCCTTAGCAAGTAAATCACGCTTTTCAAATTTCAGCTATATATCTACTACCGTTTCTGAGTTAATGATGACTTATAAAACTTTTAGAATTTATCCTTTCATAAGTGGGTGTGGCACCGCCCATTTTCGAGAATTTCAATTTCTTTATAACGGCGTAAGCTCATTGCATGGATGGAATTTCATCCATTATCACCTTTTGCGTGGTTTTCGATATATACTATATGGGGAAAGTGGGCGTGGTTTACATCCAATTTCGCCTATTTTCAATACCAACCTTTCCTGTCTAGTTAGGAGCCTCTGTACCAAATTTCATCAAAATATTTCAATTTTACTACGTAGAGTTGAGTATAATAATTTGTGAGAAAATGTGCTAAGTCCACCTAAAAAAAGAAAATCATAGAAAGCAAATGTGCTAAGTCCTAAAGAAGCCCATAACTTTGTACAAGCTTTATATTAAAATGTGCCGATAACTGGTATTTTAGCACGATCATCTGAGGAAGAAAACTGCATTTTCAGATTTTTAAAATAGTAACAACAAAAAAAGTTAGGAGGTTTTTTGTCTCTCCTGAAAAGTTACCAGAAATGGACTTAGCACATTTGCTCACGAAGCCAACGATATGTATACGTATGTACATTAAGCCGTATCACGTTATATGGACAAAAAAAAAGTTTAGTGTGTGTCAGTTTTATTTGAACACTTATGTCGAAAAAATATTTTTGGTGTAAAAATTTTTTTTTTAGGCCCGCGTTAAAAACAGCTAAATCGCGTTTTTTGTAATAACTTCCTTATTTGATGCCGGATATCTATGATCTTAATATCGCAGAAAAGGTCTCGCTCAGCACTATATTTGGCCCATATAAAGTTTCGTCCCCAAAGGTTGTCCTGAGTTTTACCTTTAAAAATTTTGGAGTTACTATCCCTAAATTTTTGAATTTTTATCACTAATACAAAGCTCTCAAAAAACCATGAAGAATCCCCCAAATAAATTCTAGCCTTTATTCACAAACAAAAAAGTTATAACGTTGTAAAATGAAACACTTGTTTTTTTATAAAAAATTACACAGTAGGGAGGCAAAAATACCACAGAGAAACGGCGAAACACGTCAGCTTAATATTTGGCTCCAGATTACCATGGCGTTTTTAGAAAATCCGGATTAGCTCCCATTTTCGAGATATTTAAGAAATAATTTTCAGTTTTCACATACAAAGCGATCCGATGGAGAGGGGGAGGCTATGAGTAACTATTGTTGAGGTAATAAAAATAAAGAAAACTGCTTTTAATATCGTTCATATTTTCATTGTTTTGATGTACAATTTTCTTTAAATCAAAGAATAAAAACCACGTTTTGAAAGAAAATTGTATTCAAAACAATGAAATCATTCCCATTTTTCCATAATCTGAGTAATTTTTTTGAGTGTGAGCAAAGTAATATAAGCGATGAAGAATTCACTTTCAGAGCTCTGAAACTTCTTTCATAAATATCTCAAAATTTGGAGGGCATCGTCATTTTCGGTCTTGGTTATCATAGATAAGAAGATGTTTTCGGGATTAAAGTAAAATGCATTGTTTTCAATTGTAGGCTGAATAATTAACTGCATTTCTAGGGGCAGACGACGCATCCAGCGCAAGTATTGATAATATATTTAGACTTCCATTTAGGCGCGTATAATTTTACAACGAACTCTAGCAGTTTTTCTAAACAACTTGGATGATTTTACGATACGCACGGATGCAGAAATCGTGAAGCCGTTGTAAGCCAGCGCGCTGTGCTTAGAGGTCCCACTTGAATACTTACCAAATCTTCACTACAGCCATTATCATTCAATATAAATAACGTTGATCAACACGAATAGTCCAATCATCAACAATTTTTTGCATATCATGTGTCCAGTATTTGTAGCTGTTCTATCGCGGTACATAATCAAGTCAAGCGAGGACTTAGAATACTTTTTAATCAAAAACTCATACTTATATGGCGTTACTGCCTCATATAAATAAGAACTTGGGATCATTTTTCAAAAAACAGGTTCCCTGATTTTAAAACGGTATAACTTTTTTGTTTGTGAATAAAGGCTAGAATTTTTTTGGGGGAGTCCTCATGGTTTTTTGAGAGCTTTGTATTAGTGATAAAAATAAAAAAATCTAGGGATAGTAACTCCAAAATTTTTAAAGGTAAAACTCAGAACAACCTTTGCGGTCGAAACTTTATATGGGCCAAATATAGTGCAGAGCGAGACCTTTTCTGCGACGTTAAGATCATAGAGATCCTACATCAAATAAGGAAGTTATTACAAAAAACGCGATTTAGCTGTTTTTAACGCGGGCCTAAAAAAATTTTTTTTACACCACAAATATTTTTTCGACATAAGTGTTCAAATAAAACTGACACACGCAAACTTTATTTTCGTGATACGGCTTAATGTACATATATTCCACTTGAAGCGGATTAATTTCCTACTGGGGTGCGCATGCGGAGAACTTGTTTTGTTCTCACCAACACAACCTCATTTCAGATTTCGCCGACCACTGATATAGTTGCTCTTCTGAATTTTTTCGCTGCCCAGGTTTGTATTGCCACTTGGACACAAATGTGTCATATGGCCCATTAGCTCAGTTGGTTAGAGCGTCGTGCTAATAACGCGAAGGTCGCGGGTTCGATCCCCTCATGGGCCAATATTAATTTTTTTTTTAATTTCAGATTAATTTTTTTTATGACTAAATAACTCAATGAAGAGTTAATAGTGGCATTTCTGTTAAATTTCTACTTTTTTAACGTCAAACATAGTCACTAATGCTGTTTACGGCCGTATCGAAGACTTCGTAACTTTCATGAATAGGGAAATGAAAAGTTACATATACATACATACATATGTAGGTACCCTGCAGGAAGAAAAAAATCAATTCCTAAAATAGTTGACTTTTAACTGGCTATTTTGAGACAATTGAAAAAAATAATCAATTTGTATCAAACAGTAAGAAACCCATTTTTAGTTAGTTGCTTTGTCATGCAGGAATATCAAAAAAAACGTAAAGTGTGCATTGACAAAAGCTTTCAAATGCCTGATGACAATATTTCTACTCAAAAATATTTAAACTGATAAAATTTTGCTGTGAAAATTCCTCTTTTTGGATTTGGGAAGCGAAGCAATGGAAGAATATCAAAATTTTTGCGAATTCCATGTAAACATGTATGTATGTAACAGCTACATCTGCAACCATTTCCCTTGTATTTTTTGTATAATTTTCTAAAAATGAATGTTATATGTATTTTGGGATCAATTATTTTTCATCCAAAAAAAGTTAGTTTATAGTTACCCTCCAAGTAATGCAGAAGTACACAGGACTGACTTTTTTATCGCCATTCCCAAACAAAAGTAGTTAGCCTTTTTCAAAGAAAATATACAATTAAAATGACCACTAGTGTCTTTGTAAACAGTTTAAAGTTAGTTCTAAGTCATATACACCTCCTGCAGGGTATGTACTACGTTTATATTTGCGCGAATTCATGAATTTGATTCTGGTCTGATTTTGACAAATTTCGGTAACATTGTTTAGGTCCATATGCGTATAAATACTTTAAAGTTTCATGTCCTTTTCTGTTTAAATGGAGAAGTTACATCAATCGGTTGTATGGGAGTTATAGCTACATATGTTATAGTTCCGATTCGGCCGATGCCGACAAATGGTCAGTTTCCCCCAAAAAGGCAACCACATACCGAATTTCAAGCAGATATCTCAAAAACTGAGGGACTATTTTGCGTTCAAACAGACGGACAGATGGACAGACAGACAGACAAACAGACATGGTTTAAGCGGCTCAGCTCATGCTCTTGACCATATTGGTATATATTTTGGTGGATATGTCACGCCTCCTTCTGGTACTTTCACTATTCGTGTTTCGGCACAAAGTTATAATACCATTTCATGCTCATGAAAAATATAAACCATTAGAGATTGAAAGCTAGACCTCACCAACGAATGTTCGATTGAATTGGGGTCCGGAAACACTGGTCGGCCCAAGAAGAATATTTTCGATGGCATCCAAATTTCATATTTTGAATTTTTGAGACGATAAAAAGCTGCATAAGTGCATACCTACCAAGTTTCAATAAAAATCGGACAATCTTTGCTTGTTGAATTTGCTGAAGCGCCTCAAATTCTTAGTTCAGTTTTAGCCAGGACAAAAGCTGACTAACTTCTGAATAAGCAAAGAACAAATGGCGAAACCGAAAATATAAAAATTGCGGATGGCGGATCGCAAAATTTCTAGAAATTTGCTATCCAGAATCGCGATCCATCAATAGTCTATGCTACACCGTCAATATGAATCGCGAGCCACGGATTTCATCAATATACATATACATATTGACCGTCTGACATATGTATGTAGGTATGCCTTTAACAGAAATTGAAAAAATACCTTCGCTTCGCTGTAATTTTCACCATTTTCTGAAGAATTTCGCAACACGTGACCACTTATTCACTGTTCACAACAAACTGCAGCTGTTAAAATGTATACAAATGTCACCAGTATATACTGAATATCCCAAAAAACAGAAACTACTCCGTTTCATTCAAATTGTTAAGCAAATATTACCTGTAGGTGTCTTTAAACATTTTTGGGATATATTGTACCAAGCGGGTCGAAAGGGTTAATTAATTTGAAATTCAATTTTTTTATTACCTACCTACTCCTATTTATTAAATTTTGCTATTTATGTAGGTACTTAATTATGTATTTACCCTGCAAAAAAGTGTGCGACGTGTGTGTATACTAATTGTAGACGAATTGTACCCGAAAGGGTATCAAACGGGTACAATTAGTCGCACAAATGGATGTGTCGCATTTGCTACCCGTTCGGGTACAAAACGGGTACAATTGTGCGCTTTTGCTACCCGTTCGGGTACAAACTGGGTACAATTAGTCTCTTCATAGTACATGCTCAAACAAAAGAGAACACTTCAACCCATATAAAGAGATACAAATGGGTAGTAATCGCATGCTCCCTTGCGAGTTGTCCCGGATGTATCCCGGAGTGATCGCATTTTTTGCAGGGTATAACAGTTTGAATTATGTACATACATGTACATACTTATATATATATTGACGCACGCATGTGTGAAGTGATGACTTTGCCAGGCGCTGGACATATGCCTCCGTGGCGCAATCGGCTAGCGCGTTCGGCTGTTAACCGAAAGGTTGGTGGTTCGAGCCCACCCGGGGGCGCACATGACTTTTTTGTTTAATTTTTTTTAAACTATTTCTCTATTATAGATTCTGGTTTTTTCCTATTTTAATACCCACTTTAGTACATAAATAGTTGATGGATCAAAGAAAAGCATAAACGCGCAAGCAAGAGCATATCGTGCTATGTATTCTTCTCGTTTGCTTGAAAGAGCGAGTATGCTCCAGTGAGCATATCGTTGATGCCTTTGCAAAACCGCCCAACGAAAACGGTCATTTACCAAAACCCGAAATTGTAAAGGAGGGCGAAAAGATGTACATATGTATGTACATACATATACATATAGGTATCTACTTGCATTGCTATAGAGATGGTGCGATAGTTGGTATGTATTTTAAAAACTTGTTACTGAAATAATGTTTTTACGATTTGTATGTTGTGTCATCGATGTTTCCAAATGTTTCCAGGCTTTCCAAATATCAATTTCGCCGCATATTTCAAATAGGTGGTTTGCAAGTGTTCGATGGGCGGTTTTGCACATTCATCGACGATATTTGCGTACTTGTTTGATTGTACGTATGTATATATGTACATTTTCGAATTTCGAACAATTGCATGGACGATGCTTCTTTTATAAATATGTATGTATGTGCTTACTATTAAATTGCTACTTTGTCACGCGGTGGCCAATAGCCCGGCTAGCTCAGTCGGTAGAGCATGAAACTCTTAATCTCAGGGTCGTGGGTTCGAGCCCCACGTTGGGCGCAATTTTTTTTTTTTTTTTTAACAAAAAATGTAAATCGTTGGCTTCGTGAGCAAATGTGCTAAGTCCAATTTTTTTCAAAATTGAGATTTTAATGCAGTAAGATAGTACAACTAAAAATACATCGTCTGCCAAAAAGAAGTTACCATAATGGCTGTTTTTCATGGTGTAATGCAGTGTTAAGCAAATGTGCTAAGTCCATAAAAAATTTTTTTTTCAAAAATCTACGTGCTAAGTCCAGGTGAAAATAAGAAATTATTAATTTTTTTTTAATTTGTTTTGTAGAATGATATAGAATTATTACTAGATTGCTTTAATAAGCATGGCTTGGGACTGCAAATGTTAATAATTTGCGGGAGTGGCTAGCTTTCCCACCAATTTGATATGCAAACTAGTTTGCGGTACTTTTTACATTTTTATTATACATTTTAACATTTTATTATATTTTCTATAGTGTGGGCGTGGCCACACCCATTATCAACAGTATTATCTCTCATCAGACCCAGCCTAACAAATTCTTGTTAGTGCAAAATTTCATCCCTTTATAAGATGCCACGTTACACGTCACAAGTTTCCAAAGGGAGTTTTACAATTTTTTTTTTAAGTAGGCGTGGTTACAAATCGATTTTGCTAAAATTTTACTACAAGTAATAAAATTACATATGTACCTACACCAAGTTCCGCCGTAATATCTGAATTATTTGTCGAGTTATGGGCTCCGAAATCTCTTAGATTCACGATGACACGCCCATTTTCAAAAATATGTATGGTTTCTAGCTGATTAAGAGCTTTTAGGCCGGTTATGAAAAAAAAACTAACAGTAAAGTTCCTTTATTCTCCTAAGCGTTTCGGCGTTATCATCGCCTTCTTCAGGGAGTCTATTTTATTTGGAAATTGCAAACAAATTAAAAAGGTTTCTGTTTTTTGTCCATAGTTGGACTCATGCCGCAAACTTTCAATGAATTATCTTCATATTTGACAAAGACGTCGCTTAAAATGTTTTTATTAGGCCGCTTTATAGTTCCCATATATAAAAGTGGGCGTGGTCGTCCACCGATTTGGACAATTTTTCGTCCAATCGTGTGCCTTAGCAAGTAAATCACGCTTTTCAAATTTCAGCTATATATCTACTACCGTTTCTGAGTTAATGATGACTTATAAAACTTTTAGAATTTATCCTTTCATAAGTGGGTGTGGCACCGCCCATTTTCGAGAATTTCAATTTCTTTATAACGGCGTAAGCTCATTGCATGGATGGAATTTCATCCATTATCACCTTTTGCGTGGTTTTCGATATATACTATATGGGGAAAGTGGGCGTGGTTTACATCCAATTTCGCCTATTTTCAATACCAACCTTTCCTGTCTAGTTAGGAGCCTCTGTACCAAATTTCATCAAAATATTTCAATTTTACTACGTAGAGTTGAGTATAATAATTTGTGAGAAAATGTGCTAAGTCCACCTAAAAAAAGAAAATCATAGAAAGCAAATGTGCTAAGTCCTAAAGAAGCCCATAACTTTGTACAAGCTTTATATTAAAATGTGCCGATAACTGGTATTTTAGCACGATCATCTGAGGAAGAAAACTGCATTTTCAGATTTTTAAAATAGTAACAACAAAAAAAGTTAGGAGGTTTTTTGTCTCTCCTGAAAAGTTACCAGAAATGGACTTAGCACATTTGCTCACGAAGCCAACGAAATATTTAATTTGAAAGTAACAACGAGTTTCAAGTCGTAATTTAAGTGAAATTTTATTTTGTCCACTGTCAGATTTATCTTAAAATGCAAGTAAAAAAATTTAAATTCTTTCGAGCATTACTGGCTGTAATTTCCAAGTATGTAATAAGTATGTATTACATATGTAGAACGTATCACCTTGTATGGAGAAAAAAGTTTTTAAATCTTCCTCGACGTGTATGCCACAGTTTACCACGGGTGTGGAATCTTTTAATGTTCAAATAGTTCTCCTGAAAACTCCTGTTTTCTAAATTAAGACTGTATTGAATTAAGTGAACAGCTAATGCTGCATACATATCGATATGTTAATACATATATCTATTTATGTAGGTATGTCATTAACGCATTTCCTTCTTCGTCAATACCAAAAGGATGCTAAAGCATTAGAAATACGGCATTTGATTGCGACGTGGACATGCCCGGCTAGCTCAGTCGGTAGAGCATGAGACTCTTAATCTCAGGGTCGTGGGTTCGAGCCCCACGTTGGGCGGAGATTTTTTTTTTGTTTTTTAATTAAAGAGGAAAAAGAAACAAATTGCAAAATTCTTAAATTTTTTGTATTCATGTGCACAAAGGTATATACCCCGCTAACAATTTTGCCAGACATATTCTGATTCAGACAATTCTGAAAAAAATCTGTGTACTCAGTTGACTATGTGGACATATGGACATATCTTAAAGATTTTTTACAGATTTCTATCAGAAATATCTAGGGAATTTAATTTTTTTTTTTTTTCGTTTTTTTTATATCAAACGAAATGGGACATATGTAGTTCTGAAATCGAGAAAATTATAACTCTCGAATCGAAATCTAATGCAGTACTCTAATGAGATTCTAAAGAGAATTTGCAAATACATATGTACTTATGTACTTATTTTTCGAATCAGTTTCCAATTGAATTCTATGTACATAGTATAATTTTCTATCTTTGCTTTCGATTAGAAAACAGTTTGAGAATTGCACTAGTTATCTAATGTAGTGACCACAAATTCTCTAACGGTGGGGAATGTGTTTGCTACCACAATTCTATGTTTAAAGATCTACACATTTAGGAGATTTACAACCTGTCATATTAAG
Organism: Urophora cardui; assembly: GCA_960531455.1. Lineage (NCBI taxonomy): Eukaryota > Metazoa > Arthropoda > Insecta > Diptera > Tephritidae > Urophora > Urophora cardui. The sequence continues at coordinate 37,117,572 of OY482670.1, read as the reverse complement.
TCATATCGTCATAAGTCATAATATTTTGTTGTTGCATTCCAGGGATGGGCAGTTTTGAATAAATTTTTATTCAAATAAAAAATTAATTTTTATTCTTCATTCCGGCGCCCTTGAATAAAGAATAATTTTTTATTCTTCATTCTGATACCCTTGAAGAAAGAATAAAAATTTATTCTTCATTCTCATACCCTTGAATAAAAAATAAATTTTATTTTTCATTTTGGTGCCCTTGAATAAAGAATAATTTTTTATTCTTCATTTTGATACCCTTGAAAAAAGAATAAAAATTTATTCTTCATTCTGCTACCCTTGAATAAAAAATAAATTTTTATTCTTCATTCTGATGCCCTTGAATAAAGAATAATTTTTTATTCTTCATCCAAAATTGGTTGAATAAAAAGTAAAATTTTATTTTTCATTCAGATAATTTTGAATAAAGAATAAATTTTTATTCACGTTATTCAAATTATTCTTGCAGGTCACACAAGTAAATGATTTTGCGAATATTTTTCTGAATACGAACCAAGTATTTTCCCGGGCCCTAACCGAATATTTTTCCGAATACTTTCCCGAATCCGAACCCAAATACTCAACCGAATATTTTTCTGAATCCGAACCGAATATTTTACCGAATACTTTCCCGAGTCTGAACCGAATACTTTTCCGGGTTCGAACCGAATATTTTTCCAAAACCGAACCGAATACTTTTCCGAGTGCGAACCGATTACCAGCTGTAATTAACGAAGTTATGGTAAGAATTAAAATGCAAACGAATATGCATACAGTACATACATATTTACATACATACATACATACATATGTATATATGTATAAGCCAAGGAAGTACATATGTAGTTTCTTGTATTCATTATGTTCTGGTCATCGGTTTTTAATGAAAGTTGGCGCCGTTCTATTCAAATACAATTACATTTTCATTTTCAAGGGTATCAGAATAAAGAATAAAAAATTATTCTTTATTCAAGGACGCCGGAATGAAGAATAAAAATTTATCCTTTATTCAAGGATATGAGAATGAAGAATAAAAATTTATTTTTATTTTTTCGTTATTGAATTATTCAAATTTTGAATAATGCCCATCCCTGTTGCATTCTATGCTGTATGTGTACTAAATAAATACAACTCTGCACGATATGTTTTTTGGTCGAGTTATTTGATCAGCTGTTTTTGTTTACTTCTTCACAGGGCTTCGGAAAAGTGATTTATAACTATTTTCGTACAATATTTTAATATGACATATGACTTTATGACACTTTGTGAATCCACTAATTGTTTTCATAATATTTGTATTATAATTCTATAAAGGCATGTATTTTTTAAAAATACTTAAATAAAATGAAATATGTATGTACATAAGATGCGTTTTTTTTTTGTATGGGATTCTTTAAACCTTTTGAGAATTGATATCTATCCATACGTAGAATTAACCGCTAAATCGAATGGCGTATTCAGTTTTTTCGTACACTACCCAGGGAAGGTAATATCGCGGCCTAAATTGATCATTTTCTTTTTTTTTTCTCATGAATCTTCAACTTCTTGCCCTATACTCTTCCCGAAAGCGGGCATTATTTTTTAATTAAATCACACGGTAGGGTGCGTTATTTAATTCGCTTTCCAGAAATGTATAATGTGTATGAGTTCATCAAGTTTAAGTGAAGTAAAGTTGGGTATAAAAAGGCTGACATGATTTAAAATTTCTAAAAAATTTTAACAATTTCGCTCTTGAAGGCGGTTTTTCGGGTTATTAGTGATTGTTTTATGGGGTTGGCTAACTCAACAAATGCAAAAAAAAATTCGAAAGATCGAGACCGTGGATAGCGGGCAATATTGGTATTTGTGAAGAGAATCACTTAGTGATTTTTTCCTTCTATTGTATGCAATACTTTTGTGTCTGAGTTCGAAAAATAAATGTAAAATATTTTTGAATAATAAAATTTTTAGCCACCTTTTTTAGTCAAAAGTCAAATATGTATTTTAGCCGTTTTTAGACACAATAGGGGCATTTCAGTTATTACATCTGGGTCTGGGTTAAGATTAGGCATGGGTAACACTGCGCTGCGCGGCGCAATTGCGCTAACACCAACCCTGGTGTTATTGCGCTAACTCCGATTTGGGAAATGCGCCAACTCAATATAGCGCCAACTCAATGTAGCGCCAACTCAGTATAGCGCCAACTCAATGATGCGCTATTGCAATATAACACTGACTCAATTTCGTGCGCTAACACCAGCTCCAATATAGCGCTAGTGTAAAATGGCGCAACCACAACGCCAATAACAGCACCATAGTATATGTATACGTATGACAACGTCACAATTATGTGTGCTTGATAGTGATCTAAGTGACTCTAATTTCCAGCATATTTTCACATATATACGGAATATTTTTCCAAATGATTATGAAAATTAAAATTAATTGTGCCCTCGTATATGTAAGCAGAATTGCACCAAAAGAAATAAAACGGGGATGGTAAACAGTAACAAGCGAAAAAATGTTATTTATCGATTATTCGATGACAATTGCGCTAAAGGTGTTATTGCGTACCGTGAGTTGGCGCCACGGTTGGCGCTGGCCTTATTGTATCAGCGCCAAAAAAATTGCGCCATTACCCATGGCTAGTTAAGATAAATTTTTACTGAAACAATCCGGCTCATAATGAAAATTGGCTGCACTTGAAAAGAACTAAAAAGAAGAAGAAACATATACAACATATACCCAGCAGTAAAAATCTGAAATGAATCCTTTATGAATCACTGATGAAATTCATCATGAGGAGGCATCAGTGAATGCTTTCATAGAAAGGCTGCTGAATTTTTTCAAATAAATGGTTTGCTTTCCTCCTGCCTATATGACTCCGTTCGGAGCCGGCATAAAACTGTCCAATGGTAGGAAAAATAAAAGGAGCACACCTCGAATTGGGAGAGAAGCTCGGCCATAAAACTCGTCAGAGTTATAATAGCGCAAAAACAATTCATCTGTACGTTGCAAAGAGACAAATACTCCCTCAAAAACAATTTGATTGACTGTAAACTTCAAACGAAATGAAAATAACTATTTCAAAAATTATATTTTTGGAAATTTGTATTTAAAATTACTGAAATAAATTATGAAACTCAAATGGCGGGATAGCTATGTATTCCATGTTATAAGGAGAAGCTAGTGCGCACTATAATTTTTCTTCCGGACTTCTTCTTTCCCCTTACGGCCAAAGTAGAAGCTTACAAGAGGCAAATTTGAAATTTGTATTTCCGTATATTTTTTATTTTAAATATAATTTGTTTTATAGTTGTCAAATTGAAAAATTTGTCAGAAAAGCTGACGAATGTCAAAAAACCTACCGAAATACAAGCTGGCTCGTGGGTTTATAACCGCCTAGATTATATTTCGCTTGGTTTTTTCAATATAGCTTGCACGCTTGCACCAACGCAAAACGAAAGTAATGAATATTCAACAAAGAATGATCATTTAGCAGTGAAACAAATTTACTGCTGGGTATATGTATATATATGTATACATACACAAATGTCACTTTTCAGTTCTGCCAAATCAAAAAAGCACTGTGCTGCCAAATCAGCACGGAAAAAACAAATCGAACAGGGCGGATCAGAAATTGAACCAGCAATTTATCTGGTTTAATCGAGCTGAAATCTTTGTTGTTGCATTTACATGCAAAAATTTTTATCTGGGTTAGGATCACCGTATGTGAAACACGGCTAATGAAATCTAGCCACCACGAAAATCTTTCAACAGCAATGCTGATTGCTACTCTTTTAATTACGCACTTGTCTCACGCAAGCGCATTAGGGTGAAAACAGAATCGGTACGTAACGACACGACATTGCGACAACGACAGTACCTTGACGTAAAAATGTCGGTGCGAAGCCAGCGACTGAAACATAATAAATGCGGCAACAACCGCCCCTACAGAAGGCTCGTTGCTGCCACATTACAGTTTTTCATTCACAGCTAAAAAGTTTTTGGTTCAGATCGTAATTTTTTAATGTAAAATAATAAATTAAATAGTTAAATTTATTAATTGAATGCTTTAAACCAATTATCGGCTCGGCCTGGCTCACTGAGCTGGTGCTGAGAACAAGCTTCTCACACGTATTTAATACGAACAAAGTGCTTAGTATCATTCGGTTTGCCATAGCCATGGGTAATGGCGCAATTTTTTTGGCGCTGATACAATAACGCCAGCGCCACTCGTGGCGCCAACTCACGGTACTGGCGCAATAACACCTTTAGCGCAATTGTCATGGAATAATCGATAAATAACATTTTTTCGCTTGATACTGTTCACCATCCCCGTTTTATTTCTTTTGGCGCAATTCTGCTTACATATACGAGGGCACAATTAATTTAAATTTTCATAATCATTTGGAAACATATTCCGTATATTTGTGAAAATATGCTGGAAATTAGAGTCACTTAGATCACTATCAAGCATACATAATTGTGACGGTGTCATACGCATACATATACTATGGTGCTGTTATTGGCGTTGTGGTTGCGCCATTTTACACTAGCGCTATATTGGTGCTGGTGTTAGCGCACGAAATTGAGTCGGTTTTATTTTACAAAATTGAGTTGGCGCAATATTGAGTTGGCGCTATATTGGGTTGGCGCTATATTGAGTTGGCGCATTTCCCAAATCGGAGTTAGCGCAATAACGCCAGGGTTGGTGTTAGCGCAATTGCGCCGCGCAGCGCAGTGCTACCCATGCCTAGTTTGCCATTCTAGCAGGTCGATGGCGGATCAAGCAGTGCGTGTATAGGGGCATTTCAGTTATTACATCTGGGTCTGGGTTAAGATAAATTTTTACTGAAACAATCCGGCTCATAATGAAAATTGGCTGCACTTGAAAAGAACTAAAAAGAAGAAGAAACATATACAACATATACCCAGCAGTAAAAATCTGAAATGAATCCTTTATGAATCACAGGTGAAATTCATCATGAGGAGGCATCAGTGAATGCTTTCCTATAAAGGCTCCTGAATTTTTTCAAATAAATGGTTTGCTTTCCTCATGCCTATATGACTCAGTTCGGAGCCGGCATAAAACTGTCCAATGGTAGGAAAAACAAAAGGAGCACACCTCGAATTGGGAGAGAAGCTCGGCGTACGTTGAAAAGAGACAAATACTCCCTCAAAAACAATTTGATTGACTTTAAACTTCAAACTAAATGAAAATAACTATTTCAAAAATTATTTTTTTGGAAATTTGAATTTAAATTACTGAAATAAATTATGAAACTCAAATGGCGGGATAGCTATGTATTCCATGTTATAAGGAGAAGCCAGTGCGCAGTATAATTTGTCTTCCGGACTTCTTCTTTCCCCTTACGGCCAAAGCAGAAGCTTACAAGAGGCAAATTTGAAATTTGTATTTCCATATATTTTTTCTTAATTTAATTTGTATTTCCATATATTTTTTATTTTAAATATAATTTGTTTTATAGTTGTCAAATTGAAAAAAATTTGTCAGAAAAGCTGCCAAATGTCAAAAAACCTACCGAAATACAAGCTGGCTCATGGGTTTTTAACCGCCTAGATGGTATTTCGTTTGGTTTTTTTCAATATAGCTTGCACCAACGCAAAACGATAGTGATGAATATACAACAAAGAATGATCAATGATCATTTAGCAGTGAAACAAATTTACTGCAGGGTATATGTATATATATGTATACATACACAAATGTCACTTTTCAGTTCTGCCAAATCAAAAAAGCACTGTGCTGCCAAATCAGCACGGAAAAAACAAATCGAACAGGGCGGATCAGAAATTGAACCAGCAATTTATCTGGTTTAATCGAGCTGAAATCTTTGTTGTTGCATTTACATGCAAAAATTTTTATCTGGGTTAGGATCACCGTATGTGAAACACGGCTTATGTTTCCTACATACGTATATATGTTTGTTTGTAGGTATGTAAACACATATGCGTGTTTTCATACGTACGCCCGCACATCATTGGACAAACGTCTGTTGTCAACAACAATCTGACACAGCGTTGCCAGAATGACGATGGCATCGTCATTTTGACGATTTTTGGACTCCATGACGATGGGACGATTTCATGTCACAAAATGACGATTTTAGGAAGTACAGAGAAATATAGATTTATTAGTAATAAAAATTAATTTCTTTATACAAATTTCCATAAGCAGAAAAAAAATTAAGGCAATCTGAATGGTTTCCTTCAATCCTTTTTTAACACTGGTGTCAACTTAGCGAGGCACCCAAAAATTCCGACAAGCAGTTGAGGAAAAAAATTTATTTGTGTGTCATTAATTAGGGATTAATTAGGGACAAATTATGCCACAAGTCCGATTTCGATATAATAACATTTCATTAGGGTGTTTCGCTAAGGTGACGCGGACATACTTGGGTACAAAAAAACCAAAAAAATTTCAGGGAAAAAATTAATTTTTGCGTCATTGTTTAGGGACTAATTAGGGATTAATTTAGCCACAAGCCCGATTTCGATATCTCGTGTCTAAGGCGTTTTTACAGGGTGAGGAAAAAAATTAATTTTTGTGTCATTAATTAGGGATTCATTAGAGACAAATTATGCCACAAGTCCGGTTTCGATATCACAAAATTTCATTAGGGTGTTTCGGTAAGGTGACATGGATATACCTGGGTACAAAAAATCCATAAATATTTGAGGGAAAAAATTAATTTTTGCGGGATTAATTAGTGACTAATTTTACCACAAGTCCGATTTCGATATCTCATGTCTAAGACGTTTTTATAGGGTGCCTCGCTAAGTTGACATGTCAAGTTAGCGAGGCACCCCAAAATTCCGAGAAGCAGTTGAGGAAAAAAATTAATTTTTGTGTCATTAATTAGGGACTAATTAGGGACAAATTATGCCACAAGTCCGATTTTGATATCACAAAATTTCATTAGGGTGTTTCGCTAAGGTGACGCGGACATACTTGGGTACAAAAAATCCATAAATATTTGAGGGGAAAAATTTATTTTTGGTGGATTAATTAGTGACTAATTCTACCACAAGTCCGATTTCGATATCTCAAAAATTTATTAGGGGGCCTCGCTAACTTGACACGGACATACTTTGGTAAAAAACTCGAAAAATATTTGAACAAAAAAATTAATTTTGCGTCATTGTTTAGGAATTAATTAGGGATTAATTTAGCCACAAGTCCGATTCCGATATCTCATGTATAAGACAGTTTTACAGGGTGCTTCGTTAACTTGATATCAAGTTAGCGAGGCATCCCAAAATTCCGGGAAGCAGTTGAGGGAAAAAATAAATTTTTGCGGGATTAATTAGTGACCAATTTTACCACAAGTCCGATTTCGATATCTCAAAATTTTATTAGGGTGCCTCGCTAACTTGACACGGACATACTTTGGTAAAAACCCCGAAAAATATTTGAACAAAAAATTAATTTTTGCGTCATTGTTTAGGGATTAATTAGGGATTAATTTAGCCACAAGTCCGATTCCGATATCTCATGTATAAGACAGTTTTTACAGGGTGCCTCGTTAACTTGATATCAAGTTAGCGAGGCACCCCAAGATTCCGGGAAGCAGTTGAGGGAAAAAATTAATTTTTGCGGGATTAATTAGGGATTAATTAGTGACTAATTTTACCACAAGCCCGATTTCGATATCTCAAAAATTTATTAGGGTGCCTCGCTAACTTGACACGGACATACTTTGGTAAAAAACTCGAAAAATATTTGAACAAAAAAATTAATTTTTGCGTCATCGTTTAGGAATTAATTAGGGATTAATTTAGCCACAAGTCCGATTCCGATATCTCATGTATAAAACAGTTTTTACAGGGTGCCTCGTTAACTTGATATCAAGTTAGCGAGGCACCCCAAAATTCCGGGAAGCAGTTGAGGGAAAAAATTAATTTTTGCGGGATTAATTAGAGACTAATTATACACCCCCTCCGGATCCGATCTGCCAGGGGTGCCTCGCTAACTTGACACTCATACCAAAAAGTACTTTAAACTGTTATTATATTTGGTTGTGTATAAATACTTCTGATTTTTTTGTAAAGTTTCGTTAGATTTATTGAGTTGTCAAAATTTTCATATTTTATAATGCAGTGGTCCGCTCTTCGTCGTAACCAAAATTAGAAATCGGCTAAGTTGACGACAACGTAATTTTGTCGGTGGACGACGTCGTGCCGCCTCGTCTTTATTATAATTGCTTTCATAAGAATGCATGGGTTTTAATTTTGACCGACTGTAGTTGTCGCAATGTCGTGTCGTTACGTTCCGATTCTGTTTTCACCCTTATTAAAATCCGTAGATTATTTCTCGCTCTCTTTATCTGCCTCTCTCTCTTTATCTTTTTACACGCTCTTGTATTTATTTTTATTGCAATCATTTATTTCCTTCGGTGCTTAATATTCGAATAGGGCATTTGACAGGCGTTGATCAACTGGCCCATTAGCTCAGTTGGTTAGAGCGTCGTGCTAATAACGCGAAGGTCGCGGGTTCGATCCCCTCATGGGCCAATTTAAATTTTTTTTAATTGCATATTTTGATTTTTTATTTTATATTTATTATAGACTTGCGCCCCCTTATTCATAAAAAATAAAATAGGTTTATAAAGCTGCTAAAATCGAAAAATTGTATAAAAATTTCAAATTATACCTACAATTGCTAAAACCCATTTTATTTTTTGAATACCGATCTTGGAGTATGGCAATTGGTACATATAAAAATGTCTTAAAGGCGCATAAGGAAACTTAAATTGTATTCTTCACTTGCATAATTATTGCGTGTCTATGTATAATTAAGTACATACGTACATACAATGAATTTACAAACATATGAGGATAATAAAAGGCCCACGAATAGATAAACCTGAACGGTAGATTGCAATTATTTAATTCACTTCTTTTAATCTAGACATGAACTCGTACGTTCATACCTATGTAGTATGTATGGATGTGTTTCCATAAGCACTTTTAAGGATCATTAAGCGATGAAAAAAATTACAAATTTAGAGGTCAAAAGCCAAATGCAGGTAACTCAATAGGCAAGGCGGTTTTTAACGTGACAAACAAAATAAATAACAAGTAAGGAAGCCTAAGTTCGAGTGGAATCGAACATTAGATACTCAGCTGTATGCTTTCATTGTTTGTTTGCGTTTGATGGAAACACGGTGCACTTAATATAAAGGGAGTGCAGCATAAAGTGGGCGTAGCCACGCCCATTTTCAAAACTTTTATCATTGATCCAACTAAGCATATGAATATTATTATTTGTGCAAAATTTCATTCCTTTATGACTTCTAGTTACAAAGATGTCACGTTACAAATTCCCAAAGGGTGTTCCAGAAATATCTTTGTTAAAAAGTAGGCGTGGTCATAAACAGATTTCAATAAATTTTAACGTGTCTCTTAATACAAGTTATAAAAGTGTATAAGCCAAGTTTCGTCATAATATCGCAATTATTTGTCGAGTTAAAGGCTAAGAAATCTCGTATATCCCTTTGTGTAAAAAGAGGCGGTGCCACGCCCATTTTCCAAAATTTTTCTATTTGTTGTTTCCGGTCTATTGTAGAAATCATACCTCAAAATTTCAATGAATTATCTTTACATTTGACAAAGATATCGCTTAAAATGTTTTTATTAGGCCACTTTATAAGACCCATATATAAAAGTGGGCGTGGCCCTCAACCGATTTCCAAAATTTTTCGTCCAAATATTTGACTAAGTAAGTATATCATGCGTACCAAATTTCATAGATATATCTTCAACGGTTTCTGAGTTATGACTCATAAAACTTTCAATGTTTTCCCCTTAATAAGTGGGCGTGGCACCGCCCATTTTCCAAAATTTTTGTGTTTTTCGTTTTCTGTCCGCAGTTGGACTCCTGCTATAAAATTTCAATGATATATCTTTATATTTGACAGAGATATCGCTTAAAATGTTTTTATTAGGCCACTTTATAATACACATATATAAAAGTGGGCGTGGCCGTCAACCGATTTTGACAATTTTCCGTCAAAACATTTGCCTAAGTAAGTAAATCACGCGTACCAAATTTCATCGATATATCTTCAACGGTTTCTGAGTTATGACTCATAAAACTTTCAATGTTTGCCCCTTAATAAGTGGGCGTGGCACCGCCCATTTTCCAAAATTTCATCAAATTTCTTCCTAGGGACCTGAGCTCAACACATGGGTAAAATTTCATCGCTCCGGCTATATTAGTGACTGAGATACCAAATTTCCGATTTTTTCTATATAGGAAAAGTGGGCGTGGTCATGGCCCGATTTCGCCCATTTTCAATACCAACCGTCCCAGTCTCGATACCAACTTGCATTTCAAATTTCATCAAAATATCTCCATTTTTGCGCGAGTTAGAGTATTTACAGACGGACAGACGGACGGACAGACGGACGGACAGACGGACGGACGGACATGGCTCAATCGATTTCTCTTTTCACCCTGATCATTTTGATATATATAAGTCTATATCTATCTCGATTATTTCATTCTGTTACAATCCACCGTTATGTGATTAAAACTATAATACTCTGTGTACTAGTACAGCTGAGTATAAAAATAAAAAAATAATGCGAGTGACTTGGTCATTTTTATTTGACGAACCATCATACATACGTATGTACTTTCTAAAAAGGTGTGTCTGTTACAAATCACCTTCGTTAATTTTATAATTTAGTTTACAACTTTGTGGCATACTTTTGGGCACATAAACATACATACATACATATGTATATTAAAGTAATTAATGCACTTGGAAATTCGCTTACACAAAGGTCGTGAGCACATTCAATATTGTTAAAATTACATTTAGCTAAAGTTAATTACTTTCGTGTCTAACTTTTTATCGGCATTTTTCTTTTTTATTAATGGAGAATTGTTTTATTGCTACATTAACGCACAGCAAGTGTAGATTTTTAGGCACTTTGACTTGGAAAACAATAAACGTTAACTTTTAAAGTGCTGGAACGCACCTTAAATAGTGTACCGCGAACCGAATAAGAAGGAGGAAATAATCTAGAATTTTGCTTTACTTAGTCAAATTTACTTTAGGTTATTTTAGGATTGTGTGTCAATTAAAATACAATATTTCTCTAATACGAGTACCTATGTATATATTATTTGCAGTTATGCCAAATGGAATGTTGATTTATTCTTAACATACTATTAATAAATTGTGTTGTTTTATGGAAAATGGAGCTCCTCCATTAGCGCCTTAAATTGCTAAGGGCCGGTTTCACCACCTCCGGTTAATTTAATCGCTGGTTAGTTTGACGTCAATCGTATGGCGAGCTGTCAAATAAATTGCTTAACCGGGCAAAAATCTCTGGTTAAGTGCTTAACCGGAGATGGTGAAACCGGCCCTAAGATGTTTTAATGATCCAAGGCCAATTTAACAGGTCGATCCATGATAAATATACACAACCACGCCGTGAGCTCAATGTCAAACGGAATGTCAAAACTGAAAGGAGAACGAAATAATTTGACATTCAGCTCACGAGCTGGAGAAACTCAGAGAACGAAGAATTTGACCAATAGTAAACACGAATGCATGTACCTATAGAATATGCGAAGTAGAGAAATTGGATAGCTGCTGAAGAAGAAGAAGTCAGCTAATCTAAAGAGCCGACCTGTATAAGTGGATCCTGTAATGGTCTATTAAATTAAACTTTCTGGACTTGGAAGAATAAGGATTTGGATTATAATTTTGAAAATTACACAGGTCGACAAAATTTCAACAAATTTTTGTTACTGAAATAAAATTCTACTTTTGTAAAGGATTTCGGTGCGCTGAATCCGAATCTGAACTCGGATTTTCGCTAATACGTACAGTTTTTGAGATATTCATGTTTAAAGAGGCCAAAAACACGATTTTTGGCTATATTCACTCCTCAATATCTTTTAAATTACTTACTTATTTTAAAAATTGATTAAAGCTATTGAAAGCTCGGCCATTCCTCTTGAAGACAACGTTTTAATTTTTCGGATATCTAATTTAGGTATGTAGTAATATATGTTTTTGCACAATAAGGTATTTGTCGTCGAAAACAACGGCAGCATTTGTAGCATCTTATAGGCGCAATCAAATTTTGTAATTGCTCAGCAGAACAATTTTTTTTACGAAGCCACTTACATACGTCCATAATATAATAAACTGCCCAAAAACTTGCTTCAAAATTTTTAATTATTTTTGTATGGAGAAAATATTCCAAAACTAATGAACCTTAATATGCAATATTGCAAGTTACAAGAAAGATATCTGAAATATTAAAACGGTTTCTTCAAGAGAAATGTCCGCGTTTTTAACAACTTTAATCAATTTTAAAAAAAAGTAAGTAATTTAAAAGATATTGAGGAGTGAATATAGCCAAAAATCGCATTTTTGGCCTCTTTAAACATGAAGATCTCAAAAACTGTACGTATTAGCGAAAATGTGAGTTCAGATTCAGATTCAGCGCGCCGAAATCCTTTAGAAAAGTAGAATTTTATTTCTGTAACAAAAACTTGTCGACCAGTGTTATCATCATATTAAACATCATACAGAAAATTCACCTAAAAGGAATTTCAGATTTATCATACACAGGCCCGCAGAGAGCCGAGCCGGGCCCCTAGGACATTCGCGTTTACGGGCCCCCCTAAAAAATGAACTCAATGTAGTAAAAAAAATAACATACAAAAATTGTTCAATTAAAAAGTAAATATTTCTGAGAAGCTTGGTTCACCACCTTACCAATCGCGATACTTTGGAAACTCTAAATCAAAGTCGATTTTCCTCAATTTCAACTCACTTTTCTAGGATTTGCCCATGTATAAGCAAGGTAAATATTTGATTGGATGCTTATAATATTAGTTTAGTGATTTGGTTAAGTTAAACATTCAATTTTAAAACAATTTTTTGTACCAACAAATACCTATGTAAGTATCTATGAAATCCTAGTTCAAGTACTGTCAATACTGCTTTGCCTTTCCGGGCCCCAAAAACCTTCCGGGCCCCAGGGCGATTGCCCTGGCTGCGCCCCCCTCTCGGCGGACCTGATCATACATATGAATCATCAACAGCAAGTTTCATTTATGTATAGCTTTTAAAATTAAAATAACAGTAATTTACTTATTTGCTGGCAAATATGTATGTACTTACCTCTGCCTCTAATACCTTCGTAGTCCCGCCGGCGATAGTGTTCTCCTCTACCAACAACGCGTACTTCCGCATCATCATCGCTTTGCCGCCGATAGGAGGAAAGACGTGAACGTACAGAGGAAAATGGCATAATCACAGAATGTTTTTAGCTTTGCAACTCGTTCAAAATTGGGTCAGAACTATACAAAGTAGAGCTCAGACGAAATCTGTTGATATGCACATATGCAAAGACATATGAAGCGCATAACAGGGGCGTTATACCTATGTAAATATGTATATATGTATTTATTGCAGCGCGCACTTTTGCGGTTTCGCCCGCAACAAACATCGAACCGCGAACGTTTCGCCGCAAAAGCCGGAAATCACAAAACGCTAATGTCAGTTTATGTTGCACCCACAATTATTTTACATGGGTAAAATTTGTATTTTAATAAACCTTGGTAATTGAAATGTTGTTTTTTTTTAGATTTGTAGGTACAATTCAAACACTTGCAATGCTTAGCACAATGGCTTGAATTAAAAAAAAAAGTTACTATTGTAATTTGAGAGTAGAAAAAATAGAAGCAAAGGAAGCCTAATTTTTATTGGAACTCTGTGTGCTTTAATTGTAATAGTATTTGCGGTTATTAAAAAAAAAATAATAAGAATAATTATCAAATTTCTAAGTTATACAACAAATATGCAAGACGGAGAAAAAAGGCTTACTTTATCATACATATTTTTTTATTAAAATTAAACCGCTTTATAACCAAATCTAACTTGACAAGGGATGGCGGAAATTTGTTCCACAACAAATCACCATTATGAATGTTTACATTAGTAATTTCGCTTTTATAATCAAGAAAATATTACAAATAAAAAATATTAGTACCTATTCTTTATGTTAAAAATATCTGTATAATGTAGGTATTATTATTTATTGTCAGAATCTTAGCAAAGCTTTTGCCTATAACCCGTATGTATTGACTTAAAGATTAGAAGTTTTTTTGGTTTGAACTCGTCGTAAGACAGGCTTTTTGGCGATTTTTAATTCTAAAATTATCATAATAATCAGTATACAAAACTATATATTTAAAGTCGCGAATGTCAGACCACTTCTTTCAGCTCACCAAACTCTATTTTTTAGTTTCTAGATTATAGAATCTAGAACATTACTATAGACTTAGTCAACTATGTACATACATATGTATGTAGATATTATTTTCAGCGCAACTGTAGCTATACTTTTTTTTATCACTATAATTTTTTTTTTTATTAAACGCCAGCGATGCGCATGACATTTAACTCGCCTTTATGTGGCGTAACATTGTGGTCGATTTTTCTTCTAAGCGACCTGCTAAAGAACGTTCAACTTGCCAAAAATTAATTTTAGTTTTATATAAGCACTCCACGTTAAACGGCTTCGAACAGACTCAAGTTTTTTGCCAGTCACCACCAGAGTTCGGTTGTGTTAAACTCAAGGGCCCATTTTAACAGTTATTTTTTTTCGGAGGTTAAAAAGGTCCTGGCCAAAAAAAGATGCTAAGTGAAAATCCTTGACACCAAAATGACTCCCAGGACCTTTACAGGATCAGTCATGCATCCTTTTTTATTTTTCTAACTTTTTGGAAAAAAGTCCTCTCATAACTGTTAAATCCGGACTTTTACTTTTTAAGTCCGAGATTAAAAGTTATATGCGGAGTTTTATTTTTTCCGGCCAAAATAAAAGTCCTTCCTAATAAAATACGAACGGCTTATCCGATTGAAATAAGTTTGGTACCACGCGATTTGTATTGATTTCCAGAATCCAAAAATGTATACTTCTTCAACACTATATACATACATATCACTAATACTACGCATTTAGCATAAACAAGGATGGGTATTTTTCAACTACCACTCATTTTCAACTACCACTCAAATTGAGTGGTAGTTAAATCCTGATTTTAACTACCACTCAATTAGAGTGGTAGTTAAGTCTCGAATTAAATTCAAGACTTAACTACCACTCAATTTTAGTGGTAGTTGAATTTTGAATCAACTACCATTCAAATTTGATGCTCGAAACCTATTTAGGCAGTGAAATCAACACATCAGCTTGTGGTGAAATGTACATACATACATATGTATGTGAGTATATGTGAGTCGTTAGTTTTGAAATTGGCATAAGTCCATTTTTAGGTGTGTCGAGATATAGAAGGGTTTGCGTTTTTACTGATTCAAAAATATTGAACTTGAAGTGAACTAGAAGTGAACTAGAGGTATACTAGAGGTGAACTAGAAAATGAACCAGAGGTGAACTATAAGTCAACTAGTGGTGAACTAGAAGTGAACTAGAGGTGAGCTAGAAGTGAACTAGAAATTTAACTAGAACGAACTAGTAGATGAACTTGAATACTTATCTACAAATACTATTGTAATGCACATGTCCTTCCCTTGAATTTTGTATATTTAATGTACATACTCTGAAAAAAATATCCGTAGTTAAACCAACAACTTTCGGCTGTTGAATCTCCGTCTTTGATTCAACAGGAAAAGTATTTGTTTTTACAGCAAAGTCCAACAATTTATTCAAAAACGGGCGTTGTTGATTCAAAAACTTGCTTGCTTTTAAAAAAATTTTTGTGAGAAAATATTTTTTTGTGAGAAAACCAACAAAAAAAATAATGATGGAGAGAAGATGAAGAGAAAAATCCAAACAAAAGTTTATTTTTAGCAACAATTTTCTCCCCGTTGTTGATTTAAAGGCAAAAGCATTTGACCCAACAGTTTCCGTTGTAAACAAAACTAATGAGAACAAATTTTTTTAAATTTTGTTTTTACAATGATTCAAATAATTCATGGATTCCTTTTTAGGAAATGGAAGTATAAATAGGTTACTGCAATTGAATATAATGTTGAATGTTCCACTATGTGATGATTGGATAGAGTTTCAGGTTGATATCATGGTTCGAATCCGGAGGAGAATATAAAATAAAGAAGAAAAATCAGAATAAGAAATAAAGATAGCAGCCAGTGAATGATAAGAAGGAGAGAAGAATAGGAGAACAAGCGGAGGCTACATATTTGCAGTTGGGACCCGGGCGGAGAGAAGATGAAGAGTAAAATGCAAACAAAAATTTATTTTTAGGTGAATTTTTTTTCCAACAATCTCCGTTATTGACTTAAATCAACAACGCTCGCACCTTTGAAACAACGGATCGTTGTTGGGCACATTTCAACTGCGGAAAGTAGTTGATTTAACAGCGAAAGTCTTTAGATTTACAACGTTTTTTTTTCAGAGTACATATACATAAGTTATACGCATACATATAAATATGTATGTATGTAACTTTTCCATAAGCTTTTTTGGGGTTTGACTGACTCCTTTGCACTTTTGCTACCAACACTAAAGTTGAATGGTAGTTGAAGATTTAACTACCACTCAGGTTTGAGTGGTAGTTGCAGGCTGAGTGCACTCAAAATTAGTTGAATCATGCCCAACCCTGAGCATAAACATACATCTTTCTTCTCATATAAATGGTTGTATTTTGGTTTATGCTAAATTAGTAGTATTAGTATAATATATAGTGTCAAAGTAGTATACACTTTTGGATTCTAGAAATCAGTACGAATCGATTGGTAGCAAACTTATCTCAATCACCGTTTTTTATTGGAGAGGACTTTTATTCTCCGACTTAAAAAAAATTTATTTTTTTTTTTCATCATATTTGTTTTTTTTTTGAAGCTTTCTTGCTTAGAAAATAACAATAATTTCGCAAATCTTACAAACTAATACAATAAATTATTTTTTGCCAATGCTACAAATAATAAAGTTGGCAAAGAGTCTTTTTACATATACACATATGGCATGTATCTTAACCTAGGAGTGCAATATTAACCTAGTTGTGTAATGGAGTTTTATCTTGGTCTAGGTCACTATTATTATTTATTTATTTTATTTTATTTTATTTTATTTTATTTTTTCTCAAAAGTGGATAAACAGTTTAAGTTTTCATTTAGATTTATATGTACAGCCATAGCATGGTGATCGTAGAGGTGTTTGTCTTCGCGCGGGCTGGCGCGATGAACAACAGGGACTAGGTGCGTTCATCGCGATGGCCGTTGGTCGGACGCTTCGGCGACGTTTATTGTATTTTACGTTATTTCCACCAGCCTGTACTATGAACGCCAGGGACTAGGTGCCGTTCATCGCGATGGCGGATACATTTTTTTCGTATGTATTTCAAATCAACGTTTTTTGATCAACTTTGGCCACCAAAAACAAAATAACACTCAAAAAAAAATTTCTCTCGATCAAAGACATAATTTTCCTTATTTTGAACACGCGTCCCAATACAAAATTTTCTTTGTTGTGTGTAAATTTTCTCAAAAATGTGGAAAAAACATTCAACCAAATTCGTTGCCATGGGGATTTATATGGGAATTTAATTTCTCAAAATTAAAGAAATCAAGTCTTCAAAACAAGGAAAGTTGGGAATGGAATGGCGCTTAAAGAATTTTTCATTATTTTAATGTATGAATTTTTTCAAAACAAGTATATGAAACCATGGTAACGCATGTAACAACAATATTTTATAAACCTTTTAACATGTTTTAAGGAAAATTTACTCAAAACAAAGAAAGTAGTGTTCAAAATAGGTAAACAATTTCTTTGACCCCTCCATATATTTTTTTTCTCTCAGTGAAGACTTTTCTAAAGTAAATTTTACTCCTAATTCCGAATATCATATTCTATTTCTCTGTGATGGATCTAGTTTCCGAGATATCCTGACATGCAGATCACTTATTCATACCCATATGGGAATATCGTTGTAGTTTGTTTATGCTAAATTTGTAGTAGGTATTAGTAAAATATAATGGATTGTAGAAATCAATACGAATCGACTGGTACCAAATTTATCTCAATCACATAGGCCGTTCGTTTTTTATTAGAAAGGGGTCCCTGGTTAAACTAGAGAGTAGGGCGCTGGGGTGGCGAGTGTATAAAGCATACTATGCGATGTATGGGTTGATGTTTATGCTACAAGCATCTATGTACATATGTCAGTGAAAGTTTTCTATTCACAACAGCTTCCTTATTTTACTTTTCAACACTGCTGTTCAGGTCGACTAATGCGGCCTTTACATGGATCGATTTCCTAGTCGATTTTTGTCGTTCAACCAAAATCGACCCGTGTAAATAGCAATTCAACCGGCTCAGTCTACAAAAATCGACTAGCTCAAAGGAGACTTGCGTTCAAATTTTGCAAGTCTATTTCTCAGTCGATTTCCCAGTCGGCAAAAATCGACCCGTGTAAATGCCTCATAACAGCTAAAAGCCCGTCTCCACATAACTTGATTCACCAGAGAAACACGTAGCAAAACATCTCGCTCAATAACCCGTCTCCACGTGGCTGATCGTGATTCAGTTTAACAGTTCTCTTTCTTGCTCCTCTTAAATGTTTGTATGTTTGCTTATATTTTGCGTTTTTGTTTTGGTCTGTGTGAGATTTCGATAGATTTTCGATACAAAATTAGAGAACACATCGATATCATCGAGGTTGGCAAGATGATTCAGAATGAAACAGTGTTTCAATCTTCACTCGCTCTGAGAAATTTGTATGGAAATTGGCGAGTTTCGGCACTGGTTTCCGTGTCGAAACAAAATTGAGAGAGAAAATGCAGAAAAAAAGAGCGAAACACGTTATGTGTAGACATGGTATAAGCGCAGCGTTGCCGTTTGGGCCACTAAAGTGGCAATTTGAACCTTTTTTAAAGCCAGGCCACCTGAACCCAACTTTTTGAAAATATGCAATATTTGAACCTTTTTGAAAATTCGGGCCACTTATGGTTCTTTTTTACTTTCAAAACTATAATTATTAAATAATTTTTAGTTTTTTCTTAAATATAAGAACAAAAAACCTCTTTGTTACTATTTTACTTTGCATTGGCAACTCTCCGTTTCGAAAGGTTGTTTATTTAATTTGCTTGCCAACATTACCCTTGAATACTTTGAAATTTGGGCTGTTCGTTAAGATAATGAAAACGCACGGAGCAGCCCAGACACACACAAACACATATAGCGTTCGTTGATCCGTAGGAAAGTGCAAGAAACGTAGGAATTTTACCACAATTTACATTCTTTGAACTCATATTCGCTCTTTATTGGTAAAATTCCAACGGTTCTTACACTTTCCTACGGCTCAACGAACGCTATAACATTTTTTTTTTAATTCCTTGCCTTTCTCGGGTTATTCCGTCTGCTCAACGAACGATCATATTAACGCTGTGTTGGTGTAGAGAATATTTTAAATTCCATTTTCTTTAAGCATTAAATAAACCACAAAAAGATATGAAAATGTGTTTTAGCTAAAAAAAAAAATTGGGTCCACTTTTTTTTAATTTTTTGGGCCACCTTTTGAAATTTTTGAGCGGCAACACTGTATAAGCTCTTTCAGCTCAACTCGTTTAACCTAGCTAGCTAGCTTAGTTTTCGTTCTTGCTTTCCATGTTATTCGCCACGCTAGCTAGTGTTTTTTTTTCGAACTTGCTTGCAAAAGAAAGTGGCTATTAACCCATCCATATACATATACATACATTCATACTACTAGGCACAAGTCAGCGTTGCCGTTTTATGGGTAATTCCCCAAATTTTTAATATTTGGGTAATTTTTCGGGAGTAGGGACACGATATCGAATCAAAAGCATCGATCTGGTACTCATTTAAAATATCGGTTAAAAAGAATCGCGAACCCGATAATATCGAAACTAAACTACTCGATACTCGAAGTATCGGTATCGAAAGCGATAATTTTCTAGAAGGTGTATCCTTAAAATTTGCTCTAAAATAGTTAAAAGAGGTACCATTCGACGCGTTCTGACCTTTCAGTAGAAAAATAAATGGTTATCTTCATGAAACAAATCCTTATACTTCATAAATTATTTTTCAAGGCAAAATGTTATCAATGAGTATTAATGAACAATGAATGTGATTTTTTAATCGTCGTACCATACGAAAACTAGCATATTTAAAATTTCTGGCGAAAGCTATCAATAAAAAAATTCTGTACGAAAAGTAACAAGTACGACTTTTGGCTGACGAAAAATAACAAGTTCGACTTTTGGCTGACGAAAAATAACAAGTTCGACTTTTAGCCGACATTAAAATTGTCGTTGTTTAAACGAAATTGATAGTTTTCATCAGCCAAAAGTCGAACTTGTTAATTTTCGTCAGCCAAATGTCGGTTTTGTTATTTTTCGTCGGCCCAAAGTCGAACTTGTTTTTTTTCGTCAGCCAAAAGTCGAACTTGTTACTTTTCCTCAGTCACAAAAAAACGTATGCTAGTTTTCGTATGGTACGACGATATTATATAAGAGCAATGTTTAGATATGTAAATGTGTAAGGTTTTTGGTAAATTTATACGAATTTGGATGAATTCCTACCTCTTTAAAATTGTTTTTGGAAAATTTTTCGCCCCGAAAAACTGGTTTTTCAGGGGATAAAGGGGTTCTCACAAGACTTCGAACTGAAATCTAAACTAGCCGGAGGCTTACATATACATACATATGTGTTTAGAACAACTTACTGCCCTCGGCCACGCTAAAAAAAATAACCCTCAGCTGACAGAATTCTTTTTCTGGGGTAATATCTATGGACCCAACCAACTTTAACAAAAAATATGTCATAAATTATAAACCTACGGCAAGTTTTGATTTCAGTTTTGAGATCTGTGAGAGGTCCTTCATCACCCTGAAAAAGTTATTTTCCCGGGGCGTTCCTTATGCCTATATGACACTACGTTTTTTCCATGGTATTTTTGGTTTGAAAACCCACCGAAAGTCAAAATACAAAAACAATTCTTCTGTAGGTTGAAAAGAGACAAATACTCCCTCAAAAACCATTTTTGACATTAAACTTCAAACTAAATGAATATATTATTTATTACATAAATTAATTTTTTGGGAAATTAAAATTTGAAAAACAACTATATTTTTTTTGGAAATTTGAATTTAAATTATCGACACAAAAAAATGATGAAACTCAAGTGCCAGAATAGCTGTGAATTCCATGTTATAAAGAGAATCCATTGCGCAGTATAATTTTTCTTCCGGACTTCGTCTTTCCCCTTACGGGTAAAGCATAAGCTTAAAATTTGTATTTCCAAAGATTTTATATTTTAAAAATAATTTATTTTATAGTTGTCAAATTGAAACAATTGTCAGAAAAAAGTGCCGAATGTCAAAAACCTATCGAAATACAAGGTGGCTCATTGGGTTTTAACCGCCTAGATGGTATTTCGTTGGTTTTTTCCAACATAGCTTACTCCCTTTCACCAACACAAAACTGTATTTGACCACCTCTTTCACACAAAAAACCTTGTAGAATACCAGGAAAAAACGTAGTGTCATATGGGCATTAATGGAAAACAGACCCTTTTTTTATAACGTGTTTTTAGTTAAGTGAAAAAGAAAAAAATAGATATTGACGATTTTTTCGCTGAAATGATGATTTTTTATTTGCAAACATCAAATTATCGTATGAAAATGAAAAATATATAATCCTATATCTCCAGTTATCATTATTTCTATCGCATGGTAATTGCAAATTGTAAGGAAGTTTCGGTGGTAAGTGTGCGCCTCGTTTAATGTGAAAATCAATAAACAGATTTGGGTAACTTCATACAACGTCATACAAAAAACCTTACGAAGTAGCCCAAACCTGCAATTATTTCAGCACGTGGATCAGACCTATTTTTCGATGTGTACCAGTGATGGAACATTACTCATGCTTGTGCATATTTCGGCCCTTTAGGAAGCAGCTTGTCACTTCTGCACACTCGATCGATTTTCGGCACTATTTTGCGTAGCACAATTTTTTGGACAAATATGACACAATTTTAATTTTCCATCACTGAATGTACTCATTTGTTCGATACCGTGGTTGAAGTACTCGATACCAAAAAATATCGTTGCAAAAGAATCGAGTAAAAAGTATCGGTATCAAATGCAAAAAATATCGATTTGGTATCGTATCGTATCGAAATTCGTGTCCCTATTCGGGAGTGCTATGGTTTGGGGAATTTTGGGGAATTCGCCTTTTAATAGTTTTATATAAATAATAATACCTATAAAAAAATTAATTATTTTCATGAGCTTCTACTACATTTGCATTGTGCTAAAGTGTGCATGAGTTTTTGCAGTATTTATTTAATCTTGAATTACCGGCTGGTCGAACATGTACAAGCAAATTTCATAAGCCCATTAAAGTAAGAAGTTAGCTAGGAAAAAAATAAGCAATTTTATATTATTCATGAACATGAAATGGTATTATAACATTGAGCCAAACCAGGTTTGTCGAAAGTTCCAGAAGGAGGAAAATTAGACCCACCAAAATATATACCGATATTATAAGAATCATGAGCTAGTTCCTCAGTTGTTAAAATACGCTGATCATTTGTCGGAATCGGCCAAATTGGACCATTATAACATATAGCTCCCCTACAACTAACCATACATTTTGGGGTAAAACTTCTCCACTTAAATTGCTAAGATCATTGCAATATTTTTTTTATAAATATTTGCATAAACAACCCACAGAATTGGAGGTACCTATAAATTAAAGAAAATCGGACTATTTAATGTTTCATTTCTCTCTTACTTGTTTTATGTTTCTTTATAACTTTTTTTAACCACACATATACATATGTATATGCACATGAATTTAAAAATACAAACCGTTATAAAGTAAAATAAATTTGAAAATACTTGTTTATTGGAAATCTCTTGATAACACTACCCGACAAAAAGATATCCTCGACATTTGATTCCAATATGTAATCAAATGGTTCAAAACTAGGTAGTAGTTTTCGAGATATTTTGAAATTTCAGTTTTCGCGCTAAGAAGAAAAGGAGGATTACTAATCTGTCAATATCTCCGCCATTACCGTCTTGAGCTTTATGTTATTTCATTTAATTTTGAGAGGATGAAATACCCTTTCCAATTCCACATAAAATCGGCGTTAAAGTGACGGAATTATGGCGGACAAAAGATTTGTTTTTATGCAAAAAATAAGTTAAATACAAGATGTATAAAATGTCGATATCAAAATTTTTGAAATTTTGTCGGGCAGTGTAATTTGAAAATTTGTATGGGGACTTTCAGGCAATTATGGGTAATTTGAATATTTTTTGGGTAATCTCAAGAATTTAAAACGGCAACTCTGGTACAAGTATAAAAACAAACAAACAGCTTAATTTCTTATCCGAATTGATAGTCAAAAGTGGAATCGCACTTTCTACGGTATAAAAACCTAGTTTTATTCTTATTTATTTAAGCACATCAGTGTATAACAAGCGAAATTCACGATATTAATGGTATTAACCGTTCTTTGCACTTAACCGCACTTTGCACTTAAAATATACATAATATTTAGCTAATTCGTATTTAATTTTCAACAAATTTTTTCGCCACCGAAACAAAACAAATGCGCTGCACAATAATAAAATGCACTTTGGTTTTTTCTCATTTTTTTTTTTTTCAGCGAAAGAATCAGTGTTGCCACTTTAGCTATTTTGTAGCTATTACTTTCGACGTTTAGCTATAGAAATTCGCGTTTAGCTATTAGCTATTTTCTTTAGCTTATTTTTTAGTCGGTTTAGCTATTTTAGCTATAATATTTTTTCTGTAATTTCCTCACTTTTTGCACAAAATAGTATGATTTTTTGTTTATCAAAACTGTATAGAATGTACTTAGTCGAAATATATACGGGTAAGATGTGAAGCAATTTTCAAAGCAATATGGAGTCAATTTACAAGGCAATAAGGTTGTTCTCTCTCTGTGATTTTGGCCTGGCAAATTTGCCGAGATGACATAAGTGTGATAAATTTGCCGAGCACAACAACAAAATACACGTCTTGTCAAATTTGGAACTTCGGCAAATTTCTCATACCCCAAGCCGTAATATGTGATATCGTGAGAAAAATATCACGGGAAATGCAACCATGTTATTACATTCACAATAGTCTTCTATTAGAAGTGAGTCAAAATTTATGTTTCTTGTTCTTTTTTTTAATTATTTTATTTTATTCAGATAAAAAATTAATTAATTCGAAATTGAAGCAAGCAAAGCAATGCGAGAACAGTCGTATAAAGAGTGGAAAGAATATGACTAACATGCTAGTTCACAATGAACTCAGTTAGAATTTTATTTTCTTAAAGGTGCGCTCACTCTGTGTGGCAAATTTCTCAAGATATCATGATATCTCGGCAAAAAGATTAGACACAGAGAACAACCTTAATATTTCTTTACCGGGCATTGCAATATGTGTCAATTTCATTTTAAAAATTTCACACGATTCATTAAAAAAAATTGTTGGATTTATGCGATGCCACTGTGAGCGTTACAATATAATGCAAAATAGCCGTCAAACAGCCGAAATGGAATCTTATTGCCTTGCAATATACCCTTTTCCATCAATTGCTACAATGAAGCCATGTGTTCTCTGATCGCTTCAAATTGCCAAATGAATTGCTTCACATCTTGCCCATATAGACACGTCGGGTTAAGATTATCTATAAAACAAAAACTGGTAGTCCGGCATGCCCACTTATTTATTTTAACGCTTATTGGTACATACCCCGCAGTCAAAAACTAGATAGCAGTTAACTAGAATATTTAAGCAAATTGATTGACCATATTTTTCTTCACTAAATCGAAAAGAGTTGTAGTGGAAATTTTTTCCACAAAATCATTAAAAAGCATTTCCACTACTACCAATAAAATAAATGGTAATTAAATATTTTTTTATAAAGAGAATTTAGTAGTAGTGGAAATTAAGTTTACGAAAAAATTACTACACTAGATGAACAATTTTTTAAAATTGTAATAAAACTTTCACGTTATTCATGCTAGTGGAACGTATGTATATGTTTATGTTTGTAAGTATGATCCGCTCTGGTAGAGTGCCTATTTTACTTTTATGTCAATTCTAATATTTTTTTTTGTTTAGTGGAAAAAAATGTTGATCCAATAAATTTTCACTACCAGTATTTTGATTTAGTGGAAAAAATTTCGACTACCACTATATGAATTAATGGTAGTGGAATTTTTAAAAGATCCACTCATCAAAAATTTATTGGAGCTAGAAAATTAGTATCGTTTTAAGTATGTAAATAGTTATTTAGCTATTTTTGAAGAAAAATATTTTTGGCTATTAATTTTAGCTTTGAAAAAAATTGTTTAGCTATTTTTAGCTATTTTTTTCTTTTAATCTAGCTATAAGCTCCAAAATATTCTGGCAACACTGGAAAGAATATAAAGAAAAGTATAGAAACAGAAGCATAGCGGAATGTTTGATAATTGAGCGGGAAAGATAGCGCAGCTGATTGCAGCGAGAGCACAAGAATACCCAATTAGCAAAAATTGTATGGATGGAGAAGTAATACGATGTTCACGTTGAAGAGTGAACTGGAGTTAATGGACCATTTCTAGTTAACCACTAAACTCTATTCACTGGCCCTTATGCATAAAAACTGAGCTCTTTCTCAAGAGACTCAACTCAAACTTAATCTCGAGAAATAACCAAATTTATTTTTTATGAGATAAACTTAATTTGTTTAATAAAATCAAGCAATTTTAATAATTTTTATACATACAAAATCCACATTTTATGAAAAATTAGTATGACCTATAACTCGATTTTTATGCGTTAGGCCGATTGACTCCGAGTAAACCATACAAATTATTTCCATAAAACCGCATTTAACTCCACGTAACCCTATTTTTATTTGGAGCTTATGGCATGCAAACCTGTTATTTGCCAAAGTTTAATTATTAAACTCTGAACTTCTGAAAAACCTCAACGTGAACACTTGATAGTTCTGCATTAACCCCAAACCATAAATTCGGGTTAATGGTGCAACGTGAACATAGTATAAGGCTATCAGTATAAACGTACAACACCAACGATCAAGGTAAGTAAACATGGCAGGCGGATTTAAGTACCGGAGTGACTCGGATCTATATCCGACAAAGGAATTTCACTCCAAAGTTCTTAAAACTTATTTCACACCTCTCTCTGTGTTGGCAATGCAACAGGCGTATAAGCGAATTGTGTTTGAAATGGTTGTTTGGGTTGTACACATCTGTGCATGTGTGTGGGTGTTACATCGCGGTATATGAGCAAAAGACAATCTGAAAATAAGTAAAATGGCAACACTGAGCAGTGTCAGCTGTTCAATGGCTTCATAAGTGCTTTCAAAAAGAAACAGAGGGCGCGCTGCGCAATTATAAAATTCGTTAACAATTTAAATATATGTACATTGCGAGACATCCCTACAGAAAGAAAAAATCAACTGCTAAAAGTAATTGACTTTTAATTAACTATTTTGAACCAAATGAAAGCAATAACAAATTTTTTATCAAACAGCAAGTAACCCATTCTTAGTAAGTGGCTTTGTCATGCAGGAAAACCCAACATAGAAATAGAAGCAAGTGTAGAAACTATTAGAAGTTTAAGAGAATGTAATTTGTATGGCAGAAGCCAACGAAGAGTACCGTTAAAGATTGCGTTCCGTATAAGAACGTTTGCAGAAATGGCAAAGTACACACTGTCCGATGAAAGTAAAATTGTTTAGCTCACGTGTTCTCTTCTTACATTTGGTCTCGTGCCCTTTCCAACAGAAACTTAAAATTCTGTAAAGCTATGCCTGAAAATTGTGAAAGAACTTACAGTAAGAAATAATTTACTTGTACCTGTGCACTCTTAGGCTTACACATATTCAGCTATTTTCTAGCCTTTCTCTAAACCAAAAAAGATCACTTCAAATAACAAAAAATCTTTATTCACAAAATATTTTGATCGCGCATTTTCATCTATTACAAGGTCTCTCCAGCTACATCTGGCACTTCCTTCACCACCTTGCGGAAATCTGCCACACTGCAGCATACCACACCGCCTCGCTTCACAGTCTCCGATAGCCAACTAACCTCCGCGCATTTGCTTTCACAGAGTGGTATATGTGTCGTTGCAGGCGTTAAACCAGCACCATCCACCGCATTTAAAGCTGGATCATTGTACACACCAAAGGCCATCGATTGCTGCTGATTTTCATTCACACTCTCTTTTACAACGATCCACAAAAGCTCTGGTACAGGGAATTTACCATGTTCGCCCGCTGCCGGTTGCAGATAGAGTTCCATTTGCTCACCATTGGCGCCATGCAACACCTGCTTACCATGACTACCGACATAAATATCCAAAATATTGTTTTTGTTTGCACGCTGATGTGCTGCAATATTTTCCTTGAGTGTTGTCCATGCTGTGAGTTCGTCATGTGCCACGAAATAATTCCAACCCAATTTCTTTACAGCATGAAATTGTGGACTACTCAAGAAGTGATCATCCACATAATTGGTTTTGTGTAGAAAAGGTGCACGTTTCACGTGAAGAGTTTGGCGTATACGCTCGTAGATCTCGTCGAAATGTAAACCACGGAAGAGTTCACTTTTATAGCGTCCATCGGGGTGGCGATTTTTGGTTAAGTAATCTTTGGGTAATTGTTGAAGGTAAGAGCCATCTGAAAGGAGATTTTTTTTATCTGTGTACATATGTATGTGTATTAATTTAGTTATTATAGGAAAAGCGTTACTCTTACCAACACCAGCCAGCCTGACATGCGCAAAAATGGTACGCCCTTCATGCTCATCATAGCATGCCTCACCGATTAATTGCGTCATCTGCTTTTGTGGATTAACATAGCCGAATTGGACAGCTGTCCAAGCTGGATCAGTGCAACCATCCACTGTTGCCAAAACTTCCTCGACAACACGCAAATCACAACCGAATTGTTCAATTGCCTTTGGCGTCTTTTTTGCCTCCGGAAGTGCATCATTTAGTGGTTTAAATCTATTACCGTCCATACATTGGACCTGCAACACTTGAGCGTGATTGTAGTTACGCAAGTGATTTGGTCCACACGAGAGCGTGGCCTCCGCGCCGATAGGCAAATGTACGCTTGCTGCTGCTGCATTTGTTGGTCCTGAGTGTTGTTGCTCCGTATCGATTTGTGTTGGATACAATTCGCCATTTGGCTTATAGATCAGTGGCCATTGTATGCGATTGTAGTTAATGGAGGCTATGGGCACAATGCATTCGTTGAGCGTTTTAACCGTAGCTAAAGAAAGTATTAGGCAGAGTATGCCTATGCGGTGAAAGGAGCCCATGTTGTGTTGACGACTAAGTGTCTGATATTTTGTGTGCGACTAGCAATTTTATTTAAACTTGATAATGATATTCTATAGCGAAATGGCTGGCTGAATGGAAATATTCGCGATGGTGTCTTATCAGCGATTGCCTTTTGCTTCTCTCTCTCTCTCGCTTTTTTGTAGTGATCAATTGAACTCTGTGGGCTTTTTAAATATTAAAAAATGTTTTGACCGCAAAGTGCTGATAACTGTTAAAGTCAATAATCTATTATATATATTCTATAGGCATTTAGGACTCCTATATTCATATGGAACAGTAGCTTAAGTCTACTTAAGCAAAAAATTAGTCAGTGTCGGAAAAGTTGAAAGAAATAAATCTTAGAGGGTACATTCTGCAGTCTTTTTAACTCTTTCTCAAACTTTCAACCAACATCAATCTCAGTGATTTCGCTTAAAAATCTTATGGGCAGACCTGCTAGTAAATTACACAAATTTACGAACTTCTTGAAAGCTTATCTATCGACATACGCTAATGTTCGATATGAATACAGATATATATGTAAGTACATATGTATGTATGTAGAAAAGAATATGTATCAATTTATGTACATACATATGTACATACATATGTATATAATATCGACAATAAATAAAAAAACAATTAAAATTAAAAATTTGTGTTTTAAAATTTTTAATTGTGGCCTTGAGCTCAAGAATAACATATTATAATCTCAATAAAACGGCCAAAAAAGCTTCATAAAAATAGAAAAGAAATTTTTGCTTATGTTTAATCTTGTTTATTCAATGAACGCAGTTTACATATGTATACAATTTACTTACCTTAATTAATACAAACATATTTATTTTATCAAAAAAAAATAAAATTTATGTTTACATATTATGATTTTTCTTACAGTGAAAATCGATCCACAATACATCATATTCCTACCCTGTCGGAAAAGCAAGCAACCAAAAAGTAATAATTAAATTAAGCAACTTACTTGGGTTGTGTATTTAATAACATTTTTTAACATTACATTTTATTTAACATTCAATTTACCTTACCTATGCATGTATAAACTATAAATTCATTTTATAAATTGAGTGAGCTACATCGCAAGTGCGATCCTTCTCCGACATGTTCTGTGTCATGAATGGATTAAGTGAAGAACGTACTACCTACAATCTTAAAATAAAACAAGTAAAAGCGCGGCTGTCTTCGGCCGTACCGAAGACTTCATACCTTTCATGAGTGGGGAAATGAAAAGTTACCTATGTATGTATGTATGTACATACATAGCCGTATTAAGTTTAATTTATAATTTTAATTCTGTGGGTTATTTATGGAAAGATTTATTAGAAAAAATGGTGTCTTGGCTATTTAAATGGAGGAGTTATACACCAAAATGTCCATATCTCAACAATCGGTTGTATGGGAGCTATATGTTATAATGGTCCGATCTTGACAATTTTCGGTAACCCCGTTTGGGCCCATATGGGTACAAATACTTAAAAATTTCACGCCGTTAGCTGTTAAAATGGAGGAGTTATACACCAAAATGTCCATATATGAACAATCGGTTGTAGGGGAGCTATAGGTTATAGTGGTCCGATCTTAACAATTTTTGGTAATCCCGTTTGGGCCCATATGGGTACAAATACTTAAAAATTTCACGCCGTTAGCCGTTAAAATGGAGGAGTTATACACCAAAATGTCCATATCTGAATAATCGGATGTTGTGGAACTATATGTTAGAGTGATCCGATCTTGACAATTTTCGATAACCTTGTTTGGGCCAAAATGGGTACGTCTACTTCAAAGTTTCATGTCCTTAGCTGTTTAAATGGGGAAGTTATGCACAAATTACATCCAAAAATTTCATGTATATCTGAATAATCGGTTGTTTTCTATATGTTATAGTAGTCCGATTCGGCCGGTTCCGACAAATGATCAGCTGCATATAACAACATACCTGTATTCCGAATTTCATTCAGATATCTCAAAAACTGAGGGACTAGTTTGCGTTCACACAGACGGACGGACGGACAGACGGACATGGCTTAATCGACTCAGCTCGTGATTCTGATCATATCGGTATATATTTTGGTGGGTCCCCCACGCTTCCTTCTGGTACTTTCGACAAAAATTTTTTGGCACTATGTTATAATTCCATTTCATTCTCATGAAAGGTATAAAAATAAAAAAAATTAATTTGCGAAAATTGTAAATGTCAAATAATTGCCTTCAAGCGAAGACATTTACAATGATAATGATGATGATTCCGCGAACTTTTGCAGTGACCCTCGTAAATAAAATTTTTGTATAAATTAAATTTTTTATTCATAATTTTAAGTATGCAAGAAAAGTTTACCTACATACCTGCCAAAAAAATATGGCAACATAACGTTTAAATTTAATGTGTATAATAACAAACAATTGTTACGAATTTTTCCTAAAAAGTGTCATTTTCATATGGAGAACTGTAGGAAAAATTCCGCAAATCAAAATTTTGATTACACTGGATCACAAAATGAAATTTGTTCTCTGTACTTTGGACGTGACTACCCTATATATATGTAAAATCGGTCGCTGATTCCGAAAATCGGGTTCATTTTTAATTCTATGGGAACGTTTTTGAGATATCGGCAATTTACCATTATTTGGCCAATGGCTCCACTTAATCCTGAATGTCTCTCTAACGCAGTGAGCTATCTTCCTTGTGGTAACACCAAACGAAAGAAAATTAAATTTCCTTTTCATGGCTCCTATAACATTTTTCTCTAACTCTTATAGTTTCTGAAATATTGACGATTAAATTTGAATTTTTTCGATTTTTTACGATTTTTTGAAGAAAAAATTGACTTTGTCAGGCAATATCTTTAAAACCAATGCCATTGGCCAAATAACGGTAAATTGCCGACATCTCAAAAACCTTCCCATAGAAATAAAAATGAACCCGATTTTCGGAATCAGCGACCGATTTTAGATATAGATAGGATGGTCACGTTCAGAGTATTTTTGGCTGTAGAGCAGTGTTAGTTATGTATCTTTACGGTACCTGTTTAGCATAAATACATACAAGCATGCTGTTATTGATTGTGTGGGTGGAACGTTAATGATTGCAGGTACCGCCATGCCGTTATTTGAATAAAGAACACAATGCAATGTAGTATAGATAACCGTTTAGTCCTTATGTATGTATGTAGGTGCAGTTCCGTTATAGGTCTAACTAACTAAAAATATCTGGAAGATATCCTGATGAAAAAAAAAGAGATTACAAAAACAAAAAATGAAAAAAATTACAACTTAAATGAGTTTAATAAAGAACTTTTAAATATACCTTCTTGTTTCCTTTAATCTGAATTCTGCATTTTTGTTCCACCAAATTTTTGCTTGTATTGTACTCCTTCTCTTCCCTTTCTGTAAGATAGAAGTGAAAAAGAACGAGCAAAATGTAAACAAAAAATTTGTTCGGACATAACGATGACTCCAGCCTTACTTATTTGTTAAATGCTCTGTCTGTTGTATTGCGTAAGGCTTTGTATTAAATATTCGAGCCAAATACTTCCCACTTTTCACATCCCTTATAATAATATATGACTTTCTTTGATAATTTCTGAGCTTTCTTCAACTAAAACTAAAATTACCAAAATTTTCTTAAAAAATCTCCATTTTTATATTTGTCCAATATGGCAGCCTCACTCATAATGTTTACAAAAAAAGATACTTCAGAAAAATTCAATAGCCGTCAAAAAGTTTAAAGTGAAATTACCTTCTGAATTTTTATACCATGCTTCAACTTTGTCGTAACAAATATATGAAATATATGAAATTGAACTACGGAACCGTATTGCCGGAACAGTATTCAGACTGACTGGCCCATCAGTCAATCATATTTGTATGTATCTGATTTGTGAAATGCTTCATTACAAACTAGGGCTTTTCCCGTGCTAACGACTTATAAGGGATTTACACCTACATACATATATATCTATTTATACAGGTATCTTTAACACATTTCATTGTGGTCTCTTCAAATAACTGTAAGGCGGGACTGCAATTATTAATGTTTGCAGGTATTTTTTTTGCAGGTAGGTTAATTTTTCCAGGTCTTCCTTTCTGTTCCCGTAATGAAGGCTTCGTTTGATAAAAAATTGGTTTTCTTCGAAATAGCTATCACTTCTAGTATCGTTATTAATAGTTGTTTGAATTTATCCGCTTAGCCCTATAATTTTCATAGAAAGATTTTCTTAAATGACAAAAATCCTTAGAAACGGATTTTCTTTTAAGCCTTAATTACTTCTCTTTTGTTTGCGATACATACTTAAAACTTAAATACTCTGAATTAACTTTATGATTTTAAATAAACAAATTTTATACGAAAATGCTTCTCTTTACATATTTGGAAATTTAAAATTAAGGGGAGTAGCTGCAAATAATATAATGATTTTAATAATTTTCTTCATTGCTTATATGTATTTTGGTTTATACACATTAACGCGTTAACTGGCCTGCACAGCAGTTACCTAAAATGATTTTCTATACAATGCCATTGTCTTGCACTTAACGAACGCGTAAGGCTCACACACCCACATACATACACAGATCATTTACCGCGAAAAGCGTAAGGTAAGGAAAAATCTATCACCTATTGCGGGTTTACCTCGCGTACCTGCCCATTAATGCATGTAAGTTTTTGTGCACGTGTGCATTTTTGGCATTAAGTATAAAAGGATCTACTCTAAGGACTCAATCGCAAAATCGATCATTTCGACTTAAGCACTTGAGCAGGAAACACAACCGAAAGAATTAAAAAGCAAACTTTAAAAAGCGAGACTTAAGGCATTAAGTTATTTAAAAAAAATAAAACTAAAAGTTTTAAACGTGAAATCTTGTGATGTATCTATTACCCAGTAACCTCTTTTCGGATGATTCCGACCTGGAATCTGAATCAGAAACAACATCAGCAGAAACATACGGAACAAGAAATAATGCATACGGTGGCATTAGTCCAGTCAGCAGCAATGGATCTGATCAGTTTGCCTTGTGGCAGCATACCCATAATGACTCACCAGCAAGTGACGGTTACGGCACACATTCACCAAGCTCATCCCGAAGCTCCAGCATCAATTGTAATTATTGCGGGGAAACTACCACAGTTCGTTTGGGCGAATGTACCGAGTTCATGTGCGATAACTGTTACAAAAAAGTTCACAACGGACCGCACGGATTCATCCTCACACCAAAAACATCACCCAACCATTTCCATAGTATATGTGATATACACAATAAAGTTTTTGGTTACGTTTGCGAATCATGTAATTCCTTAGTCTGTCAAAGTTGCGCTCTTTCGGAGCACAAGGAACATAATTACTCACCGATAGAACACTTTGCTGCAACGGCACAGGAGCGAATCGAAGCTGCATTGTACAGCACTCGCATGGGTACTGAGTGCATTAAGGGTAGCATTGATCGGGCATTGGCCTATATGAGATTCAGCGAGAACAATTTCACCGAGTTAAGCGAGAATATACGCAAAGTCTACGCTCAAATCATTATGACCATTGAGGATCGTGAACAATATTTATTGAATTCGATTGACAAGCTGCGCCAACGCAGGTGCGCAGTTTTAAATGATGAAATGGACGGGTTGAAGTCATCGCTTTCGCGAATATCTGAAACCACTGAGAAGCTATTGGGATTATCGGGCCAAATCGGTCATATAAGTGAAGTGGATTTGGCCATGCAAATTACAAATGGACAAAGAAGCTTGGAACAAATGGCTGCAGTGTGTAAAGATCTACAACCCAAGGAAGAAGTTTACAAATTTACTCCGCCTGACATTCGTTATGTACAAGATTGGATTAATCAAGGCACAATTATGTCTGCTGCTATACCCGAATCAAAGGAACTATCTTCTCCGTTTGATGAAGCGACTTCTGCATACATTCAGCCATTCGAGGAGGAGAAGAACAAAATTGTGGCATTACCATTGACATCGCCACCGCCTCCAGTACCGAAAGGATTCGCAAATAACCAAAATAAAGCATGGGAGATGAGCGTCTTGTACGGCGGTTCACCACGTATCGGCCTCATCCCAGCCATACCCGGTTGCACTGCACATGTAACGGCCCGGAAAACCCAAATACCTTCGCTCGCTTTCGGCATAGAGGGACACACCGAAGCCAAGCTGAGCCGTCCGTGGGGTTTATGCGTCGATAGAACGGGTCGGATTCTAGTTTCCGATAGACGCAATCACCGTGTACAAATTTTCTTTGCAAACGGTTTGCTGAAATCGATATTCGGGCGTTACGGCAATGGAGATGGTGAATTCTTTTTACCAGCTGGCATTTGTGTCGATATCGAGAATCGTATCATTGTTGTGGATAAGGACAATCATCGTGTACAAATATTCACTTCTAATGGCATATTTTTGACGAAATTCGGCGGCTACGGTATTGCGCCCGGCCAATTCCGTTATCCATGGGATGTCGCTGTCAACACTTGTGGCCAAATTGTCGTCTCCGATTCCCATAATCATCGTGTGCAACAATTCGATTCGGAAGGCCGTTACATGTGGCATATCTCATTCAAGAACCACGGAATGAATCGAGGTATTGCAGCGCCGCGAGGTGTCTGTTATACACCGACAGGGAATATCATTGTTACGGACTTTGACAATCATTGCTTATATCTAGTCGATCCGGTAAATAAAAGGATTCTAGCAAGTAAAGGACACGAGGGATCTGGTGTATGTGAATTTAATCGGCCATCGGGCGTTTGCTGTGATGACGATGGACGTATTATCGTTGCAGATTCTAAAAACCAGCGCATCTCTGTTTATAGCTCGACCATGGAGTTCCAATGGAATGTAAGTATTATTACCATATACATACATACATACATAGAGAGCGATTTGAGATTCCACTTAGTTCTGCAATGCATTGAATCTGTTTAATAATGGACCTCCTCAAACAGCACTATTATGTAAATATGTACATATGTCTGAAACAAGATTTTTCTATATTTACAGTTTTCCTAAATATAAATTAATCTTTGTTTTTTTTTTCATTCTTCTATTTCTTACAGATTGAAGTACGTTCCTCACTTAATCCATTCATGCATCAGAATATGGCGGAGAAGGATCGCACTTGCGATGTTGCAGTAATGCCTGATGGGCGCATCGTTCTACTTATCGAACCATCTCCCGACTACAAAGATGATACCGATCCCACTAAAAGATTCATACATGCGTTTTAAAAGCAGTTTAATTATCCAAATAGTACTCAATTTATAAGACTTGCGAGGCAAGTTAAAAGTCATTATTATTCTTTAACAAAAATTCAATTAATTGAAACCCCCAATTAAGTTTCTTAATTGTAAAGTAATTTTCTTAGCAAACCAAAGTTTAAGAAAAATTATTATCTAATAAGTTTTTGATAATATATATATATATGTATATGTAATATCTTTGAAATTCAAATTTCGTATTTTTTTTTGGTAAAATACTTATTTATGTATGTATCCAGATTATATGTATATGTAAATATTTTGAATAAAATGTAATTAAGCACTTACTATTAAAATTGTAATAAAAAAATTAAAAACATAAATAAATAAAAATTTAAAATAAATTAAAACTTTTTCTTACTTTTTGGTTGCTTGCTTTTCCGACAGGGTAGGAATATGATGTATTGTGGAACGATTTTCCGTCATTCCTTTTCAATTTTTATTTTTTTTTTCCTTTACATACATAAAGCATAATACTGGTTCGAGTTTCACGTGAAACTGCTGTCAAAATCCATACCAAAAAACTGGTTGTGAAACATGTGTGAAATTTCACAGATATTTCACGACGAAGTTGTACCAGCTCCAGTGGACATGCTAGCAACATCATGGCAGCAACATTTTTTCTCGCCAATTTAAATAGACAATGCCATTTATTTTCAAGTGAAAAGTGACATTTGTTGAAATTGGCATTTATATTTCTTTTTTTTAATGAAAGATAAAATTTTAATGAATGTTGTTTACCGAAATCGATAAAATTAGCGCATGCTGGACAATTCACTGGGCTAGTCTCCTCGTAATAGTGGGATATGTTTAATAACATGGTTCCCACTCGCATTCTTGCCACTTTTTTAAATATATCGCACCTTAAATTATAAAGTGACACAACTCAAATTTTTTAAAATCGGATTTCTTTCATAAATCGGCACACAGAATAAAGCTCTAGCGACTGCCAAAATTCTTTTCCACCAGTCTTTTTTTTCTAATTAATTAAAAAAAAAATGCATTCGTGGCTAAAAATGGCTAAAAAATTTTGTTTCAAATTAACATATTTTAAATTTATTTTTAAAATTCAGGCACAAAACTATTGCAAACAATATAAGGAAAAAACCATAAATTTGTGTAAAAATAACATATTCATACATACATAGTATGTACTTAACTATATCTAAAACAATTAGATATCACATTCAGTATCTATCATTATGTCGTCATCACTAATTGACTCTTTCTCTTCATAAATTAGTTCTTTCTTCATTAATTTAATGAGATCTTCTGTTATTTCAAATTCATTGCAACATTGTATTTGTATTTTGTATTTATTATTTGACATTAATAATTGGTACACTATCATATAAATATTGGGGCGATTTCAGAGAGATTAAGCTGAAGAGAAAGATACAGCTCCTTGCTTTATGGTAGTCAGATAGGTGGCACCCTAAGAGCTGAGACCGCCAGTCCGAGATATGGTCAAAATTTTGCAAATTGTAAACATAGCGAGTGATGATTAAACGCTACCTCTATTTTGTGGGCGGATATTGAGTCAAGTTTGTTATAGACAAGATGAGAATACGTTATGATGGGAACAATGAGTTGTAGGGCAGGCTTTTTCCTAATTTGGAGGGGAGTATAGGATGCTGTTTGTCTCAGGTTTCGTAAAGTTCCGTATACTTACCCACTACACTGTTCACATGATCGCTCGCATTAAGACTTGAATTCAAAATGATTCCAAGATGTTTTACATTCTTTAAGCCAGTTCTTATAGTTAAAATTCAACATTGTAAGATTCATTTTGTTTCGATTTTGGTTTTGACAATATTCATTACGGAAAAGGTTCTTTCCTCTTCGGCGTTGCTAAGTGGTAGAAGTAGAAAACAATATACAAAGTCAGTTAGATCCTTATATGGACTTTCATCGACAGCCTACTATTCCACTATCGAGTATCAACAGGCATATATCGATAGTTGCGTTACTTGTTTTGTTTTGTAACACTTAAGGCCCTTGACAACTTACAATCTGTATTGACAGGAAGTGTATATGTGTGAGTGTCGGTTGATTGACGCAAATATCAAAAATTTTTGATTTTCGTCGCCGCGAGCCGACAGCGAGCCGACAACAAGTACGCGTAGCACGACGGCTGCCGATTGCACTAACACACACAAAAACAATCAAATTTGACTAACTCATTCAAAAAACACTCAAACTGGACAATCCAGATTGTAAGTTGCCAAGGGCCTTTAAATCGATTTGTGATAATCGCTGAATTGAATTAGCGTTACCACATCCTTCCTATGTGTAAAATTATGGTTCATTACAAGCGGTGGCTAAAAACGTGGCTAGTCGCAAAACCCAAATTTTGGTGGCTAAAAAAACACGGCGGTGGCTAAATCTAGCCACCAAATGGCTAAAACGGCAACGCTGGTTATAATAGCGCCATTGTATTATGTTATTATTACCCAACAAACACTGAGGTTAGTTATCGATTTGAGAATGACTCGAGAACTAGCCTCATTCTCAAACCTCTAACGTTAGAGGACGACTCGAAAATCTATCGAGAATCATAGCGTTCTCAAACAAAAGGGTACCTAATTCTCAAATCGAGAAAATTATAATTCTCGAATCGAATTCTAATGTAGTTCTCTAATGAGATTCTAATAAGAATTTGCAAATACTTCCAATTGAAATGAAAAACAAAGCTTTGTCTCCTTTTACATGATTTTTTCATTGTTTAGATTTTATGAACGCAATATGTGCCTAAATTGCATATGATTATATATATTGACATGTATATGTTTACCACATTTATAAGAACTGAAATTTAAACAAAACTCAGTCTTATTATTTAAATTAAAGGTACTTCTTGTACTTTTTAATGGAAAACATTGTACTATGGTAATATTAACTTTACAATTTTTTAGTATCTAATTTCAATATATGTATGTATATTCAATATATCACAGAAATATATTGAGAAATGATAAAAGGCGTGAGATTTGGCTCCTTCTCTAATCACTCGCTAATCGAATTCTAGTGTAGTTTTCAACCCTAGTTATCGATTTGAGAATATATAGAGAATTACACTAGTTATCTAAGGTAATCTCGACAAAATTTCTAACGTTAGAGACTGTGTTTGCTGGGTTATTATTATTATTATTAGTTTTCTAGTTTCTAAAAAAATAAAAATAAAATATAAAATAGGCCTGTGCTCGTTAATTTAAATAAAATAAAAATAATAATTAATTTT
Organism: Urophora cardui; assembly: GCA_960531455.1. NCBI lineage: Eukaryota > Metazoa > Arthropoda > Insecta > Diptera > Tephritidae > Urophora > Urophora cardui. The sequence continues at coordinate 37,078,706 of OY482670.1, read as the reverse complement.
TCAGTTTTATTTTTTTGATCACAAACAATACTTATTCCCTGAGTGATATTTTATCTTTTATTATCTTTTAGAAATAATCATTATTTTGCGAGTTTTATTTTTTCGATCAAAAATATCACTCATTCACGATGTTATATCGATAAGTTTTTTAGCAATTATAATCGTGTTGTGTTATAATTATGTTTCAGAGAACTACAGAGACGAGCCAGAAAACGCCGGTTTACAAAAACCCTCGATTTCTTTGTACTTCTGCCAATGTGCAGACATGAAGACGCGGGTTTATTTAAATTAACGAGCACAGGCCTATTTTATTTTATTTTTAATTTTTTAGAAACTAGAAAATTAATAATAACTAGTAAACCCGGCCACGCGATGCTGTGGCTTTCAATTACACTGTGCGACAATTTGGTACCCCGAAATAAGTCCCAAATGAAATAAGTCCCAAAAAAAAAATGAAATAACTCCCAAATATTTTCCATACAAATTGGGACTTATTTCATAATGAAATAACTCCCAATGCATTGGGACTTTTTTCATAATATTTTGTTGGGACTTATTTCATAATGAAATAACTCCCAAATGAAATAACTCCCAACGAAATTCCGTTGGGAGTTATTTCATTATTTTCCAGCTTTGGGAGTTATTTCATATTTGTTGGGACTTATTTCATTTCTCTTAAAAATGCATTGGGAGTTATTTCATATTTCTTGGGAGTTATTTCATTTCTCTTAAAATTGCAATTTAACAAGCTTCGACGTTTTTGTAAAGTTATAAAGTAACCGAAAGCCGGGATCCGTACGATAAATCGAAAAAAATGTCGAATCTTAAAAGACCGAATTGAAAAAAGCCTTATTATACATTTTTGACCGAATTAAAAACTGTCGAAATGAGGAAAATTACCGAAAAAGGCCGAAATTTGTGTACTTACATTTTTATCGCCGCCGCTGAAGGGTGTACCACGCAGAAGGACATCACCGTGGCGGTAGCCACGGTTAGGGCACACGTCCGGACGGATGGCGTAGCCCAGGGTTATTTTTTATAAGCGCGGCCGAAGGCCGCCAACGCAGAAAAGTGTTCGGTGCAGTGAAATAACGCCCGTGGAAATAACGCCCGCGGGCCAAACCCCATATTAAAAAAAAAAAACCAAAAATTGGAATTAAAAATCGCGCGATTTTTTATTCCAATTTTTCGTCTGCGGCGCTTTTTCCAATAAAACAAACACCATATTTAAAAAAATCGAAAAATTGGAATTAAAAATCGCGCGATTTTTTATTCCAATTTTTCGTCTGCGGCGCTTTTTCCAATAAAACAAACACCATAGTTAAAAAAACCAAAAATTGGAATTAAAAATCACGCGACGCTTTTTCAAATAAAACAAACACCATATTTAAAAAAACCAAAAATTGGAATTAAAAATCGTGCGATTTTTTATTTCAATTTTTCGCCTGCGGCGCCTTTTCCAATAAAACAAACACCATATTTAAAAAGACCAAAAATTGGAAATAAAAATCGCACGATAGATGTCCTTCTGCGTAGTACTTTTTGGGAGATATTTCATATTTCTTGGAATTTATTTCATTTGGGAGTTATTTCATATTTCTGGGACTTATTTCATTTGGGAGTTATTTCATATTTCTTGGGATTTGGGGCCTCATTATGAAATAAGCCCCAAATATTGGGACTTATTTCATTTCGTTCTTTGGGAGTTATTTCATTTCTAAAAGTTGGGAGTTATTTCATTTTTATTGGGACTTATTTCATTGGGAGTTATTTCATTGGGACTTATTTCATTTGGGACTTATTTCGGGGTACCCGACAATTTGAGGGTGGAAGACCACTTATTGCCACATTTGAAAATTTTTTGATATACCTTCATATAGGGTTGGGCGATATATATCGATATATCAATATATCGATATTTTTAAAATAGTACAGCCGATAATATCGACGATATTTTGAACTACCGTGCATCGATAATCGATAATTTTTTGCCATTTCGAGCCAAATTCGATATTTTTCATACATTTCTGATTCGCTTCGAATTTAACAGCAGAACATTTTTTAAGAAGTGGTATAACCATAATGTCCGGGGGCTTGAATTTACATTACTTTCTTCTTCAAGCAATTCTTAATGATTTTTATGTTTATACTTCAGGATTCGTAGAATATCTGTAGATCCATCCAACTTTAACAACAAATATCTAGTAAACTATAATTCTGCGGCAAGTTTGGATTCCAGTTTTGAGATCTGTGAGAGCACCTCTAGCCCCGTGAAGAAGTGGTTTTTCGCGGGACGTGGTTCCTTAATGTGAAGTCAGCCCTTTCGATATATTGATATATCGATGTTTTTACACGGCATAAATCGATGTTTTTTTAAATATCGATACAATATATATCGATATATTTTTCCAATTTGCCCATCCCTACCTTCATAGCTACTGGTTATTTTTATTTTCTGTGGACCTAGATTTTTTATACATAGATTTTGACCAAGGAGCCCCATAGTGAAGTTTTGTGCCGAATATTTTTCTAGACTATGGTAACCTTAAAGCGACCTACAAAAGGCCATTTGGCGCGCTCCTCCTTTTCTTTCTAGTTCTCTTTCTCTTCCCCTTTCCCCTTTATTTGCGCTTTATTTTCCCTTTATCCATTTTATTTTTCATATTTCCTCTTTCGCTTCCTGTCCTTCGCCATATCCGTCCCTCTTCCCTCTCCTTTTATTGCCCATCTTCAGTGCTAGGCCTTGCATGACACTTCAAATTTAAAAATGAGATAAACTGTAGCGTAAAAATAGATTATTGAACGGTGGCACCCTTTTTGTAAAAATTTTAATAAATTACTCATTTCCACGCCAAGTTCTTTCATATGACTCCTCAAATTTAAAAATCAAACAAACTATAGCGTAAAACTGAATTTTTGAACAGGTGGCAACCCTTTTTGAAAAATTTCTATTAAATTGCTCAATATCAGGTCAAGTCCCTTCATATGGTACCAAAAATTTTAAAATCAAACAAACTATACAGTAAAATTTAATTTTCAAACATCTGGCAACCCTTTTCAAAAAAATTAAACCTTCCTGCACATCTACAGGTGAAGCCCTTTCATCTGACAACACATTTTCGAAAATCGGTATAACGGTGTAAAAGTTATGGTGCTTACAAAAAATCGCTTAGCGTAATATATATAAAGATAATAATAACATAGTACAATGGCGCTATTATAACTCTGACGAGTTTTATGGCCGAGATTCTCTCCCAATTCGAGGTGTGCTCTTTTGTTTTCCTACTAATTGGGTAGACCCACAGTTTTATGCCGGCTCCGAATGGCGAATGCATTTTTTTTTTTAATTAATTAGAAAAAAAAGACTCTGGTGGAAAAGATTTTTTGGCAGTCGCTAGAGCTTTATTCTGTGTGCAGATTTATGAAAGAAATCCGATTTTAAAAAATTTGAGTTTTGTCACTTTATAATTTAAGGTGCGATATATTTAAAAAAGAGGCAAGAATGCGAGTGGGAACCATGTTATTAAACATATCCCACTATTACGAGGAGACTATCCCAGTGAATTGTCCAGCATGCGCTAATTTTATCGATTTCGGTAAACAACATTCATTAAAATTTTATCTTTCATTAAAAAAAAGAATTTTTATACAAAATATAAATGCCAATTTCAACAAATGTCACTTTTCATTTGAAAATAAATGGCATTGTCTATTTAAATTGGCGAGAAAAAATGTTGCTGCCATGATGTTGCTAGCATGTCCACTGGAGGTGGTACAACTTCGTCGTGAAATATCTGTGAAATTTCACACATGTTTCACAACCAGTTTTTTGGTATGGATTTTGACAGCAGTTTCACGTGAAACTCGAACTCAGTATTTTGCTTTATGTATGTAAAGGAAAAAAAAACAAATTTGAAAAGGAATGACGGAAAATCGTTCCACAATACATCATATTCCTACCCTGTCGGAAAAGCAAGCAACCAAAAAGTAAGAAAAAGTTTTAATTTATTTTAAATTTTTATTTATTTATGTTTTTAATTTTTTTATTACAATTTTAATAGTAAGTGCTTAATTACATTTTATTCAAAATATTTACATATAATAAATAAGTATTTTACCAAAAAAAAAAATACGAAATTTGAATTTCAAAGATATTACATATACATATATATATACATATATTATCAAAAACTTATTAGATAATAATTTTTCTTAAACTTTGGTTTGCTAAGAAAATTACTTTACAATTAAGAAACTTTTAATTGGGGGTTTCAATTAATTGAATTTTTGTTAAAGAATAATAATGACTTTTAACTTGCCTCGCAAGTCTTATAAATTGAGTACTATTTGGATAATTAAACTGCTTTTAAAACGCATGTATGAATCTTTTAGTGGGATCGGTATCATCTTTGTAGTCGGGAGATGGTTCGATAAGTAGAACGATGCGCCCATCAGGCATTACTGCAACATCGCAAGTGCGATCCTTCTCCGCCATATTCTGATGCATGAATGGATTAAGTGAGGAACGGACTTCAATCTGTAAGAAATAGAAGAAAGAAAAAAAAAAAACAAAGATTAATTTATATTTAGGAAACTGTAAATATAGAAAAATCTTGTTTCAGACATACACTCAGAGAAAACCCGCATCGTAAAAATGACTATGAAAATATTCAGCTTTACTATTCGCTTTTTTACTATGAAACCAAGGAAATATGACTATGAAACAACTTGATCTGAATATAAACGTATTATTTCAACCGTTCAAGTATGAAAGATATTCAACTTGAATATGAAAAACTTTGAGTTGACTAGTAAATACTAATCCAACTGGACAAGTATTAACACCTGTCATTATACAATTTGTAATAGTCATCTTCAAGTTGAAACATATTTATTTTAACTACTGTTGATGCTTCAACTTGAGTATGGTTCATAGTAAACTTAAATATTTAGTACAGTAAAAGAAATTTATGCTGTGTAGATTTTCGTTCCTTCATTTGAATGCGGCTTTCCAAATTTCCGTAATTCTTAGATGGTTTATACATTGTTCGAGCTATATAGCATGATTGAGCAACTCAAATATAACTCATTTTCCACAAGGGAAATGAGTTGGCTTATTTAAAGCCATTTTTCGTACCCCAGAGGTTGGCACTCTCGCCGAACCTTGGAGCTACAGCGCTCCCCCCACGTGAATACATAAAAGGGTTTAAAAAGGCACATATGTATTAGAGATGAGCGAAACTGCGATTTTTCGATATCTGTGATTTCGGTGATTGCTGTTTTTAAATCACTGTGATTTTAAACTGCTATTGCGATTGCATGGACTGGTATAAAATCATCGGTTACCGGTAGAGATTAATTTTGCGTTTTCTGAGCGATATAACCTGTCTTTATTTTATGTTAACAAAATGATAGCAATAACAACGTATTCCGCAGTAATATCGCTGTTTGTAAATATTTTTCAAAGACAAATTGTAAATTCAATAATTTTTTTTCTTATATTTCTATATATGTACGTATGTGGTCTGCTCAAAAGTGTAAACAAAAAGAAATTTATAATGCTTTTGCGATTCACATAGGTGAACTGCTTACTTGCTACATCGATAGCAGTTGCCAATAAGTAGTGAACTGCTATTTTGAAAAAGTGATCGCAATTGCGATTTGTGATTTTTTATTCACAGTGAAAAAATCACCGTTTGCGATATATCGCTCATCACTAATATGTATACATATGTACATATGTATGTGCATATGTACACACAAAGTTTAGACACATAGTTAAATTCAATATGAAATATATTTAAAACAAATATGCTGTCTCTTAGAGTTGAATAAAAACATATTGACCTTCAATATGAATCATAGTAAACTTAAGAATATGTCATAGTCAGCTTCAATATAAACATTTTTTTAAAACAACTATGCTGTAACTTTAACTTGACTATAAAAATATTCAGTTTGAATATGCTGCATTTTTCAACATATTTAGGACAACTATTTTCATAGTTGTTTTTGCTATGACAACACTTCAAGTCGAGTATGGTCAATTTTCATTTTAACTACTTAATATTTATTATGATGGTATGAAGTGCAACGTAGTCAGAATCACTATTTTCATCCTAGGCGCAAAACCATTGGCAACAAGTAAGGAAGCCTAAGTTCGAGTGGAATCGAACATTAGATACTCAGCTGTATGCTTTCATTGTTTGTTTGCGTTTGATGGAAACACGGTGCACTTAATACAAAGCGAGTGCTGCATAAAGTGGGCGTAGCCACGCCCATTTTCTAAATTTTTATCAGTCATCCAACTAAGCATATGAATATTATTCTTTGTGCAAAATTTCATTCCTTTATGACTTCTAGTTATAAAGATGTCACGTTACAAATTCCCAAAGAGTGTTCCAGATATATCTTTCTTAAAAAGTAGGCGTGGTCATAAACCGATTTCAATAAATTTTTGCGTGGCTATTAACACATGTTATAAAAGTGTATAAACCAAGTTTCGTCATAATATCTCAATTATTTGTCGAGTTATAGGCTAAGAAATCTCGTATATCCCTTTGTGTAAAAAGAGGCGGTGCCACGCCCATTTTCCAAAATTTTTCTATTTGTTGTTTCCGGTCTATTGTAGAAATCATACCACAAAATTTCAATGAATTACACAGTGCTACAAAATCAGAAAAAAAAATATGCAGGGGCTCTCACATGGTTCTTTGGTTTCGTCATGGCCCATAAAATACTACATCATTTGCGGTTTTTCCCCATCACTTCGTTTTTAAATTTTTTTAGTACCAATATAATACAACTCTGAAATTATTGAAATTACAACTTCGAGATGCTATAACTTTCTTGTTTCTTGATCGAATTCAATTTTTTTTCTTTTATTTGAAAAATGCTACTTTTAGCTTCCAAACAAGCAAAATAGTTTGCAAATCGACCTAAAAATGACCAATTTTTGGTCTTTTATTTCAAAAAAAAAAACTAAATTTTTCTAAAAATATTGGTTTTCGGCACGTTTTTATTGGATTTTGAAGTTACAAACAATGGGTTTTAAACCTTTATAACAAAATACATAAAATCAGCTTTTCAAAAAGCAAAAGTAAATTAAAATTGATTCAAAATTACGGTAGTACAAAAAGTGAGTAGGCCTTGTCTTTTTTTGTTTTTTGTTTTTACACCTTTCATGAGAATGAAATGGTATTATAACTTTGTGCCAAAAATTTTTTGTCGAAAGTACCAGAAGGAATCGTGGGGGACCCCAAAATATATACCGATATCATCAGAATCACGAGCTGAGTCGATTAAGCCATGTCCGTCTGTCCGTCCGTCCGTCTGTGTGAACGCAAACTAGTCCCTCAGTTTTTGAGATATCTGAATGAAATTTGGAATACAGGTAGGTTGTTATATGCAGCTGATCATTTGTCGGAATCGGCCGAATCGGACCACTATAACATATAGAAAACAACCGATTATTCAGATATACATATATGAAAATTTTGGGGTGTAATTTCTGCATAGCCTCCCCATTTAAACAGCTAATTTAAACATGAAACTTTGAAGTATTTGTACCCATATTGGCCTAAACAAGGTTACCGAAAATTGTCAAGATCGGACCACTATAACATATAGTTCCCCTACAACCGATTGTTCAGATATGGACATTTTGGGGTATAACTTCTCAATTTTAACAGATAATGAAATGAAACTTTGAAGTATTTTTACCGATATCGGCTCAAATAGAGTTACCGAAAATTGTCAAGATCGGACCATTGTAACATATAGCTCCCATACAACCGATTGTTCAGATGTACACATTTTGTCGTATAACTCCTCTATTTAAATAGCTCAGACACCATTTTTTCTAATAAATCCTTCCATAAATAACCCACACAATTGAAATTATAAATTATACGTACTAAATCAGGCTATGTACATACATACATGCATAGGTAACTTTTCATTTCCCCACTCATGAAAGGTATGAAGTCTTCGGTACGGCCGAAGGCAGCCGCGCTTTTACTTGTTTGGATTAACTAAGGGAATATTTATAGTATTTTTTTCACCAACTACAAACGATGTACGTGGAGCCCAATCCTTTTGTTTGTAGTGTAGGCTAATTGATCGGCTGTCCCATTCGCAGAAATAGCATGGATACTTCGTATTTCCACCCTGAATACCATTTAAAATATTGAGTACCTTGAAGTCAGCTACAATTAGGCATACTGTCATATGATTCTTTAATATCGGTAGCGTAGGCCAGTGGGACTGATGGATATATGCCAGTGTTGTGTAAAAGCACAGCATTCAAACCTTAAAAATTAAATGAAACTAGAATATGTAATTACATAATAAACATTTCAAGTGTACTTTTTGTTGAACCGTCGATGAATAGACGCCAATCTCTTGGGGAAAAAATCTAAAGTAGGTAAACTGACCAATTCTGACAAGTAACAAAGAGCACACTCAGATCGCTATATACTCAGTTTTGTGAAAGTTCATACCTACTTTGTATGCAAATATTAATCTATAAAAAAAAAACATTTTTAAAACACAAAAACAAAGGCTTACTCACTTTATGAAACACTACTACCGTAATTTTCAATCAATTTTAATTTACTTTTGCTTTTTAGAAAGCTGATTTTATGTATTTTGTTATAAAGGTTTAAAACCCATTGTTTGTAACTTCAAAATCCAATAGAAACGTGCCGAAAACCAATATTTTTAGAAAATTTTTTTTTTTGATATAAAAAAAAAAGTTGGTAATTTTTAGGTCGATTTGCAAACTATTTTGCTTGTTTGAAAGGTAAAAGTAGCATCTTTCAAATAAAAGAAAAAAAATTGAATTCGATCAAGAAACAAGAAAGTTATAGCATCTCGAAGTTGTAATTTCAATAATTTCAGAGTTGTATTATATTTGTACTCAAAAAATTTAAAAACGAAGTGATGGGGAAAACCCGCAAATGAGGTAGTGTTTTATGGGCCATGATGAAACCAAAAAACCATGTGAGAGCCCCTGCATTTTTTTGGTGTAGCACAGTGTTATCTTTACATTTGACAAAGATATCGCTTAAAATGTTTTTATTAGGTCACTTTATAGTTCCCATATATAAAAGTGGGCGTGGTCGTCAACCGATTTCGCTAAAATTTTGAAGATGTATTACTACAAGTAGTGAAAGTGTATACACCATGTTTCGTCATAATATATCGATTATTTGTCGAGTTATGGGCTCAGAAATCTCGTATATTCCTGTTTATAAAAAGAGGCGGTGCCACGCCCATTTTCCAAAATTTTTGTGTTTTTCGTTTTATGTCCGCAGTTGGACTCCTGCTATAAAATTTCAATGATACACTCAACCTTCGCTGTAAATAGTTGTTGAATTTTTTTCCACTTACCCCAACAATTAAAAATTGAATTAAAAATAAAAAATTTCGTGCTAAGCACTAAAAACTCTTTCAAGTAAAATTGTTAACGTTGTTTGGTATATACATAAAATAAATATGATTATCGGAAATATCTGTCAAAATATACTATAGAATTCAACCAAAAAATCGTACAGAATAGCATAATCGCAAATTTACGATACCGATCCGAAACTTGTCGCAAATTGGTTACAGAATAGGCAAGCTGCTTACTTATACGAGGGCACAATTAGGCCCGGTTTCACCAACCGGTCTCAACTTAGTTAAGCCGATTTTTTTACGTTTTCAGTTTCACCATGCAACTAAGCTAAGTCACAAGTTAGTCAGCTTTTGCCTTGACTAAAACTAAACTAAGAATTTGAGTCGCTTTAGCAAATTCAACTACCAACAGAGCGAATATGACAAAAAAATGAGCAAATACAGCAACCTAAACAACCAGAAAACCCAGTATTCGCCATAAAAGGTTGGTTACAAAGCTATTTTCTTAGACTATTTGGTGAAACCCAAAAGTAAGTTAGCCTCAAATCTGGGCTAAACTAAGTCAAAACTTAGTTTTAGCTTTAGTCACGTTGGTGAAACCGGGCCTTAATTTTAATTTTCATAATTATTTGGAAAAATATTCCGTATATATGTGAAAATATGCTGGAAATTAGAGTCACTTAGATCACTATCAAGCACACATAATTGTGACGTTGTCATACGTATACATATACTATGATGCTGTTATTGGCGTTGTGGTTGCGCCATTTTACACTAGCGCTATATTGGAGCTGGTGTTAGCGCACGAAATTGAGTAAGTGTTATATTGCAATAGCGCATCATTGAGTTGGCGCTACATTGAGTTGGCGCTATACTGAGTTGGCGCTATATTGGGTTGGCGCTATATTGAGTTGGCGCATTTCCCAAATCGGAGTTAGCGCAATAACACCAGGGTTGGTGTTAGCGCAATTGCGCCGCGCAGCGCAGTGTTACCCATGCCTAGAATGGACTCGGGTTCAATCCCCGGTGCATCCACTTCCGAAAAGAGTGCTGATGATCGAAAATGGTTTTTCGTGAAATAGCTATACACTCAACCTTCGCTGTAAATAGTTGTTGAATTTTTTTCCACTTACCCCAACAATTAAAAATTGAATTAAAAATAAAAAATTTCGTGCTAAGCACTAAAAACTCTTTCAAGATATATCTTTATATTTGACAGAGATATCGCTTAAAATGTTTTTATTAGGTCACTTTATAAGACCCATATATAAAAGTGGGCGTGGCCCTCAACCGATTTCGGAAATTTTTCGTCCAAATATTAGACTAAGTAAGTATATCACGCGTACCAAATTTTGTCGATATATCTTCAATGGTTTCTGAGTTATGACATATAAAACTTTCAAGGTTTGACCCTTAATAAGTGGGCGTGGCACCGCCCATTTTCCAAAATGTCATCAAATTTCTTCCTAGGGGCCTGAGCTCAACACGGGTAAAATTTCATCGCTCCAGCTATATTAGTGACTGAGATACCAAATTTCCGATATTTTCTATATAGGAAAAGTGGGCGTGGTCATGGTCTGATTTCGCCCATTTTCAATACCAACCGTCCCAGTCTCGATACCAACTTGCATTTCAAATTTCATCAAAATATCTCTATTTTTGGGCGAGTTAGAGTGTTTACAGACGGACGGACAGACGGACGGACGGACGGACGGACAGACGGACGGACATGGCTCAATCGATTTCTCTTTTCACCCTGATCATTTTGATATATATAAGTCTATATCTATCTCGATTATTTCACTCTGTTACAATCCACCGTTATGTGATTAAAACTATAATACTCTGTGTACTAGTACAGCTGAGTATAAAAATAGTCAAATCAAGGTGTAAGTAGTCAGATTTACGTGCGTTTTTTGCTGAGTGTACATATTTACATAATAGTGCTGTTTGAGGAGGTCCATTATTAAACAGATTCAGTGCATTGCAGAACTAAAAGGAATCTCAAATCTCGCTTTTTAGAGTTTGCTTTTTAATTCTTTCGGTTGTGTTTCCTGCTCAAGTGTTCAAGTCGAAATGATCGATTTTGCGGTTGAGTCCTTAGAGTAGATCCTTTTATACTTAATACCAAAAACGCACACGTGCACAAAAACTTACAGGCATTAATGGGCAGGTACGCGAGGTAAACCTGCAATAGGTGATACATTTTTCCTTACCTTTCGCTTTTCGCGGTAAATGATCAGGTATCTGTCTAGGTATGTATGTGTGTGTGTGAGGGGAAATAGCCTGCAGCTTTCCCTTTGTCCTTTTAGCCTTACGCGTTCGTTAAGTGCAAGACAATGGCATTGTATAGAAAATCATTTTAGGTAACTGTGCAGGCCAGTTAACGCGGTAATGTAATGTAATGGTAATAAACCAAAATACATGTAAGCAATGAAGAAAATTATTAAAATCATTATATTATTTGCAGCTACTCCCCTTAATTTTAAATTTCCAAATATGTAAAGAGAAGCATTTTCGTATAAAATTTGTTTATTTAAAATCATAAAGTTAATTCAGAGTATTTAAGTTTTAAGTATGTATCCCAAACAAAAGAGAAGTAATTAAGGCTTAAAAGAAAATCCGTTTGTAAGGATTTTTGTCATTAAAAAAAATCTTATGAAAATTATTGGGGTAAGCGAAACAAATTCAAGCAGTTATTAATAGCTATAGTAGAAGTGATAGCTACATATTTCGGAGAAAACCAACTTTTTATCATACGAAGCCTTGATTACGGGAACAGAAAAGAAGACCTAGAAAAATTAACCTACCTGCAAAAAAAATACCCGCAAACATTAATAATTACGGTCCCGCCTTACAGTTATTTGAATAGAGACCACAATGAAATTCGTTACAGGTACCTGTTTATAGTATGTATATATGTAGATGTAAATCGCTAGCGCGGGAAAAGCCCTAGTTGGTAATGAAGCATTTTAAAAATGAGATACATACACATAAATATGATTGACTAATGGGCCAGTCGGACTGAATACTGTTCCGGCAATCCGACTCCGTTTAACCGACAACATGCATAGTTCAATTTCATTTATCGTCGTACCATACGAAAACTAGCATACGATTTTTTGTGGCAGACGAAAACAAGCACATTTAATTTTTGGCTGACGAAAACTATTAATTTTGTTTAAACAACAATAATTTTAATGAGAAAACAGTATATACACTCAAAAAAAAACTTCTCTCGATCAAAGACATAATTTTCCTTATTTTGAACACGCGTCCCAATACAAAATTTTCTTTGTTTTGTGTAAATTTTATCAAAAATGTGGAAAAAAACATAAAAAAAGATTCAAACAAATTCGTTGCCATGGGAATTTGTATGGGAATTTAATTTCTCAAAATTAAAGAAATCAAGTCTTCAAAACAAGGAAAGTTGGGAATGGAATGGCGCTTAAAGAATTTTTCACTATTTTAATGTATGGATTTTTTCAAAACAAGTATATGAAACCATGGTAACGCATGTAACAACAATATTTTATAAACCTTTTAACATGTTTTAAGGAAAATTTACTCAAAACAAAGAAAGTAGTGTTCAAAATAGGTAAACAATTTCTTTGATCCCTCCATATATTTTTTTTCTCTCAGTGTAATTACTGCTACTTTTCGTCGGCCAAAAATTGAAAGTTCTACTTTCGTCAGCTAAAAGTCAAATGTGCTACTTTTCGTACAGAATTTTTCAATTGCCAGCTTTCGTCAGAAATTTTAAATGTGCTAGTTTTCGTATGGTACGACGATATGTACGAGTATGTACATATCGTCGCTCCGGAAGAAGAAAGACGCATGTCATTAATTTGTCGACGAAAAAAGGTGCATTAAAAATATGTCGGGAAAGAAAGACGCTTTACAAAACATGTCGACGAAGATAGACGCATTAAAAAATATTTCGACGAAGAAAGATGCATTAGAATTATTAACTGCGAAGAAAGACGCATTAGCATTATTAACTGCGAAGAAAGACGCATTAGCATTAATATTGACAAAGAAAAATAAAAAATCGAATACGTCTTTCTTTCCTAAAAAATATTTAAATGTGTCTTTCTTTATAATAAAAAAAAATAAAGCGTCTTTCTTCGTTATCAAAAAAAATAAAACCTTTCTTTCGAAAAATATTTTTAATGCGTCTTTATCTGAAAGAAAAAAGTTTGCGTCTTTCTTCCTCAACAAAACAGTTTGCGTCTTTTTTCTTCTATAGCGACGATATATGTATTTTTGATGAAATATAAAAAAACTCAACATATTATGATTAAATGTCGATGTTATAATGTTTAGGGTCCCTGAGATGGTCCCTTAAGGAATGAATATGAACATCTTCATTATCCCTCTTCTTCTCTCGTATTGTTATATAGTAATACAATACTAACTTGTTAAAGATACATATTTCTACAGTCAGTGATAACCGGAGTGCTTCCTTGGCGTTATGATCGGCTTACACAAGTGAACTAGATTTGAACTGAGATCCGACCGCCACTTGCATTACACTGCTGATGTCGATTGCATTTGAAATTTTATAGAAAAATATCCATTTTCGATAAACAAAATTTATTAATTACAATATCAAAAAAGACCAAACATATACTATTTTTTGTTTATTTGGGATACAAAATATTTTTTTTTTTTTATTTTTATGTGAATTTTATATGAGCTATTGGCCAGTTTTTATACTCAGCTGTACTAGTACACAGAGTATTATAGTTTTGATTTCCTAACGGTGGATTGTAACAGAATGAAATAATCGAGACAGATATAGACTTATATATATCAAAATGATCAGGGTGAAAAGAGAAATCGATTGAGCCATGTCCGTCCGTCTGTCCGTCCGTCTGTCCGTCTGTGCGCACGATAACTCGCGCAAAAATTGAGATATTTTGATGAAATTTGAAATGTAAGTTGGTATCAAGACAGGAACGGATGGTATTGAAAATGGGCGAAATCGGACCATGACCACTCCCACCTCACCTATATAGTAAAAATCGGAAATTTTGTATCTCAGTCACTAATAGAGCTAGAGTGATAAAATTTCACACACGTATTGAGCTCAGGCCCTTATGAAGAAATATGGTGAAATTTTGGAAAATGGGCGGTGCCACGCCCACTTATTAAGGGGCAAACATTGAAAGTTTTATGAGTCATAACTCAGAAACCGTTGAAGATATATCGATGAAATTTGGTAGGCGTGATATACTTACTTAGGCAAATGTTTGGACGAAAAATTGCCAAAATCGGTTGACGACCACGCCCACTTTTATATATGGGTATCATAAAGTGGCCTAATAAAAACATTTTAAGCGATATCTTTGTCAAATATAAAGATAATTCATTGAAATTTTGTGGCATGAGTTCTACAATAGATCGAAAACAAAAAATAGAAAAATTTCGGAAAATGGGCGTGGCACCGCCTCTTTTCAGACAAAGGAATCAACGAGATTTCGGAGCCCATAACTCGACAAATAATTGAGATATTATGACGAAACTTGGTTTATACACTTTTATAACTTGTGTTAATAGACACGCAAAAATTTATTGAAATCGGTTTATGACCACGCCTACTTTTTAACAAAGATATTTCTGGAACACCCTTTGGGAATTTGTAACGTGACATCTTTGTAACTCATAAAGGGATGAAATTTTGCACAGAGAATAATATTCATAAGCTTAGTTGGATGACTGACAAAAATTTAGAAAATGGGCGTGGCTACGCCCACTTTATGCAGCACTCGCTTTATATAAAGTACACCGTGTTTTCATCAAACGCAAACAATTAAAGCATACAGCTGAGTATCTAATGTTCGATTCCACTCGAACTTAGGCTTCCTTACTTGTTTTTTATATTTGCGTTTACAATTTAATTTCTTATACTTAGATATTATGTGCATATCAATACATACAACTACATATATAATTTTACAAATTTACTGCATGGTATGTACAAGCAGAACATTCCTAAACGCAAATTTTTCATTAAGCGTCGCTCATCACAATCATCAAAAAAATATTTACTGCCGCTGTTGCGTTTCATGCTGCGTTTCTGAACATACCCTTAATTAATTTTTTGTAGAATACACATATATGTAAATTTGTCGTATACATTGGAAGTGTGAAAATTGTTTAAGATGTGGTAAAAAAATATTTAAACTTTTTGGTTTGTGCACTTTTTTTTATATCACGTGAAGTTCTTAACTTGAAATCAGAGCTGGGCACTAAGGAATACGGTTACATTTTGATTACTTCCGATGTGGCAAAACTCCTTGGCTGATACCTGCAAGAAGTTGCTGCCTGGGCAGATTGTGGAGGAGCGACCGCGGAGGGCTAGCAAAGGCTGTTGTCCGGTCGTTTAAGGCGCGAGTGAGGGGGAGCTGTGAGATGGCCTAAGTCATGGTTCGAGGTGCCTGGCGGAAGGCATAAAATGCATTTATCTTGTCGCGATGAAGGATAAACAGGATAAAGAATCATAACAACAACAACCACATATCGAAAAGGTACTTCACTACAGGGAGTGCGATGGGCGTCTTTCTTGATATTTCGGGTGACTTTAGCAACGTCTCTGCTGTGGCGCTGTTGGAGGCACTCGGATGGATCGGAATATTCCCAATCATTCGGCGCTGGATCGATGACCTTGGGAGTTGTCAGACGGTGACGGGTGGGTGGGATCTTTCGACGTGTTCAAGGAGGGCACATAGGTGGAGCACTCCCACACCTGTTGTGGAATCTAGTGGTAAACAAATAATCTTCATAAATACACAAAACAGTCTTCGGAAAATACACAAAATACTCTTCATAAATACACAAAATACTAAAACTTGCGAAGTTTTGTCGTGCAAGTTTAGTATAACGCCTCCAATACTATGTTGGTAACAGCATAAGGACCATATGTGGTCTATGTGAAGGATAACTGTATCTGACCAACCTAACCTACTTCCAATTAAAATTATTGTAATCTTAATCCTTAAATTTGTTTAATTAAGATTGATATAATTGCAATTTTTTTTCTTTACGATTACGTTAATCGTAATTCTTAAAGCCCGGCTCTGCTTCAAATTCGTATGTAGGTGATCTTCCTCTTTCTTGAGTTTTTCAATAATAATAAAGGCTCTCTGTTTTTTTCTAATTTTTACAGAACAATTCATTCCTAAAGTATTGACCATTTCAGCGTTAAATTTTATTTTCATTGTATACAAAACCAAACTTAAAGAAAAAATATGAGCGCGTGTGTCTTCGTCATACTTGTCATGAATGGACCTTTTGCAAGGCCTGATTTTAATTATTTTCTCCATTTCTGTAGTTTACGCATACAAAGGTTTATTGCACATCAAATTATGTATGTTCTTATCTCTTTAAATATAGAAGTTATGGACCAAAATGTCAATATCTGTGCAATCGGCTGTATGGCAGTTATACATATGTATATTATAGTGGTGTAATTTCGTCGATTCCGTATACCGAATTTCAAGCAGATATGTATTATATGATTTATGTATCTCAAACTAGTTTGCCTTTTTTACAGAGGAACCGGCAGACAGACGGGCATGGCTTAAACTATAATCCTTCTGGTTTTTACAATAGTTACTTAATCGTGTTTTAAACCAAAGTGACATATACATACATAATACCATTTCATATTCATTAAAGGTAGGCAAATCATAAAAATGGGAAATGAAGACGTTTTCTTTTTTTAAAGAATACAGACTTTATTTCTATTGATTATTTTGATTAATATGCAATAAAAATTTAATGCAGGATATCGGTAAGAATTCCGAATCCCTCTTACTACAAGATATACATACATAGATACTTTGTTTTTAACTTGAGTGCATATACTTGTGTATGTATTTATAAATATGTATACTTTACATAATATGCATATTACATACTTAATTGCTATACATACACATAAAGTATTATATAAAAAATAGAAAATCTCAATTATTTCTCAACTCCTAATGCGGCAACTGTGCATAAGTTCATCAGGAATTCACTACCGGCCGCGCATGATGTGCGTGCTGATGATGCTGTGTTTGTTGTTGTTGTTGCTGTTGTTGAGGCGCATGTTGATGATGTTGTTGATGTTGATGAGCATGATGCGTAGTGGCTGCCGTTGCCGCTGTCGCCGCCCCCACCAGCTGCACCGATGGCTGTTGTTGTTGTTGTTGTTGCTGCACAGCTGACTGTCGCAAGATCGGTGTACGCAACACCAATTCGGAATCCTCCGATATAATTGGCAACGCATTCGCCCAATGATAATTTATTAAATGACTAATACTATCGAATATGCGATCCTTTGTCCGCACAACACCCTCCGGATCGATAAGCAGCAAATGCTTCGGTGTTTTCACCTCCAAACCCGTTAGGACATATTGATTGTGTTTACCCTGAGATTCGCGTACCAAGAAATCGCCATCATTTTTCAGCATACTTTCGGCAATCTGACGGCTGATGCCTGCATGGAACCATAGCTCAGTGTTGAGTTGGGAACGTTGCACTTCGGCGGACAGGGAGAAGGGTTCTAAACGCGAGCAAAAAAAGAGAGAGAGAAAAGGTGTGCAGTGTCAGGGATCATTCAATTACATTTTTACTACTCACGCATATCGAACACATCGCGCACGGGCGCTTGTGGCGGCAGCGCACACGCGCCCTCCATATCGGCCATTGGATCAAAATTGCTGAGATTGATTTTCGTTGTTGTTTGATCGGGTGGCGGACTATTTAAATCGATTAGATTGCTGCTAAGACGATCTCGTGGCTTCTTCAAATTCAGCTGCCCGACTTTGCGTGGAGGTAATTGCGTTTGTTGTTGTGTTTGCTGCTGCTGCTGCTGCTGTTGGTGTTGTAGTAGTAATTGTTGTTGCAATTCGGGCGGTAAATCATTTTCATTTAACAAATCCGGTGGCAGTTTATCGGGCAAATCATTATAATAATCTTTGCTATTCTCCGCTGGTGTATTGAGATTCTTTACAGTTTGATTTCTAAAAAAGGAAGGGAAACGGATTTATAACGTAGAGAGTATTTTGGTTTTATGAGTATAAAATGGCGGGTAGGTTTAGAAGAATAACAAATGTGCACAAATATGGATGGAGAGTTTATATAGCAGTAATAGCTTCACACAGTAGATCTTTCAAGCTTGAATCCAACTCAGAGCGGTATAACACTTGCAGTTGTCTTTCGGCAAGCGGGGATTAATAAGGGTACTCATGATGCAACTAGAAAGGTGATAGCGGCAGGACAGCTGTTTTGTAATTTTTTTCGCCGCAATGATACATATTTGTCAAATGCAGCTTTTCAGAGCTGTTTCTGATTGGCTGGGTAAATGCATGCCAAACCCATGTTTTTGTTTATATTTATGTTTATTTACATTTACCTTTTGAGTTTGAATTTTTATTGTGCGTACATATATTTTTTGCTTTAAAAAATTAAATCGATACATAAAATTAAAAAGAAAACACCGCCAGTATTTGCAAATTGTAAATTCTTATCGAATTTTGGCAATGAATGCTGGCACTGTAACTTGCATGCATTGTGTCGCTTCGTACCAAACATATAATCCATGTCATTACATACATACATATGAAAATGCGCTACTTTTGTTGTTTTTTTATTAGTCCAATTTTTCAAATGTGTTACAAATTGTAGTATAGTCTACTAGTAGTGCATCCGCCTATGCTTGCGCTGCCACCATCAACATGGTACCGACGCATCTGAAAACCAGCAGAGCCATCGGGTCCGCGTGGCAAAAGTAAGATGCTTTCTTATTGTTGTTGTTGTTGGTGTTGGTAGTGCTGCTGTTGCCTTATTGCAGCGAACGTTGCGCTGTCACCAACAACCGGCAACCAAGTTTGATGTAGTTTATGTTGTGGTTGTTCCTGTTGCTGATGGTGATGGTGATGTTGGAGCGTAGTTGGTAAAGGAAGCGGTAACGGCAACAGCGCTGACCTCCAACTCCATTTCATTCATGCCAAGCTGATTGCCTTTGGTGGCATTGTCATTGTTGCTATTTTGTTGCCTTTGTTAGAGTTGTTTGCGCTGGCAGTTGTACTGATAGTAACTGCGGTTGTTGTCGAAGTGGACGGTGCATTCGTAGAATTCTGCATAAACAAAGAAAAGTTATAATAAAAAACAAAGAAGCCAAATTTAACCCAACTCACCCTACACCATCTTCGGGATTTATCGCTGAACCAATATACGCAAACGTCCCTCTGAGTATTCCTGTTCACGGTGTTGGAACGTTTTCATCGGTTGACGCGGCTTAATACCATTAGTGCGCGGCTCAATCGATTGCGTTGATATTCGTCGGCTGGCTTGTTCAGCAACATCATTACCGGTTGCAAAGATGCAGCCAAGTCATCGAGCAGCGCTGATTTCGCACTTGCAGTTCCACCTGCTCTCACAGACATGTTACCGTCATTGCCAACTGCTCCAACACCACCACCAACAATGCCACCACCCGGACTGGTTGCATTCGCCTTAACCAATATTGTGCAATCGATTGGTTTGCGTACATACATACATATGTACATAATTCTCAATTAAATTAATTTTTTTTTTGTTTTCAATTTGAAACATGATTTGAAATAAAAAAATTTCAGTGCCAAATAAATGTCAATAACAATTCGCCTGCATTCATTTTGATAAAGGCGAGTTCCTTTAATTTGCCATTTTTTTGTCTGATTTTGACAACCAGTTACCAAAAAAAAACACTAACAAACACAAGGGAATCGTTGTTGTTGGCGTAGTAAGACGACCATATATAATTTGGCCATGAGGGTACTCATCTAAAGTGATAAACTGCTGGTAAATGGGGTAAAGTGATAAAATAATAATTGTGATAAATTATCTGTCAAAATTTATAAATTTTGGTAAAATTCAAGTCTGACACATTTTCAGTTTTACTTTTTCAATTCAAAAGAAGAAATTGTGCTTTCTTTCGGTATTTTAGCACGAATTATTAAAATAATTTCTACAAAAATGTTATATGCATTTTGTTGTTTATTTTATTGGGTTTTTTTTATTTATTAATCAAGTTGACATTGACAGCTGACAAGAGTTTAAACAATTATTTACCAAGGTGCCTTCATGTAAAAATGCGGATAAACTGATAAATTTTAACAATTTATTACTTTATCACTTTATATGAAGACCACTAATATAATTTCGAGAACAAAATTTATATTTGGTACCCTCGAGCAGGCCCGTAGCTAGGGGGGGGGGGGGAGGCATTGTGGGGCAATGCCCTACCTTAAAATTAGAATGTTCAGATAAGTGAAAAATCAAGAAACATGGTATACTAATTTTTTTGTCTATGTTGTGAGATGGTAATTCCTTAGGCCCACGGAATCATGGTTGGGCTCGGTGATCGTAAGTATCTCTTGAAGTATTGTGGAACAAGCAACCAGAAAATATCTCTTGAAGGTTGGGTAGGGAAGAGAAGAGAAGCGGATTTATTGCTTCTCGGTTGTGTTGCAAACGGGTTTCATTCAAGTTTTTGTTGGTCCGGTTTAGAAGAAATGTTAGGGTAATTTTTGTAGTTTTTTGGTTGTCTGTTAAGGAAATGTGCATGATTTTTTTTTGTTGTAGTGCTAGGGAAATCGACGAAGCAGCGAGCAAGAACCACCCCAATCCGACGAGCTTAGTACCTGGTTAAAGCTAGCATGCACGGCTCAGTTGCTAGATATCCCGAAGGACCACTTATTGTAATACAACTTCCAGGACATAAGTGGTCCTTCGGGATATCTAGCAACTGAGCCGTGCATGCTAGCTTTAACCAGGTACTAAGCTCGTCGGATTGGGGTGGTTCTTGCTCGCTGCTTCGTCGATTTCTCTAGCACTACAACAAAAAAAAATCATGCACATTTCCTTAACAGACAACCAAAAAACTACAAAAATTACCCTAACATTTCTTCTAAACCGGACCAACAAAAACTTGAATGAAACCCGTTTGCAACACAACCGAGAAGCAATAAATCCGCTTCTCTTCTCTTCCCTACCGTGAGATGAATTATTATAATTAAATTTTTTGTCATAGTTTGAGATAAAAAATTATTGCGGTTGCAATGTATGATATGGAGAATCCACCCTGTATCACATATATAATTAAATTAGACCATCGAATTTTTGTAGTTTGGTTAAAGGAATGGTTCATTACGGCACTTTTCTGACAAAAACTAATCTCACTGTGAGCGAACAACACCAAAAGCACCAAAATTGACTACTAAGGCTGTGTGCTAATCTAAAACATTTTACTCGATGGAAAAATGAGGTGTCTAAATTTTCTATGGTTACACTGTGGAACAAATTCAGGTCAACAAAAGTTAGGTCAGTTCTGAAAGTTAGGGGTGAAAATAGAGGCTAAATTAGAAGACCCGTATCGGGGCGTTTGTTTAGGTTAGTTCGAATTTGTTTTTAATCGACCTTTGAACTTTGCAGTCAAATGCCGATTTTCAGCATATTGTTTGTATGGTTTATTGGCTATAACTCGTCAACTTTCCACAGTGTTATCGTTTAATAATTTTCGAGAGTTTTTTCTCACCTTGACTTGCGTGCATACCTACAGGCGACCCACATACCAAATTTAAAGATCTCCACATCTCCACATCTAAATCTGGAAGCCGAACCATCTTGTTGGCTTATTCTCAATGAGTATTGCTTATGTACTGTTACAATAATTATGTGTCAGCAAATAGATATTAAATGTACGGGGAAATTTTTCCAACAGTCTACCACGCGTTGAAAAAAAGTCATTGGGGGTTGTAGAGGAAGTCCTCCTGATTCTATATCCAAAAGTCCCGTCGACCGGAGATGTTTGTAAGTTGTAAAATTTACCAAACAAACCCCCAAAACTGCGTGCGATTACCGAGGAAAGGCACTTATAAAAACATGCACATATGTATATATGCGTGTAGAACATCTTTTTTCTTCGAAAGTGATTTTTCTCGGACCGTGGTTCCTTAATGTAAAGCCGTCCCTTTCGGTAGACAGATGGAAATCCGAGCCAATGTACGTCACTGACCTAGAGAAAAGTGATATATATGCTGATTGGTTTTGGAAGCCATGCCTCGATGTAAGATTAATTGTGATACATTATTTACTTCCGCCCTACCTTAAACCAACGCTGCCCTACCTTAAATTTAAGTCTAGCTACGGCCCTGCCCTCGAGTACAGGACTATTGATTTTGAGCATTAGAAATTAAAAAAAAAAATTATTAAATCTTTTGAACTTTGATCCCTTAACCATGTCCGATCAGGACCAAAATTTATATGTAATATCTTCGACTGAGCTGTTACCGATCTAGTGGTGAGACGGAAGAAAGTCGCTAATTTAATTTTTTAAGGATCACTCTAATGTACATCCACTAATTAGCAAAAAAAACCTTTCATATTACAAATTAATTTCGCACACTTACTTCAGATGTTTGATTGCATTGAAGCGCAACATGAACGCTTTGCCGATTGTCAATATTAAGTCTTCGCTCTGTCCGCCAATGCACTCGAGCACGTAACAGGCGCGCCACTCGTCCTCATTCTTAGCAATGTAAGCCAGAAAGTCTAAAGTGTCCTATGAATGAAATAAAAAAGCAAACAATGGAGATTAAGGGGAAATCAGCGGGTGGAAGCTTCATTCAATAACATGGCTTTTTCCTCTCACTCTCTTTATTTTTTCTTTATTTAAATTCAGAATTTCACAAAATTCAAACTCACCGAATCCCCACCGGACGCAAATGAAATATGCGGCATATTATGGCTGGCTATACGTTGACCCGTTTCGGCATTTACCAAATCGAGCGCTCGACTTGAAACGTTAATGATAACATTTGTGCCGGCATTTTGCATGTGCGGCCGATCGGATATGTATTGCAATATTTTCTTATCCACGCGTCGTTTGCCGGCGGATTTGAGGCCGGCCGCTTCGCACACGCGATTTATGCATTCACTGTGGGAATCAAAAAGAAAACAAAGATGTAAAATTTCAATATGTTTAGAAATAAGTTAAGAGCTAAATTATACTGAGTTCTACGGTTCATTCACTACTCGAAATGAGGAAACGTATGCTAAGAGCATGGAAATTGATCGCAATCCTTAAGTTGTTCATTCTTCATCAAAGTTTATACGACTATCAGACTGACGAGACTTCAGTAAACCTTCCAAACACTAAATATCTAAGAAATTGTAATCAATTTGGCCAGCTTTTGTACGTAACAATGCGCCCAATGCCGCCAGAGTTGTTCAGCTTCAGATTCATAGATTAGGTTAGTGCATTAAAGGGTTGTGGGCCTTGGAATGCTGAAATTACACCTTGTTTTGCAAGCCAGTCGGTTATTTCGTTGCCATAATCGTATTGTGGCCGCTGTGGTGCAGTGGGTAGAGTGCTCGCCTGCTATGCCAGAGGTCTCGGGTTCAAACCACGGTCCGAGCAAAATACCAAAACAATTTTTCAAATTAGTAAAAATCCAATTATTGGGTTTTTTAAGAGCAGCGGTCACCTCTCGGCAGTGGGCGGCATACCCTCCGAGTGTATTTCTGCCATGAAAAAGCTTCTCACAAAAAATGAATTCGCCGTTCGGAGCCGGCATAAAATTGTAGGTCCACCCAATTAGTAGGAAAAACAAAAAGTGGAGCACACCTCGAATTGGGAGAGAAGCTCGGCCATAAAACTCGTCAGAGTTATAATAGCGCCATTGTATTATTATATTATTATAATCGTATTCATGTTCAGGAACCCATCCCTGTAACAGTTTGTTTCTGGCTCCTAGAATATCCAGCAAGGTTAGATATTCGTCTACAAGCTTCGTATAATTCTGTGCAGGACCCTTAAGTTTGTCCATTGTTTTCACCGATAGCAATTAAAATAGGTCCAAGGTACAATGGTCTTAAGAGCTTTGCAATTAAATTATGTTGTCATCTTCAAAATTCCTCGTCATAGTATAACACGAGCGGTGTGCATGACCGTAAAATTAACATTTTTAAGCCAAAGTCAAATAAGGGCAAAGCTTATGTAAAATCTTTTCAATACTTTGAACTAACAGAAATGTGCTTTGTAATCGAAACCACCTTTTTGTCGTATATGTATGTATGTATGTATATCTGTCTTGTAAATTACACAACCTCTGCATTGTAATGGCTAACCCGTGACCCATGCAGAAACCGTAAAATGCAATTCCATGTCCACTAAGCCCCAAACAACCCACTCCATAAAAGCGGTTAAGAATGCGCGCCAAATACAAATTTGTATGGCTGCGATGGATCGATACAACTTCACTTACAAACTAGCAACTTAGTATATGTAAATGTATATATGTATGTACATACGTAAGCACAGCCAAAAGTACTTACCGGGCAACTTTGGTTCTAGTTTCAAAGTTCAGCAATTTCATTGAAGTTTTTACCTCTACGCAGCCGGTATACTAAAAAGACCAAAAAAAATTTAGTAAAAATAAGACCATGCAGCAACAAGAATCAAAATAAAAAGCTGAATAATGCCACTAAGCAAGTGGATTGTGGTTAGAGTGTGTGCTTAAGCAAAAATACTAACAGTTGAATGAAAAGAAAAACAAATAAAACGGCCTGACAATGCATTAAAGCGGGTGGTGCAGTAAATCAGTGAAAGCAAAATTCATGCAACGAGTGTGAGCGTGTGCACAAAGCGCGTAAGAAAACAGGTGGGCGCATGGTGATTATGCACGTGTAAAGGCAAAAACCCAGCAAACAGACTCGTAAGCCGAAGCTGAAGCTAAGTTGTAAACTGGAATACCCTGGTAGCGCTGCCTGCACTCATGCTCTCTGCTTCAATTATTTTAATACCTCATTTTAACACATCCCAAACAGAGAGAAGGGGAATTGAGTTTTTATGAGCAAAGTACAATGTGCGGCTAGCGTAAAAATTGCGTATTGTCGCCTCAGTCAATTTTCCACTGACGTGCAATCAAGTGTTAAGTAGTTAAGTACTAATAATAATAATAATCATTCCGATATACATATACATATACATATATGTATGTACATATAGATATATATATGTATGAATAATAACGTTTCAACCCTAGCAGAATGTATTTTTTGCAGGGACCGTAACGATTATCGTTTTTATAAAAAAAATCATTTTAAATCGTTATAATTTGATTTTTATTGTTTTGATGAAATTTGATCGATATTTTATGATTTTTATTTTTTCGATCAAAAATAATTGTTATTACTGGATTTAAATTTTACCGATGAAACTTGATCGATATTTTATGATTTTTATTTTTTCGATCAAAAATAATTTTTATTATTGGATTTAAATTTTTCCGATCATAATAAACTCTAAAAACTTGTTTTTTTTGCAAATTTTGTTCTCAAATAGAACTGCGCCAATGTTGGCACAATCCTTAACTTCAAGCCATCAAATATAGGATTCACTAACGTTTGAAAAAGATTACTATGATCGGAGAAAAAATAAAAAAATATTGATTAAAGTTGATCGGAAAAATTTAAATCCAATTATAACAATTATTTTTGATCGAAAAAATAAAAATCATAAAATATCGATCAAGTTTCATCGGAAAAATTTAAATCCAATAATAAAAATTATTTTTGATCGAAAAAATAAAAATCATAAATAATGGTTATTTAAAAATTTAAAAAATAAAAATCTTTAGAATAAAGATGAGCTCATATTTGGATAGAATGTGCTAAAATCATTGTATCGGCATACTTGCATTTTATTGTTAACGAAGTTTTCATAATGATTTTTTCATCCGAAGAAATGAAAATAACGATTAAAATCGGTCCCTGATTTTTTGTAATTAAATTTCCGCAACGCTTAAATTGCGCAAAAAAATGTAAATTGTGCAGCTAAACAAAAAGCACCTTATTATTTAAGCATTTATAAGGTATTCATACACCACGTAAGGCCTGAATATCAGGCCATAATAAGCCCCTAAATAAGCCTTATTTTCTTGGCGGATAAACCATAGAAATAAGGTGTGCACTCAGACAGAGAGAGAGTATTCCTTATGGCCTGATGACATCAACACAGGAAAATGGGCCTTATTTTAAGCCTTAGCCCATATAACTTTGCTTCCCTTATAAGTTTTGGGTCTTACTTCCTAAAGGCGGATTCATCGTTCGAGTTCAGAACTTTTTTGCCATGTGGTTGTTGCTGTGTTTTCGGAGTGTGAGAGGAATTCCGAAAAGTTCTGAACTATTTTTATTAGTTAACTCAAATTCAACTTTAGTTCTGAACTCGAACGATGAATCCGGCTTAAGGCTTCAAATCTACTGTAATAATTCTTAACTAAGGCGTAGCTTTTTCGCTGGGAAGTCATACACACATGCATATGGAAGTACACACATACATATATGTATGGATATGTTGTGAAATATGAGAAAAAGTAAAGAAAGCAAGGAAAATATACATATTTTAGCACGCGCTTAATATAAAATGTATTTAAAAAGGTAGGTAACTTTTTTTAGTGAAGAACTTGAATGAATATTTAATAGGAAATGCAGGCGGGGGCTTAAAGAAAGCAGAGAGAGTGACATTGGCATTGAAAGCGGCGGCAGATACTATGTATTTACCCTGCAAAAAAATGTGCGATTAATACCGATAGAGATTTGTCCCAGATTCATCTCTTTCGGGAACAATCGGTCCACAATTAGTCCCCGTTTTTTCCCGTACGGGTATAAATGTAGACTAATTGTAGACCAATTGTTCCCGAACCGGTATGAATGTAGATTAATCGCTTTCATCCCGAATGTACAAATCTAGATTGATTAAATGTATAAATTTTACAAAAATATTTAATGAATGTATTAAAAAAATTTTATAGTAATAGGTAAAACTGAACATAATAAGGATCTTATTATAAATGGCGTAAAGTGATAAAATAATAATTGTGATAAATTATCTGTCAAAGTTTGTATGAAAATATATTTAAGCAAAGTTTATCACTTTACCGAACGATTTGGTTGTGTAAATTTATAAATTTCGGTAAAATTCAAGTCTGACACATTGTCAGTTTTACCTTTTCAATTTAAAAGAAGAAATTGTGCTTTACTTCGGCATTTTAGCACGAATTATTAAAATAATTTCCAATAAAATGTTATATGCATTTTTTGTTTATTTTATTGGGTTTTTTATTCATTAATCAAGTTGACACTGATAGCTACCAAGAGTTTAAACAATTATTTACCAAGGTGCGTTCATGTAAAAACGCGGATAAACTGATAAACTTTAACAATTTATTACTTTATCACTTTAGATGAAGACCACAAATGATAATGAACTGAATAATAATTTTAATAAATTTTACCAAAAATATCCATTGAAAAATCAATTACAATTATGTATACACTTAATACTGACTAATTGTGGTCGCTGTGGTGCAGTGGGTAGAGTGCTCGCCTGCTATGTCAGAGGTCTCGGGTTCAAACCACGGTCCGAGCCAAACAAATTTTTCTAATTAGTAAAAATCCAATTATTGGGTTTTTTAAGAGCAGCGGTCACCTCTCGGCAGTGGGCGGCATACCCTCCGAGAGTATTTCTGCCATGAAAAAGCTTCTCACAAAAAATGCATTCGCCGTTCGGAGCCGGCATAAAACTGTAGGTCCACCCAATTAGTAGGAAAAACAAAAAGGAGCACACCTCGAATTGGGAGAGAAGCTCGGCCATAAAACTCGTCAGAGTTATAATAGCGCCATTGTATTATATTATTATTAATACTGACTATTTAAAAAAATTTGAATTTATTGAATAGATTTTTTTACAAAAGTAAAACTTATTGTATAATCTTTATTTAAACAGGCATGAACATTTATAATTTTTAAAGATTGTTATAGAATATAGCCTTGGCTAACAACTTTGCAAAATTCCTCACATGTCTTTTACACTCGCATAATGCATTCTCAAGACTTAAAATATTTGGAGAAATTACTTAATTTTTTTTTTTAAAGATTTCATTACAAGATGAAAGCTAATCGAATAAACTTTCTTCTAAAATATATAACAATTTAAAATTTTTAGACATTTTCTTAAAAAATAGCCTTGGCTTATAACTTTGGACGAAAGCGATTAATCTACATTTGTACCCGTTCGGGTATACAAATTGAACAATTAGTCTTTTCATAGGACATACTCGAACAAATGTGATCAATTCGCCCCATATAAAGGGATGAAAAATTGTATTAGTCGCTTGCCCCCTTGCGATTGATCCCGGATATGTCCCGGATTAATCACATTTTTTGCAGGGTATGCACATATCGCACCCTAAATCATAAAGGGGCACAACTCAAAATTCAAAAATTTTCAGGAGAGCCAAAAAACTTTTTTTCATTACAAGCAATCGTATGGCAAAGGGCCAGGTATAATGGTTATTTTTCGGTCGAAAGAGACAGTTATTCAAAAGTTTTTTTTTGGCAATCTTCAGAGATATGTTCCGTATACCCGTTTATGAAAAAAACTCCATTTCGAAAAATTTTGAGTTGTGCCCCTTTATGATTTAGGGTGCGATATGTATGTATGTATGTATGTATATAAGTCGTTATAGAAGCAAGCGAGAAAAAATGTATTAATTTATACTACTATGTTCAGAAACGCTAAATTAACTGAGCCGAAATACGAACTATCCTTGAATGCTGGGATATAGTAGCTAGCAATGTTGATATTTTAATAATTGGCGTTTTCGATTCGCCATCACACAAGCGAGGTCGGATCGAACAAAAATGTTTGAACCCATAATGAGTAGTAGCCATACTCGCTAACTGGTCGATAAAAATTTCCCTCTGCTCGCTATCATTCACATATAAATTTGGCAGAGGGAAATTTATAGCCAGCAGAGAAATTGTGAATCGAAAGCGGCTAATATCGTACTCATCTTACATTTCCTTTACATTACACAACACATCCCTTTATCTGAGTTCAATTGAGACTATGCACATTTAAATTCTTAATATACAATTAGATAATAAATACTTATGTATAGATACATATGTAATATGTAGTTTTTTTGTATTGTAAGTATATATGGAGCTCAATTAGGACCTTAAATTGCTGAAAGGCTCTTAATAGTCTATTAACCGTATGTCTGAACATAGTATTAGGCGCACTTGGCCAGTTGGAGGAAGTAAAACTTGAAAAGAGAAAATGTAGTAAAGTAGGTATATGCATATGAACATGATTCTCGGAAGTATGTAATGCATTTTCAGCATACTCCATGTGGACTAGCAAAAACAACAACAACCGTCCAAAGCCATACAAGTGCTTATAATGCCATTGCAACCACGTCAACGTGTATTGAACTCGAAGGAAACAGTAACAACAAATTCCAACTCAGCATGCAGGCAGCCCACTAAGCACCTACATGCTATCGTCGTTTAAAGTGCATTTTTGCGTAAGAGGTATTTTCATTTTCGCGTAGCGGACATTGGTTGAACTTTACAGGAGAGCAAAAAAACTGTTTCATTTCAAAACCGTTACTTCTTTCTGCGTACAAACTTAAATTTAAATAGTTACGTAGATCAGTTTGTTAGCTAAAACATCAACTTAGTGTAAAAAAAAGAAACAAATTGAATTATTAGGACTCTTTTTTAACACGCTTTTATTAGTTTCACCTGTATGTATGTATGTATGTATGTATGTATGTATGTATGTATGTATGTATGCATGTATGTATGTAACTTCTTGCTTAGGTTATAACCGCCGCTATGTTCCAACAGATGGCGCGCGTGTATTTATATTTTTAAAATATTCACTTATTTCATGTGCGGTTGTGCAATTTTTATTTGGCACAAAAATCATGCACAAGCGGTTATGAAATGGCAAAATGTTCAATATAAATTCTTTTTTTTAGTATTTTATAAAGAAAAAAAGTAACAAAACTTAAACTTATATTAAATTTAAAGCTAAAATTAATATTTTTAATTAAGAAAACGTAATTTTGTTTACACATTGCCGGAGAAGTCGTAAGGTAAATGTGGTAAATTGTCATAAAAGCTATGACAATCGTAGGGCATCACTCGTTTTAAGTGTTTCAAATCTTGATATTTACTTTTTGTAATTTTGAGGTGACTGTTGTGGATTGGATTAGGAACATCCGTGTTCTATCTGGTTTATAACCTGACTTGAATGTCTTATAAATTTTCGCATAAGAATCATGGCCTACAAAAAACATGTTTTTATCGCAATGTAATACATTAATTTTTATACACAGCTGTAATAGTACACAGATTTAAATATTTTTTTATGAAATTTCGTATACAGGTTCCTATCCAGACTGGGACGGTTGAAAATGGGCGAAATCGGACCATGACCACGCCCACTTTTATATATGGGTATTACAAAGGAGCCCAATAAAAACATTTTTAGCGATATCTTCGTCAATTATAAAGATAATTCAATGAAATTTTGTGGCACAAGTACCACGATAGATAGAAAACCATAAACAGAAAAATTTTGGAAAATGGGCGTGGCACCGCCTCTTATTAGACAAAGGAATCTACGAGATTTCGGAGCCCATAATTCGACAAATAATTGAGATATTATGACGAAAATTGGTGGACTTATTTCTACCACTTGCGGTAGTATATGTTCAAAATTTTAGCGAAATCAGTTTATAACCACGCCTACTTTTTAGTAAAAATATTTCTCGAATGCCCTTCAGAAATTTGTAACGTCACATCTCTGTAACTAAAAGTCATAAAGGGATGAAATTTTATAATAACAAGAATATTTATACGAATTTTCAAAATGGGCGTGGCTGCGCCCACTTTATGCGGCACGGGCTTTATATAAATTGCACCGTGTTTCCAGCAAACGTAAAAAAACTATGAAAGCTTATAATATTTGGCTCCACTCGAACTGAGGCTTCCTTTCTTGTTTTGTTTTTTAATTTTTGATACCTTTAGTCATAATTTGGTTGGGAAAATTGTAAAGAAAAAACGTAGTATCAGAGCTTACCAATTAGCAACTTCATTTAATTTGTTTAAAATAATACCTGCTTGATATTTACCTGACATTATTTGTTTAAAATATTTAACTTTTGCTCCCTTTCATATAAATTCGCCATTTAATTTATTTATCTAATAACATATAACTTCGCTTGTATGAATGAACTGAAATCATACGCGGTAATGCTGCCAAATTTTAACAATACTCTTCATAAGCGATTATGAAATTTACTGTTATTATGCGTTTTTGTTGTTAGAATTGCAAAGTTTTGGTATGGGTCGATAGAGCTGAGCGCCAGGAACTCAGGGTTGGAAAATCTCATTTTTGGCAAAAATGTCCCTTACTCGAAAATGAAAATACCTCTTACGCAAAAATGCACTTTAAACGACGATATACATGTATGTACATATGTAGATATGTACATATGTATGTAAGTCCCTAAGTAGAAAGGAAACAGGAAATGCAGCAGTGATTTTTTCAACTCATGCTCCATACGAGAAATTTGTAAGGATATCATTATGATCATTTATGATTTTCCCCGCATACTTAAGCGACAGACAGACAGACAAACATACAGGCAGATGCTTTAGCATGCAAAGCAATGCTTTGGGGGCATTTATGAATTAATGTTCAAATGTATGTAAATAAAGACATATGTACATATATATGTATACACGGTGAGCTTAAACAACTTATTATGAAAAGTCAAAGTAACCAAGATATTATTTCATGGTTGTATTCTTGGACATATTAGAAGATGTTCTGAGCCAAAATTGAAATCATTCATCGGACACATTTTGAGAAATTCCATGTTTTTTTTAAAATGGTCAATTTTTTCTTTTCATGCGAGCCCCTGTTCTTTTTATGGCACCCACGGTAAAATGACTGTTCTGTTCTTCTAGTATATAAGTGTATAGTAAAATTCATTACAGTAAAAATACATTTTAAGACGTTTATTATTTATTATTTATAATAGCTTTTTTCGTTTACGGATATTTTTTGATGTTTTTCGAAAACTTTTAAAAACAAACACTTTGTCGCCGTTTTTTTACGCCAAATCTCCAACAGAAGAGAACCAACTGAAAGAGAAAACTGACATTTCATTTTGTTAGAAGCTGTTGAATTTTGTTGGACAAATTTTTGCCAACAGCACTTTTCCTACAGGAAAACAGCTGATCAAACAACAGCTGACTTGAATTTTTGCAAGTAACAAGATTTGCAAAATATACAAATCAATTATAAAATTGGAAAAATACACTAAATTGGCAACAAATATGGATAAATTAAATATGCAAAATAAGTTACATACTTTTTGCGAAGTATTTATATGCATATTATGTACCTTAGTAAATTGTAATCTCCTTTGCGGGAATATATATTAACGGGGCCGCTGTGGTGCAGTGGGGAGTGTTGTGGCCACTGTGGTGTGGCGGACAGTGGCTAGTCTGCCATACCAGAGGTCATGGGTTGGATCCCCAGCCTGGATAGAGGGAAAATTTGTATATAATGATCCACGATCCGATAACAATTAATTTTCCAGAGGGTAGGGGTGGTCTCACAGATCACAAAAAACAAAGTACTACCCTCCGGACGCTTATAGTTCAGGAGACATTCCTTGTTAAATTAATGTATGTATGTGTAGAACATCTTTCTGCGTTGGCGGCTTTTGGCCGCGCTTCAATAAAATTACCCTGAGCCGGCAGAATTCTCTTTCTGGATTAATATCCATGGAGCATAGACATCTTAATACATCGGTGTTTTCCAATAATTTCTTACAACTATTGCGTTAATGTGGGCTGAGAAGTTCTATGTCCAATAAAAGATTTTTCGTGGTTGCTCAGGTTTTGATGGGAATAGTTGTAAGAAATTATTGGAAAACACCGATGTATTAAGAAGTATATTTCCTTTAGAGCGCCTAAAATACGTAAAAGCTTTTAACGATTTTCATTCAGTGGTCGAATCTTGCTTCACTATTGATTTGAAAAGTAATTATATTAACTGTATTTCTAATTTTCGAAAGAGTTACAACGATCTTTCTATACCCATAACCCCAAAAGTGCATACAGTTTTTTTTTTTCATATAGAAGATTTTTGTTCAAGGCAGGGAATAGGATTAGGGTATCATTCAGAGCAAGCCATGGAGGCTGTGCATTATGATTTCAAAAAAACATGGGATTATAAGTATCGAACTAGACCAAATAACCCAAATTATATGGAGAATTTGAAGAAAACTGTATGTGAATATAATATTCTTCATATTTAAAAAAAACTGTCAACCTTTTTATGTTTATATTAAAATATTATAAATAATAAATAATAAACGTCTTAAAATGTATTTTTACTGTAATGAATTTTACTATACACTTATATACTAGAAGAACAGAACAGTCATTTTACCGTGGGTGCCATAAAAAGAACAGGGGCTCGCATGAAAAGAAAAAATTGACCATTTTAAAAAAAACATGGAATTTCTCAAAATGTGTCCGATGAATGATTTCAATTTTGGCTCAGAACATCTTCTAATATGTCCAAGAATACAACCATGAAATAATATCTTGGTTACTTTGACTTTTCATAATAAGTTGTTTAAGCTCACCGTGTATACACTTATGTATGCTTTTAAGATGGCATGATACGCCATGTAATTTAATACTCACCCGCACATTGAACGTTACACCCTGCTCCATAATCTGCTCATCGGGATAAGCGCAACCATCGTTGGCACCACCACCTCCACCATTGGTTTCACAGCCATCTCGTGGCATTTTTGTGTCGGCCTTCTGTGTACCTCTAAGAGTCTTTTGTGTTTATTGTAGCTCTTTTTCTTGTTCGTATACTTGTTTTGATTTATGTGTGTATAACTGCTAGACGTTCATAAATGAATTTTTACAAACACTGGTTTACAAATTTATGTAACTTTTCTCTGTTCATCAAAAGCCACTATGCAATTGCCATGCTGTAAAATTTTGTAATCTCCGAACGATTTTGTACTTTTGTACTCTTCTGTAAATGCAATCAAAATTTTTCGCTGAAAAAAAAAATGAAGAGGGAGAATTGAATTGAATAACAGTTGGCAATAGATAAAAAAGAATTAAGTTTGAGATAATGAAAACGAAACACAAATAATATATGTATATATTGTGTAACTACTATAAGCTGTGAGGTTATTTATTTAAACTCTTAAAGCTTATACCTAAATCGTGTAAGCTTCGTAAATTTGTATGAAAAACAGTTACACTCTGGGAAAAACAGCATTTTAAAATCAAAAATAGAATTTTTGTTTTCATAATGCACGTTTTAAACCACACCATTTTTATTTTAACAATGAAAATTTTTAAATTAAAAACGCATTTTGGATTTAAAAAGAAACATACTTAAATTAAAAATAAAAATGAAAATGAGTGTTGATTCAAAAACTCGCTCTTTGTTCAAAATTTTTTTGTGAGAAAATATTTTTTTTGTGAGTAATCCAACAAAAACAATAATGAGAATCGATTTTTTTTAAGTTTGCTTTTACAATGATTCATATAATTCATTGATTCTTTTTTAGGAAAAGGGAATAGGTTACTACAATTCAATATAATGTTTAATGTGATGCCGTTCGATTGAATTTCAGGTTCATGTCATGGTTCGAATTCGGAGGAGAATATAAAATATAGAAGAAAAAGGAGTATAAGAAGAATAAGAAATAAGGATAGCAAACAGTTAAGGCGAAGTAGAAAAGAAGAGGAGAATAAGCGGAGGCTTTATTTTTGTAGTTGGGACTCGGCAAGGCAAATTCATTCATATGGTAATGGTACGTGAACAGCTGACTTCTTCTTCTTCTCGTTTTTAACTCGCCGTATACAGAAGAATACAGGAGAATGTCAAACAAAGAAAAATTTGACTTGGAGTTTGACATTCTGCTGGACAAAAACTCAAAGCGAATCGAGGCGAATATTGCCGAATTCGCCCTGCCATTACCATAATGAATTTGTCTTGGGACTCGGATTGAGTGAAGATGAAGAGAATGCCGTTGGATACCATTTCGAATCCGGAAGAGAAAATGATATAGAGAACAGGGATGCCACTAAGAAATTTTTTTTCCTACCAAAAAACTACCAAAATGACGTCGAGCCTACCAATTTTTTTTTTTTAAATATGAGACTTTACCATATTCAACAAATTCATCTAGGGAAACTGTGCCAGTAACCGACCACCCCGCAGTAACCGGACACTTGTTTTTTTACCGCTTAAAATAAAAAAAGTTTATTATTATTTTTTTTTTGAAGAATTTACTTTTATGCTTGTACAACAAATGCAGGTTGCGCTTCAAACTGAGTTTCTGAACAAAGCCATACTCGGACAGGTTGGAGGAAATTAGGATTTACATTTTGTGGAATAACATTTGAGAAATAATGAGGGCAAGCAACTGATCCTCAAGGAAATGTTAGAAGATTTATCGAAGGAAATAGCGGGCATTGTTTCCACTTGGTACAGCAAACACATTTACTACCTACGTAGGTCTGATGACTTGTTGTGATACCACGTGGAGGTATTCATTACACACCATGTATACGAACAACCTGGTTTGCTTCGCATAGCGTAAAATATCAGATGCCTTTCTGTTTTCAATCTCCTCCAGCTGTGTTTGTGGAGGCAAGCGTGCCTGGAGTTGGACAGCGCGGGACAAGAGTATAGGTAGTGCCCTACGCATTATACTTCATCATCCCTGCAGATGCGACAGAAATTGTTTGTAAGGAGAACCATGCGCGTTCCATGGATGCTCATGAGGCAGTGGTCTGTTGTTATGCCAGCTAGAGGCCAATGTGGGGACGGCTGAGAAGAGATATGTATGTATATTTTTCTTGATTAAAAATTTTACAATGAACATTTTTAAAATATAAATATTGGTATTTAAATCACTTTTAAATACGTTTTTGTCCATTTTAAGCACGTTTTCATATGTTTTTATAATATTTTCCCTGAGTGTACGAAACAATTAAGCATTTACTGAAAGAGTTAAACTCTTGCCTAACCATTAGTGGTTGTTATTTGCTGTTGTAATAGTAGGTACTAAGCGCTGTCTAACAAGAATTAGAAATTGTCAACAATCTAATTTAATGAGGGCCACATAAAATATGCAGCTTCTAAGAGATCGGTCCATAGGGACAGTGGTGTTATATGAATAGATTTAGGAGAGCATGTGCAGCGTTGCTGGGTGTCATGACGCATTTCAACAAAGACTGAGGTTTGATATTAATTACAAAATGGCTCAATAACTAGTTTATTTCTCAAATTTCTAACTTTAGAGGACAAATCAGAATATTTACGCTCGGCGTGTTATGATGATGGACAATGAATAGTGAATGGAAGTGATTATGTGCCACGTTAAGGGAAAATTTTTTGTAGCTTCTGTAGTAGAGAAACAAACAGAATTCTATTTTCTAAAATATTATGAACTATGATGTTTGTTATGGTTGGGCGCTCAAGCGGCCAAGCGCGTAAAAACTGTCGTCATTACTATGAAATTAAAGCTCTGCAAACGTAAAAAATTTTTGAAAAAAAAAAATTAAAATAAAATGGAAAATGCACAATGAATGCCTTCTTATATCAAAACAAAACGCTGTGCTTGTTCGCACCAAAAAGAATACGCAAGCACAGACAACATTTAATTATTTTGTATTTAATTAATTAAGATTAAACTGTTGATTGCAGCATGAATAAGAAATGAATGCATACACTCAAAAAAAAAAATTTCTCTCGATCAAAGACATAATTTTTCTTATTTTGAACACGCGTCCCAATACAAAATTTTCTTTCTTTTGTGTAAATTTTCTCAAAAATGTGGAAAAAACCAAGGCTGCTCAACGAAATGAACAAAATAATTTTGTTTCAAAAAATATCAATAAAAAATATCCAAAAATTATTTTGTTTTGCTAATTAACAGAAACAAAATTTTTTCGTTTCAAAAATTATCAATAAATCTTTAATCAGAATAATTTTGTTTCGTTGATATCAAAAAAATTAACAAAAATTGTATTTGTTTTTATTTATGTACGTATGTACATACATACAAACATATGTAAAATTTATTTTCTTCATAGAAAACGAAATTATTGAAAAGTCAATTTTTTCGTTTAAATTTGAAACTATATTTTTTTGAAATAATTGTTTTGATAATTATCAAAACAAAAAAAATTTTGTTAATTTTTTTTGATAACAGTTGAAACAAAATAGATTTTGTTATGCTTTTTACGTTTATAAAATCGAATATTTCAACAGAAACAAAATTTTTTTTTGTTTATTGTTAAAAATAACGTTATTTTGCAGCCTTGGAAAAAACATAAAAAAAACATTCAAACAAATTCGTTGCCATGGGGGTTTGTATGGGAATTTAATTTCTCAAAATTAAAGAAATCAAGTCTTCAAAACAAGGAAAGTTGGGAATGGAATGGCGCTTAAAGAATTTTTCATTATTTTAATGTATGAATTTTTTCAAAACAAGTATATGAAACTATGGTAACGCATGTAACAACAATATTTTATAAACCTTTTAACATGTTTTAAGGAAAATTTACTCAAAACAAAGAAAGTAGTGTTCAAAATAGGTAAACAATTTCTTTGACCCCTCCATATATTTTTTTTCTCTCAGTGTAATTTATACCCAAACAAACGTACCTAACTAACGTGGCTGCAATTATGAAGAACATTTCAGACCATAACTCCCATAACATAACCGAACTGTAGCCGAGGAGAAAAAGAAAAACAGTGAACCTAAATGAAAACAATGAAGTCATCATCTTCATTTAAATCGCAATGGACATACATACATATGTATGCATTAGAGATGAACGAAACTGCGATTTTTCGATATCTGTGATTTCAGTGATTGCTATTTTAAAATCACTGCGATTTTAAACTGCTATTGCGATTGCATGGACTGTTATAAAATCCTCACTTACCGGTAGAGATTCATTTTGCGTTTTCTGAGCGACATAACCTGTCAACATTTTATGTGGCATAAATGATAGCAACAACAACGTATTCCGCAGGAATTTCGCTGTTGTCAACATTTTTCAAAGACAATTTTAAACTCAATAATTTTTTTTTTTCTTATATTTCTATATATGTATGTACGTATGTGGTCTGCTCAGAAGTGTAAACAAAAGGAAATTTATATTGCTTTTGCGATTCAAATAGGTGAACTGCTTACTTGCTACATCGATAGCAGTTCCAATAAGTAGTGAACTGCGATTTTGAAAAAGTGATCGCAGTTGCGATTTGCGATTTTTTATTCACAGTGAAAAAATCACCGTTTGCGATATATCGCTCATCGCTAGTATGCATATAGGACAGTCGTCCGCAACTGTTTGCAGTGTAAATAAAGGGTGAGATGAAAAAACAACAAAGCCGAAAGAGTAAAAGCAAAAGCACTTTTGCGTTAATTACAACATCATGGATAGAGGCGTATGGTTGAAATTTTTAATATTTGTATGTAACTATTTATGTATGTATGTATGTACATTTGCAATTTCAGTGAATCCAGCAGCCATTACTCATACTATACCTCTCTGATATTACACAGCCGTTATGCTGCATTTTGCCTTTTGTATGCGAACTCATTAATATTTCTTGGGAAAGACTGAATATGCGCTAAAATATTTAAAGTACTGAAGAATTTCAGCTTTTATATAATTTGTGAATTAGGGTAGGTAATCCTCAAAAACAAAATTGATGTTGTAGTAACTTACTATAGAGAGAAGTTCGTAAAACACAACTGGTGATCCCTACGCGATTCAAAAAAGTAAATAAAACAAAATGGAGCAAACGAATTTTTACGATTTTTTCACCTGTTTAGAAAAGACATTTAGGACTATCAAATATTAAAAAATTGAGGAGGTAATATTTGTTTTTTTTTTTTTTAATTTCATTTTAAAATTTTACAATTTTTACATATTTTTTTTTATATTTCAAAAGAAAAACGCTGCCAAAGAAAAGAATTAACGCTGATAAAAAAAATTTCCTAATACAGAGAAACCTCTCCTAACGGACACCTCTCATAGGCGGACACCTCCCTTGAGCGGACATTTTTTCATGCACCAAGGTTTAGGTTCAATTTTTAGAACAAATTGCCCTCTCTTAGGCGGACACTCTCTTGGCCGGACGCGGACAGTTATTTACTATTGAATTGAACTAAAAACTTCTATTAAGCGGACACGAACCTCTCGTCAACGGACACTTTGATTTTTTTTCATAACGAATCACATAAAAACCTCTGTTAGGCGGACACGAACTCCTCTTATGCGGACAAAATATAAGTATGTATAGAAATATAAAAAAAGTTCGTGGAATGTTCGTTAGGTAAAAAACGCTACGATGAAAGGGGAATTACCAACTAAAATAAATGTCCGCATGGAATAGATAGATATACATATGTAACTAAATTCAGTGGTTTCCAGTTAGATGTTCTAACTGACCAGAATGTCGAAACCATTGAAGATGATAGTACCGATACTGAAAGTATTACCGCTGAAAGTAGGTAATGCAATCTCCTCGAACAAAATGGCTTTGACTGCAGTTTCAAATTTGAAAAGATTTTGCACAGAAGAACTTATTGTATTTGAATTGTTGCAGAAATTTGAAAGCCATCTGCAACACAATTTTATTTTAAATAAGCAAAAAACCCCTCGTCAATCGACAATTTCGCAATTTTTTAAATAATTTCAAAGATATGCCAACATTTCTAGTTCTCAGCAACTTACTAATTGATATGTAATATGTATGTTAATACCTTATGTATTGTATACATATGTACATACATAAATATGTATATGTTTTTATATATTTAAGTGAAATTTTGAAGACATAAGAATCCTTGTTTTTTTTCAGTGATATATGAATAAATAAATCCTTTAAAATTCAAAAAATTTCTAAAATAGCAACCCACTCCCTTAGGCGGACACCTCCCTTGGGCGGACAAAATTTGCCCGACGGTGAGTGTCCGCCCAAGGGAGGTTTCACTGTAATTTGAAAGTATGCACCATTTGCTGATAGACGATAAAGAAATATTCGATTAGTCGCCCATAAATAATGTCAAAACTAACATAATTAATGCGTTTACGAAAACGCAGTTTTAGCCAAATGGGAAAAAAAATTATAAAAGCAAATGGAGCAAGTAGATTTTTAAAATGAAAATACAGTTTAATTAAGAATATA
This sequence comes from Urophora cardui, assembly GCA_960531455.1. Taxonomy (NCBI): domain Eukaryota; kingdom Metazoa; phylum Arthropoda; class Insecta; order Diptera; family Tephritidae; genus Urophora; species Urophora cardui. The sequence goes on along the minus strand of OY482670.1, from coordinate 37,038,142 downwards.
TTTTTTCAAAGCATACAAAAAAATTGAGGAGGTCATATTTTTTTATTTTTATATCTTTCATGAGAATGAAATGGTATTATAACTTAGTGCCAAAAAATTTTTGTCGAAAGTACCAGAAGGAAGCGTGGGGGACCCACCAAAATATATACCGATATGATCAGAATCACGAGCTGAGTCGATTAAGCCATGTCCGTCTGTCCGTCCGTCCGTCTGTGTGAACGCAAACTAGTCCCTCAGTTTTTGAGATATCTGAATGAAATTCGGAATACAGGTATGTTGTTATATGCAGCTGATCATTTGTCGGAACCGGCCGAATCGGACCACTATAACATATAGAAAACAACCGATTATTCAGATATACATGAAATTTTTGGATGTAATTTGTGCATAACTTCCCCATTTATACAGCTAAGGACATGAAACTTTGAAGTAGACGTGCCCATTTTGGCCCAAACAAGGTTACCGAAAATTGTCAAGATCGGACCACTATAACATATAGTTCCACAACATCCGATTATTCAGATATACACATTTTGGTGTATAACTCCTCCATTTTAACAGCTAACGGCCTGAAATTTTGAAGTATTTGTACCCATATGGACCCAAACGAGATTGCCGAAAATTGTTAAGATCGGACCACTATAACCTATAGCTCCCCTACAACCGATTGTTCAGATATACACATTTTGTTGTATAACTCCTCCACTTTAACAGCTAACGGCGTGAAATTTTGAAGTATTTGTACCCATATGGGCCCAAACAGGGTTACCGAAAATTGTCAAGATCGGACCACTATAACATATAGCTCCCCTACAACCGATTGTTCAGATATGGACATTTTGGTGTATAACTCCTCCATTTTAACAGCTAACGGTGTGAAAATTTGAAGTATTTGTACCCATATGGGCCCAAACGGGATTACCGAAAATTGTCAAGATCGGACCACTATAACATATAGCTCCCATACAACCGATTGTTCAGATATGCACATTTTGGTGTATAACTCCTCCATTTTAACAGCTAACGGTGTGAAATTTTGAAGTACACATATGGGCCCAAACGGGATTACCGAAAATTGTTAAGATCGGACCACTATAACATATAGCTCCCATACAACCGATTGTTCAGATATGGTCATTTTGGTGTATAACTCCTCCATTTTAACAGCTAACGGCGTGAAATTTTGAAGTATTTGTACCCATATGGGCCCAAACGGGATTACCGAAAATTGTCAAGATCGGACCACTATAACATATAGCTCCCATACAACCGATTGTTCAGATATGGACATTTTGGTGTATAACTCCTCCATTTAAATAGCCAAGACACCATTTTTTCTAATAAATCTTTCCATAAATGAACCCACAGAATTAAAATTATAAATTAAACTTAATCCGGCTATGTACATACATAGGTAACTTTTCATTTCCCCACTCATGAAAGGTATGAAGTCTTCGGTACGGCCGAAGACAGCCGCGCTTTTACTTGTTTTATTCGAAGTCGAGCAAAAATTTTTTCACATCGACATTTTTTGTAAATATTTGAAAATTCATATAAATTCAATAGTGAACGCTATTTACAACCAGGTTATAATTTCTGAAAGATAAAATCATTATCTATGTAATGATGTATTACTCGAGTTCGTATGTTAAAGGCGGATTCATCGTTCGAGTTTAGAACTTTTTTGCCATGTGGTTGTTGTTGTGTTTTTGGAGTGTGAGAGGAATTCCGAAAAGTTCTGAACTATTTTTGTTAGTTAACTCAAATTCAACTTTAGTTCAGAACTCTAACGATGAATCCGCCTTAATAATTAAATGAGATAGAGCATTTTGAATGAGGTGTGTTCATTGAGAAATAAAAGAACTTATTTTTTGCTCAACTTTGGGCACCCTGCACTAGGGATGGGCAAATTGGAAAAATATATCGATATATATTATATCGATATTTAAAAAAACATCGATTTATGCCGTATAAAAACATCGATATATCAATATATCGAAAGGGTCGGCTTTACATTAAGGAAGCACGCCCCGCAAAAACCCATTTTTTCACAGGGTTAGAGGTGCTCTCGCAGATCTCAAAACTGATATCCAAACTTGCCGGAGACTTATAGTTTACTAGATATTTGTTGTTAAAGTTGGACGTGTCTACATACATATATTCTACCAATTCTGAAGTATAAACATAAAAATCATTAAGAATTGCGTGAAGAAGAAAGTAATGTAAATTCAAGCACCCGGACATTATTGTTATACCACTTCCTAAAAATGTTCTGCTGTTAAATTCAAAGCGAATCAGAAATGTATGAAAAATATCGAATTTGGCTCGAAATGACGAAAAATTATCGATTATCGATGCACGGTAGTTCAAAATATCGTCGATATTATCGGCTGTACTATTTTTAAAATATCGATATATTGATATATCGATATATATCGCCCAACCCTACCCTGCACAGCTAAACGAAAATAGACTCAAACATTTTTATACATATAAGCTTTTTTATTACAATGTGATATACCTGTCGATCTCTATTTAAAAAAATGGTTTTACTCATACTTTAATTTTGAATTTATTTTTGGCCGCAATCACCCATTGTGCCCCCAACGTGTTATGGTTTGCTATCGATATCAATGCTGATATCGATCATAAACGTGTTAATTTCGGTTGCTCAATTCTGTCTGTGTGGCAGCACCACCATTTCAGTAGCTTCTTTCTTAGTAGTTTCCAACAACTTCCAATTAATAATGGCCGACGTGCTGACATGGTGAAGAAGAATGGATGACGCGTGGCCCAAACAAGACAGGTCGTCGCATGTGAGGGAGAATATGCGATTGGCGTTAGACGACTTGTTTGAAAAGGTCAAAAGCAGGGGGAAAAGCCAGAGAACACACAACTTGGCATTCAACCTATTTCTACGAACAACGCATGTAAGATTGTAAAATCAAGACAACAGATGATAAGATGACATAAGCCAAGAGCAGGAAGAAGAAGATCAATTCTCTCTCACGTCGACCTTGTGTGGTTGGGTTATGGGCTAGTGTAACAGGTGGCTGCACTGCAAAATGAGGTTGATTATGAGGTTGTCCCCATGGAGCAGCTGACAATTTTTTTTTAGACAGGAGTAATTTCCCTGTTCGAGTAACTTTCATTCACCATTGCTGGTGTTCTGGCAATAATAACGTTTTGTACTTTCTTATTCAGTTACTAGATATCTTAAATGTAACCTTTTTTTTCAAAATCCTGTAATTAATTCCTTTTCTTCCTAAACTAAGAGTCTAAACAAATTTTAAATGAGCAATTGTATCCCAAATTTACATTGATTTTTTTTCCTAAATGGTTATATGGTTTTGATTCATTCTTCAAATTTAAACTCTTTATAGATTGCACGAAATTTTTTTTGCAAATAGGCAAGCTTTCGAGCAACCTCTATAAGTAGGCCTTTCATGGGGAAAGCTTAACTCAAATTTCCCATCTCAACCTTGACAATCGTTCCAATGGCGGGATATATGTATTGGTGATGGAGAAACTGGTTCTCCAGGGTTGCCATGAACACTTCTTATTGTGAAAATACGTAACACATGGTTATTCGGTGACTTAGTACTTTCAAATGCACATATTATAAAATGTTCTTATGCGCTCCATACAATTTTAAATTTTGCATAGTTCACAGAAAATTAATTAATTATTTACCACATATTTATACTATTGTTTCATTAATCAGATTTTCCTGTCTCTTACTATTTTTATAATTTGAGCGTAAGACAACAATGTCTATTAATATTCCCAACGTACACTAATAGAATTTTACAGTCGCAGATTTACTAGGGCACGAATATAATCGATTATTTTGAGATAGTTTCATGGGAAAAATGCTTGAGGCATTTTATTCCGAAAGTTTTGGTATTTTTTTGTAACATGGCAATCGCATTCCATCTCGCTTGTGTCATTGCTAGCGTCATACCATGATGTAGACATTCGGGTAACCGTAAAGTCACGCCACTATTATGCACACGTCACTACATCATTACAGGGTATACGAAAAAGGAAACGGGACTCTTCCAGATGAATACAGAAAAAGAGGGCAAGTGTAGGCACGCTGGGTAGCTGGCGAAAATTTTAGTACAGAGTCAGTCAGTTGGGGAAAAGCAGTCAGTTGGGAAAAGTCGGTAGATGGGTGCGCGTCGATGAGGCATTAAAGGCGAGCTTGTGCTGCATATCTCTCACGAGACACATAAATTTCGGGAAAAATAAAATAAAATAAGAATTTTGAAGACAAAACTCCAAAAAGTGTGACTTCGGCGCGCGAATAAAATTTGTGCTTGCCTTCAATAAAACAATTTTTCTTGGAAAAAAAAAGGGTGCCTTATAAACTTGACTACCACCTGGTGTGAGTTGAATATTTCCCATGCGAATATATTAATGCGTATTTTTTTTTTATGTTTTGTCGAGCCTCTGCAAATCGTGGTAAGCTCACTAAAGCAAAATTCAAGTGATCGCGGTTCGCTAAAGCACCAATCATCAGTTCTTCGTGCTGAAACAAAAAGTAAAGGCAAACTGCACGAAATTTGAATTAAGATCAGCAATTACCACAGCCATAACAAATATATAAGTGCGCTTAAAATAGTCTTGGCACGGAAGGGTTATTCTATACATGTGCTGCACAGCAATAATAAAAGTCATTGAGTCGTCACAAAATCGCCTGGGTTCTATCTACGCAACAACAACGCAAACTCGAAGAAGCAAAATTACGGCACCGTACCGCCCCAATAACGACGGTAAACGGCCACAGCAAGCATTTTATATTGGAGCGCTGGCGAGAGCGAGCACGTCACAGATCACTAGCAACGTAGGCACATCGCAGCGGAGCGCTGCCACCAACGACCAGCATACAGTAACGCACAACAACGACGCGATGGCAACCAGCATATGACCACGTAACGCTACCACTAAAAGTGCTGTCATCGCCACCAACACCAAGCGCTCAGAAGGCAGGCGTACTGACGTTAGCGGCGCACAAGTATAAGGTGCAACATCAACAACAGCAACGCGCTAGAATACAGCGCCATAACAACAGCTACGGCGCAGCATATATAGTGCTCGCCAGCACAGCGGCACGACGCACATAGCACCACCAACCCCCAGCAACAACAACGGCGCGACACGCATAGCGCCCGGCAGCAAGGCAGCATAGCAGCAGCAGCAATCTTCAACAACGCGGCAGCAGAATCTACAGCAGATCGGTGGCACCACCAATAAAGGTGCGCCGCAACGGGCGGTGAGTCAGGCCCCGGATGTATCGGACATATGTATATCTATGTATTTATATAATTAATTGAATTAGAAAAAGGAGAAAAATTTTGCTTGCCTTAATTTCGTGAAATATATGTACCTATGTATTTATGCACTGTGTACGTGTATGTGTGGTAATATGAGTGTGCATACCCAACCAGCATTTTTATACTCAGCTGTACTAGTACACAGAGTATTATAATTTTGATTTCATAACGGTGGATTGTAACATAATGAAATAATCGAGATAGATATGGACTTATATATATCAAAATGATCAGGGTGAAAAGAGAAATCGATTGAGCCATGCCCGTCCGTCCGTACGCACGATAACTCGCGTAAAAATTGAGATATTTTGATGAAATTTGAAATGCAAGTTGGTATCGAGACTGGGACGGTTGGTATTGAAAACGGGCGAAATCGGACCATGACCACGCCCACTTTTCCTATATAGAAAAAATCGGAAATTTGGTATCTCAGCCACTAATATAGCTAGAGTGATAAAATTTTACCCACGTATTGAGCTCAGGCCCTTATGAAGAAATTTGATGAAGTTTTGGAAAATGGGCGGTGCCACGCCCACTTATTAAGGGTCAAACATTGAAAGTTTTATATGTCATAACTCAGAAACCGTTGAAGATATATCGATGAAATTTGGTAATGCGTAATTTGCTTACATAGACAAATGTTTTGGCGGAAAATTATAAAAATCGGTTGACGGCCACGCCCACTTTTATATATGGGAACTATAAAGGGGCCTAATAAAAACGTTTTAAGCGATATCTCTGTCAAATATAAAGATCTATCACTGAAATTTTGTGGCATGAGTCCAACTACGGACATACAACAAAAAATACAAAAATTTTTTAAAATGGGCGGTGCCACGCCCACTTATTAAGGGGCAAATATTGAAAGTTTTATAAGCCATAACTCAGAAACCGTTAAAGATATATAAAGATAAAATTTGGTACGCGCGATATATGTACTTAGCCAAATGTGTGGACGAAAAATTACCAAAATCGGTTGACGACCACGCCCACTTTTATATATGGGTATTATAAAGTGACCTAATAAAATCATTTTAAGCGATATCTCTGTGAAATATAAAGATAATTCATTGAAATTTTGTGACATGAGTTCCACAATAGACCGGAAACAAAAAATAAAAAAAGTTTATAAAATGGGCGTGGCACCGCCTCTTTTTATACAAAGAAATCTACGAGCCCATAACTCGACAAATAATTGATATATAATGACGAAACTTGGTGTGTACACTTTTATTACTTGTAATAATGCATGTTCAAAATTTTAGCGAAATCGGTTGACGACCACGCCCACTTTTATATATGTGTATTATAAAGTGGCCTAATAAAAACATTTTAAGCGATATCTCTGTCAAATATAAAGATAATTCATTGAAATTTTGTGGCATGAGTTCCACAATAGACCGGAAACAAAAAATAGAAAAATTTTGGAAAATGGGCGTGGCATCGCCTCTTTTTAGACAAAGGGATATACGAGATTTCTTAGCCTATAACTCGACAAATAATTGAGATATTATGATGAAACTTGGTTTATACACTTTTATAACATGTGTTAATAGACACGCAAAAATGTATTGAAATCGGTTTATGACCACGCCTACTTTTTAACAAAGATGTTTCTGGAACACCCTTTTGGAATTTGTAACGTGAAGTCTTTGTAACTAAAAGTCATAGAGGGATGCAATTTTGCACTAACAACAATATTTGTATGCTTATTTGGATGATTGATACAAATTTTGAAAATGGGCGTGGCTGCGCCCTGTTTATGCAGCTTTCGTTTCATATAAAATACACCCTATATCGAACAAACGCAAACGAACAATGAAAGCATACAGCTGAGTATCTAATGTTCGATTCCACTCGAACTTAGGCTTCCTTACTTGTTCTTTGAGGTTTTAAGTGGAAAAGGGGCATGATTGAAAACGATCAAGTTTAAAACCATTCTCCATTAATTACGGTTGTCCATATACCTACAACCATTTATGATACAAATTTCAGACTTACTTTTGACTTTTTTATTTAAGTTTAGCCATTTCAATGCTGTGTGGGTATACACCTCAGTATATATGCATATGTATGTATACCTCACTTACTTAACGAAATTGATTAAAAAAAAATCTATACATACATACATAAATAAGCAAAAGGTTAACACCACACATATGTACATGCCGTATACATAATTGCAATACAAATAACGATCTAAAGTAAGTAAGACAGAAAGGGGGGGGGGGGGGGGAACCTTGTAGGAAAATATAAATAGACAAGCGTGAACTATAAGAACCTATAAATTAAATTAAACGAATAATTACTAAAGGCCCTAAATAATATTATATAAAAGAAATAATTAAGAATAACTTCCTTCTGAGACTCCTTTTTCCTTTGTTTTTTTTATACTCTTCAAAAATAAACAAAAAGATCGCATTTGGCATTACCAGAATTATTAAACTATTCATTCCTAATGTTTACTTTAAGCGTAAGCCACCTAAAATTATAAAATAATGTTTAGAACGTATACATATGTATATATATACATAAGCACCTTTTTTTTGAACATTTATAAATTATGAATTTTAAATAAATTGTTAGAGTCTAAATGGGAATGTTGACCACCCCAATTTAAAAGGCATAGGGATATCAGGTATGGGGTCATCAAAACATAGGTGCACTGATGACCATGGATGAGGGTGGGTCGATAAGCACCGTCGCTGCAACAACACCAGCAGCGCATAATAATAACGGGGTCATCGAAATATAGGTGCACCGATGGCCAAGGATGAGGGTGGGCTAGTAAAGCACCAGCGCTGCAACAACACCAGCGGCGCACTACAGGTAAGGGGTCACTGATACCCGGGTGCGACAGTGACTATGGATTAGGGTGGGACAAAAACGCACCGGCGCTGCAACAACATCAGCAACGCCACCCCCTTGTGAGTTCGGCCTTTAACTTTTTTTTTGATTGTTCATATATTTTAAATTTCAGCTTTTTTTATGTATTTTCAGATGCCTGTCAATAACCGGTCCTTCCGGTTGATTCAAATTTAAATTCAAAGTTAACGATTTTTTTTCTCGCGATATATATGTATATTCAAATTCAAACTCACCTTGACAGTTTTTTTTTCAAGTGTTTATTCAAATTAAATACACATCGATTTCAACGTATATTCAAATTTAAATTTCTAAATCTTTTCTCTTCCGTCCGCGATTATTTAAATATAACGTCCGATTATCTATTTTCAAATTTTTCCGTCGATTGTCAGTATTTCCGTCCGATTTAAATTTCGGTTTAAATGTTTTGCTAACGTCCGTCTGACTTTAACGTACATATGTACGTTCAAAATTCATATTCAAATTTTAACGACATTTTCCCTCGGTTTGCATTTATTTAAATTTAACTGATGCCTGGCCTCTTGAATTTGGATTTTTCGGGTTATTTTGAATTTTCGAATTTTTCAACGGTCCGTCCGTGGCATCCGGCCAAACCGGATGTTGTTTTCGTTTGATCTTTCTCGTTATTTTCAAAAAGGCATGATATGAATTTTTTCTGTTTATGGCGCAGGACAGCAATGTACACTGAGGCAAAAAGTGCATTGTAAAAACAATAACGCGAAATATTAATTCAATAACTTTCAACTTAGCGCAAAAATAATATTGAAATACATTAATTTAACAATTTCCAACTTTGATTTGATTATATTTATTAATTATTTCAAAAATAATATTGAAATAACTTTATTTTAATGTTGTACGATATTATTTTAAGAATTTTTTGATATTGGTTCTAACCCTAAGTTAAAACATTTTTAAATCTATATTGCACAACATTAAATCAATATTGAAACAACATTGAGCATTGACGTTAAAATTTCAATGCATTGAATCAATAAGAAACATTTTTAAATTTATATGGCAACATTTTAAATCAGTCAGCTGATTCATTCTTTGCTGCAAATTATCACGCGTGCTTCGGAAAAAATATCGATTAAATTAAATTTAAAAGACGGTGTTTTATCCACCGAAAATGGTGAAATTGTTACAATTATGCATGAACAAAGCGCAATTGTTCAAGAATTTGCACTCGAAAATGCGAATTTCAGTGAAAGTGACCAAAATAATGTGTACATCGATGAAGCCAATGACGAAGAAGATGGAAAAAAGTTGGTCGAATGGCTGAACGATCATGGGTTGTCAAAAGTTTTGGTGTACCTTCAAAGCAAGTTTGTCTATTTTTATTAATATTAACAAATTCTAATTTTAAATATGTATATATACAAGTCTAGATACGCAGGTAACTTTTGACAGCCTTCAGTACTTAGAGCGGGATGACATAAAGAAAGCTATTCCACCGATTGGCCTCCGGGCAAAATTTCGTAGCAAGCTCATGGAATGGAGAAAGAAAGAGGTAAGTAGTGCTTTGCAGCCTATCTCAAGTATTTTGAAATGATTTTTTCTTTCAAATAATTTTTAGTTTGGTATTGAATGTGAAGAAGATTCCTTAAGGTCGGACATTCGAACATCACCTCTTCAAGATATACTCAATGTGCATGGCTGTCTTAATAAATTTGTTCTCTTTTGTAAATTATATTGTGTTTATATTTTCTTAAAGGGGGTAGTAAAGGAGGGGGAGGGGTCTATAATTTCGTAACTTAATACTAATAGCGTACGTTTTTAATTTAATAACGTGCGTATTTAATTTAATAACATACGTTTTTAATTTAATAACGTACGTTTTTAATTTAATAACGCTTTCATTAGACATTAATAATTGGCATTCTGAATTTAATATTGTTTCTGTTTTGAATCAACAATGCTCACTATTAATTTAATAATTCTTTCATATTGATTCAATAAGACGACAACTCAACTCGATAAGAATCAAATATTAAATCAATGCCGAAAAATATTAAATATGTTGGATATTGCGCAACATTAAAATAAAATTGTGCTATATTGAAATAAGAATTTTCGACATTACTAGACTATTGATAATGTTTCTTATTGAATCAATATCGTTTTTTTGGTTTTATGTTGTTTTTTCCCTGGGTGTAGGCAAGAACCCCGCCCAGCCGACAATGACTAGCCACAGTGCAACCCTAGATCATGCCGACCGCCATGCATTGCTGCTCCACTCGATTGTAGATCGTAATCGAGGTCAAACGCGTACCATAACAAACGGTAATGCGATCTTTGCAATCGACCTGCAAAAGAACGAACAACTCGCTTATATTGAGGTATAGCTGAGGCATTTGTGTTTTCCAACATCTGTCACTACTCCAGAAATTATGATTGTTTTAATGGCCGAGTTTCTAAGACTCCTAAGCTGAGCGCAACAACTCAACTGTGTGTTTATAAGACAAAAACTCCACAGTTCCGCAGAAATACGCTCGGATGATACGCGGTCCACTGCCGAGGGGTGAATGCTATTCTTAAACCCCCAATAATTGGGTTTTAAATAGAAAATTAATTTAATTTAATTTTTGGCGTATGTCCGAGCTGGAGCGTGAACCCGGGATCTCAGGTATGGCAGGGCTGACACTCTACCCACTACACCCTAGCGGTACATACATATGTAGTACATACAATTTCATGGACAACACATGAAATCTCCAGAAAAGGTAGTCGAGTTAATTTCATCTGTCCACATCTAAACTAACCTTTGAAGTCATAAGTTTTGTAGTTAAGCAGAAAGTTAAGATGAAATAAAGACGAAAAACTTCACGCATTATGACACATTTCTAAATGCGTTCATACATAGAGATGCACAAATGTATGTATGTATGTAACTTTCACATTATGTAGGCGGTATTAATCATACTTATTCAAAATTGGAATAAGCTATTTATGGCCGCAAGTGCCAAATCAAATAACCTTGACCGGAAATATTTCTACACACACAAGTTGAGTAAAACACTATTTTTTGTGCTTATACATCAGCGATGCGCAGCCTCTTGCCCGCGGGCAGACCAGCTGTTTGCGATTCACACGTATACTCACCGATTGTCACTAATAGCCCAGTTAGTCGAGAACGTAAACCCGTGTACCGTGTCAGCTGATCCAACCTATTTAATGGGATTTGTATGTAACCGATTATTCAACGACGTACGACGCAGAAGCCCGTACCGCAGAAATCAAAATCATTTTGATTTTTTACGTAAAATCGCTCGCATGGTTGCAAGGTAGAAGGGTTGCCAGTTGAACATTTTTAGTTATTAAATATTTAAACAGTAATTTTCACAGCATTATACAACAAACTCTACAAGATTGTAAAATGTTATCGAATATACATATATGTGTTCACATGGAAAAAATAGTATGTCTACTTAAACGAACCATTTATTATTACTGTAATTTTTAAAAAGAAAATAAAGAAAACGTTTATAAATTTTTTTTAAATCCCAAACAAAATGTAAATATATATATATATATATATATATATATATATATATATATATATATATATATATATATATATATATATATATAAATTAATAACAAGATAATAGCTTTGTTCAAAAACTTTTCTTACAAGTACTTGCAAAAAGAGCGTCAATGTCAAATTAAGAGTAAAAACGAGAAAAAGAGAAAATTATCAACCAAAGTAATTGAACACAAAATCATAAACATTCGCAAGAAAACAGCTGATACGTTGTAATTGAAATTTTTGAAATTGGAAATGAATGGAAATAACTGAATTAGGAAAACAAAATTATACTTTGGCTATTCCACAACATCATCAAGATTCGTTTTTGCGCTAACTTATTTAGTACACAATTAGAAATTTGTGTTTAAAATGTTTGTATATTTCCAATTGAAATTTTTGTGATCATATATTTTTGACACTTCTATTTTTTAAAGCTGCTAGTAGTTGAAAGTGAAAATTTTACTTGCAGCGTTTATCAACTCTCTCGAGGTCTTACTCTCTCAATTTGGCTCTCTTTTGCGAATTTTTTGGGTTATTGAACATAAATTCGTAACTATTCGTAAAAATATGTAAAAATTTTGAGATATTGAACACTCCTAATAAATGAAGATATTACTGAAAATTAAAGCAAAAATTGTATTTATCCACAATGGTGGCGGTATTTTCTTAATTGATAACTCTTGGTGGTCTTCTTCTTCTGCAATTTTTATACATTAAAAAGTTATAAATTGCCACAATAAATCTGAGTTTCTGTAACAAAATCAATTAAAGTGATGTCACACTAATACGATCCACACTTTGTCACCACATATTTATACTAGAAAAGATATGAGTTACAGAAACTCAGTACAGATTTCTTAATTAAACACAGATTTTTGTGAGAATCTTGTTGCTTCCCAATATAATTTTTTTATGGATTTTCAATTGTAAATTTAATGTTCTGACTGTGTTTTTTTGTTATTTTATGTTTTAGTCCTTGATAACTATCACCAAGGTGTGATGGAAATATATTGGGCAGCAACAAAATTACAATAAAAATGTGTTTTAATTACCAATTAAGCCGTAAAAAAGTAACTAAATTAATAAAAAAAAAAGTCGTCAACGACAACTTTAAAAACGATTAAATTAGTATTTTCTTGTCATTTGGCAAATAATGCACAATTGTGTATTGAAGAGTAATCCACATAACACTTTGAAGATTAGTAAAAATCTTGTTTGTTCAAAAATTACTAAACGGCAACCCTGCCAAAATGTAAACAAACTATATATATATGTAAATATGTGTGAGTAAAACAGCTGATTGCTACGGGCTCAAAAAATCCTAAAAATTGCATACGGGCGTTTGCGTCAGCGAGCGGACCACACGTTCTCGACTAACTGGGCTATAATACAGACAAATAAAGAGCGTAAAACAAGCGCTTACGATGGGACCAGGCGATCGTCAATTAGCAAAAATAATTAATTTGCCTTCGACTGTCGTAAAAGCAAGTGGTCGTCGCTTGAAATTCTTTTGTTTTATTTGCAGAAGCCAGACAACAAACAAAACTATCAAGAGTTTGCATATAACATACATACGTATGTATTTGTATACGTACGTTGTTTCATAATTTCGCAAAGCGTGCGCAGCATGACCAGTGTTGCCACTGAAAAAAAATTTTACCGACCAAATTACCGCCCAATTCCGCCAAAAAAGGCCCAAAAATCAGAAGTCAACTTAAAATGGAATTACATATTTATTCTTAAATACATATGTACATACCAAGTAATCTTGACTCCCACTCATTTAAATCAGAACTAACACTAGACTGTCGCCGATCTCTAAAGGAGATGGCCAAACAAACCTGTCTGCACCTCGTGTAGGTCTCGGGACTTAGGGATATCAATGGCAATTTTAGGGCGGATGAACTTGCGAGGCAGGCCACTACCGAGCAGGTTCTTCCATAAGGCATAGGTATGCCTTAGCCACAAACAAGCTAATTCTTAAACAGCATGTCTATAAACTAGCAAGCGATAGATGGCAACAGAAGCCAGTATGTCGAACATCAAGGCAAATCTGGCAGAAATGGGTTCACAAGCGATCCCATCAAATAAGTACTCTAAGGAGAGATGACATCTCGAACCTTGTGGTGGTAATCACAGGACACTGCCTCATCGGGAAACACGCAGAGAGGCAAGGTGCATCCTACCGCAGATGCTGCATAAGCTTGAAAGATGATGAGGCGAGAAGACAATCGAACACCTCATCTGCCACTGCTTTGCTCTGCTCTTAACAGCGGCAGACAACGCTTTCTTGGGACTTCCTTCCTGGATAGCCTATGCAGTCACTAAAGTGAACTAGTTCACTGAAGAGAGCGCTCACCAATGGAGCGCTCAACAAAGTGAACTAAATTTCCCAACTCTAATAGATATGCGTATAGTGTGTTTCACTAACAATAAAAGAACTTTACACGGGAAAGATAAAACGTTTAGCGTCCGAGAAATTGTCTCCACTAAAAATATTCATATTACATATCGGACCAAAATTGATTTTAGCCGCCCAACAGCCCAAAGTAAATTTATCGGACCAGATTTGGTCCGAAAGGCCCAATTTCGGCATCACTGAGCATGACCCTGCTCGCTCAACATCTGCATGCAGACTGATTATTGTTTGTCGTTTTCCACTTTGGCCTACCCTGCAAAAACTCCGAGTACTCCAGTCGCTAATCCATGGAGTGCTCGCTATGGACCAACAGATTACTCCATAACTTGCCACATTTCATACAAAAAATATGGCCCATTTAACATTGCATGTCATTGCAATGGAGTATATACTCCAGTCCCGCATAACAATCAAATTAATCCATGGAGTACCTACATTGGATTAATTGATGGAGTACCTAACAGTTAGCCGAACATAACAACCAAAACCAAATGTTTATCGCGACGACGACGAATAACGTGTATACATATGTACATTCAAACATATATATGTATGTAGTTATGTATGTATACACATATCCAGGGTTTGAATTTGCTTGCTGCAAAACAGCAATAGCCGATGTTTTTTGCTTATTGCTGAATTCAGCCGAGCCAAAAACGAAAACACGAATCAGAGAACGTAGATGAACAGAGAAGTTGCAACTACGAATAGGGTTGGGCGATATATATCGATATATCAATATATCGATATTTTAAAAATAGTACAGCCGATTATATCGACGATATTTTGAACTACCGTGCATCGATAATCGATAATTTTTCGTCATTTCGAGCCAAATTCGATATTTTTCATACATTTCTGATTCGCTTTGAATTTAACAGCAGAACATTTTGAGGAAGTGGTATAACAATAATGTCCGGGTGCTTGAATTTACATTACTTTCTTCTTCACGCAATTCTTAATGATTTTTATGTTTATACTTCAGAATTGGTAGAATATATGTAGACACGTCCAACTTTAACAACAAATATCTAGTAAACTATAAGTCTCCGGCAAGTTTGGATATCAGTTTTGAGATCTGCGAGAGCACCTCTAACCCTGTGAAAAAATGGGTTCTCGCGAGGCGTGCTTCCTTAATGTAAAGCCGACCCTTTCGATATATTGATATATCGATGTTTTTACACGGCATAAATCGATGTTTTTTTAAATATCGATATAATATATATCGATATATTTTTCCAATTTGCCCATCCCTAACTACGAATAATCGTGGAAGCCAGAGACCCAACAAAATTCTGGTAGTGCATCTGTTGAAAATTTTTATTCAACACAGCTGGCTGTTAAAATAACAGAAGTAGAGCGAGTTCGTCTGTAGAAAGGAATGTTATATTAAATTTTCTGCACATCTGCTGATATGGCTCATTATTCCTCCCATACACCAATTCCATCGATGCACTAATTTCCCAAAACCGCTGGTGTTTTAACTATTTTCTTATCGAATTTGAATTATAAATAAATTAAAAATTAAAAAAAATCAATTAAAATTAATTTCAATTTTACTTTACTGGGACTCGAACCTGCACATCAATGCATTTTCTGTATTAAAAACCATACAACAATGCACCAGTTTGCTACAACCGGTGAGTATTTTAACAATTTCCACATCGATTTTTTAATTATTTTAAAATTTTCGAAATTTTGAAAATATAAAAACATTTTGTTGTCGATTTCATGTTGTTGATGGCCAATCCATCAACCTCGTTGATGAGCAACGATCAACCATATCTATACCTATGCCAATGAAATTTAATTGTCACCCTCTCTGAACAATTAGATGATGCATCAATACATATGTACATACATACTATGTATGTACATACATACATCTATTGAGCAATAATAAATTGGTGGCTGCATCAAAACCCTCACCATTCA
Source organism: Urophora cardui (assembly GCA_960531455.1). Classification (NCBI taxonomy): domain Eukaryota; kingdom Metazoa; phylum Arthropoda; class Insecta; order Diptera; family Tephritidae; genus Urophora; species Urophora cardui. Next base: position 37,022,031 of record OY482670.1, on the reverse strand, counting down.
TCTTGGTGTATCGGGGCACAGCAGCTGCTAGACTCTGATGACTGATCAACGCAAATCCTACTGTCCTCCAAGAATATCAAAAAACAACAATAACAATTCATTCATAAACGTATGTACCTAGTCACAAAAAATCAAGAGAAAACTGACAACATTGTCTTCGCGCAAATCGACGACAATTTCTTAATATTTCTATGTAGTCCAACTCGACTTCAAATCAGTTCCTCGGCAAGAGGACAAGGTGATAAGGAACAAGCTTATGAGATTTTGTTATTGTACCTACAGTTCAAAAAAAGGCGCTCGCATACATACATACATTCATATGACTTAACCCAGCAAACAATCTGGTAAGCGTTTTGCAAATCAAACAAAATAAGCTTGCATAATTGAACTAATGTAAGCGTTGTAAACCAAACCAAGCTTAGAATAAGCTAGCATGAATAAGGACTTTGCAAGCGACATTTGCATAATATTTGGTATAGTAAGCGTTTTGCATATGTCTTTATATTTCGCAAGGAAATGGTAGCGTTTTATAAATGTTGGCGGTGACCGACTAAATATACAGTTATTTGTAGGTAGAACCCATTTTAGTTTTGATTTCTGAACAGTAAACAAGTGAAAATAGTGAAATTTTAGTGAAATAAATAAAGTGATAAAAGTAAAGTAGAGTCAGGTAAGTGCAACACGCGTTATTATATGTCCTAAAAAACATTTTTTGCAATCCTAATTTCAAGCTTAGAACGAGCGACGCGTTTCGATTGCAAAAGGCTTACTTTGCGATGTTTGTAAATGTCAATGCAAGTGTTTTGCTTACATCTGAACGCTTACCAAACGGTTATTTTCATTTGAAATTTTTTGCTGGGTTCACATGTCAACAACAAGAATAAAACACACACTACTGTACGCGATTGTGCATATCCCATTAAACACTGAACAAGAAATTCTCAAACGAGGAAACATTGCTTTCCAATTTGAGAATCAGCACATATATCAATTGAAAATAAACATGTTTTCAAGTGTTTCTCAAATATTTTTTTATCAATTTGAGATCAATTTTAGAAGCATTTGAGAAAAACTTTATCTTTGAAATGGGTTTGAGAAAATTTAATTTTTCAAATGGAGAATCAGCCCAAAATCCCATACTAAAAGTGTGCATTTTTGTTTAAGGACGTTATTAAAGAAAATTTGAGGTGCATTTGATAACTAACGTTTTAGGTTTGAGAATAGGCTTAGTTGAAAATGAAGAAAAATGTTTATTGGGATGTATAAAAATCTTCGTTTGGATGTGTACATTTTCTGCACAAAGTTTGACTTCTTTGCGTAGATCAAACGACAAAGGGTTGTCGGCTGTTCTGACACCGCCGCTATGAAATCACATGCTGACAGTGCGCAGGCCCAATTTACCCAATTATTGCATGTGACCGCGCTTGTTCATATGAATGCGCACATAAGCTTGCAGGTGTTGAACCATTGCCATTGTGTGCAAGGTTCATCACTTTTGTATTACCCGCATGCCCACTGACTTGATCTCAAAGCTATTTGGAGTTGAAATTTGACAAAATTTCTTCGATTTGTGAAAAGTGATGGACAAAAGCGAAATGTAGAGGGGCAAGCAAACGCAGCACTTGTTGACATGTGAAGTCATATGAATGTATGTATGTATGCGAGCGCCTTCTTTTGAGCTGTAGGTACAATAACAAAATCTCATAAGCTTGTCCCTTATCACCTTGTCCCCTTGCCTATGATGTTTTTTAAGTCGAGTTGGACCAGAAAAATTATTGAAATTGTCGTCGATTTGCGCGAAGACAATGTTGCCAGTTTTCACTTGATTTTTTGTAATTGCTTTATGAATGAAATTGTTATTGTTGAATTTTGTGGTGGACAATAGTTTTTGTTTTTGGATACATTTATGAGCACATGTGTACTTTTGCAAGTACATACATACATACATCCATACATACATACATATTTACATATATATGTACCTATGTACATATGGATGATTGATGTTTTTACGCAAAAATATAGCAATGTGAAATGCCGACGGCAATTTCGATTTGGTATGTAGGTAATTAATTACATAAATTAAGTTGTGTAAATGAAGTAGGTACATATGTATGTAACTACCTATGTACATACATATGTACATACCTATGTGTTTATTAATTTATAAAAATGGTTGGTCATCAGCAAATGAACACCAAATATATTTTGGTTTTTTTTTTTTTTTAAATTTCGTAAATTTAATTACAATTGAAAATTCGATAAGAAAACATACCTACCTACATACATATGGACAAATATTTACCAGTTTCATCAAATTGGTCCTTGTTGAGTACACAAAAGCATCTATTGAAGCATAATTTTTTAATACAGAAAGATATGCACATAGAGGAGCAGGTTTGAGTCCCAGCAAAGTCAAATTGAAACTAATTTAAATTGATTTTTTTTAATTCTTAAATTTATTTATAATTGAAATTCGATAAGAAAATTTTAAAATTACTTTGCTGTTTTAGGAAATTGGTGCATTGGTGAAATCGGTGTATGTGAATAAAACTAAGAATATCAGCAGATGTGCACAAATGTAAAGTAACATTCCATTCTACAGCGCGCTGCTAATTTTTTTAACTTTTCTCTCAAATCTGTAATTCACCATGACTCAACTCTGGTAACGTTAACAGGATGCCCTACCAGCGTTTTGTTCAGTTTTGACGTTTTACACGATTTTTCGTAGTTGCAACTTCTCTGTTCATCTACGTTCTCTGCACGAATCATTCGCTTCAGTTTTCAGCTGAGTCGTGTTTGCTTGTATAGTTAAGCCAGAGAACGTAGATGAACAGAGAAGTTGCAACTACGAAAAATCGTGTAAAACGTCAAAACTGAACAAAACGCTGGTAGGGCATCCTGTTAACGTTACCAGAGTTGAGTCATGGTGAATTACAGATTTGAGAGAAAAGTTAAAAAAATTAGCAGCGCGCTGTAGAATGGAATGTTACTTTACATTTGTGCACATCTGCTGATATTCTTAGTTTTATTCACATACACCGATTTCACCAATGCACCAATTTCCTAAAACAGCAAAGTAATTTTAAAATTTTCTTATCGAATTTCAATTATAAATAAATTTAAGAATTAAAAAAAATCAATTTAAATTAGTTTCAATTTGACTTTGCTGGGACTCAAACCTGCTCCTCTATGTGCATATCTTTCTGTATTAAAAAATTATGCTTCAATAGATGCTTTTGTGTACTCAACAAGGACCAATTTGATGAAACTGGTAAATATTTGTCCATATGTATGTAGGTAGGTATGTTTTCTTATCGAATTTTCAATTGTAATTAAATTTACGAAATTTAAAAAAAAATATATATAGGTATTTTGGTGTTCATTTGCTGATGACCAACCATTTTTATAAATTAATAAACACATAGGTATGTACATATGTATGTACATAGGTAGTTACATACATATGTACCTACTTCATTTACACAACTTAATTTATGTAATTAATTACCTACATACCAAATCGAAATTGCCGTCGGCATTTCACATTGCTATATTTTTGCGTAAAAACATCAATCATCCATATGTACATAGGTACATAGTATATATGTAAATATGTATGTATGTATGGATGTATGTATGTATGTACTTGCAAAAGTACACATGTGCTCATAAATGTATCCAAAAACAAAAACTATTGTCCACCACAAAATTCAACAATAACAATTTCATTCATAAAGCAATTACAAAAAATCAAGTGAAAACTGGCAACATTGTCTTCGCGCAAATCGACGACAATTTCAATAATTTTTCTGGTCTAACTCGACTTAAAAAACATCATAGGCAAGGGGACAAGGTGATAAGGGACAAGCTTATGAGATTTTGTTATTGTACCTACAGCTCAAAAGAAGGCGCTCGCATACATACATACATTCATATGACTTCACATGTCAACAAGTGCTGCGTTTGCTTGCCCCTCTACATTTCGCTTTTGTCCATCACTTTTCACAAATCGAAGAAATTTTGTCAAATTTCAACTCCAAATAGCATATATATAATACTTCTATATTGCTAGTATTCACTTGTTTTGTTCGTCAAACATCACAGTAACGATATACTGTTAGAAAGGGAAACAAGATTCCATGGGCGCCGTTAAACTTTTGTTTCCAAAAACAAGGGGAACCACAGAAAAATGTTGATACTATGAAATAGGTATTTTATTTAACAAAGATAAGTCCGAATTTTATTAATTTGTACATATGTATGTACATATATATGTGTGTACATACCCAAGAAACATTTTAGTTGGAAATTGATTTGAGGTCTCGTTTCCCAATTTCAAATTAGATTCAAATGAAAACATATTACTTACTAATAATTTTACTTGTGCATATTGGGTATAAAATGAAATAAAAATGAAATTCCAAAGAGCGTTCATTGGACGTTCACGAGCATGTAGGTATGCATGTTATTTGGTTGTGAAATACGTTGAAATAATAAATACATTATTTTGTTTTCGAAAGATTGGCATTTCATTGTTTAATCTACTGCTTTGTGTTTTTATAACGATCATGAAAATTTTATATGAAGGGAATAACGACCCCTTTTAAACCCCCTTCTGTTTTTTTTTGTAATGCTACTACAATTTTACAAATGTGTATGTGACATATATTCACATACACGACTTTTGCTTGTGTTGACGCATGCGCACAAATTACATATGCAGTCAGAACCGAGTTCATGAATAGCGTAACTGAAACACATTGATTAGATAGATTGTTAGCAATATAGAAGTATTACATATATGCCAAATAGCTTTGAGATCAAGTCAGTGGGCATGCGGGTAATACAAAAGTGATGAACCTTGCACACAATGGCAATGGTTCAACACCTGCAAGCTTATGTGCGCATTCATATGAACAAGCGCGGTCACATGCAATAATTGGGTAAATTGGGCCTGCGCACTGTCAGCATGTGATTTCATAGCGGCGGTGTCAGAACAGCCGACAACCCTTTGTCGTTTGATCTACGCAAAGAAGTCAAACTTTGTGCAGAAAATGTACACATCCAAACGAAGATTTTTATACATCCCAATAAACATTTTTCTTCATTTTCAACTAAGCCTATTCTCAAACCTAAAACGTTAGTTATCAAATGCACCTCAAATTTTCTTTAATAACGTCCTTAAACAAAAATGCACACTTTTAGTATGGGATTTTGGGCTGATTCTCCATTTGAAAAATTAAATTTTCTCAAACCCATTTCAAAGATAAAGTTTTTCTCAAATGCTTCTAAAATTGATCTCAAATTGATAAAAAAATATTTGAGAAACACTTGAAAACATGTTTATTTTCAATTGATATATGTGCTGATTCTCAAATTGGAAAGCAATGTTTCCTCGTTTGAGAATTTCTTGTTCAGTGTTTAATGGGATATGCACAATCGCGTACAGTAGTGTGTGTTTTATTCTTGTTGTTGACATGTGAACCCAGCAAAAAATTTCAAATGAAAATAACCGTTTGGTAAGCGTTCAGATGTAAGCAAAACACTTGCATTGACATTTACAAACATCGCAAAGTAAGCCTTTTGCAATCGAAACGCGTCGCTCGTTCTAAGCTTGAAATTAGGATTGCAAAAAATGTTTTTTAGGACATATAATAACGCGTGTTGCACTTACCTGACTCTACTTTACTTTTATCACTTTATTTATTTCACTAAAATTTCACTATTTTCACTTGTTTACTGTTCAGAAATCAAAACTAAAATGGGTTCTACCTACAAATAACTGTATATTTAGTCGGTCACCGCCAACATTTATAAAACGCTACCATTTCCTTGCGAAATATAAAGACATATGCAAAACGCTTACTATACCAAATATTATGCAAATGTCGCTTGCAAAGTCCTTATTCATGCTAGCTTATTCTAAGCTTGGTTTGGTTTACAACGCTTACATTAGTTCAATTATGCAAGCTTATTTTGTTTGATTTGCAAAACGCTTACCAGATTGTTTGCTGGGTTAAGTCATATGAATGTATGTATGTATGCGAGCGCCTTTTTTTGAACTGTAGGTACAATAACAAAATCTCATAAGCTTGTTCCTTATCACCTTGTCCTCTTGCCGAGGAACTGATTTGAAGTCGAGTTGGACTACATAGAAATATTAAGAAATTGTCGTCGATTTGCGCGAAGACAATGTTGTCAGTTTTCTCTTGATTTTTTGTGACTAGGTAAAGCAAAGCAAAAGCAAATGCAGCAAAAGTAGCTAAGCAATTTCAAACCCTGCACATATCGTCGTCGTCGCGATAAACATTTGGTTTTTTTTATGTTCGGCTAACTACGAACCGATGCAGATACATGAATCGGTCGTTCGAGCTATGTTAGTGGTCACTTTGAAAGTACTCCAACCTACCACAAATGGAGCATATAATCCAATGATTTTTGCAGGGTCCCTGTTATACATGCAGGTATTTTAAAAAGAGAGATTAATTCGATTAGAAAGAGAATGAACCAGCAAATTAGCCGTAATTCACATGTTGTGACTGCGTCATTCGTGTGCTACACGTTACCTTCAATTAATGACGAATTACCTACAAGGCTTTCCTCATCATCAATTCAACCAACCTAAGCTTAATTAAATTTACATACAAAAGAATCACATAAAAGAAGCATATCACTATTTTAGTATGTATGTATGTAAATATGTAATTCGTTTTTGCTTTTACAAAGTTTTTTGATGTGTAAACATCTTTGCTGTAGCTACGAGTAATTTCGAAAAACAGGTAAAGTTTACGCGTAAACATGTAAATGCGTAAACGAGTAAACATGTAAGGGCCTTTTCACATTACTCGGTACGACATCGGATCGACATTTTTTGCTCGGTATTTCCAGCTTACCGAAACGATTCCGCGTTGCTGTGTTTTTCACAATTGTGGGAATACTTTCGGTGCGTTATCGGCAGAAAATAGGAAAACAAACATCGAAATTTGCAAAACAAAATTTTTAACTTCAACAAATCACTCAATAATCAGGGATGCCACCAAGAAAATTTTTTTCCTACCAGAAACCTACCAAAATGGCTTCGAGCCTACCAATTTTTTTTTTTTTAATGTGAGATTTAACCATATTCAACAAATCCATTTAGGGTAACTGTGCCAGTAACCGACCACCCTGCAGTAACCGGGCACTTTTGTTTTTTTACCGCTTAAAATAAAAAAAAATATTAGTTGTACAAATTAGGATTTACATTTGTGGAATAACATTTGAGGAATAATGAGGAATGAAACGTAAGAAGATTTATTGAGGGAAATAGCGGACATTTTTTCCACTTGGTACAGCAAACACATTTACTAACTAGGTAGGCCTGATGGCCTGTTGCGATACCACATGGAGCTCTTTATTACACACCATGTAGACGGACAACCTTGTTTGCTTCATATAGCGTAAAATGTCAGATGCCTTTCTGTTTTCAAGCTCCTCCAGTTGTGTCTGTGGGGGCAAGTGTACTTGAATCTCAAAGAAAGCGTTTCTATTTAGAAGAGTTCTGTGACAAAACTGTACTGAGAAGACACGTTTTCTCAACAGTGTTGTGGCAAAGTGACAAATGTACCAAATCAGTGATGTTAGTTGAACGAAAGCAAAAACCTACCAAAATTCAAATCGTCCTACCAACCTACCAAAAGGAATAAAACTTACCAGTTTTGGTAGGAAAAGCCCAAAAGTGGCATCCCTGTCAATAATAACAAAGACGAAGACGAAGACATTATAACTTGCTACATTTGTAGCCGAAACGAGTTTTTTACTGACTTTGTTCTTCTTCTTTTATTACGCCGCAAAAATGTATGCAGTAATTCCTCAAATTTTACTGACCGGTCTTACCGCGCTGCGGTATACCGAAATTAATCCGCTCCGATTTCATGTATGCAACACTAATGTGAAAGTGTCAATTGAAATACATGTGGTCGGTAAGGTTTCGGTATACTTTCGGTAAAAACCAAAAATGTCGATCCGATACCGCACCGAGTAATGTGAAAACGCTCTAAGTGCGTAAACGAGTAAACATGTAAATGCGTAAACCGTAAATGACCTTGGCATTGTCAGTGGTAGGTAGGTAGCTAGGCATGTACTTACAAATGCTTGCAAGCATAGTCGTGCAAATGCAAATATCAGCAACAACAGCAACGTTGTTGTTGTTGTTGTTGTTTTCTGCAACAATGCGACAAATAGGCAAAATAAAAAGGGCCAACCTGTATGAACATGTATGGATATGCATCTGAGCAATATTGGTATCAAATGAAAGGTTTTGAGCAGGACTTCGATATGAAGCTCTTTTCATTGTGACTCCTAGGCCGGTTCTCCAGATATGGGTCAAAACGAGGACCCGGTGATCCTTGAATGTTTCTGAGCAAAATTGGTATGAAATGAAAGGTTCTGAGCAGGGATTCTACAGGGAGCTCTACTCTTTATGAGTCCTAGTTCGGGTTCCGCGATATGGGCCAAAACGAGGACCCTGATGATCCTTGAATGTCTCTGAACAATATTGGTATCAGATGAAAGGTTTTAAGCCTGACTTCGATATGAAGCTCTTTTAATTGTGACCCCTAGGCCGGGTCTCCAGATATGGGTCAAAACGAGGACCCGGATGATCCTTGAATGTTTCTGAGCAAAATTGGTATGAAATGAAAGGATCTGAGCAGGTATTCTATACGGAGCTCTACTCTTTATGATTCCTATGTCGGGTCCCGAGATATGGGTCAAAACGATGACCCTGATGATCCTGGAATATTTCTGAGCAAAATTGGTATCAAATGAAAGGTTTTGAGCAGATCTTCTACACGGAGCTCTACTCTTTATGATTCCTATGTCGGGTCCCGAGATATGGGGAAATACGAGGACCTGGATGATCCTTGAATGTTTCTGAGCAATATTGGTATCAAATGAAAGGTGTTGAGCAGGGATACTACATGGATGTCTATTCTTTATGATGTCTAGGTCGGGTCCCGAGATATGGGCCAGAATGAGGACCGGATGATCCTTGAATGTTTCTGAGCAATATTGGTATCAAATAAAAGGTGTTGAGCAGGGCTTTCACATAGAGCTCTATTCATTTTATGAGTCCTAGGTCGGGTCCCCAAATATGGGTCAAATTGTTACCCCGGATTAACCCGGAATGTTTCTGAGCAATATTGGTATCAAATGAAAAGTGTTGAGCAGGACTTCTATACGGAGCTCTACTCTTTATGATTCCTAGGCCGGGTCTCCAGATATGGGTCAAACGTGGACTCTGATGATCTTGCATATTTCTGAGTAATACAAAACAAAAGAAAATAAAAAATCAAAATTTAAAAACCAAAAACCAAAACAAACAAAAACAACAAAATAGTAGCAGTCACATTGACAACAAAAATTACAAAAACTATAGTCGCATTTTAATCCATAGAAAACCAGGAAAAAAGGAATAAGGAAAAGGGAATAAATATCCGATTTCGAAACTGTTTACACATCAATGTTCATTGTTTCATTGCTTCATTGCGGCAGATCAAGAAATAAAAACAACAAAAAATATGAGCAAAACTAGCCATTAAAAAAATTAAGCAAATATTTTATAGCCACGCATGTATTAAAAAAATTATGATTTTGACAATGATCAAATTTCAATTTTTTCTTTTATCTATGTATGTATGTATGTAAATGAAAATGCGAAAAGCGCGAATGCTCTTAATGGAGCGAAGAATAATTAGATTTTCGGATAGGTAGCAGTTGATGTAAAGAAAAAAATTGCATAACAATTTTTATAGGAACTGTATTCCCATAATTGAGAGAAAATGGTTAAGATGCAAGGAACAGAAGGTGTAGTCCCGAGACCCCTGGTATGGCAGGCGAGCACTCTACCCACTACACCAAAACGGTCACCCTTTTGTTTAGATCTGCAATATTAAACATTATTACGAGTACGCTTACAGCCTCTAATACTTTCTTTCTCTACTTGGAAAATTAAGAAAATCAGCCAATGTCTTTGAATCAATTAAAGTTTCATTAATTTTAAAATTTCGTTCTTAACTGTCACACAGAAAACCCTTTTCTAAATGTGAATCATGACTCATGAGGGCGTCTGTCATTACCGATGAACTTTGAAGCACTCGATTCAATTACAATTTCATGTAATTTTAATTGCGAAATTGAGCTATGTACATATGTATATATGTATGTAGATTACGTTTTGAATAATTCAATCAGCAAATAAATTTGCAAGAAAGCAACAGAAAATAAAAAAACGTATTACAAATCCGAACTACTTGTTGAAAAGTAGTGGGGATTGTATTTTTTTTTTGCAATTTTGGTCCTTGTAGTTAGAAACTTAATATATTAATTATAATTACATACATTAATAAAATAAAATTGAAAATGTTATGTTGACTCCGAGAGATGGAAATTCAAAAATAGGATTCGTCGAATTGCGACCACTGGGCGATTCTTGTATTTTAGCAATAAATAATTGTAAAATTTGTGGGAGAGACATTCCTATTTTTGGTTTGCAGATCTTAGTTCCTAGCAGTGCTATTATATTTACTGTAGTTGTATGCAATAATTAGTCGTCATGAATGACATCGTCGCATACCCATATCACCAATGCCATAGCACCAATACCAACCAACGTCAGTCAGTCAATGACCGTCACACAATGGCATTTGTTTTCATTCTCTTTTTTCCATAATTTGTTGAAAATGTGAATTGTGCGACAATGAGATACGGACAACATAATAGCATACATATGTGTGATAAGTCATGCGAAATCATATATGTAGTGATGATCCATATACATAAATATACATACATAGATACATATATGGAAGGGCCATCAGTGATCGGCAAGACACAAACAGTATTTACGTAGTTTAGTAAACCTACCAATAAATAAGCTTAAATATCTAGGGGGATATATTCCGTAAACTCTAATCTATAAGTATGATATCTTAAAAACTGCTTTGAAGGGTTTCATCTTATGTTCAGATGTGGCAAATTAATTGTATTGCCAATTAGCAAATAGCCGTCCCGCTTCGCAGCGACGAAAAACCTTTTGTTATAATGGGTCCTTTGCCTTTACCTTTACCTTTACCTTTACATTTACCTTTACCTTTACCTTTACCTTTAACTTTAACTTTACCTTTACCTTTACCTTTACCTTTACCTTTAACTTTACCTTTATCTTTACCTTTACCTTTACCCTTACCTTTACCTTTACCTTTACCTTTACCTTTACCTTTACCTTTACCTTTACCTTTACCTTTACTTTTACCTTTACCTTTACCTTAACCTTAACCTTTACCTTTACCTTTACCTTTACCTTTACCTTTACCCTTACCTTTATCTTTACCTTTACCTTTACCTTTAACTTTACCTTTACCCTTACCTTTACCTTTACCTTTACCTTTACCTTTACCTTTACCTTTACTTTTACCTTTACCTTTACCTTTACCTTTACCCTTACCTTTACCTTTACCTTTACCTTTACCTTTACCTTTACCTTTACCTTTACCTTTACCTTTACCTTTACCTTTACCTTTACCTTTACCTTTAACTTTACCTTTAACTTTACCCTTACCTTTACCTTTACCTTTACCTTTACCCTTACTTTTACCTTTACCTTTACCTTTACCTTTACCTTTACCTTTACCCTTACCTTTACCTTTACCTTTACCTTTACCTTTACCTTTACCTTTACCTTAACCTTTACCTTTACCTTTACCTTTACCTTTACCTTTACCTTTACCTTTACCTTTAACTTTACCTTTACCTTTACCTTTACCTTTACCTTTACCTTTAACTTACCGGGACCATCAATCACCATCCGGGCCTATTAATTGGGACCGATTTAAAAAATAATAATGAAAATAGTTGTATGTTGAAGCCCTGCTCGACACCTTCCATTTGATACCAATATCGCTCAGAAACTTTGTGGAGTCACTCGGATCCAGGTTGCGACACATATCTGGGGACCCGGCCTGGGCATAACAATTAAAAGAGTTTAAGGTTGAAATCATAATTAAGACCTTTAATTTGATCCCAATATTAGTTAGAAACATTGGCGGATCATCCGGGTCCGCGTTTTGACACATATCTCGGGACCCAGCCTAGGCATCGCCATGAAAATAACTGTATGTTGAAGGCATGCTCAATATCTGTCATTTGATACCAATATTGCTCAAAGACTTGCTGGGTTACTCTGGGTTCACATTTGGGCCTATATTCCGGGAAGTTCCCTTTTTTCGAAATTCTGTATACCTTATTATGTGCGCTGATACAACGTGAATCTAGTGTGAAAATTTCATAAAGATCGGTTGATTACTTCGGGAGTCCATAAAGGACACACACATACACATTCATTTTTATATAATAGAGTTTAATTAACGATTTAATTATCCATAAAGCGCATGTCTAAATATAGTATAAGATTTTCTACGGGGCCTCTACATACATATGTACATATCGCTAGCTTAGAGTGCAAATTTTGTAAGTCCTTTTTTCAAACTTTCTAGGAGAGACAAAAAACAAAAATTAAAAAAATTTCGAAATGAAAAAAAAAATTCTGTTAGTGTAAAATTTTGGACTTACACAATTTTCTTCGTTTTTTGGACTTACACAATTTGCGTATCACTGAATAACAACGAGTAGAAATATGACAAGTATCACAGACTTGTTTAGCGTGGTGCGTATTTGATTTTTCTAGCGTTCTACATAAAAATACACTTTTTCATAAAAATGGACTTACACAGTTTGCACTCTAAGCTAGCGATATACATATGTACATTCATACATTTAAAATGTCAATAAAAATAAGCTAATACTAAGCTAAACTGTAATTAAGTATACAACAAAAAAGGAGCTAACCATAAAGAATCGCAAACAAAAATTCACAGAAATTTACCTACATACAATTTCGTTGAATAACTATTTGCATATTTCAATGCACTTTTCGCCATTATTAGTTGTCACCCATTTTTGTAGATAACGGACTTGTGGCAATAAAATTGCATTACTTAACCATTTTGTATTTACATAACACATAGGTATGTGGTTGGTTTGAAAAACAAAATGTTATTGAGAATTACCAGTACATAAATACTTACTTGCTACCTTCATCAATAACTGTGTAACCTAATACAAACGCAAGTCGTCAATTAACGCACGCACGCAAATTTTTCATATGCGTTGAACCGAAATTGACTTGCGTGCGTGTACAGATAAAGAAATAGAAAAAATATAGAAAATCAGAGAAAATCTTATTTTGTGGAATATGTATCTAACACACGCAATATCAAAAGCAAGTGTCAATTTTTTTGCAAACAATCACCCACAATGCTTAATTTCAACTGTCACGCAAAACAAAAATTGGGCTTCGAGTTTGCTTTTTACGCACGCCGTTCAATTCCGGTTACTCCCATACAAGTTGTATGGGCATGAGAAATTTTTGACAGTAAATTGACGGCGTGCGTTTGTATTAGGTTACACAGTAAGTCTATACCGAAGTTAAAAATACCATGCGACAATAAAACATAAAGAACACATCAATCATTACTTTTACTTATCTTTAATAGCAATTGATGGCCTTTCAATACGATTTGCTATAAAATACAAAAAATAATCACTTTCGCAAATTCTTGCTTCTCTCTTGTGCTCGGTCATTTTCGAGGGGAAGATATCGTATTTAATTGATCGTAATTAATTAATAAATACATTCTGACTCATTCAAGGGTTTTGAAGTGAAGAAACTCATGTTGTTACTATGTATTTATGTATATACATAAATAAAAAATGAATGCGAAACCAGTGGTGCCAGATTGAGGAAAATTTCCCTTAAGTCTTTTCGTTCGATTATCGGTTCAGGCCGCTTGAAGAAGTCTGATGGGGATGAGGTGGTCTCCGAAATGGATCCATAACTTCTACCAAAAAAATTTTTTCAATTTTTCTTAATTAAAAACTGGCCAATAGCTCATATAAAATTCACATAAAATAATTATTAGAATTAAAACGGCCATGTAAAAACAAGCGTTAAAATAAGCACATCTCACATTGGAAAACTCCCATTCAGTGTATGAATACACACGCTTTCGCGTTAACTTATGCAGTGCAAAAAGGAGTCGGTTACATACATGCGTACAAGTAAACATACAGTGAACTACGTTGCGTATACGTAACTTGTTTACATAAATACATATGTATGTATACATACATACAGGAGAAACTAATAAAAGCGCGTAAAAACACTGGTCGACGAAATTTCAACAAATTTTTGTTACAGAAATAAAATTCTACTTTTCTATAGGATTTCGGTGCGCTGAATCCGAATCTGAAGTCAGATTTTCTCTAATACGTACAGTTTTTTAGATATTCATGCCCAAAGAGGCGAAAAACACGTTTTTTGCCTATATTCACTCCTCAATATCTTTTAAATTATGATGTATTGTGGAACGATTTTCCGTCATCCCTTGTCAAGTTTGGTTTGGAGACAAACCGGTTTCGGCTAATATGCGCCATCTTCAGTGTCTTCTTTCGTTCTGAGTTATTTTGTGTAAGTTCTCTGAAAAAAATATCCGTAGTTAAACCAACAACTTTCGGCTGTTGAATCTCCGTCTTTGATTCAACAGGAAAAGTATTTGTTTTTACAGCAAAGTCCAACAATTTATTCAAAAACGGGCGTTGTTGATTCAAAAACTTGCTTGCCTTTAAAAAAATTTTTGTGAGAAAATATTTTTTTGTGAGAAAACCAACAAAAAAAATAATGATGGAGAGAAGATGAAGAGAAAAATCCAAACAAAAGTTTATTTTTAGCAACAATTTTCTCCCCGTTGTTGATTTAAAGGCAAAAGCATTTGACCCAACAGTTTCCGTTGTAAACAAAACTAATGAGAACAAATTTTTTTAAATTTTGTTTTTACAATGATTCAAATAATTCACGGATTCCTTTTTAGGAAATGGAAGTATAAATAGGTTACTGCAATTGAATATAATGTTGAATGTTCCACTATGTGATGATTGGATAGAGTTTCAGGTTGATATCATGGTTCGAATCCGGAGGAGAATATAAAATAAAGAAGAAAAATCAGAATAAGAAATAAAGATAGCAGCCAGTGAATGATAAGAAGGAGAGAAGAATAGGAGAACAAGCGGAGGCTACATATTTGCAGTTGGGACCCGGGCGGAGAGAAGACGAAGAGTAAAATGCAAACAAAAATTTATTTTTAGGTGAATTTTTTTTCCAACAATCTCCGTTATTGACTTAAATCAACAACGCTCGCACCTTTGAAACAACAACGGAGCGTTGTTGGGCACATTTCAACTGCGGAAAGTAGTTGATTTAACAGCGAAAGTCTTTAGATTTACAACGTTTTTTTTTTCAGAGTTCGATAGTATTTATAGTAACTAACTTCCGTCGTTTTGTTCAGGTACTTCGTGTTCATGTGATGTGTTCGTGCATTCGTGCGTTCGGGTGACGTGTGTGTGAGTCTGTGTTGTGTGTTTAGGTATGCAAATCTATTTTTTGTCATATTTTCATTATTGTACCCTCATTAACCAGGTAGGTAAAAGTCCGTTATTGTCCGTTTGTGTGTTGTTTTGTTTATGTCGGTTTTAGGTCTTTTGTCCTCTTTCGGCTATAGTAGCTTAAGCGGTTCAAATAATGTATAATGTATTACTTACTTATTTTAAAAATTCATTAAAGCTTGTTATATATGATGTATTGTGGAACGATCCTCCGTCATCCCTTGTCAAGTTTGGTTTGGAGACAAACCGGTTTCGGCTAATATGCGCCATCTTCAGTGTCTTTTTTCGTTCTGAGTTATTTTGTGTAAGTTCGATAGTACTTATAGTAACTGACTTCCATCGTTTGGTCAAGTACTTCGTGTTCGTGTGTTCGTGCATTCGTGTGTTCGTGCATTCGTGCGTTCGGGCGACGTGCATACGTGCGTGCGTGCGAGTCTGTGCGTTTAGGTATGTGAATCTATTTTTGTATCCTCATTAAACAGGCAGGTAAAAGTCCGTTATTGTCCTCTTGTGTGTTGTTTTGTCGGTTTTAGGTTTTCTGTCCTCTTTTCGGTATAATAGCTTAAGCGGTTCAAATAATGTATCTGATGCGGTGTTTATTTGTTCATTTATTATTTTACCTACTGTTTGTATATCTCCATATTTTCTAATACGTTAAGTCGTTTTCCCTTATGTTGTATGTGAAGAATTTTAGCTGTTTTTCCTATTTTCATTGGTGTACATTTGTTTTCTGCCATGTGGTTGGCGAAATTTGATTCCACTGTCGTTGATGATTTGCTTATTTTCTTATTGTAATCTCTTACGTGTTCTCGATATCTCGTCTTGATTTGGCGTCCTGTTTGTCCTATATAGCTATTTTGGCATTCGCAAGTCAATTTGTATACGCCTTGTTTGTCAAAGGGGTCTTCCTTGTTAATGTTGTTTCGTAGAAGTTTTTCCATGTTGTTCCTCGTTTTAAATGCTGCATTAATGTTATAATTTTGGAAAACTTTAGCCAACTTGTAAGATGTTGCTCCGGTATATGATAAGACTGCCCATTTCTTCTCTACCTTTTCTTTGTTTTCCGATTTCTTTGAAGTTATGTTTTTCTGTATTTTCTTCACCAAACTTTTTTGGAGGAAAGTTATATGGAAGAACTGGCGAAAAATCTGGGAGTAAATTTTTATGCCAGGTATGTAGACGACATCATCTGCCTCATAACGGAAAATAAAGAAGAAAAAATTTTGGAATACCTCAACGGCCAACACAAAAATATAAAATTCACCATGGATGCAGAGAAAAATGGAAAAATCAACTACTTAGACCTCACAATTAAAATAAACAAGGAGACTAACAAATTTACTTACGAAATATACAGAAAACCCACAGCAACGGATACAGTAATACACAATAAATCTAGCCATCCTCAACAACACAAGAACGCCGCTTTCAGACATTTATTAACACGACTTGAACGGACCCCGTTAGAAAAGGAAGCTTACAACAAGGAACTCAGCACAATATACACAATCGCGGAGAACAACGGATATCAAAAAAGTTTGGTGAAGAAAATACAGAAAAACATAACTTCAAAGAAATCGGAAAACAAAGAAAAGGTAGAGAAGAAATGGGCAGTCTTATCATATACCGGAGCAACATCTTACAAGTTGGCTAAAGTTTTCCAAAATTATAACATTAATGCAGCATTTAAAACGAGGAACAACATGGAAAAACTTCTACGAAACAACATTAACAAGGAAGACCCCTTTGACAAACAAGGCGTATACAAATTGACTTGCGAATGCCAAAATAGCTATATAGGACAAACAGGACGCCAAATCAAGACGAGATATCGAGAACACGTAAGAGATTACAATAAGAAAATAAGGAAATCATCAACGACAGTGGAATCAAATTTCGCCAACCACATGGCAGAAAACAAATGTACAGCAATGAAAATAGGAAAAACAGCTAAAATTCTTCACATACAACATAAGGGAAAACGACTTAACGTATTAGAAAATATGGAGATATACAAACAGAAGCCATTCGTAGGTAAAATAATAAATGAACAAATAAACACCGCATCAGATACATTATTTGAACCGCTTAAGCTATTATACCGAAAAGAGGACAGAAAACCTAAAACCGACAAAACAACACACAAGAGGACAATAACGGACTTTTACCTGCCTGTTTAATGAGGATACAAAAATAGATTCACATACCTAAACGCACAGACTCGCACGCACGCACGAATGCACGAACACACGAATGCACGAACACATCACACGAACACGAAGTACGTGACCAAACGATGGAAGTCAGTTACTATAAGTACTATCGAACTTACACAAAATAACTCAGAACGAAAAAAGACACTGAAGATGGCGCATATTAGCCGAAACCGGTTTGTCTCCAAACCAAACTTGACAAGGGATGACGGAGGATCGTTCCACAATACATCATATTCCTACCCTGTCGGAAAAACAAGCAACCAAAAAGTACTTGTTATATATTCTTATATTACTGAAATAAATGCTTTAAATTCGGTGGGAATTTTGTGGGATTTTTTTTATTTAAAATGTGGGAAATTAGGGATTTTTTTCCAATTTCTGTGGGAATTTTAGCGGAGATTATCTGGCATCACTGTGCGAAACACATATTGCAAGTAGTATGTATGTACATATTGAAAGAAACATAATTACAATTACAACAAAATAAAATTACTGGAAATCTTATCGGTGTCAATTTGATGCAAAAATATGCAACTTGGATATTGGCGCTCAAATGAATGACTAAATTGTTGTCTGACACATAAAATTAAATTGACAATTGAATAGCTGAAAGTCGACTGCCTTCCATGGATTATTGATGTTGGAAAATATAATGCGGGTTTGGAAACGAGTTGAAGCCTATTGTTATAGAGCTTTGGACGCTTTCATAAGACAAAATAAGAAGAAAAAATACATAAAAATCCAGGTTTCATTACAAAATGTCTACAACGGTTACTTTCCGAAATTTGTTCCTACTGCTTGTCACCACAAAATACCCAACCCTGAGTAGGTATGTATATCTATGTGTGAAGTAAAATTCAATCAATAATAAAGCGAGCGTGTGCTAATAAAAATCAAACGGAAAGGCGGATAGTATACATAAATTGATATGTATATGTACTTAGGTAAACATTGTGGCGATCGTGATGTTGTGATGCATGGGAATTACATCCGCCCAAGGGGTGTTTGCTTGAATATATACATATGTATGTATATGCGAAAATAAACTTTCACGTGCCTAAATTGCTATTAATTTCAAATAATTCCTTCAAAACGGCGTTGAGAACTTCGCCCATTTTGTTAAAATCTTAGAATTGTCTAGAAGTGTTGGCTTTTATAGCGATGAATGGACAGATAAGTGCGAATAGCAATGTCTCGGCTTAAAAATAACAAAGCCCCGGGCGCTGACGGTTTGCCAGCCGAGCTATTCAAACATGGTGGCGAAGAGTTGATAAGGAGCATACATCAACTCCTATGCAGAATATGGTCGGACGAGCGCATGCCCGACGATTGGAACTTAAGTGTGCTCTGCCCAATCCACAAAAAAGGAGACTCCACAGTACGCGCCAATTATCGTGGGATAAGCCTCCTGAATATCGCATATAAGGTCTTAGCAAGTGTATTGTGCGAAAGACTGAAGCCCACCGTCAACAAGCTGACTGGACCTTATCAGTGTGGCTTCAGACCTGGTAAATCTACCATCGACCAGATCTTCACAATACGCCAAATACTGGAAAAAACCCATGAAAAAGGAACCGACACACACCATCTCTTTGTCGATTTTAAAGCCGCTTTTGATAGCACGAATAGGAATTGCCTATATGCCGCAATGTCTGAATTTGGTTTCCCCGCAAAACTTATACGGCTATGCCAAATGACGCTGACTAACACCACCAGCTCCGTCAGAATTGGGAAGGACCTCTCCGAACCGTTCGAGACCAAACGAGGTTTCAGACAAAGTGATTCCCTTTCGTGTGACTTCTTCAATTTGATGCTGGAAAAGATAATACGAGCTGCAGAACTTAACCATACAGGAAGCATTCTATACCACAAGAGTGTACAACTGCTGGCGTACGCCGATGATATCGACATCATTGGCACTAACACTGGCGCCGTATGTTCTGCCTTCTCCAAGCTGGATAAAGAGGCTAAGAAAATGGGTTTGGCGGTTAACGAGGACAAGACGAAGTACCTCCTGTCATCACACAAAGAAACAGCACGCCTTGGCAGTCACGTCAATGTTGATAGCTAAAAATTCGAAACTGTTAAGGACTTCGTCAATTTGGGAACCAGCATTAACACCAAGAATGATGTCAGCACGGAGATCCAACGAAGAATCACGCTTGCCAATAAATGCTACTTCGGACTAAGTAGGCAACTGAAAAGTAAAGTCCTCTCTCGACAAACAAAAATCACACTCTACAGGACGCTCGTCGTTCCAGTCCTCATGTACGGCGCAGAAGCATGGACAATTTCAAAATCAGATGAGATGGCACTTGGAGTATTCGAGAGAAAAGTTCTTCGTAAGATTTATGGACCTTTGCGCGTTGGCGTGGGCGAGTATCGACGGAGATTTAACGATGAGCTGTACGAGCTTTACACAGACATCGACATTGTTCCCACTGCGTTGGGAAAATCAGGTGGACAGCGATGCTGCCTCCCTAGGTTTTCCCAAGTGGCGCCATGCTGCACGAAACAGAAGCAATTGGCGCGCGCTGTTGGACTCGGCCAGAATCGTCTAGACGGTTAAGCGCCAATCAAGAAGAGAAGAAGAGAATGGACAGATAAGACTCTATAACGCTGAAGCTAGGTTCATCCAAAGGAGAGAGTTAATGGATAAAGTTATAGAAAATATTTGGAAAACATGTACGTAGGTATGTATGTATGTACGTATGTGTCTACTTCTGTTTAATACAGACCAAATCGTAGATACATACATAAGTATCAGAGCGACCCGTACTTATATCCAGCCAAGGATTGGCACGTCAGAACTTCTGGAAAGTGTTTTTGTCATTGCAACAACAAAAAACATTAGGGCTACTACTCACGATTCATGAACAATAATTCATATTACATATAACTAATACTATAAAACTATCTTACCAATCAAAGATTTTCTCGAAAATACATATATATATGTACAGCATAAAATTGAGAAATTTACATATGGGCTAATCCTGAAAAAGTCAACCAAGAGCATGAAATTGAAAATGGTCCGAACTTTTTTTTTTGGTATTTATTAGTAAAGATAATACATCTATATATTAGAAAAACATAAGCATTTTCTATTCGCTCTTAAACGCAGGCTGAGAAAAATCGCCAAAAAAATTATTTTCACTAAGGCTTTTTTATTAGCAAAGTATCATTTTTTTTCTTCGCGGGTTTAGTTTATTGAACAGAGAGTTATAATATTGTTACATGCTCTAATCATTCTACTTAGAACGTAATTTAATATAAGAGTATAAAATTTGCGAAGCTAGTAAGAATAAAGGAGTTTTTTTACTTTAAAATTTTGCTTATCCTCTTGTCGCGTGCGTTACCAAAAAACAATAAGGTTGTTCTCTGTGTCTTATATTTTTGCCGAGATATCATGATATCTTGAGAAATTTGCCACACAGAGAGAGCGCACCTTTAAGAAAATAAAATTCTAACTGAGTTCATTGTGAACTGGCATGTTAGTCATATTATTTCCACTCTTTATACGACTGTTGTCGCTTTGCTTTGCTTGCTTCAATTTCGAATTAATTAATTTTTTATCTGAATAAAATAAAATAATTAAAAAAAAGAACTAGAAACATAAATTTTAACTCACTTCTAATAGAAGACTATTGTGAATGTAATAACATGGTTGCATTTCCCGTGATATTTTTCTCACGATATCACATATCACGGCTTGGGGTATGAGAAATTTGCCGAAGTTCCAAATTTGACAAGACGTGTATTTTCTTGTTGTGCTCGGCAAATTTATCACACTTATGTCATCTCGGCAAATTTGCCAGGCCAAAATCACAGAGAGAGAACAACCTTTATATAAATAGTTATTAAACCTAGGAAAACGCGTGAAATAAAATAAAATTTCAGTGACAAAGTAAGCTTGTGTACCTTTTTCCAAAAACAAAGTCAGTGTTGTCCGAAAGCTGAATATTACAACTTTATGTGTGTTTTAAATTTGTCGCGTGCGTTACCGTAAGTGCAAAAATTCAATCTATACATATGTATATATAAAAATGGATCACTATTTCCTTGGTCATCGCATCACGCCTGAACGGATGGAACGATTGCGATAATTCTTTTTTTGTTATGTTTAGTATTGTCTGGAGAAGGTTCTATTGGAAAATAATTTCAAAAAAGTTAAAAGGGCGTGGCACCTCCCATACAAACAAAACGTTTCATACTGTATACGTATTTCTGAAAATATTCTTTGTAAGGCTTAGAACTTGGGATGATATACTAACTTGATTCCAAGCTCACAAATAGAGATCAGCGTTATTACAAACAGGGGCGTGGCACCTCCCATATACCCCAAATTTTTTATACTTAATATCTCTGGAAGTATTCATTGTTGGACACTTGGAATTGATACAGAGATAAGCAATATCAATACCATACTTACGAAAGAAAATTGGAGCTATTGGAAAAGGGGGCGTGGCATCTCCGATACAAACTTAATCTCTCTAAGTTACGGAAAAGTGGTCCAAACATTATCGGAATTAAAAGTTTGCATTGGGTTCATACATCGATGGAGACTTTATTGAGGTTGCTCGAACAGCTTATTCGCCGAAGAAAAAAATTAAAGTACAACGTACCTAGTTTTAAGTTATTTTTTATTTAATCTATCAAAATACTTTAAATGTACTTTTTTATTCATTACCTATTTGCTAAAAATTCATTAAAAATGAGAATTAAAAAAAATTTGTTTTATATTTTTTTCATTGGGAAATTTTGTCGCGTGCGTTACTGTCGCGTGAGTACTACTATTATAGTTCATTAACGAAATTAGAGAAATATTTTTAAAATTTCGTAAATCTACGAACCTAAGGTATTCTTCGAACTTCATTTCCTCATTTTAAGCAAATATGTTATTGTGCAAAATTCGCAAAATTTTGCATATTTCCATACGCATTAAAAAAAACTTCTATTTTTTGTCCCGTGCGTTACCGCCATATATTTGCGTGTATATCAGAACTTAACTGTTACTCCAGCTTAAATTTTCTCGTGAATGTAGTACTCTGGTAGTGCTTTGCATTAAATAAAATAAACATGTAATTCTCTCATTGTTTCCCTCCTTTAGCATTGATTATATGCGTACGAATGTCGCGTGCGTTACCCAGGATTAGCCCATATGTATGTATGTATGTATGTATCTATAGCAGCATCAGATAAAGTTAATTATTTGCGTTTCTGTTATTACAGCAACTGATCCTTATCATAAGGTCGATGAAAAAATAAAACCCGTTGAACTAAGCAGTGCTTAGTTGCGTTTGTTGATGTTCTTAATTATTATTTGATGTTCCTATTATTATTTACTACCCATATTATTCTTTTTATTTTTTTTTTACAATTTAGCTTTAAGCCTTTATACTTTCCGCTGCAGCATTTCATCACGATTTACATAGGTTTTGTTGCCATTTTGATCTGCATGAGTGTTTTTTTTATTATTTTATCTTGTGCATTTGACGTTACCGTATTTACATATGTATGTACATAAGTATGTACTAGCTGTACATTAGTATGCACATTGAATCATAAAAAAGGCACATACATATATAAAATCACTCCACATGCCCCTTCTTTCCAATTGACGCTTTCCATTTGGGATACGTACTTAAAATATGCGAGAGCAATTTACGAGCGGATATCGACCGTCCATATGAATACATACATATGTATACATACATACATACTCACCAAAAAATATAAGCCTTACTGTGTAACCTAAATCAAACGCACGCCGTCAATTTACTGTCAAAAATTTCTCATGCCCATACAACTTGTATGGGAGTAACCGAAATTGAACGGCGTGCGTAAAAAGCAAATTCGACGCCCAATTTTTGTTTTGCGTGACAGTTGAAATTAAGCATTGTGGGTGATTGTTTGCAAAAAAAATTGACACTTGCTTTTGATATCGTGTCTGTTAGGTACATATTCCACAAAATAACAAGATTTTCTCTGATTTTCTGTATTTTTCTATTTCTTTATCTGAACACGCACGCAAGTCAATTTCGGTTCAACGCATATGAAAAATTTGCGTGCGTGCGTTAAATTGACGACTTGCGTTTGATTTAGGTTACACAGTTATGTTTAAGTGACTTGCGCTCACTTAAATTACGTATATGCCATGATCCAATTACCAGGTCGGTCCATGGTACATACACACAAACATGCCGTGAGCTGAATGTCAAACGGAATGTCAAAACTGAAAGGAGAACGAAATAATTTGACATTCAGCTCACGAGCGAATGATGGAGAAACTCAGAGAACGAAGAATTTGACCAATAGTAAACACGAATGTATGTATAGAATATGCAGAAGCAGAGAAATTGGATAGCTAAGAAGTCAGCTGATCTGAAGAGCCGACCTGTATTGGTGGATCCTGGTATATGCATTACGTGCATATAAAAGATTGCATGACTTGGCAACCCTAATCCACTTCTCGCTATTGGCATCACTGTCATAGTTGGAAGTCCGACCGCTATATTTCCAGTATAGCGGTCATAAATTCTCATATAAAAAGGCAAATCCCTTTGACCTAAAGTTTAGTGTAGCTCAGTAATTCGTAGTCTTTATTTACATATCGGTCAACGCGAATCGTTTCATAATCTCCGCGATCAAAACGGGATCATCGCGGCGTATACCTAAATCATAACCTATCCGAAATATCAATAACACAACCCAAAGAATCGCGTCGGTAAAAATCTCA
The DNA here is from genome assembly GCA_960531455.1 of Urophora cardui. NCBI lineage: Eukaryota > Metazoa > Arthropoda > Insecta > Diptera > Tephritidae > Urophora > Urophora cardui. The sequence goes on along the minus strand of OY482670.1, from coordinate 36,997,536 downwards.
ACCAATATAAATCAACGAACCAACTCAAGGATTCCTCCACATCCACATATACATATATCTCCCTTCTCATCATCATCCTCATCCTCATCAGCTATCGAAATACCTTCAGGTAAGAATCACCGACATACATTCACATTGCAGTCACACTGCATTTGTTCACCTTATTTAAGAATTAAAACAGCAGATTTAAAGGCTTTTAAAATAAGGCATACAAATTTTAAGGGTAGCAAATTTGTATGGCGTAAGGCTTAAAACAGACATAGGCAGCCCATACCACAATTGTGGGAAGTCGATTCACACGTATTCTTACTCTCTTCATCAGTCGTTTGCCAACTGTCGAACGATAAACATTGCGCCTGACTACGTCGCTTCGTGGTTGAACGCAGGCATTGACTTTATACAGGTAATGTATGTATGTATGTCCACAAATAAAATGCCCGGCGAGAAATTTTATACGATGGAAATGCCGTCGGCCATATGCAATGCCTTTTTATACTCAGCTGTACTAGTACACAGAGTATTATAGTTTTGATTTCCTAACGGTGGATTGTAACAGAAGGAAATAATCGAGATAGATATAGACTTATATATATCAAAATGATCAGGGTGAAAAGAGAAATCGATTGAGCCATGTCCGTCCGTCTGTCCGTCTGTGAGCACGATAACTCGCGCAAAAATTGAGATATTTTGATGAAATTTGAAATGTAAGTTGGTATCAAGACAGGAACGGATGGTATTGAAAATGGACGAAATCGGACCATGACCACGCCCACCTCCCCTATATAGTAAAAATCGGAAATTTTGTATCTCAGTCACTAATAGAGCTAGAGTGATAAAATTTCACACACGTATTGAGCTCAGGCCCTTATGAAGAAATTTGGTGAAATTTTGGAAAATGGGCGGTGCCACGCCCACTTATTAAGGGGCAAACATTGAAAGTTTTATAAGTCATAACTCAGAAACCGTTGAAGATATATCGATGAATTTTGGTAGGCGTGATATACTTACTTAGGCAAATGTTTTGACGAAAAATTGCCAAAATCGGTTGACGACCACGCCCACTTTTATATATGGGTCTTATAAAGTGACCTAATAAAAACATTTTAAGCGATATCTCTGTCAAATATAAAGATATATCATTGAAGTTTTATGGAAGGTGTCCAACTATGGACATATAACAAAAAATACAAAAATTTTGGAAAATGCGCGTGGCACCGCCTCCTTTTAGAAGCAGGAATATACGAGATTTCTGAGCCCATAACTCGACAAATAATCGATATATTATGACCAAACTTGGTGTATACACTTTCACTACTTGTAGTAATACATGTTGAAAATTTTAGCGAAATCGGTTGACGACCACGCCCACTTTTGTATATGGGTATTATAAAATGACCTAATAAAAACATTTTAAGCGATATCTTTGTCAAATATAAAGATAATTCATTGAAATGTTGTGGCATGAGTTCTACAATAGATCGGAAACAAAAAATAGAAAAATTTCGGAAAATGGGCGTGGCACCGCCTCTTTTCAGACAAAGGAATCAACGAGATTTCGGAGCCCATAACTCGACAAATAATTGAGATATTATGACGAAACTTGGTTTGTATACTTTTATAACTTGTGGTAATAGACACGCAAAAATTTATTGAAATCGGTTTATGACCACGCCTACTTTTTAACGAAGATATTTCTGGAACACCCTTTGGGAATTTGTAACGTGACATCTTTGTAACTGGAAGTCATAAAGGAATTAAATTTTGCACAAAGAATAATATTCATATGCTTAGTTGGATGACTGATAAAAATTTAGAAAATGGGCGTGGCTACGCCCACTTTATGCAGCACTCGATTTATATAAAGTACCTACACCGTGTTTCCATCAAACGCAAACAAACAATGAAAGCATACAGCTGAGTATCTAATGTTCGATTCCACTCGAACTTAGGCTTCCTTACTTGTTTGCTATAAAGTATTTAAAAATAATATAAATGATTAAAGGCATTGCGAAGTATTTCACAAACAGTTTTTGTACTCTTATTTGGATGACTTTTGTCTTCCAAACACTCTGTTTTACCCAACTACCCTTTAATTTTTTTTCATTAAAAAGTTATTTTCCTTTCAAAAGCAAAAAATAAAAACAACAAAAAACCAAAAATATCCGTTCTACATACATATGTATACGAATGTACATATATTCCACTTGAAGCGGATTAATTTCCTACTGGGGTGCGCATGCGGAGAACTTGTTTTGTTCTCACCAACACAACCTCATTTCAGATTTCGCCGACCACTGGCTTAAAATAAGGCTGATTTTCCTGTGTTGATGTCATCAGGCCATAAGGAGTACTCTCTCTCTGAGAGCATACCTTATTCCAAAGGCTTATCCGCCATGCGAAATAAGGCCTAAATAAGTATTAGAGAGTTAGGAGCAGATAGAGTGAGTGCACAACAGAAGCAGCGCTGCCAGCGTACTCCATGTACATTAGGGCGGAGTGAATTGGAGCTTTTTTTTAAATCATTATTACTCTACCTGCGGAAAGTTGCCTTTCTAGTACACAAGTAAGACTGTTTAAATCAATGTCTCCAAGCTTATACAAAAATTTTGAAAATTCGAGGAAATTTCCAAAATTTCAAAAAAATTTTCTCGAATTTTCAGAATTTTTGTATAAGCTTGGAGGCAGGGCCGTCGAGAGGGGGGGGGGCTGAGGGGGTCAATTGGCCCGGGCCCGGGCTTTAGAGGGCACGGGAATCTCAAAATGATATCCAAGTTTTTGCTTACAGAAAATAAACAAACAACACCTTTAATCACCTTTCGTAGATAGCAATCATTTTAAATTTCAACAAATTTTATAAATCTCTTAACGTGTCTGCACCTCACTTAAGGAATTGTTGGTTTTTGGCGTCGTCTTTGCAGCATAATTTTGAATTCGTTTTCTGTTGCAACAGAAAAATTCGGTATGATGCAAATTCTTATACAGCGATATGGGTATTTCCTGGGCGTTTCGGACGGTATGTTCGTACGATTTTTTGAACTTTTGAGGCAGAAATATCGCGAAATATTGTATCGTTTTATGATAAAAGGAAAGATTTAGGCCACAGCTAATGATTAAAATATGTTAGCGACAGAAATTTAGTTTAATGCCTCTGTTTTAGCCACTTAAACTGCGTTCCGGACGCTACAAAAACACGTCCATTTTTTTTAAGTGGCTAAAACAGAGGCATTAAACTAAATTTCTAACATACTTTAATCATTAGCCGTGGCCCAAATCTTCCCCTCTTTCGTAAAACGATACAATATTTCGCGATATTTCTGCCTCAAAAGTTCAAAAAATCGCATACCGTCCGAAACGCCCAGGAAATGCCCATATATGTATGTACGTGTATGTATGTATGTAAACAGCGATACGCCGAAAACAAACGAAGCTTGCGAAGCTAAAATTTGCTTTGGTGCTTCGTACAGTTGAATTCGATTGTTGTTTCACTAAAGCGTTCAGCAGGATCAGTCTTTTGATATACCAAATTCCTACCAACAAATATTTGTATTACAATCTAAAGAAATTTATTTCATACAAATAAAGCGATATGTATTTAAACAGAATTCATTCAGACCTATGGTCCCATGGACAATATTACTCAGTATGACCCATGGATTCGGAAACTGGATGTGCCTTTTGAACAATACATTTGACCCACCCTAATATGTATATTTCTATGTAAACATATTTACTTGATCTGTATTAATGTATAGATAAATTAAAGTTCATAACTATGTACATATACAGTTGTGTTCAAAATAATAATAGTGCTATGAAACCAATGTGCAACTTACTCATAAAAAGTTTATTTTAACTTCTTTTTGGTTAAAATTGAGTACAAAAGTAGCATAGACATTCAATTCACGAATCACAACACTTTTACGGTGTTAAGTTGCAAGATGACCGATCAAGAAAGACAAAGGTAAAAAAACTCAGAAATTCCTTGTTTGAAAACAATAATAGTATTTTTATTCTAGTTTAGATAAATATTTAAAAAAAGGTAAAATCAAAAAATTTAGAATATACAAAATAAAGTAGTGTTTAATATTAGTTCGTGAAACCGTCATTGTCTAAAAACACCTTGCAGCGACGCGGCATAAAATCGACTAATCCTTCACAGCGTTTCTTGGGTATATTTTCTCAACAATTCTTTCCTACTTCCCAAAGTTCACGATTATTGGCTAGTTTCCCATTTCTTTATGTCGCCCCACAAGTTTTCTATAGCATTGAGTTCGGTTGATTGTGTAGGAGAGGACATTACCCACAACGTTTAGCTGATTTCTTGCTTTCGTCCGTCCTTTTTTCGAGGCACAGGTTCTCAACAGTATGTCCGTCGTCCACCGAATACTGAATACAAGCCTAGATACACAACCAAAAAGGTTAAACATGGTGGGCTGAAAATACCAGTTTGAGCATGTTTTACTTTTTACGGTCTTGGGCCCATAGATCGTATTGACACCACCATGGATCAACGTGCCTATGTGGGTATTTTGCAGAACACTCTGCTGCCTTATGCGGAATACAAAATTTCTCTGGAATGAACCTTCCATCAGGATTATGACCCAAAACATACGAGTAGGCTAGGCAAGGAGTTCAAAGAAATTGAGGTAATGTCCTGTCCTGCACAATCAACCGAACTCAATGCTATAGAAAACATGTGGGGCGACATAAAGAAATGGGAAACCAGCCAATAATCGTGAACTTTGGGAAGTAGGAAAGAATTGTTGAGATAAAATACCCAAGAAACGCTGTGAAGGATTAGTCGATTTTATGCCGCGTCGCTGTAAGGTGTTTTTAGACAATGACGGTTTCACGAACTAATATTAAACACTACATTATTTTGTATATTATAATTTTTTTGATTTTGCCCTTTTTTAAATATTTATCTAAACTAGAATAAAAATACTATTATTTTTTTGAACAAGGAATTTTTGAGTTATTTTACCTTTGTCTTTATAAATCGGTTATCTTGCAATTTAACACCGTGAAACTTTTGTGACGCGTGAAATGAATCTCTATGCTACTTTTGTACCCAATCTTAACCAAAAAGAAATTAAAATAAACTTTTTATGAGAAAGTTGCACATTGATTTCATAGCACTATTATTATTTTGAACACAGCTGTATATTCATTGAATTTTGATTTTTAGAATTTGTTCATTTAGTATGGAGACCCGTAGTTATTTTGACCCCGGCCCGGATTTTCTCTCGGCGGCCCTGCTTGGAGGCACTGATTTAAACATTTTTCATCGAAAAATTTCGTGTATTTTTAGCAGAAATTAGTAAATTAATTTTATCTAGTAAATGAATTTTATGCATCTGGAGCATTTTTTCCATTCTTTAATGGAATTGGGGCACCTCTAAATAAAGGAATGCACCCGTTCTTTTCCTCAACCTCGTAGCCGTATCTTCGCTTAGTAATTTTCAATTTCAGCTAATACCAGTTGGAGCATTTATGTACATACATCTGCAAACATACTTCCACCTTCCTTCATCAATATTGGCTAAGTTGGTACTTTCTTACAAAATATTTCAGTTTTTCTTCATTTGCCATTTCATCAATAATGATTTTTATTTAAAAACTGCATCATTTTTTAGTAAAACTTTAGCAACTTTAGCAATTTTTTGTGTTGAACATGCATTAAAGAAAATGTGGATGCTTCTCTTCTTTTTTAGTTAAGAAGTTTATGAGTTGGCTTATTAATGGTAGGAAAATCTCTATTTTAATGGCTTACACAGTTTAATGTACATATATGGTTTTAGAAATATATACAGTTTTAGAAAATCAGAGAGTACAATTTATACTCCTTAACCCTTCTAAAAGTGTGTAGCACATAAGCATAGCATAAATAACATAACAAGAAACTCTAAATCAAAAATTATTGGCCTTTATTTTTTAAAACTAATATTTAACCCACAAGGAATGGTTTTGCTGAAACTACCAAACTCTTCATAATAAATTAATAACATATGTATGTACATACGAGTACGAGTATTTTAAATTATTTCCATTAAGTTTTTTCTTTAGCATTACTTAGTTATGCTGCTCACCCCGGCGCTCACTGAACACCCATCCGCATTAACAAACGATACAATTACACAATTAAAGAAAAAAAAAACAATTTATTGATCGAACAATTAAAGTTAATTTCACTTTCGACCTCAACGCAGTGAATTACTCAATTGAATTTCATATGTACATACATACATAATATGTATGAATGCACATGTATGGATGTACATATATTCTTTAAAAAAATTTAAATATGAATTTTATTAGAGCGTGGAAATAGCGCTAAAATTATTATCACATTAGTTTTAAAGTTCTTCTTCATTTCTGGTAAACAAAAAAGGCTTTTTTAATATCGGTTTACTGCCGAATTCAGCAATTTAGGTACCAAACACAAAAGAATTGAAGGTACGGCGAAAAAATCGAAATAAAAAAACGTAGATATACATATTAAAAACAGGGCTGGGCACTAAGAATTACAACTTTATTTCATAATCCTTTTAACATGTTTTAGGGAAAATTTACTCAAAACAAAGAACATAAGGTTATAATAATAAAAACGTAAGGTATGTACCTACATATATAAAATTCAAAGTTCAAGAAGTAATAAAATAGTTGTGAACTTCTGGTAAACTGGAATGTTTCGTGCAGATTTTCAGCTACAGAAATCGTATACTTAGTATTTTTTAACACGCTTTTATTAGTTACATCTGTACATATGTAATACATAGTATGTATACATATGCACACTGCTATTAAATACTATGTATTTATGTATAGATATATCTTTCCCCTCCCTCGCTCATTTATTTCTACACTATATATACATATGTATGTAGGTATGTACATATGAGTGTGAATCTTAGCGTATGGGCAACGTCAAATCACACCAACAGTCAGATTATACATGTTTTGTACAGATTACATATGTATGTACACACCAGAGATCAGCAGCGGTGCACCGCCTTTTCTAAAGCACCGCAAAAATACTTATTTTTTGAGCTACTCAAAAAATAAGTACCCAGAAAAAAAATTCACCGCTAACGCATTGATTGAAAACCTAAATGATATTGCGGTATTTAGTGTTGTTTACACCGCGTACCGCAAACACCGCATAACGCAAACACCGCATTTGTTTATTTGTATACTATTCACTGTTGCCGGAAATTTTTCACACACTGCAAAGGTATAGGCAATTGAAAATTAATTCTTGTTTGTACATAAATACATAGATATGAGTGTCTGATTACAGCAAATTTATTCTCAAGTATTTTTGTATGCTTTGTTTTTTGTGGCAGTTTTTTGAATAATAAAATATTTTTCAATAATGAAATAATCAAAAAATTTCATTTTTAAATCCAATACGACTAATAAGGCGGTCAGAGTGAATACTTTTCCGTCATACTAGCAATCCGTTTAATTGACAACATAGTTGAATTAAATGTATTTAAATGACGATCGACACATTCAGTACGTCAGCTTTGCCGTAAAAAGACATCTAATTCAACTATGTTTCTCAGTTAAACGAATTGCTAGATTGACGGAAAAGTATTCATTCCGACGGGCGCATAATGAAATGTATAAAGCTGGGGTTATAGATACTTAACATAGCATGGAACAAGTTGAGAAACGGGCCGCTCTATGCGCGCTCCGTAAAAATCTAAATGAATCAGACTTCTATGTTACACTCAGTATGCATAATCAAATGTACTCAAACCCCATTGAACAGAAATTTTGAGTGAGTTTGTTCATGCTACGTCAATTACCTATAACTCCAGCTTAACAATAAACATGTGTATTGTTATTTCTCCAATAAAATGACAAAAACTTCGGTTTCAATCAATGTAACGTAGCCAATTTTGTCAACTGTGCAAATTGAATGAATGCCTCGTTGGAAAATAAAGAATTATGTCACAGACAAACAAAAATGTGTAAACAAAACTTATGTGTATTACTAAGAAGCCATAAATGTAATTCAAGGACTTTAGGAAAAACTCTATTTCATGTAATAACAATAATAATAGTACAATGGCGCTATTATAACTCTGACGGGTTTTATGGCCGAACTTCTCTCCCAATTCGGGGTGTGCTCCTTTTTTGTTTTTCCTACTAATTGGGTGGACTTACAGTTTTATGCCGACTCCGAAGGGCGAATGCATTTTTTGTGAGAAGCTTTTTCATGGCAGAAATGCTCTCGGAGGGTATGCCGCCCACTGCCGAGAGGTGACCGCTGCTCTTAAAAACCCAATAATTGGATTTTTACTAATTAGAAAAATTGTTTTGGTGTTTGGCTCGGACCGTGGTTTGAACCCGAGACCTCTGGCATAACGGGCGAGCACTCTACCCACTGCACCACAGCGGCCAGCAATTTCATGTAAATAGTACATATTTTTATCTTCAAATTCATTAGTAAAATTATTTTGAATGTAAGCAAACTCTAAATTTTAAGTGGCCCTTTCAATGAAAAAATTTAAAAAAACCAATCCTGAGAGTTTTCCTGTATAGATATTCTTTGGCTAAAATCAATTTGTCATCAGTAGTATTTTTCATCAGAAATCCAAAAGACGGTAAAAATTACAAACAAAAAATCGCACAGGCAACATTGTACATATCTCTATTTGGGAAATGCGGTGTTTGCGGTATGCGGTGTTTGCGATATGCGGTGTTTGCGATATGCGGTGTTTGCGGTATACGGTGTTTACGATATGCGGTGTTTGCGGTGTTTTGATATCCATACTACCACATACCGGAATTGATCACGAAAATGCGGTGCGGTGTTTATTATGATCGCATATTTTGCGGTTGCGGTCATACTCCCACCGCATTTTTTATGAGTATGCTCTAAATCACAAAAAATGTATCGCATGCTGATGTCTGGTACACACCCAAAAAAAAAATTACGCCTTATTTAAGAAATATTATGGAAGATTTAAAGGCATACAATACTTAAGGCCTGAAAATTTTATGGGAAGCTAAGTTGTATGGCGTAAGGCTTAAAATAAGGCTAATTTTCCTGTTGATGTCATCAGGCCATAAGGAATACACGCTCTCTGTCGCTAAGGTTTATCCGCCAGGAAAATATGGTTTTTTAATGCCTTTTTATGGCCTGAAAATTAGGCCTTTTGTAGTGTATTTATACCTTATAAATGTTTTTATAATGAGTTTTTGTTTTTTTTTTTTGTTTAGTTGCATAATTCGAATTTTTTGCGCAATTTAGTAACAAAAATAGATTGATCTCATAGAAACTCAATTCCTTTCTCTCTCTTTGGGTGTATTGTATATTTTTATTTTTATTTTATTTTATTAGTAAATTTAAAAGTTAATGTAAAATTTTATTTTTTGACATTCAAAAGTTTCAATGAGTAAAAGAATATTTAACAATAATTAAAAGTATTTATTTAACAAAGTAATTCCTACATTGTGTTCAAAAATATGGTATTAAAACATTTGGAGCAGAGAGCATGAGTGCATGCAGCGCTGCCAGCGTATTTCAGTTTAACAACTTATAGCCCAGTTAGTCGAGAACGTAAACCCGTGTACCGTGTCAGCTGATCCAACCTATTTAATGGGATTTGTATGTAGCCGATTATTCAACGACGTACGACGCAGAAGCCCGTACCGCAGAAATCAAAATCATTTTGATTTTTTACGTAAAAACAGCAGCTGATCGCTCGCATGGTTGCAAGGTAGAAGGGTTGCCAGTTGAACATTTTTAGTTATTAAATATTTAAACAGTAATTTTCACAGCATTATACAACTAACTCAACAAGATTGTAAAATGTTATCGAATATACATATATGTGTTCACATGGAAAAAATAGTATGTCTACTTAAACGAAACATTTATTATTACTTTAATTTTTAAAAAGAAAGGAAAGAAAACGTTTATAAATTTTTTTTAAATCCCAAACAAAATGTAAATATATATGTATATATATAAATTAATAACAAGATAATAGCTTTGTTCAACAACTTTACTTGCAAGTACTTGCAAAAAGAGCGTCAATGTCAAATTAAGAGTAAAAACGAGAAAAAGAGCAAATTATCAACCAAAGTAATTGAACACAAAATCGTAAACATTCGCAAGAAAACAGCTGATACGCTGTTTTGACAATTTGATTTTTAGGTTAGGTTGTAATTGAAATTTTTGAAATTGGAAATGAATGGAAATAACTGAATTAGGAAAACAAAATTCTACTTTGGCTATTCCACAACATCATCAAGATTCGTTTTTGCGCTAACTTATTTAGTACACAATTAGAAATTTGCGTTTAAAATGTTTGTATATTTCCAATTGAAATTTTTGTGATCATATATTTTTGACACTTCTATTTTATTTAAAGCTGCTAGTAGTTGCAAGTGAAAATTTTACATGCAGTGTTTACCAACTCTCTCGAGGTCTTACTCTCTCAATTTGGCTCCCTTTTGCGAATTTTTTGGGTTATTGAACATAAATTCGTAACTATTCGTAAAAATATGTAAAAATTTTGAGATATTGAACACTCCTAATAAATGAAGATATTCCTGAAAATTAAAGCAAAATTGTATTTATCCACAATGGTGGCGGTATTTTCTTAATTGATAACTCTTGGTGGTCTTCTTCTGCAATTTTTCTACATTAAAAAGTTATAAATTGCCACAATAATCTGAGTTTCTGTAACAAAATCAATTAAAGTGATGTCACACTAATACGATCCAAACTTTGTCACCACCTATTTATACTAGAAAAGATATGAGTTACAGAAACTCAGTACAGATTTCTTAATTAAACACAGATTTTTGTGAGAATCTTGTTGCTTCCCAATATAATTTTTTTATGGATTTTCAATTGTAAATTTAATGTTCTGACTGTGTTTTTTGTTATTTTATGTTTTAGCCCTTGATAACTATCACCAAGGTGTGATGGAAATATATTGGGCAGCAACAAAACTACAAGAAAAATGTGTTTTAATTACCAACTAAGCAGTAAAAAAGTAACTAAATTAATAAAAAAAAAGTCGTCAACGACAACTTTAAAAACGATTAAATTAGTATTTTCTTGTCATTTGGCAAATAATGCACAGTTGTGTATTGAAGAGTAATCCGCATAACACTTTGAAGATTAGTAAAAATCTTGTTTGCTCAAAAATGACTAAATGGCAACCCTGCCAAAATGTAAACAAACTTTATATATATGTAAATATGTGTGAGTAAAACAGCTGATTGCTACGGGCTCAAAAAATCCTAAAAATTGCATACGGGCGTTTGCGTCAGCGAGCGGACCACACGTTCTCGACTAACTGGGCTATTAGCTTCAGCTTAGGCTTACGGGTATGTTTACTGGGAATGTATATATGTACAAATGTCCTCGCTGACTTCCTAAAATTTTTGCATGTAAATGCAACAACAAAGATTTCAGCTCGATTAAACCAGATAAATTGCTGGTTCAATTTCTGATCAGCCCTGTTCGATTTGTTTTTTCCGTGCTGATTTGGCAGCACAGTGCTTTTTTGATTTGGCAGAACTGAAAAGTGACATTTGTGTATGTATACATATATATAAATATACCCTGCAGTAAATTTGTTTCACTGCTAAATGATCATTGATCATTCTTTGTTGAATATTCATCACTATCGTTTTGCGTTGGTGCAAGCAAGCAAGCTATATTGAAACACCAAACGAAATACCATCTAGGCGGTTAAAAACCCATGAGCCAGCTTGTATTTCGGTAGCTTTTTTGACATTTGGCAGCTTTTCTGACAAATTTTTCAATTTGACTACTATAAAACAAATTATATTTAAAATAAAAAATATATGGAAATAAAAATTTCAAATTTGCCTCTTGTAAGCTTCTGCTTTGGCCGTAAGGGGACAGAAGAAGTCCGGAAGAAAAATTATACTGCGCACTGGCTTATCCTTATAACATGGAATACATAGCTATCCCGCCATTTGAGTTTCATAATTTATTTCAGTATTTTTAATTCAAATTTCCAAAAAAATAATTTTTGAAATAGTTATTTTCATTTAGTTTGAAGTTTAAAGTCAATCAAATTGTTTTTGAGGGAGTATTTGTCTCTTTTCAACGTACAGAAGAATTGTTTTTGCGCTATTATAACTCTGACGAGTTTTATGGCCGAGCTTCTCTCCCAATTCGAGGCGTGCTCCTTTTGTTTTTCCTACCATTGGACAGTTTTATGCCGGCTCCGAACGGAGTCATATAGGCATGAGGAAAGCAAACCATTTATTTGAAAAAATTCAGCAGCCTTTATATGAAAACATTCACTGATGACTCCTCATGACGAATTTCATCAGTGATTCATAAAGGATTCATTTCAGATTTTTACTGCTGGGTATATGTTGTATATGTTTCTTCTTTTTAGTTCTTTGCAAGTGCAGCCAATTTTCATTATGAGCCGGATTGTTTCCGTAAAAATTTATCTTAACCCAGACCCAGATGTAATAACTGAAATGCCCCTTATGCAAGGCAGATCTATGAAGGTAGGCTCGGTGGCGAATTCAGAAATTTCCCATGTATTTTGTTATTGTAATTGGTAGAGTGTAATGTCAAAATGATAATTCGCCTTAGTTAAAATCTGAATTCGCTTGAGACTCGCCCATTCCTATTGGTCATGATGTGAATTCGCTTTGATTTTGACATTACACTCTACCTTTTTAAATAAAAAAGTAGTTTCTGAATTCGCCACCGAGCCTACCTTCCTAGATCTGCCTTGCCCTTATGTAGATAGGCGTAAAATATCTGCAAATTTTTCTGCTGTTGCTACCACGGCTTATAAATATGCACATACATATGTACATACATTCAATGCACAATTGGTCAAGCGATGACTTCCGGAAAGCTACCTTACCACTTTTATTTCAGGCCGATGCTGTCAACTCTGCCGACGCTGAATGCCGCAGCCGACGACAAATTCCTCTGCTTTTTAAAAAAAAACACTCCCAAGTATACAAAATCTTTTCTTTCTTTTCTTTTGTTTTACAAATTTTCCGATCTTCCGAGAGGTTTTCACAATCGCAATAAAACAGCAAGTAGGTAATATTTTCAATTACATTTCTTGCACAAATTCACTGCAAAATTAATCTTTTTCACCTCGTTTTACTGATAATTGTTGTTGAATGTGGTTGGCGATACTTGCTGAGGGCTACTTCATTTTTGTTTTTTTTTTTGATATTTTTCAAAAGCGCAGTGCACCCAATAAATTTTTAATTTAGAAGCAAGTATGTATGTATATGTACATATATGTTTGTAAAGACCTTCACTAATTTTTTTTTTGTTATTTTTTGGGTTCTTAATTATTGAGTTCAACATTCACGCAAACTAAAGTTTTGTTGTGTTTGGTACGTTTTAAAAATAAAACTTTAACATATTCTTGATACCAAATAAAAAAATATTCACTTGTTAGCAAATGCGCTGGAGCATAATTATCGCGTTTCTCTGGTCAAACCGACTGGAAGTCGTAAAAAAATGCTAGCGGACGCAGGCAGCAAGCACCAAATTCACTGCTGTTGTTTGACGTCTGTCATCATGACATTTCATTACGAAACGTAATTTAACGTGTCGATAAGGCTACACGCACCACTCTAGCAGTTTACTAATTCTAAATGTCGGCAATGCAATCTATTAATGTTCGTTGCCAGGGATGCCACTAAGAAAATTTTTTTCCTACCAAAAACCTACCAAAATGGCTTCGAGCCTACCATTTTTTTTATACTCAGCTGTACTAGTACACAGAGTATTATAGTTTTAATCACATAACGGTGGATTGTAACAGAATGAAATAATCGAGATAGATATAGACTTATATATATCAAAATGATCAGGGTGAAAAGAGAAATCGATTGAGCCATGTCCGTCCGTCCGTCTGTAAACACTCTAACTCGTGCAAAAATTGAGATATTTCGATGAAATTTGAAATGCAAGTTGGTATCGAGACTGGAACGGTTGGTATTGAAAATGGGCGAAATCGGACCATGACCACGCCCACTTTTCCTATATAGAAAAAATCCGAAATTTGGTATCTCAGTCACTAATATAGCTGGAGCGATGAAATTTTTCCCACGTGTTGAGCTCTTGAGGCCCCTTTGAAGAAATTTGACGAAATTTTGGAAAATGGGCGGTGCCACGCCCACTTATTAAGGGTCAAACATTGAAAGTTTTATATGTGGATGAAATTTGGTACGCGTGATTTACTTAATTAGGTAAACGTTTGGACGGAAAATTGTTAAAATATATGTGAATTATAAAGTGACCTAATAAAAACATTTTAAGCGATATCTCTGTCAAATATAAAGATATATTACTGAAATTTTGTGGTATGAGTCCAACTACGGATGTAAAACAAAAACACAAAAAATTTGGAAAATGGGCGGTGCCACGCCCACTTATTAAGGGGCAAACATTGAAAGTTTTATATGTGGATGAAATTTGGTACGCGTGATTTACTTAATTAGGTAAACGTTTGGACGGAAAATTGTTAAAATATATGTGAATTATAAAGTGACCTAATAAAAACATTTTAAGCGATATCTCTGTCAAATATAAAGATATATTACTGAAATTTTGTGGTATGAGTCCAACTACGGATGTAAAACAAAAACACAAAAAATTTGGAAAATGGGCGGTGCCACGCCCACTTATTAAGGGGCAAACATTGAAAGTTTTGTGAGTCATAACTAAGAAACCGTTAAAGATATATCGATGAAATTTGATGTGCGTAATATACTTACATAGGCAAATGTTTGGACGAAAAATTGCCAAAATCGGTTGACGACCACGCCCACTTTTATATATGTGTATTATAGTGACCTAATAAAAACATTTTAAGCGATATCTCTGTCAAATATGAAGATATATCATTGCAATTTTATGGGAGGAGTCCAACTGCGGACGTAAAACGAAAAACGCAAAAATTTTGGAAAATGGGCGTGGCACCGCCTCTTTTTAGAAGTAGGAATATACGAGATTTCTGAGCCCATAACTCGACAAATAATTGAGATATTATGACGAAACTTGGTGTGTACACTTTTATTACTTGTGGTAATACATGTTCAAAATTTTAGCAAAATCGGTTTGACGACCACGCCCACTTTTATATATGGGTATTATAAAGTGACCTAATAAAAACATTTTAAGCGATATCTTTGTCAAATATAAAGATAATTCATTCAAATTTTGTGGCATGAGTTCCACAATAGACCGGAAACAAAAAATAGAAAAATTTGGAAAATGGGCGTGGCACCGCCTCTTCTTAGACAAAGGAATCTACGAGATTTCTGAGCCCATAACTCGGCAAATAATTGAGATATTATCATGAAACTTGGTTTATACACTTTTATAACTTGTGTTAATAGACACGCAGAAATTTATTGAAATCGGTTTATGACCACGCCTACTTTTTACCAAAGATATTTCTGGAACACCCTTTAGGAATTTGTAACGTGACATCTTTGTAGCTAGAAGTCATAAACGAATGAAATTTTGCACAAAGAATAATATTTATATGCTTAGTTGGATGACTGATAAAAATGTTGAAAATGGGCGTGGCTATACAGGATATACATTTTGTGGAATAACATTTCAGGAATAATGAGGGCAATCAACTGATCCTGAAGGAAACGTAAGAAGATTTATCGAGAGAAATACCGGACATTGTTTCCACTTGGTACAGCAAACGCATTTACTACCTAAGTAGGCCTGATGGCCTGTTGTGATACCACATGGAGCTCTTTATTACACATCATGTAGACGAACAGCCTTGTTTGCTTCATATAGCGTAAAACGTCAGATGCTTTTCTGTTTTCAATCTCCTCCAGTTGTGTCTGTGGGGGCAAGTGTACTTGATGCTCAAAGAAAACGTTTCTATTTAGCAGAGTTTTGTGACAAAACTCTACTGAGAAGGCATGTTTTCTCAACAGTGTTGTGGCGAAGTGAACAAATGTACCAAATCAATTGTGTTAGTTGAACGAAGGCAAAAACCATAGTGTATGGAGAACAGTGACTTGACTCTGGGATGTGTGTCAAAGAGGTCGAACAGCTGTGCTCAGCTCATTTTGAAGTTGTTGTTATGGCCCAATGACGATCATGAATGCAATATAAGTTGCTCTTCTTCTTTCTGCTTTGTAGGCTGTTAAATTTACATTCTTGCACATGTTATTCGTGGAATAGCTGGCGTTTACGCCCTCTCCGGGAATTGCGTTTTAGAAACTCAGCCTTAATTTCTTTTCGGAATTATTGTTTTTTTTCAAATCCCAATTCCGGAATTGCGTTTCTGTCTTGATTGCTACGACCATGTCATTATTGTCCCTTTTCTTACAACAACCACATCCGGCCGCCATACCAATCTGTACCCCCGAAAGTCGCCGCTAAGTATACCAATCTGTCCCCGATTTTGACATTTGCCAATGACATATCGACTTTTTTTTATCGATTTTCGATGAGCTGTGGGACTTGTATATGTTGACAATGGCAAAAACCTACCAAAATTCAAATCGTCCCACCAACCTACCAAAAGGTACAAAACCTACCAGTTTTGGTAGGAAAAGCCCAAAAGTGGCATCCCTGTTCGTTGCCTGGTTGGTAAATATCGGCAATGCAGTAAATTTAAATAAGCGGCAGGCAAAATGGTAGCACACAATTTCCATATGAAAATCCAAACTGCTATCAAGCTTTTTTAATCGAAATTTAAAATTTTAATTAGTAATTTTAGTTACCTGTTCCTTAGTTATTCGGAGTTCGGCATCAAGGACAATAATGGATAGAATAAAATTTCAGAATTTCGGATCGTTGCGGTATTTAGATAAACACCGCTGTTGAAATACACGCTAACTAAAAAAAAAAAAACAAGAAAAACGCCATAATAATTTTTATTCGTTGATTTTTATTTTTTTGCATATATATGTAGTATATGTACATACTGTGTAGGATATTTATGTATGCAAATATGTATGCTGTTGGGTAATAGATACATACAGATACCTTATGGGTATTAGCTAAATACACAATATGTAGCTGTTGGTTAGTGTTGTTGGAAATTCGGTATTTTTTTTTTAAATGTATTTTTCAAAAACAGTTAGTAGTTAATGGTTTATTGTATATTTTTTAAAATTTGCTGTTAAATGAGCAAGGATTAATGAATCATTATAAATAAAGAAATAAAATATATAATTCATTAAGCAAAGTTAAAGTGATAAAAACCTACTAAATTTTTTGCAAATAACTTCGATGCCGTATAGCCAATTTTAAACGGTTTTAATTCTTTAGTCAAATTGAAAAAGTCGCAATTTTTTAATTTTTTTTAAAGAAGTAATTGGGTGAATTAAATTTGTATATTCACTTCAACTTCCAATGCTCATTCAACATAAATTGGTTGCTTGATTAACAGTGTACAATTAATATGTTTAGGTATTTATGGAATTATGCTTTTTAAATTAATTTTATTTTTTTTTTAAGATTGTCAGAAAATATACTCGCCATTTCGAAATCGTTTATAATAAAGAATGATATCAAATCATTTGCATAATGTATGAGGATGTGTAAATTGAAATTTGTTAAATTAATTTTCGTTTCTACTTTTTAACGACTCCTTTTTGAAATTTTTTTGGCTTGCTGCATTTAATGCGATTAACAGTTTTACGCGGTAAGTTAACAAAAAGAAGAAAAAAAAATAATATGAAGTAGCAAAACATAAGTATGTATTATTAGTTTGAAAATAATAATTAATTGAAACTTTAAATTACTTGCTAGGTATATAGCTGTAGTCGAGTTTTTATAGTAAATACCAGAGCTTTGTGGCATTTTAGCTGCTTTTAGCGATATTTACTTATTCCGCGTTCACAATCTTGTATTCATTTTAATTAATTTTTATTAAATATCGCTCCGTTTCGTACGTTTTACAAGTTTCATTTAATATATATTTTTTTATTTCTCCTTACGAGTTTAGTTTTAGTTATACGTGTTTTACGTAAAATAACAAATAATTATTAAATTTATGATTAAAAAAAATTATAATAATTAAATAATTTAATTAGTAATTTTTAAGCAGTTAAAGTTATCTTCATATGCTTACAAAAATCGCGCATATTTGATGAAGAATTTCATTTTCATTTAGTTGTTTAATTTAATAAAAATTATATGTAATTACTGCTTTCAAAGAGTTCAGCGCTCGTGTGAAAATACACGATATTTGTATTTTAAGCATACAAATATACATATGTATGCGCATGTTAAGAAATTTAATGCACGGAATGTCATTTACGCGCTTAAAACAATATTTAAAATTAAAGAAGGAATTGAAACTTTAGATCTAATCAAGAATCGATACCTTTTAAATTTACAGTTAAAGTGTTTAACTGTTTTCAAAAAAAAAAAAAAAAAAAAAAAAATAGCAATTGTTATACAAAATAATGTTTACATCAATCAAACATTCTTATTTACATCTTTAGTCAAAATCGAAGTTAAAAGCTTGGTTCGAAAAAATTTCAATTTATGTACTTTACAGCGCAAACGCTTCGATGCTTTAAGCGACTTGAAAACTGCGACTGTTCAATATTAAAACCAAACGAAAAATTTAATAAAAATAACAAAGTCGAATGAATCGTTTTTTCTCTTTCTAAACACTAATTCTAACCAACTTCCTAAGCTTAAACTAAAACCTAGAAAACAGCGCAAAGTTGAATTGGCATGTCATTTAGTTAGTTGCACTTGCAACATCCGCATTCCTGATCGCACGTTGCTCCTTCAACAATATTTCATGTATAAAAACATCCTCATCCGTAGTCACATCTATCAATTCCAGCTCGAGTATAGGTGTGCTTGATGAGGAACCACCACCACCACCGCCTGACTTATCATAAGTAATATGTTTTATGGACGCTACAAACTTTTGTGCGACTGTTAGCTGACGGAAGCGTAGACAATCTTCCAAACTCCAGTCGCTGTGCTTGGCGGTGATGCCTGCCAAACAAATAGAGACAAAAACAGTGTTAAAATTGGCGGCACTAAACCATACCATAAGCATGTTTATGTTTACTCACCATGCAATTTAGCTTGTATTGACATTTTTGGCAATTGTCGAAATTTGGCTGGTAATATCTTCAATTGATCACTACGCAATATTGCTATATCACCGAAATCACAGAAACAAACGTGTATCATATCACCATTGTAAGTGTTTTCAACAACAACACTGTAAAAATAAAAGCATTTTGATGTTTTTAAACAGTTTTGGCTTTGAGATGTTTTCTCACTCACCGATGATAGAAACCATCTGGGTTCTTGGCCGCATAGGCCTGTCCTATCTCCACCATATCAGCCGGTATGAATTCGTCATTGTTTTCGCAGTGCTCCTGCAATTCCTTCATAAGTTCGCGAAGGCGTGGATAGTCTTTGTATGGTTGTATCTAGAGATGAAATGCAGACAACCGAGGGAGAAAAAAAATGAAAAGAAAACAAAAGCAATCAAAACAAGGAGATCTAAACAAGAGAATCTAAAATAAAAGGGACAGCTAGCTAGAGATTCAATTTTTTGCCTGAGTTTTAATAAAGAAAAACCATATTGACATTATTCCAAAAAGGACAATACTTGATGTATTAAAACGTACCGTAAAATTGGAAGGATTCGCCGACATGGTAACGCGCACTTCCAGAAAATCATTTGGATCACTCGGTATACCATCATAATTCTGCAATTTAGGTAGCTCAGCTACTTTTTGTGGTGAATTTGGTACTGAGGAAGTGATGGTTAAACCGCGTGTCATTTCGACAAATGTTTGCTTAGTTGTTGTTGTTGGTGAATGCAAACTGCCATCACTGTTATTCTTGACGAGACGATGTTTGCCGCTCGAAGACGCATCGTCATCATCTTCGCCAGTCGAAGTCGCGGAACTGAAGAGAAATTAATGCAAAATTAATATTTTTGTTGCTTGTAATACAAAAAAAAAAACAACAAAAAAAAAAAACAACACAATGAATATTTATTACCATTCCAATTCGGCTTCCATGCGTATATCTTCATTTATGTTACACAACATATCCGAGCTCTCGTGACGACGATAAACCGTTACATATGGCAATTTGCCCGGCTTGTTCATTTTAACCTAAGAAAATTTAGAGAAAAATAAAATGCAAAATTAATGCAAGCACAAGAATACAGAACAGACCGTATAGTTTAGGTTATGTTAGGTTAGGTTGGGTTTGGCGGATACAGTGATCCTTCACATAGACCACATTTGTATAGTTCTTAGTGTTACCAACATCGTATTGGAGGTGTTATACTAAACTTATAATACGAAACTTCGCAGGTTTTAGTATTTTGTATATTTTCCGAAGAGTATTCTGTGTGTATTTATGAGGAGTATTTGTGTATTTGTTGACCACTAGATTCCACAACAGGTGTGAGTGCTCCCCCTTGTGGGGTGCCCCTATATGCCCTCCTTGATATCGTCAAAAGGCCCAGCCACCCGTCACCGTCCGACAACTAAAAAGGTTATCGATCCAGCGCCGAATGATTGGTGTATTCCGATCCATTCGAGCCTCTCCAACAGAGCCGCAGCAGAGATGTTGCTAAAGGCACCCGAAAGACAGCTATCGCGCTCCCTGTAGTAAAGGGCCTTTTCGATTTGTTGTATTTGTGATTCTTTATCTGGTTTATCCTCCATCAAATTTGAACAGAGGTACAACCTACATACATACATATACATATACTACAAAAAAACTTTAAACTAGGCATTTATATATAAAGGACTTCGATCTATTGTTATTATTATGGCTTGTCGAAATTTGAGACTATTTATGTAGTGTACCATAACAGAAAAGCATACTCACAAAAGCTGCGCAATTGGCCGGCAATAATGCGCGCATACGTCCCACAATGCTCTTATTTATTGGCGGTATATTGTGCAGACGTGCACGTATTGCCTGTCTAGGAAATTTACTCAATGCTGTGCTCAATGATTCCAAACGGAACATTTTCGAAATATGCGTACGTCGTATTAAACCATAATCCACATATAAGATATCAAATTCTTCATCCTCCAAGCGATAGCTAGTTGAAAGGTCTGTTAATGCGCCACGATACCATTGTGTTTGTTCGCTATCGGTGTCGTCGCAAATTAAGAAGAGATTAGAACGTTTCAAATCGTTGGCATGGAGTTTGTGCTGATCGCGTTTGAATTTCGATTCGATAAGTTGTTGAATTAATTTCTAGAAAAAAACCAAAATAATGATACATATTAATTAAACATTATTATTTCATCTTCGATTTGGTTTCTCTTTGCAGCTTTTAAGCCCAATCGCTGCACTCTCGTACTTACCTGTACATATTTGAAATCACTATTGAGTATTTGCAAATATAAATCACCCTCATCGTTCACGTGCGATACCAACACGTTTGTGGCACCCTTGTGTTTGATTTCCGGCGGCGGCGTATCATCACAAATCTTACTCAACAACAACGGATTCAAATTCACATCCTCTTCGGTTGATGTGTCATACAGCACAACTTGTATTTTACCACAAGCACTCGACTCCTCATTATAGAAATCGCTTTCTTTGGTTAGGATTTCACCCACAACCGATTTGCACGATAACATGGTGTCCAAGTGTCGGCGCGCATTCGGATTACCGGCGAAATCCTCTAAACCGAAAAGCGAAAATGGCACTGCCTGTGCTGGCAAACGCAAAAATTGCGGCTCACATATATACAATTCACTCACGGCCACCCAATCGCTATCACCATAATCGATGAAGAAACAACGCGCTGTTGCATTCGGTTTATCCATTTCCTCGACGCGCACCCGATGCCAGCACTCATTCATGCATACCAAATAGATGTTCTTGTTGGCGAGCGCGATGGGTCGTGTCTTTTGTGTTGCCATGTATGCGTCGATTTCATTCATTACATTGTCGAAGCGGTCGCTATATTCTTTGCCAAAGAGCCGTGCCCACACATCCATCGTGGAGGCACAGTAGGTCACATATAATTGCCAATATTTCTGCTTCCATGGTAATGCAATGCCATCCATTTGAATTACTGCAGCACCGGTGGCACCAGCTGTGTCGGTAAGGAAATCAAATGTTGCCATTTATTTAGTTAAAAAAAAGGTAAATTGTAACAAGGAAAATTACACCCGGAAAATTATAACAAGGAAAATGTAGCAAGCAAAATTGTAACAAGGAAAAGAAATTGTGAACACGCTGATTTTAAATGCAATTGACAACTGTCAGCCTATCACGGTTGTATTTGAATTTCTACAATTCGAAGTAACGGAATTACATAGCGCATACATCCGGCATTAACAGAACTGCTAACATAACAGTAGCGTGTACATGTTGACTAACATAACAAAACGAATTTAACAGCATTATGAATTATTAGCAGCCTTGGGCAAAACCTTAGCACCTGCTAAATGAGAGTAAGAGCCCGTGCACAATTGGCTTTGTCTGCTCCAACTTTGATAGAAAAAACCTTAAAGCAAAGCGAAATTCCAGATGCTTGCTACAATTAACACTTTGACAATTTCCACCTCACTTCTTTGCTTTAATTTATAAACCTGATTTTTGGTAAAATATTTGGGGAATTAGCTTTTTTCTGCTTATTCGAATGTTATTTTTTACTTTTCTCTGTTCACTTCTCACGAAATTGCGTAAAATCGCTAAATTAAGTGTAGCTATACAAACATACACACACACACACACAAGGGGAGATGTTTGTCAAAGTGTAAAAAAGTTGAAAGATGGCTAACTTTATACCTTGCTTTACTCGCTTCACCTCAATTGTGAACATGTCCCTTTGAAAAGCACATGCTGAACGAAACTGTCAAAGCAAAACTCTGAAGCAAAGCGAGGTAGAAGTCAATTGTGCACGGGCTCTAAGCGCCCGTGTACGTATACACACCGATTGTCACTACTACAGACAAATAAAGAGCGTAAAACGAGCGCTTACGATAGGACTTGGCGATCGTCGCTTAGGAAAAATAATCAGTTTGCCTTCGACTGGCGTGAAAGCAAGTGGTCCCTAGGTGATCGTCGCTTGAAATTCTTTTATTCTATTTGCAGATGCCAAACAACAAGCAAAACTACGAGAAGTTTGCATATAACGTGGGTACACAAATACATATGTATGTGTATACGTACGTTGTTTCATAATTTCGCGAAGCGTGCGCGCATGACCCTGCTTGCTCAACATCTGCATGCAGACTGATTATTTTTTAGTAATTTTTCACTTTATCCTACAGTAGGCGCACCAACACACACTCATTTTTAGTAATGGCTTGAATGTAGTGGTGCCCAAGGCTGATTATTAGATATCGTGTTCCATAAGAAAACTAGCGCCAAATTTTGGTCATGCTTTCCATTGTTGTACCAGGGTGGGGTAAAATACGAGTTTTCCCGGGGGCGTGCCACCGCCCCCAGATTCTACATCAGAAGTCGGTACAGTCCGTCGGTGCTTTGGTGGCCTTCGGCCGAGCTTTAAAAAAAATAACCCACAGTTGGCAGAATTCTTTTTCTGCGCAATTTTTCATTCCAAATTTACCTTAAGCAGAATTTTGATAAAAGTGATTTTAACGCGATTATTGCAAAATTTTCGGTCCAAAAATATAAAAATTCTATTATACACATAAAATATAAATATGTATGTATGTATAATAACAAATGTAATTTATAGTTGTTCATATATATAATATATTGAAAAATTGTGAAATTAATACATGAACAGTGGGTGGTTTTTCAACCGCAATTACTTAGTAAATCCTTAAAATTTGAGTAAAAAATTATATATGTAAACGTTTGTTTATCAGACCTCCCTCAACGTTCTCCGTAAATTTCATAAAAAAATTCCCGGTATTATAGAAGTTACAACGACCGGTACGATAATGGAAAGCTTAGCCCGAATTGTTGTGTCTGACGAAAACTAGCACTTTCAATTTTTGGGTGACGACTTTCGACTTTTGGCTGACGAAAACCAAATCCAGCTAGATTTCGTCAGCCAAAGCTCTAAAGTGCTAGTTTTCGTATGGTATGACGAAAAGCTCTAACGTCCAAATTCCAATATTTAAAACGATGTGATGTGATCATGCGATATTTTACCTAATACAATATATAACTGATACCAAGTCGAGATGAGCTTTCTGTGATGTGTTATTTTTCGCTGGTAGTACTGTGACCGGTGAGAAAACTATTTTAGATACTCAGTTTGCTCATTGCAGGCCACTAAAGATTCCTTAAAATCATTTGATAGTATACCCCCACAATCTAAGCTCTGCCCGGCATATGGCACCAGAGTGGCACATTTAAAAACATCAAAAGAAAAAGAACTTCGCCATAACAAAAACGCCTCTTACCTTCTTTATCCGCCTCCTCATTAGCAAATACAATCACAGCATTATTAGTTGCCGATTCGGTGGTGAATTTGGGTGATGTTTGCACCAAAGTCCACCAGTGCTCCGGTAACGATTGCTGATAGACCTCTTCAAACATTTCGGGTATATTTTTAGCAAAAATGCCATGTGGATGTTGTTGCAATTCATTATAGAGTTTATCGATTAAATCAGTATCGCCCTCTGAGAATAGCGGCAATGGACGACGTGCCTCTTGTAATTTCAATTGTTCAATGGCTTTTTGGGCGCACGATATTTGCGCTACATGATCATTCACATATTCATTGGGGTATGTGGAGAAGATGGTGCCATTCACATTGACGCGACACTGATACAAACGTGAGAATTTCGAACGTATGGTGCTGAAAGCAGGCGGTGCATAACGACGCACCACACAATATTGTTGTAGTGATGTGATGGGATCGAGTTTGGGATTAAATTGGAAAATGCGCGGCGGCATAACATTCTTTGGACGAAAAAAAAGAGTGTAAAAATATGATTAGATAAATACGAGTCGTTGACGATAAATCGAAGTAAATACTGCAAAATGTTCGTACTTTTTTGTCACCCACCTGGCCATTGGTCTCAGCAAGCTGCTGTTGTTGTTGTTGCTTTTGCTGTTGCTGCTGCTGCTGCAGTTGTTGCTTGATTATATAGCGCTGATTGTGGAATTGTGGCTGTTGTTGTTGCTGCAGCTGCTGCATAGCCGGCGAAGCGCCAAATGCAGCCATCGGCGGCGTGGCCAGCTTATCGGAGCCTGTAGACGATAGCGCTGGTGATGTGTCCGGTGTGCTGCTACTGCCATTTGTCGATGAGGCAGCAACATTACAATTGTTGTTGCTAATGCGTATACGCAAGCGGTCCTGCACCGAACCAATGCCAACGCCTGGCTTTGCAATGCCACCGCCGCTCATCAGTTGGCGCGGTGGCGGCAGCTGTAGCTGTTGTTGCATAAGCAATTGTTGCTGTTTTTGTGCCTGCAATTGCGCCTGCTGTTGCGCCTGAATTTGTTGTTGTTGTTGCGCCAGCAGTTGTTGTTGTTGTTGCTGTGCCTGCAATTGCGCCTGCTGTTGCGCTTGCATTTGTTGTTGTTGCAAAATATTTTGCTGTATTAGCTGTTGTTGTTGTTGCTGACGCAACTGTTGAGCAGCCAACAGCTGTGCTCGTTGCTGTTGATGCTGTTCGTGCATTTTTTGTTCGCGTTGCGCCAAAATCAATGTTGAGGCAATGGCAACCGCTGTATTATTGTTATTATTACTATTTTGACCTAAAATGGGGCGTGGCGCTGATTTCTGCTGCTCAGCGGCATATTGCTGTTGCTGCTGTTGTTGTTGCTGCTGCTGTTGTTGTTGCTGCTGCTGTTGTTGTTGCTGTTGTTGTTGTTGCAGCTGTTCTTGTTGATATCGTTTCATATTCAAGCGTTCGCGCAAATCTATTGGTCCTGTCTTATTGCCACCGTTGGTGGCGCCATTACCGCCATTCGCCGCCGCAGCCGCCGCTTTCGCATTCAACATTTCGCGTAAATCTTTCTTTGCACCGTTGTCAGCGGATTTGTCGGATGTGGAAGTCGTCAATTTTTCTTGGTTTTTCTGCTGCTGCTGTTGTGGCTTCTGCTGTTGCTGGGAGTTCTCTTGCGACTTTACGGTCGGTTGCTGAGACTTCTCTTGTGACTTTACGACCGGCTGCTGGGATTTCTCTTGCGACTTTACGGTCGGTTGCTGGGACTTCTCTTGCGACTTTACGGTCGGTTGCTGGGACTTCTCTTGTGACTTTACGGCCGGCTGCTGGGATTTCTCCTGCGACTTTACGGCCGGTTGCTGTGCTTTCTGTTGGCCCGACGACGTTTCCTTTTGTTGAGGCGCTTTATCTTTCTGTTGTTGCTGCTGCCGCAACTGCTGCTGCTGTGGAAGCTGTTGCTTCTGTTGTACACCTCCACTACTAATGCCGCGATTATTATTATTGTGTTGTTGGTTATTGTTGTTGTTGCGATCACCAGCTTTTGCTGCGACGGTGCTACTACGCCAAGGCTGTGGCTTTAGACTTGGATGCGTGAATATGTTTGATGAAAAAGTGCTTTTTCTATTCCAACTTTGATCGGAACGTTTTGGTTGCCTAACTGGCGGTGCCACAGTGATTCTTGACGTTCTTGACGATTTGCTCGCCTTCTGCTGTCTCACCATCGACGTGATGTGCGCCGATTTGTGATTAGGTGCGGCATCGATGTATATCTGTGACGTGGAGAGAAAGTAAGAGTATTAAGTGAGTAGGCGTAGCACTTGAATTGAGAATAAGTTAAAATTAGCTATACCCAGCTGTGTGTGAAGAGTTTTTCCTTCCCATATAAAATGAACGCTGCTCTAATATTTTTCCTTTTTAGGATCTACATAATTACAACATAATTTTTAGCTTACTCATATTTAAATTCGTTTATAAATGTGGGTCTGGAAGAAGTAGTGATGGGCGAGTCCGAGATGTTTTATTCGATTCTCTCGATTGTTGAAACATCTCGAATGCTCTCGATGGTTTTCATTCGTATTCGAGTCAAGTCGTAAATGGCCGTCAGTCGAAACAATCGCTAAAACATCTCGCACTCGCCAATGATTCCTCTCGTTTTCAAAGCAACCCTACAACATCTCGGACTCGCTGCAAAAAATACATAATATTTGTTGTTGCTGCTTGAATATTAAAATTGCTTTAAACAACATACAGAGTGGTAAAATTTGAAATACATAATTTCAAAAATTTTCCTCAGAGAATGGTAATTAAAATTCCATTTATATATAGTATATTTTTAAAAAATTTTATTTAAAATTATACGTTAACAAAATTCGTTGTTTATTTTTTAAGTTTCAAAATTCTCTGAAGAAAATTTTTGAAGTTATGTATTTCAAATTTCACAATAGGAATCATGATCAACAAGATCAATAAAAAACAAAGTTAAATTAACCCTACAGTTGCTACTCGTAAAATTCATTTGTTTCATAAGCGTCTCACTTCAGAAATTTTATTAATGTTTAAATAATTAATTATTATTATTATGCACGACACTCTTTAGTTGTGATTGCAATAATGCAGTATCTATATATAGCATATTTTTCAATTTGGTTAATTTATTTATGTATTTGCCTCGCTTCCATTAAAAATCCTACTTTCTTTATCAACAAACCTCATTCAGTTTATTTTATCAACTAAACCATATCATCAAAACAACGGTGGCCCGCCGACTCGTAACAATCGCAAAAACATCTCGCTTGTGTAGTCGAGATGTCATCGAAACAACCTACGACTCGCCAACTCGGAACAATCGCAAAAACATCTCGCTGGTGTAGTCGAGATGTCATCGAAACAACCTCCGACTCGCCGACTCGGAACAATCGCAAAAACATCTCGATTGTGTAGTCGAGGAGCGAGTCAACTTTTGACTCGATTGTGATTTTGCAACGATGGCGATTCTCTCGATTGTCTAAACATCTCGGACTCGCCCATCACTACCCACAAGTTTTGTGTCTTCCCCATGGTAGGTATTTAGGATTTTCGTTTTTAATTTCTAACTCTAAAAATGTTTCGAAGAACTTTTTCTTATACCTACCAGAATTCACCAGATATACATATAATATTTATGATGCGCTGTCTTGTGGACCAAATTTACTATCCTATCCAATTTTGTTGTACGGAATACTTGCGCAATTGGCTATAAAACACTTTGGCTGGTAGATAAATATGTACACTAAACAAAGGGGCGGAAAAGCTAGTTTAATATATATGTACATATATACATATGTAGCAAAATATTCCCTGCAAAAAAAATGTGCGATTAATACCGAGATATTTGTCCCGGATTGATCTCTTTCGAGAACAATCGGTCCACAATTAGTCCCCGATTGTTCCCGTACGGGTATAAATGTAGACTAATTGTAGACCAATTGTTGTTGTTTGTAAAATTTCTACATTTAAGGAATCTAGATTTGTACCCGTTCGTGCTGGAAGCGATTAATCTACATTTGTACCCGTTCGGGATGTAAGCGATTGATCTACATTTGTACCCGTTCGGGATGA
This sequence comes from Urophora cardui, assembly GCA_960531455.1. NCBI lineage: Eukaryota > Metazoa > Arthropoda > Insecta > Diptera > Tephritidae > Urophora > Urophora cardui. Next base: position 36,969,060 of record OY482670.1, on the reverse strand, counting down.
AAGCGATTGAGCTACATTTGTACCCGTTCGGTATGTTAGTGATTAATCTACATTGGTATCCGTTCGGGTATACAAGTTGAAAAATTAGTCTCTTCATAGGACATGCTCGAACAAATGCGATCAATTCACTCCATATAAAGGGATGCAAAATTGTATTAGTCGCATGCTCCCTTGCGATTGATCCCGGACACGTCCCGGATTAATCGCATTTTTTGCAGGGTTCTCAGAGAGCAATATCAAAAAAAAAAAGCGATCATGGCGAGTGGGTAGTGATCACAAGCACGAAAGTGGAAACCAAAATAAAAACGGCAAAATGCAATTGTGTAATGTCAAAAATATGTTTATTGTAAATTCATTGCCACAGTATGTTCAATGAACATTGTTCATATGAACGTTTGTATGCAAGCATAAAATTATTTCATTTATTATGTGCATACAAAATTAGAAAATTACAGCTGTGCAGCTTCTAAGTACCAAATTCGAGTGCTCTCTATTTTATTTATGTATATGTACAACATATGAAATCGCAAGCAAAAAGAGCAGAAGTATGTACGCATTTAAGATTTTTCTTTCAACATGTAGGTATATATTACATATATGTATGCAAATATCGCACACAATACGCCTTTTCGAGGGTAAGGTTCGCTGCACTAGAACTTCTTGTTTATTTTTAGAATATATTCGAAGAATCAACGAAGACAAAGCGGCTGCCTTTTGCCATTGCATTTAGTGGGTATAGCAAGCTATAAAACAAAATTACAAGACAAGAAAAAATAAAAAGAAAATGTATGGAACGACTAAAGCGCCCTAAATTATAGATAATTGCATGTTTCTTCTCAAACAAAAATGTGTATATTTAGTTCAATGAGAACAAAAGCTTTTTTTTGTAGGTAGGTACATATATTGGTGAATGTCTTTTGGTTTAACTGAAAATAATTTTTTGGAAACATTTGTTTTTATGTATTTATCGTCGTTTAAAGTGCATTTTTGCGTAAGAGGTATTTTCATTTTCGAGTAGCGGACATTGGTTGAATTTTACAGGAGAGCAAAAAAACTGTTTCATTTCAAAACCGTTACTTCTTTCTGCGTACAAACTTAAATTTAAATAGTTACGTAGATCAGTTTGTTAGCTAAAACATCAACTTAGTGTAGAAAAAGAAACAAATTGAATTATTAGGACTCTTTTTTTTCATGTGCGGTTGTGCAATTTTTATTTGGCACAAAAATCACGCACAAGCGGTTATGAAATGGCAAAATGTTCAATATAATTCTTTTTTTTAGTATTTTATAAAGAAAAAAAGTAACAAAACTTAAACTTATATTAAATTTAAAGCTAAAATTAATATTTTTAATTAAGAAAACGTAATTTTGTTTACACATTGCTGGAGAAGTCGTAAGGTAAATGTGGTAAATTGGCATAAAAGCTTTGACAATCGTAGGGCATCACTTGTTTTAAGTGTTTTAAATCTTGATATTTACTTTTTGTAATTTTGAGGTGACTTGTGGATTGGATTACGAACATCCGTGTTCAATCTGGTTTATAACCTGACTTGAATGTCTTATAAATTTTCGCATAAGAATCATGGCCGACAAAAAACATGTTTTTATCGAAATGTAATAAATTAATTTTTATACACAGCTGTAATAATACACAGATTTAAATATTTTTATGAAATTTCGTATATAGGCATATCTATATGTTTGTTTTCTCGTTTTTGGGAATAAAATTGAATAAGACAAAATTTCATTGTAGTTTTTCAATGCAAATTGACTTAAATTTTAAGGTTTTATTGAAACAAAAAAAAAAACGTCCAGGAATTATAATTTTTCAGAAATTAGAATCACCCTAAAAACAAAGTGGTTCTAATGTGTGAGCGTCTACTGTACCACGATAGATAGAAGACCATAAACAGAAAAATTTTGGAAAATGGGCGTGGCACCGCTCTTATTAGACAAAGGAATCTACGAGATTTCGGAGCCCATAACTCGACAAATAATTGAGATATTATGACGAAAATTGGTGGACTTATTTCTACCACTTGCGGTAGTATGTGTGCAAAATTTTAGTGAAATCAGTTTATGACCACGCCTACTTTTTAGTAAAAATATTTCTCGAATGCCCTTCAGAAATTTGTAACGTGACATCTCTGTAAATAAAAGTCATAAAGGGATGAAATTTTATAATAACAAGAATATTTATACGTTTAGTCAGATTATTGATACGAATTTTCAAAATGGGCGTGGCTGCGCCCACTTTATGCGGCACGGGATTTATATAGATTGCACCGTGTTTCCAGCAAACGTAAAAAAACTATGAAAGCCTACAATATTTGGCTCCACTCGAACTGAGGCTTCCTTTCTTGTTTTTTTTTTTTAATTTTTGATACCTTTAGTCATAATTTGGTTGGGAAAATTGTAAAGATTGTAGCAAAAAAACGTAGTATCAGAGCTTACCAATTAGAAACTTCATTTAATTTGTTTAAAATAATACCAGCTTGATATTTACCTGACATTATTTGTTTAAAATATTTAACTTTTGCTCGCTTTCATATAAATTGGCCATTTAATTTATTTATCTAATAACATATAACTTCGCTTGTATGAATGAACTGAAATTATACGCGGTAATGCTGCCAAATTTTAACAATACTCTTCATAAGCGATTATGAAATTTACTGTTATTATGCGTTTTTGTTGTTAGAATTGCAAAGTTTTGGTATGGATCGATAGAGCTGAGCGTCAGGAACTCAGGGTTGGAAAATCTCATTTTTGGCAAAAATGTCCCTTACTCGAAAATGAAAATACCTCTTACGCAAAAATGCACTTTAAACGACGTTATGTTTAAAAAGTTCGCGAAATACCTAGACAGCAAAGAATGTTATGAGAGGTGAACTTCTGTAGCTATTGTTGAAATCATGAATGATAATTCTTCTTGATGAGTTACATAAGTACTTATAGAATTGGCCCTCAAATGCAGCACAAACATTCTAGAATAGTTGACACCCTCGATTCAAAGCAAAATTACAAGTTTTGATGTCACTTTTTCTTCTTTTTTTTTTTGAGAATGCCCTAGAGGCACATTTACTACAATCTTGTAAAAATGAAGTGTCTTCCAGTACCGACTGCTGGCAATGCACTCTGATAACTTTTTAATAAAATTACAGCTGTCATACAATGTGAGGCTGGAAAACGCTTTGAAAAACGCATTTGAAGTTGTTGTTGCTTTTATTTTAGTAGGAATACCACTGCTCCGAAGTTCGAGGAAGAAGATCAACTTTCTGACCTATAAAGTTAGTTGTATTTTCTTCCCAGCAAATTTAATTCAACTCACCTCCTCGCCATATTGTGTAAAATTAAATTCGCCAGTCGCCTTCAACAGATCCTTGGCCGAAAAATAACCGAATTTGCGAAAATTCAATGGTTCACCTTCGATATCGGGATACTCGCGCAGCACTTCGCGCAATTTGCATGGAGGCTTACGTGACGTCACCAAAGCACGCACGACATTCGCAATATATTTGAGACGTTTTTGTTTGCCTTCATTGCTGGAATCGCTATTGTTGCCAGCACCGTTGTTAGCAGCAGCTGAAGTGTTGTTGCTTTTACTACGCTGTTCACTGCCTTGATTTTTGTTGGATGTTGTAGTGGTTGGTGTTGTTTTCGGTTTTGTTACAACTTTAGCTGTATTGTTATCGTTGTTATTATTTTTATCGGCATTTGAAGATTTTGCATTGCTTAAAGACCTTGTTGTTGTTGACTGTTGTTGTGCGACTGCCGCAGACATGTTGCAGTTGTTCGTTTGTAAATCTTGGAGCAGTTAAAAGCGTTGATAGTCGCTTCCGGAAAATGCTAAAAGTGAAAAAGACAAAAGAGTTTTTTTTTAAGTACAATAATTACCAATTTCTATAATGCACTTATAAAAAAATATATTTATGAGAGTAATGCGATTTTAAATTGTGTGGTGCATAAAATCATGAATAACCTTCGAATTGTTAGACTGTATAGATTTGTTAGGTACTACCATAGATAACTAGATACGAAACTCCTCATTTCGTGAGAGCGCTGTCAAAATGCGCATTTTTTATAACATTTTTCATTGGTGCCACTCTGTTCGAAAACTGAAAATGGGTATTTTACATATTATTTCTGGGAATTTTCGGCTTCCTTATGTTATTGAAGACTATAGCAATAATACAATTTTGTTTATACCAAATTAAGGTAAGGATATAACCACAAAAGTGATACACAGGATAGTATGATTTTCCCACATTCCGAATATTCGTGTTCGAAACCCAATCGCAGACAAATTAAGAATAACGCACAAAAAGTGGTGGACGGTAATATATGTAGTTGGGTTTTATTTTTTAAGAAATATTTTACTCTATTTTGCAATTCTATTAAAATGTGAATATATTAGAACTGAAATATAATAATTTTTAACCGGATATATATATAAAACTACAGAAGAATCGCTGCCCGCGTTCCATCTCATTAACATATTTTTTATAATTTTAACTGAAACACAATTTTTTCCAGTTGAAACAGTAAACTTCACTGCATATTACACACAAGCAATACAATTACCTCTGTATTTTTATAATTCCTTATTATTTCAACAAAATTGGGCACATAAAACAAAACATCAAAATCCACCGAAAGTTACAATTTATTTTGGCGCGTTTTCCCTTCTGGCACCTGCAATTTGCACAAACAGCTGATCGGCCGGGTTTTCTGTTGTGTTGATGCTGGCAACAAAGCCACAGAAAACCCGTGGGAAAATCATAAAAGTGAGAGAGTAAAAAAGAGTTTCGTATCAAGTCATCTTTGGTACTACTATAGTAACATATATTTACAAACTGTAGACAATATACACATCAAGGCTTATCCAATACAGGTTAAGTTACTTGCATTTGCTTTATCTTGTTTCTTCTTTAAAAATGTCAATGTGAAAGAGGAGAGAAATGAATTTCAATGTAAAATTTTTCCCAATTCGTTTTGTCTGACATTCACACTTTTTAGTATACATACACAATTCCAATCAGCTTATCTACTACGATATCCTTCTTTAGATAATTCTTGATACACATAAAATGGTCTCAGTTATCATCCTGCACAAAATATTTGTTCAATAACCTATCCTCCTCTAGCAAAAATAAAAAACTAAACTGAACCAAGAATTATCTAAAGAAGGATATCGCAGTAGATAAGCTGATTGGAATTGTGTATGTATACTAAAAAGTGTGAATGTCAGACAAAACGAATTGGCAAAAATTTTGCCTTGAAATTCATTTCTCGTCTCTTTCACATTGACATTTTTAAAGAAAACACACACATAAAAAGGAAGTAATATAACCTCTATTTGGATAAACCTTGAACTGAACTAAATGAAAACTCTAAAACGCTACAAAGGAAATGACGCCAAATGACATGCATAGCATTAAACTCGGGTTATAACGAAATACCTACACAGATTAAAATGAAAAACTCGACAGTAAATGAATAAATTATAAACTGGTTACATGAGCTCAAAGTTGAACAAACTGCGATCGGAATCACGTGAGACAAACAAACACAATTACAAAACGTGGGCAACAAATAGACAACGGAGAGGTAATAATTTTAAAAACAAAAAAAAATGCCTATAAAAAACATTTTAGACAAACGTCACATTCCAATGGTGATTTAGGGTGTGATCATGGTGTAATAACAAGGTGACGTAACTGTGTAACCTAAATCAAACGCAAGTCGTCAATTTAACGCACGCACGCACATTTTTCATATGCGTTGAACCGAAATTGACTTGCGTGCGTGTTCAGATAAAGAAATAGAAAAATACAGAAAAGCAGAGAAAATCTTGTTATTTTGTGGAATATGTACCTAACAGACACGATATCAAATGCAAGTGTAAATTTTTTTGCAAACAATCACCCACAATGCTTAATTTCAACTGTCACGCAAAACAAAAATTGGGCGTCGAATTTGCTTTTTACGCACGCCGTTCAATTTCGGTTACTCCCATACAAGTTGTATGGGCATGAGAAATTTTTGACAGTAAATTGACGGCGTGCGTTTGATTTAGGTTACACAGTAAGTAGGCAGCTATTTCATTCTGTTTTCCTTTTCCTCCTGTCATTCGGCTCTTTGAAAATGAAATTCCAATGTTGCCCCCAGTTGATCCCATAAAAGTGTTGTTTTTATGTGTATTTTAGGTGTATGAAAGAGCGACTTTTGGAAAAAATTTCAAACAATAGTTGTTTTGTAACATTTTTATTTCCTTTGACAATTTTATTATTTATGAAGAAAAAAATCGTTAAAATTTAAATTTTCGCGCCATCATTTCAAAAATGCCAAAAACAAGCTACGCCCGTTGTAGAAAACCTTGGACGGCGTCGAGTTTCAGAATGGTTGGCGCTCCCACAGACCCATAGACCCAGATATAAGCTTTGTTCAACAACGTTACTTGCAAGAAGAGCGTCAGTGACAAATTAAGAGTAAAAACTAGAAAAAGAGAAAATTATCAACCAAAGTTATTGAACAAAAAATCGTAAACATTGGCAAGTAAACAGCTGATGCGCTGTTTTCACAATTTGATTTTTAGGTTAGGTTGTAATTGAAATCTTTGAAATTGAAAATGAATGTAAATAACTGAATTAGGAAGACGAAAATCTACTTTGGATATTCCACAACATCGTCAAGATTCCTTTTTGCGCTAATTTATTTAGTATACAATTAGAAATTTGCGATTAACATGTTTGCATATTTCCAATTGAAATTTTTGTGATCATATGTTTTTGACGCTTCTATTTTTTTTAAAGCTGCAAGTAGTTGCAAGTAAAAATTTTACTTGCAACTATTTTCAACTCTCTCGAAGTCTTTCTCTCCCATGTTGTCTCTATTTTGCAAATTTTTTGGGTTATTGAACATAAAATTCGTAACTATTTGTAAAAGCAATTAAAAATTTTGAGTTATTGAACAAAGATAATATTCTGCTAGGGAAAGCAGCGGTGTGATGCCTACACAAAATTCAAAAGTGTACGTGCTGCATTTTGCCGAATGCGGATAACCCAGCAAAACGACGCTTGCTGACAAAGGAAACAGTGTCGATGCCTGTGGTGTCCCTTATCTTGGGATTTCGAAAACCATGGTATTTGTGAAAAGCGAGACCATGCAACACAAACATTACATATTACTCTCCATATGTTTTATTATTTAAAAACTTTTTTGGAAACGGTTTTCTCTCTAACAAGGAATATGTTTCCAAGGATCCAATGCTTCTTCAAATAGTAAGATTAAAGTTGCAAATAAAGCTTCTAGAAAGCGAAAATAAAAATCTAAAAGCCGAAAGAGCACGAGACGAAACAATATTGAAAGGTGTCAAAAATATTTTTACAGAGGAACAACTCCGAAAATTGTAATACCCGGATCACCATATCCGTTGAGATTGGATAGATATATTGAATGCCCAAACAATACACGCTGATACTAACGATTATAAATTTTACCAGATATTGAGTTCAATATATCCAGTTGAGTATGAATTATATCGTCGCTTTATGTTTGCCTTTTTCATACAAAACTCGCTGGGTTTTATATTTTTTCAGTAAGTTGTACCGAATTCGGAAAAACGAAACCTGATACTAATGATTAAGTATAACTTTTACCAGATATTGAACTCAATACATATATTTGGTTAAATGTGAAATATATCGTCGTTTGAATGCGTTTTGTTTTAATTTTTATATTCATATTGGTGCAGTCACCAATTTTTTTTTGTTTCTCAAGAATGAATAAAACTTCTTAAGAATTGTAAATAATATATATAATATAAAATATAGTATTTTACCTTTAACAATAAGACAAATATATAAATAATTTACTCCTCTTTTTGGACCCCCTTTTCCCTCTGGAAATGCAACCCTACCGTTTCAAAGAGCTTACTATTTGAGAATAGTGTCGCACTCTTCTATTTACGTCACCTGTTTATTCCACCATGGGGTGTGATTAGGGATTTCGAATTTTGCAAGAGAAGCATAAATGAAAAATATTTCTAAATAAGACAAACACTAAGGGTGGATTCATCGTTCGAGTTCAGAACTAAAGTTGAATTTAACCCTCTAACCGGTAAGAGTGCCTCAGGGCAAGCTTCACAAAAATCCAATTTTTTACATGAAAATGTAATTTATTCCTTCGAAAATGATTTTAACTCCCTTCACCATATTTCTACTGACATTTTTTTCTCGAACTAAAATAGTATCCGATTAAAGGTTCCTCTTTTACAATCAGTTTTGTTTAAGCAAGTGCAGAGAAAGGTCGTATTTTTATATAAAAAAAATCTGAATTTCGACCCCAAACATTTTTAATTTGGAGAAGTCTCAAAGGCTCCATAATTTTTTTTCTTAATGTTATGGTTATAAACTCTACGATTTTATATGTGAAGTATTAAAAGTGATTGGATTTTCGGTGCTGTAACGGAAAAACTTAGTGTGCCTCAGGGCACTCTTATCGGTTTGCGTGAACTTTTATACACTTTGCATATTTATATTGCGTTCCATCTGAAGTGTTATTATTCGGCTTCAACATGTATCCTATAAATTATCCACCTATTTTCCGTAAGGTGTAAGCACAAATAAGTAGTATTCAAAAAAATGTGGCTGATTTCGCTTGTGAAACTAAAGGAATTCTCGAGTTCATGGCATTGTTGGATACTAGTCATGAAGACGAAGGAGTGAAAATAATTCTGTTGATTCGGGCTTCGATCCAGAGGGAAATAAGTCCAGAGTAAAAGAGTCCAGAGGATAAACATTTGATATCCCAATACGTTAGGAACTTGGATTCGAGTGAGAAGTTAATCAACGAGGCAGCTAATTTTTCATTAACCACTTCTGCAGTAAACGATACTGCTAAGGCCGATGAAGAAAACATTTAATCACCCGATGTGATTGCAACGACCTACTAGACATTGACTTCAACGTCAATCCAAAAAAAATAGCTGATTCGCTGTTACCAAGAGCTGAAGTTACCAGTCCAGCAGTTGTACCAAACAATGGTGATTTTACTGGAAGTAAGTGGAAGTAAGTACATGTCTTTGAACGTTTTATTTTTTTATGCAAATAATACTCGTTCGAACTTTATATTACAGGCATTGATTCGATGAACAAAGATTCTACATAATTCACCAAAGAGATATGACGGAAGAGAAACTTCAAACTACATGCAAATAAGGTGGCATTTCGTGGCTCCACACTATTATCTGACCCCATAAAAGCACACAAAACTCCTTTGGAACTATTTCTATATTTTTCCTGTAACAAAATAATTGACATGATTGTACAAGAGAAGAACCTCTATGCTCTGAGCTGAGACATAAGAATTCAATGTGAGTTCTGATGATAACTTGCAATGCACTGGATGTCATTTAAACATTTCAATTTATCGCGATCCGAGTTTGGAAAGCTATTGGGGCTACAACGCATTCGGACCCATTCGAAAATCAATGCCATTGAAACCGTTTGAAACTATAAAAAGATTCCTGTCATTCCAAGGCCAGCCAGGTTCTGACCCCTTGTTTTGCATTTGTAATTTGTTCAATATTCTCAACGAACTTTTCCATTCAATCCCACCAGCTGACCAACACTACACTGCTACACAAAATAAATCTTTATCTGCTCATCTGAGCATTGGCCAAAAAGCGTTCATCTGCAGAATTGGTTCGATAAAAAAGGTGGAAAGATGGTGCAAATTTTACAAAACCTCCCAAACACAATGCATTTGCATGACATGTAACTTGCATTTATGCTGCTCCGCCGCAAAATTGATTTATGAAATATCACAAAATTAATTGATACATATATATATGTATGTTTTCGACTCCATTGTTCCTTGCGCTTTGCACAATAAAATAAATAAATGTTCCTTAATACAAATTTTACCTGTGTAAATTTTTTGGCTCTAACCGACAAGAGTGCCTGGAGGCACTCTTTCTTAAATCTCATCTGGAAGGCAAACGAAACGACATAATGAAATTTTTTTGACTGAATTGAGTTTAGAATGCCCTAATTTTGCTAGAAAAAAATTCCCAACAATTTCATATCACGATTTAAAGTTTGCTGGTTTGAGGGTTAAGTTAACTAATAGAAAGAGTTCAGAACTTTTCGGAATTCCTCGCACACTCCGAAAACACAACAACAACCACATGGCAGAAAAGTTGTGAACTCGAAGAATGACTCCGAATGCTCTTATTTATGTAGAAAGCTAAATCATAAGAAGAAATTGAAAAGAAACTTGTAATTTAGCAACTCTTTTTAGAGAGAAATCAAATTTATTTTGAAATGATGCCAACAGTTCTGCAAGAGCAAATCTAATGACATTGAGATATTTTCAAAGCTGCTTTTGGAGATGCTGAGCCCAATATCATAGGGTTATTTTTCAATGACCTTCTGATGCCAATGAAAATCATTATAATGCATTTAAGAGGCAAATTGAGAAACAAAAATGCATTAAAAAGATCCGAATATAAGTTTTACCAAAAACATAATAGCAAAAACTGTCCGCTAAGGCCATTAGTAGGTATCCTCCTAATTTAGCCATTTTTGTCTTATTATTAAATGATTAATAAATAATTTGCTTTTTTAATATGACCAAAACTAGAGGCACACCTTTTTGCGCTGAACTTGGCCCTTTTTTTCTGGCGCCAGCGCTTTGTTTATAGCTATGTAGGCACAAGTCGGGGGATATTAGGTTAGGTTAGGTTAGGTTGAGGTGGCTGTCCCGCAATTCATGAAAGCGGGGACACACTTAGGCCGAGGTGGCCCATTGTGATACCACACGGGAGCCCTGGCTTCCTTATCCCTGTTTACAAACCTTTCCGGAAAAATTAGATTCAATAGTATAAGATTAGATGCCCGTGAAGCTAAACCAGCGCGTTTGTTTCATGAAGCGCAGAAAATCTAGTGTCCTTGCATTTTCCATCTCCGCCACACTCAGAAAAAAAATCATCAACACGATTCATGTAAAATTAACGCGATCGATCTTTACACATAGAACAGCAACAATTTTTTTAAATTACACGATGTATGAAACATGATTTTGGCTTTGTAACTGTCATCTGAAAATTTGGTAAATTCAACCAAATTTTATTGTTGATACAACATGAAGAAATTTTAAAATATACAAGATGATTCAAATATAAAATTTTATTCCTAAATGTCATTTGGAATTTGGTTTATTTAACATGATGATTGTGTCAATATAAACTAAAAAAAAATGTTAGAAAAATGACGTCCCAATTTTAGTGTTAATACAACATGAAAACAAATGTGAAAACAACAAGAACCACAATTAACAATAAAATTTGGTTGATATAACACGAAACAATGTTCAAACATAAACGTCATTTGTAATTTTGGTTTATTCAACACGATCATAGTGTCAATGTAATCTAAAAAAAAGTGTTAAAAAAGAACGTCAAAACTATTTTGAAACATATGTACATAATTTTTTTGATCATTTGAAGTCTGATTTTCGTGCAAAACGCAAATTATTTAAAAAAAAAAAAAAACAGAAAATTTTGTGCCGTGGCAGTGATGCGAGTTTAGCATCATTGTCAGTTCGCGATAGTGGGTTTTCGATTTATATTTTCAGTTTGCAGGTGAGTTAAAAGAGGATTACATTTTTGTTTCTAAAAGTATTTAATGTTCAATATTTTATTTTCCTCTTCATAGGTTGCAATATCACGAGGAGGTTTTTTAGCGAATGGGGGTTTGCGTGCAGCATGCGGTTGTTGCATTAGCGGCCAAACATTACTCGGTGTAAGTGATAGTACTATCGCCCATGTATAAACTATCGCCGGTACATTTGTGTTCGTATGAGAAGGACGCCTTCAATTTGGTCAGTTGTGCGGGTGATGTACGAATGTGCTCAATTGAAGTGATGATTATATATTTTATGTTTTATATGTTTTTTTATTTAAAAAAATAAATTGTACAATCAACAAGACTTTCTAGTTAATTTAACAATAAATTTAATGTAAAATCAAAAAAATGTTATTGTTAATTCAACAGGACCATTTCGTGTTAATTTAACCAGCTTTTATTGTAACATTAACTAGTTAAAATTGTAAAATCAACAGGAAGACTCAATACTTTTTAGTGTTAATTCTACAGTTGTCATCCTGTTAAACAGTACTGTTAAATTTACACGATTACATGATGGCATACATTAAGCATCGTGTTGAAAAAAAATTAACCACAAAATTTGTTGATTTTTGGTTGATTTCACACTATTTTTTTTCTGGGTGCAGACACTCGAAAAAGTGTTTATGGAGAAAGCGGTACCTGGATAGCCACAGTGCGGGGCAGTGGCATAGATAGTGCTCAACACTCTCTATTTCCTCCACGTCCCTGCAGCTGCGGCAGAAGTCGTTTTTATATAGGCCCATGCGAGAGGCGTGAGTGCCCATAAGACAATGGACTGTTAGAAGTCCCACCAGCGGACCTATAGAGAGCCGATTCAGATGCAGCACCGATACAGATCTAGCCTCATCCAGTCTAGGCCAGATTTGCCTAGAAATCACACAAGTTGACTCCCTGGCCCATCTAGCGTTAGCCTGTTCAATGAAGCGAGATCTCAACCAATGCTTGCATGAGTTAAGCGGGGTGCCAGCCCATGTCGCAGATGTGATATCCTGCAAGCTTGTGCCCTCCCTTGCTAACTCATCTGCAATGCAGTTGCCCCGAACGTTGCTATGGCCTGGAACCCAAATGACGTTCACCTTTCGGCTAGTTTGTTCAAAGACTCCCTACATTTCATTGCAACTACAGATGTAGCATTGTTACTCTGTAAGGATTTTATGGCAGCTTGGCTGTCAGAAAAGATTTTGATAGAATTTATGTCTGGCAGATCAGTCAGGCGACGCGCTGCTTCCCATATGGCTATGAGCTCAGCCTGATAGACGCTGCAGTGGTCAGGTAGGCGCAAACTTACTTTCAGATGAAGCTTTTCGCAGAAAAGTCCACTTCCAACTCTATTGTTCAATTTGGAGCCGTCCGTGTAAAGGTGCAGTGTATTAGGGTCGGGATCCCCCAAGTTCTTCCACTCGCTCCTCTCCGGGATTCTTGTGGAGAATTTGTTATCCCAACAGAAGGCTGGTATTGCATAGTCCAGCTTTAGAAAATTGGCAGGGACATTACTAAGAATTTGAGCGTGCCCGAATCTGGTGTCCCTCCAGGGTTCGGTTGCATTGAGCCTTGCCGCGTTGCAGCTGGCAATGAGTTTCCCCTGTATATCCGTGGGGAGAAGAAATAGGATGGTTTCGAGAGCTTTAGTTGGGGTGGAGGGAAGGGCTCCGCTAATAAGCATGGAAGCCATTCGCTGCACTCTAGTTAATTTGCTCTTGTTGGTTTCGAATTCCAGTGCTGGCCACCATATGGTGACTGCATAGAAGAGAATAGGTCGCACTACCGCTGTGTACAGCCAATGGACGATTTGGGGGTTAAGTCCCCATCTCTTGCCTATCGCTGATTTACATGCGTAGAGTGCTAACATGGCTTTTTGGGAACGTACTTCTACATTCCGTTTTCAGTTTAGTTTCCTGTCTAGAATAACACCAAAGTATTTGACCTCGGTAGAGAGTTTAATCTCCTTCCCATTTAGGGACGGAGGTTTGAATTCAGGTATCTTATGTTTGCGGGTAAACAGAACAATTTCCGTTTTCTCAGAGCTGACACTGAGCCCGCATTTCAGAGACCAGGTTTTTACAATGTTGAGTGCATTTTGCAAAAGGTCGCTCAGCACCGGTATATGCTTGCCAGTCGGTGTCAGGGCGATGTCATCGGCGTACGCAATGACCTGGCAGCCCGTGTGCTGAAGTTTAGAGAGCAGGGTATTCACCGTTAGGTTCCAAAGCAGAGGAGACAAAACTCCACCCTGGGGTGTTCCCCTGTTGGCATACCTAGTTATCGATGAATTACCCATTTCAGAAATGATAGCTCTTCTACTAAGAAGAAGTTCGACAAAACAACAAAAATGACAAGTTGTGTGAATGATTTTTCGCAAAACGACTCGCCACCGGAACTGCTGACAAAGCGCTGACTGACACACAGATTGAGCGCTTTTTGCGAAACTACCCTGCAAAAAAATGTGCGATTCATCCCGAAAGAGATTTGTCCCGGATTGATCTCTTTCGAGAACAATCGGTCCACAATTAGTCCCCGATTGTTCCCGTGCGGGCATAAATGTAGACTAATTGTAGACCAATTGTTCCCGAACAGGTATAAATGTAGACTAATTGTTCCCTAACGGGTATAAATGTAGATTAATCGCTTTCATCCCGAACGGGTATAAATGTAAATTAATCGCTTTCATCCCGAACGGGTACAAATCTAGATTCCTTAAATGTAGAAATTTTACAAAAATATGCAATGTATTTAAAAAATTGTAGAACAACCGGTAAAACGAATTGAACACCCTTTCTTTTAATAACAATGATGAATAATAATTTTGACAAAATGTTTCCTAAAAAATCCTATGAAAAAATCCTTTAAATTACGCTCATATAATGCATACTCAAAACTTACAATTTTTTTAATTTTTTATTGAGATTTTTTTTCAAAAGTAAAACATTGTATAATCTTTATTTATATATGTATGAACCAGACCTGTTAAATTCCGATTAGGATTAGTAATCAATTAAATTGTTTTGTTTTTTAATTGGTAATCATTATTTTAATTCTTTTGCAGAAAAAAAGTAATTTTAATAATTACGATTAAAAAAAATCAAAAAAAAATCAAAAAAAATCAAAAAAAATCAAAAATAATCATAAAAAATCAAAAATAATCAAAAATAATCAAAATAATTTTTTTTGATTGTTTTTGATTATTTTTGATTTTTTATGATTATTTTTGATTTTTTTTGATTTTTTATGATTTTTTTTTGATTTTTTTTTCATTTCGTTTGATTTTTTTCAATATTGTTGTAAAGAAATTTGGATACGCATGCACATAAGTATTCAGGTAGGCATGCATTTTTGGTCAGAGAGGCATAATGTTATGTTCAGACACAACCTTAATTGAACATTAAGAGCCTTCATTCAATTTTCAAGCCCAATGATTCTCAATTTACCATACAAAAATTGACCAAGTTAATGCTTCATTAGAAATTAATGAGTTGTTAATGAAGAACAATTCTGCATGCAACCCTGTTAAAAGGCTTGTTTCATAAGTAAAATGAAATGTCATGAAAAGAGAAATGTGATTAGCGTCAGTGTCCACTAAACAGGTTGGTTCGTCAGATCAGCTGCATTCTTGTTCTTCTTCATCACCTACCAAATTTGTTTTTATTTCTGCTTATTTTATACATGCATTCGTGTTTACGATTGGTAAAAATTGTGAGATGAATGTCAAATTATTTCGTCCTCCTTGCAATTTTGACATTTAGGTCACGAGAGTTTGATATTCAGCTCACGGCGTGTATGTGTGTATGTATCTTGAGCCGACCTGTTAAATGGGCCAAGTAAATTAAATATGTCTGAACACCAAATCTAAAGATGTTCAATCAACCCCAATTGACTTAATTAATTTTTATGTCTGAACATGATATAAAGTTTGTTTGTACAAATGTATGTGAACGCATATTAAAGTACGTAACCCTGCAGTAAATATGGGGACATGTGTATCCAAGTCATTGTGTATTCTACAGCGACAACTGCACTAATTAAAATGTCGACAAATTTAGAAGTACAAAATTTGTATAGACCTTGGCTCGTTGGAAGTTTTTGGCACTAGATACGGATACAAACCCTTCCTACACCTGGGGAAGATTCATTTCTAGGTCCAGGAAAAGGACAGGGAAGAGCGAATAAATAATTCTGATTATGCCAGATATTATCTTTACGCAGATCTATTTGCAGCATAGCAAATCGTCTACTGCTTTATTGTGTAGTAGGCATGCGAAGCGGCATACAAATTCCCTAATATCCTATTTGAGGAAAATGGGTATGTCGTGAACGCATCTGTGGCCTTGGAGGTATTTCTTGAAGCAACGTCCTTCACTTTATAGGGAAAGGAAGATCGCGGGCTTGTATCATTGTTCCGCGATCAGCAGAATGCACGATGCTTAGAGAATTTGTTTACAGGAAATGAAATGTTTATCCAGATATGATTAATCCGAGATAATTCACTCAGTTTTTACTAAAGATTAATGTTATATATTCCTTAATATTATAAAAATTAGCTAATACAAGAAATATACATTTCTTTATTTATTGGTGTATCTAAATGTTTAAATTGCAATAAATTTTCATTAGAAAACAGCACGATGGTAAATAGAATCTATGATTCCATTGCCTCGGTATGGCCCCAAAAAAGCTAGGCACTTTTTTCAAAATGCACATAATTATATGCAGTGAAAATACATATGTGGTTTTGTCATATAAATGTAGGGAGTGCAAAAAATATAATTTAAAATGCAGTGAAACATGAAGTTATAAGCATAATAATATGTATGTAAAGTATACCATGTATATATGGTGCAAGCCACAATAAAAGTATTGCTATCATCTCAAATCTCTCATCTGCGCTCACCCACCTTTTTTAAGCTAAGCCGGGATAATTAAGAGGACAGAGAGTAAGTCTAAGCATACGGTAGACCAACCAAAATATATTCGATATGATGAGGGCTATGAGCTGAGTCGTTGAGCAATGTCCATATGTGCGTATGCATAAACGCAAATTACTCCCTCATGTTTTGAGATATCTACTTGAAATCTGGTACGTGGGTGGCTTTTTAAGAGAAATCGGACCACTATAACATATAGCTCGCATACAACCGATTGTTCAGATATACACATTTTGGTGTATAACTCCTCTATTTCAACAGTTAACGGCCTAAAATTTTTAAGTGTTTGTACCCATATGGGCCAAAACAAGGTTACCGAATATTGTCAAGATCGGACCACTATAACATATAGCTCCCATACAACCGATTGTTCAGATATGGACATTTTGGGGTATAACTACTCAATTTAAATAGCTAAGACACAATTCCAATATTTCCATAAATAACCCACAGAATTGAAATTTAACCAAATCAGGCTATGTAAAATGTACATAGCTAACTTTTCATTTCCCCATTCATGAAAGCTATGAAGTCTTCGGTACGGCCGAAGACAGCCGCGCTCTTACTTGCTTTGTTTTTTTTTCACGAGGAGGAAGCATCTAAAGCATTTACCCTGCCAGTGTGGGACTTCACCCGCACTAACCTGCTGTCGTCGTACCGAACGCCACCTCCCCCACGGTACTATCAAGCTACCGTCGTGAGGTTGGTTGAGCACCAGGCTTTAAGTCCGTAATAGTTGCGTTATTGCCCTCAGTATGCCTTAAAAGGCTTCATACATACCTGCATATGTACAAATGTGCATCTTTCTTTACAGCGATGTTGATAAAAATTAAAAAAAATCAAAAAAAATCAAAAAAAAATCATAAAAAATCAAAAATAATCAAAAATAATCATAAATAATCAAAAATAATCAAAAACAATCAAAATAATTTTTTTTGATTATTTTTGATTATTTTTGATTTTTTATGATTATTTTTCATTTTTTTTGATTTTTTATGATTTTTTTTTGATTTTTTTTAATGGTAATTGCAAAAAAATCATTAAAATTTGAAAACAATGGGTAATCAATCATTAAATAGATACCTGAAAAAATAATCAATCAAACCGGTAATCATTACGATTAATAATCATTATTTAACAGGTTTGGTATGAACATTTACAATTTTTTAAAGATTGTTATTAAAAATCGCCTTGGCGAACAACTTGAAAAAATCTACATTTGTACCCGTTCGTGCTGGAAGCGATTGATCTACATTTGTACCCATTGGGGATGAAAGCCATTGATCTACATTTGTACCCGTTCGGGATGTAAGCGATTGATCTACATTTGTTCCCGTTCGGGATGAAAGCGATTAATCTACATTGGTACCCGTTCGGGTATACAAGTTGAACAATTAGTCTCTTCATAGGACATGCTCAAATGCGATCAATTCACTCCATATAAAGGGATGTAAAATTGTATTAGTCGCATGCTCCCTTGCGATTGATCCCGGACACGTCCCGGATTAATCGCATTTGTTGCAGGGTATTCATAAAAGCAAATGATAAATATAAAAAATTTATACATATTCATATGTACATATACATATCTATACCCTGCAAAAATGCGATTAATCCGGGACGTGTCCGGGATCAATCGCAAGAGAGCATGCGACTAATACAATTTTACATCCCTTTATATGGAGTGAATTGATCGCATTTGTTCGAGCATGTCCTATGAAGAGTCTAATTGTTCAACTTATATACCCGAACGGGTACCAATGTAGATTAATCACTAACATACCGAACGGGTACAAATGTAGATCAATCGCTTTCATCCCGAACGGGTACAAATGTAGATTAATCGCTTTCATCCCCAACGGGTACAAATCGTCGTACCATACGAAAACTAACATATTTAAAATTTCTGGCGAAAGCTATCAATAAAAAAATTCTGTACGAAAAGTAGAACATTTGACTTTTGGCCGACGAAAAGTAATAAAATCGAGTTTTGGCTGACGAAAAGTAATAAAATCGACTTTTGGCTGATGAAAAGTATCAGTAATTAAGTATATACTGTTTTTACATTAAAATTGTTGTTGTTTATACGAAATTGATAGTTTTCGTCAGCCAAAAGTTGATTTTATTACTTTTCGTCAGCCAAAACTCGATTTTATTACTTTTCGTCGGCCAAAACTTGAACTTTTTACTTTTCGTCAGCCACAAAAAATCTGATGTTAGTTTTCGTATGGTACGACGAAATGTAGATCAATCGCTTTCAGCACGAACGGGTACAAATGTAGATTTTTTCTTAAAAAATTGTAAATGTTCATGCATTTTTAAATAAAGATTATATAATGTTTTACTTTTGTAAAAAAATCTCAATAAATAAATTTAAAAAATTGTAAGTTTTGAGTATGCATTATATGAGCGTAATGTAAAGGATTTTTCATAGGATATTTTAGGCAACATTTTGTTAAAATTGTTATTAAAAAAGGGTGTTCAATTCGTTTTACCGGTTGTTCTACAATTTTTTAAATACATTGCATATTTTTGTGAAATGTCTACATTTAAGGAATCTAGATTTGTACCCGTTCGGAATGAAAGCGATTAATCTACATTTATACCAGTTCGGGATGAAAGCAATTAATCTATATTTATACCCGTTAGGGAACAATTGGTCTACAATTAGTCTACATTTATACCCGTTCGGGAACAGTTGGTCTACAATTAGTCTACATTTATACCCGTACGGGAACAATCGGGGACTAATTGTGGACCGATTGTTCTCGAAAGAGATCAATCGAGGACAAATCTCTTTCGGGATTGATCGCACATTTTTTTGCAGGGTATGCATATGTACATATGGTCAATTTTCTGACTGCTAACGTTACATTCGCATGGAGTTTTTATTTAGTTTATACGAAATAATAACAAAAATGTTAGAAACGTCCAAGGTTCTGTTACTTATGCTATCAGGTAGACCTATACCTTCATTTTAAGAGTAAAATTAGTCTGATGGCTACCATACCGTAAAAGTTATAAGCGCGTGAAACGCACTGCTAACGTTACATCATTTGGAAGTGAGATCAAGATACAGATCATGTTTGGTTTAATTTCTGCGAACTTGCTGAGACAATCATCCCAATTTTACTTCATGTTATATAGCAAGGATGTCACAAGGTCATGGCATACCGCTTTACCAAAATCTTTAGGATTTTTTAACGTAATTTAACATAAAATAAGGCACTGCCTACGTTACACAAAGCACTGCTAACGTTACACGTGCGAAAACTGAGTATCTCTACATATAATAAAATTGTAACCGTTGATCTCTGTACATTGCAGATATACAGAAAATAAAAAAAGGAGCCAGAGGAATCCAAATTAACTGTTTTTAAAATTTCTGTCGGTCTGACTGTCTGTCTGTCCTTATGTTTGTGCGCGGGTCACTAAAAGTTGGAATGATGGAATTTAATGAAACTAGTCAGAGTTATAATAGCGCCATTGTATTATTATTATTATTATAGATGTCTACTTTAAGATTTAAGATATCCCTTATTTCTATAGCTCAACTAGTTTTGGAGTTATCGACCAATATGTGGACCAGACCTGTAAAGTGCAAGTACCAGTACAAGTACAAGTACCAGTACCTCAGTACTTCGAAATTCCAGTACAAGTACAAGTACTTTAGTACTTGTACTTGAATTTTACAATTACAAGTACTCTACTGATAAGTACTTTTTAAGTACGTACACATATCTATGTTTTTGTTTTGCTTTTTTGAATGTTTTGATTGAAATAAAAATTTTAAATCAAAATGAACTGAGCTGATATTTTTTTGTTTGAAAAAATCTGAAATAGTTTGTCAAAAAGTACTTGGATATACATTGATAAGTACTTGTACTTGTACTTGGAATTTCCAAGTATAAGTACTGTGGTACTCGTACTTCGAATTTCTAAGTACAAGTACTGTGGTACTTGTACTTATTTGGTACTTAGTACCAGTATCTACTGAGTATTTTACAGGTCTGATGTGGACCAAGGGTGATCCAAAATTTGTTAGTACAATATGGGTATCAAATAAAAGGTGCTGATGAGTGCTGCAATAAGTAATTCTATTAAATTCAATATCTCGATTGGTTTCGGATATATCTCCCTATCTCTATCCCTATCTCTCCAAGTTTTGATATCCTACGGAAAACACTTCCAGAGATATTCAGTATGAAAGATTAAGTTTGTATGGGTTGTGCCACGCCCCTTTTCCAATAGCTCTCATTTTTTCATCCAGAAAATGATTATTGAAAGTTTCATTCATTTCTATGCAGTCGTTTTTGTGTGACGCGGGCGTTATGGTAAAAAAATACATTTTGGTAACATTTTTCCCACATTGTGGTCAATAACTCGGGAACTGGATGAGATATCCAAATGAAAGTTGTCCTGAATTTTAAGTTAGGCGTTAAGTAATAGAATGGTGAAAGTTTCATGCAATTCTATTCAGTAGTTTTTGCGTGATGCGCGCACAATCATACAGACGGAGAGACAGACAGACAGACAGATAGACTTCTAAAAATTGTAGATTTGAGTTCCGCTGGTCCAATAATGACCTCTCCTATCAGTTTTTCTTGAATATCTTCAATGTACAGACATCGACCTGTTACAATTTTATTATATGTATTATATAGATAAAAAATCACTGCTAACGTTACATATTATTTAAGCTAACAATGTCTTCAAATCTTTGGAAGTTTAACTTTTTTTAATTGGAACGTGAGATATACGTATAGTATTAAGAAAATATATAAACAAATTAAATTAAAACGTATTTTAACATGTCTTAAAAAAACTTTTTTGGTTTTGCACTGCTAACGTTACATAAGATTTTTACGGCACATTTACTTTTCACATAACTCCTAGTTGGAACATAACTTTTTTAAAAACTTTACGTGTTATGATATTAGGCGCATTTCTGTCGTACCCAAGCATGAAAAGAATACTCGCTTATTCATAAAATTACATTCAAAGCAACAACACCAACTCGACTATTTTTAAAATAATAATAAAATAGTCGAGTTGGTGTTGTTGCTTTGAAGGTAATTTGATGCATAAGCGAGTATTCTTTTCATGCTTGGGTACGACAGAAATGCGCCTATTATAACTAATTTTCTAATAGATAAAACTTGAACGGCTAAATTTAGTCGCAACAAACATGTTATATTTAACTTTTTGTTTACTGAACTACTTCCGACCATATTTTTTTTAATCACAACGTTTTATAAAAAGAGCGAAAAGTTTAATTTAAAACGACTAAAATTGAATGCCACTGTTTTCAACAGCTACTATAATATGTCATGAACCCCGCAAGATCCCAGTGCTTGCAATATTTGACAAAAAAAAAAAATAATTGGTTTACTTTCCCAGAAAATCGGCCATATGTATGTACATACTTGTGTAAATGCCATGAATCGCACTTGTCGCACTTACGCAAATCATGCCAAAAGTGTGAATATTATTTTGGAATCGGCAATGAGGGCAATACGTGAACATTGCCCATTGAACGAAGGTATTTAATGCGAATTTTACGTTTTTTCTTAACTTCTTATTTAATTTTACCTCATTTTGTTACCAACAAACATATGTATATACATACATAAATACATATGTAAATATGTACATAAGGCCATGGATATCGCGCTTTATATGGTTGGTGAAAATGCAAATGCAAATGCAAATGGAATGTTGGAGAATTTAACAACGCAAAAAAAATAACAATAAAATAAAACAAAAAAAAAAATATTGCAAATAAAAATTGCAAAAATTTGCAAATGCCTTTGTTTGCAATAAGATAAGTACATGGTCTATTCCACCAAAAACGAAATGTCCAGAAAAATAAGAATTTAGGTAATTATTTTGAACTAAATTCAATCAATTAATATGCAAAAGAGGATGTAACTTATGGATGAATTTGTGTCAAGTTTTATACATAGATATGTACATATGTATGTATGGCGAGGTCAAAATCGTCACATTTTAAATCAGTTTATTGTAAGAAAAACAAGATAAGTATTTCCATACAATCAAATACATACAGTAAAACCCGCTTTAGTACCTCCCCGCTTTAGCACCTAACCCGTTTTAGTACCCAACATCTGCGGACACTATGGCTTTTGTAAAAAATATCAAACAAGTTTACCCTTTTAAGTACCTCCCCGCTTAAATACTCAACCCGCCTAAGTACCATAATTTGTTGTGCATTAAATAAAATTTTGCGTAAGTTTTCCCCCGGTTAAGTACCTTTCTGAATACAATTGCTTTTTTCAAGCGGCAACTCATTATAATCGATTGTTTATTTATACCATTACTATTTTATCGAAAATCAAGATAAATATATACATATAAAATAAAGATTCGTAAAAACAAAGAGCGTATATGCAATATGAAATACGTTTTTAATTAATATGTAATCAAAATATTTTTTGGTGAATACATTTTTTGTTTGTGTTTAAATAAGTTATTTTCAATATTTTTAAAATTATTAAATTTTTAACAACCCGACAGAAGGTACTAAAACGGGGTTGTTTAAGTGCCCAACCTGAGGTACTAAAGCGGGTTCTTATAAGTACAAAACCCGCTTAAGTACCTCAAATTCCTGTCAATTTTAGGCAAGGCACTTATGCGGGTTTTACTGTACTTTCAAAATTAGGTATAGCGAAAATTATGGTCACACCCGTCACAATGGAATAGTCCACATGCGATTACTCAGTTATGAATTTACACATACAAACATTTTCGTACCTATACAGTATGTAAACAGCATTGAGATTTCGAAAATGAAATGGTAGTATAAGTAAATATGGAGGGCACCGGGGCGAGCAACCAAAGGAGTAGGAACGAGCATATGCAAAAATTGCTAGATAATTGAAAAAGAAATCGGCGACAGCACGATCATCATCATCGTACCGAGCGCTATACTGTGCAGTTGGCTAATGCAAATGAGGCGTACACAAAAAGCAAAAACAGAAAAATGAAAAAAAATTTGCAAGCAGACCGAGAGGAAATTAGTGACAAGACACAAAGATAATGTATAATGGAAATAAGAGAAAGAAAGACTTGAATTTAATGCAGGTCAGAGATCTTTTTCAATTAAAATATCAATCATTGTGCAACACTTGAATACCATTCGCTTTTTGTTTTTATTGTTTTTGATTTTCTGTTGCCGACAGCTGATTATAGAATGAACATAAATACATACATACATACATACATCCATGCATGCACGAAAGGGCGCCAGAGCGAGATTACAATTTGAAATCTTAGAAAAATAATTGTCAACCTGCTCTACATACTTACTTAGTTTAATATACAATACGTTTAATTTATATTACATACAAATATTTATGTATATATCGACGATTCCAAACAATACTGTACTAAGTCGACTTAGTACATTTTCCCGTTTTTGGTGTTTTCAAGCATTACGTGTCTTAATTTAGATGCTGTCTAATTTTGGTATCAATCGGACAATCCAATCAAAAGTTATAAGCAAAAGTGTATATGTACATACATACATATATAATACAACTCGAGATTTTTACAGAATGCAAACATTGAGAGCTTGCCACGAAAAACAACGTAGCAAGTTTTTATTTTTTCTTACGATTTTATATAGAGCGTACCCTAACTTTGATATTGTCGAGTTTTTGTATTGATCGTTCAATCCAAACAGAAGTTACAAGCGAATATATACTTAACACAGAACTGAAGTTTCATATCGAATTTAAACTTTGAGAGCTTCCCCTGCAAAAACAGTTTTCAGACTTAGTACAGTATTGTTTGGAAGCGTCGATATATGAGTTATAGATGAAGTAATTCATATAGAGGTTAATGAGAAAACAATATACATTTTCAACACTTATTTATAAACTATGTATAATAAATAAAATTGTATTTAAGGAAGACGCGCCTCCAAAATGTTATTAGGTCACAAAACTTTTCAATTCAATTAAAAAACGACTTTATGAAGTGGCAGATATGTACGACGTACATATCGTCGATGCCTATGCAATACCACCTATCTACCAACTGCAATACCTCCCAAATGACGAAATTGGCAAAAATGAGATTTGGTAACCCTGCATTCCAGGCATCGAGTTTCATCTACAAAAATAAAAAATTTCGTATTCCAACAGAAAATTACTAAAAAAGAAAACAGTATATGCAAAACCGCATGTAAAGTGTGTAGTCAAATTTTATTTGCAATACCAACCATCATTTAGTTCTATTCAGTAAGTTGATCAACCAAGCGTCATATACATACCAGAAATGGCTTCAAATGAAGGATGTGATATATGTATGTAATTATGGAAAATTTTTTAAAAGGTAACAAAAGGGACAAAAGCAAATTTTACAGGGGAGCAATTTTTTACTGTTTTTTATTGCAATATTTAAATGAAATTGAACACGCGAATAGATAGTTAATTAATATACTGAACCTGATTTTTTTTTCTTGAAAAAATTTGCAGTTTGCAAAAAAATCATAATTTGGTCCTTTACGATAATTTCGCTCTCAATGTTTTATAGTCGTATTTGAAAAAAAATGTTCCTTACGATAATATTTAAAAAAGGTTGTATATGACAAATACAAGTGTCTTATTGAATACTTTTGCATTTTTTATGATGGGGTCATGGTAATATAGCGAGTGAGTTTCCACCTTTGATTTCCTACTAGCTATATTCAAAATATTTTTTATATGGGCGATACGATAAATTCGAGCTCAAGCAAAAAGTATAGATTGTCCCTTACGATAAAAAAGAAAGCACATTTTGGTGTGGCCGCTGTGGTTCAGTGGGTAGAGTGCTCGCCTGCTATGCCAGAGGTCTCGGGTTCAAACCCCAGTCCGAGCAAACACCAAAACAATTTTTCTAATTAGTAAAAATCCAATTATTGGGTTTTTTAAAAGCAGCGGTCACCTCTCGGCAGTGGGCGGCATACCCTCCGAGAGTGTATTTCTGCCATGAAAAAGCTTCTCACAAAAAATGCATTCGCCGTTCGGAGCCGGCATAAAACTGTAGGTCCACCCAATTAGTAGGAAAAACAAAAAGGAGCACACCTCGAATTGGGAGAGAAGCTCGGCCATAAAACTCGTCAGAGTTATAAAAAAAGCGCCATTGTATTATTATTACATTTTTGGCACAACTATAAGGATTTCAGCTACAATATTTTACCAGGTGATGCGCTGAGGGATGTAGAACAAATTTGCATCCCGATAAAATCGCGCAAAGGGGTCAATATATAAAATCTAACTGTTTGGATGTACATTAAAATATATGTAAATTTATATGCTTGGGCGACTCCACCAAGTTCTCCTGGAACTTCCTATTCAGAGTTGGAATTGTCGCCGTACACGCATGGGATGCGCATCTCAATAGAGAATGATGAAGAATTTCTCAATTTTCCCAGTATGTTCAATTCTCCTGTGAAGAAAGGTATAAGCAGGGACTTGTAATGCGTTTCGGTTTCTGTTACACAGCTAAGTAACGAAACTGAAACAGAGACAAAACTAATTTGTAACAAAAGTCGTAACAAAACTCCGAAACGGTTCCAGCAGAAACAAACCCGTAACAGAAAAAAAATTAATTTTGTTCCTTTTAATAAGAACAGTGTAGAAACAAAATTAATTTCAGTAGCAAAACTATATTTGCAAAAACAAATTTAATTTTGTTTCTATTACGGGTTTTGCTACAAGGAACAAAATTTATTTAGTTTCGTTAAAGGTTTTGTTTCTGCTGAAACCGTTTCGGAGTTTTGTTGCGACTTTTGTTACAAAGGAGTTTTGTTTCTGTTTCTGTTTATGTTACAAGGAACAAAATTAATTTGGTTTCTGTTACAGTTTTGTTACTTATTGAAACCGTTACAATCATTTGGTTTTGAATTTAGTTTCTATCCTTTAATGTTCCTTGGAACAGAAACGCCAGAAACGTAATTTTCGTTTCGTTACGAGTTTTGTTACAAGTCCCTGATAAAAAGATAAAAAGAAGAATTTTGTTTTTATTCTATATGCGGGCTAAAAATATTTACGTGTAAAAATAAGACGAAAATTTATTTGCAAAACCGTCTATAAAAAAAAACTTACAGAAACACACAATTATGATTAGCTTCAGTTCAATACAAGTTTACTGAGGTAGGTTGCAGCTATTAAAAGTAGAAAAAAGATTTCAGTCCTAACTTTATACATTAGATTAAAAGAAAACTCGTTTTTTTCATCTCCTGTAAAATTTGATTGCCGTCAGATAGGTGGTATTGCAGTTGGTAGATAGGTTGTATTGCATAGGCATCAACGATATGTATATATATACCAGGGTTGGGCATGATTCAACTAATTTTGAGTGCACTCAGCCTGCAACTACCACTCAAATTGAGTGGTAGTTGAAATCGAGATTTAACTACCATTCAAATTGAGTGATAGTTAAAATCGAGATTTAACTACCACTCAAATTGAGTGGTAGTTGAAAATGAGTGGTAGTTGAAAAATGCCCATCCTTGATATATTCATAAGTATGGATTTGGGAACCTCTTATCGTTTATAGTTTCTCTACTCGTCTTATAAATATCAACACAAAAGCTAAACCACATAACTTATCGTATGCTTTCCTTTTTGCTAAAAGCTCGGTTTAAATACTGTTGCAAATGGCATATTTTGTAAATAATCGCTTATTTTTTGTTTGTATTTCAAGGCCATCCTTTAAATATTTGTTTTGTTCAAGCAAACGTAAAATGCGCTTTTTTCACTGCATACAAACATTATTTAAACTGCGGCTGAACACCGGGTGGTAAATAATTTTTTTTTTGAGACCATGTTCTTATCTTTTTCAAATTCTTTATTAAATCAATGAGTTCAAGAATACTTGCTTATTTGTTTTATAATATCCCTGCAAAAAGGTTATGCTTATTGTTGACGCCTGGAATACGCTGGCAGCGCTGCTTGTTGTTATGCACTCATCCTATCTGCTCCAAACGTTTTAATATTTAATTTTAACATATGTATCCCAAAGAGAGAGAATGGGAATTGAGTTTTTATGAGAAAAGTACAATGTGTGGCCAGTAGGCATGGGACTATTCGAATAAAAATTATTCGAATAAAAAATCCTTTTATTCGAAAGGTATTCGAAATTCGAATAATAATTATTCGAATAATTTATTCGTATATTCGAATAATTATTCGAATACTACTATTCGAATAGTATTATTCGAATAATATTATTCGAATAGTATTATTCGAATAGTATTATTCGAATAGTGTGATACATATATATACATATGTACACACGTGCTCGCTGTTTGTGCATAGCCATGTAGATACATACGTGTTTTTATGTTATTTATAAATATGTGGATACAGACATACGTGTGAAGGGAAGTGGTAGTTTTTTGTTATTGTGTGTATGTATGTATGCATGTACATATGTATGCTTTTGCTTTTGGAAGTATAAACATATGTATGTACGTACGCTGGCTAGCTACTAAATTTGGAAGTGCGGTTTATATGAGCGTACAATGTACATACATATATGTACGTAGTGTCCCAGAAATTTGGGAATTCTCTTTAGTAGGTAGATCTTCCTTTATGTTTGTAGGTACATACATATAAGTGAAGGAATTTCATAAAGCGTGGCAAAAAAAGCAAACACAATGTACCTACCTACCTAATATTTAAAATTGTAGTTAAATAAAGACAAAGGACAAGGGATCTCGCCATATCGTCGGTGATACTGCAAACCGTGCTATGTCGCGGTGATAAAATTTTTTTGGAGGGATAAAAAACTTTATATATTTTTACTTTTCGCAAAGTTTTTTACATTCTTATAGTATACATAAAATCAAAGTTATATATCAAAGCAAAATCTATGTGATTGGCAAAAGAGTAAGCACGTTATTTTCGTGTGTTCAGAAAGAAGTGAAAAGTGACATGGAACGTATTGCAGTATCACCGACGATATATTGTCGAATCTGTGTAAGAATGAGGAAAAAATTAAAAGTTAAAAATCAAGGTGTAGGTATTTCTCAAGATATATTAGAGAAACTTGAAACTTTAGAGTATTTGTACCCATATGGACCTAAATAATGTCACCAAAATTTGTCAGGATCGGACCGCTAAAACATATAGCTGCCATACAACCGATAGTTCAGATATAGCTTTTTTGGGGTATAGCTTCTAAATTTAATCTACTAGAACGTTTCTAAATAATCTTTATCCACATAGATTTCCGAATTGACAGTGGAAATTAATAAATATTTAGCAATATAGAATTTCATTTTTCCGCGATTTTACGCGTTCCCCTTAACTATTGTACTTATGTTCACTATTTGTGCTAGTGTACAATTATCTTCATCGAAAAAATAGAAAATTTTGTCAATTTAAGTTATTCTAAGTTTAAATTACTTGAACTAATCGTTATGACCACGCATGCGAAATTTTGTCGCGTTCGCCATGTCACGTTACAGATTTTTTCCTAAGGTTATAAAAATCAAACTGGTGCATATATTTTCACGATAAAACCATCAGTAGAGAGCTACATTATTCTACTTTGATCTCTAATCGTTACTTCTTAAATGATGGACCAAAATTAGCAGAATTCTTAACTTTTCTGATAGCATCTAGGTACAAATTTGATTTTCTTTTTGTCACGTTCTCCATCACTCTTTAAATGCTAATATCTCAGAAGCTTGAAACCGATACTACTTCTTATTTGCATCGATTATAGTGCTGCTCAAGTGCTTTCTAAAGATGAAAATCAGAGGAAAGATATTCAACGCTATGCATACTTCGTTGAGCTTTAAAGATGTGCGAACGTCACGTTCGACATTCTGGAATTGCCCATATACTGTTGTAAGCCGTTAATTTTTTTAATAATGGTTACATTAAATGCGTTTAATAGCATTAAGGTTTTTTGCATACATATTTACATATATACAGTGGCTCTCAGAAGTATTTTGCATAATTCCTGTCCTAAGAAAACTTTAGAAATTCCGCTGTTCTTCGAATTCTTTCCAAAAATTTTTTAATATGGTATTAGGTATATCCCAAAACGAATTCCTCTACCCTAACCACAATTAAGATAAATAATAGGTAGGTACCTAGGTATGTAGGTACATAGTGTTTGCTTTCTTTGTCACTCTTTATGGAATTCCTTGCACCTACAAACATAAAGAAAGTTCTACCTACTAACGAGAATTCCCAAATTATGCATATAAATATGTACACTCGTACAAACCAGCGTGCACTTCCAAATTTACTAACTAGGCGCTACAAAAACCAAAAGCATACATATGTACATACAATAACAAAAAACCATCCACTTCCCTTCACACGTGCATACATATGTCTCCACATACATATTTATAATAACATACAAACACATATGTACATAAGTATACCTACATGTCTATCCACAAAAAGCGAGCACGTGTGTACATATACTATGTATGTATATATGTATAACACTATTCGAAAAATACTATTCGAATAATACTATTCGAATAACTACTATTCGAAAAATTACTATTCGAATAATACTATTCGAATACTCCTATTCGAATAGTACTATTCGAATTTTTTCCCACGAATAATATTATTCGTTTATTCGAATAACATTTATTCGAATATTATTCGAAAAAAGTCCCACTACTAGTGGCCAGCGTAAAAATTGCGTAATGTCGCCTCAGTTCATTTTCAACTAACATGCAATCAAGTGATATGTGGTTAAGTGAGAACGCTTATCTCATTCCGATATATATGTACATATTAGTGTCCGACCGAATATTCGGCCAAGCTTCGGTATTCGGCCTATTCGGCTGGTATTTTTTATTCGGCTTCGGCTTCGGCCTTCGGCTGAAAAGGCCGAATAGTCGAGGCCGAATAATAGATGTGTTTAATAACAAAAAAAATTGACTGGATTTTACGAATTTTTGATTTTTTATAAGCGACAGAATATCGTAACTTCTAGTAATATGTTTTTGTTATTGAACAGGCCTAAGATTCCGAACGATAACTTACGCTAATTATTAAATATCGTCACCTTAGTGTGTCGATCAATTCTTTTAAAGTGTCATTAAATTAAACATAGTTTATTACACGAAAAGGTGGTTTATTCACTTATTGGTCATAAAAACAAAGAGATCATAAGTAAAAATTCAATACAGTTTCAAAAAAAATAGTTTTATGTATGTATAATACTATGTTACAGCAAAAAAATAACCAAGAAATTCAAATACTCCTATTGTTTTATGGTTATGTTTTTGAGATAATGGTAATATTGTGTTTTCTTGGTTATCACTTCATTAAAAATTATTTTCGCGGAAGTCGCAGACCATGATTGGCGGAATACAATTTAAGTATACATACACAACTCCAACCAGCTGTTCGACTAACTTAACCTTAGTTGCTGGTCAACTATACACCGAAGCAGATAAACTCTTTTTTTGGCGTACAACATAAAGCTGTTGAACTTTAAGTATTGAATTTTATTTACCTACATAGACTGAATTTTTTTAATTTTGTTTACAACTATGTATGTATTTTTGTAAGGTGTTTTGTTTATTCAAAAAACAAAAAAAAAAATTAATTGTTATGAATAGAGCTCGGAAAAATAGGTGAAATCAAGCGCCTAAAAAATGCCACATTTTGTAAATTTTGGTTGTTTTCAGTGGCGGGATTACAATTTAAATATAAAGGGGTAGCATATTGGTATGGTGAAGATTTTATTAGAAAAGTTCTTAATCATGTTACACAAATTTGCAGTTTGAATAAACATACAGTGGTGTGTGATGAAATAAAGCCAAAGAGGGATTTAGTTTCTTTGACATTTTTACTGAAAAAAAGTATGAAGAACACATTTTGTATTTTATATTTTTGTACATCGTCAAGCTTTTTGAAAGCAAAATAAAACTAACTGTAATGAAAATAAAATTTGGGAAAAGTAAGTAAATTATGGCATAGTTAATGTTCCAATAACTCATAAACAAAAATGCAGAACGGTTTTTACCACGACAGAAATTTGCATTTTTACAGATATGGAATTATGCCGAGTATCCAATTGGAAAATTGTAAACCCTGAAATGGTCATAAGAAAAAAATAGGAAAGTTCAAATCAAGTTTTTTTACCTAAAATATGCAAATGTTTAAAGTCAGACCACTACAAATTAAAAAGCTGTATTATATATTCCATTTGCTAATATGCACTTGCCTCATTTTCATTCAAAATATATTTGGTTTGAAACTGTAATTGCTTTTCCTTCACGTGCGAAGATTTTGTCTCAAATTTAAGCGAGTCACTACAAATTTTTAATTTTTTTCTTTATTCTTTATAATTATATATTTATTTAATATACCTTATTTATTATTATTCTTTATTATTATATTTATTTATTGTAGCTTTCTTTGCAATTTTTCACGTGCAACCCATAAAAAACCTTAATAATTTATTTTTCTGGCATCCTAGTAAGCAAAAAATCCAATTGCATTCACGGGGGCTTAGACCTGAATGAACCCCACCCACCCTTAAACTTGCCACTGGATGTGCTCACAAACATTACGTAGCATAATTTTAGGCGTTTGATTTTCACCTATTATCCGAGCTCTAGTTGTGAAATTAAAAAAATCTCATACTTAAGTATATATTTTCTTATTTTGGTATTCGGCTTCGGCTTCGGCCTAAAATTCCAGCTTCGGTCGGACACTAGTACATATACGTACATATACAATAAATGTATGAATGATAACGTTTCAACTCTAGCAGAATTCATTTATATCACTGTAGGTAAATTTTTAACTTTTGAAATATCACAGAGAAACGCCGAAACACGTCAACTTAATTTTTGGCTGTAGAATACGATGGCATTTACAGAAAGTCAAAGTTAGCTCTTGTTTTCGAGATATTTAGGAAAGAAGTTTCAGAGCTCTGAAGGTAATTTTTTTTCCATCTATAAACTTTACTCAGGCTTGGAACCCTTTACGCGCATAATAATTTTGACAGTTGCTCTTACTTAATTGGGGTATTCTAAATTCAATGCCGCCTTTAGTTTTCCCAAATTGGCTCCGGTTTTCGAGATAACGGTATTTAAAAATTACCATCAATTTGGACTTTTTTGTTAATAACTCAGTCAGTTTATGAGATAGATTGCCAAAACTTTGCACGTGACAATATTTTAGTATTTCCTTAACTATTTCCGAAAATAATTGAAATCGGGTGACTATAACATATAGCTGCCATACAACCGATTTTTCAGATGTGGACATTTTGGGGTATAGCTTCGCTATTCAAACAGCTAAGGACATGAAACTTAGGAGAATTTCTACCTGTATTGACCTTAATCTATTCTCTGAAAATTCTCAAGATCGGGTCACTATAACATATAGCTCCCATACAACTGATTGTTCAGATATATGGTTTTGCACATTTATTTCCTTATAACTCCGAAAATAGTCATTCTGCGTGAAAAAGCAACATAAACACTTTCATTCAAAATTAATAGGTGAAAAATTTTCTCATATACGATTTCCACGTAACTGCATCAGTTATTGCACTTTTGTGCAACCAAAGTTGAAATTTCACCATAGGCATTTTTTCAAGCCCAATAACTCATATATCGTATTAAATGAATTAGATGATCTATATATCGTCTTACAGAGAGTTAAAAGAACTATTATACAGTTTTTAAATGAAGAAAATATATGCATATTGGAGGATTTTATACGCATTTGAATAATTTTTTTTGTTAATTTTTCATAAAATTTTATTCCAAATAATGCCTAAAAGTATGCTTCAATAGTTTTCAAACAATAGTTTTGTAGGAAAATTTTACTATAAATGCATATAAAATCCTTAAACATGCATATATTTTCTTCATTTAAAAACTGCGTAATAGTTCTTTTAATTCCCTGTAAGACGATGTAAATATCATCTAATTCATTTAATACGATATATGAGTTATTGGGCTTGAAAAAAATGCCTATGGTGAAATTTCAACTTTGGTTGCATAAAAGTGCAATAACTGATGCAGATATGTGGAAATCGTATATGAGAAAAATTTTCACCTATTAATTTTGAATGAAAGTATTTATATTGCCTTTTCACGCAGAATGACTATTTTCGGAGTTATAAGGAAATAAATGTGCAAAACCATATATCTGAACAATCAGTTGTATGGGAGCTATATGTTATAGTGACCCGATCTTGGCAATTTTCAGGGAATAGATTAAGGCCAATACGAGTACAAATTCTCCAAAGTTGCATGTCCTTAGCTGTTTAAATAGCAAAGTTATACCCATAAATGTCCACATCTGAAACATCGGTTGTATGGCAGCTATATGTTATAGTCACCCGATTTCAATTATTTTCAGAAATAGTTAAGGAAATACTAAAATATTGTCACGTGCAAAGTTTTGGCAATCTATCTCATAAACTGACTGAGTTATTAACAAAAAAGTCCAAATTGATGGTAATTTTTAAATACCGTTATCTCGAAAACCGGAGCCAATTTGGGAAAACTAAAGGCGGCATTGAATTTAGAATACCCCAATTAAGTAAGAGCAACTGTCAAAATTATTATGCGCGTAAAGGGTTCCAAGCCTGAGTAAAGTTTATAGACGGAAAAAAAATTACCTTCAGAGCTCTGAAACTTCTTTCCTCAATATCTCGAAAACAAGAGCTAACTTTGACTTTCTGTAAATGCCATCGTATTCTACAGCCAAAAATTTAGTTGGGGTGTCTCGGCGTTTCGCTGTGATATTTTGACGGATGACATCAACACAGGAAAATCAGCCTTATTTTAAGTCTTTGCCCATACAACTTAGCTTCCCTTAGAATTTTTAGGCCTTATTTTGTCTTTTGCCTTTAAATTTTCTGTAATAATTCTTAAATAAGGCCTAGATTTTTTGCTGGGATGTGTTTATTGGTTATAAAAAAACAAAAAAAAAGAAAACAAACGCTATACAAGTGGCAAATAAAAAAATAGTTACGCACAATTTAGCGGTCAGTGCTTATATACATATATATACATATGTATGTATGTACATATGTATGTAAGTCAGTGGGAAGGAATCCCCAACGTCCATTGAGTTTGTTTTATTCAGGTTGCTCATAGCTGCGCTACGTTTATATTTTTTAGACGTTCCCCAGACCATTTATGTATGTCTAAGAAACCATACATAATATATGTACATATATGTAATTAATATTTTGTTCATACACTTTGTACATACTATGTTCGCTTTTCAAGCGTCTGATATGAGATTAAAAATGTTTTGTTTTCTCATCATTGACGCTTCGCCACTGATTCTTGGACAGGCCAAATAATCCATTAACTTTTTGTACATGGACTAATAGAAGAAACTGTGGAAAATATACAAAACAACTTGCTAAATTGCTGCCAAAGTTTTTTTTCTTTTCATTATTTGAATCGTCTACATATTTCAAAACTGGCCACCTCCACTCAAGTCGTTTGTGAGAAAAATGCAAAAACTGCTCTTAAGTAAAATGGTTAAAACGATTTGTGTTTATTATTATTATAGAGTAATTTGACTTGAATATGGCAGGTTTTGGTTAAGAAATTGTTTTAATATTAAATACAGGTGATGTGTTAGAATTGGATCTGATACCTAGCTCAAAAAATTAAAATTTTGGAAATGGCTGATTGTGAAAATGGACGATTCATTTCTCAGCTGCAAAGTCAAAACAAGTTAATGCCAAACTGACTTTTACTTTACATAATTTTCGTTGATTGGATATCATTCATTCAATCAACCTCAACTATTCTACACCTTTTTCAGTTTATATTCAGAAAGTTGCAATTGATATTCAGAAAATTAAAATTCATATTCAGAATTTCCATTTCATATTCAGAAAATTACAATTCATATTCAGAATTTCCATTTCATATTCAGAAAGTTGCAGTTCATATTCAGAAAATTAAAATTGATATTCAGAAAATTACAATTGATATTCAGAAAATTACAATTAATATTCAGAAAATTACAATTCATATTCAGAAAGTTACAGTTCATATTCAGAATTTCCATTTCATATTCAGAAAGTTGCAATTGATATTCAGAAATTTACATTTCATATTCAGAAAGTTACAATTCATATTCAGAAGCTTCATTTCATATTCAGAAAGTTACAATTGATATTCAGAAAATTTAAATTGATATTCAGAAAATTACAATTGATATTCAGAAAACTGAAATTGATATTCAGAAAATTAAAATTGATATTCAGAAAATTACAATTGATATTCAGAAAATTAAAATTGATATTCAGAAAATTAAAATTGATATTCAGAAAGTTGTTCAGGTACTTTTTTATACTTTGCATTCAAGGAAAATCTAACATGTTGGATGCATTGTATAGCTTCACATAAATGTAGGCTTTATGTATGTCGGACTTTTGGAAAAACTGATTGGAACTGGTCTGCTGTGAGCTTTCGCGGCTTTTTACCGCCGGCACTTTGTTTTTCCAGTCTTCCACTTACAGCCCAGGTGTAGGCCGTTTTGTAGGCGATGCCCAGCGATTTGGCTAGGGTTGGCCAATCCTCCCCTTTGTTAGCGACATTGACAATGCGCTCCCTGTCCATCAAGGAGTAAGACTTGTAATTGCTCCTTTCAATATCTTCGGTGTCTGGAAAAAAAAGAAAAAAAATGAATTGTTAAAAAAGGTTCTGAAAAACCTTACTCAAGTTTCAAATACTTACCATCAATTGAAGCTCTGCATATTGCGCAGAGCTTGGGAATTGCCATGAGCAGCACATATGTATGTATCTATTATATAAAAATGAATGTGTGTGTTTGTGTATGTGTGTGTGCGTTATTTATGGACTCCCAAAGGAATCAACCGATCTTTGTGAAATTTTCACAGTAGATTCATATGGTATATGCGCTGGTGATAGGGTATACAGACTTTCGGAAAAGTGGGAACTTCCCGGAATATGGGCCCAAATGTGGACCCAGAGTGACCCAGCTGCTCTCCAAGATATGGGTCAAAGCATGAACCGGAATGACCCCTGAATGCTTCCGAGCGATATTGGGATCAAATGAAAGGTGCTGAGCATGCCTTCAACATAGATTTATTTTCATTGCGATGCCTAGGCCGGGTCCCGAGAAATGGGTCAAAACGTGGACCCGGATGACCTCTGAATATTTCCGAGCGATATTGGTAGCAAAGGAAAGCTGTTGAGGAGGACTTCAACAAAAAGCTCTTTAAATAGTTACACCTAGGCTGCTCTCCAAGATATGGGTCAAAGCATGAACCGGAATGACCCCTGAATACCTCCGAGCGATATTGGTAGCAAATGAAAGGCGTTGAGCAGGGCTTCAACCTACAGCTTTCCCAGAAATGGCTCAAATAGTGGGCCCAGATGGTGATGGATGGTCTCGGTAATGTAAAGATAAAGGTAATGGTAAAATTAAAGGAAAGGGAAAGAGAAAGGTAAAGGTAAAACTAAATGAAAAAAAAAGAAAGAGAAAGGGAAATGTAGAGGGAAACCCTCATTATAACATAAATTTTGCGTCGCTGCGAAGCGGGACGGGTATCTGCTAGTACAATATAAAATTTACACTCGTACAGTGAAATTTTCTGAATATCAATTGTAATTTTCTGAATATCAATTTAAATTTTCTGAATATCAATTTTAATTTTCTGAATATCAATTGTAATTTTCTGAATATGAATTTTAATTTTCTGAATATGAATTTTAATTTTCTGAATATCAATTGTAACTTTCTGAATATGAAATGAACATTCTGAATATGAAATGCAACTATCCGAATATGAATTTTAACTTTCTGAATATCAATTGGAACTTTCTGAATATCAATTGTAATTTTCTGAATATTAACTGCAATTTTCTGAATATCAAATGGAATTTCTGAATATCAATTGTATTTTTCTGAATATCAATTGTAAATTTCTGAATATGAACTGTAACTTTCTAAATATGAATTTTAATTTTCTGAATGTGAAATGGAAATTCTGAATATGAATTTCAACTTTCTGAATATGAAATGGAAATTCTGAATATGAATTGTAATTTTCTGAATATCAATTTTAATTTTCTGAATATAAATTGTAACTTTCTGAATATAAACTGAAAAAGGTGTAGTAATTTGTATGTAGATACGAACTCAAGTGGACTATCAAATTCCATTGATTCTGGGTCAAATAATAACAATAATAAGCAATAAATCGGATCGTGGCCGCAAAAATCGACGTTGCATTTTATAATTACGATTAACGGCAAGTCAGCAAAACAGTGAATAAAAACGACTCGTTTGTTGAAAAAAGAAAGAAAAAATCAAACTTAAATGATTAGGAAATACTTACAGAAAACGCATGCGGTTATTGTGGCGCGGTTACGGTTTAAAGCAGTAATCGCCATTCAAATAAAAGAAAATATAAAAAACTAATTAAGTAGAAACTGAAAGAAAACAAGTAAGGAAGCCTAAGTTCGAGTGGAATCGAACATTAGATACTCAGCTGTATGCTTTCATTGTTTGTTTGCGTTTGTTCGATATAGGGTGTATTTTATATGAAACGAGTGCTGCATAAACAGGGCGCAGCCACGCCCATTTTCAAAATTTGTATCAATCATCCAAATAAGCATATAAATATTATTGTTAGTGCAAAATTGCATCCCTCTATGACTTTTAGTTACAAAGACTTCACGTTACAAATTCCAAAAGGGTGTTCCAGAAATATCTTTGTTAAAAAGTAGGCGTGGTCATAAATCGATTTCAATAAATTTTTGCGTGTCTATTAACACATGTTATAAAAGTGCATAAACTAAGTTTCGTCATAATATCTCAGTTATTTGTCGAGTAATAGGCTCGTAGATTTCTTTGTATAAAAAGAGGCGGTGCCACGCCCATTTTATAAATTTTTTTTATTTTTTGTTTCCAGTCTATTGTAGAACTCATGTCACAAAATTTCAATGAATTATCTTTATATTTCACAGAGATATCGCTAAAAATGATTTTATTAGGTCACTTTATAATACCCATATATAAAAGTGGGCGTGGTCGTCAACCGATTTTGGTAATTTTTCGTCCACACATTTGGCTAAGTACATATATCGCGCGTACCAAATTTTATCGATATATCTTTAACGGTTTCTGAGTTATGGCTTATAAAACTTTCAATGTTTGCCCCTTAATAAGTGGGCGTGGCACCGCCCATTTTAAAAAGTTTTTGTTTTTTTTGTTGTATGTCCGTAGTTGGACTCATGCCACAAAATTTCAGTGATAGATCTTTATATTTGACAGAGATATCGCTTAAAATGTTTTTATTAGGCCCCTTTATAGTTCCCATATATAAAAGTGGGCGTGGCCGTCAACCGATTTTTATAATTTTCCGCCAAAACATTTGTCTAAGTAAGCAAATTACGCATACCAAATTTCATCGATATATCTTACACGGTTTCTGAGTTATGACTCATAAAACTTTCAATGTTTGGCCCTTAATAAGTGGGCGTGGCACCGCCCATTTTCCAAAACTTCATCAAATCGTATTCATCGATTCTTCATAAGGGCCTGAGCTCAATACGTGGGTAAAATTTTATCACTCTAGCTATATTAGTGGCTGAGATACCAAATTTCCGATTTTTTCTTTATAGGAAAAGTGGGCGTGGTCATGGTCCGATTTCGCCCATTTTCAATACCAACCGTCCCAGTCTCGATACCAACTTGCATTTCAAATTTCATCAAAATATCTTAATTTTTACGCGCGTTATCGTGCGTACGGACGGACGGACGGACGGACATGGCTCAATCGATTTCTCTTTTCACCTTGATCATTTTGATATATATAAGTCCATATCTATCTCGATTATTTCATTATGTTACAATCCACCGTTATGAAATCAAAATTATAATACTCTGTGTACTAGTACAGCTGAGTATAAAAAAAATAAATTTGCGCAAAATATAATCAAAAGCATCAGGCGATAAGTTTCTTTGTGTGTCAAATTGGAGATCATGCGCGTGAAAATTGCAGGCTCCAACATGGACGCTTTTAAATTAAATTAGAGCGTCATTGCTGGTAGGTATCAGCTAATTGAATATTAGAATTGAATTTTAATAAATGCAAATTGTATTAAATATTTTCATTAAAACTAAAAAAAGTCAAAAATCATCATAACGCAGCATCTGACATCATATTCACATCACGTCATTATATCATATCATCACAAAATCATGTGATATAAAAATTAATAACGGAGGAGAAAGCAAACGAAATCTAATATGCAATATAACCCCAGCGGGTTAGGGGGGCTTAGAATATACCCGTGGTAAGGGTATGCCTGTCGTAAAAGGTGACTACTTAAAATCTACCGGCTTAGAAGGTTGATAATGGCCAAAAATCAATCTAAACTCAAACTAATACCAATGTAATCCAGAACCGAACAAGTAAAATCAAATTTAAAAATACGCATAAGCAATCATTGAAAGAGGAAAGACCAAGT
Organism: Urophora cardui; assembly: GCA_960531455.1. Lineage (NCBI taxonomy): Eukaryota > Metazoa > Arthropoda > Insecta > Diptera > Tephritidae > Urophora > Urophora cardui. The sequence goes on along the minus strand of OY482670.1, from coordinate 36,928,957 downwards.
TAAATCATGACAAGACTGATCACATCATATTAAATCCTTATTTTATTTTATTTTATTTATGTACATATCTATACACGTATGTATGTATGTACATATGTAGGGATCCCTACAATAAACACAACGGATTCGCCTCGAATTCGCGTCGGATTCGCTTTCTCTGATTATATTATCGCGGCAATAGTTCGCGGCGATAGATCGGCGAATCCGAATTCGTAGGCATGTCACCTATCACTAGCGATTCGAGAATTTTTAATTTCTCTGATCGTTGGCGATTCGAAAATTTGTTCAGATTTTTTTATAATTATAAATAATAATAATAAACACAGACGCGAGGATGATATCGCGGCGAATTCGAGGCGAGTTCGCGAAAGCAGATTTTCGCGAATGTAATTTCTCGGACTCGCCTCGAGTTCGCGGCAAGTTCGAGTAAATCAATTTTCGCGATATCAATTTTTTCTATTTTTTTAAGTTGTTTTGCACTAAAAAATCATAGTTCTTATAAAAATATTTTAAATGCTTTGTAATATTTTATACGGATTTAACCCATTTCCAATATTCCATTAATAAAAAAAATTTCGAATTGCTAATGAACCAATTTTCGAATCGCCACCGATCAGAGTAATTAAAAATTCTCGAATCGCTAATGATAAAAAATTCGAATCGCCAGCGATCCGAGAATGAACCAATTTTCGAATCGCGAGCAATCAGAGAAATTAAAAATTCTCGAATCGCTAATGATAAAAAATTCGAATCGCCAGCGATCAGAGAATGAAGAAATTCTCGAATCGCTAGTGATAGGTGACATTCCTACGAATTCGGATTCGCCGATCTATCGCCGCGAACTATTGCCGCGATAATATAATCAGAGAAAGCGAATCCGACGCGAATTCGAGGCGAATCCGTTGTGTTTATTGGGAAATGGCGTTTCGAAAAATTAAAAGTTCAGCGTTTGGTTTACTGGCAATGGGTTAAATCCGTATAAAATAATACAAAGCACTTTATTTTTATAAAGAAAGTTTAACTTTCATGAATAACAAAAGCTTTTCAAGTTCAGCTATAAATGTAAAATTTCAGAACTATAATCATTTTTTAGTGCAAAACATCTTTAAAAAAATTGAAAAAATGGGTGCGCACCGTAATCCCGAATTTTTAAAATCTAGACAGGACATAATTCAGACAATTTTAAAAATCCAGAAACTACAAAATCCAGACAGTTTAAAATCCAGACAGGACAAAATCCCGACAAATCATAATCCAGACAAAAAAAATCCCAGACAGATCATAATCCCGACAAGCCAAAATCCAGACAGGGCTATCACTCTGTAGCTCTATTTGAAAGCGAAATTCAATTCGAAAGCACAAGCGTAAAAATAATATCAGGAGGAAGAAAAAGAAGATGAGGAAGAAGAAGTAGCAGAAAAAGTAGAATAAAAATAAGAAGAAGAATGAGGATGATGACGATGATGAAGAAGAATAAAAATAAGAAAAAGAAGAAGAAGAAGAATGACGATGATGATGATGAAGAAGAAGAAGAAAATGAAGGAGAAGAAGAAGGAAGAATGCGGATGATGACGATGAAGAAGAATAAAAATAAGAAGAAGAAGAATGAGGATAATGACGGTGATGATGATGATGATGATGAAGAAGAATAAAAATAAGAAGAAGAAGAAGAATGATGATGATGATGATGAAGAAGAATAAAAAGAAGAAGAAGAAGAAGAATGAGGATGATGACGGTGATGATGATGATGATGAAGAAGAATAAAAATAAGAAGAAGAAGAATGATGATGATGATGAAGAAGAATGAGGATAATGACGGTGATGATGATGATGATGATGATGATGAAGAAGAATAAAAATAAGAAGAAGAAGAATGATGATGATGATGATGATGATGATGATGATGAAGAATAAAAAGAAGAAGAAGAATACAAAAATAAGAAGAAGAAGAATGAGGATGATGATGATGATGATGATGATGATGATGATGATGATGATAAAGAAAAATAAAAATAAGAAGAAGAAGAATAAGAAGAAGATGCTTATTAAACGTGAAAAAATCCCGACAAATATAAAAAGTTTAAAAAAAATCGATTTTTTTTAAACTATTTTTATATTTGTCGGGATTTTTTTGTCTGGATTGTGTAGTGTCTGGATTATGATTAGTCTGGATTTGGTCGTGTCTGGATTTTGATTGGTCTGGATTTGGTCGTGTCTGGATTTTGATTGGTCGGGATTTGGTCGAATCTGGATTGTGTATTTCTGGATTACATATGTGTTTCTGGATTTTGTTTTTCGGGATTTCGTTACACACCCTTTGTTATGTACATTAGATGCGTTTTTTTTCGGCAAAGTTTCTCAGCTCTTCCCTCCGGCCACAGAATATGAAAATAGGATGTTGTAGGATAACTAAGCTGATTTTTGTTTTTTTTTTAGACAAAAAACTGAGTGGGCTACTCCAAAAACAGCGATTTTTTTTTTAAATTCCATGATAGGTTTAGATTCATATATGAAAAAAAAAAACAGAATTAAAAACAAAAAAACAAAAGATACATATTCTCATGTAAAATTAACGGCTTAATCGAATGGTGTACTCAGTTTTTTAGTGCGAGCCATAGGGAAGGTACCAAGATCGCCTAAAGTGGAATTTTATTTTTTTAGTCACGAATTTTCAACTTTGGACCCTGGTATTTCCAAGATACCTTAAATTTCTTTTTAATCAAAATATACAGGAATCTGCGCAAATTAATGCAGTTTTCAGAAAAGTTTATTTGATCGAAATCGAGCTTTTTTTGTCCATGCTACTTTGGTTCAATTGAAATATTCCAAAATCACTTTCATATTGAACAACATTTTTTATTGTTGCAAGTACAAAATTCGAAAATTTATTATTTACATATCGCACGTTTTATGCAATAGGGATTTAACTCAAAAAAAATTTTTTTGGGAAAACGCAAATAAAGTTTTATAATTTCAAATAGTTTCCTTCTACGGCTAACTACAAAATCACTTTTATTTCCACCATTTTTATCTTTTTTAGTATTTTATAAGACTTTACTCAAAGGCACTACCCAGTTATTGAAATATGTGGCAAAATCCCAGAAATCGAAAATTTCGAGTTAAATCCCTATTGCATAAAACGGGCGATATGTACAAAAAAAAATGTTGTTCAATATGAAAATGATTTTGGCATGTTTCATTTGAAACAAAGTAGCCTGGACAAAAAAAGCTCGATTTCGATCAAATAAACTTTTCTGAAAACTGCATTAATTTGCGCAGATTCCTGTATATTTTGATTAGAAAGAAATTTAAGGTATCTTGGAAATACCAGGGTCCAAACTTGAAAATTCGTGACTAAAAAAATAAAATTCCACTTTAGGCGATCTTGGTACCTTCCCTATGGCTCGCACTAAAAAACTGAGTACACCATTCGATTAAGCCTCTTAGCAAAAAAAAAAGATATTTGAGCAAACTCAACGCCATTCGTAAGAGAAAGACTTCTTCTTTAAGATGCTATGTGCGTTTTTTTTTTTTTAAATAATCTGTCGTTTATATATAACATCAAAAATAGGCAAAAACGGTGTTTTTTGCACATTTAGGTTAGGATATCTCAAAATCCTGACGTGATAGAGCAATTCTCCGTCCAGATTTGAATTCAGCGCATCGACAACCTTTAGGAAAGTATGGTCTGGTTTATGGTCAAATTTCTTGTCGGCCAGTGTTATTGAAAGTTTCATTCATTTCTATGCAGTCGTTTTTGTGTGACGCGGGCGTCATGGTAAAAAAACACATTTTTGGTCACATTTTGGTCAATAACTCGGGAACTGGATCAGATATCCAATGAAAGTTGTCCTGAATTTTAAGTTAGGCGTTAAGTGATAGAATGGTGAAAGTTTCATGCAATTCTATTCAGTAGTCTAAAAATTGTAGATTTGAGTTCCGCTGGTCCAATAATGACCTCTCCTATCAGTTTTTCTTGAATATCTTCAATGTACAGACATCTACCTGTTACAATTTTATTATATGTATTATATAGATAAAAAATCACTGCTAACGTTACATATTATTTAAGCTAACAATGTCTTCAAATCTTTGGAAGTTTAACTTTTTTTAATTGGAACGTGAGATATACGTACATATAGTATTAAGAAAATATATAAACAAATTAAATTAAAACGTATTTTAACATGTCTTAAAAAACTTTTTTGGTTTTGCACTGCTAACGTTACATAAGATTTTTGCGGCACATTTACTTTTCACATAACTGCTAGTTGGAACATAACTTTTTTAAAAACTTTACGTGTTATGATATTATAGCTAATTTTCTAATAGATAAAACTTGAACGGCTAAATTTAGTCGCAACAAACATGTTATATTTACCTTTTTGTTTACTGAACTACTTCCGACCATATTTTTTTTTAATCACAACGTTTTATAAAAAGAGCGAAAAGTTTAATTTAAAATGACTAAAATTGAATGCCACTGTTTTTAACAGCTACTATAATATGTCATGAACCCCGTAAGACCCCAGTGCTTGCAATATTTGACAAAAAAAAAACTACTTGGTTTACTTTCCCAGAAAATCGGCCATATGTGAGAATAACAAAAAATCGCATCTGATTTTCAGCCCATACAGAGATGGTTAAGTATGCAAAAACTATGGCCCGGTTTCACCAACCGGTCTCCACTTAGTTAAGCCGATTTTTTTACGTTTTCAGTTTCACCATACAACTAAGCTAAGTCACAAGATAGTCAGCTTTTGTCTTGACTAAAAGCCCGTCTCCACATAACTTGTTTCACCAACAAAACATCTAGCAAAACATCTCGCTAGATAGATAGATAGATACTAGGAGGAAATATTGCACTGCGACCTTAAGGTCTATTGTGCCCTCCACCTCATCACATAACCTCCCCAAGTCCAATCTCATCCAAGAACTTGATAATTGAGGACGGTCCTAGGTTTGGTATGTGTTTGCTCTCCAGCTGATATAAGCCGAGTGTTCTCTGTCTCCTTCTAGATATTGCAGTGCATTCGAGGAGTATATGCTCCGCAGTCTCATCCTCCATGTCGCAAAACCGGCATGTACTAGTAGAGTAAATGCCGAGTTTATGCATATGGCTTTTGAGTCTGCAGTGACCAGAAGAACACCGACCACTATTCTCATCTTGCTCTTTGAGAGCTTCATTATCGCCTTGAAGCGCTTTTTGTTAAAGCCCCCGAGTAGGAGCTTTGCCTGTCGCATGCCGGCTGTTTGTTGCCAGTGCTGTTCTCTCAAACGGTGTTCCTCTAGCCTGAGCTCCTCTCTAATCGTATGTGGTCCTATACTCAGAAAGGGCTCTGGTCCAATTGGCCTCTCAGCTGCCGCCTCTCTGGCGAGGCTGTCCGCTATCTCATTTCCAGTTACTCCTCTGTATCCAGGAACCCATGCCAGAAGTATTGAGTTACTAACGCCAAGGTCGTTTAAATTATTTATGCACTCTAGGACTAGCGCGGAGTTAATCTCACACGACGCCAGCGCCCTGAGCGCCGCCTGGCTGTCACTCAATATAGTAATGTTTTCATCACAGTATCCTCTTCGTATGTTTAGCTCTACACACTGACTGATGGCGAATACTTCCGCCTGAAATATGCTGGGAAAGCGCCCCAGGGGCAAAGACACTCTGGCTCTCGGACCATAGAAGCCAGCTCCTCTGCCCTCCGGAGTCTTCGAGCCGTCAGTGTACCACACTATCGTGCTATTCTCCAGGAGTACATCCATCCTGGAGTCTATCCAGGATGATTTATCTCCAAGCTCAATTTTAAATTTCTTCTCAAATTGTATGTATTTAGTCATATCGTCCCTGGGAAGTCGAGATATTGGGAGCTTTTCTCTCAGCTTCTCCATGTTTTGGGAAGTTATGACCTTTCCTTTACCACTCCCTTCCCTTGCTATGTTTAGCAGGGTACGCTTAACTATTTGCTCAATATGTATGTGCAGAGGAGTAAGTTCGAGTAGAACCTCCATCGCTGCAGTGGGGCATGTGCTCATGGCTCCCGTAATGCACACACACGCCAGGCGTTGAATCCTGGTTAGTGCTACCCTCACTGTCGATAGAGCAGTCCTCGATCCCCATGCAATCGACCCGTATGTCAGAGTTGGTCTTACTATCATAGTATACATCCATCTCAGCATGCTGGGGCTGCAGCCCCACGATTTACCTGCGAGACGTCTGCATACCATTAGTGCTCTCGTGGCCTTTGATGTGGCGTGTTTCACATGCTCCCTCCACAAAAGCTTGGTATCAAAGATGACGCCTAGGTATTTTATGTCAGGTACGGTGTCTAACACTACGCCATCTAGGCTAATTGGTCTCATTCCCGGAAGGATTCTTCTCTTTGTGAAAACATCTCGCTAAATAACCCGTCTCCACGTGGCTGATCGTGATTCAGTTTAACATTTCTCTTTCTTGCTCTTCTTAAATGTTTGTATGTTTGCTTATATTTTGCGTTTTTGTTTTGGTCTGTGAGATTTCGATAGATTTTCGATAAAAAAATCAGAGAAGACATCGATATCATCGAGGTTGGCAAGATGATTCAGAATGAAACAGTGTTTCAATCTTCACTCGCTCTCAAAAATTTGTATGGAAATTAGCGAGTTTCGGCACTGGTTTCCGTGTCGAAACAAGATTGAGAGAGAAAATGCAGAAAAAAAGAGCGAAACACGTTATGTGGAGACATGGTATAAAACTAAACTAAGAATTTGAGTCGCTTTAGCAAATTCATCAACCAAAAGAGCGAATATGACAAAAAATTAGCCAATACAGCAACCAAAACTACCAAAAAAACCAGTATTTGGCAAAAAAGCTGGCAGGGTTTCTGGTTGCAAAACTATTTTCTTAGGCCCGGTTTCACCAACGTGACTAAAGCTAAAACTAAGTTTTGACTTAGTTTAGCCCAGATTTGAGGCTAACTTACTTTTGGGCTTCACCAAATAGTCTAAGAAAATAGCTTTGTAACCAACCTTTTATGGCGAATACTGGGTTTTTTGGTTGTTTTGGTTGCTGTATTTGCTCATTTTTTTGTCATATTCGCTCTGTTGGTAGTTGAATTTGCTAAAGCGACTCAAATTCTTAGTTTAGTTTTAGTCAAGGCAAAAGCTGACTAACTTGTGACTTAGCTTAGTTGCATGGTGAAACTGAAAACGTAAAAAAATCGGCTTAACTAAGTTGAGACCGGTTGGTGAAACCGGGCCTTAGTTTAGTTTTAGTCGAGGCAAAAGCTGACTAACTTGTGACTTAGCTTAGTTGCATGGTGCAACTGAAAACGTAAAAAAATCGGCTTAACTAAGTTGAGACCGGTTGGTGAAACCGGGCCTTAGTTTAGTTTTAGTCAAGGCAAAAGCTAACTTGTGACTTAGCTTAGTTGCATGGTGAAACTGAAAACGTAAAAAAATCGGCTTAACTAAGTTGAGACCGGTTGGTGAAACCGGGCCTTAGTTTAGTTTTAGTCAAGGCAAAAGCTGACTAACTTGTGACTTAGCTTAGTTGCATGGTGCAACTGAAAACGTAAAAAAATCGGCTTAACTAAGTTGAGACCGGTTGGTGAAACCGGGCCTTAGTTTAGTTTTAGTCAAGGCAAAAGCTAACTTGTGACTTAGCTTAGTTGCATGGTGAAACTGAAAACGTAAAAAAATCGGCTTAACTAAGTTGAGACCGGTTGGTGAAACCGGGCCTTAGTTTAGTTTTAGTCAAGGCAAAAGCTGACTAACTTGTGACTTAGCTTAGTTGCATGGTGCAACTGAAAACGTAAAAAAATCGGCTTAACTAAGTTGAGACCGGTTGGTGAAACCGGGCCTTAGTTTAGTTTTAGTCAAGGCAAAAGCTAACTTGTGACTTAGCTTAGTTGCATGGTGAAACTGAAAACGTAAAAAAATCGGCTTAACTAAGTTGAGACCGGTTGGTGAAACCGGGCCTTAGTTTAGTTTTAGTCAAGGCAAAAGCTGACTAACTTGTGACTTAGCTTAGTTGCATGGTGAAACTGAAAACGTAAAAAAATCGGCTTAACTAAGTTGAGACCGGTTGGTGAAACCGGGCCTTAGTTTTGTTTTAGTCAAGGCAAAAGCTGACTAACTTGTGACTTAGCTTAGTTGCATGGTGAAACTGAAAACGTAAAAAAATCGTTAGTAAGTTAGCCCCAAATCTGGGCTAAATTAAGTCAAAACTTAGTTTTAGCTTTAGTCACGTTGGTGAAACCGGGCCTATGTATTCACATACAAAGAGAGAAATGAAAAATGAATTGAGGCGCCAGCTATCTATGCATGTTTAAAGGTTAAGGAGTGAAATATTTATGGATAAACAATGGTGTACGATTTCATATATGTATGTATATTAACACTTAGTGCAGTGCATGTATAGATCGTGTTCTTGGTTGCATTTTGTAAGTACTTCGCTGTCTTGAACACTTTCGATTTTCGTATATGAGGTACATATGTATGTACATACAAAACTTAGACCACAAAATAAAAAATTATAATTTATGTATATTTTTGGCATTGCAATGCAATAGAGCATTTGATTTCATGCAACACGTAACATTACTATGACTTCAGAAAAAGAAAACAAAAATATAAACCAAGAAAAAGGAGCTAATAACTGTTTGTAGTAGATATACTTACATACATATATGTACAAGCATATGTATATATGTATGTACATACGTCGATTAGTATATAAATAAAATTTCAAGACCACAAAAAAGTAATTTTTTTGCTTGGTCTGCAACATGAAGTTCATGATAGGGCTGATTGGTTTTGATTTTATTGTTGTTGTTGGTGTTGGTAAGGATCTGGTTGTTGTTTCTTTCATCTTCTTCATTTTCTTCTTCTTCTTATTCTTCTTCTTCTTATTTTTATTTTTCTTTATCATCATCATCATCATCATTCTTCTTCTTCTTATTTTTATTCTTCTTCATCATCATCATCATCATCACCGTCATTATCCTCATTCTTCTTCTTCTTCTTCTTCTTTTTATTCTTCTTCATCATCATCATCATCATCATCATTCTTCTTCTTCTTCTTATTTTTATTCTTCTTCATCATCATCATCATCATCATCACCGTCATCATCCTCATTCTTCTTCTTCTCTTTATTCTTCTTCATCATCATCATCATCATCATCATTCTTCTTCTTCTTCTTATTTTTATTCTTCTTCATCATCATCATCATCATCACCGTCATTATCCTCATTCTTCTTCTTCTTATTTTTATTCTTCTTCATCGTCATCATCCGCATTCTTCCTTCTTCTCCTTCATTTTCTTCTTCTTCTTCATCATCATCATCGTCATTCTTCTTCTTCTTTTTCTTATTTTTATTCTTCTTCTTCTTCTTATTTTTATTCTTCTTCATCATCGTCATCATCCTCATTCTTCTTCTTATTTTTATTCTACTTTTTCTGCTACTTCTTCTTCCTCATCTTCTTTTTCTTCCTCCTGATATTATTTTTACGCTTGTGCCTTCGAATTGAATTTCGCTTTCAAATAGAGCTACAGAGTATAGCCCTGTCTGGATTTTGGCTTGTCGGGATTATGATCTGTCTGCATTTTTTTTGTCTGGATTATGATTTGTCGGGATTTTGTCCTGTCTGGATTTTAAACTGTCTGGATTTTTAAAATTGTCTGGATTATGTCCTGTCTGGATTTTAAAAATTCGGGATTACGGTGCGCACCCATGGTTCGAACGTAGCCACTTAAAACTAATAATACAAGTGATTTAATGAAGAAAATGAAAGTGCATAATATACATGTTTTCAAGTCGGTGCATAGGTAAGAAGTAGGTAAATCGGTATGTACATATACATACCTACAAAATACATATGTTTTGTACACAGTAGTTTTTGAATTTCTTAGATACAGCTCGCTGTAAGAAACAGATAATACCAAGCATTTGTCACCAATTTACTTATTTTATCTCACTTTGTGGCCAAAGCAGCTGGTAACAGTTCAACGGCACACTTATACCGGTTTACTAATTCAAGCGAACGCCTGGTGCTGCTAAAAGAGAAAATATGTACCTACGTTTGTCACTTATGCTTTGAACTTACGAAAATTATTTAATTATGACGTTTTAGCAAAAATAACGACAATTACCTAACTCTGCTAATAAATGCTTTTTAAAACATACGAATACTGTGGTGTTGTCGTTCAAAAAGTCGATTTCGTATGATTGGAAAAAGAGAAAGGTAATTTCTACCTTAAGCACAGTAACGATCACATACAAACAATCACATAGTCAGCGGGCATTGCGTTGCTGTGACAGGGCTTGGTTAACAAAGGAAATATGCATTTTTGAATAAACGTGTATAAGCAATGAAGCGTATAATGATCTCTGGGAAGAAGACATGTATAACAAAAGTTCATATTATATATCGACACCTATGTATGTATTTATATATTTTTTTTTGTTTCAGAAAAATAAATAAAGTAAAAAACAAAATTAATTTTTTGAAGAATGGCAAAATAAAGCGTGATGTTAAAGATAGGCGTGGCTGTCGACGCTCACATTCGGTTTTTACCAGGGACCCATAATAATCATTATTCGTTATATTTTCAGTGAAAAAAATCAAATACTTGCAAACATCGTAGAAGAGTATTGAGTTTGTGTGTGTGCATGTCTGAAAGAGCACTATCCGAATCCACTATGATCGAAAAATTTTAAGCGATATCCATAAAAATCAAAAATAATCATTATTTTTTGAGTTTTATTTTTTTGTTCAAAAATAAAACTTATTCCTTGAGTGATATATTTATCGCTCAGAAATAAAAATTATTCTTTAAGTTTTATTTTTTTGCATGGGTCGAAAAACTCAAATTTTCTCTGAAGTGCTCTGGAACATAATTACTAAAAAATTCCCATCGATATAACTTCGTCCATGAGTGATATTTTTGATCGAAAAAAATAAAACTCACACAATAATGATTATTTCTGAAAGATTAAATATCGCTCAAGGAATAAGTGTTATTCCTGATCAAAAAAAATAAAACTCAAAAAATAATGATTATTTTTGATGAAATATAAAAAAACTCAAAATATAATGATTAAATGGCGATTTTTATTATAAAACTCATAATGATTAGGGTCCCTGGTTTTTACATATACATACATACATACATAGATATGTAGCTAGAAACTGGTGATGACGTTGCTATAGTCATTAGGGAACGTTCAGGAGGTCTGATAAACATATACATATAGGTATATATATATTTAATTTTTTACTCAAATATTAATGGTTTAGGTACTAAATATTTGCGGTTGAAAAACCACCCACTATTTGCTGAATTTTCCTAAATAATTAAAAAAAGGAAAATTTGGATCGAAAAATCGCGCAAGAAGGTGTTCCACGCCAAAGTGTTACGGATGGGTCCATAGATTCTACCCCAGAAAGAGAATTTTACCGATTGAGGGTTATTTTTTAAAGCGCGGCCGAAGGTCGGAACACAGGATTACTGTGAATGAGTGCATATCATCGTACCATACGAAAACTAGCACTTTAAAAATTTTTACAAAGAATTTCTAAGTAAAACAAGGTAAAATTTTAGACGTCGATACCCCGGCTAGAAAAAAACGGTTTTTTAGGGGGGTATGGGGGGCGGAGGGGATCACAAAACTGAAGACCGCACCCTCCGGAGGCCTATGGTTCCCGAGATATACGTCGTTAAAGTTTCGATATTTCCCATATAAATTTCACCGAACACTCGCCAGGGTTGCCGTTTGGGGGAAAAATGGTGTAACGCCAAATTTAAATAAAAATTATCAAAAACTTTTCTGCGTTGGCGGCCTTCGGCCGCGCTTATTTAAAATAACCCTGGGCTACGCCACCAAAGTCCGGACATACTGCCCAACCGTGGCTACCGCCACGGTGATGTCCTTCTGCATAGTACACGGCGCGATTTGTTATTAACTTTTGGTATTTTTAAATAAAAATTATCAAAAACTTTTCTGCGTTGGCGGCCTTCGGCCGCGCTTATTTAAAATAACCCTGGGCTACGCCACCAAAGTCCGGACATACTGCCCAACCGTGGCTACCGCCACGGTGATGTCCTTCTGCGTAGTACACCGCGCGATTTATTATTAAATTTTGGTATTTTTAAATAAAAATTATCAAAAACTTTTCTGCGTTGGCGGCCTTCGGCCGCGCTTATTTAAAATAACCCTGGGCTACGCCACCAAAGTCCGGACATACTGCCCAACCGTGGCTACCGCCACGGTGATATCCTTCTGCGTAGTACACCGCGCGATTTGTTATTAAAAATTTTCATATTTACGTGCCTTTTTCTTACTTACTTACCTCGATATGGCAACACAAAAAGTACTGTATAATACAACCCTGCATGTAGTCAGAAACACAGAAGCACACATAACTCGTCGCGGTTAGTGAAAAAATGTAAAAAAAATTTATAAAAGCGAGTTTTTTATAATAAACACGTAAAATTCTCCCGAAAATATAAATAGAATCCAAGTGTAAATGTAATTCAAAGTTATAAGTGAAAACTTGTGTAAAAAGTATCGTTCCAAAGGCAGTTGAATCAATTTTCCCACATGAAATTTTGCTTTTGGGAAGGGTGACTTTAACAATAAATTACATGAATTGTGTAATTAAAAAATCTGTAAAAATGATTTATTTAGTTAGATTAAAGCTAGAACTTGCATTTTAGTCACATTCCAACTGATTTTCGTGGTGAAATTGCCATTATTTCGCATTTTCAAAAAGTGGATATCGACGTCGAAACTCTAGCCTAAAAAAAAATTGAAAGTGCCAGTTTTCGTATGGTATGACGATATGTATATACCTACTACCTCCTTTTCAAACAGTTATAGACCAAAATAAAGGTATTTTGGAAAAGGAAATATTAATATTTCGAAAACAATGGGCCGGCGGACTATACCAAATCTGATATAGAATGGGGGGCGGTGCCACGCCACGGTAAAGGAAAGTGGGACCAAGTCCATCTCTGTAAAAGTCTTCCAAATGAACGATAAACACCGCTAAATTTCTATTATCCTCACGGCAGTTAGCTATTTTTAAACAGAAGAATATCACTCAAAATTCCAATGAGGTCGTGATACGCAAAACTTTCCGTGTGAAGTTTCACTACCAATTGATTCTAATTATATTACAAAAACGAAAATGCGTAGATCCAATTCTCATACTAAAAATAATAGTAAAAGTCTTCATATTTACCTTTAAATGCAAATAATTCTTCTTTTTTGATTATCAACTTTCTTATTATAAATGATCACGCTTAAAATATGTAAACGCTTTCTTCGTCCTCCTTCTGCTGTTTCCAGTGAAATTGCTTATACGCAATTTATTTATGGAAGGAATGTCAACAACAGTCAATTGCAATAAATAGTTAATAATTAGCGCATTTCAACTTGTTATGATGTAGCTAGATCCAATTCTTTTAACTAATTATCACGATTTTAAAGCAAATTTAATTTTACAAAAATGTTAAAAGCAAAATTAAACCACTGACATTCGAAAAAGTACCGCAAGCAGAGTTCACACATATACAACATAACCGTACGTAATTAAATGCAGAGTTGTTAATCATATATGTAAATAACACCGTTTGTGTATTTTCGCCACCAGAAACACAAATAATGCAGAAATTATAATTATTTCTCAAAATCCACATAACAATTACTTATTTCCTTAAAAATCAAGTAAGCGAGCACAAATTGGCAAACAAGCGAAGTCGATATAGCGCACGAAACGACGGCAGAAAGTAAATACTGAGTAAATACCATGATTCAACAATAAAGGTTTTCGCATTATGAAATAATAAAATGGTGGACGCAGCAGAGGACGGCTATTTTGTTTTTGGAATAGTAAGCTGTCAAATTATCGTGTTTTGTTTTGATTTTGCCCTCTTGCACGTGTTATTCGTGGAAATGGCTTGTGTGTTCGCTTATCTACGGCCGTTCAACGGTAATCGCCTATTCTCTTTTAGCCGCTACGACCATATAGAATTATGCCCATGATCCAATAATTCTATATGGTCGTAGCGGCTAAAAGAGAATAGGCGATTACCGTTGAACGGGCGTAGATAAAAATGTCAAAAACAGAAAAAACGCCAGCAAACATACAAGCGAACACACAAGCTATTTCCACGAATAACACGTGCAAGAGGGCAAAATCAAAACAAAACACGATAATTTGACAGCTAACTATTCCAAAAACAAAATAGCCGTCCTCTGCTGCGTCCACCATTTTATTATTTCATCATGATCATGGGTTTTCGTATGACGACATACCTTCATACATAGTGGGGCGAGAAGTGTCATGCAACGAGGAATGTAGAAGAATTTGACAGATTTGGCCCCTATGGAAATGCTAGGGTGCGTGTGTGTGTGGAATATGTCAACAAAAAAAATGCTTGTGTTCGTGTGTCTATGAAGATTGAAGAAGAAGTCAGCTGATCTTATGCATTCTCCTTTATTGTTCCTCCATGGTAAATACATCAAAATGCGTAAAATGCAATAAGGTTGTTCTCTCTCTGTTATTCTTACCTGGCAAATTTGCCGAGATGATATAAGTGTCAAGGCAGATCTAGGAAGGTAGGCTCGGTGGCGAATTCAGAAATTTCCCATGTATTTTGTTATTGTAATTGGTAGAGTGTAATGTCAAAATGATAATTCGCCTTAGTTAAAATCTGAATTCGCTTGGGACTCGCCCATTCCTATTGGTCATGATGTGAATTCGCTTTGATTTTGACATTACACTCTACCTTTGTAAATAAAAAAAGTAGTTTCTGAATTCGCCACCGAGCCTACCTTCCTAGATCTGCCTTGATAAGTGTGATAAATTTGCCGAGCACAACAACAAAATACACGTCTTGTCAAATTTGGAGCTTCGGCAAATTTCTCATACCCCAACCCGTGATATGTGATATCATGAGAAAAATATCACGGGAAATGCAACCATGTTATTACATTCACAATGGTCTTCTATGAGAAGTGAGTTTGAATTTATGTTTCTAGTTCTTTTTTTTTTAAGTATTTTATTTTATTCAGATAAAAAATTAATTAATTCGAAATTGAAGCAAGCAAAGCAAAGCGACAACAGTTGTATAAAGAGTGGAAAGAATATGACTAACATGCTAGTTCACAATGAAGTCAGTTAGAATTTTATTTTCTTAAAGGTGCGCTCTCTCTGTGTGGCAAATTTCTCAAGATATCATGATAGCTTATGAAATGATCGTCTTTTTTTTAATTATACTTTCTTTAACGTGTTAATCGTGCAAAAGCTTGTGTATTTGCTAGCGTTTTTCAAGTTAAATAAAAACAAAATATCTGTTTTTTACATTCGTGAAAACAGCCATCGAACGGTAGTTGCCTATTCTCTTTTGACTGCTACGACCATATTATTTGCGGAGTTCCCGTGGCAGTGATCCAGATCGGGATAAGAAGTTTGCATGCAAATGCAACAAGAATTTTGTGATCCTGGTGTTTATCTGTATCAATTTCGGATCCGTATAGATTGTAATAGATTTTTTTGATCCATAGAAATACCAGGATCACCAAATTGTTGTTGCATTTGCTTGCAAAATTTGTATCCGGACCTGGATCACTGCCACGGGAACTCGCCTATTATTGGGTCATGCAGGTAAGGAAAATTGACAGTTGACAATCCCTCTCCCAGCAAATCTAGATTTCATGTTATATGTAAACGGGTAGATTGGCGAATCGAGATTTACTGAAAATCTCGTTATATGTAAACATGGTATTACACGCATCCATAACGCACGTCAAATAGCCATCCAATTTGATGGAAAACAAAAATTTTTGATTTCGGTCAAATCAGCATCAAACACGCACGCGTGAAAAACACTGACAATTTTACTACCACAGATACACGATTTGATCAAATATTTGACCGTGTAAGGGCCCTATTACCCCCAACAATAAATTATTTGGAATTTGATAAAAAAAATACCAGCAAAAAATTTGGATAAAAAATATTGTATAGTTTGGAACAGACCTGTTATTTAATGATTAAAAATTTTAATGATTATTAATTAAAGCATGTTTTGTTGTTGTAACTATTTAATGATTAATTACGATTATTTTCACCTTTTTAATGATTAAAAGTTAATTAAATTATATAAAAAAAATAATTAATCGATTAATTATTTTTAATTGCACAATTATTTAGATTATTTTCAATTATTTTTAATTGCATGATTAACGCAATTACTTGATTATTTTCGATTATTTTTGATTTTTTTTAATTGCATGATTAATACAATTATATGATTATTTCAAATTATCTATGATTTTTTTAATTGCATGATTAATTAATTAATCGATTAATTATTTTTAATTTTTTGTTTCTTTTCAAATTTGTTTGTGAACAAAACAAACATACATATATTCATACATACATTTGCACGTGCATACATATATGTGCTGAGAGTATGATGTGCGTTTAAACCCGTATCGGATGAGGCCGCACTAGTAATTGCCAGTCTATACTGCTGACGCAGTTCCTATCTCTACACGGTTGTTTCAAGGCCCATCTCTTTCGCTTTAAGCACGAGTCGAACCTAACGTGCGATCACTGCGGGAGGCAAGCAATAGACGATGCACACCACGTATTCTTTGAGTGTGCAAGATTTTACGAATCTAGAAACAAGTTCCGTAGAATATTTGGAGGAGACTATACACCTGAGTCGTTCGTGAAGCATAGCCAAAATGGACTGCAGCGAGTGATGTAATAGCACACACCATGAAAACACTAAGAAGCCTAGAGAGAATACAGCGAGGCAGTGGCGACTAAATTAGCACTAATTGTATCCCTCTAATCATAGGCACCTCAAGTGGAACGGATACGTAAGTAAAGGAGCTCGGCCTCCTGTATCCGTCATTGCGCGTGGTACGGAGTTTGGCCTCCGCAGACCACGTAACAGTGACCACTTTTGTAAAAAATAAATGGGTGAAGCCTTTTAAGGCAGACTGAGGGCAATAACGCGACCATTACGGACTTTCGAGCCTGGTGCTCAACCCACCACCCGATGGTAGCCTGACGGCAGTACCGGGGCGTTCGGTACGATGACAGTAGAACGTTTAGTGCGGTTAGAGTCCCGCACATGCATACATACATACACACATTCATGCACACATACAAACACACATACATGTATATATGTACATACCTACACATACCTATTTTCAAAAATAATTTAAAATAATCATATTAAAGAAAATAATCGCACAATTGAAAATAATCGAGCAATTAAAAATAATCATACAATTAAAAAAATTTTGGCAATTAAAAATAATCAAACAATTAAAAATAATTGGGCAATTAAAAATAATCATGCGATTAAAAAAAATTATGTGATTATATGATTATTTCCGATTATTTTTTTAATGGTTAGTAATCATGATTTTTTTTACAATTTTTTTAATTTAATCGATTATTAATTGTCCGCTTAATGTAAGACAATTAAAATAATCATTAAAATTAAAAAATCCAAAAAAATTAATCATTATTAATTTTAATCGGAATTTAACAGGTCTGGTTTGGAACATGGAGGAACAATAAAGGAGAATGCATAACGACATACCTTCATACATAGTGGGCCGAGAAGTGTCATGCAAAGAGGAATGTAGAAGAATTTGACAGATGTAGGGGCCACACAAATGCTAGGGTGCGTGTGTGTGTGGAATATGTCAACAAAAAAATGCTTGTGTTCGTGTGTGTTTATGAAGATTGAAGAAGAAGTCAGCTGATCTTATGCATTCTCCTTTATTGTTCCTCCATGGTTTGGAAAAATTAAAAGCGGATTCGGCGAGTGAAAATTGCAAACAGTACAGAGTGGTACAGAGAAATAAAAAGCACACAGGGTTGTATTTTTCTAGACCTTTTCACACAGAACGCCGCGTTCGACGAAAATTCGTCCGACCTATTAGGGCCTTTTCACATTACTCGGTACGACATCGGATCGACATTTTTTGCTCGGTATTTTCAGTTTACCGAAACGATTCCGCGTTGCTGTGTTTTTCACACTTGTGGGAATACTTTCGGTGCGTAATCGGCAGAAAATAGAAAAAAAAACATCGAAATTTGCAAAACAAAATTTTTAACTTCAACAAATCACTCAATAATAACAATAATGTCTTCTAGCGAAGACATTATAACTTGCTACATTTATTACCGAAACGAGTTTTTTACTGACTTTGTTCTTCTTCTTTTATCACGCCGCAAAAATGTATGCAGTTATTCCTCAAATTTTACTGACCGGTCTTACCGCGTTGCGGTATACCGAAATTAATCCGCTCCGATTTCATGTAAGCAACACTAATGTGAAAGTGCCAATTGAAATACATGTGGTCAGTAAGGTTTCGGTATACTTTCGGTAAAAACCAAAAATGTCGATCCAATACCGCACCGAGTAATGTGAAAGCGCTCTTAGGGCCGGTTTCACCATCTCCGGTTAAGTGCTTAACCGGAGGATTTCTCCCGGTTAAGCAATTTATTTGACAGCTCGCCATACAATTTACGTCAAAATAACCACCGGTTAAATTAACCGGAGATGGTGAAAACGGCCCTTAAGCTGATTCCACATAGAACTTTGTGTTGCGCTACGTGACACTTTCTGCGTGACAGCTGAGATTAAAATACATGTATCTATATGAGGTTTCTCACATAACAAAAAGTAACGCAACGCCGAAGTTACGTAAAGCACAAAGTTGCCCAAATCTCAACTTTTGGGGGCGTTGAAATTTTTTTCAGTTTCACTTTAATTCAAATGTAAATAAACAAATTTAAATTTCACACAATTGAAAAATAATTTAATGGATTTTTATGTGGAATCAGCTTTAACATGGTATGACAAAATCATTTGTAAAATGGCGTCGAATTGACATGCCGTGTACGCAGAGGCACTTAGAATGTTAAAAAAAAATCGTTTAAAATTGGCGATGATGCTCGCAAACTATATATATGCACTTTTTATTTATTTTTTAAGCCAAAACACTCAAGCAAAATGGACGCCGTGTAAAATTTCACGTTCAATGTGGAGATGGTGCCACTGCGAACCTTTCGTTGAAATGTTACACCATAGATGTTAAACCAATTGGTTTGACATCTATGGTATACCAGAAGACAGAGGCGGTCTCCATTTGACATCTATGTTAAAATGGCGCTGATTAAGACAGAATTCTTTTTTGTGGAGATGTCGGGTATAGGAAAATTTTACAAAATAATTAAGGTTGTTCTCTGTGTTTAATATTTTTGCCGAGATATCATGATATCTTGAGAAATTTTCCACACAGAGAGAGCGCACCTTTAAGAAAATAAAATTCTAACTGACTTCATTGTGAACTAGCATGTTAGTCATATTCTTTCCACTCTTTATACAACTGTTGTCGCTTTGCTTTGCTTGCTTCAATTTCGAATTAATAAATTTTTTATCTGAATAAAATAAAATACTTAAAAAAAAAGAACTAGAAACATAAATTCAAACTCACTTCTCATAGAAGACCATTGTGAATGTAATAACATGGTTGCATTTCCCGTGATATTTTTCTCATGATATCACATATCACGGGTTGGGGTATGAGAAATTTGCCGAAGCTCCAAATTTGACAAGACGTGTATTTTGTTGTTGTGCTCGGCAAATTTATCACACTTATGTCATCTCGGCAAATTTGCCAGGCCAAAATCACAGAGAGAGAACAACCTTATTATTTTCAATATGTGGAAATCTTTGCAACTCTGCCGCCTCACAAAACATCAATAAAAAGAAGGAAATAGAATACCTACCGCCATGGTGCCGCCTGCTTTTGTATACACGCCAGCAAAGATTAACTATATATGTAAACTGTTTCGTAATATCCCACCTCGAGTTAGAATGAGTAGACTATATTCATTACACTAAATTCTTTGCATGCACCACAAAGTATACAACGATTTTATTTTATTTGCACTGCAATAACTTTTTGCTTGAAAAACACTTGAGTAAAACTACGTACAATGACATATACATTTAGTCATTGACAATACATTTTCTATACTACTTCTCAATTAGCTAATGCCTATGCACTCGTTGGCTTTTATTTGTTTAGTTCATCATTAATATTTGCAAAGAAACTTAAATTCCTCTCTATATACGGAAGTATACACCACTACTGTCAAGCGCAATACTTGTGCGGAAATATGGAATTATCACACAGCTGCTAATGTCATTGAAGTGGCTGTTCAGTGAATGCCACTAGCGCAGAGTTGCCCGGAAACTTGACAATTTAGATCTTTTGCTTGTAAATATGTATCTTCTGTCTATCGAAGAAATTGAGTTTGTTGCGAATAAAAATGATCAGAAAAGGATTTACATATCGTCGTACCATACGAAAACTAGCACCTTCGAAATTTTTTACAAAGAAATTCTATGAAAGAAATTTTAAAACTGCAAGTTTTCGTGTGGTACGGCTATATGTACTAAATCCATATTCCAATTACATGCTGCATAAAAGCAGTTGATATGCATAACTGACAAATTTTTTTTTATTTGCTAAAAGTGCATAATAGTTCATTAAGAGCATGTCTGAGCATATACATATGTATATGTAAGTCTAACGAGTTTTAAGGCCGAGTTTCTCTCCTAGTTGGAGAGGTGCTCCTTAGTTTTGTTTTCCTAATAATTGGGTGGAAATACTATAATTATTAAATGAATAATGTGTATTTTTATTAATTGAATATTTATACGAATTACATATGTACATACATATATCGAATGTGGCATAAATGTGGGATCGTCAAAAATAAACACATTAGTTCCCCTAATAAACATATATACGTAAGGCAAAAATTTAAAGGAAACAAAGCAAAATATCATAAATAAATTATAAGAGACCATAGAATTTAAACTAAAATCCCATACGCTGCAAAGCACCCATGAGCGGAGCGACTGCGCGATTCTTTGTTATCTCCGTTCCACTTCGAACTTTTTTCGAATTGTCATTACGTTTATTATTCCTGCTATCGTTTACACCGTTATCTACATCCTTCGAACCATCTACCGCGGAAACGGAAACCTTGATATGGGCGACTTTGTCACTGTCACTGTCTTCAAGCGTTGCCATATCGTTACCTTTGGCATTAGCCAATGAAGAAGCGGCATTATCATTCTTATTATCGGTATTGTAAGCATAATTACTGTAATTGTAATTTTCTCTGTTATCGCTTGTGCCACGCAAAGGCGTTATTGAAGCAGCCGCAGGTGGAGCTCCATAATCCCGCTGTATAGCTTCAGCCTCTTCCGGTGCCTTAATCAGTTCTATAGTCTGTTGTAGGTTGGCATTTGGGTTATCCGATTGCTGTTGTGCTTGTTGTGCATGATATAGCGTCTCATCGAGCACTCGTTTACACTCTTCAATTTGATTTTTCCATGCGCGCACAGCAGACTGGGCCTGTTCGGCGAATTCGCTGGCTGATAAGTCGGATGAATCGATTTTTAAGGGCATGCCAAATTCATTCACGAGTATACGTGGCTTGGCGGGTACACCTTTTGAATTCGGATTTGAATTTGTATTTGTATTGACGTTGGATTTACCGTTGCTTTTATTATCGATATTTTTGCTATCGCCGCGTTGGCCATTCATAGATTCTGCGCTGTTGGTGTATTCGTGTGAGTTGTGATTGTCATTGCCGATTTGATATCCCATATAGGAAGGTCTATTATTATTGTTGTTGTTTTTATAATTTTCATTGTTATTATTTTCGTAATTATTATTATTTTCTGGATAATTGTAAATACTTTTAAAGCCACTAGTACCATCAATGTAGCCACTGTCTGCAGTCTCATCCGCTCCACTCACATCATACGACGTTTTACATTTACTTTTACTTGTCGACGGTTTCTTGGTGCATATGCTTTGAGATCTTGGCGTTTCCTCGCAAGCGCCCAAAAAATCACCTTCCAGCTCATTAACGTCCTTCACAATCGCTACAGCATGTTCACGCATGCGCTTAATTACATCTGTGATATGTTCAATGGTGTCTTTGGTATCCTTCACTGCGGCATCCAAACGAGCCTGCTGCTCAGGAGACTGTGAGTGGCACGTGTAGGCAGCTCCTCTCTGCTGAACTTGTTCATCTTTTTCATTGCGTGTAATTGTATCGCGTTTCCTGTTTGCCAATAATTCTTCGTCCGTTAAAACAAGACGTTCTGCTAAGTTATTTTCGCCGCGTTCCTGGTCAGACTCAATTGTCTCACCGTCGAATCGCATTTGTTGTGTGCGTTTTTCTTCGGCATCGTTTGGTATTTCTTCATAATCCAGATTAGCGAGCGCATCATAATAATTTAGATCGTGATAGAACGGATCAATATAATTGTTCTCGCGGAGGTAAATCGCTGCGCTGTCGCTCATTATGCTGCACCACTGCAGCAAGAGAATTAGCAGCAGAAAATATAGCAATGGTTGGCGCCTACTTATCGTCATGTTTGTTATTTATTTATGCATATGCAATATCCTTTTCCACACAAACATTTTCTTTAAAAAATATATATGTACATATGTAGGTATGTACATATGTATGTATTAAAAAATAAATAAACCTTTCTGACGTGGGGTGAAGGATCCGAGAAGTTAGAGCTGCCATCGAAATTTCTTTCTTTTGAGTTTGATTCATGAATCAGTGATAAAAACTTATACATATAATTTGATATTCTTATTACGTTTTACAGTTTCTTTTAGTCTTGTCGGTTCGGCTATAAAAAAGGGCAGAATTGATCGACAACTGAAAAATTTCCAATGCTAGAGTTTTTTTTCTTATGGAATATTCCTTTGGTATTGGTTTCCAAATTCAGAATAAAGATGGAAGAAATCCCTAACTTGTGTGGAAAGAGCAAGAGCTTCGTTCATGATATTCCCAGTACTCGTTGTAAGGCTGTCTGGGTTCCCTTAGAAATACAGAATAGGCCACCATTAAAACAAAATCCACCGTAAAGGTTTGGCTGATAAAGATTTCCAGAGTATAAGCTTAGAACTTCAGTTATCGCAAGGACAAACACTGATATCACTGATAAATGCAGTGTAAAAACAGCATTGAACCTTGAAAATCTCTAGAAATTTTTTCGGAACGCTTGTTCCATCGTTGGACAGTCGCTTGAATTCGATGCTGCATCGCTTTCAAGAAATGTCAATTTTCGCACGAATTCGAATGAAATGGCCAATACAAATTCTGGTGAAAAAATATTGCTTGCTCTCATTTGTTGCGCAACATTTGTCGTTAAATAATTGTGATATTTTAGATGTTGCAGTTATTAAATAATGCAGTAAGCGGGTTGGCTTTCCAATAATGTCACACGCCCCGAGAAAAACGACTTTTACTCGGTTGTAGGGGAGGACGAGTAGGTTCTGAATCAGTTAAATTTAGGCGCCGTTCGTACCTAGTTTTTCCGGAATTTGGTAAAGTTGTTAAATTTTTACTAATAACAACCCCAATTCCTTATTTACAAAACCAATATCACTTTTTATTTTAGTCACAACACAGTATATTACTAATATATTTAATAAATTTTACAATATTGCGTTAAAATCACTTTTATTAAAAATGTTGCTAATAGCGCCTTCACAGGGTGTACTACGCAGAAGGACATCACCGTGGCGGTAGCCACGATTAGGGCACACGTCCGGACGGATGGCGTAGCCCAGGGTTATTTTTTATAAGCGCGGCCCAAGGCCGCCAACGCAGAAAAGTGTTCTGTGCAAAAGTTTTTTCGTTATCTATCGAATTTATATGGAGTTACTAAACTTTAACCATAAATTCCTCGGAAACGAGGTACGTCCGGCGCCTAATTTTTACGGATTCAGAACACTCTTCCCCTCCCCTACCACTCGGTAGAAGTCGTTTTTTTGGGGGCGTGTGACATTATTGGAAAGTTTCCCCCAGTAAGCGCATGTACCTATGACTATTAGAAATTCAGTTTAATGAATATTTTATGGTATTAAGTATGTACTAGCTGGACCCGTGCGCATCTTGCGCAAAAAATTATAAAACATACGTGGCGCCAGTCGATATAGTTTGTGCTGTCACGCTCATTTAAAAAAAAACTTATATTTATTTGGTTTTATGTCTACGGTGGAATTATGGAACTTTCAATGAATTACTTATATGTTTGACAAACACATCGCATAAAATGTTTTTATTATACCTACATACATATATATAAGTAGTTATGTGTATTAAATTTGTTTATATATTTTACATATATTTTTATATATATGCCGACTTGGGTAATTGTTTTCCACACATTTGCCTTAGCAAGCAAATCAGTGGTCAAACCTTAATTGATTCATCTGCTGCAGTTCCTGAGTTTTTACTTATAAATCTTTGAAAATTTGCCCCTCTTGGCCCATTTTTCAAAATTTCAGCATGTTTCCTGATAACGGCATAACGTCATTTCATCACTCGGGCTTTATTAGTGACTGAATTATCATGTTTTACGTGTTTTTCGAAATACATCCATATGCCTTATTTTCAACCCCAACTTTTTCTGTTCCCATTAGAATCTGTGTACCCAATTTCATTTAAATATTTCTATTTTTGCGCAAGTTAGAGTGTGTACGGCCGGACGGACGGACATGGTTCAATCATTTTTTTCATCCTGATCGTTTTGATATATATATGTAAGCCCATATCTATCTCAATTATTTTATGGTCTTACGTACAACCGTTATGTGATCAAAAGTATACATGCATATACATACATATATTGTATGTACTACGTACAGCATATCCTATACTGAAAAGCCCCCATTTAGCATAGGCATGAATACACACGTGTTCGTCAAAAATAATATAATGTTTACATCAGGGACCGTAACTGTTATAACGTTTATAATAAAAGTCCGCAAATAATAGTTATTTGAAGACTTTTATTTTAAAAGTCAGCATATCTGCGGCAATTTGCAATAATCGCTTAAGTCGAAAAACATGATTTCGAGATAAATTGATTTTTATATTCGAAGGCATTTCTTAACAAATCATAAAGGCGATTAAAAACTATGGACGCAAAATCAGTGAGCCATCCACAATATTACGATCAAATTTTGTAAATAAAACAAAATGTCATGAAGAAATTTGATTAAGTATATACGCCTACTTTGGCTGTTATAGCAAGTTTAATATACCTCTATTGTAAGTTAATGTTTTTATTTATATCTTTTTATTGAATTAAGTTATAAGTATGGGGGTTTTACAGAAATATAGAGTTTTAAAAGGAGAATAACGTGGTATATATAACTCGAAATCTTCCTAAGTCGACTTAAGCGGTTATTGCCACAGATATAACACTTATTTTTGAGTTTTATTATAAAACTCTATAAATAACACTTATTGAGGGCTTTTATAATAAAAGTCTATAAATAACTGTTATAATTGAGTTTTATCATATCACTCCTGAATAAAACTCTTTTGGTGAGTTTTATTTTTAAAGTCCATCAATAACTGTTAGGAAAGACTTTTATTCATAAAACTCATCTATAACAGTTATTTACTGAGTTTTATTTTTTACGTCCCAAAATAAAACTCATTTGCTAGTATTGTATGGATGTATGGAGCCACCTAAAAAAGAGTATGTTATATACATATATATGACCGTAGACAAAAAAAAGCATATGGAAATTTTCATTTATATACATACCTTGGTACATACTTTGGTACATATGTACATACATCCTATTAATATTACTATATGTAAATGAGAAAAGTATGTGTTATGGTCGTCATAACTCAGATAATATTTGATCCAGATCAATCATATTTGGTATATGGGTCATACAGATGAAGATGTAGATACTTTTTGAAAAGTAGGGTGTGTCATCCCCACCACTCCCCCCTTGGGAACAATTTTCAAAAATCGCTATAACTCGGATAATATTTGATCCAGATCAATCATATTTGGTATATGGGTCATACAGATGAATATGTAGATACTTTTGGAAAATTAGGGTGTGTCATCCCCACCACTCCCCCCTTGGGAACAATTTTCAAAAATTCATATAACTCCGATAATACTTGATCCAGATCAATCATATTTGGTATATGGGTCATACAGATGAAGATGTAGATACTTTTGGAAAAGTAGGGTGTGTCCCCACCACTCCCCTCTTGGGAACAATTTTCAAAAATCGCTATAACCCGGATAATATTTGATACAGATCAATCAAATTTGGTATATGGGTCATACAGATGAAGATGTAGATACTTTCGGAAAAGTAGGGTGTGTCACCCCCACCACTCCCCTCTTGGGAACAATTTTCAAAAATCGCTATAGCTCGGATAATATTTGATACAGATCAATCATATTTGGTATATGGGTCATACAGATGAAGATGTAGATACTTTTGGAAAATTAGGGTGTGTCACCCCCACCACTCCCCCCTTGGGAACAATTTTCAAAAATCGCTATAACTCCGATAATACTTGATCCAGATCAATCATATTTGGTATATGGGTCATACAGATGAAGATGTAGATACTTTTTGAAAAGTAGGGTGTGTCACCCCCACCACTCCCCCCTTGGGAACAATTTTCAAAAATCGCTATAACTCGGATAATATTTGATCCAAATCAATCATATTTGGTATATGGGTCATACAGATGAAGATGTAGATACTTTTGGAAAAGTAGGGTGTGTCACCCCCACCACTCCCCCCTTGGGAACAATTTCCAAAAATCGCTATAACTCGGATAATATTTGATCCAGATCAATCATATTTGGTATATGGGTCATACAGATGAATATGTAGATACTTTTGGAAAATTAGGGTGTGTCATCCCCACCACTCCCCCCTTGGGAACAATTTTCAAAAATCGCTATAACTCAGATAATATTTGATCCAGATCAATCATATTTGGTATATGGGTCATACAGATGAAGATGTAGATACTTTTGGAAAAGTAGGGTGTGTCCCCACCACTCCCCTCTTGGGAACAATTTTCAAAAATCGCTATAACTCGGATAATATTTGATACAGATCAATCAAATTTGGTATATGGGTCATACAGATGAAGATGTAGATACTTTCGGAAAAGTAGGGTGTGTCACCCCCACCACTCCCCTCTTGGGAACAATTTTCAAAAATCGCTATAGCTCGGATAATATTTGATACAGATCAATCATATTTGGTATATGGGTCATACAGATGAAGATGTAGATATTTTGGAAAATTAGGGTGTGTCACCCCCACCACTCCCCCCTTGGGAACAATTTTCAAAAATCGCTATAACTCCGATAATACTTGATCCAGATCAATCATATTTGGTATATGGGTCATACAGATGAAGATGTAGATACTTTTTGAAAAGTAGGGTGTGTCACCCCCACCACTCCCCCCTTGGGAACAATTTTCAAAAATCGCTATAACTCGGATAATATTTGATCCAAATCAATCATATTTGGTATATGGGTCATACAGATGAAGATGTAGATACTTTTGGAAAAGTAGGGTGTGTCACCCCCACCACTCCCCCCTTGGGAACAATTTTCAAAAATCGCTATAACTCGGATAATATTTGATCCAGATCAATCATATTTGGTATATGGGTCATACAGATGAAGATGTAGATACTTTTGGAAAATTAGGGTGTGTCACACCCACCACTCCCCCCTTGGGAACAATTTTCAAAAATCGCTATAACTCCGATAATACTTGATCCAGATCAATCATATTTGGTATATGGGTCATACAGATGAAGATGTAGATACTTTTTGAAAAGCAGGGTGTGTCACCCCCACCACTCCCCCCTTGGGAACAATTTTCAAAAATCGCTATAACTCGGATAATATTTGATGCAGATCAATCATGTTTAGTATATGGGTCATACAGATGAAGATGTAGATACTGTTGGAAAAGTAGGGTGTGTCACCCCCACCACTCCCCCCTTCGGAACAATTTTCAAAAATCGCTATAGCTCGGATAATATTTGATACAGATCAATCATATTTGGTATATGGGTCATACAGATGAAGATATAGATACTTTTGGAAAATTAGGGTGTGTCACCCCCACCGCTCCCCCCTTGGGAACAATTTTCAAAAATCGCTATAACTCCGATAATATTTGATCCAGATCAATCATATTTGGTATATGGGTCATACAGATGAAGATGTAGATACTTTTGGAAAAGTAGGGTGTGTCACCCCCACCACTCCCCCCTTGGGAACAATTTTCAAAAATCGCTATAACTCGGATAATATTTGATCCAGATCAATCATATTTGGTATATGGGTCATACAGATGAATATGTAGATACTTTTGGAAAATTAGGGTGTGTCATCCCCACCACTCCCCCCTTGGGAACAATTTTCAAAAATTCATATAACTCCGATAATACTTGATCCAGATCAATCATATTTGGTATATGGGTCATACAGATGAAGATGTAGATACTTTTGGAAAAGTAGGGTGTGTCACCCCCACCACTCCCCCCTTGGGAACAATTTTCAAAAATCGCTATAACTCGGATAATATTTGATCCAGATCAATCATATTTGGTATATGGGTCATACAGATGAAAATGTAGATACTTTCGGAAAAGTAGGGGGTGTGACCTCCACCACTCCCCCCTTGGGAACAATTTTCAAAAATCGCTTTAACTCCGATAATATTTGATCCAGATCAATCATATTTGGTATATGGGTCATACAGATGAAGATGTAGATACTTTTGGAAAAGTAGGGTGTGTCACCCCCACCACTCCCCCCTTGGGAACAATTTTCAAAAATCGCTATAACTCCGATAATATTTGATCCAGATCAATCATATTTGGTATATGGGTCATACAGATGAAGATGTAGATACTTTTGGAAAAGTAGGGTGTGTCACCCCCACCACTCCCCACTTGTGAACAATTTTCAAAAATCGCTATAACTCGGATAATATTTGATGCAGATCAATCATATTTGGTATATGGGTCATACAGATGAAGATGTAGATACTTTTGGAAAAGTAGGGGGTGTTACCCCCTCCACTCCACCCTTGGGATAAATTTTTAAAAATCGCTATAACTCGGATAATATTTGATCCAGATCAATCATATTTCGTATATGGGTCATACAGATGAAGATGTAGATACTTTTGGAAAAGTAGGGGGTGTCCCCCCTCCACTCCCCCTTGGGAACAATGTTTAAAAATCGCTATAACTCTGAGACTATTTAACCATACCAAAACTGTATCTGATTTGCATTTCACATTTTCTTATATTTTTGCTCCATAAACAATTGTTTACATTTGTGTACATATGTACATACATATCCCAACAAACGCTGAGGTTAGTTATCGATTTGAGAATGACTCGAGAACAGAGCTGGGCGATAAGGATTACATGTGCAATCGATTACACATAGGATTACGATTACATTAATCGTAATTTCAAGTTTTTTACGATTACGATTACAGTAATTCTTATTTTTGTAACGACGATTACGATTACAGTAATCGTAATTTCAAGTTTTTTACGATTACGATTACAGTAATTCTTATTTTTGTAACGACGATTACGATTACAGTAATTGTAATTTCAAGTTTTTGACGATGACGATTACAGTAATCCTTATTTTTGTAACGACGATTACGATTACAGTAATTGTAATTTCAAGTTTTTGACGATTACGATTACAGTAATCCTTATTTTCCGTAATCTTAAATTACAAAATTTAAGAATTACATGTAAAAAATTATTAAAATTGCTTTTTGATACTAAACGGTGTAGGGAGGAAAATATGCTTGGCTCCGTAAGAAGTGCTAAAAACTACAAATAATTATATAAAGCTTGCAATTTCACACATATTATATACATTTTGAAATATTTGCGGTTGAGATAGCAGCTTTTAGTGGCTTGGAGACAATGGCCTCATGCATAAAAATCGAGTTGTAGCTCACACTAATTTTCTTCGTAAAATGTGGATTTTGCGTGTATAAAAAATATGTATTACAATTGCTAGATTTTACTAAGCAAATTACTTAGGTTTACCTCATAACAAAATTAAAAAGTAATAAAACTCCACTGCAACTTTTGAAGATGTAAATGACCATAACTATGAAAAGCCAATATTAGATGAAGATTTTTTGACTTCGGCGGTAAATACCTAACTATATATGTATATAACAACTTAATATATATTTTATTTAAAACTCAATATACCTTTAGAGAACACTGATTTACCTGAAGTGCTTCCTGGTAATGGCTCAAACATTATAGGAGAAGAATTTTTTAAATATTTGAACGATGCTGATAGTAGCCATGGCTGTTTTAAAAGATATCCTCTGATAAAGAAAGCATCTTTAAGATTCAGCACCCCGCTTACATCGTCAGCACCTGTGGAAAGGCTATTTTCGTTGGCGGGCATTATAAACAGTCCTCGACGCCATGCACTTTACGATGTTTCTTTTGAAAAATTAGTTCTGCTTAAGGCTAATATTGAATATTATTGAATGTAAATTATCCAAACAGCAGTCTTAATTTTGTATCTTTATTATTTCCGCTAATTTTCTCTCTTCTTAATACACATCCCAGTTTTAATTGTTTACTTAATGTGTGAGAAATAAACACATATGTATGTATCAGACCTGTAAAATACTCAGTATATACTGGTACTAAGTACCAAATAAGTACAAGTACCACAGTACTTGTACTTAGAAATTCGAAGTACAAGTACCACAGTACTTATACTTGGAAATTCCAAGTACAAGTAAAAGTACTTATCAATGTACATGCAAGTACTTTTTGACAAACTATTACAGATTGTTTCAAACAAAAAAATATCACCTCAGTTGATTTTGATTTAAAATTTGTATTTCAATCAAAACATTTAAAAAAGCAAAACAAAAACACAGATATGTGTACGTACTTAAAAAGTACTTATCAGTAGAGTACTTGTACTTGTACTGGAATTTCGAAGTACTGAGGTACTTGTACTTGTACTGGTACTTGCACTTTACAAGTCTGGTATGTATGTATGTAAGAATTATTATTATTTCTTGGAAAACGATGTTGGGTAAGTATATCACTGTTTTTACACATTGTAATCCCAGAAAACGAGAACAGTAATCGTAATTTCAAGTTTCTTACGATTACGATTACAGTAATTCTTATTTTTGTAACGACGATTACGATTACAGTAATCGTAATTTCAAGTTTCTTACGATTACGATTACAGTAATCGTAATTTTCGTAACGACGTTACGATTACAGTAGTCGTAATTTCAAAATTTCTAAGATTACGATTACTGTAATCGTAATCATCTTGTAATCGTAATCCTTATCGCCCAGCTCTGCTCGAGAACTAGCCTCATTCTCAAACCTCTAACGTTAGAGGACGACTCGAAAATCTATCGAGAATCATAGCGTTCTCAAACAAAAGGGTACCTAATTCTCAAATCGAGAAAATTATAATTCTCGAATCGAATTCTAATGTAGTTCTCTAATGAGATTCTAATCAGAATTTGCAAATAGTTCCATTTGAAATGAAAAACAAAGCTTTGTCTCCTTTTACATGATTTTTTCATTGTTTAGATTTTATTAGTGTCAAATTGCATATGATTATATACATATATTCTCATGTATGTATATGTTTATAACATTTATAAGAACTGAAATTTAAACTAAATTCAGTCTTATTATTTAAATTAAAGGTACTTGTACTTTTTAATGGAAAACATTGTACTACGGTAATATTAACTTTACCATTTTTTAGTATCTAATTTCAATATATGTATGTATATTCAATATATCACAGAAATATATTGAGAATTGATCAAAGGCGTGAGATTTGGCTCCTTCTCTAATCACTCGCTTATCGAATTCTAGTGTAGTTTTCAACCCTAGTTATCGATTTGAGAATATATAGAGAATTACACTATTATTACTAGTTAGTTATCTTAAGTAATCTCGACAAAATTGCTAACTTTAGAGACTGTGTTTGCTGGGATGTTAATAGTACATATGTACATTCTTCCTTGAATATTTCATTATATTTTAGGTAAAAGGTACCAGCGGACCGTTGGGTAAGCGATTGCTTAGACAACCCATGTATGTACATTTTGGTTTTGTTTTCATTCCTTAAATATTATGTATTTTAGCTTCAAATCAGAAAACAAAAAAAATAAAAATAAGGTATAGCGGACTATGAACATTGTTGGGTTTTTTTATGCACACGACGATAAAGGGGGTTTTTAAGACCTGTTTATGGGCTGCTCTAGCTAATACTTTAGCCCCACGAAGAGGTCGTTTTGACCCCTCTTTTAGACATTCCAAAAAAATGGTACTTCGAAGGTCGCTAGAGGGGTAATATGTTCTAGAAAATTATTCGCCATAAAATTTCACTAGGGGTCTTCTCATACAAAATCTTTGTACAAGAAAACCATTACTATATTATCTCTTCTAAAAACGAAATGAGAAAAACAAACATAAAAAAAACAAAAAGAAAAATTGGCCCAAAATTATCTACATCTTCATCTGTATAACCCATATACCAAATATGATTGATCGGGATCAAATATTAGTCGAGTTATAGCGATTTTTTAAAATTGTTCCCAAGGGGAGAGTGGAGGGGGTGACACCCCCTACTTTTCCAAAAGTATCTACATCTTCATCATTATGACCGATATACCAAATATGATTGATCTGGATCAAATATTATCCGAGCTATAGCGATTTATTAAAATTGTTCCCAAGGGGGAGTGGAGGGGGCGACACCCCCTACTTTTCCAAAAGTATCTACATCTTCACCTGTATGACCCATATACCAAATATGATTGATCTGGATCAAATATTATCCGAGTTATAGCGATTTTTAAAAATTGTTCCAAAGGGAGAGTGGAGGGGGTGACACCCCACTTTTCCAAAAGTATCTACTTCTTCATCTGTATGACCCATATATCAAATATGATTGATCGGAATCAAATATTAGTCGAGTTATAGCGATTCTTTAAAATTGTTCCCAAGGGGGGAGTGGGGGGGGTGACACACCCTATTTTTCCAAAAGTATATACATCTTCATCTGTATGACCCATATACCAAATATGATTGATCTGGATCAAATATTATCCGAATTATAGCGATTTTTAAAAATTGTTCCCAAGGGGGGAGTGGTGGGGGTGACACACCCTACTTTTCCAAAAGTAACTACATCTTCATCTGTATGACCCATATACCAAATATGATTGATCTGGATCAAATATTATCCGAGTTATCGCGATTTTTGAAAATTGTTCCCAAGGGGGAGTGGTGGGGACACACCCTACTTTTCCAAAAGTATCTACATCTTCATCTGTATGACCCATATACCAAATATGATTGATCTGGATCAAATATTATCTGAGTTATAGCGATTTTTGAAAATTGTTCCCAAGGGGGGAGTGGTGGGGGTGACACACCCTACTTTTCCAAAAGTATCTACATCTTCATCTGTATGACCCATATACCAAATATGATTGATCTGGATCAAATATTATCTGAGTTATGACGACCATAACACATACTTTTCTCATTTACATATAGTAATATTAATAGGATGTATGTACATATGTACCAAAGTATGTACCAAGGTATGTATATAAATGAAAATTTCCATATGCATTTTTTTGTCTACGGTCATATATGTAGGGATATATACTTTAGTATATAATACCTTATGTTTAAAATATTTTATTTGTTTAAATGATTTTGTTTATTTGTAATATGAAATATCAAAAATTTTCTTTAGAGATTTCACAAGAATTATCTAAAGAAGGATATCGCAGTAGATAAGCTGATTGGAATTGTGTATGTATACTAAATGGTATTCCGCCAATCATGGCGAAGAAAGTTCTTGTAGAATGTCAAACAAAACGGATTGGAAAATATTTTTCTATGTGATTTGACATATATAAAGAAACAAGAAACACATGAAAACGGAAGTAATATAACCTCTATTTGGATAAACCTTGAGATTTCATTAGAATTTTATCTATCAAAATATATAAATATGTTAAATAAATTTTTACAAAATAAATTATTTTATATAAAATAAAATAGTTGAATAACAACTATATATTGGCGATCCTGCGAACCTACTTATGAAGCATCATCATCATATTACGTGAAAATACCAGAATTTCAAGCAAAATATTTCAATTTTTCTGAGCGCTGATGAATTATACATACATACTACATGAACCAGTTCGTTACCATTGAAAATCTCGACCACAATTAAATTTACGAAACAGTAATTAATCTGACTAACTAAAAATTAAAAATAAAACAATAATTTGGCAAGAATATATTTATAAAAATTAAACAAATCACAAAAAAGTTTGCTCGTCATATTTTAAAACCGTCGACATATCATTGATAACCTACCCAGCATTTAATCAACAACACAATCTATCACGCTTAATATCAATAATCACGATTGTTAATTTCATTATCAACAATCAAAAGGCATCAACATAATTGATAAAATATATATCAAAAAGAAACATTAGAACTAATTGCATCGTTTCTCACAAAAACAATTAAACGACTTTGATTTGGTGAGCTGTATCATTCAATTTTATGTTTATGTATTAGCATACATATTTATGTCTTTGTATATTTATTCGCTTATACATAGATATACGTTTATTTAATTTTCTTTCGAAAAAGTTTGTATCTTAAGTCTTTTGTTTGAATATACATACATATGTATATCATACTTAGTATATATGTAAATACATTTATATCTACATATGCAAATTTTTAAACAAAAACTTAATTTAAATATTTTATATAATTTTCTTTAATTTGTTCTTTTAATCAATTTGTCCTACAATTTATTTTGTAAACTCTTCCTCCTAACAAATAATCCTAACAAATAATTTATTTCAACATGTTTTCTCGTTTACCTATATGTACTCGAAACTATACATCCACAGATCCACAACAAGAAAATCAAAATCAATTTGCAGATTTAAATAATACACAGACTCTAAGTTCAAATCAATTAATTCAACATGAAAATATTAATAGGCCTAAATCCTTAAAACTTCCTCTATTCTTGGAAGAATGTCCTCAAGCGTGGTTTCTCTTAGTTGAAGGACAATTTGAAATTAATCAAATTTTTGATGATAATCTAAAATTTCAAAATGTACTTGTTTCACTTCAACGTGATACAATTTCCAAAATTTTAGATGTAATTAATCCTCCACCTTTAATTAACAAATTTGAAACTATTAAAAAAGCTCTGTGCGAGAGATTTTCTCTTAATGAAGAAACACGTCTTGAACAATTACTTTCAAATACAGAAATTGATGATCGGTCACCATCTGAACTTTTTCGTTATATGAAATTACTTATTGGATCTAATTCAATTATTAGTAATGAATTACTTTTTAAATTGTGGATTAAAAAATTACCACAACAAATTCAAATTCATTTAATTTCATATAATAATTCAAATAAAGATGAAATTATTATTTTAGCAGATAAACTTTTCGATTTATTTAATCAAACAACTTCTTCTAAATCTTCTATTAAAAATATTGAAAATAATAAATTAGAACAATGCATTAAAAGTTTAACTGAATTAACTTCAACAATTTTTCAGAACTTAAATAAAATTACAAGTGACATTAATGAATTACAAATTAGATCTAATTTTAATGAGAAATCCAGATCAATGTCTAAAGATTCTTTAAATGAAAGACATTTTAATACTTTAAACATTACTTGTTGGTATCATAGAAATTTCAAAACTAACGCTCTTAAATGTATACCACCATGTAATTTCAATAAATGTAATAATATTAATTCAGAACAAAATTTAAGTAAATTAAAGAATTCCATTATGCAAATGAAGGATAATGGAAACATTCCCAAACCAACTCGTCGCCTATTTATTTTCGATAAGTTCAATAATCTTAATTTTCTTATTGATACTGGTGCAGTAGTATCAATTATTCCATTTTCAAAATTCAAAATGTATAAAAGAGATTCAGATCTTAAATTATCAGCTGCTAACGGTTCTTTTATTGAAACGTTTGGTACAAAACTTTTAAAAATTGATTTAGGTTTGAGAAGAGATTTTGAATTTCCATTCATTATAGCAAATATAACTACACCAATTTTAGGCGCAAATTTCTTAGAAAAATTTGGTATAATAGTTAATATTAAAAATAAAGAAATTATAGATTCTACTACTAATTTAAAAGTTTCTGGGTCATCTGGTTTTTGCGATATTTTCTCTCTTAAAATTCCAATTCTTGAAAATAAATTTACCAAACTATTAAATGATTTTCCTTCTATTACCTGTGACCAGATTACACTAAAGAAGTTAAACATCATACAGTTCACAGGATTGAAACAAAAGGTGTTTTACCATTTTCAAAACCACGACGACTTGACCCAATCAAACTCAAAATTGCCAAAGCTGAATTTGAATTTTTAGTTAAAACAGGTATTTGCAGACCATCAAGTTCTCCAATTGCATCCCCACTTCATCTCGTTCCTAAGAAAGAACCAAATGATTGGAGACCTTGCGGAGATTATAGAAGATTGAATTTTATTACTACGCCGGATCGATATCCTCTACCACATATTCACGATTTAACTATAGATTTAAAAAACAAACATATTTTTTCAAAAATTGATCTTGTACGTGCTTATCATCTAATTCCTATGGCAGAAGAAGACATACATAAAACTGCTATAACTACTCCATTTGGAATGTTTGAGTTTATTCGTATGCCATTCGTGCATAGTGCTCAACATTTCAGCGTTTTATTAATGAAGTATTTTCTGATTTTAATTTTGTTTTCACTTACATAGATGATATTTTAATTGCTAGTGATGACGAAAAACAACATTTTGAACATTTGAAAATGATATTTAAAAGACTCGAAGAATACAATTTAAATATTAAACCTTCTAAATGTATTTTCGGTGTAGAGAAATTAGATTTTCTAAGTTACGAAATTTCTTGTAATGGCATAAAACCCTCTTTAAATAGAATAGAAACTATAACCAGTTTTGAGAAACCAACTTCAATTAATAAATTACAAAAATTTTTAGGCATGGTAAACTATTATCACAGATATATTAAAATGTTAGCAGCAGAACTTAGTCCTTTGCACGAAATGCTAACATTTTCAATCAAAAATAAACTTAAACAATTAAATTGGACAGATAAAACTATTAATGCATTTGAAAATGTTAAGAAACTTTTTGCCAAAAATACTTTACTTACACATTTTGATAAAAATGGTAATTTATCAATAGCTGTAGATGCATCAAACGTAGCAATTGGCGCTGTTTTACAACAAATTAGTAACAATCAATTAGAACCTTTAGCATATTTTTCAAGAAAATTATCAACAACAGAAATTAATTACTCAACATTTGATAGAGAACTTTTAGCAATTTATAACTCAATAAAACATTTCAAACATTTTCTTGAAGGTAGAACTTTTACCATTTATACCGATCATAAACCTTTAACTCATGTTCTAAATTCCAAAGCCGATAGATCACCTCGTCAGTTACGTCATCTTGAATATATTGCGCAATTTACTAATGACATACAATATATATGTGGAAAAGACAACATTGTTGCCGACACACTTTCCCGTATTCCAGAAATTGATACAATTTCAATTCAAGACATTAATTTTGAAACTTTATTTAAGGAACAACAATCTGATAAAACTTTACAAGAAATCAATTGTGATTCAAATTATAAGAATAATTTAAAACAAATCAAGATTCCAATTATTAATTTAAATATTTGGTGCGACATTTCTCAGCAACCTTTTCGACCATATGTTCCATTTTCTATGAGAAAAATTATATTTGACAAAATTCACTCTCTTTCGCTTCCAAGTATTCGTACAACAAGGAAATTAATTCAAAATAAATACTTTTGGCCTAATATGCGTAAAGAAATTTGTGACTGGGCAACATCTTGCATTAACTGTCAAAAATCTAAAATTTCTAAGTATACTAAGACATCAATTCAAAAAATTGAAATTCCTTCTGGACGATTTGAACACATACATATGGATCTTGTAGGACCATTACCTGTGTCAAAAGGAAATCGTTACATTTTAACCATAATTGATAGATATTCCCGTTGGCCCGAAGCATATCCTCTTAAAGATATTACAACAAACACAGTAGCAAAAACTTTTGTTCAAAATTATATTCCTCGTTTTGGCATTCCTTTAAATATAACTGTTGATCAAGGTTCACAATTTACTTCAAAATTCTTCACAGAATTAACAAAACTATTAGGTACACACAAAATTCATACATCTCCATATCACCCACAGTCTAATGGAATGATTGAGAGATTTCATAGAACATTAAAAACTTCTATTACAGCATCAGGTGATTCTATACATTGGTCTGAAATTCTTCCCTGGATTCTATTAGGCGTAAGAACTTCCATTAAAGAAGATTTAAAATGTTCCTCAGCAGAACTAGTATATGGTCAAACTCTTCGTCTACCAGGTGAACTTATTATTTCTAATAATAATAACGATGAAAATTATTGTTCAGATGAATTTCTTCAAAAACTAAGAAAACATTTCTCAATAGTACGCTCAAAAGTTTTACATCACAATAAAGAAAATAACTTTGTTCCAAAATCTCTAAATACTTGTGAATACGTTTTCGTTAAAGTTCTCCATAAATCAAAT
Source organism: Urophora cardui (assembly GCA_960531455.1). Taxonomy (NCBI): domain Eukaryota; kingdom Metazoa; phylum Arthropoda; class Insecta; order Diptera; family Tephritidae; genus Urophora; species Urophora cardui. Next base: position 36,890,246 of record OY482670.1, on the reverse strand, counting down.
TTAAAACCACCGTTTGAAGGACCTTATAAAGTTATTTCAAAGCATGATAAAACTTTTAAAATACAATATGGAAATACAATTAAAACCTTTTCAATTGATTTACTAAAACCTGCACAAATTACTTACGACACATCCTCTACTTCCAATATTTCAACAAACAAAAAAAATAAAAAAAGTTACATTTAATATTAATTAATTATTACATATATACATATATTAAATTTGTTTTCGTTAACACTGGAGGGTGAGTAAATGTAGGGATATACATATACTTTAGTATATAATACCTTATGTTTAAAATATTTTATTTGTTTAAATGATTTTGTTTATTTGTAATATGAAATATCAAAAATTTTCTTTAGAGATTTCATTAGAATTTTATCTATCAAAATATATAATAATAATAATACAATGGCGCTATTATAACTCTGACGAGTTTTATGGCCGAGCTTCTCTCCCAATTCGAGGTGTGCTCCTTTTTGTTTTTCCTACTAATTGGGTGGACCTACAGTTTTATGCCGGCTCCGAACGGCGAATGCATTTTTTGTGAGAAGCTTTTTCATGGCAGAAATACTCTCGGAGGGTATGCCGCCCACTGCCGAAAGGTGACCGCTGCTCTTAAAAAACCCAATAATTGGATTTTTACTAATTAGAAAAATTGTTTTGGTGTTTTGCTCGGACCGTGGTTTGAACCCGAGACCTCTGGCATAGCAGGCGAGCACTCTACCCACTGCACCACAGCGGCCACTCAAAAATATATAAATATGTTAAATAAATTTTTAAAAAATAAATTAATTATTTTATATAAAATAAAATAGTTGAATAACAACTATAATATATATGTATATAACATCCCAATAAACACAAAAGCGAGGATGATATCGTGGCGAATTCGAGAAGAATTCGTGGAGGTGAATGTAATTTTTCGGACTCGTATCGAGTTCGAGATGGACTCGAGAAAAATCAATTATCGCAATAGCATTTATTAATTTTATTAAATCTTGCTTTACACGAAGAAATTCCCTGTTGGGCTTTAATTTACCATTTAAAACTCTACTCAAGAGATTGAAAAGCTCAGATGATATCGTGGCGAATTCGAGGTGGATTCGCAGAAGAAGATTTTCTAGAATGTATTCGCCAATGGGCATAAATCTCGAATCGCCAACGATCAAGAAAATATAAAAATGCGCGAATCGCTAATGAGGGGTGACTCGCCTGGGAATTCGGATTCGCCGATCTATCGTCGCGAACTATCGCCGCGATAATATAATCAGAGAAGCGAATTCGTCTCGAATTCGAGGCGAATCCGTTGTGTTTATTGGGATACTCTTTTTTAGGTGGCTCCATACATACATACAATACTAGCAAATGAGTTTTATTTTGGGACGTAAAAAATAAAACTCAGTAAGTAACTGTTATATATGAGTTTTATGAATAAAAGTCTTTCGTAACAGTTATTGATGGACTTTAAAAATAAAACTCACCAAAAGTGTTTTATTCAGGAGTGATATGATAAAACTCAATTATAACAGTTATTTATAGACTTTTATTATAAAAGCCCTCAATACCTGTTATTTATAGAGTTTTATAATAAAACTCAAAAATAAGTGTTATTTTTTAATTTTTTCGATAAAAGTCCCAAAAAAAACGTTTATTGTCAGCATCAAATATTCGCGATGAAACAAAACGTTTGGTGTATTTTATATGACTGTAGCACATTTCCTTCATATTAAAGTTTTGCATCAAAGTTTTGATCGATAACAGTTATTGGCGGTCCCTGGTTTACATGCAAACATACAGCTGAAGCTTATAAAAGTGTTTTAAAATATACACGACTGTTAAAATGGAGCGACATCTGAATTTTAGATTTGAATTGATAGAATAAAATCATTCTGAAGGCATAGTCTTAGGCGCAAATCTTTTAGTTTAAATTTAAAAATTTTATTTTTGCAAAATACTATTTAAAACAAGTAAGGAAGCCTAAGTTCGAGTGGAATCGAACATTAGATACTCAGCTGTATGATTTCATTGTTTGTTTGCGTTTGATGGAAACACGGTGTACTTTATATAAAGCGAGTGCTGCATAAAGTGGGCGTAGCCACGCCCATTTTCAAAATTTTTATCAGTCATCCAACTAGCATATGAATATTATTCTTTGTGCAAAATTTCATCCCTTTATGAGTTACAAAGATGTCACGTTACAAATTCCCAAAGGGTGTTCCAGAAATATCTTTGCTAAAAAGTAGGCGTGGTCATAAACCGATTTCAATAAATTTTTGCGTGTCTATTAACACAAGTTATAAAAGTGTATAAACCAAGTTTCGTCATAATATCTCAATTATTTGTCGAGTTATGGGCTCCGAAATCTCGTTGATTCCTTTGTCTGAAAAGAGGCGGTGCCACGCCCATTTTCCGAAATTTTTCTATTTTTTGTTTCCGATCTATTGTAGAACTCATGCCACAAAATTTCAATGAATTATCTTTATATTTGACAAAGATATCGCTTAAAATGTTTTTATTAGGCCACTTTATGATACCCATATATAAAAGTGGGCGTGGTCGTCAACCGATCTCGCTAAAATTTTAAATATGTATTACCACGAGTAGTGAAAGTGTATATACCAAGTTTCGTCATAATATATCGATTATTTGTCGAGTTATGGGCTCACAAATCTCGTATATTCCTGCTTCTAAAAGGAGGCGGTGCCACGCCCATTTTCCAAAATTTTTGTATTTTTTGTTTTATGTCCATAGTTGGACACCTTCCATAAAATTTCAATGATATATCTTTATATTTGACAGAGATATCGCTTAAAATGTTTTTATTTGGTCTCTTTATAATACCCATATATAAAAGTGGGCGTGGTCGTCAACCGATTTTGGCAATTTTTCGTCCAAACATTTGCCTAAGTAAGTATATCACGCCTACCAAATTTCATCGATATATCTTCAACGGTTTCTGAGTTATGACTCATAAAACTTTCAATGTTTGCCCCTTAATAAGTGGGCGTGGCACCGCCCATTTTCCAAAATTTCACCATATTTCTTCATAAGGGCCTGAGCTCAATACGTGTGTGGAATTTTATCACTCTAGCTCTATTAGTGACTGAGATACAAAATTTGCGATTTTTACTATATAGGGGAGGTGGGCGTGGTCATGGTCCGATTTCGCCCATTTTCAATACCATCCGTTCCTGTCTTGATACCAACTTACATTTCAAATTTCATCAAAATATCTCAATTTTTGCGCGAGTTATCGTGCGCACAGACGGACAGACGGACGGACGGACGGACGGACGGACATGGCTCAATCGATTTCTCTTTTCACCCTGATCATTTTGATATATATAAGTCTATATCTATCTCGATTATTTCATTCTGTTACAATCCACCGTTAGGAAATCAAAACTATAATACTCTGTGTACTAGTACAGCTGAGTATAAAAAGTACCACGCCCAATAAAACACCGTTTCGCATGCATAGCTAATTAATATCTTTAAAACGATACCTTACTTATTAATTTTGGTAAATTATGTGAGCAGAAAAGGGATATTTATAAAATACCAATTAGAAATAATGGGTCGTAGTCATAGTCGATTTAAAACAGTGTTTTACCATACTTAGAATGATGCTAGCATAAACGTCATTTTATCTCTGTCATAGTCGACTTAAAATCAGTTTTATCACTAAAACAACGTTTTAACTTTAAAATGTGGTGAACGTCATTTTAAAATCTTAAAATATTGTTCTAAGCTTGAAATTCGTCGCGAAAAAGTATGAAAATAGAAAGAGTACGAGAATTCAATAAAAAATAAATAAATAAAACGTGAAAAGTAGACATTTTAATAAATATATATGTTTGGAAATAGCATAATTTCACCCGGGTTGGAAGTTCTGGCTAAATTACGATATTTAGATAGAAATGTTCATCAGAGTGACAAACATATGTAGGTTAGGTGGCACTAAATGCTTTCCCGCAGACAAGCTTTTTTCACAAGTTTTTTTATTTATGTGAAATGTGTAGTTTTATCTCAAAACTTAACTCAAAATAGCAAATAAAATTTGCGAAAAGCAAAATATCGAAGAGATGATACGCTTACTTATTTTCTTTGTGAATTTAAAGGTTGACACGGGGTGAACTTTTAAAACCTTCGAAATTTCTTAAAATAACAGAGCGATTCTTATTATTTTTAATGGGTAACCGTGTTTCGGTTCATTTTAGCAAACACGTTGTTCTAACTCGTCTATGACACACCACTATTTTAAACGTCGTTCTAAATTTAACACCGATTTTAACTAAAACCGATTTTAGTGAACGACTATGACTACGGCCCAATATATATGATGATTGTACATACATATGTATGTGTGTATACATATCGCAAACAACTAAAAAATTTTCGAAATCGGGTTTCTTCCATAAATTGGTACACAGAATATATCTCTAGCGGCTGCCAAAAAATCTTTTCCATCAGAGTCTTTTTTAACTGAGAAATAACTATTAGTAGCTTTTTGGTTGCTTGTTTGTTTCCACAATACATCATATTATACGTAGCCTTTTCCGATATCATTGCCTATAATATAGGCATGGATAACACTGCGCTGCGCGGCGCAATTGCGCTAACACCAACCCTGGCGTTATTGCGCTAACTCCGATTTGGGAAATGCGCCAACCCAATATAGCGCCAACTCAATTTTGCAATATAAAACCGACTCAATTTCGTGCGCTAACACCAGCACCAATATAGCGCTAGGGTAAAATGGCACCACCACAAAGCCAATAACAGCACAGCGTATATGACACCGTCACAATTATGTATGCTTGATAGTGATCTAAGTGACTCTAATTTCCAGCATATTTTCACAAATATACGGAATATGTTTCCAAACAAGGCTAATTTATAGAAGGTTAACCTACTAAACAGCTGATTGCAAACTTTTTTCTATTTTTTTTATTCATATTGTGATGCTTATGTCAAACTTATGTCAATTTTGATATTGACGCAATATGATTTCTACAATGGCGGGCTATGATTTTGACAGAAGCATCACAGAATACACAAACAATTTACATGGAGTGTGTATGTATGTATGTACGTATATCGTACTGCAAAAACCTTCTATAATTGAACCATGTTTCCAAATGAAATGAAAATTAAAATTAATTTTGCGCCAAAAGAAATAAAACGGGGATGGTAAACAGTAAGAAGCGAACAAGTGTTGTTTATCGATTATTCCATGGCAATTGCGCTAAAGGTGTTATTGTATCAGCGCCAAAAAAATTGCGCCATTACCCATGGCTACTATAAAAATTAAAAAGTTTTTTGCCTCTCCTGAAAATTTTTGAATTTTGAGTTGTAACGCTTTTTGATTTAGTGTGCGATATGTTCTTATAATACTTGAGGCTAATAATGCTCTTAAGTTTGTACCCACAACGAAAGAAGTGGGACAGTTCCTCTCATGTTACATATCCATGTAGGTAGTTGTGTGAATTGCATATGTTCTCAAAAGCATAAAAATGCAAATTCTAAGAATATGAGGACCACGTAAGACACAACCACCGGGAGGAGTTGGTGGAGAACGGGAATGCGTCCCATTACTCATACGCCACGTGGTAATTAAGCTTCAAAATCTACAATCTAGTACTATTCCCTCATACACATATGTACATAAGTACCCTGTAGGGAAAATCTCTAGTTCCGAACTAGGTCGCTTCTAGTGTATTTTCCGACACTACTAGTGCGAGCTAAATCTCTTTTGCATGTTATCAACTGGCGAATTTAACACGGCGATGTCCTAGGCGGTGTCGATTGTCACCCTCTGCACTACATTTTCGATAGTTCCGAACTAGTACTAAATTCTATAGTTTACACTAGTTCGTTTATTGGCACACTTTCGATAGTTATGAACTAGCTACAAGTACCTACAAATTCTACAGTTTTACATCTGCCGCTGAAGTGCAGACTTTGACACACTTCATGCAAGTGGCACGATGGCCGACTGGCTAACGCATGTGCCTTTCAATCTGAGAGGCGCGGGTTCGAATCCTGTCGGTGTCAAGGTGGATGATAATTTTTTTTTAATTTTTTTTTTTTGACTAATATTTTTTATTTATTTATTTAATAAAATTTACAGTAATACTTAAAAAGTAATAAAATAAAAAAAAAAATTAAAAATAAGCCTGAGGGATCGGGAAAGCATAATTAGGGGAACATTTCATTTCATACAAGTTAAGATGCAAATAGAAAACTCTTTATATGAAACGCTTCACTAAACATCTGAGAATTGCAGAAATATACAAAGCCGACGGAAATTGAACGAACGAAAAATTTTCATAGAATTTTTGTCACTTCGAAATCGCATACAAATCAAAGTGTGTCTTATAATGGTCACTCAATTCACTCCTCCTGAACTGGTGAGGGTCTAACTACAATTGATCTAGTTCCCTTTTGACACCTTTTCGCTAGTTCGGAACTAGAAATTTTGCTCACTAGTTATTGAGTTCCCTGCAGGGTATGTATGTTTGGAAATGTGTGCGTGTGTTTTCAAATTTCACTTGCTCAAGTGCATAGTTGATTTGCATTGCTTTGTCTACCGTTTTGTTGTTGCACTTGGAAAATTCCTCAAATTTCTGAGGTGATGCAATTTCAAAACACACCAAAAAGAAAGTTTGAAATATTGTTATAACATGCAAAGAAGAGAAACCGTACTAAGCAGTACCTACTGCGCATGACCTTTAGAGAGTTGCCAAACGTCACATATGTGGGATTGATTAAATTTCTTCATTTTTATGCCGTCACTTGATCTCTAAACGTTTTAAGAATAAGATCTTTGTGCTTTTATGTGGTGTTCTTTGTTGTGGGCAATAAGACGAACAAGAAATTTTTCAAACAGTAACTCCAACTGATGTTGAGTTGAAACGCAAATCCTGCTTGATTGATTTTTTAAACAAATATATCTTATTCGAGAATTCTCCGAATCTGTAAAATTTGTCCCACACTTAATCACTAAAACTTTTTTCCATACATCTGGCATCACCCTTTTACTTGGAAATCCAAAATTTCTTCTCAACTTAGCTTTAAACAAAATAAATAATATCGCAATTTAATTTCAAGCGTCGAATCGAACGGTCGTTCTGGCTAAAATACCAAACGAAAAGAATACATTACACCACCTACTGAACAGAGCAGTCTCTACACTACCTCTTAATTACCGGACGCCACCCACTAGAGCTGCAAAACCATCGATAGTCGGACCACTCGATAGTTTCGATAGTCGAAAAAAAAACTATCGATACTATCGATAGTTTTTTATGAATATTTCACTACAATAAAAAGAGGGATGGTTTTGTTTACATTTTTCTTTTCAAAAAGTCTTTAATTTTTTTTTTTACGCAAACCAATAATTAAATAAAAGATCAAATAAGAATTAAATACTTCACTTATGTATATAGCATTTTCAGGTTAAATTAAACCTTAAAAAGAGGATTGTTTTGTAGGAACATTGTATGATAAATGCTTATAATATCCTTAAACGTGCATATAATTTTTCTGTTTAAAAACTGTATAGAAAAATTCTCTATGTATCTTGAAATCAAGAGCTAATCTGGACTTTCTGAAAACGCCATCGTATTTATTTGGGGTATTTCAGCGTTTTTCTGTGATATTTTGGCCTTCCTACAGTGTAATTAAAAAAACATAACATAATCATAAATATATATGCAAATCTAACTCATAGCAAGAGCATCATCCGCACATTCATTGCCATCTTTCCACTTGAAGTACGCATTTACAAATGAGATATTCGCACGTTAGTGGGCAAAGGCAACGAGCATGCTGGCGCGCATGGTGGCGAGCATGTTCGTCGTGTGTGGCTAGCTTAACCCATTGATACAACTATGCAGGTAGTGGCCTACCAGCAGCTGATTTTACTTTTTTCATTTTTAATTTCTCCCAATTGTCAAACTTTGTTTACCTTTCGTTTTGTTTATCCGAGTTGTTTATGTTTACACGTGCTTTGCATGAACATAGTTAGTTAAAAAACAAGTAAGGAAGCCTAAGCTCGAGTGGAATCGAACATTAGATACTCAGCTGTTGTTTTCATTGTTTGTTTGCGTTCGATGGAAACACGGCGTATTTTATATAAAGCGAGTGCCGCATAAAGTGGGCGTAGCCACGCCCATTTTCAACATTTTTTCAGTCATCCAACTAAGCATATGAATATTATTCTTTGTGCAAAATTACATTGCTTTATGACTTCCAGTTACAAATATGTCTTGTTACAAATTCCCAAAGGGTGTTCCAGAAATATCTTTGTTAAAAAGTAGGCGTGGTCATAAACCGATTTCAATAACACAAGTTATAAAAGTGTATAAACCAAGTTTCGTTATAATATCTCAATTATTTGTCGAGTTATGATTTTAGAAATCTCGTATATTCCTTTGTCTAAAAAGAGGCGGTGCCACGCCCATCTTCCACAATTTTTATATTTCTTGTTTCCGGTCTATTGTGGAACTCATGCCACAAAATTTCTATGAATTATCTCTATATTTAACAAAAATATCGCTTAAAATATTTTTATTAGGCCACTTTATAGTTCCCATGTATAAAAGTGGGCGTGGTCGCCAAACCGATTTCCCTAAAATTTTGAACATGTATTACCACAAGTAATAAAAAAGTATACACCAAGTTTCGTCATTATATATCATTTATTTGTCGAGTTATGGGCTCAGAAATCTCGTATATTCCTGTTTCTAAAAAGAGGCGGTGCCACGCCCATTTTTTTAAAATAAAAATTTCGTGCTAAGCACTAAAAACTCTTTCAAATAAAGATATGTCATTGAAATTTTATAGCAGAAGTCCAACTGCGGACATAAAACGAAAAACACAAAAACGTGCTGAATTTTTGTTGGCAGTTCGCAATGAACATTTGTTGTTGGTATGTATTTTTTTTTTTTTTTTTTTTGTTTTTTTTTTTTAAAAGCACGTTTGGGTAGAATATATGCAAAAGCATATACACACTAACATTAATGTTGAAAATGAAAAAGGCAAAAGTGGGGAAAATCCAACAGCTTGCACAGAGTCTCAATGGCCGAGTGTGTTTATGCGTTGGGTCATTGCGGCTGAAGATGGAATGGACTCGGGTTCAATCCCCAGTGCATCCACTTCCGAAAAGAGTGCTGATGATCGAAAATGGTTTTTCGTGAAATAGCTATACACTCAACCTTCGCTGTAAATAGTTGTTGAATTTTTTTTCCACTTACCCCAACACATATCTTTATATTTGACAGAGATATCGATTAAAATGTTTTTATTAGGCCACTTTATAATACACATATATAAAAGTGGGCGTGGCCGTCAACCGATTTAGGAAAATTTTCGTCCAAACATTTGCCTAAGTAAGTATATCACGTGTACGGAATTTCATCGATATATCTTCAACGGTTTCTGAGTTATGACTCATAAAACTTTCAATGTTTGCCCCTTAATAAGTGGGCGTGGCACCGCCCATTTTCCAAAATTTTTGTGGTTTTTGTTTTCTATCAGTAGTTAGACTCCTACCACAAAATTTCAGTGATATATCTTTATATTTGACAGAGATATGGCTTAAAATGTTTTTATTAGGTCACTTTGTAATATACATATATAAAAGTGGGCGTGGCCGTCAACCGATTTTAACTATTTTCCGTCCAAACGTTTGCCTAGGTAAGTAAATCACGCGCACCAAATTTCATCGATATATCTTCAATGGTTTCTGAGTTATGACATATAAAACTTTCAATGTTTGCCCCTTAATAAGTGGGCGTGGCACCGCCCATTTTCCAAAATTGCACCAAATTTCTTCCTAGGGGCCTGAGCTCAACACGTGGGTAAAATTTCATCGCTCCAGCTATATTAGTGACTGAAATACCAAATTTCCGATTTTTTCTATATAGGAAAAGTGGGCGTGGTCATGGTCCGATTTCGCCCATTGTCAATACCAACCGTCCCAGTCCCAATACCAACTTGCATTTCAAATTTCATCAAAACATCTCAATTTTTGCGCGAGTTAGAGTGTCTACAGACGGACGGACAGACGGACGGACGGACGGACATGGCTCAATCGATGTCTCTTTTCACACTGATCATTTTGATATATATAAGTCTATATCTATCTCGATTATTTCATTCTGTTACAATCCACCGTTATGTGATTAAAACTATAATACTCTGTGTACTAGTACAGCTGAGTATAATAATAGCTTAAAAAAAAACTAAAAAACACGCTTTAATCTTAAAAATCGTACTAAAAATTGAGAAATAATTTAATTAGAAACAAAATGATGAACGAAAATATGTATAAGTATTTAAGGAAGAGCGTCGGGTGCTCAGTATGTCAAAAAATATTTAAAATAGCTGTTTTTTTACTAATATTTTTATTTTGACTTTTTTGAGATTTCATATATCGTACTCTTTAATTTCGCAACTAGGTATATTTTTGTACTAGTTATACGAATCGAATATTTTCATGTTCAAATATTATTGAGCACCCCCACGCTTTTCCTTAAATACTTATACTTTCGTTCATCATTTTGTTTCTAATTAAATTATTTCTCAATTTTTAGTACGATTTTTAAGATTAAAGCGTGTTTTTTAGTTTTTTTAAGCTATTATTTATTTTTAAGTTACCTTAAAAAGAGGGATGGTTTTGTTTACATTTTCCTTTTCAAAGTCTTTAATTTTTTTTAACATTAATTAATTAACAAAATAACAACAAATAGTATTCAATATTCTTCTCTTGGGACAAAACTACAAGAATGAATAGGGATAACCATCGATAGTGGAAAAAACTATCGATAGTGACACGAAAAAAAAACTATCGATACTATCGATAGTGCCATCGATAGTTTTGCAGCTCTACCACCCACTGGCGGACGAGTTACAACAAAAAACATTCTGACAAACAATAAAAATTAAAGTTAAAATCGATTTAGAATTTAAAACAGTTAAAGACAAGAAAATTTCAACTGAATGCAGATTGTGAAGGATTTAAAAACTATTTCGTGTTTTTTAAATTTTGTGCAAAATTTATGTTATTAAATCATAAATTTCGATTCAATTATGCATACATATATTTTCAATAAAATTATTGGGGAAAGTTTAGTTTTCCGAGTGTTAAATTAACTACAACTTTTTAATTTCGGACTTTTTTCTTCTTCGAGTGCAAAATTCTTTGCGTAATGCGTTTTTTTTTTTAATGATTTCTAAACGCGAGTAAGAGTTTGTTTTTCTCGTTTTAAATGTTGAAACGCAAACGTTATAAAAAACATAAAAACCATTATTAGATAAATTGTGAAAAATCGTTACATAAAATTACAAAAGCAAAAAAGTGAGAAATAAAATAAAACAACAACTTTTTTGGTTCAACTAAATATTTCGGCATGAAACTCATACCAAATATGTGCGACAAAATGTTTATATTGATTTTATTTTATTATAACGGTTCATATAATTGGAATAAAAAGTTGTAAAAGGCATTAACGTAGAAAAATTGTAAAAGAAAAGAGCCGCAGCGGAAGGACGACAGTGTTGCAGGTTTGTGCGAAATTTCCATAATTTTCTTGAGATATGTACATATACATATGTACATATGTATTTAATTGTGAAAAATAATTTTTACCATTTTTTCTTTTTCATACATACATACATGTAATTTCTACGCAGTTGCTCGTGCACCTTCTTTTTTTCATATTTGAGTTTCTTTGTCGCCAATTGTGACCTCTTCTATCATTCTTTACTTTGTTTTTGTGATTTATTGATTTTTTGGCAGACGCATTTTGTTTTGTTGGACAACCATTACAACAAAAAATCTTGTATATACTCATATATATGTATGTATGTATATGTACATACATACACAAGTATACTTACATATATGTATGTATATACAAATGTAGGTATGTGCTTATAGAACAAAGAAGCTCCACATTTTTTGGGGGTTATGGTGTTAGACCACAGTAGCGGTTATGAAATTGTTGCAAAACCTTACAGTCAATTTTAAAAGTACTCTTGAAAGATTCCACTTGATAATTAAGTGACATTTCACTTAATTTCAATTTCCTTTGTTATTTTTCCAGGAAAAATATGATTTCATAGGTTTGCTTAGTAGCCACCACTGGCATTAAAAAGGTACCTTTATTTATATGTACATATGTGTGTTCCCATGGAAATCTCCATTCTGAATATTAATTAAATATGTATGTACATAATTAAAGCAATTTTAAATTAAAATTGAAATTTTATATCAATAAAATCGTACGATATTTGCTAAATGTAAATCAGATACATATTTTACACAAATAGCGTTATAAAAAAGCATACATTCAGGCGCATGCGCATGCATACACAAACACACTCAAACATACACGTGCGGACGCATATTCTAGTGCAAGCAAATACAAAACCAACAAAAAATTGCACTTTCCAATGAGAGGGACCGAGTGAGTTTGTAGTAAGTTTTAGTTTAGGCAAATAAAAAACAACAGCAATGACAGCAACAACAATAATAATAACACAATTGTCCTTTTAGCAATAGCAACATCAGGTGCATGATTTGTTTACAATAATATTTACGATTAATGGCACGTGATGGCTACATGAAATGGTGCTGCATAAAGGAGAAAACGAATTTAGGAGAAGTGAAAATGAAAATAATAGAAGAAAAGGATGGAGGAGAATAAGGATAATGATTGTTTTATTTTGCTAGTGGGTGTATGAAAGAATGAGTTCAGTGAAGGATCTAGCTACATATGTATGTACATACATATTTACGAAGGTTTAAGCGGATGCATGTGGGGCGTATGATTAACGTGAGCTGTTGGTAACACGTTGCGGTCACGTTATTTCTGTACTTTCCTTTTTAGAAAATCGGTACTATTGTTGTAGTGTGGGAAATTTACATATGTTTGAAGATGTGAATACCCTGCAAAAAATGCGATTAATCCGGGACGTGTCCGGGATCAATCGCAAGGGATCATGCGACTAATACAATTTTAAATCCGTTTATATGGAGTGAATTGATCGCATTTGTTCGAGCATGTCCTATGAAGAGACTAATTGTTCAACTTGTATACCCGAACGGGTACCAAGGTAGATTAATCACTAACATACCCAACGGGTACAAATGTAGATCAATCGCTTTCATCCCGAACGGGTACGAATGTAGATCAATCGCTTTCATCCCGAACGGGTACGAATGTAGATTTTTCCAAGTTGTTCGCCAAGGCAATTTTTAATAACAATCTTTAAAAAATTGTAAATGTTCATGCATATATGTATAAATAAAGATTATACAATGTTTTACTTTTGAAAAAAAATCTTAATAAATAAATTAAAAAAATTGTAAGTTTTGAGTATGCATTATGTGAGCGTAATGTAAAGGATTTTTTCATAGGATATTTTAGGCAACCTTTTGTTAAAATTGTTATTAAAAAAGGGTGTTCAATTCGTTTTACCGGTTGTTCTACAATTTTTTAAATACATTGCATATTTTTGTGAAATTTCTACATTTAAGGAATCTAGATTTGTACCCGTTCGGAATGAAAGCGATTAATCTACATTTATACCCGTTCGGGATGAAAGCGATTAATCTACATTTATACCCATTAGGGACCAATTGGTCTACAATTAGTCTACATTTATACCCGTTCGGGAATAATTGGTCTACAATTAGTCTACATTTATACCCGTACGGGAACAATCGGGGACTAATTGTGGACCGATTGTTCTCGAAAGAGATCAATCCGGGACAAATATCTTTCGGTATTAATCGCACATTTTTTTGCAGGGTATTATTAAGCCCATGTGGTCGCTGTGGTGTAGGTACTAGGTAGAGTGCTCGCTTGCCATAACAGAAGTCGTGAGTTCAACCACCAGCACGACCAAAAACAAAAAAATTTAATAAAATTAATTTTCTAATTTAATTAATTTAATTTCTAATTAATTAAAACCTAATTATTGGGTTTTTCAATATAACGATCACCCCTCGGCAATGGGCGACATACCCTCCGAGTGTATTCTGCAATAAAAAAGCTTCTCACAAAAAATGTATTCACCGTACGGATCCGGCATATAACTTTAGTTGCACCCAATTAGTAGGAAAAACAAAAATGAAGGAGCAAGTCTCCAATTGGGAGAGAAGCTTGGCCCTAAAACTCGTTAGAGTTATATCCTTGCCAGTGTATTGTATATTTTCTTAAGCCCATATACATATGTACATACATACATAAGTACATATTCACAACGGCCATTTTATATAAATGTGAATGGCTTTTGCCAACTGGAGTAACTAAGCCATCGAAAGGTCATTTCTCTTATTCGTTATTGTTCCACAACTCCCACAAGCTATTTTTCTTATTTCATTTTTATATATAGATAAGCATGAATGGTATCACCTGCACTTTGTAGTCATTAAGGTCATGGAAAATTTTCCAAAACTTGGCACAATGCTATAATAATTATGGTATTATAGTATAATTTCAGTTGCTGACGTCATTCCATTGGCTGTGAAGCACATTTTATATACATATTTATGAATGTACATATGAATGTATACGAAGAGTTATAAAGGAATCTATAAAAGTACAGTTGCAATTGGATCTCATTCAAGCATTTCCCGCGTGTTGGTAATTGCACGAAAACGGTCTACTTTTTGTTACAATAAGGTCACATGCTATGACTTGAAGGCTTTTGGTGCTTACAGCTGGCAAGTACCTACCTAGTATAAAGTTTTCAGTACTTTTTGTTCTTTGACAATACATAGTATGTACATATGTACGTACATTAAGGTGGAGTGAAAACATATGGAGATTTTGTTTTTGTGCTTTTTTCGAACGTACTAGCAATAAAAAGTTGCCTTTACACGAGTTAATGAACCCAAAAAATTTTATGGCGTTAGGATGACGTTTTGAGCTGCCCCCATCCCCGCAAAGTTGAAAGCAATAAGCACGATCTGGTACAAATATGAAATTTTGAAAATTATAAAATCAAAAAACGAAGTATGAGGATTGATAAAGATGGCTAAGCTGAGTATTAAAGTGAATTTTTTTTATTTTTGAAACAACAACAACAAATGTTATTAAAGGTCAAAGTTTATACTATGCATACCTATCGAATGGTATAAAAATATTCGAAATCGGTTCAGGAGTTTTTAAGTAATTGCAATTTAAAGAATGCATAGTATAAACTTTGACCTTTAATAACTTTCGTTGTTGTTGTTTTCAAAAAAAAAAATCACTTTAAGACTCAGCTTAGCCATCTTTATCAATCCTCATACTTTGTTTTTTTGATTTTATAATTTTAGAAATTTCACATTTGTAGCAGATCGTGCTATTTTTCAACTTTGTGGGGCTGGGGGCACCTCTAAACATTCGAGTAGGTAAATAAAATTTTAAGGGCTTATTACTGGGCTAGAAAGGTGCCGTTCTGGCTTTGGAACAAATTGAATTTCCAAAAAAAATTTTCACTCCACCGTAACGTATATACATATGTACATATATGTATTTGCACTGTTAGTAGGTACATTGTTCATTGAAGAAATAGAGCTGAAACTTGTAGGTACTCCTGGTTCTGTTCTTGAATCAAATTTTCCACCTGGGCATGTTTGAAAACTTTTCCACTCCAGTGTCGATATACATATACATACATCATTCAAATTTGTTTAAATTGGTGGTCAGCATTCATTTAAAATTTAAATGAAATAAATTGGGCGTTCAGCTGTAAAAAATTATAAAAATATACTAGGTGCATACTAGGGATTCCGGGATCCCGCCCTTTTGGACACCCCGAAAATCCCTGGATCGCTAGGATTTTCTCCCGGGATTTTTGGGATAAGATAAAGACAGAATATTCCCCTATTATAGCAAAGAAAAGTTGTATTTTATATAATTTTTAGTGGTCTCAGATCTGTATACTAATAGCATTTCCTATTCTGCATGAAAATGTTGCATTATTACATTGCACCATTATCAACATGTGCACTGTGCCCTATAAATGTTGCATTTTTCATGTGATGAATGAAACAAAAATAATGCAATGTGATAAGAGCAGAAGATGATGCCCCGTAGTCGGGCCAGTTTTATATTTTGTCAATAGAACAAACAGTCTGTGTGGAAGAGAACAAAAAATGTGACAGCCCGAAGAAAGTGCGACATTTTTGCCAGAATAAAAAAGTCCATTAGTCAAAGTAAGGATTAATATTTTTGATGTTTTTTTTAATAATCAAATTTTTTTGTCGTGAAGTACGCGTTGTAAAGAAACGTACGTTAGGTATTTTTACAGCCGTTAGAATTCTTGTGGTAAAATTCATTTGATAATTTCTATTTCCTGATTTTTGGTCATTTATTTCCCAAATGGTTTTTGGAATTTTCTCATATGGAAAGTAAATAATGGAAGAAAATGCAAACAAAATTTTAATTAGACTTGATAGTTTTACATTACTCTACTAAAATTAAATACGCAGCTGCATCCTCGGAATTCATATCAAAATATGTGCCTCCGATTTTTAAATATTTTCGGAAGTTGCATTAATTTTCAGAATTTTTCGGCAAGCTTGGAAATATTCGCTTAAACGAAGTGTGTCGTTAAATTCTAAAATTTTTTATTGGAAATTATCAAACGATCGTAAACCGTTTTATCCTAATATCCTAAAAGTACCAACTATAAAGGAAAATGTTTTCACCAAATGTATTTAATTTTCTTTGTTGATTGTGTTTTTTAAAGTAACACTTAAGTGTTATTAAATAATACGCATGATTTTACGTTCCTATTTTATTTTGTTCGTAATAATAATATAATATAATACAATGGCGCTATTATAACTCTGACGAGTTTTATGGCCGAGCTTCTCTCCCAATTCGAGGTGTGCTCCTTCTTGTTTTTCCTACTAATTGGGTGGACCTACAGTTTTATGCCGGCTCCGAACGGCGAATGCATTTTTTTCTGAGAAGCTTTTTCATGGCAGAAATACTCTCGGAGGGTATGCCGCCCACTTCCGAGAGGTGACCGCTGCTCTTAAAAAACCCAATAATAGGATTTTTACTAATTAGAAAAATTGTTTTGGTGTTTGGCTCGGACCGTGATTTGAACCCGAGACCTCTGGCATAGCAGGCGAGCACCCTACCCACTGCACCACAGCGGCCATTTTGTTCGTAATGAAATAATAAAAAATGGCAATAAAAATCTATTTTTTCTTTGCATGTTAAAGTTGTAGCGTTTCTCGAAAATATAAATATTTAATTTTTCAACCTCAAATGTGGGAAAATAATACTGGTCGACAAATTTTTGTAACAGAAATAAAATTCTACGTTTCAAAAGGATTTCGGTGCACTTTTTGAGATATTCATGTCCAAAGAGGCGAAAAACGTGGTTTTTGGCCATATTCACTCCTCAATATCTTTAAAATTGCTCACTTTCATTAAAAACTGATTAAATCTATTGAAAGCACGATCATTTCTCTTGAAGACAATGTTTTGCTTTTTCGGATATCTTGCTTGTAACTTGCAATATTGCAAATAAAAATTTTGTAGCACGCTTTTAGGCAGTTTATTAAAAACAGAAAGCTACAAGCTTCATTTTTGAGTGAATTTATGCATTGAGTTTATCGCCATCGCTATGAGCGATCGCTGGCTGTTGTGCGTTAGTTCGCTCGCTATTTGAGTGGTTATACGTTTTTCTTTGAACATTTGTTTGTGATTTGAGTAGAATGTATTTTTGAGCGTTTGTGAGTGAGTTTTTCCGTACCCTGCAAGCTTGTTACTTATTGGCCTGTATACGGGAGTGAATTGAAATTCATTGAGGCTATTTTGAAGAAAGGTAACATAAAAGCCGCAATGAAGCATAAAATATAATGTTGAATGTCCTACTATATGATGCCGTTGGGCTGTTGATGTCATGTTTCGAATCCGGAGGAGAATAGAAATAATAAAGAGAACACAAAAAAGTGAATGTTTGAAAGATATAATAATTTAGTTAATTTAGTTAAATGTTTACAACTTTTAGGATGGGATGAAGTTACATACATACATACATACATACATACATACATACAGGTGAAACTAATAAAAGCGTGTTAAAAACACCGATTTTAAATATTTTTTGACATACTGAGCACACCACGCTTTTCCTTAAATACTTATATTTATACCTTTCATGAGAATGAAATGGTATTATAACTTAGTGCCAAAAAATTTTTGTCGAAAGTACCAGAAGGAAGCGTGGGGGACCCACCAAAATATATACCGATATGGTCAGAATCACGAGCTGAGTCGATTAAGCCATGTCCGTCTGTCCGTCTGTCCGTCCGTCTGTGTGAACGCAAACTAGTCCCTCAGTTTTTGAGATATCTGAATGAAATTCGGAATACAGGTATGTTGTTATATGCAGCTGATCATTTGTCGGAACCGGCCGAATCGGACCACTATAACATATAGAAAACAACCGATTATTCAGATATACATGAAATTTTTGGATGTAATTTGTGCATAACTTCCCCATTTGTACAGCTAAGGACATGAAACTTTGAAGTAGACGTGCCCATTTTGGCCCAAACAAGGTTACCGAAAATTGTCAAGATCGGACCACTATACCATATAGTTCCACAACATCCGATTATTCAGATATACACATTTTGGTGTATAACTCCTCCATTTTAACAGCTAACGGCCTGAAATTTTGAAGTATTTGTACCCATGTGGACCCAAACGAGATTGCAGAAAATTGTTAAGATCGGACCACTATAACCTATAGCTCCCCTACAACCGATTGTACAGATATACACATTTTGGTGTATAACTCCTCCACTTTAACAGCTAACGGCGTGAAATTTTGAAGTATTTGTACCCATATGGGCCCAAACGGGATTACCGAAAATTGTCAAGATCGGACCACTATAACATATAGCTCCCATACAACCGATTGTTCAGATATGCACATTTTGGTGTATAACTCCTCCATTTTAACAGCTAACGGTGTGAAATTTTGAAGTATTTGTACACATATGGGCCCAAACGGGATTACCGAAAATTGTTAAGATCGGACCACTATAACATATAGCTCCCATACAACCGATTGTTCAGATATGGACATTTTGGTGTATAACTCCTCCATTTTAACAGCTAACGGCGTGAAATTTGAAGTATTTGTACCCATATGGGCCCAAACAGGGTTACCGAAAATTGTCAAGATCGAACCACTATAACATATAGCTCCCCTACAACCGATTGTTCAGATATTTACATTTTGGTGTATAACTCCTCCATTTTAACAGCTAACGGTGTGAAATTTTGAAGTATTTGTACCCATATGGGCCCAAACGGGATTACCGAAAATTGTCAAGATCGGACCACTATAACATATAGCTCCCATACAACCGATTGTTCAGATATACACATTTTGGTGTATAACTCCTCCATTTTAACAGCTAAGGGTGTGAAATTTTGAAGTATTTGTACCCACATGGGCCCAAACGGGATTACCGAAAATTGTCAAGATCGGACCACTATAACATATAGCTCCCATACAACCGATTGTTCAGATATTTACATTTTGGTGTATAACTCCTCCATTTAAATAGCCAAGACACCATTTTTTCTAATAAATCTTTCCATAAATGAACCCACAGAATTAAAATTATAAATTAAACTTAATCCGGCTATGTACATACATAGGTAACTTTTCATTTCCCCACTCATGAAAGGTATGAAGTCTTCGGTACGGCCGAAGACAGCCGCGGTTTTACTTGTTTCGTTCATCATTTTGTTTCTAATTAAATTATTTCTCAATTTTTAGTACGATTTTTAAGATTAAAGCGTGTTTTTTAGTTTTTTTAAGCTATTATTTATTTTGATCTAACATACCCCTCCGGCCACAGAATATGAAAATAGGATGTTGTAGGATAACTAAGCTGATTTTTATTTTTTTTTAGAAAGAAAACTGAGTGGGCTACTCCAAAAACAACGATTTTTTTTTAAATTCCATGATAGGTTTAGATTCATATATGAAAAAAACCACATAATTAAAAATAAAAAAAAAAACAAAAGATATATGTATATCCTCATGTAAAATTAACGGCTTAATCGAATGGTGTACCCAGTTTTTTAGTGCGAGCCATAGGGAAGGTACCAAGATCGCCTAAAGTGGAATTTTATTTTTTTAGTCACGAATTTTCAAGTTTGGACCCGGGTATTTTCAAGATAGCTTAAATTTCTTTTTAATCAAAATATACAGGAATCTGCGCAAATTAATGCAGTTTTCAGAAAAGTTTATTTCATCGAAATCGAGCTTTTTTTTATCCAAGCTACTTTGGTTTCCCGATGTAAAATACTACATATTTCAATAATTATATAAAGTGGTGGTATTCATACATATACATATTTTACCAAATTTGATTATAGATGAATGAAAGTTTTGGTAACAGAATCTCAAAATCAACGTCTGAATTTACGAAGTAATCTGTTGCTTGTTAACTTTCGAAATTCCTGAAGAGAAACGTTTATCAATTTCAATTGCACTTCCAACACCAAAAAGACTTCACAACAATCTATTCTAGAAAGATTGATAACATACCTACTCTCTCATAATTAGGGAAGCTAAAAATATGCACGAAAAATTTCAAAATACTTATGCATGCTAGTATGCCCGAAAAATAACTGAAATATGCTCAGAAATATGCACGAAAAAATCTCATTATATGCATGTATTCCTGAAAAATACCTGAAATACATATGCTCAAAAGATGTACATATATATGTATGTATTTTATTTCAAGAATTCTTGCAAAAAAAAAATAATATAAGAACTGAAACGTACAATTCACATTTTCCACATTCCAAAAACTTGTTTTAAATACTATACAAGACTTTAAATTAATGTTAGCTTTGTATTTATGTAAATGCATGGGGTCTTTTTACAAAGCAAATAAAACTATTCCATTAATATTTGGAGGGGTTGCATTGACCTATCATATCTTTTACTATATTTTCGAGCTGTTTTATATGGAAAACGAATGCTCTACATTGCAGGACGTGTTGGACAAAATTTAAATAAGTACAATTCCTTTCGCGAAAACCCTGCTATAAACTTGTTTGTGAAATTAAAATTTTTGTATAAGACATTTCAACCTACAGCTGTTTTCTATCAATAGTCAAGTAGCCTTGTTTGTATGTTAGGCGTAGTGAAATTCTATACGGAAATGCTGTATTTGTAGTCATATGTTTGCCAAATTCACTAAATAATATATAAGCAAATGCAACTATCTGAATTAACCACAAGATGTCAGTTTAATATTTTTCGATATTAGGTACCTACTCGATTAAGTGCCAAAATATGCACAAATATGGATATTAGGGTAAATATGCATTTTAGGTCATAATATGCATTTGCATATTTTTAGCTTCCCTACTCATAATGTTCGAAATTTCCCCTCTTCAACTCTGAAACAAACTTTACAGCTCCTTTGTTTATGTACCTACCTACATAGTTGTTCAAAAACATTTGTTGAATCGTTGAAGGACAATTACCCAGCAAAAATCTGGTCATCGCTATTACCAGAGAACTTATAAAACCAGAGAAGAACCACGAACGGACAAACGTGTGAATTGCTAATAACGCACAATTTTACGCGGAGGAACTCACCACCGCCACTTAACAGTACTAATTTCTGTAGCAGAGTAATAACATAGATGAGAACCGAGCTGTAGAAACGAATGTTATTTAATTTTTGCACTTCTGCTATTATAAATAAAGCGATTTGCATAATTTGAATAATTTTCATAGTAATTTTCGCTATTTTCAAAAAAAATTTCATAGAATACCATAGAAAAAATTATGAAAACCGAAAAAATAAATTTCAGAAATATGACCATGTCACGGTGGGGCTCGATCCCCGGACTTTGATTTTTCAACTGATCGATCATTTGATTCAGTTGATACATACCTACCTACATTCATTTGCGAAAAATTGTTGGTAGTTAAGTAGGTATGTATTTTGGTATATTATATGCCGTGTTGGTGAATAATTAAATAAAGAAAAACATACATATGTATGTATGTATGTATGTATGTATGTTACCGTAGGCACAAACAACAACAAACAAAATCGTTTGGATGGTTCCGGAGCCTATAAGCTACAATTATTAATTTACATACATAAATATGTACATATGTACATGTATTATTTTACCATTTGCACCGGGATTCGAACCAATCGAATTCAATGTATTTTAACTTTTGATGTTAGGTAGGTAGGTATATGGCGGAAATCGAAAGTGGAAACTTTAGTTTGGAAGGCGAGTACACTATTCACTATATAACTACGATCCCATCATTAAAAATGTCATATAAAACCTTTTTTATACACATACATACATACCTAGGTACATACATACATATGTACATATGCATTATCGTAAGGGACATTTATTCAAACACACTCATATTGAGAGCTATTTTGTCGTAAGGGACAAAATTATGATTTTTTCGCATACTGAACATTTTTTCAAGATAGGTTCAGTACCTACAGTAAAAAAAACAAAAAAATGCTCTCCTGAAAAGTTTGATTTTGTCCCTTACGATAAAGTCGCACAAAGGGGTCGATATGTACATACATACATATTTATATATGTACCTACATGCACGTGTTTATGCCCATTTGCTCATCTGTACGTAAACACGTATGTACTACATATGTATCTAATTTCACATTACCCTACTATGTATGTATGTATGTATCTACATATCTTGCTACAAATAATTGCATACATACATATGTATATTTCAACCTACATATAAAGCCATATACAAACTTCTTAAGCCGCGCGTAAAAACATATGTAATATCCAACAACAGCGAGTATCCACCAACCCTATGAAAACACAACAATAAAATTTTTCATTCATAAATGCATACTTAAGATCAAATGAAATGTGGCAACGTCGCCTTTGTGCGAAACGCCATCGATTTCAATAATTTTCTGTCCAACTCATCTTAAAATACATTTGCGGGCAAGGTGTAAAAGTGTCAAGGGACGAGCGACATTCTATTTTGTTTTTGTACAGCTCCACAAAAGTCAATCACACGCCATGTCACTTCGACGGTCGCGTCTGCATACAAACATTCATATGTACATGTGTCCTTACATACCGACGAGCTCATACTTTGCTCGCCCTTCTGCATTTCGCTGTTGCCAACACAACATAGCACAAAATTTGACAAGACAGGTTTTTCTCATAAATCGCAGAATTTTAAAGTTGACCTCACGAGGGAAAAGGCGCTCAACCGGCCATAGTTCTTTACAGCAGGTTCGAATCCTACTGCAATACATGTAAATTGGCAGTAATTAGAGGGGCGCACGTGTAAATCGCGGCCTTATCACTGTCCACAGTAATTTCGTAGCGCAGGTGTTATGTTCGTCTAGCCTCGCTGAACAAATAAACTCCCGACAGCCCTTCGGTTGATCGCCACGAAGAAGTAAAATTTTGTACAAAAACAAAAACACATCAGAATCACTGTTGACAGTTCGTAGGCCCGATTATTGCATGTGGCTGCGCTTGTTCTTATAAGTGCGCAGGTGTTGAACCATTGCTATTGTCTGCAAGGTTCATCACTTTTCAATTACCCGCATGTCCACTGACTTGATGTCGAAGTCATTTGGAGTAGAAATTTGGCAAAATTGCCGCGAGTTGTGAAAAGTTGTGGACAGCAAAGAAACGTAGAGGGGCTTGTGAAGCCATTTGTAGGTATGTATGGATGCTAGCGCCTTCTTTTAGGCTGCCTCTTATCACTTTGCCCTCTTGCCTATGAATTTCTTTGAAGTCGAGTCGGACTAGAAAAATTGAAAATGTTCGCCGATTTGAGCGAAGGCGACGTTGCCACATTTCATTTGATCTTATGCATTTATGAATGAAAATGTTTTTGTTGTATTTTGATACATATGTAGGTTTGGGTTTGGAGAGTAGTTTTTGTTCTTGGATAACACACATGCTTGTACCTATGTAAATATGTATGTATGTATGTATGCTTTTACACGAAAGTAGAGAAATATAAAATGCCGACGGCAAATGGAATTAAGCTATTGTTTTTATTTTCACATACCATATGTTATGTGTGTACTATTTATGTACATATGTACACACATACGTACATACCTAGATACATATCGTTGGTTTCGTGAGCAAATGTGCTAAGTCCACTTTTTATCAAAACTGAGATTGGTTAAACTAAAAATACATCGTCTGCCAAAAAAAGGTTATCATAATGTCCGTTTTTCACGTTGTAATGCAGTGTTATCCAAATGTCTAAGTGCATAAAAAATTATTTTTCTTAAAACCTACATATGTATGTATGTAGGTACGTCATCAAAATATTTAAATTTTACTACGTACAGGTGAGTACATATAATAATTTGTGAGAAAATGTGGTAAGTCCACTTAAAAAAAAAAAAGAAATAGGTACATAATAGGTAGAAAGCAAATGTGCTCAGTCCCAAAGAAGCTCATAACTTTGTATGTACAAGCTTTGTTTTAAAATGAGCCGATAACTGGTATATTAGTAGGTACGACCGTCTGAGGAAGAAATTTGCATTTTCAGATTTTTAAAAAAAGTTGGGAGGTTTTTTGCCTCTCCTGAAAAGTTACAATAAATGGACTTAGCACATTTGCTCACGAAGCCAACCACCGTGAGCATATTTTTGGATTTTTTATTTTTATTTTCGTATTTTTTTAATTTTTATTTTGGTTTTTTTTTTCATTTTTTGCAAAAATTTCTTTGAAAATGTGGCAAACCATGGAAATTAGCCCCACTTGAGGAAATAGAAATAAAATTTGCTAACATGAATGTAGGTATAAACAGAGAACTTAAATAATAAATGGACTTTGCCCATTTGCTCACGAAGCCAACCACCGTGAGCATATTTTTTAATTTTTTTTTTTTTGTGTTTTTTAATTTTTATTTTTGGTTTCGTTTTTTTTCTCATTTTTTGCAAAAATTTCTTGGAAATTTTGAATGTATAAACGTTTCCTACTTAATTTTCTCAACCCATGCTAAATAATATCAAATGCTCAATTTCCTCTGCTAAAAACAGAATTCTGTTGTTTAGCCCGAAGAACTTACCATTAATTTTTAGCATGGTGAGTTCCTTATCATGTTGTCCTCCTCACACTTTTCGTGGAAATGGACCTTCTCTGGTTTTATAAGTTCTCTGGTTCCATGGCAAGGCCTTCTATCATGCCTGACAGGTAATAGCGATGACCAGATTTTTGCTGGGTAATTGTCCTTCAACGATTCAACAAATGTTTTTGAACAACTATGTAGGTAGGTACATAAACAAAGGAGCTGTAAAGTTTGTTTCAGAGTTGAAGAGGGGAAATTTCGAACATTATGAGTAGGGAAGCTAAAAATATGCAAATGCATATTATGACCTAAAATGCATATTTACCCTAATATCCATATTTGTGCATATTTTGGCACTTAATCGAGTAGGTACCTAATATCGAAAAATATTAAACTGACATCTTGTGGTTAATTCAGATAGTTGCATTTGCTTATATATTATTTAGTGAATTTGGCAAACATATGACTACAAATACAGCATTTCCGTATAGAATTTCACTACGCCTAACATACAAACAAGGCTACTTGACTATTGATAGAAAACAGCTGTAGGTTGAAATGTCTTATACAAAAATTTTAATTTCACAAACAAGTTTATAGCAGGGTTTTCGCGAAAGGAATTGTACTTATTTAAATTTTGTCCAACACGTCCTGCAATGTAGAGCATTCGTTTTCCATATAAAACAGCTCGAAAATATAGTAAAAGATATGATAGGTCAATGCAACCCCTCCAAATATTAATGGAATAGTTTTATTTGCTTTGTAAAAAGACCCCATGCATTTACATAAATACAAAGCTAACATTAATTTAAAGTCTTGTATAGTATTTAAAACAAGTTTTTGGAATGTGGAAAATGTGAATTGTACGTTTCAGTTCTTATATTATTTTTTTTTTGCAAGAATTCTTGAAATAAAATACATACATATATATGTACATCTTTTGAGCATATGTATTTCAGGTATTTTTCAGGAATACATGCATATAATGAGATTTTTTCGTGCATATTTCTGAGCATATTTCAGTTATTTTTCGGGCATACTAGCATGCATAAGTATTTTGAAATTTTTCGTGCATATTTTTAGCTTCCCTAATTATGAGAGAGTAGGTATGTTATCAATCTTTCTAGAATAGATTGTTGTGAAGTCTTTTTGGTGTTGGAAGTGCAATTGAAATTGATAAACGTTTCTCTTCAGGAATTTCGAAAGTTAACAAGCAACAGATTACTTCGTAAATTCAGACGTTGATTTTGAGATTCTGTTACCAAAACTTTCATTCATCTATAATCAAATTTGGTAAAATATGTATATGTATGAATACCACCACTTTATATAATTATTGAAATATGTAGTATTTTACATCGGGAAACCAAAGTAGCTTGGATAAAAAAAAGCTCGATTTCGATGAAATAAACTTTTCTGAAAACTGCATTAATTTGCGCAGATTCCTGTATATTTTGATTAAAAAGAAATTTAAGCTATCTTGAAAATACCCGGGTCCAAACTTGAAAATTCGTGACTAAAAAAATAAAATTCCACTTTAGGCGATCTTGGTACCTTCCCTATGGCTCGCACTAAAAAACTGGGTACACCATTCGATTAAGCCGTTAATTTTACATGAGGATATACATATATCTTTTGTTTTTTTTTTATTTTTAATTATGTGGTTTTTTTCATATATGAATCTAAACCTATCATGGAATTTAAAAAAAAATCGTTGTTTTTGGAGTAGCCCACTCAGTTTTCTTTCTAAAAAAAAATAAAAATCAGCTTAGTTATCCTACAACATCCTATTTTCATATTCTGTGGCCGGAGGGGTATGTTAGATCAAAATAAATAATAGCTTAAAAAAACTAAAAAACACGCTTTAATCTTAAAAATCGTACTAAAAATTGAGAAATAATTTAATTAGAAACAAAATGATGAACGAAACAAGTAAAACCGCGGCTGTCTTCGGCCGTACCGAAGACTTCATACCTTTCATGAGTGGGGAAATGAAAAGTTACCTATGTATGTACATAGCCGGATTAAGTTTAATTTATAATTTTAATTCTGTGGGTTCATTTATGGAAAGATTTATTAGAAAAAATGGTGTCTTGGCTATTTAAATGGAGGAGTTATACACCAAAATGTAAATATCTGAACAATCGGTTGTATGGGAGCTATATGTTATAGTGGTCCGATCTTGACAATTTTCGGTAATCCCGTTTGGGCCCATGTGGGTACAAATACTTCAAAATTTCACACCCTTAGCTGTTAAAATGGAGGAGTTATACACCAAAATGTGTATATCTGAACAATCGGTTGTATGGGAGCTATATGTTATAGTGGTCCGATCTTGACAATTTTCGGTAATCCCGTTTGGGCCCATATGGGTACAAATACTTCAAAATTTCACACCGTTAGCTGTTAAAATGGAGGAGTTATACACCAAAATGTAAATATCTGAACAATCGGTTGTAGGGGAGCTATATGTTATAGTGGTTCGATCTTGACAATTTTCGGTAACCCTGTTTGGGCCCATATGGGTACAAATACTTCAAATTTCACGCCGTTAGCTGTTAAAATGGAGGAGTTATACACCAAAATGTCCATATCTGAACAATCGGTTGTATGGGAGCTATATGTTATAGTGGTCCGATCTTAACAATTTTCGGTAATCCCGTTTGGGCCCATATGTGTACAAATACTTCAAAATTTCACACCGTTAGCTGTTAAAATGGAGGAGTTATACACCAAAATGTGCATATCTGAACAATCGGTTGTATGGGAGCTATATGTTATAGTGGTCCGATCTTGACAATTTTCGGTAATCCCGTTTGGGCCCATATGGGTACAAATACTTCAAAATTTCACGCCGTTAGCTGTTAAAGTGGAGGAGTTATACACCAAAATGTGTATATCTGTACAATCGGTTGTAGGGGAGCTATAGGTTATAGTGGTCCGATCTTAACAATTTTCTGCAATCTCGTTTGGGTCCACATGGGTACAAATACTTCAAAATTTCAGGCCGTTAGCTGTTAAAATGGAGGAGTTATACACCAAAATGTGTATATCTGAATAATCGGATGTTGTGGAACTATATGGTATAGTGGTCCGATCTTGACAATTTTCGGTAACCTTGTTTGGGCCAAAATGGGCACGTCTACTTCAAAGTTTCATGTCCTTAGCTGTACAAATGGGGAAGTTATGCACAAATTACATCCAAAAATTTCATGTATATCTGAATAATCGGTTGTTTTCTATATGTTATAGTGGTCCGATTCGGCCGGTTCCGACAAATGATCAGCTGCATATAACAACATACCTGTATTCCGAATTTCATTCAGATATCTCAAAAACTGAGGGACTAGTTTGCGTTCACACAGACGGACGGACAGACGGACAGACGGACAGACGGACATGGCTTAATCGACTCAGCTCGTGATTCTGACCATATCGGTATATATTTTGGTGGGTCCCCCACGCTTCCTTCTGGTACTTTCGACAAAAATTTTTTGGCACTAAGTTATAATACCATTTCATTCTCATGAAAGGTATAAATATAAGTATTTAAGGAAAAGCGTGGTGTGCTCAGTATGTCAAAAAATA
Organism: Urophora cardui; assembly: GCA_960531455.1. Taxonomy (NCBI): domain Eukaryota; kingdom Metazoa; phylum Arthropoda; class Insecta; order Diptera; family Tephritidae; genus Urophora; species Urophora cardui. The sequence continues at coordinate 36,861,515 of OY482670.1, read as the reverse complement.
TTTAAAATCGGTGTTTTTAACACGCTTTTATTAGTTTCACCTGTATGTATGTATGTATGTATGTATGTATGTATGTATGTATGTATGTAACTTCATCGCATCCTAAAAGTTGTAAACATTTAACTAAATTAACTAAATTATTATATCTTTCAAACATTCACTTTTTTGTGTTCTCTTTATTATTTCTATTCTCCTCCGGATTCGAAACATGACATCAACAGCCCAACGGCATCATATAGTAGGACATTCAACATTATATTTTATGCTTCATTGCGGCTTTTATGTTACCTTTCTTCAAAATAGCCTCAATGAATTTCAATTCACTCCCGTATACAGGCCAATAAGTAACAAGCTTGCAGGGTACGGAAAAACTCACTCACAAACGCTCAAAAATACATTCTACTCAAATCACAAACAAATCAGAGAACTTATAAAACCAGAGAAGGTCCATTTCCACGAAAAGTGTGAGGAGGACAACATGATAAGGAACTCACCATGCTAAAAATTAATGGTGAGTTCTTCGGGCTAAACAACAGAATTCTGTTTTTAGCAGAGGAAATTGAGCATTTGATATTATTTAGCATGGGTTGAGAAAATTAAGTAGGAAACGTTTATACATTCAAAATTTCCAAGAAATTTTTGCAAAAAATGAGAAAAAAAACGAAACCAAAAATAAAAATTAAAAAACACAAAAAAAAAAAATTAAAAAATATGCTCACGGTGGTTGGCTTCGTGAGCAAATGGGCAAAGTCCATTTATTATTTAAGTTCTCTGTTTATACCTACATTCATGTTAGCAAATTTTATTTCTATTTCCTCAAGTGGGGCTAATTTCCATGGTTTGCCACATTTTCAAAGAAATTTTTGCAAAAAATGAAAAAAAAAACCAAAATAAAAATTAAAAAAATACGAAAATAAAAATAAAAAATCCAAAAATATGCTCACGGTGGTTGGCTTCGTGAGCAAATGTGCTAAGTCCATTTATTGTAACTTTTCAGGAGAGGCAAAAAACCTCCCAACTTTTTTTAAAAATCTGAAAATGCAAATTTCTTCCTCAGACGGTCGTACCTACTAATATACCAGTTATCGGCTCATTTTAAAACAAAGCTTGTACATACAAAGTTATGAGCTTCTTTGGGACTGAGCACATTTGCTTTCTACCTATTATGTACCTATTTCTTTTTTTTTTTAAGTGGACTTACCACATTTTCTCACAAATTATTATATGTACTCACCTGTACGTAGTAAAATTTAAATATTTTGATGACGTACCTACATACATACATATGTAGGTTTTAAGAAAAATAATTTTTTATGCACTTAGACATTTGGATAACACTGCATTACAACGTGAAAAACGGACATTATGATAACCTTTTTTTGGCAGACGATGTATTTTTAGTTTAACCAATCTCAGTTTTGATAAAAAGTGGACTTAGCACATTTGCTCACGAAACCAACGATATGTATCTAGGTATGTACGTATGTGTGTACATATGTACATAAATAGTACACACATAACATATGGTATGTGAAAATAAAAACAATAGCTTAATTCCATTTGCCGTCGGCATTTTATATTTCTCTACTTTCGTGTAAAAGCATACATACATACATACATATTTACATAGGTACAAGCATGTGTGTTATCCAAGAACAAAAACTACTCTCCAAACCCAAACCTACATATGTATCAAAATACAACAAAAACATTTTCATTCATAAATGCATAAGATCAAATGAAATGTGGCAACGTCGCCTTCGCTCAAATCGGCGAACATTTTCAATTTTTCTAGTCCGACTCGACTTCAAAGAAATTCATAGGCAAGAGGGCAAAGTGATAAGAGGCAGCCTAAAAGAAGGCGCTAGCATCCATACATACCTACAAATGGCTTCACAAGCCCCTCTACGTTTCTTTGCTGTCCACAACTTTTCACAACTCGCGGCAATTTTGCCAAATTTCTACTCCAAATGACTTCGACATCAAGTCAGTGGACATGCGGGTAATTGAAAAGTGATGAACCTTGCAGACAATAGCAATGGTTCAACACCTGCGCACTTATAAGAACAAGCGCAGCCACATGCAATAATCGGGCCTACGAACTGTCAACAGTGATTCTGATGTGTTTTTGTTTTTGTACAAAATTTTACTTCTTCGTGGCGATCAACCGAAGGGCTGTCGGGAGTTTATTTGTTCAGCGAGGCTAGACGAACATAACACCTGCGCTACGAAATTACTGTGGACAGTGATAAGGCCGCGATTTACACGTGCGCCCCTCTAATTACTGCCAATTTACATGTATTGCAGTAGGATTCGAACCTGCTGTAAAGAACTATGGCCGGTTGAGCGCCTTTTCCCTCGTGAGGTCAACTTTAAAATTCTGCGATTTATGAGAAAAACCTGTCTTGTCAAATTTTGTGCTATGTTGTGTTGGCAACAGCGAAATGCAGAAGGGCGAGCAAAGTATGAGCTCGTCGGTATGTAAGGACACATGTACATATGAATGTTTGTATGCAGACGCGACCGTCGAAGTGACATGGCGTGTGATTGACTTTTGTGGAGCTGTACAAAAACAAAATAGAATGTCGCTCGTCCCTTGACACTTTTACACCTTGCCCGCAAATGTATTTTAAGATGAGTTGGACAGAAAATTATTGAAATCGATGGCGTTTCGCACAAAGGCGACGTTGCCACATTTCATTTGATCTTAAGTATGCATTTATGAATGAAAAATTTTATTGTTGTGTTTTCATAGGGTTGGTGGATACTCGCTGTTGTTGGATATTACATATGTTTTTACGCGCGGCTTAAGAAGTTTGTATATGGCTTTATATGTAGGTTGAAATATACATATGTATGTATGCAATTATTTGTAGCAAGATATGTAGATACATACATACATACATAGTAGGGTAATGTGAAATTAGATACATATGTAGTACATACGTGTTTACGTACAGATGAGCAAATGGGCATAAACACGTGCATGTAGGTACATATATAAATATGTATGTATGTACATATCGACCCCTTTGTGCGACTTTATCGTAAGGGACAAAATCAAACTTTTCAGGAGAGCATTTTTTTGTTTTTTTTACTGTAGGTACTGAACCTATCTTGAAAAAATGTTCAGTATGCGAAAAAATCATAATTTTGTCCCTTACGACAACATAGCTCTCAATATGAGTGTGTTTGAATAAATGTCCCTTACGATAATGCATATGTACATATGTATGTATGTACCTAGGTATGTATGTATGTGTATAAAAAAGGTTTTATATGACATTTTTAATGATGGGATCGTAGTTATATAGTGAATAGTGTACTCGCCTTCCAAACTAAAGTTTCCACTTTCGATTTCCGCCATATACCTACCTACCTAACATCAAAAGTTAAAATACATTGAATTCGATTGGTTCGAATCCCGGTGCAAATGGTAAAATAATACATGTACATATGTACATATTTATGTATGTAAATTAATAATTGTAGCTTATAGGCTCCGGAACCATCCAAACGATTTTGTTTGTTGTTGTTTGTGCCTACGGTAACATACATACATACATACATACATACATATGTATGTTTTTCTTTATTTAATTATTCACCAACACGGCATATAATATACCAAAATACATACCTACTTAACTACCAACAATTTTTCGCAAATGAATGTAGGTAGGTATGTATCAACTGAATCAAATGATCGATCAGTTGAAAAATCAAAGTCCGGGGATCGAGCCCCACCGTGACATGGTCATATTTCTGAAATTTATTTTTTCGGTTTTCATAATTTTTTTTATGGTATTCTATGAAATTTTTTTTGAAAATAGCGAAAATTACTATGAAAATTATTCAAATTATGCAAATCGCTTTATTTATAATAGCAGAAGTGCAAAAATTAAATAACATTCGTTTCTACAGCTCGGTTCTCATCTATGTTATTACTCTGCTACAGAAATTAGTACTGTTAAGTGGCGGTGGTGAGTTCCTCCGCGTAAAATTGTGCGTTATTAGCAATTCACACGTTTGTCCGTTCGTGGTTCTTCTCTGGTTTTATAAGTTCTCTGACGGGAGTGAATTGAAATTCATTGAGGCTATTTTGAAGAAAGGTAACATAAAAGCCGCAATGAAGCATAAAATATAATGTTGAATGTCCTACTATATGATGCCGTTGGGCTGTTGATGTCATGTTTCGAATCCGGAGGAGAATAGAAATAATAAAGAGAACACAAAAAAGTGAATGTTTGAAAGATATAATAATTTAGTTAATTTAGTTAAATGTTTACAACTTTTAGGATGGGATGAAGTTACATACATACATACATACATACAGGTGAAACTAATAAAAGCGTGTTAAAAACACCGATTTTAAATATTTTTTGACATACTGAGCACACCACGCTTTTCCTTAAATACTTATATTTATACCTTTCATGAGAATGAAATGGTATTATAACTTAGTGCCAAAAAATTTTTGTCGAAAGTACCAGAAGGAAGCGTGGGGGACCCACCAAAATATATACCGATATGGTCAGAATCACGAGCTGAGTCGATTAAGCCATGTCCGTCTGTCCGTCTGTCCGTCCGTCTGTGTGAACGCAAACTAGTCCCTCAGTTTTTGAGATATCTGAATGAAATTCGGAATACAGGTATGTTGTTATATGCAGCTGATCATTTGTCGGAACCGGCCGAATCGGACCACTATAACATATAGAAAACAACCGATTATTCAGATATACATGAAATTTTTGGATGTAATTTGTGCATAACTTCCCCATTTATACAGCTAAGGACATGAAACTTTGAAGTAGACGTGCCCATTTTGGCCCAAACAAGGTTACCGAAAATTGTCAAGATCGGACCACTATACCATATAGTTCCACAACATCCGATTATTCAGATATACACATTTTGGTGTATAACTCCTCCATTTTAACAGCTAACGGCCTGAAATTTTGAAGTATTTGTACCCATGTGGACCCAAACGAGATTGCAGAAAATTGTTAAGATCGGACCACTATAACCTATAGCTCCCCTACAACCGATTGTACAGATATACACATTTTGGTGTATAACTCCTCCACTTTAACAGCTAACGGCGTGAAATTTTGAAGTATTTGTACCCATATGGGCCCAAACGGGATTACCGAAAATTGTCAAGATCGGACCACTATAACATATAGCTCCCATACAACCGATTGGTCAGATATGCACATTTTGGTGTATAACTCCTCCATTTTAACAGCTAACGGTGTGAAATTTTGAAGTATTTGTACACATATGGGCCCAAACGGGATTACCGAAAATTGTTAAGATCGGACCACTATAACATATAGCTCCCATACAACCGATTGTTCAGATATGGACATTTTGGTGTATAACTCCTCCATTTTAACAGCTAACGGCGTGAAATTTGAAGTATTTGTACCCATATGGGCCCAAACAGGGTTACCGAAAATTGTCAAGATCGAACCACTATAACATATAGCTCCCCTACAACCGATTGTTCAGATATTTACATTTTGGTGTATAACTCCTCCATTTTAACAGCTAACGGTGTGAAATTTTGAAGTATTTGTACCCATATGGGCCCAAACGGGATTACCGAAAATTGTCAAGATCGGACCACTATAACATATAGCTCCCATACAACCGATTGTTCAGATATACACATTTTGGTGTATAACTCCTCCATTTTAACAGCTAAGGGTGTGAAATTTTGAAGTATTTGTACCCACATGGGCCCAAACGGGATTACCGAAAATTGTCAAGATCGGACCACTATAACATATAGCTCCCATACAACCGATTGTTCAGATATTTACATTTTGGTGTATAACTCCTCCATTTAAATAGCCAAGACACCATTTTTTCTAATAAATCTTTCCATAAATGAACCCACAGAATTAAAATTATAAATTAAACTTAATCCGGCTATGTACATACATAGGTAACTTTTCATTTCCCCACTCATGAAAGGTATGAAGTCTTCGGTACGGCCGAAGACAGCCGCGCTTTTACTTGTTTCGTTCATCATTTTGTTTCTAATTAAATTATTTCTCAATTTTTAGTACGATTTTTAAGATTAAAGCGTGTTTTTTAGTTTTTTTAAGCTATTATTTATTTTGATCTAACATACCCCTCCGGCCACAGAATATGAAAATAGGATGTTGTAGGATAACTAAGCTGATTTTTATTTTTTTTTAGAAAGAAAACTGAGTGGGCTACTCCAAAAACAACGATTTTTTTTTAAATTCCATGATAGGTTTAGATTCATATATGAAAAAAACCACATAATTAAAAATAAAAAAAAAACAAAAGATATATGTATATCCTCATGTAAAATTAACGGCTTAATCGAATGGTGTACCCAGTTTTTTAGTGCGAGCCATAGGGAAGGTACCAAGATCGCCTAAAGTGGAATTTTATTTTTTTAGTCACGAATTTTCAAGTTTGGACCCGGGTATTTTCAAGATAGCTTAAATTTCTTTTTAATCAAAATATACAGGAATCTGCGCAAATTAATGCAGTTTTCAGAAAAGTTTATTTCATCGAAATCGAGCTTTTTTTTATCCAAGCTACTTTGGTTTCCCGATGTAAAATACTACATATTTCAATAATTATATAAAGTGGTGGTATTCATACATATACATATTTTACCAAATTGGATTATAGATGAATGAAAGTTTTGGTAACAGAATCTCAAAATCAACGTCTGAATTTACGAAGTAATCTGTTGCTTGTTAACTTTCGAAATTCCTGAAGAGAAACGTTTATCAATTTCAATTGCACTTCCAACACCAAAAAGACTTCACAACAATCTATTCTAGAAAGATTGATAACATACCTACTCTCTCATAATTAGGGAAGCTAAAAATATGCACGAAAAATTTCAAAATACTTATGCATGCTAGTATGCCCGAAAAATAACTGAAATATGCTCAGAAATATGCACGAAAAAATCTCATTATATGCATGTATTCCTGAAAAATACCTGAAATACATATGCTCAAAAGATGTACATATATATGTATGTATTTTATTTCAAGAATTCTTGCAAAAAAAAAATAATATAAGAACTGAAACGTACAATTCACATTTTCCACATTCCAAAAACTTGTTTTAAATACTATACAAGACTTTAAATTAATGTTAGCTTTGTATTTATGTAAATGCATGGGGTCTTTTTACAAAGCAAATAAAACTATTCCATTAATATTTGGAGGGGTTGCATTGACCTATCATATCTTTTACTATATTTTCGAGCTGTTTTATATGGAAAACGAATGCTCTACATTGCAGGACGTGTTGGACAAAATTTAAATAAGTACAATTCCTTTCGCGAAAACCCTGCTATAAACTTGTTTGTGAAATTAAAATTTTTGTATAAGACATTTCAACCTACAGCTGTTTTCTATCAATAGTCAAGTAGCCTTGTTTGTATGTTAGGCGTAGTGAAATTCTATACGGAAATGCTGTATTTGTAGTCATATGTTTGCCAAATTCACTAAATAATATATAAGCAAATGCAACTATCTGAATTAACCACAAGATGTCAGTTTAATATTTTTCGATATTAGGTACCTACTCGATTAAGTGCCAAAATATGCACAAATATGGATATTAGGGTAAATATGCATTTTAGGTCATAATATGCATTTGCATATTTTTAGCTTCCCTACTCATAATGTTCGAAATTTCCCCTCTTCAACTCTGAAACAAACTTTACAGCTCCTTTGTTTATGTACCTACCTACATAGTTGTTCAAAAACATTTGTTGAATCGTTGAAGGACAATTACCCAGCAAAAATCTGGTCATCGCTATTACCTGTCAGGCATGATAGAAGGCCTTGCCATGGAACCAGAGAACTTATAAAACCAGAGAAGGTCCATTTCCACGAAAAGTGTGAGGAGGACAACATGATAAGGAACTCACCATGCTAAAAATTAATGGTGAGTTCTTCGGGCTAAACAACAGAATTCTGTTTTTAGCAGAGGAAATTGAGCATTTGATATTATTTAGCATGGGTTGAGAAAATTAAGTAGGAAACGTTTATACATTCAAAATTTCCAAGAAATTTTTGCAAAAAATGAGAAAAAAAACGAAACCAAAAATAAAAATTAAAAAACACAAAAAAAAAAAATTAAAAAATATGCTCACGGTGGTTGGCTTCGTGAGCAAATGGGCAAAGTCCATTTATTATTTAAGTTCTCTGTTTATACCTACATTCATGTTAGCAAATTTTATTTCTATTTCCTCAAGTGGGGCTAATTTCCATGGTTTGCCACATTTTCAAAGAAATTTTTGCAAAAAATGAAAAAAAAAACCAAAATAAAAATTAAAAAAATACGAAAATAAAAATAAAAAATCCAAAAATATGCTCACGGTGGTTGGCTTCGTGAGCAAATGTGCTAAGTCCATTTATTGTAACTTTTCAGGAGAGGCAAAAAACCTCCCAACTTTTTTTAAAAATCTGAAAATGCAAATTTCTTCCTCAGACGGTCGTACCTACTAATATACCAGTTATCGGCTCATTTTAAAACAAAGCTTGTACATACAAAGTTATGAGCTTCTTTGGGACTGAGCACATTTGCTTTCTACCTATTATGTACCTATTTCTTTTTTTTTTTAAGTGGACTTACCACATTTTCTCACAAATTATTATATGTACTCACCTGTACGTAGTAAAATTTAAATATTTTGATGACGTACCTACATACATACATATGTAGGTTTTAAGAAAAATAATTTTTTATGCACTTAGACATTTGGATAACACTGCATTACAACGTGAAAAACGGACATTATGATAACCTTTTTTTGGCAGACGATGTATTTTTAGTTTAACCAATCTCAGTTTTGATAAAAAGTGGACTTAGCACATTTGCTCACGAAACCAACGATATGTATCTAGGTATGTACGTATGTGTGTACATATGTACATAAATAGTACACACATAACATATGGTATGTGAAAATAAAAACAATAGCTTAATTCCATTTGCCGTCGGCATTTTATATTTCTCTACTTTCGTGTAAAAGCATACATACATACATACATATTTACATAGGTACAAGCATGTGTGTTATCCAAGAACAAAAACTACTCTCCAAACCCAAACCTACATATGTATCAAAATACAACAAAAACATTTTCATTCATAAATGCATAAGATCAAATGAAATGTGGCAACGTCGCCTTCGCTCAAATCGGCGAACATTTTCAATTTTTCTAGTCCGACTCGACTTCAAAGAAATTCATAGGCAAGAGGGCAAAGTGATAAGAGGCAGCCTAAAAGAAGGCGCTAGCATCCATACATACCTACAAATGGCTTCACAAGCCCCTCTACGTTTCTTTGCTGTCCACAACTTTTCACAACTCGCGGCAATTTTGCCAAATTTCTACTCCAAATGACTTCGACATCAAGTCAGTGGACATGCGGGTAATTGAAAAGTGATGAACCTTGCAGACAATAGCAATGGTTCAACACCTGCGCACTTATAAGAACAAGCGCAGCCACATGCAATAATCGGGCCTACGAACTGTCAACAGTGATTCTGATGTGTTTTTGTTTTTGTACAAAATTTTACTTCTTCGTGGCGATCAACCGAAGGGCTGTCGGGAGTTTATTTGTTCAGCGAGGCTAGACGAACATAACACCTGCGCTACGAAATTACTGTGGACAGTGATAAGGCCGCGATTTACACGTGCGCCCCTCTAATTACTGCCAATTTACATGTATTGCAGTAGGATTCGAACCTGCTGTAAAGAACTATGGCCGGTTGAGCGCCTTTTCCCTCGTGAGGTCAACTTTAAAATTCTGCGATTTATGAGAAAAACCTGTCTTGTCAAATTTTGTGCTATGTTGTGTTGGCAACAGCGAAATGCAGAAGGGCGAGCAAAGTATGAGCTCGTCGGTATGTAAGGACACATGTACATATGAATGTTTGTATGCAGACGCGACCGTCGAAGTGACATGGCGTGTGATTGACTTTTGTGGAGCTGTACAAAAACAAAATAGAATGTCGCTCGTCCCTTGACACTTTTACACCTTGCCCGCAAATGTATTTTAAGATGAGTTGGACAGAAAATTATTGAAATCGATGGCGTTTCGCACAAAGGCGACGTTGCCACATTTCATTTGATCTTAAGTATGCATTTATGAATGAAAAATTTTATTGTTGTGTTTTCATAGGGTTGGTGGATACTCGCTGTTGTTGGATATTACATATGTTTTTACGCGCGGCTTAAGAAGTTTGTATATGGCTTTATATGTAGGTTGAAATATACATATGTATGTATGCAATTATTTGTAGCAAGATATGTAGATACATACATACATACATAGTAGGGTAATGTGAAATTAGATACATATGTAGTACATACGTGTTTACGTACAGATGAGAAAATGGGCATAAACACGTGCATGTAGGTACATATATAAATATGTATGTATGTACATATCGACCCCTTTGTGCGACTTTATCGTAAGGGACAAAATCAAACTTTTCAGGAGAGCATTTTTTTGTTTTTTTTACTGTAGGTACTGAACCTATCTTGAAAAAATGTTCAGTATGCGAAAAAATCATAATTTTGTCCCTTACGACAACATAGCTCTCAATATGAGTGTGTTTGAATAAATGTCCCTTACGATAATGCATATGTACATATGTATGTATGTACCTAGGTATGTATGTATGTGTATAAAAAAGGTTTTATATGACATTTTTAATGATGGGATCGTAGTTATATAGTGAATAGTGTACTCGCCTTCCAAACTAAAGTTTCCACTTTCGATTTCCGCCATATACCTACCTACCTAACATCAAAAGTTAAAATACATTGAATTCGATTGGTTCGAATCCCGGTGCAAATGGTAAAATAATACATGTACATATGTACATATTTATGTATGTAAATTAATAATTGTAGCTTATAGGCTCCGGAACCATCCAAACGATTTTGTTTGTTGTTGTTTGTGCCTACGGTAACATACATACATACATACATACATACATATGTATGTTTTTCTTTATTTAATTATTCACCAACACGGCATATAATATACCAAAATACATACCTACTTAACTACCAACAATTTTTCGCAAATGAATGTAGGTAGGTATGTATCAACTGAATCAAATGATCGATCAGTTGAAAAATCAAAGTCCGGGGATCGAGCCCCACCGTGACATGGTCATATTTCTGAAATTTATTTTTTCGGTTTTCATAATTTTTTTTATGGTATTCTATGAAATTTTTTTTGAAAATAGCGAAAATTACTATGAAAATTATTCAAATTATGCAAATCGCTTTATTTATAATAGCAGAAGTGCAAAAATTAAATAACATTCGTTTCTACAGCTCGGTTCTCATCTATGTTATTACTCTGCTACAGAAATTAGTACTGTTAAGTGGCGGTGGTGAGTTCCTCCGCGTAAAATTGTGCGTTATTAGCAATTCACACGTTTGTCCGTTCGTGGTTCTTCTCTGGTTTTATAAGTTCTCTGCTATTACCTGTCAGGCATGATAGAAGGCCTTGCCATGGAACATCTGAGGAGTTCATCACTTCTTTAAAGCATTGCCAGTAATGCAGAGTGGAATGAGCTTCCATTACCCATTCTACGTAATGCAAAGTAGAATGGAGCGCGAAAAATGAACTGGAATAAATACCAGTGGAAATTTTAATCATGCCTTACATTTTTCGCCTTCTTTCTCTGCTTCCCTGTAAGGCATAGGTGGCCACAAATTAAGCATAAGGGAGCCACACGACAACAAAATCAATAAAAATTGCAACAACCTTCTTCTCGGAGTTATAAAAATATTATTTTGCCAAATAACGGTTTATTGCAACAACATACATAAAAAAATCATACTCCCATGAGCACTTTCTATTCTTAGATGTCATTATTGAAAAGAACAAATGTACAATGTACCTACATACATACATATGTATAGATATACTGCAGCTAGGCATTGAAATATTTTGCTAAACAACATGAACGAGGTAGCAGATATAAATGTACAACCATATGTACATATGTATGTATGTATGAAGGCGTAACTACACAATAGGTGAGTTCCCGTGGCAGTGATCCAGATCCGGATACAAATTTTACAAGCAAATGCAACAACAATTTGGTGATCCTGGTATTTATATGGATCAAAAAAATCTATTACAATCTATACGGATCCGAAATTGATACAGATAAACACCAGGATCACAAAATTTTTGTTGCATTTGCATGCAAACTTCTTATCCCGATCTGGATCACTGCCACGGGAACTCTGCAAATGAATGTCGGTCGAAGCTGGACCGTTAGGTTTGAGTGCTCGCCGCGACGACGATTTCTGTGAAAAAAAGAAATGTGCGTTATTCTGTCGAAATTGATTTGCTTGTTGTTGGGAGCCACTCGGAGCCACAGCGATGTTGTTGGGAGACAAACGGAGTCACTGGAGCCATTGGGTGGCCATGTATGCTGTAAGGTATTCTTTATTTGATTCACTAGAATCCTTGTGGTATTGCGTGATTTATTCGTTCGGCGGTAATGCAGTGGGCAAGTCCTTCCCTCCAATGACAAGCCCATGCTAATGTCAGGCATTATGTCAACGAATGTGGAAGCGATTGCCAGGGTTTTTCTGGATTACCCTCTTAATTCCACGGTCATCGAGTTTTTTGGTGGGTAGCAGCATCATCATGTAGATACATACATACATACATACAAAATTGCATACACAATTGAAATTTGCTTTTTTTGTTCTATGTAGATATGTACATAAAAATTAAAAAAGCTATTGGACATTTACGTTGTGGTTATTAAAAGGTTGATATGTAATAATAAACTTTATTGATATACTAGCTGACCCGGCAAACTTCGTTCTGCCCAAAATAGATGTTTTTATTAATTTCATTTCAAAAATTGTTATTACACCGGTATTATTTTTAATAGAAAATTAACGATTTTTCACTACTCCATTGTGTATACAACTTCAAAAATATATAATTTTAGTATTCAGTTTAAGGCTGCACGATACACAACAATTTTAGTTTTCTGTTCCGGAAATTTATTTTCACTGAGTATTGGCTATTTTCACTAAGTAAGAGGATTGATATAGTTTACCCCCATAATGGTTTTCAGGCCCCTCCTCCAACCCTTTTAGATACATTCAGCCTGAAAAGTTTAGTACGTATGGGAGGTGCAATGCCCCATTTTTCGATAAATCTTTTTTTTTTTTTTGGTGAACATGGTATTGATATCGTATATCTGCATAGTGATTTCTATGTACATGCCATGAACGCTTTTAAGGATATTTAGCCTTAAAAATTAAGAACGCATGGGAGGTGCCACGCCCCCTTTTCCCAAAACTACTGTTTTTTTCATAAGCATGCTATTGATATCGTTAATCTCCTGATTAATTTTCAGGTCCCAACCTTAAACGATTTTATAAATATTCAGCTTGAAAAATTAAGTTGTATGGGAGGTGCCACGCACCCTATTCCGATAACTTACACTTTTATGCACAAAAATTGTTTTGATATCATATAGCTCTGTACCAATTTCCAGGTCCTTTTAAAAAATTAAGTGTTGTTGGGAAGTGCCACGCCCCCTTTTCGTATAACTCCTATTATTTTGCGTTAATATGGAATTATTATCGTTTATCTCCACACCAATTTCCAAGCCCCTAGCGTAAACAATTTTAGAGATATTCAGCATGAAAAATTAAGTTTGTATGGGGGGTGCCACGCCCCTTTTTCCGATAACCCCCACTTTTATGCGTGGTAATGGTTTTGATATCATTTAGCTCTATACCAATTTTCAGCTCCCTACCTTAAACTGTTTTAGAGATAATCAGGTTTAAAAATTAAGGTTGTATGGGAGGTGCCACGCCCCCCTAACATTTTTTTATTTTTTCTTCGACTAAACCTTGGCGGGGTAACAACAAACAAACCCCCCTAAGTAAGTATTTGATTTGGTTCAGCCGTTTTGAAGTTTTAGCGTTACAATTAAATACCAAATCATTTTTATATACATATATATATATATATATATATATATATATATATATATATATATATATATATAGATATAGATTTTAATGCTTTACCCAGTCGGAAATGTACAGCTGACCTCGCACAAGTGTGAATCATGATATAACAAGTTTTCGTTGTCGTTTGTTAAAATGAGTAGCGAATGGTTTTGTAAAACATAACAGCTATTCATTAATATGCTTTTCAGAGCTTTTTGGCCGGTGAATTATAAAGCAAAACACAAAGTTTTATTTTTTCTCCTACGCGTTTCGGCGCATACTTGCGTCTTCCTCAGGGAGTCTATTTATTTTCCACAAATATATAAAAAGACGTATATAAACATTAATTACATTAATATAAATTATTTAAACACTAACATTAAATAAACATTTAAACCCATCACTTACATTTAAATAAATTACGAATTTATGACGTTTCCCAACAATACATTATACACGATTAAAATTAATTTTTGTATCTATGTACATAGTGCATTTCCTATTTTCTTTTGTCGTTTTTTCTTCTTTCTTTTGTTATTGTTGTTCTGTAAACGCAGTTTATGTTGTCGACGTCCTCTTTAAAATTCATTGCGTCATTTATTTTCTCTTGTATTCGTAAACTCTCAAGCGTCAATCTTGTTCTTGTCTTTCTCTCTATGTCTAATATTCTTGCATGGTCAAAGTCCGCTGCATGGCCAGTATCTGTTAAGTGTTGTGATAATGCTGTTGTTGGTTTGTGGTTTCTTGCGTCTGTTTTATGTTCGCCTAGTCTTACTCCTAGTGCGCGTTTTGTAGTTCCTATGTAAGTTTTGTTGCAAGGTTCGTTAGTTTTACCTTTGCATTTGATCTCGTACACTACGTTGTGTTGTTGTTCCTTGTTAATATTGTCTTTCATCTTATTAAATATTTTGTTGTGTTTGTTGTGGTTTGTGTGCAAAAATTAGGTCGTCACTTTTTATGCACTTTCTTAAAGTTTTGTTGTCCGTCAGTCCTTGTATGTATGTAACTCCCCTAAAAGTTTTGTTATTATTGTTGTTTGTGTTCGTTGATTTCGCTTTGTGTTGTGTTTGTCTAAGCTTTGTTGTTCTTAACCACTGATCTATCACCTTATTTGGATATCCATTTTTAGTTAATATGTCTTTAATCTTTATGTTGTTTTCTTTTATGAACTCCTGGTTGCTCAACGCGTAGATTTTGTTAATAAGGTTGATCGCAGTATTCTTTTTTTGGGACCAGGGGTGGTTAGAATTATAGTTTATTATCCTGGAGGAGGATGTTGGTTTTGTATACCAATTTGTCAATAGTCTATTTTCTTTTTTATGTATTGTTACGTCTAGGAAGGAAAGTTTTCCATCTTTTTCCAGTTCAGTGGTGAACTGGATTTTTCTGTGTTGCGAATTTAGTGTCTTTAAAATTTCCTCCAGGTCATTAACTTTGACAATCGCGAATATATCATCTACGTATTTCGTTACGTATTTGATATATATGTCCTTTAATTTCAGTTCGGCTATCGCGTCGTCCAGTATTTTGTCAAGAACTATGCCAAAAAGCTCTGAAAAGCATATTAATGAATTCAAAATAATGGCCTAAAAATTGCAAAAATAACAGCTATTCATTTGACAAAAAATCAAGGATGCACCGTAACGTTAATATTAACGATAATCGAAATGTTAAAGTCGTTTCTGTTGAAATGACTCAGTTTTTCAACGTTATAAAAATTATCAAAATAATTTCTGTTTCGTTATCAACGTCAACGAAACTCAAGCGTTATAGCCCCGACACATAGCATACGTCAATCCGTCTACGTCGACGTATGTGACTGACAGCTCACGTACTTGACGGAGAGGTCGGCACATAGGAAACGTTGACGGATATACATAAATCAACTGTTTGATTAACCTTTAACTACAGAGGTGGTGGCAAAAATTTAACTCTTTAGAATATTTTGTAATTTCTCTTTTAAGTTGCCCTCTTGAAATTCAGTTTTCAGTAACTTCACATCTCCTGATAATTATTGACCATTTTGGTTTTATGGAGGAATGTTTTACAAATGAGAAAAAACTCGAAAAGCAAATTGCAAAAAAAGTAAAATTCAAGAGTAGCTAAAGGTTAACAATCAAAAGCAATCAGCTGACATAGCGACGGATTGACGTATGCCAAAAGTTGAGTGTTGGGCAACTTTGGTACGTTGCGGCGACGGATCCGTCGTACTTGTACCGATGTGCATTTAAATGCCCACAGTTTACTGAGCTGTCAGTCACATACGTCGACGTAGACGGATTGACGTATGCTATGTGACGGGCCTATTAACGCTGAAACGTTGAAAAGTTGAGCGCTCTATATTACTGAGAGAATTGTCACTCAAACGAACCATCAAAGCGCTCTATGTTTATCATTGAGAGCATTGTTGCTCTACGCTGCTACTAAGCACTCTCAACTTATTGTGAGAACCGAAAAAAGCTCATTTCAATGATAATTTCAACGTTAATTTTCGATTCAACGAAACCGATTTCCTTTTTGTTGATTTTGTTTCGTTTAAAACCAGAGATGTAGAATAATTATTATTTCATTTTGAAATTATAAAAAAGTCTTACAAATTTTCTTCAGGATCATAAAAGTCTTTTGATAATATTTTTTTCCTGATGAAAATGATAAAAATCTTCTATAATTATTATTCAGAAACTTATATTTTAAAAATCTTTCCATAATAGTTATTTCAAATATATATTTTTTAAGTCTTCAAAGACTTTTATATTGAGACAAATTTGAAAAAAGTCTTTGCGTAATTATTATCAGTAACAAATTGTTTTTTATATCTTCAAAGACTTTTTCATTTAGACAAAGTTCAAAAAAGTCTCAGAAAATTTTCAATAACTTTCATATAAGTATAAAATAAAAATAACTTTCATATAAGTATTTCAAAATTCAAGCAAATTTCCAATTTTAAATTGTATGAAATATTTTTATCGAAGATATAAAAAATAAAGTTGTTACTCAAAATAATTACTTAAAGATATTTTTGAAATTCGTCTCAATGAAAAAGTCTTTGAAGACTTAAAAAACAATTTGTTACGGATAATAATTACTCAAAGACTTTTTTCAAATTTGTCTCAATATAAAAGTCGTTGAAGATATAAAACAAAATTTCTCATTTATAATAATTACAAAACGACTTAAAAAAAATATCTCAGAAATAACTATTATGGAAAGACTTTTAAAATATATTTCTTTCAATAATAATTATTTTTTGATTTTTATTTTTTCTCTTATAATAATTACAACTCTGTTTAAAACGTTAACGCTTGCATTTTAGTTGCGTTAACATAGCATGTTAACAAACGGAAAAATATTTTGATAGTTTGTTGAGCATCCTTGCAAAAAATTCATCTAGTAGTTTTTAAGACGTAGGTAACTGTTGAGATTGATAGTAGGTACCTACCTAAGTAAGGTGGAAACTGGAAATTATTTACTGGGTACAAATGTATTTGCATACATATTTACATTTGCTTTACTCCGGCTGTTATCATTAATAACACTCAAGTTTATAACATTGTTTGTTGATGCTTTATACTTAATATAAAAAATTTCCACTTAAATTACTTTGATTAGCTGATATTTAATAGAGAACATGTTTCTGACGCATTAACAGCTGACATTTACCTACGTTCGTATGTACATATGTATTAACATATGTATGCTTAACGTGACTTTTAAAATGATTAGCATTACGGGTTGTTTATTTGTTCGTCTGGAAAACATCACTGGAACGTGAACTTCTTATCACATTTTTTCTAGAAGACATTGCATACCGGGGTTTACATCACATGTTGAATCTAGCAAAAACCTGGATTCCAAGCAAGGTATACCTAAATGCCTCCAATGTGATGTTGGCAACACTAAAGAGCAATTCCCCATCAAAAAACTCGATGACCGTGGACACTGAAAAACTCCTAAGAGAATTTCAGGAATATTTTGGCGTAGAAGCTAAAAAAAATTCTTAAACCTGCAACCACACGTTGGCTGTCTTTACATCCTTGTATCGAAAGAATTTTGGAGAATTTGGAGCCACTTAAAAGCTATTTTCGCTCGGCCTCATTTGAAGGTAAGCGTAAAAAAGCACTCTGAAAAAAATACCCGTAGTTAAATCAACAACTTTCCGCTGTTGAATCTCCGTATTTGATTCAACAGCAAAGGTATTTGTTTTAACGGCAAAGTTTTTGATTCAACAAATTTCCGTAGTTAATTCAAAGACGTGCGTTGTTGATTCAAAAACTTGCTTGCTGTTAAACATTTTTTAAGTAAAAAGAAAGAAGGATTTGAAAGAAAAAATAAAAAAATAAACAAAATTTTTCAAATTCGTTAAATTTGTTTCAATTTTAAAATAAAATAAAGAAAGTAATATACATACATACATACATACATAAATAAAAAAGATTAATTAAACAAAAACTAATATCTATTCATAAACTCGGCTTTTTTTGATGTCGTGAGAGTTGTCTGCAGATGTACTGATGCGTTTGGAAATGGTGAATGGATGAATGACTAAAGTTCGTTTGGTGACGGCGGGCCTTAGTATTAATATTACTACATATCGAGCGCTTACCGTGTAAAGTGTATCCAACAAAAATAAAATTTTACAGGAGGTTTTTTTTTTATTTTCTTTTCATACAGTTGGTAATCAGCCTTGAAATTTATTTATGACCGGTTTCACAATCTGCGGTTAATTTAATCGCTGGTTAGTTTGACGTAAATTGTATGGCGAGCTGTCAAATAAATTGGTTCACCGGGCAAAAATCTCTGGTTAAGTGCTTAACCGGAGGTGGTGAAACCGGCCCTAAGTCTATGAAATTGTCGGAGTGATTAAAAATGCTAAAATCGATAATTTTGTTGGATACACTTTATGGCGGTTAGGGCTCGATAAGTAAACATACATACATATATTATATGTATAAAAAAATAAAATAAAATAATATCTATTATATTAAAAAAAATATTATTTTTACAATTTTTTGAGGTTAACTTAAATGCGTAAGTATTTGCTTCAATGGTGCCCGTTTTTCGACCAAAAACTTTTGCGGTTAATTCAAAAGCAAAAGTTGTTAGCTTAAATACGAACAGTATTTGAATCAACAGTGCTCGCTTTTGGACTAAAATTTTTTTGCTGTTAATTCAAAAGCAAAAACTGTTAACTTAAATTTAAAAGTATTTCATTCAACAGTTTCCGTTGTTAACTTAAATACGAAAAGTATTTGAATCAAAAACGCTCGCATCTTTGAAACAACAACGGAGCGTTGTTGGGCACATTTCAACTGCGGAAAGTTGTTCATTTAACTGCAAAAGTCTTTGTATTTACAACGTTTTTTTTCAGAGCAGAAACGATTTCTGAAGAATTGGAAAGAATTCAAAACAAGGCTTATTTTAGATTTTTGAAGTACATTCTTAACTTTTTCAATGAATTAAACGCATTTTTCCAAAGCCGAAATGTACTTATACATCGACTGGGGCAAGAAGCTAAGACACTTGTGTTGAAAATTGCTAGAAATTTCTTAAAACCCGACTTTTTTATAATTCCGTGAGAATTACAGCTAAAAGTTTTGGAACTTCCAACTCTATATTTACTTGATGTGCATGACGTTTACGTTGGTTATGAATGCGAAGATATTTTGTCAAATTTAAATTTGAAGGAAAAGATTTTATTCAAAAAAAAAAGTTTTTGCGCTTTTATGAAGCTTCTACTTTTCAGATAATATCACGTTTTCCATTTGACGGTGTTTTCGAAGAATTGCAGTTTTTAGATCCCGATATTATTTTTAATTTCTCTAAAAACAATCGCGTATCACTTCTTGCTCTAACTAAAAAATTAAATCTTAATCCTGATCTCACAGAATCGGAATACAAAAGTATTTGTATAGTTTTAACCGAGACACAAAATAACGATTTAAAAAAATTACCTGTTGATGTAATGTGGAGTAAAATAATAAATTAAAAACTATAATGACAATTTTTTGTTTCATAATCTTAAGCAATTGGTTGAAATTGTACTCACGTTACCCCATTCAAACACTGAATCAGAAAGATTACACTGGTCGACAAAATTTCAACAAATTTTTGTTACAGAAATAAAATTCTACTTTTCTGAAGGATTTCGGTGCGCTGAATCCTAATCTGAATTCAGATTTTCGGTAATATGTACAGTTTTTGAGATATTCATGCCCAAAGAGGCGAAAAACGCGTTTTTTGACGATATTCACTCCTCAATATCTTTTAAATTACTTACTTATTTTAAAAATTGAATAAAGCTGTTGAAAGCCCGGCCATTTCTCTTGAAGACAACGTTTTAATTTTTCGGATATCTAATTTACGTATATAGAAATATATGTTTTTGTACAATAAGGTATTTTTCGTCGAAATAAATGGCAGCATTTGTAGCATGTTATAGGCGCAATCAAATTTTGTAGTTGCTCAGCAGAACCATTTTTTTACGAAGCCACTTTCATACGTCCATAATATAATAAACTGCCTAAAAGCGTGCTTCAAAATTTTTAATTAATTTTGTATGGAGAAAATATTGCAAAACTAATGAAGCTTAATATGCAATATTGCAAGTTACAAGAAAGATATCTGAAATATTAAAACGGTTTCTTCAAGAAAAATGTCCGCGCTTTCAATAACTTTAATGAATTTTTAAAAGAAGTAAGTATTTTAAAAGATATTGAGGAGTGAATATAGCCAAAAAAAAGTGTTTTTCGCCTCTTTGGGCATGAATATCTAAAAAACTGTACGTATTACAGAAAATCTGACTTCAGATTCGGATTCAGCGCACCAAAATCCTTCACAAAAGTAGAATTTTATTTCTGTAACAAAAACTTGTCGACCAGTGTTATTTTCAATTGTAACGGATGTTAAATGTAAAAAGCGAAACAAACTATCTAGTAATATGCTAAATAGTATAAGTAAAGTAAGAGTTGCCTTTCAATCCAAAAATATCTATTGCTTCAAATCAACAAAAATCATATCCACTTGCACAATGCAAATAATTTTTACAACTGATACTTTTAGATATTAAAAAAACTGTATTTGCTGAAATAAATGCTTTAAATTCGGTGGGAATTATGTGGGATTTTTTTATTTAAAATGTGGGAAATTTGGGATTTTTTTCCGATTTCCGTGGGAATTTTAGCGGAATTATCTGGCATCACTGCTTCCCAGCATAAAACATGATTACCTCGGAAATGAAAGTAGAATGGAAATAAACGCTGGCAATCGCTTCCCCACTCATTTTAACACGGGCATGTCATTGGCGGTAAGGTCTAACTATCGCCTTACGTGGAAGCGGAGACGGAATGACTTGATCTATAGATCGGAATCTTATTCTACTATGTATTATTGGTAATGCGTAAGAGAAGGGAGACAATCTTCAGGCATTCTATGGCAATGCATTCTGTCATGCAATACATGCAGCAGCGATTACCCCATTTTTTTCTGGGTTATACCTAAGTAGTATGGTACCTACTAATACACGAGTACATACACATGAAATACAAAGCTTGATAAAATGAAAGAATTGCTGAAAGAAGTGCTGTGGTACAATTGCACGAAATTGTAATCAGCAGAAAAACAATGTCGCTAAGACATCATAATGTTGCTGGCAACATGTTGTGTGGTGTTCTTACTGCTCAATTGTGGAGGCACATTTTTAGTGCATTTTTGGCTTTGATTGAACAAATAAATAACAAGATTACATAATAAATGTTGTTGCTTTTGTTGCTGTTTTTGTTATTGATATTGCTGCCACCCCGAAGGCAAAGGCATAAGAACAGGCAAATAAAAATTAAACCAGACCTATAGGCCAAAAATGCATTACGAGGCTTTGTTACTAGAGGGGTAAGCTTTTATTTTCTTTTGGTTTCATCAATTAAGGAGAGATGAACCCTCATTTTGAAGCACAGTGTAATTAATACGCATTTAAATATTTCTATATATACATACATATGTATGTGGTTATATGCTTACAAAAGCCTGAATTGGATATTGTTATTTTTATTTTTATTTTTATTTTTATTTTTTTCAATGTATAACATACTTATGTGTGTAGGTATAAACGGAAGTTTAACTGATAAAATATATCCTAATTTACATATGTAGATACATGGAATATTATGCACATCTTAGCCACATTTATAAACTGTTCAAAAAACTTTCGGCTTAAATAGTTTTGTAGATACATATGTATGTAGGTATATGTATTAACTAATCTATGTTGTGGAATTGACATTGGTATTTTTGCAAAGCCAACTTTTTTATGCTTTATTCATGGAACTTGCTAATTAGCTAAGATAAAATTAATTACATGTAGGCCCAAAATTTAACAAACGAGAATACGATATTAATGATTTCGAAAAATTCAAAGCTAAATATTTTTTTTTGCATATTCGTGCTCTATTGCAGGTCGATCAAGATCAGCAGAGAGATAAAAAAAGATTTGCATGCGAATGCAACAACAACTACGAAGATAGTTTATTGATTACGAGACCTGAAAAAGAAATTCGTTTTATTTGTTAACCAAACCTAATATTTACATATTTAGTTATTTTTCCTTTTGCGCGCCAAAAATTAGCGAAATATGCATTCAAACAAGACATATTTCTGTACACGACTAATTAAAGGTTGTTTACATTTATGCAGCACATTGTTTAATTTCATAAATAAAATTCAGACCTGGGTAATATCAAGTACCAGTACGACTTGTGACAAGTACATTTTAAAAGAATTGTACTAGTACTAGTACTTGCATTCCCAAATTTTCAAGTACTAGTACAAGTACAAGTACAAAGAATTGAAAAAGAATTGAATTTTTAGCAAATACTTCAAAGTAATTGAAAAGAATTGAATGTACTTGAAAAGAATTGAAAAATGTGCTTGAACCGATTTTTCAATTCTCTTCAAGTACTTGAAAGAATTGAAAAGAATTGAAAAATCGATTCAAGTACATTTTTCAATTCTTTTCAAGTACTTTCAATTCCTTTCAATTACTTTGAAGTATTTGCTAAAAATTCAATTCTTTTTCAATTCTTTGTACTTGTACTAGAATATTCTGAAAGTACTTGGTACGGACTCATTACTTCAAGATGAAAATATAAAGTATTTAAGTACGTAATAGTCCAATTACTACTCAGTATTACTCACGTATGATAAAATTGTAGTAAAAGCGAAAGCTGTTACCAAAAATACTGACTCATGATATTTCCACGTCAGACAGCTACCGTTAGGCCCTTCACAAGAGCATCACAATTTTTGTTTTGGCAAATCCTGATACTCTCGACCGCACAACTCATGGTTCTCAAAAATATTCTCTCCTATAATTTTCAACCTATTTAAAGAATAATTTAATTACGCAATATTATTTACATATGTACCTGATATGATTATTATCATTAATTTATACTCACTCAGCTGTACGTAGTAAACAAGGTATAATAGTTTTGTTAATAAATTTAATGGTTGATTTTAAAATAATGGAGATAGGATGGACTTATTTCTGTACATACATACATATGTATATCAAAATGCACAGTCTAAGAACGAAATCCATTGAGTCATATCTGTCCGTTTCTCTGGCTGTCTGTGAACATTCTAAGTTGCGTAAAAATTGGAACAATTTAAGGAAGTTCGGTCTACAGATTTTCGATGATAAACACGCCTACTTCAACCACATAGAATTGCTGGATTCAGCAATAGCATCAGATTTTGACATTTAACCTGAAAATAAATCAAGTAACGAAAATAATAATTTTGAATATCTATTCAGAAAGTTTTTACAGCTTCAAGTTGTGTAATAAATATTTAAGCTTGAAAGTTCGTAGCAATTGGCATGTTAAGTTCATTATAATTTAAAAAAATTAAGTCAAACAAAAATTATTGTTTGTGTTCAAAAAATAAAGGACACATGAATATAAAACTTGAATCTTTGTTTGACATATCAAGACTTGATTTTAGCAACTAAATCGTTTTTTCTCTAGAAATATCATAATGGACTTTGAAATGAACATAATCAAGCATACAAAATGCGCATTTATTTTATAAGAAATGAAAGATATGTGCATACATACATTACAATTATTTATAAATACATGCATAGGTATGTATGTACATATTAGAGTTGGCAAATGTCATCAGAAAAATAATATCAAAAGTCATTGGTCACTGCCGTGACTGATTTCCAAAAACACGTTAACAAAATCACGTGTTCAGAAAGCATAAAAATTTTAGTTTTCAAAAATTTAGTTTTTTTTTTTAATTTTTAAATAATGTTTTAAATCGATTTCAATAACCTAATAAAAACGCAAGTCGTCAATTAACGCACGCACGCAAATTTTTCATATCCGTTGAACCGAAATTGACTTGCGTGCATATACAGATAAAGAAATATAAAAATATAGAAAATCAGAGAAAATCTTGTTATTTTGTGGAATTTGTGCCTAACACACCCGATATCAAAAGCAAGTGCCAATTTTTTTTGCAAACAATCACCCACAATGGTCAATTTCAACTGTCACGCAAAACAAAAATTGGGCGGCGAGTTTGCTTTTTACGCACGCTGTTCAATTTCTGTTACCCCCATACAAGTTGTATAGGCATGAGAAATTTTTTACAGTAAATTGATGGCGTGCGTTTGTATTAGGTTACACAGTTCAAAACTGAATAAAAGTCTTGGTTCCTGTCAGGAACCCTAAAAGTCACTGACACTGAATAAAATCACAGTGACTAAAAAGTCACAGTCACGAATCACTCCTAAAAGATCACGGCCATCTCTAGTACATATATGCATATGTGGATGCATATTTGCACAATAATTGACTGTTAGACCGTCTGGGAAGTTACATAATATTTTAAGTCTACTTTTCCTTAATTTCGTAGATCTTTTCTTATTTTTGAGCGGAATTAGGCCCCTAAAGATAAAGAATAATTGCGCAGTTTAATTAATTCATATACAGTATAGACATCTTAAGATCGTAAGTACACATATACAATACGAATGTACCATATATTATAATTTTTTTTTTGTTCAAAGCAATACTTGGATGTGTTAGGATACTCAGTAGTTAGCATATTTGGGTGGTTTTCCATCCTTCCAGGCATGCGGGTAATATAGAACATGTAAGACTGCTGTTGTCTTCGGCAGTGCCTTCATAAATACCATTCATGAATGGGGGAAATAAAATGCTACATGGTGTAAAAATGAACAATCGGTCTCTGTAGTTTATGTAAGATAAATTATACCCCAAAATGTTTACCTCTGAACAATTGGTTGTATGGAGACTATATCTTATGGTGATCCGATTTGGGCCTTTCTAACAAAAATGTACGCGATTAGTTATCTAATTTCTGTGGGATATCTCTAGTTTGCGGCCAAACAAATATACATATATACGGTTAGACAGACAGACGGGCATGGCTTAATGGACTCAGCTTAAGATTTATGTTTCTGACCGTATCGGTATATATTTTGGTTGTCTTTCACTCCAACTTTTGGTACTTTGGTACATACCATATCATCCCAATAAACACAGACGCGAGGATGATATCGCGGCGAATTCGAGGCGAGTTCGCGAAAGCAGATTTTCGCGAATGTAATTTCTCGGACTCGCCTCGAGTTCGCGGCAAGCTCGATTAAATCAATTTTCGCGATATCAATTTTTTCTATTTTTTAAGTTGTTTTGCACTAAAAAATCATTATAGTTCTTATAAAAATATTTTAAATGCTTTGTAATATTTTATACGGATTTAACCCATTTCCAATATTCCATTAATAAAAAAAATTTCGAATTGCTAATGAACCAATTTTCGAATCGCCACCGATCAGAGTAATTAAAAATTCTCGAATCGCTAATGATAAAAAATTCGAATCGCGAGCAATCAGAGAAATTAAAAATTCTCGAATCGCTAATGATAAAAAATTCGAATCGCCAGCGATCAGAGAATGAAGAAATTCTCGAATCGCTAGTGATAGGTGACATTCCTACGAATTCGGATTCGCCGATCTATCGCCGCGAACTATTGCCGCGATAATATAATCAGAGAAAGCGAATCCGACGCGAATTCGAGGCGAATCCGTTGTGTTTATTGGGATACCATACTATACCATACACATACATACGTATGTAAACACTTACAAGTTGTAAGTTACAACTCAACTTTTGTAGAATGAACTTAATTAAAATTAAATTTTCAATTTTCAAAAAAAAACGTAATTGTTTTCTCTTTACAGCGCGCGGCAGAGACATTGGGACAATTGGAGTGGAATAACAGTATTCGTTTACTTAATTAAATTTTAAGAATAAAGTTCAAGAACCATAAAAACATAAAACCAAAAAAAAACAAAAGCTGCTGCACGACGTGGAAAAAAATACCTTTGCATTGCACAATATTTACAGAACACCAAAACAACAGGAATATTGTAAGCGTATTGGCAAATAAAATAGTAAATAACGTAATAAACATAAATATACGTGAAATAAGGGAGGAGTAAGACGATAAGAATAAATAAAATTAATTATAAATAGATAGAGACACACAAAAAAAGGAAAGGGTAATACCTAATAAACTGCAGAAGTGTTTCAAAAACCAACGAAACGAAAAAGTAAAAAATATAAAAGTGAGGCGCAATTTTGAGTACCTACTCAACAGGTAATATAACAAAAGGGGAATTTTTTCAGTTTACCTCCATTGTTTACAATTTCCAGCGTTGTTAATTTATCAACAACATATCGTATATCAGTCCCAGCCAGAAGTCAGCTGTTCGCGGCGCAATAAAAAGTTAAACACATACAAAACATGTAAATTTGTTTCCTTTGTAGGTATTTAGGTACCTGTGTAAAAATATTTTAATATACAAAAAAAAGCATTATTAGTACCGAGTAGTGTTGTTTGGCACTTCTGAAGAGTAGAAAAAACGCAACAGCAACAAAAACTAACGTGCTAAAAAATAAAACGATCAACTATTGTTATCGCAACAAGCAAAAGTAAATACAGCAAAACTTGCAAATAAGACTATAAACAGAATTCGTGTTGTAGAGGCAATAAAAATAAAAATACAACAAAAACGAAAAAATAATAATCATAAAATAAATGAACAAAAAACAACTCTATCGTTAGCCGTGGTACATACATACAAAAAATACCAATCTACGACAAAACGCTTGGCATTCTCTCGAATCTGAACGATCGTCAGACCTATGTATGTATGTTATCTACATATGTACATATCTGTATGCATAGTATACCTATATAAGTATACAATTCGTTCCGAATAGATCGTATACTGATCGTATGTAATTTAAAGTGCACAACAAATACCGAACAATTCAGTCTTGTTTTGACTTTTCTGCGGATAACTACCAGAAGAACAAAAGACAAAGCGAGGAAAGCGTAAGCAACAAATGATCAATTTTGAACCGAGTCACATAAGTATCTATATACAAACATAGTACATAAAAATAACAAAGAGCTAACCAAACAAGAAGCATCATCTACATTGAGACAGACGCCAGAAAAAAGGAAAAGAAAAGCGGAGAAAACCCCAACTGAATCCATTTAAATTCATTTGTGGATTTCATTAATTTTATTGAATTTTCATGTACTGAACGGTGCAAAGGAAACCGTTTTCCCGATGTCGATTAATTCGCCAATACACACAAACTCTGACCTGATTTAAACAGGCAAAAACAAAATCATAGTGTTGATTGAAAAAAACAACACAACTAACTACATAAGTACATAGGCGCAACAACACGACAAACATTAGGGTGTTGTGTTTTATTTTCTTCGTTTCCGTTTCGTTTTCGAACAACTACTAGTTTTTTCTTATTCGTTCGGGTTTTCTTATTATTTTTTTTTTAATTCTGCAACAAAAAAAAAATATTCATCAAATCGTCACGTGCAATTGAATTGCAAAAAAAAATATCTGAAAAACAAATACTTCGTGAGCAACAATAACGACAAAGTGACTCATTAAAAATTACAACTAAAAAAATTGAAGAGAGAGACTTCCAAAAAGAAAATAAGATAAAATAAAAAGACGCCTAGCGATTTCAAATTGTAGTGAATACGATCGGACCATTAGTATATTATATACAGCAAAACAATTGCAACGTCGATCAGTTGCTAGCAAACACTTGTTGGTCGTGTATCGAAAAACGTGCGTTCAGCGCGTTAAACAAAAAAAAAGTTTTACTTAAATTATTATTTTTTGTGTGTGTGCATACAATCAAATATTGTCTATAAACAATAGAGAATTGCCCTTTAACGGTGAAAACGATAAACATAAACAACAATCTGAAGAAACCAGCAAATTAATTTATCCAGGCTTTGGCCGTTGTATGGGTAAGTGAATTTCATAAAAAAAATGTACATATAAAAAATATTAAATTAATGAATTTACCTATTGGTATATGTACATACATATGTAAGTATGTGTCTGTATATACTATATTGTTCAATTAATTTAATATGTATTATTCTACGTTGTAGCGCATTTTCGAGGTTAGGCATTAAATGACGTAAATATTTCAATTTAGAATGGCTATATGGATGTGCATTAGGGTGGCACAAAATTGTATGAAGAAAATAAAGTTGCCTCGAAATCTGCGGTAGCATTTCATGCGAATGTACTACGGAAATCTATACCAAAAGTTTTACCTTAATATATTAAGGTGGCCGCTGTGGTGCAGTAGGTAGAGTGCTCGCCTGCTATGCCACGGTCCGAGCAAAACACCAAAACAATTTTTCTAATTAGTAAAAATCCAATTATTGGGTTTTTTAAGAGCAGTGGTCACCTCTCGGCAGTGGGCGGCATACCCTCCGAGAGTATTTCTGCCATGAAAAAGCTTCTCACAAAAAATGCATTCGCCGTTCGGAGCCGGCATAATACTGTAGGTCCACCCAATTAGTAGGAAAAAACAAAACGGAGCACACCTCGAATTGGGAGAGAAGCTCGGCCATAAAACTCGTCAGAGTTATAATAGCGCCATTGTATTATATTATTATTATATTAAGGTTTAGGGTCGCGGAAATGCCTCCAAACTTCCTACTCCTTTTAAATCAGTGATGATTCATATTTTTTTTGGAAAGTCCTTAATGAACAAGAAAGATTTTTTAATCACTAAAAAAGGGAACATACATATATTGTTTTAGGAATAATAGAAAGAAATAAAGCTTTGTTCAGTAATGATTTCTTGGGTCTTAACTTCTTCGGCCACTTTAATTTACATGCATACATACTGTATATCGCTTATTAGCTAAATATCTATGCAGATAAAATACTGTGCGTCATAATTTCTTATCGCCGTACTTGACAAATTTATATTTAATTGCCAGGTCTGCCAATGTTTTATAAAGTCGACCATGTGCAAACACGGTTTTTCAGCAATTGAAAGTGAACTAGACAGCCGCCACAGCTGAAACTTTTTTCGTTTTATCTTTCTAAATTTAACAGCTGTTGGTATGGTACGCGTTTCCACAGTGTTAATAGTTTGTGAGAAAAGTGGGTGTACCATATTAGCCGACTATACCATAATACCCGACTTTACTCTAATATCGGATAACTATAACATAGAGATTCCATACCATGGTTTTGGGCTAAAAAAGGGATGAATAGTTTCCTATACCGAAAGATAAATTCTAGTTTTCAAATATTGGTACTAAATATATTAAATTTACTTTCTTTAGTAGTTTACTTTACTTTAAGTACCTAATTTTTAAGAAAATTTAAGATAAATTATACACAGCTAGAAATAAATGCAAAAATATGCGATTTTGAGCATTCAGCCTCCAAAACCGGAAATCAGGAAAACGACTCATCCGCTTTTAATTCTTATTTCATATTTGGATTGAACTTGATACAACATATTGGTTATTTTTATACGACAAATGTCGTGCAAGAGTTTTCACTCAGAAAAGTAAAAGGAATCCTAATTACGATAGCACAATAGCAATTAATTTTGACACAAATAGCTCCGGTCTAATATACATACATATGTACATATTCGATTAGTAAATAGAGAGCAAACGTTTATATTTTTAATCGCTGATTATTAATATTTTTTGTTACAAGTACATAGTTCATTGATTTCTAATCTACAATCAGATGTCTTGATTACTTATCAAATGAAAGCTTTTGATTGATTTCACTGGGTTTTTTGGACTAATACTCTGCGATCTTATTGCTTTTGAATACTGAAACACAATGCCATTTTGTTAAAGTTAATTGGAATTGAAATTTTAATTCACCATTCCGAAAAAGGAATTAAGGGACGCATTCGAAAAATGCAATTCCAGGAATGTGAATTGGATGGAATGCATTCCTTAACAACTCTGATACGTTTCAATTAAAAAAATAGAAACTACGAATTTCGATTTCACTTAACCCTTTCCTTCCCATGGTAGCCATATGGCTACCAAATTAAAAATCTATATTTAAACGTCTTGCTACGGAATTTTTCCATTTAAAAAAAAACAATGCTTAAAGCCAACATTGCTTAAATGATTTAGCCCTCAATATTTCTAATTATACATTGGCAAACATTGAAAATTTTGACATTTATTTAGCAACCCACGTGCCCTTTGCATTCGGCTGGTTTATAAGTTTCTTATCAATAAAATATATACAATTAATTTATTTATTCGTACAAGAAAAATATTTTCGTATAAGTTAATGCTTGAAAAATACATTTTAGCAATAAGAAGGTGAAAAGTGTAAGTAAGAGTGAATATATTGGCTAAAATTGATTGGTAGCCATATGGCTACATTGGGATTTAATGCATACAAAAATTTACCATTTAAACATATTTGGTCATGTATTTATACTTTTTTGCATCACTTGCTCCGAAACAAATAAAAATTAATTTTAATTAATTTTTTTATAAACTACATGTCAAAGGAAAATGCCGTGTTAAAGGAATCCCTTGAGATTTATCACCGTGGGTGACCGAAATATATAGGGAAAAATAAAATTGTTAAACACTGTTTCAACTTGACCTGAAGCCTGCATAGAACAACTACATTATTTTTTTATGTTAAACACAAAGCAACATTACATTATTTATATTTAATTCTAGAAAATTAAGTCCTGCGGTTGCAATATTTGTATATTTTCTTTTTCTAGATTGGTAATGGCCAATGGCCAGCCCCATCATACTATATGTCTGATATCGGTCTTTTAGTACATGATTTCGTCTCCGTTTTTGGAATTGGACGGTTGCTGTTTTGATCTGATGGCCTTCCTCTATTTATGTCGTTAATAAAATCAGCATTTATCATCCTATCTGCAGTTTTCGCTTTGCACTCTAGCAACGAGTTATGAGTGGGGTGAACCTAAGCAATATGATGGTTAGACTTTATAGGTCAAAATTGGAAACAAAAATACTACTTACGCATATTTTATCACGTCCCAGATGTTTGCTAAAGGCAGAAGAAAAGGTAGACCTCCACTGCGTTGGGAAGATCAGGTGAAGACTAACTCGTCCTCCCTTGGTATATCCAATTAGTCAGATGGCCAAGGCAGCACTAAGCAGAAACGACTCGCGCGCTCTTTTTGGACTCGGCCAAATCTTTTAGACCGTTACGCACCAATTAAGAAGAAGACGTTTGTGTTGTCAATTCCTGGTTATTGTATAAGAGGCATTGCATACAAAAGAAAATGCCGACAAAAAATCGTTTCTAGAGTTCAAAGCAGAAATTGCTGATGGGATGATAAATGCTGCTTTTAGTAAAAATGGCAGAAATAGGGGAAGACCATCTCATCTAAACAGCAACAGTCCAGTTCCAAAAACACAAAAACAGAGGAAATCAGGTACTAAAAGACAGATCTCAGACACGCAGTATGATGGTGCTGACCATTGGCCGTTACCGATCTATTTATAAAAAGGAAAACGCAAATATTGCAACAGCAGGACTTCGTTTTCTAGACATAAATGTACAAAATTTAACATTGCTTTGTATTTAACATCAAAAAATAATTTATTTTATTTGTTTCATAGCAAATGATGCAAAAAAGTATAAATAAATGATAAACTTCATACAACCAAATATGCTTAAATTTGCATGCATTAATTCCCAATGTAGCCATATGGCTACCAAACCGTACCACCCACTGAAATACATATATCAAAAAAAATTTAATGCAGGATCATTTTAAATGCTATTTATACTAGAAAAAACCATTGTTTGATTTTTTTCTACATCTGTTTCTTAATTTGGGAAGGAGAGGGTTAACCTTCACATGTCGTTCACAATCAAATTGCATTGTGAGGAGAAAAAAAACAACAAAACACCACATACGTATGCAGTACATAAAGCTGCCTATTTCGCTATTATGCGTGTGCAAGTCCCTTCAAGTATATTTATGCATTTCCGGTGTGATAAACATGTCCTTATTTCACAACCAAGTAGTTCAAGTACAAAATTATAATCTGTATGTATAACCACAGCGGTCACCGATTTTAAATATTAGTCTATTAAAATAGTCAGCCATCTGTGATGTTTTTGCCAACATTATCGTTAATTTAATTAGCTTATGAGAATCCGTTTTAACAAATGACTCACTAACCTCTTAGTGAATACTTAAGAAAATAGAAGCTACGTGTGGAAATAGTATTTTAGTAGCGATAAAAACAAACACATTCATATGCACAATGATATGCTAAATTGACGTCAACTTTACATACATACATATGTTCATAAATTTGCCATGTTTAGCTTTTATATCGAGCCGTAACCGCCATAAAACTGTATCCAACAAAATTAGCGATTTTAGCTCTTTTATGGAAAAAAATTACTTCTTATCACACGCATCAGCTCCCAAAATTCCATAGTTAGCTGTGAAATGTGCCATTTCAAAGTTCGAGACTAAATAAATTTCAAGGCTGCATATTAAGGTGGAGTGAAATTTTTTTTTTGGAAATTCAATTTGTTCCAAAGCCAGAACGGCACCTTTCTAGCCCAGAAATAAGCCTGTAAAATTTTATTGACCTACTCGCATGTTTAGAGGTTCCCCCAGCCCCACAAAGTTGAAAGCAACAAGCACGATCTGGTACAAATGTGAAATTTCTAAAATTATAAAACCAAAAACAAAGTATGAGAATTGATAAAGATGGCTAAGCTGAGTATTAAAGTGAATTTTTTTTTTTGGAAACAACAACAGCAAAAGTTATTATTAAAGGTCAGAATTTATATTATGCATTTTTATACTCAGCTGTACTAGTACACAGAGTATTATAGTTTTGATTTCATAACGGTGGATTGTAACAGAATGAAATAATCGAGATAGATATAGACTTATATATATCAAAATGATCAGGGTGAAAAGAGAAATCGATTGAGCCATGTCCGTCCGTCCGTCCGTCCGTCCGTCCGTCCGTCCGTCCGTCCGTACGCACGATAACTCGCGCAAAAATTGAGATATTTTGATGAAATTTGGAATGCAAGTTGGTATCGACACTGGGACGGTTGGTATTGAAAATGGGCGAAATCGGACCATGACCACGCCCACTTTTCCTATATAGAAAAAATCGGAAATTTGGTATATAAGTCATTAATAGAGCTGGAGTGATGAAATTTTACCCACGTGTTGAGCACAGGCCCCTAAGAAGAAATTTGATGAAATTTTGGAAAATGGGCGGTGCCACGCCCACTTATTAAGGGTCAAACATTGAAAGTTTTATATGCCATAACTCAGAAACCGTTGCAGATATATCGATAAAATTCGGTAGGCGTGATGTACCTTCTTAGGCAAATCTTTGGACGGAAAATTGTTAAAATCGGTTGACGGCCACGCCCACTTTTATATATGGGTCTTATAAAGTGACCTAATAAAAACATTTTAAGCCATATCTCTGTCAAATAAAAAGATATATCACTGGAATTTTGTCGCCTGTGTCCAGCTATGAACGTAAAACAAAAAACGTAAAAATTTTGGAAAATGGGCGGTGCCACGCCCACTTATTAAGGGGAAAACATTGAAAATTTTATGAGTCATAACTCAGAAACAGTTGAAGATATATCGATGAAATTTGGTATGCGTGATATACTTACTTAGGCAAATGTTTGGACGAAAAATTGCCAAAATCGGTTGACGACCACGCCCACTTTTTTATATGTGTATTATAAAGTGACCTAATAAAAACATTTTAAGCGATATCTTTGTCAAATATAAAGATATATCATTGAAATTTTATGGAAGGAGTCCATCTGCGGACATAAAACGAAAAACACAAAAATTTTTGGAAAATGGGCGTGGCACCGCCTCTTTTTAGAAGCAGGAATATACGAGATTTCTGAGCCCATAACTCGACAAATAATTGATATATAATGACGAAACTTGGTGTATACACTTTCGTAACGTCTGGTAATACATACTCAAAATTTTAGAGAAATCGGTTGACGACCACGCCCTCTTTTATATATGGAAACTATAAAGGGGCCTAATAAAAACATTTTAAGCGATATCTTTGTCAAATATAAAGATAATTCATTGAAATTTTGTGGCATGAGTTCCACAATAGACTGGAAACAAGAAATATAAAAATTTTGGAAAATGGGCGTGGCACCGCCTCTTTTTAGACAAAGGGATATACGACATTTCTTAGCCTATAACTCGACAAATAATTGAGATATTGTGACGAAACTTGGTTTATACACTTTTATAACTTGTGTTAATAGACACGCAAAAATTTATTGAAATCGGTTATGACCACGCCTACTTTTTAACAAAGATATTTCTGGAACACCCTTTAGGAATTTGTAACGTGACATCTTTGTAACTAGATGTCATAAAGGAATGAAATTTTGCACAAATAATATTCATATGCTTAGTTGGATGACTGATTTTGAAAATGGGCGTGGCTACGCCCACTATATGCAGCACTCGCTTTATATAAACTGCACCGTGTTTCCATCAAACGCAAACAAACAATGAAAGCATGCAGCTGAGTATCTAATGTTCGATTCCACTCGAACTTAGGCTTCCTTACTTGTTTAAATTGCAATTACTTAAAAACTACTGAACCGATTTCGAATATTTTTATACCATTCGATAGGTATGTTGATTCCCTTTAATCTGACATACATTTTATGTGGGTTCCATAACACCCCCCTGCGGGGTCAACCCCCCTTTAACCCCCCCTACTTTTCATATATAAAATGTATATCAAGTTAAAGGGAATCAAAATATCTATCGAATTGTATAAAATATTCGAAATCGGTTCAGTAGTTTTTAAGTACATAATTGCAATTTAAAAAAATGTATAATATAAACTTTGACCTTTAATAACTTTTGTTGTTGTTGTTTCCAAAAAATAAAAATTCACCTTAATACTCAGCTTAGCCATGTTTATCAATCCTCATACCTCGTTTTTTAATTATATAATTTGCAAAATTTCATATTTGTACCAGATCGTGCTTATTGCTTTCAACTTTGCGGTGCTGGGGGCAGTTCAAAACGTCATCCTATCGCCATAAAATTTTGTGGGGTTCATTAACTCATATAAAGGCAACTTTTCATTGCTGGTACGTTCAAAAAAAGAACAAAAAAAAAATCTCCATATGTATGTTTTCACTCCACCTTACTGCATATAAACTGTATGAAAAGAAAATTAAAAAACCTCCTATAAAATTTACTTTTTGTTGGATACACTTTTATGGCGGTTAGGACTCGATATGTTTTTGATTATGTTGATATTATCCAGAGGAAAGGAACAATAGACAGTTTTTTTTGTCTAGAAAGTGTCCAGTTTAGAATTTAGTAGGAATTGAATATATGTATATGTACGTATACATACATATGTATGTATGTACCTAATTTTGAAACCCCAAATAATTGGATTTCCCGGTTAGGATGTGAAACTGGGACCTCTAGCATGGCAGACAAGCACTCCACCCACTAAGCCATAGCGGCACCAACTATAACTACTAAATTTGCTATGCTGAGCTTATCCCGCAATCTGTATGCAATTCTAATGGATAGAAAGTACACTTTCGAAAAGGAAACTCGGAAATCCATACTCGTATGTACATCCATAAGAAGGTGTGGATTTAAATATATGTAGGTACCTATATGATGAAATAAATCACATAAATTAACAAACAAAGTAGAAATATTTAACGCTTTTCTATGCAGATAGACAATTAGGCAAAAAAGTCAGTCCGCAATAAAGCAAGCACACATGCATCTTCATTGTGAATTATCTCTTACGTCAGAGACTATTGAGGTCGTTGAAATTTCACAGATATAGGAATGCATAAGCTCATTTGTATTTTGTTATGAATGCAAAGACATACAGACAGGGTTTGAAATCGCTTAGCTACTTTTGCTGCATTTGCTTTTGCTTTGCTTTTGCTAACGAAAAGTAAATTAGCAAACTCGGCCAGCCAAGTATTCAGCTGAGCCGTGTTTGCTTGTATAGTTAAGCAAAGCAACGCGATTTGGGGGATTTCATTTTACTTCCAGCAATTAGTTGTGTCTTTGCATTTTTTCTGCTTTTGCTTATTTTGCTGAAACGATTTGTTTACGCATATTTCGATTTTTTATATTTATTTACTTATGTGTATGTATGTATATTAGGGTGGGGCGATTTACTAACCTATATCGCGCGATCGAAATTTGGATTCCTCTCATTTTTCTGAGTAGAAAACTCCTCCACGACATTTGCCTAAAATTAATTTTGATGTTCCGGAATTTGGTTTTTATGAACCAAGACGAATTTTTGAAAATAAAAATTTGGCAAAAATCGACAAAAAAATATCCAGGTCAATATGCACATCGAGTTGAAGCAGAATTTTATGCTGAATCCAGATATGAAATCGAAACTAAAATCGGATGATCCGTTTTCTAGATATAGCCTGATTTCCGGTTATGGAGGCTGAATGCCGAAAATCGCATATTTTCGCGATTATCTCTTGCTGTGTACAATATATCTTAATTTTTTTTGCAAATTTCTTAAAGATAGGTCAATACAATATATGAGCAATATTTTTAAATATTAATTTATCTTCCTGTATAGGAAAACTAGAATGCACTCTTTTTTCCTTGGCCCAAAAGCGCGGTATGGGATCTCCATGTTATAGTCATCCGATACCGATGATTTTCGCCGACAGCGCTTTGTGTACAATAAATGCTCTAAATAAAAAATTTCAGAATTTTAGCTGCAAAAATTGAGGAGTTATAACCCAAAACGTAGACGTATGCTGTTTGGGACTTGTTTTTTTACTTTAGTCAACTCTAAAAAAAACTCAAGGTTACTCATACGCCATAGCGTACTATTGGAAGCAAAAAACAAATTTCAGAAGCATAAGTCTACGTTTTAGGGAATAACTCTTCAAATTTTGCAGCTAAAATTCTGAAATTTTGTATTTAGAGCATTTATTG
Organism: Urophora cardui; assembly: GCA_960531455.1. Lineage (NCBI taxonomy): Eukaryota > Metazoa > Arthropoda > Insecta > Diptera > Tephritidae > Urophora > Urophora cardui. The sequence continues at coordinate 36,824,062 of OY482670.1, read as the reverse complement.
TACACAAAGCGCTGTCGGCGAAAATAATCGGTATCGGATGACTATAACATGGAGATCCCATACTGCGATTTTGGGTTAAGGAAAAAAGAGTGCATTCTAGTTTTCCTATACAGGAAGATAAATTAATATTTTAAAATATTGCTCATATATTGTATTGACCTATCTTTAAGAAATTTGCAAAAAAATTTAAGATATATTGTACACAGCAAGAGATAATCGCGAAAATATGCGATTTTCGGCATTCAGCCTCCATAACCGGAAATCAGGCTATATCTCGAAAACGAATCATCCGATTTTAGTTTCGATTACATATCTGGATTCAGCATAAAATTCTGCTTCAACTCGATGTGCATATTGACCTGTATATTTTTTTGTCGATTTTTGCCAAATTTTTATTTTCAAAAATTCGTCTTGGTTCATAAAAACCAAATTCCGGAACATCAAAATTAATTTTAGGCAAATGTCGTGGAGGAGTTTTCTACTCAGAAAAATGAGAGGAATCCAAATTTCGATCGCGCGGTATCGATTAATTTCCCTCCATACAAATCGCCCCACCCTAATGTATATACACATAATATGTATGTATGTCCATTTGTAAACATCTTTTCATGTTGAATTTTGCTTAAAAACTAGTTTCAGCAAAATAAGCAACTGTAACCGTAGCCATACACAGTGCGACCGTTGACCCAACTCGGTTGCAATCGAGTTGGTCTGTTTGCCTACATACCGTGCAATTTATTGTACAATCATGTTGTACGATCTCATTTTGTAAAAAATAACTTTGAGTGAACATGGAATAGGATAATATTGCGCTTGTAGGAAGAAGAAGAACGTACAGCAAAAGTTCGATAATTAAAAGAAAAAAAATTCCAAAAAAGTGGGTCCTGCAAGCTTTCCATTTTGCGTTATTAATTCTACAAATATTTATGTTTTTTGTGTTGAATTCGCTTATTTTTACTTATTTTAATTTGATGTGTTCACTTCAAGAATTCTCATAAAATGAAATGTTGAACAACATGCCCCCAAACGATGCAACCAAGTTGTACAACTTGCCAAAAAATCAAAAGTTTTTGATTTTTCGTACAACCGATACACAACTTCATACAACAGCCCCAAAAACGTTGCAATTTCGAGCGCAACTTGACCAAGTTGTATAAAAAATTGCAAGGTGTGTGGCTAGCATAAGCAAAAATTTACTACTCAACTAATTGCTGGAAGTAAAAGCAACCCTCTCAAATTGAGTTGCTTGGCTTAACTATACAAGCAAACACGACTCAGCTGAAAACTGAAGCGAATGATTCGTGTTTTCGTTTTTGGCTCGGCTGAATTCAGCAATAAGCAAAAAACATCGGCTATTGCTGTTTTGCAGCAAGCAAATTCAAACCCTGCATACAGATAGGTACATATGTAAGTATGTAATCATATGTACTGTATACACATACATACTATATTTATAAATATCCCAATAAACCAAAAGGATTGAGAATAATATTATAACAAGCTTACAAATATAAGCGTTAAGCTTGAGAAACTATTGTGTAAACTATTGAAAAAGACTTAAGCACAATTGTAGAAAAATCAAAACGGCACCCTTTTTATAAGCTTACAAATGTAATTGTAGAAAAATATTACTTGTGAAAGCTTGTTGTAAGGTTATAAATACAACTGTATGTATAAATAGTAGAAAAAAGAAAAAAAATAAATTTTTAGTTGCATTTTTTTTTCATTTTCTTTCCTTCTTCACCTTTACTGCAATGTTCTTTATTTTATATTCTCCTCCTGTTTCGAACCATGATATCAACCTGAACCATATCATATAGTGGGACATTCAATATTATATTGAATTTTATTCAGGCTTTTATACTTCCCTTTTCCGAAAAAGGAATAATGAATTATATGAATCATTGTAAAACCAAAATTTAAAAAAATTTTACAGTAAGCTTATAACAATATTATTACTAATAGTTTTTCAAGCTTTCATTGCAAGTGTAAAGTAAGCTTATTGTAATATTGTTTTCAAGCTTTTTAACATAAGGAGTATTGTGAAAGGCTTACATAAAGTAAGTGTTCCTCAATTATTACAATCATGCGTGTGAGTAAGCTTACAATTAAGCTTATAAAAACTGTATTGCTATAAGCTTCTTCTTCTTGATTGGCGCTTAACCGTCTAGACGATTCTGGCCGAGTCCAACAGAGCGCGCCAATTGCTTCTGTTTCGTGCAGCATGGCGCCACTTGGGAACACCTAGGGAGGCAGCATCGCTGTCCACCTGATTTTCCCAACGCAGTGGAGGTCTCCCTTTTCTTTTGCGTTCAGCGGGTTTCGATAGAAATGCTTTCTTAGCCGGAGCGCCTTCGTCCATTCTCACGACATGACCTGCCCAACGCAGCCGCTGGATCTTTATTCGCTGAACAATGTCGATGTCTGTGTAAAGCTCGTACAGCTCATCGTTAAATCTCCGTCGATACTCGCCCACGCCAACGCGCAAAGGTCCATAAATCTTACGAAGAACTTTTCTCTCGAATACTCCAAGTGCCATCTCATCTGATTTTGAAATTGTCCATGCTTCTGCGCCGTACATGAGGACTGGAACGATGAGCGTCCTGTAGAGTGTGATTTTTGTTTGTCGAGAGAGGACTTTACTTTTCAGTTGCCTACTTAGTCCGAAGTAGCATTTATTGGCAAGCGTGATTCTTCGTTGGATCTCCGTGCTGACATCATTCTTGGTGTTAATGCTGGTTCCCAGATAGACGAAGTCCTTAACAGTTTCGAATTTGTAGCTATCAACATTGACGTGGCTGCCAAGGCGTGCTGTTTCTTTGTGTGATGACAGGAGGTACTTCGTCTTGTCCTCGTTGACCGCCAAACCCATTTTCTTAGCCTCTTTATCCAGCTTGGAGAAGGCAGAACATACGGCGCGCGTGTTAGTGCCAATGATGTCGATGTCATCGGCGTACGCCAGCAGTTGCACACTCTTGTGATATAAGATGCTTCCTGTATGGTTAAGTTCTGCAGCTCGTATTATCTTTTCCAGCATCAAATTGAAGAAGTCGCACGAAAGAGAGTCACCTTGTCTGAAACCTCGTTTGGTCTCGAACGGCTCGGAGAGGTCCTTCCCAATTCTGACGGAGCTGGTGGTGTTAGTCAATGTCATTTGGCATAGCCGTATAAGTTTAGCAGGGAAACCAAATTCAGACATTGCGGCATACAGGCAATTCCTATTCGTGCTATCAAAAGCGGCTTTAAAATCGACAAAGAGATGGTGTGTGTCGGATCCTTTTTCATGGGTTTTTTCCAATATTTGTCGTATTGTGAAGATCTGGTCGATGGTAGATTTACCAGGTCTGAAGCCACACTGATAAGGTCCAATCAGATTGTTGACGACAGGCTTCAGTCTTTCGCACAATACACTTGCTAAGACCTTATATGCGATATGCAGGAGGCTTATCCCACGATAATTGGCGCGTACTGTGGAGTCTCCTTTTTTGTGGATTGGGCAGAGCACACTTAAGTTCCAATCGTCGGGCATGCGCTCGTCCGACCATATTCTGCATAGGAGTTGATGCATGCTCCTTATCAACTCTTCGCCACCATGTTTGAATAGCTCGGCTGGCAAGCCGTCAGCGCCCGGGGCCTTGTTATTCTTAAGCCTAGATACTGCTATTCGCACTTCGTCATGATCAGGTGGTGGAACATGCCTACCATCATCTGCTATTGGGGATTCGGGTCGTACATCTTCTCCTTCCGCACTTTCACTGTTGCCATTATCTAGCAAGGAGGAGAAGTGATCCCTCCACAACTTAAGTATGCTCTGGACATCAGTTACCAGATCACCGTTATCATTCCGGCAGGAATTTGCCCCGGTCTTGAAACCTTCAGTCATCCGCCTGATTTTTTGATAGAATTTTCGAGCATCGTTCCTACCCGCCAGCATCTCAAGCTCTTCACACTCGCGCCTTTCAGCCTCCCTTTTCTTCTTTCGAAAAAGGCGCCTCTCTTCCTTCTTCGCCGTTCGATAACGCTCCCATACGCTTCGCGTTGCGCCCGCACACAATGTAGCCCTGTAGGCGGCGTTCTTTCTTTCCGAGGCATCGCGACATTCCTTGTCGTACCAGGTGTTCTTGTGGGCTCGCTTGTATCCTATCGCTTGTATTGCTATAAGCTTACAATGGACAATTGTTATAAGCTTGTTCTCAAGTCCTATTACATTTCGCTTACTTCCTGGTCTGTTGGGATGAATGTACTTATGTATGTAGGTATATACTCGTTGATAGAAGTAAACGAAATGACTTTTCTTTTCATTGTATATACATACATATGTACATAAGTGTATGCATCAAATTACGGAAGTAATAAAAGAAATCGTGGAAAGCATTGTTGGAAATATGGGATATTGTATATTATATACATACATACATACATCCCAGCAAACACAATCTCTAACGTTAGAGAATTTGTGAAGACTGCATTAGCTAACTAGTCTCGATATTCTTACCGAAATTGAAGGTTAAAAACTACGCTAAAATTTAATTGGAAACTTATGAGCGAAAGGAGTATTTGCTATTTCTCATTAGAATCTCAGTAGAGGACTATGCCAGATTTCGATTCGAGTTTCGATTTTGTTTGAGAACGCTAAACTGTTTCTCGAGTCGCCCTTTAAAGCCCAGAGATTTTAGAAAAGGACTAGTTCTCGAGCAATTCTCAAATCGATATCTAAACTTGTATAATAAAAGCAGAGAAGTAAACAAATATGTACATACATATCGTCGTACCATACGAAAACTAACATATTTAAAATTTCTGGCGAAAGCTATCAATAAAAAAATTCTGTACGAAAAGTACTTAGAACATTTGACTTTTGGCCGACGAAAAGTAATAAAATCGAGTTTTGGCTGACGAAAAGTATCAGTAATTATATACTGTTTTTACATTAAAATTGCTGTTGTTTAAACGAAATTGATAGTTTTCGTCAGCCAAAGGGTTTTATTACTTTTCGTCAGCCAAAACTCGATTTTATTACTTTTCGTCGGCCAAAACCTGAACTTTTTACTTTTCGTCAGCCACAAAAAATCTGATGTTAGTTTTCGTATGGTACGACGATATGTATTGTAGGGTAATTTTTTTTGAAGTAAACTCACAGAATATAGCACTTTACAATGTAATAAATAATAGCTTAATAATAATACAATGGCGCTATTATAACTCTGACGAGTTTTATGGCCGAGCTTCTCTCCCAATTCGAGGTATGCTCCTTTTTGTTTTTCCTACTAATTGGGTGGACCTACAGTTTTATGCCGGCTCCGAACGGCGAATGCTAGCGAATAATAGCTTAAAACAACTAAAAAACACGCTTTAATCTTAAAAATGGTACTAAAAATTTAGAAATAATTTAATTAGAAACAAAATGATGAACGAAAATATAAGTATTTAAGGAAAAGCGTGGGGGTGCTCAGTATGTCAAAACATATTTCAAAACGCTGTTTTTTTTATTAATATTTTTATTTTGACTTTTTTGAGATTTCATATAACGTACTGTTTAATTTCGCAACTAGGTATTTATATTTTTGTACTAGTTGTACGAATCGAATATTTTCATGTTCAAATATTATTGAGCACCCCCACGCTTTTCCTTAAATACTTATATTTTCGTTCATCATTTTGTTTCTAATTAAATTATTTCTCAATTTTTAGTACCATTTTTAAGATTAAAGCGTGTTTTTTAGTTTTTTTAAGCTATTATTTATTTTTAACTTTTTAGTGAAATTTTTCATTAAAGGATGTTTTATGTGGACGCAAGAATAAAAGTAAATTTTTCACATACATTTTTTCCTTATAAAAAAAAACATTGGTCATGGGAGCTCAAAAATGAAGCCTAAACGAAAAAATATCAACTAATATGTACTATGTGTATCGAAGCAAAACTATTTCAGTTTTTAATCGGAGATATGCTCTTCTTTATTCAGTCAGCGCTTCAAAATATTCTCATTGTCCTATAATCACTTCCAAATTTTTCTTGTATACGAAAAATAGTAAACAACTTCTTGAAAATAAACATAGCCAAACACATGTGAAAGTTACCAAGAAACCAACAGCGAAAAAATAACCTATTTTGGTAATTACCAAGTTCGGCAACCGTGCTATAAATAGAATTTAAACAAACAAAAGCTTTGTTCGTTTACGGATATTTTTTGATGTTTTTCGAAAACTTTTAAAAACAAACACTTTGTCGCCGTTTTTTTACGCCAAATCTCCAACAGAAGAGAACCAACTGAGAGAGAAAACTGACATTTCATTTTGTGAGAAGCTGTTGAATTCTGTTGGACAAATTTTTGCCAACAGCAATTTTCCAACAGGAAAACAGCTGATCAAACAACAGCTGACTTGAATTTTTGCAAGTAACAAGATTTGCAAAATATACAAATCAATTATAAAATTGGAAAAATACACTAAATTGGCAACAAATATGGATAAGTTAAATATGCAAAATAAGTTACATACTTTTTGCGAAGTATTTATATGCATATTACGTACCTTAGTAAATTGTAATCTCCTTTGCGGGAATATATATTAACGGGGCCGCTGTGGTGCAGTGGGGAGTGTTGTGGCCACTGTGGTGTGGCGGACAATGGCTAGTCTGCCATACCAGAGGTCATGGGTTGGATCCCCAGCCTGGATAGAGGGAAAATTTGTATATAATGATCCACGATCTGATAACAATTAATTTTCCCGAGGGTAGGGGTGGTCTCACAGATCACAAAAAACAAAGTACTACCCTCCGGACGCTTATAGTTCAGGAGACATTCCTTGTTAAATTAATGTATGTATGTGTAGAATATCTTTCTGCGTTGGCGGCTTTTGGCCGCGCTTCAATAAAATTACCCTCAGCCGGCAGAATTCTCTTTCTGGATTAATATCCATGGAGCAATCCACAGTTGTTTTGTATAGAACACCTTTTGCCTTCAGTCGCGCTTTACAAAAATAACCCTCAGCCGGGAGAATTCTATTTCTGGAGAAATTTAATATTATAATTTAATAATAGTTGAAAGTGTTAAGATAAGATGAATTATCATCTACAGAATACTTCCTGAAAGTTTCACTGAGCCTGGATAGACAACAAATTCTAACTAAAACCTAATTATCTGGATTTTAAAAATAGCAGCCACTCTAGGCAGTGGGTGGCACACCCTCCGAGAGTAGTTCTGCAGTGGGTCGGCTTCAGTATAATGCGCCCGCCGTATTTATTTTCAAACCACTGGAACTTTCGGGAAATCTTCTATGGATGTTAATTTTACTAATTATAACACTCCCGATCGCTCCGCAGATATAGTTCGAGAAAGGAAATTTTGCTGGCTGGGGCTATTTTTCTTAAAGCGCGGCCAATTACCGCCAACGCAAAAGTTTGTTCTACTCAAAAGTACTGTGGATCGGTCCATAGAGGGTTATTTTTTTTAAAGCATGGCCAGGGCCGGGTGCATTAAATTGAAATCTCTTCTGCGGGGCAGCAGACGCGAAGACATACTGCGGTGGAAAACAGTATGGACATGGGTACAAAGAAAAGCAATTGTTAGTGTTATAATTATTACAATGAAATCATATTTATTAGATAGTAACAGCGAACCCCAGCGGGTTAGTGGGTCTAGAATATACCCGTTGTAAGGAATGCCTGTCGTAAGACGCGACTAAAATCCACCGGCCTAGAAGGTTGATTATGGCCAGAAAAAATCGTTCGCACGACAGTCGGGCTAGTGTCAGAAGGGACTAGTACCCGAGCGTACCGGATTTATCCGGCAAAGGACTGTCACATCCCTACACTCCCCAAGACCTTCGGGGAGTGTCTTGGTGGCTACAACAACAACAACATGAAGTTAATTGTATTGCAGATACATACAATTGTGCATATATCTCCACTGTTTTCAGGCAGAATTGTAACTCCATTAGCATTTATATAGAACAATCAGTGCCGATTTATTGTAAAAGAGAGTTCCGGATGCATTTCCGAACTTCAAAAAGCCTTTTTGCGAGCCTATGCGAACGATTTTTAGATTGAGGAGGCTATCGCGAGGTGACAAAAGACTGACCAAAACGAAACCCAAAACGAATCAAAAGAAATTAAATAAGAAAAAAACTATGTTTTATTTTATTATTTTTATGTTATATGTACATATATACATAATTAACAGCAATAATTTCCACCAATTTTATTATCATTTTAATTTTAATCCTTTTTATCCTTTGAATTTGGGGCTTGTGAATGTAAATAAAAATCAGCTGTTTGCCAAAGCTGTTGAACTCTGCAAATTTTGCGTTCGTTTACCTCTTACGATATTTTTCTCTTGTGAGAGGATAGGTGACATTTTTCTTCAACACCTGGCTGTTGGGGGCTGCTGAGTAAATGCTGTTGGAGAAAGTACGCGAACAAAGCTAAAAACAGTTCTTGCTTTGCATACATATGTATATACGTGCGATTGTTTTTATTGCAAACACAACAACAACAAAACAGAAAGCTTGTTATACAAAACACAAAACCAGTTCTTGCTTTGCATACGTATGTATGTACATGCGGTTGATTTCATTGCAAATACAACAACAACAAAACAGAAAGCTTCAAGCTTCATTTTTGAGTGAATTTATGCATTGAGTTTATCGCCAACGCTATGAGCGATCGCTGGCTGTTGTGCGTTGGTTCGCTAGCTATTTGAGTGGTTATACGTTTTTCTTTGAACATTTGTTTGATTTGAGAAGTATGTATTTTTGAGCGTTCGTGAGTGAGTTTTTCCGTACCCTGAAAGCTTGTTACTTATTGGCTTGTATACGGGAGTGAATTGAAATTCATAGAGGCTATTTTGAAGAAAGGTAACATAAAAGCCGCAATGAAGCATAAAGTATAATGTTGAATGTCCTACTATATGATGCCGTTGGGCTGTTGATGTCATGTTTCGAATCCGGAGGAGAATAGAAATAATAGAGAGAACACAAAAAAGTGAATGTTTGAAAGATATAATTATTTAGTTAAATGTTGCAACTTTTATGATGGGATGAAGTTACATACATACATACATACATACATACATACATACATACATACATACAGACAGGTGAGGCTAATAAAAGCGTGTTAAAAAAGAAAACTTACTCCTTGATAATATAAGCTTAGAGATGAGTTGAACTCAACCCATACCAAGCTGTTGAACTCAAAAGTTAAGTCTTCGAAACGGCATGCATATGTATGTAGATGGGATGTGTCGATTTCTCGTAGCAGTATCAGGAACTGGAGTAACTTGAAGAATGTCGGAACTAACTGTTTCTTGAGCCACAATTTTCAAACGACTTAGCCCAAATTTCACAACTTATTTGAAAAATTTTAGAAATATGTATGGCGTTTATGTTTATTTTAATATTCCACTCCTGATTTTATTTATTTTATTAAATGTATTCACAAATTTTATATGATCAATTCTCATCCTTGCAGAGCTTTCTAAACAACCATCGTATTTTGGAGACGAGCCGGACCTCCTGTTCAAAAACGCGCAGGGCCGGAATAGTCTATTTTCAACGTCGTGTAACGGTGCTGCAGCCGCTAATAACGCCGCTCCAGCAGCCGCTGCCGCTACAGCTACCGCTATCCCATTACCAATTACCGCAGCAGCCAAAATTAATCTAGAAACTTGTTTAAATGATTGCGAAAGTGGCTACGTGCCAACGGTCGGCCGTTGGGGTGCCGAATGGCCAAGTTGACTCGCCGAAGCCAGCCTGGTGCGATGTGGCGCCGCCGCCGCCATTTGCACAACTGCTGTTGAATCAGCAGTTGTTGCAGGCGCCGGCGCCAATGACGGTCTATCGGCGGGTGCGGTACGTATTGGATTGACTACGAACACCGTTCCTGTTCAAGATAGACCACAAAATAACAACGACCCACGTGCAGTTGCCACCAACGAGCAGCAGCAATGCTATGACTTGTGCAACAAAACGTGGTCGTCGGATAACCAACATGCTGTTGTCGACAAAAGCCATGTGGACGATGAAAGCGACACTGGTGGACAACGCGCTACAAATGGTGATGGTGCCAACACGGCAGCTGCCAACGCAGGCGAAACGACAGCAACAGCAACAACCGGCGACAATGTTGAAAATGTTGAAATCAACACTAAAACTGTTGGTGCAGTCGCGACCGCATCTGTCACTGATATGGCTCGAGCCCTTGCTAAAATGGACAATATGACATCCAATGCATCGATGGAACGCTGCTCCAGCATACGAATTCTTCTTGATGAGCAGCATCGCAAATGGTGGCGCAACCAACAGCATGACCAACAAGATTGGTGGGCCGATAAGGACAGTTACAATTTAACTGCGTTCAATCAAATCAACGGAATTTGGCCGCTGGGACATCCATTGCCACTGCCCGATTGGGCAACGGCTTGCGATGATGAACACACCAAAGGCGTATTACACTTTGATTCAGTTTGGGAATATGAAGATTTAAATGCTATTATTGAGACCAAATTGCATCGCATGCTCGAAGAGACACATTACGATACCGTCAATCTATTCGTCGACTTTTATCGCGCCTTCAAGCGTACACGTCGTTCAGATCTAAAATCATTCTTCCAATTCTATGATCTACCCATCAATAGACGCCATCACATGTGTGTCTCATTGGCTATGGAGATAATGACACGACTCATAGAGATATTTCCAGTTTTACAACATTATCTATATTTGGTATCGTGTGAGGAACAAGTAATGTCACAGAGTGATTACATCGAAGCCACTGAAGAAGTGGGTGGACTAAATTCACCAGATGCCAATGTCGAAAAGGAACACTCAATGGTGGCTATGAAGATATCAATTGCTGGACGTGAAGGTGTGGTGATATTAGATCCAGGCTATCATGTTGGACGTGCTGTCACAGTGATGTCGGACCATATGTATCCACATACAGGTATGCACATAGATTGGACTACACACGTGAGTACATAGCCCATATTCAAACAAGGCTTTGTGATTTTTTCGAATTAGAAAAAAAATGCGATGCAACAAGTGGCATCTAAATTAGTATTTTTTGGTTTGTTACCTGGCAATCTTGCGTATGAGTAACTTTTTTCAGATAGAGACTAGAAATTGTTTTTCCATATTAAATGCAAGGCTGCTCAACGAAATGAACAAAATAATTTTGTTTCAAAAAATATCAATAAAAAATATCCAAAAAATATTTTGTTTTGCTAATTATAAGAAACAAAATTTTTTCGTTTCAAAAATTATCAATAAACCTTTAATCAGAATAATTTTGTTTCGTTGATATCAAAAAAATTAACAAAAATTGTATTTGTTTTTATTCATGTACGTATGTACATACATACAAACATATGTAAAATTTCTTTTCTTCATAGAAAACGAAATTATTGAAAAGTCAATTTTTTTGTTTAAATTTGAAACTATATTTTTTTGAAATAATTGTTTTATATAATTATAATATAATTATCAAAACAAAAAAAAATTTGTTAATTTTTTTGATAACAGTTGAAACGAAATGGATTTTGTTATGCTTTTTACGTTTATAAAATCGAATATTTCAACAGAAACAAAAATTTTTTTTTGTTTATTGTTAAAAATAACGTTATTTTGCAGCCTTGATTAAATGCTGTGCATAGAAGAGTATGCTATTATTATTTAGAAAAAGACTTAAAAATATCACAAGCCCTATTTGTGAGTGGACTATTCACACAATCAATTCCATTAAGTCCATACATACGTTAATTGTCTGATGATTATTTTCAAACAAAACAATTTCCTTTTGTACGCAGGTTGGTTCACGCAATCGAAAGAGCCACATATACAACGCGATTATTGTTACAATTATTGTCTGCAAAACACTAAGTATGTCGAATGGATGGAACGTGAAACACGCGGCGATGAACAATCTTATAAATCGTCACTCATTTATATCGAACAGCCGTATGTGACCGCTATTGATGTGACAGTACGTCGTAATTTGGTTTATAACTTTCGTTCGCTGCTGTCGCGTGATGCAAAAGGACGCGTCTTCGCTGGCATTTATCTGCCGGTTATGCCAAACAGTAATGAAGCACATTTCACCATATTCTATGATGGGCCAAATGATCAGCGTATAAAAGTCAAATTCATGTTTAGTGTCTTCAAGAATTCCGCAAAGGTATGTACAAATGTATACTAAAAAAAATTCTCTCGATCAAAGGCATGTTTTTCCTTATTCTGAATACGCGGTAAGATACAAAATTTTCTTTGTTTTGAGTAAATTTTCTCAAAAATGTTGAGAAACATTCAAACAAATTCATTGCCATGGGAATTTGTATGGGTATTCAACTTATCAAAATTAAAGAAAGCAAACCAGGTCGAGTTGAGAATGGAATGGAGCTTAAGAAAATTTTCCTTATTTTCATGTATGAATTTCTTTAAAGCAACTACATACATATATGAAACCATGGTAACGTATACATATATGCATATAATGTATATAACTTTATTTTGTAAGCCTTTTAACATGTTTTAGGGAAAATGTACTCAAAACAAAGAAAATAGTGTTCAATATAAGGAAGCAATTTCTTTGAACACTCCATATCATTTTCTTTTCAGTGTATGCATGTACTTATGTCTATTTATCCATTTATTAATTTAATAATATTATTTCTTATTATTGTTATATTTCCCATTTTCTTATTCTAGATTCCTGAAAATTTGCAACAACATTTAGAAAAGTTGGCACCGCAGTTAAATATGAATCAAAAGGTACTAACTGATATCTGTAGGTCTTTAGCTGAAGTCATACAAGATCAAGACTTCATACGACAACTTTTGGATATCAATGATGATATCGGCAATATGTCAGCTGAGAATTGACAATTAAAGGATAAGAAGGTCGATGCTGATCTAAAGGAGGTGGCAGAAGATAATAATAAAATGGAGTCGATTTGTAATACAACAACAACCACAGCAACAGCAGCAAAAGCAACAGCAGCAACAAAAACATTAGCAGCGTCAACGGAGTCAACAGAGACGGTTCGATCGAAATGAATATATATAAGTTTTGAAGATGTTCTTTAACACTTAAATAAATACTTATGAATATTTTCAATTTATATTAAAAAAAATATTGAAGCATAAAAAAATCATAACAAATAAAAAAAACCTTTCTTTATATTGCACTAAAGAGAAATTACAAAATTAAAGCAAGAAAAATTTAGAATATTAACTGATACGGAGTTAAAAAAGTTTACTGATAGTTTGAAATATTTATTCTTAACTCTATGAAAAATGATTTCATACATATGTATGTATGCACACAAGTAAAGCAGCTCTATTATGATAACATTATATCACATATTACGATATTAAAAAAAATTATGACATATACTTAGGCAAAATATTATTTTATCACTCACGTAAAATATTTAATAAATATTTTTTTCTAAATTTTTTGCATTTGCAAATAAAATAAACTGCTCGCACTTAAAATTGTTTACATAAAATTATACAACATATTAAATTCAAAATTAATGCTCTTAAATATATTGCCATTGTCTAGCAAACAATAATCTAACGCAGGTATGGATATATTCTGTACTAAGTTTACATATTTTATAACGTGCCACAGCTATACATACATATGTCTTATTGTATTATGTACCCGCATATATGCAAGAAAAATGAGTATTTATTACTATACCTTTCATTTAAAGTTTTTATTAAAAGCAGCAGATAGATATGTATTTAAAACTTTATATATCAGCTTATCACTATGCACGTAATAAATATTACTTTGACAAAAAGGGCGTTATTATTTTCAAAACGGTTTACGTTCAGGTAATAAAAGCGAAAAAGCAAGAGTAAAAGTAATTTTTTTTTTTTCAGAACTGTTTGCTTTATTCGTTAAAGTGATTATTTCGAATAAGATGGAAGATGATATTATTGGAATGCTGTCTGCGGCTGTACGCCTTCCTTCAATAACTATGTCCACTGTAAATTGGTCAATTCGTGTAATTTTAGTCTGAATTTTGTTGTTCAATTGATCAATGCTTGAGAATTGTCGGCATATACTTTTTATCCTCAACAAAAAACCCCATTGGCGTTAATTCAGCAATTTTCCAATTTTATATTTTATACCATAAATTTTACATTTTTTCGAGTTAAATTTCCGTTTTCGATTACCGTTATGAGCACCTAAACTAAAGTTTTTTTAACTTGCGCGCCATCTATCTACTCACACAGCAACAAACAATAATAGCGTTTGTTGAGTGTAGGAAAGCGTATGATTTGCAGGTATTTTACCACAAAAGAGCGAGAGGATCAGAGGATGTGAGCGAGAAAGAAGACTAGCTATTTGTAGGAATCCGCACACAGAATTTGTGTGGGTACTTTCCTAAAATGTGTCAAAATCTCTGAAGAAGAGGAAGAAATTGTCAACAGTGTTGCCACAGCCTCAAAAAATTTGGTATCACAAATTGATACATTTATGGTTTTTTTGGTATCACCGAAAAATGTTTGAAAAAAAAAAAATAAAATTAATAAAATATGCTGCTTTTGGTGTTCTCACACAGAAAAATTTTTGAGAAAAAAATTAAAATTAATAAAGTAAGCTACTTTCGTGGTTTTAACGATATCGTTTTTTTTTTAATATAAAAATATAAAGATAATACTTAAATTTCACATGCAAATAAATATGATTACTTTGGTACTGTACCGAGTAATATAAAAGGTCTATAAAATGCAATGGGTCAAACGAGCTGGGTGATCTAGTTGCCAGAGCTGATTCTGGAATTGATTTGGAGTCATTGAATCAGTTCTTAAATATTTGTCGCGCTGTCCTCCTTTAAGTCAAAATGCCTGCTATGCGGAGTGGTCCAACCAAAAGTTTGATAAAAATAAAATTTGTTCTAAGCCAAAATAAAAATTATCTACGTATCATTCATATGCAATTGTGCTTAGGTGTTTTTTTTTTTATAAATTTAAGTACTCCCTCATGAAGGCGATGAAAGTATTCCACGCAGGATTACTGTGGATGGGTACGTAGATTTTGCCCCAGAAAGAGGATTATGTGGTCCTTTCAACCCGTTATCACCAAAATAAAGGTATTTTGAAAAAAACAAATATTTATATTTCGAAAACTATCGGCCTCCGGACTGTTCCGTCTTCAGATATAGGATCGGAGGACGGTGCAACGCCCCTTTTATAAACGGTTTTTACGATCGGTAAAGGAAAGCGTGACCACGAAAAAAAACCATGAAGGCATCAATTTGTGATACCATAATTTTTGAGGCTGTGGCAACACTGTTCCTAAGCGTCATTTTTGACACTAAATAGCATTTCGCACAAATGCGTTTGTTGAACTTTTGCCTTCATCTTCAGTTTGACATAAAATAGCATTCTACCCAAAATCTCACCAAACAGACCTAATGTCAACTTTACCAATTGACAGCTACAATGAACTGCAGCCAACATTCGTCGTCTACGTGGAAATGAATGGCCAGCAAGTTGGCAGAAATAACAACAACCAAGTGTCAAAGTGACAGCGATTTCACTATTTTTCCATAACTTTTCAATTGATTCGTCATCTTTGTGATTCGTTTTAAAGCATTGTAGCAATTACATACGTGTTAACACTTGTAATTAAACTGCGTAAAAGACATTTAATAATAAAAGAAAATGGTAAGTATTTGTAAAAGAAAAATGCTTCTAAGCTGAATGGCTAAATAAAATTACTCTGCAGCCTGCACCAGCCAGTTCAACCTCTGTGGGTAGTGGTTCCCGTTCACCTACAAAAATGTCAGCGCCTCGTAGCTCTGGCGCTGGTGGCAGCAATCTGAAGCAACGTAAAACCACAACAACAACAACAGCGGCCAGAAGTCGTACGACAGGAGGAGCAGGAACAGGTGGCATGTGGCGTTTCTACACTGATGATTCGCCCGGCATTAAAGTGTAAGTGGATTGTATACTCTGGTTTGTATATGAGTGTGTGATACTAGCTGAGTTCCCGTGGCAGTGATCCAGATCCGGATACAAATTTTGCAAGCAAATGCGACAACAATTTTGTGATCCTGGTATTTATCTGGATCAAAACAACCTATTACAATCTATACGGATCCGAAATTGATACAGATAAATTCCAGGATCACAGAATTCTTGTTGCATTTGCATGCAAACCTCTTATCCGGATCTGGATCACTGCCACGGGAACTCGGCTATTGTGTTAGAAAGTGTTTGCCAACGAGGCATTTTATAAATAGGCTATCTTTTTTCCTACCTCTTCGGCATTGAGACGCTAATAAATTCGGTAAAAGGCGTGAGCCAGATTTTTTTTGTGTTGCTACTTATCCAAACGTAAAAATTATGCAGTCAAATTGTTGTTTTTCAAAGATCCTTAAGTATCTTTGACACCTTTGTATACTAAAAATTATTTTATTTTTTTTATTTCGTCGTACCATACAAAAACTAGCACATTTAAAATTTCTGACGAAAACTGGCAATTAAAAAGTTGTGTACGAAAAACAGCACATTAGACTTTTCGCTGAGGAAAAGTAGCTAGTTCGACTTTTGGCTGACGAAAAGTTGAACTTTAAATTTTTGACCGACAAAAAGTAGCAGTAATTTTCAAGGCTGCACAACGATATCAACAAAAATATTTTGTTTTGTTGAATATCAAATAAAAATTAACAAAAAAATTTTGTTTTGTTGAATATCAAATAAAAGTTATTGAAATTATTTCGTTTCGTTGATTATCAAAAAAAAATTATCAAAATTATTTTGTTTCGTTGATTATCAAAAACAAAATAATAATAAAAATTTGTTTCGGCTTTACTTTGAATTTTTATTAACGTTATTTTTTTTGATAATTTTTTTGTTGGCTACCGAAACAAAATTTTTTCAATATTTCGACGGCTGAGAATAAGATCGCCCTATTTCAAAAATTGTTTCAAAAACGCCCTATTTGAAAAATTGTTTCAATAACGTCCTATTTCAGATTTTGCTTCAAGAACGCCCTATTTGAAAAATTGTTTCAATAAGGTCCTGTTTCAGACAATTATTCAAAAATGCCCTATTTCAGAGAAATATATATGCAATTTTCATAATTTTTTTTGATAATTATCAAAACAGTATTTTTTTGTTCAGCACTTAACGTTAAAATTTTTCAAAGTTGAATTGAAAACAAAATATTTTTTCGGTTATTGATAAAAAATAACGTTAATGTGCAGCCCTGGTAATTTTATAGTGTTTTTACATTAAAATTGTTGTTGTTTAAACGAAATTGATAGTTTTCGTCAGCCAAAAATTGAATGTGTTTGTATTCGTCAGCCACAAAAAATCGTACGCTAGTTTTCGCATTGTACGACGTTTTATTTATAAAGGCTTATAAAATGTAAATATCAGTCCTTTGCCGGACAAATCCGGTACGCTCGGGTATTAGTCCCTTCTGAAACTAGCCCGGCTGTCGTGTCAAAGTTTTTTTCTTTTTTGGCCATTATCAACCTTCTAGGCCGGTGGATTTTAGTCGCCTCTTACGGCAGTATATTTTAAGTCCCCTAACATATGTATAAACTAGATCATACATGGCCACCCAATGGCTCCAGTGACTCCGTTTGTCTCCCAACAACATCGCTGTGGCTCCGAGTGGCTCCCAACAACAAGCAAATCAATTTCAACAGAATAACGCACATTTCTTTTTTTCACAGAAATCGTCGTCGCGGCGAGCACTCAACCTAACGGTCCAGCTTCGACCGACATTCATTGTGTACCCTGTAGGGAAAATCTCTAGTTCCGAACTAGGTCGCTTCTAGTGCATTTTTCGACACTACTAGTGCGAGCTAAATCTCTTTTGCATGTTATCAACTGGCGAATTTAACACGGCGATGTTCTAGGCGGTGTCAATTGTCACCCTCTGCTCTATATTTTCGATAGTTCTGAACTAATACTAAATTCTACAGTTTTCACTAGTTCGTTTATTGGCACAATTTCGATAGTTCTGAACTAACTACAAGTATCTAAAAATTCTATAGTTTTACATCTGCCGTTTAAGTACAGCATTTGAAACACTTCATGCAAGTGGCGCGATGGCACACTGGCTAACGCGTGTGACAATCAATCTGGCGAGCGCAGGTTCGAATGGTTGAGAATTTCTTTTTTTAATTTTTTTTTTAACTAATATTTCTTTATTTATTTATTTAATAAAAATTTACAAGAATATTTAAAAAGTAATAGAATAAAAAAAAATTTTAAATAATCTTGAGGGATCGGAAAAGCATAAGAATTCATACAAGTTAAGATGCAAATAGAAAACTCTTTACATAAAATGCTTCACTAAACATCTGAGAATTGCAGAAATATACAAAGCCGACGGAATTTTTGTCATTTCGAAATTGCATACAAATCAAAGTGTGTCTTATAATGGTCACTCAATTCACTCCTTCTGAACTGGTGAGGGTCTAACTACAATTGATCTAGTTCATTACAAGCTTTTATTTAACTTCACTTTTTGTATGTATGTCGTGGAATTTTGCAACGAACATTTAAGATACTTCTAGTTGAGCTAGGTACTTGAAATTTGGAACATAGTTCAGGACCCGAAGACAATGCAATGTGAAATAAAAAAAATCCGATAGATGGCGCTGGTGTCGAGATATTTGTAAAATTCGTATTTACCGACCGAATTTGTTCATATTCGGTATATATATTGCCTATGAGAAAGTAAATACATCCGAGGAAAAAAATCGCCGCTAGGTGGCGCTGGTGTCAAGATATTTGTAAAATTCGTATTTACCGACCGAATTTGTTCATATTCGGTATATATATTGCCTATGAGAAAGTAAATATATCCGTGGAAATAAATCGCCGCTAGGTGGCGCTAGTGTCAAGATATTTAGAAAATTAATATTTATGAACCAGATTTGTTCCTATTTTGAACACGTATTACGAAGTAATCTATTCACAAAAGAGTATAGTAAAACCAGATATTAGATGTAATATGCATTGTAAAACTAAAAAGGCAAAAATAAAACAAAGTAAAAAAATTTTTTTAAAAAAGCTTTTATTTAATATTAATATAACAATTTACTAAAAAGGAAAAAAATAATTTTTTTATATTTTTGAACAAGATTTATATTAGTCCTTAGTTCATTTGGATCTTAATTTCAATCTAAACATACATTTAACGTATTTCTTCAAAGCATTTCTGTATATGTATCAACATAAATAAAAGCGCGGGTACTCATTACATATTCATGTTATAAAACCGTATTGGCGAAATGGAAGGAAGCGATAAAAACTTTAAATTCCAATTACGTAAGATATGCATTACGTAAAGAGCACCCGCGCTTTTATTTATGTTGATACATATACAGAAATGCTTTGAAGAAATACGTTAAATGTATGTTTAGATTGAAATTAATTAATTAGGGACACGAATTTCGATACGATACGATACCAAATCGATATTTTTTGCATTTGATACCGATACTTTTTACTCGATTCTTTTGCAACGATATTTTTTGGTATCGAGTACTTCAACCACGGTATCGAACAAATGAGTACATTCAGTGATGGAAAATTAAAATTGTGTCATATTTGGCCAAAAAATTGTGCAACGCAAAATTGTGCCGAAAATTGATCGAGTGTGCAGAAGTGACAAGCTGCTTCCTAAAGAGCCGAAAAATGCACAAGCACGAGTAATTTTCACTGGTACATATCGAAAAATAGGTCTGATCCACTTGCCGAAATTATTGCAGGTTTGGGCTACTTCTTAAGGTTTTTTGTATAAAGTTGTATGAAGTTACCCAAATCTGTTTATTTTCACATTAAACGAGGCGCACATTTACCACCGAAACTTGCTTACAATTTGCAGTTACCATGTGATAGAAATAATTACAACTGGATATATAGGATTATATATTTTTCATTTTCATACGAAAATTTGACGTTTGCAAATAAAAAATCGCCATTTCGGCGAAAAAAACGTCAATATCTTTTTTATCTCTCATTTTACTAAAAACACGTTATAAACAAAAAAAAAAAAGGGTATGTTTCCATTAATGCCCCTATGACACTACGTTTTTCCTGGTATTCTACAAGGTTTTTTGTGTGAAAGAGGTGGTCAAATACAGTTTTGTGTTGGTGCAAGGGAGTAAGCTATGTTGCAAAAAAACAACAAAATACCATCTAGGCGGTTAAAAACCAATTAGCCAGCTTGTCTTTCGATAGGTTTTTTGACATTCGGCACTTTTTTCTGACAATTGTTTCAATTTGACAACTATAAAATCAATTATTTTTAAAATATAAAATATATGGAAATACAAATTTTTAATTTGCCTCTTGTAAGCTTCTGCTTTGGCCGTAAGGGGAAAGAAGTCCGGAAGAAAAATCATATTGCGCAATGGCTTCTCTTTATAACATGGAACGCACAGCTATTCTGCCACTTGAGTTTCATAATTTTTTTGTTTCGATAATTTAAATTCAAATTTCCAAAAAAAATCAATGATGGATACATATAATCTCAATGAAAATGAATTGTTAATGTTATTTAAGATGTTTATTTTTCAAAATACTAAATTTTTGCAAATATCTTTTTACAACTGTGATTGCATTAAATACACCTGTTGTTTTGTAAAAGCTGTTGGTTTGTAAAAAATGTTTTCAAGAACTTAATAAACTTGTATAATTTTTTTATTCAGCTTGAATAATTCTTATGAGTTGGAAAAGGATTTACGTCAAAACAAAAACTTTGGAACCAGCCATGGCATACTATGCCATGGAATTAGCACTAATACAGCGATATGCGTATGCCTCAGGATGCAGTTTTATTGCGTTTTTGGTAACTTTCTAGAAGACGGAGCAACTTGAAACCGTTTTAATAAATATCTTTTAAATATGGAAATATCTTTTATTTCCACTTTCGAATTCATAATCTAGAGGTCAGAACGCGTCGATTGGTACCTCTTTTAACTATTTTAGAGGAAATTTTAAGGTTGCACCTTCTAGAAAATTACCGCTTTCGATACCGATACTTTGAGTATCGAGTAGTTTAGTTTCGATATTATCGGGTTCGCGATTCTTTTTAACCGATATTTTAAATGAGTACCAGATCGATGCTTTTGATTCGATATCGTGTCCCTACTAAGAATAGAAAGTGCCATGGGAGTATGATTTTCTTTATGTATGTTGTTGCAATAAACCGTTATTTGGTAAAATAATATTTTTATAACTCCGAGAAGGTTGTTGCAATTTTTATTGATGTTGTTGTCGTGTGACTCCCTTATGCTTAATTTGTGGCCACCTATGAACTAGATCATGCAGCGCTAACATCATACTCAAAATACTATTTTTGAAAGTACTGTTGGAAAAGTTGTAGTACAGCAAGGAGGTGGAGTTGTACGAACTGATTTGTTGTCATACCAAACGCCATATTTATTTAGAATATTTATGAAAATATTTGTATGCATATATGTAATTCTATATTAACTTTACTTTTAATCTTCAGTGGTCCCGTGCCCGTCTTGGTGATGTCTCTGCTCTTCATTGCATCAGTTTTTATGTTACACATTTGGGGCAAATACAATCGCTCTTAAGACAGCTGAGCAGCGAAAAAACGCAATTTTTTACAATTTCATTTCCAATATTAACTTTTGCTCTTAAGTTTAGTAAATTAAGTTAATTTTCTTTCTATGTATACAATTCAATTTCTCAAAACACAACTAACTGTAGTTTTTATTCGATCGAAGTATTAACGGATATATGGATGTATATACAATTATGATGTGCTACAACGTTATTTGAAAATTTTTTCATTCATTGTTTGTTATAACATTTTGTAAATTTGGCAATTCAGTGCAATTGTCCGTTTTTGTACGCTTTCAAATTCAATATTAGGTATATTTTGTGCATTATATTAAAGCAAATATAATACAGATCTTCTATGTACATTTCAATTAGTCAAAAAATTTAATAAGATACATATTACAAAATATTGAAAAAGTATAAATGCAATTATTTTTATTTAGCGTGTCTCAATTATGTCACGAATAACTTAATGGACGAATTTCACAGAGCAAATTTTTAACATTCACCAATAGTTTGGCATCTTTGCATCGATTATCCATTGCAGTAAGATATGTGGACATGACAAGATGATGTAAATCTGTGTAATTCTAAAGGGAATTTAGACTAAATTAATCAATTTGTACTGAAACTCTCTGATTTGTACTTGAAACTCAGCTCACATCTATGTTTCGCCACGTTAGAGCATATTCCAATATAATTTCATCTAAATTATCCGAGCAAAGTTCTTTGATGTCAACAAAAGTCGCATTTTCGGGCGTTATACGCACTTGCATCATATTCTCCGGTGGTTCGCTATAATGGCCAAACTTAAAAACGATATCACGACGTTGTGCTAAGCGATTCCAATCAGATCGTACAAATTTCAGCATCAAACAATGTAAAGAGATGCAGGAGTAGATGTGTAACTCACAAGCTAAATGCTTCTCGGAAAAATATCCTAAACAAATTTGTCAAAAATCAGTGGAAATATTTTAACTATGTGGATATAATTTCCCTTACCATTCTCTATATAGAAGTTGGCGTCAGGATTGGAGAATATGTTCAAGAAATTATCACGAAAAACCTGACAAAATTGTAAAAGTTAAGTTAAAAATAGTAACATGTTTTAAAAGCATTTTGTATACGATATCATATTCCTACCCTGTCGGAAAAACAAGCAACCAAAAAGAATTTTCTATACCTTTTTTAATTCTTTCAAGTCTGTGATTGGCTCTTTAATATCTAAATAAATTTTACGATTACGCACAAATCCCTTTTTCTCTTCTGTAACATAGCCTTGGTAGCCTTTGGCTGAAATGTGCAAGACACATTGCACAAATTGAGTTTCGAGCGTAAAAATTACTTGGCCTTCACTGTTAAAGTGTATAGTTTTATCAATGCATATGATTTTTATACATTCAGTATATTTACTTTTCCAAATCTGGCTCAATTGTCCAATATTTGAAAGGAAAGTGCTCATACAACTTGAACGCCAGTCCGATAGTTCCTGAAAAGCAATTATTTTTGAGTTAAGTAAAGTTAGATTGGATTGGATAGGTTCCCTGCAAAAAATGTGCGATCAATCCCGAAAGAGATTTGTCCTCGATTGATCTCTTTCGAGAACAATTTGTCCACAATTAGTCCCCGATTGTACACGTACGGGTATAAATGTAGACTAATTGTAGACCAATTCTTCCCTAACGGGTATAAATGTAGATTAATCGCTTTCATCCCGAACGGGAACAAATCTAGATTCCTTAAATGTAGACATTTTACAAAAATATGCAATGTATTTAAAAAATTGTAGAACAACCGGTAAAACGAATTGAACACCCTTTTTAATAACAATTTTAACAAAATGTTGCCTAAAATATCCTATGAAAAAATCCTTTACATTACGCTCATATAATGCACTCAAAACTTACAATTTTTTAAATTTTTTATTGAGATTTTTTTACAAAAGTAAAACATTATATCGCCCGTTTTATGCAATAGGGATTTAACTCGAAATTTTCGATTTCTGGGATTTTGCCATATATGTATTTCAATAACTGGGTCGTGCCTTTGAGTCTAGTCTTATAAAATACTCAAAAAGATAAAAATGGTGGAAATAAAAGTAATTTTGTAGTTAGCCGTACAAGGAAACTGTTTGAAATTATAAAAGTTTATTTGCGTTTTCCCAAAAAATTTTTTTTTTGAGTTAAATCCCTATTGCATAAAACGTGCGATATAATCTTTATTTAAATATGCATGAACATTTACAATTTTTTAAGGAAAAATCTACATTTGTACCCGTTCGTGCTGATTGATCTACATTTGTACCCGTTGGGGATGAAAACGATTAATCTACATTCGTACCCGTTCGGAATGAAAGCGATGTACCCGTTCGGTATGTTAGTGATTAATCTACATTGGTACCCGTTCGAGTATACAAGTTGAACAATTAGTCTCTTCATAGGACATGCTCGAACAAATGCGATCAATTCACTCCATATAAAGGGATGTAAAATTGTATTAGTCGCATGCTCCCTTGCGATTGATCCCGGCCACGTCCCGGACTAATCGCATTTTTTGCAGGGTTAGGTTGAATTAATTTAGGTTAGGTGGCAAAAAGTTAGGGTGGGTTTGAGCAATTACATACTAATTTAAACTTAGTCCTTTCACATTTGAACTCATATACCATCTTCCATTGAGCACCTGCCAATTCTATTAACTCACCTAACCGATCTGTCCAAATAGTTAATTTTCGATTTTCACTTTGATAATCCATTCTCTTTATATACTTAGTTGTCCAATGGGAGTAACGAAATGTTTTTCGCTTGTCTTCTTCTACTACAATCTCCACTGCCTCTTTAATTTCCTGCTGCTCCTCCTCCACTACGCTTTTTATCTCGTCCGATGCAAATGGCATTGCTTCTTCAATAACTGTTATCTGTTTCCGAGACTCTTGTGCCGTTTCGTTTCCCATCCTTTCACGGCCTACATGCTCTGATGCTTTTCTTTTTATACCTTTATATTTGGGTAGACTTCCCGAAGAATGCGATAATCGTGCCGATAGCTTCGGTGTCTGCAATTCCAGTGCTTTTGGTACAGACTTAGATAGTTTCATACCAATTGTTGTCAAATCGTTGGACTTGATATTTAATTTAGGCACTTGAAATGTTAGCTTATAATGTTTATTATAAGTTCCCTTAATACGATCCAATATTTGCACCAATTCGGAAAAGGTTTTCGGCTGCGCTATTTCATCCACAGCTGTGGTATTTCCCATATCCTTATCGCGTATAATGTATTCCATATTCAATTTATCCGGTTTGGGGAAAATGGGGAACACACGTTCAGGGTTCTTTTGACTATCGAACTGATATTTTTTCGTATTACTAACCCCCATTTCCATATCATCGTTCGAACGTTTGCGCAACAATATACCACCTTTGCCTTTCGGTTTGCCGCGCTGCTCTTCATTTGCTTCATCTTCCAATTCTATGGGAAACTTGAATGATGACATGATAAGTGGCAAACAATGTCGTACCATATTTCGTATTTGTACATTGGATAAGGGTAAGTCCAATACAAAATCCTCAACATTAGCTATATTAAG
This sequence comes from Urophora cardui, assembly GCA_960531455.1. Lineage (NCBI taxonomy): Eukaryota > Metazoa > Arthropoda > Insecta > Diptera > Tephritidae > Urophora > Urophora cardui. Next base: position 36,798,903 of record OY482670.1, on the reverse strand, counting down.
TTGCTGCTGGTGTCCATTTTGTTGTTGTAGCGACTGTAATGCAGCAATTGAAGCTAACGATGAACGAAAAATATTCGACTGAGAACGTTTGGTTCGTATCGATATATTCGATCCACCAGCTGCAAGAGCCACATTAACAGAAGCGATTCCAGATGCTGTGCTCGGAATCCGTTCCATTACTATATCTGTTGGTGCATTTTCGGACACTTTAATTTTATCCGGTTCAGGTTCTGGTTTAGTTTGCGTTTGAGTTTCGTCTATATAACCCAGGATATCTTCTTCAAAATGACATGGTAAAGGTTCACCCCAAAGACATAAATATTCAGGTAAATCAATTGATATAACAAACAACGCTGCATCGTAATATTCATTAATTTCTAAGAGAGCTTGATTCTCCGACAGATCTTGCTTTGTTAAAATACGTTCGGCTGGTGCTAAGGCCGAAGTTCGTATGTTGTTCATGATACGGGATGTACCGATAAAACTGGTACTGACCTGTGGCTCTTCGGCAGTAACATCTTTTACAATTTCTAGTTCAGCGTTATTTTCATGCCAAGTCATGGTGAAGTCATTGAAGTTATAATGTACGGGCTTCTTAACGAAATATAATTGATATATTCCACCGAGTAGTGCATATTTCTTTAAATTGATCTAGAAAGGCAGAGAGAATGAAAAATAGGGAAAAGTGTTAATTAGCCTGATGACCTCCCCAGCCAGTAGTCGCATAAATATATATATGTGGTAGCAGTGGTAGGCTGATTCAATTAAAAAAAAAAAAAAAAATTAGTAGCACGCAGCGAATTGGAGTAGAATTATTCATTTTAATTATACTCGAACCAGTGTTTCTTTATAATTCCAGAGTTTATTTTGATGTGAAGGAGCATTTAGTATACGTATACATAAAAACTACAAAAAGAATAATCTTTTCTTTTGGTTTTTGGTCGTTTTTATTTTGATAACTACTTTATTATTGAGCTCTCAAGACCATTTTTTTTTTTTTTTTTTTTTAAGGAAAAATTGGTATGAAAGATTAATACTTGTCTGGTAGAAGTTATAGATCCATTTCGGAGACCACCACATCTCTTCATCAGACTTCTTTTAACATTTTTTTATTCATTGGCGTCCGCCGAGATCGAACCTCGGATTTTCCGGTTGGAAGTCTAATGGCATCACCATTAGGCTACCGCCGCCTTGCATTTTGCTTGTATTAATTTTTCTTTTCATTTTTTCCTTTTTACAACCTACCAAAAAAACCTACAACCTACCAAAAAAAAAAAAAAAAAAAAAATGGTCTTGAGAGCTGAATAATCTTTTCCTTAGGACTAAAATGCGACTTCTTATTTTTAATTACCTCATCGGGCTCCAAGTTCAATCTCTCGGGATGATAGACCAGATTAATGAAATTTCTATAACGCTCTTGGTCCAATTGCAGAAAGTCTTCCCATACATCCGGATACATATCAGCCGTTATCACCATTGGTTCCTTAGGCAGTTTAATAAGTTTTGGTGTCTTTTTCTTATCACTGTCGTTTGCCTTGGATTTCCTTAAATTTTCTAACTGTTCGGCCAGTGAGCTGCAGAAACAAAAAAAAAAAATATTTTTTTGAATTAAAAGCTGGAAGCAAACTATTTTCTAAGCTTACGCCGCTTTGTTTTCATAATCGGCTCGTTTTTCGATCAGCTTACGACGCACTTCACTTTGTAAGTCGGTTTGCATAAAATGTTCATAAATCAAACATTCATGTAAGTCTGAAAGTACATACATACATACAAATAATGAACATTTTTCTCAACTGACTATATAGGGATACGGTTATTCGATTAATCGAATATTTTAACTATTAATACAGGGAAAACTTGACTAGCGATATTCTAATAAACTTTAGCTGTCGAATATGCGAATCGTTTGTTTCGAATATTTGATTGTTTGCAGTTGCTGACGGGCAACCGAATACGAATATTTTAAGGAGCTCTACAAAATATGCGCATACATATCTTAATTTTAAACATATGCACCTGGCATGCCAGCTGTCAACTCTGCAGCGTCAACTGGTTTAATGTCCTGCCTGTAACTTTTCGCATTTTCACTAAACGGATCGAAAAATAAATGCAATCCTCTTAGAGTAAGATTTTCTTTTAGAATACTGAAGGGTAATCGAACTTTTAGTTGCAGCTTATGGAAATTTGCTTCAATGCATGGTATTCTAGAGAATTGGAATTAGAAGTTAAATAATTTATTAATTGAACTATATTATACATATTGATTAGCACACTTTCAAACAGAGCTATTAGACTTTTTCATAGTAAGCAACAAATTAGAAAAGAAATCACAACGAAAACAAATAACAACTCAATTGTTTCTATTATCTATATTACCAGTTTTTTATATAGTTAGTTTTGAAAGGAATTTATTTATATATATTTATGCAGTTCGTAACAGTATTGTTTACACAGTTCGTTGTGAGTATGAGTAACTTTTTTCAGATAAACTTTTGAAAAAGTGTATTCGCTATTTAATGCTATTTTTACAAATTACACAAGCGTTTTTCACTATTTTTCTAATTGGAAATTGTACTACTTTAAAATATACTACAATATATAATACCTACATAAATTCACAAAAAGCAAAATATGTATAACAAATTTCGCATAGCCCTTTTAAAAGTGTACAATTTAAATATGTATACCTACTCGAGAAATCGAAAAAGTATTGGCACATTTTTCAACGTCCAAATTTGTATTCTAAAATTTTCACATTCATAAAAATAGTCAGCGGTGGTGGCGTTCACTGTTCTTTACGACATGTGCAAAAGGATATAAAAACAAACAAAAAAGAAAAACAACTTTAGTGAAATCTTAGTCTTATGTAGTTAGTGAATACGCATTCTCTTACTCCATATAAGAATCCTCAGACGATAATATACGATATGTATAATGATCTAAGAATCTTGCTATTTCATTATAAACAGCTTTCTTTTGCTGTAATATGCATTTTTTCGTTGTTAGTAAGAACAAATTATTATAATCATATTTCTGTATATTATACCTCTATAATGTCCATTAAAATACTCGTTTCTGCTTTAGCCGTTTTTGTCTCGTCGTCAATATAATAATCTAGACTTTTCGCAACCTATTTAATGTACATAAATGTGAATAGAGAGTATTATTTAAGCGGTTTCTTTATATGTATATATTTTATTTTGCAAAGTTGATTACCTTTAACAAATAATTTACATTTATCTTATACTCATTACCAAAATTTGGTCGTATCTCATTGGCCAAGGTTTTACGCGTCATGTCCTTGCGGAATATATCCTGCGACAAAACAGTGCGCTCATTAACCGATAGAAGCCAATCAATTGTTTTTTCTATGCTTAGATTTTCGAAATGTCTTAATTTCGCAAAGAATAAACGCACTTCGGGTGGTATATGAGGTTTTGGTAAGCCATCGCAACGTAAATAGGTTTCCCACTGAAATGGTATATTTCAGGAAAAAAAGACTAATAGAAATCGTCGCTATAGAAGAAAAAAGACGCAAAGTGTTTTGTTGAGGAAGAAAGACGCAAACTTTTTTTTTCAAACAAAGACGCATTAAAAATATTTTTCGAAAGAAAGACTATTTTTTTGATAACGAAGAAAGACGCTTTATTTTGTTTACTATAAAGAAAATGCGTCTTTAGGAAAGAAAGACGTATTCGATTTTTTTTTCTTCCTCAATATTACTGCTAATGCGTCTTTCTTCTCAATTAAAAATGCTAATGCGCCTTTCTTCGTCGAAATATTTTATATGCGTCTCTGTTCGTCGAAATATTTTTAATGCGTCTATCTTCGTGGACATGTTTTTCCCCGACATATTTTTAATGGGGCTTTTTTCGTCGACAAATTACTGGCATGCGTCTTCCGGAGTGACGAAATATAATATACTCACCTTTTCGGCTTTATTTTCTTTTTCTTTCAATTCCTCTCTTGCCGCAAATGCCTCTGTTCAAGGTGTAAATGGATATATTAATTAAATATTATACATAAATGCATGTCGGAAAAAACAAAAAGGAGCACACCTCGAATTGGGAGAGAAGCTCGGCCATAAAACTCGTCAGAGTTATAAAAGTGCCATTGTATTATATTATATTATATTATATTATATTATATTATATTATATTATATTATATTATATTATATTATATTATATTATATTATATTATATTATATTATATTATATTATCTATTATATAAAAATAAGTCGCATTTTCCTCCCTGATGATTTAACTCCAGAACGGCTGGACTGAATTAAATGAGATTTTGCACGTAGTTTTCGATTGAGCCCGACATGGTTTATGGCCAAAAAAAGTATAAGAATCCGGGAAGGTTTTGAAGATATTCCACAAAATGTGGACCAGGGTAACCCTATAACGGGTTCGTATGATATGGGTATCAAATGAAAGGTGTTGATGAGTGCTTGAACATGGTGTAGTTATTGGTCCCATATAAGACCCCGTATTCGAGGTATTTCCTGAAATATGAACCAGGTGTGACTCCAAACGGGTTTTCTACAAAATGGTTATCAAATAAAAGGTGTTGGTGAGTATTTAAAAAAGAGGTGATTTTCAAGACCCTATGCGACCCGTTTTCCGAGATATTGACCAAAATGTGGACCAGGGGTGACCCTAGAAAGTCTGGAGGGATAGAATAGGCATAGGGATAGGGCTAGAGATATGGATAGGGATAGGGATAGGGAGAGGGATAGGCATAGGGATAGGGATAGGGGTTGGGATAGGTATATGGATAGGGATTAACGATAAGGGATTCAGGATTAGGGATTACGGATTAGGGATTAGGGATTACGGATTAGGGATTAGGGATTTGGAATTTGGGATTAGGGATTACGGATTAGGGATAGGGATAGGGATAGGGATAGAGATAGGGATAGTGATAGGTATATGGATAGGGATAAGGATAGGCATAGGGATAGGGATAGGGATAGGGATAGGGGTAGGGATAGGGATATGAATAGGGATTAACGATAAGGGATTAGGGATTCAGGATTAGGGATTAGGGATTACGGATTAGGGATTAGGGATAGGGATAGGGATAGGAATAAGAATAGGAATAGGGATTGGGATAGGGTTAGCGATAGGAATAGGAATAGGGATAGGGATAGGTATAAGGATAGGGATAGGGATAGGGACTAGGGATACGGCAACACGGTAATCTAGGACTTTTCCTTTAGGCTTTATAGGAATAGATTTTAGGCAGAACAACGTCTGGCGGGTCAGCTAGTATTATATTATATTATATTATATTATATTATATTATAAATGCATGTACATCTTTTCTTCTATTATATAAAAATAAGCCGCATTTTCCTACCTGATGATTTAACTCCAGAACGGCTGGACTGAATTAAATGAAATTTTGCACGTAGTTTTCTATTGATCCCGACATGGTTTATGGCCAAAAAAAGTATAAGAATCCGGGAAGGTTTTGGAGATATTCCACAAAATGTGGACCAGGGTAACCCCATAAGGGGTTCGTACGATATGGGTATCAAATGAAAGGTGTTGACGAGTGCTTGAACATAGTGTAGTTATTGGTCTCATATAAGACCCCGTATTCGAGGTATTTCCTGAAATATGAACCAGGTGTGACCCCAAACGCGTTTTCTACAAAATGGGTATCAAATAAAAGGTGTTGGTGAGTATTTAAAAAAGATGTGATTTTCAACATCCTACGCGGGCCGTTTTCCGAGATATCGAACAAAATGTGGACCAGGGGTGACCCTAGAAGGCGTTGTTCTGCCTAAAATTTATTCCTATAAAGCCTAAAGGAAAAGTCCTAGATTACCGTGTTGCTAACCATTATATCCCTATCCCTATCCTATTCAAAAGAAAAGCAGGAAAATAGGGGAAATCATTTTTTACATACAGCGCCATTAATTTTATGTGACATTTTTTATTAAACGCAAAATTAAAACCGGTATTGTGTTCACTGTGAAATTGAGGTTGAAGTTATTCGTTTCCTAACAGATCAATTGGAAACCATCAAAACAATCATGCATATTGTGCAAGTTAACACAGCAATAGAAGCATACCAGCATTAGGTGTAAATATTGTATGTATGTATGCCTGTGTGTTATCCCAATAACAAACAGACAAACCTACCTAAATACTCATCAGTGGTTGTTGTAAGCAGGCATTGTATTTTATTGACATACAAATTTACATTTATCTATTATATAAAAATAAGTCGCATTTTCCTCCCTGATGATTTAACTCCAGAACGGCTGGACTGAATTAAATGAAATTTTGCACGTAGTTTTCGATTGAGCCCGACATGGTTTATGGCCAAAAAAAGTATAAGAATCTGGGAAGGTTTTGGAGATATTCCACAAAATGTGGACCAGGGTTACTCTATAACGGGTACGTACGATATGGGTATCAAATGAAAGGTGTTGACGAGTGCTTGAACATGGTGTAGTTATTGGTCCCATATAAGACCCCGTATTCGAGGTATTTCCTGAAATATGAACCAGGTGTGACCCCAAATGGGTTTTCTACAAATTGGGTATCAAATAAAAGGTGTTGGTGAGTATTTAAAAAAGAGGTGATTTTCAAGACCCTATGCGACCCGTTTTCCGAGATATCGACCAAAGTGTGGACCAGGGGTGACCCTAGAAAATCTGGAGGGATAGAATAGGGATAGGGATAAGGATAGGGATAGGTATATGGATAGGGATAGGGATAGGGATAGAGATAGAGATAGAGATAGGGATAGGGATAGGGATAGGGATAGAGATAGAGATAGAGATAGAGATAGGGAAAGGGATAGGGATAGGCATAGGGATAGGGATGGGGATAGGGATAGGGATAGGGATAGGGATAGGGATAGGGATAGGAATAGGGATAGGGATAGGGATAGGGATAGGGATAGGGATAGGGATAGGGATAGGGATAGGGATAAGGATAGGGATAAGGATAGGGATAGGGATAGGGATAAGGATAAGGATAAGGATAAGGATAAGGATAAGGATAAGGATAAGGATAAGGATAGGGATAAGGATAGAGATAGAGATAGGGATAGGGATAGGGATAGGGATAGGGATAGGGATAGGGATAGGGATAGGGATAGGGATGGGGATAGGGATAGGGATAGGGATAGGGATAGGGATAGGGATAGGAATAGGGATAGGGATAGGGATGGGGATTAGGGATTAGGGATAGGGATACGGCAACACGGTAATCTAGGACTATTCCTTTTGGCTTTATAGGAATAAATTTTAGGCAGAACAACGTCTGGCGGGTCAGCTAGTACATATATATGTAAATATGTATTAAAAACAATTATATGATTTCACATAGTATTGTAAATGCTATTTATGATCGTGCTATGAAACGAATGAAGGCGACGAACAGAAACTGATGTTCACTGCATTTCCTACTTCCGGTTAATTGTACAGTGTGCACAAAGAACCACATACATACAAGCATCAATTTAAATTGCTTTGGCGCCAGAGGTCTCGGATTCGGACCGAGCTCGGACCAACACTAAAATTAAAATAACTATTTTTTCGAATTAATTATAATAGGTACCATACCCTCCGAGTGTATTTCTGCCATGACAAAGCATCACAAGAAATGCATTCACTATTCGGAGCCGGCATAAAACTGGACCTACAGTTGGTGCAAAACAAAAATTAAGGAGCACGCCTCGAATTAGTATAGAAGTTGTGCCTAAAACTCGTTAGAGTTATATTCACGCCATTATTACGTATGTATATAATTTCATCTGCGTTGATGTTTATGTGACTTGTTATTACATCCATATCTCTATAATCTGTACTAAATATACCCACTGATTTTGCTATTTAACGCTTACCCTCGATATGGTTCAGGCATGCTCGCAAATCAATTAAACGCATTGCATATCTAATTTCGCGCGTTTTTTGCTCTTCCGCTGTTAATATTACGTATTTTTTTTCTACAATTTTCTGCTCTTTTTCCCGCTTTCCTTTACCGCTTTTCTTTCCCTTAGCCATATTTAATAAAACTGCAAATACTATTTGTTGTTGATCTCGAATTTGATTTCAATTTCCTTTGATTAAATTAGTTAGCTGTTTCCAATTTAAATACTTAATTTCGTAATCTAATTTATTTACATTGTTGTCACAAAAAACAAAAATTCCAAAATTTAAAAATTTTTGATTATGCTATAGATTTTTTTCAAATGACGTTATAGTCGGTCTGGCTTAATTAAACCCAGCCAACTCGATTAACCGAATTAGTCGACTATGACTGAAGTCGACTTCAATTATTCGGTTAGCGATTTTCGATTAGTCGAAAGCTGCCGACTAATCGATTATCTGCTCACTTTAGATTATTCGGTTAATCGTTCCATTCCGATTAATCGAATATTGTACTTTCGATTTTATTACATTCATAAATAAATATGAATCCATTTCATCAACATTTTAAGTGATTTCTTAGACATTTTTTGTTGTTGTTGGAGCAAATTGAAGCACTCCCCGCCCTTTTCCGGTCGTTACTCCGACACGCTAGGGTACTTGTTCTTTCTGCACTAGGCTGACTATTGTAAGACCAGCCACACATGACGGCAGAAAATACGCAGAACTTGTTCAGGCAGAAAACGGTGGTTAACAAAAACCCTCGATTTCCTTGTATTTCTGCCATTGTGCACATATGAAGACGCGCGTTTTTATGGTTTTTTGCCCAAATTCTGCGCGTTTTCTGCCGTCATGTGTGGGTGGTCTTAGACTCCTTTGGATGAAAAGGGAAGAAGATGTTGATGAGGAAGATGAAAATAAAGATGATGAAGGTGAAGGAGGAAAATTAGGAAAAACCCCTTAATAACCCTTTTTTTAGCTGTTTTGGCACATTTTGCTCTTCTTGAAGAAGGAGCCAGCAAAATTCGCCCACCAGTCAATGTCCTTGGCATTCCAATCCTATTTCGTTCTTAGTTAGAACATTCACCATTGTAAAAGTCCGCGCCTAAATTTTACTCTTATGTTGAGAGGGTTTCGGGGCAAATTTTTTTTGATCCCGCGAGATACCGCGGAAAATTTTTTTCATTGTAACTTGTTTATTTGACTCTTCTGTATGTTGATAGGGCTTCGGGACATATTTTTTTGATCCCGCGAAATACCGCGGAAATAGTTTTTCATTGTAACTTCTTTATTTGACTCTTCTGTATGCTGATAGGGTTCGGGACACATTTTTTTGTCCCACGAAATACCGCGGAAATAGTTTTTCATTGTAACTTCTTTATTTGACTCTTCTGTATGCTGATAGGGCTTCGGGACAAATTTTTTTTTGATCCCGCGAAATACCGCGGAAATAGTTTTTCATTGTAACTTCTTTATTTGACTCTTCTGTATGCTGATAGGGTTTCGGGACAAATTTTTTTTTGTGCCACGAAATACCGCGGAAATAGTTTTTCATTGTAACTTCTTTATTTGACTCTTCTGTATGCTGATAGGGTTTCGGGACACATTTTTTTTGTCCCACGAAATACCGCGGAAATAGTTTTTTCATTGGAGCAAGTTATGTACATCCTTTTCTGTCGCAGATTTTTCAAAAAAACCCCACACCCAGCTTCTTTCATATGTACATATGTATGTATGTATGTATAAACACAATAAGCACATTTACATATATTTTAAAATTATCTGTAAACAATTTTCACTGAATATTCGATTTTTGAAATTCGATTTTCTACATAAATCGAGTAGTCGAAGGAAAGCAATTATTCGAATTATTGAGGCAAGGCGACTAATCGAATATCATCAACCGACTTTTTAGCAAGTGAACGGTTATGAATCGATTAATCGGTTAACCGAATAATCGAATAGTCGAATAATTTTAAGAGCCCTACAACTCATGTACTGTTAAATTTAGATAGGGTTAAAAACCTAACTAAAACTTAACTTTGTACCTTGAGGAAATGTAGCGATTAATGTAATGTATAGTCGACGACTGAAATACTTAAAATTTGGATTTTAGAGAGGTTGTTAGAGATCTGGAAAACAATTTGAGGATTTAGTTAACCACGTCTAGTTATTTAGTAGCGTTGTCGAATTTTTTAAAGAAAAATCGTAATTTTTCAACAACAAAAACCGTTATTTCAGTGAAAAAATCAATTTTTTGTTTCTTATGGTTTTGAAGATTTCAATAAAGCCCGTATGTATTTTCTTGTATTTTATGCTGTATTTAGTGCGAAGGAGATGGTCAAATTCTGTTTTGTGTATGTGCAATCGAGGAAGGTATGTATATTAAAAAAAGCCAAGGAAATACAAACAAAATACAATCTAGGCTGTTAAAAACAAACTAGCCAGTTTGTATTTCGGTAGTTTTTTTGACAGTCGGTTGTTTTTCGATAGTTTTTATCTGACAACTAATTTTATTTAACAGCTTATAATTATTAATTTAAATTCGCTCCACTTATGTGTAACTTGAAAAATGCACGAAATAAACTAATAATTCTTATAATTTACACATCTATAAACAAACTAACCATATTGGAAGGGAATACTCGCTGAGAACATTGGGCCTAATGCATAAAAATCGAGCTATAGCACATACTAATTTTTTCGTAAAATGTGGATTTTGCATGCATAACAATGATTAAAGTTGCTTGATTTTACTAAACAAATTAGGTTTATGTCATAATAAAAGAAATAAAACTTCATCCAATAAATTTAAATTATTCGGTTATTTCTTGAGATTAAGTTCGAGTTGACTCTCTCGAGAAAGAGATCAGTTTTTACGCATAATGACCATTGAATTCATCTCGTCTACCAATGCAAGCCAAAACTGTTATTTTTTGTATTTACGTATGCTTATATGATGTAAGTGTATGATTCCATATAAATTCAGCATTATGCACTTTGTCGATGAGGTGGAAAGCGTAAATATCCTTCCACTTTAATTTCATTTTTGCATTTAACAAAATCAAACAATTAAAATTTTGATGCTTTTTCGAGCTTTTTGGCCGGTGGAATTAGAAATCGAATTAAAATTTTTATTTTGAAAAATATTTTCAGTTTAGATTTTCGTTCATTTCGAATAAATTTCATGGCCAAGTCAACGAATTTTGGAGGCAATAGGTTTGTTTCTTATTACACTAGCAGCTAGCTGTCAAGTGAGCAAAACGCTCATAAGAGCGAAACGAACAGAAAATCAAGAAACGGAATAATAGTAAAAATTAGCGATTAGTAATTTGAATGCTATTTTTGACTCTTAATGGTTATTTTTTCTAAAAAAACATTTAATTTTTTTTATTTCTATTTCAAAAATTCAGAAAATTTCAAAAGTAATAAAATCAAAAGTATTCGTTTGTTTATTTTTTCAACAGCTGTTTCTTACTTTGGCAGCAAATAATTTCAGCTGGGAAAATTTTACTACCCAGCCAACATTTATTATCGTGGAAGTGAGGAAAAAGTAACTTAAAGAAGTTTAAATCAATCGCGGAAGATATCGCTTTCTCAACTTTTTCCTATCTTCATTCGGGAAAAAGTGTTCCCCGTCAACGTTACGTCCATACAGAGTCACAGTCGACACTTCAGGAAGCATCTTCCAAGTGTCGTTTGGAAGAGACGCAAACGTTACGTACAAAAAAAAACTAATACGACACTTCCGGAAGTAACTTCTTAGTGTCATCTGGGAGACACAAAAGCGTCAATTAATAATTGCTCCTACAATTTTCTCACTTCATATAAAATCTAAATAAAAATGCAAATATGTATACATATATATTTTGTTACTTTTTTATTTTTTATAACCAATACCGCGTGTTGACCAAGTATAATATGGTGTAAGTGGCATTTTTGACAAAAGCGGGGTTTGCCCAAAAACACATTCCTGGAGTGTAACATCAAATATTTTCCTTCAGGAACATATGTACATATAGGTACTCTTAGTACCATATATTTTCTTCCTTTTCCCTTTGAAGAGAGCCTAAAAAGGAGATAGAAACCAAAACTTTTAAATTCCATGAAGTCCTAGAACATTTCTAGAAAACTTACCAATTTAAAAAAAAAAATGGAAAAACACCAAATTATGTACTATAAGCACGAGCATTATTTTCAAGAACATTGTCGTCCTCCAGCTTTCTTTTATTTTTATTTGAATTTCGCTTAATCTATAAATTATTTATTTGTTTAAAAAATTGGTTTGGTTTTGTTTTATTTTTCAATACTCAAAGTATCTTCTCCATGCACACCAAGAAGTAAGAGACGCGATAGCAATGAAATTTGTTTTTGTAAAATAGACAATATCTCTCGAATAACGTCTAGAAGTTCCCCAGACGTTACTTATTTGAGACAGACGAGAGAACGCTCTTCCAAATGCTAGCAGGGTAGCTGAAATTTGGAGCTGTCAATGGCTCTCTTCTGCTATTTTTTTGACTCAAGAAACGATTTTCCAGCCGAAACTTGGCTAACTATTCATAATTAGCTAATAATAAACAAACCTAATGTTTCTGTCTTCAACAACTGCAGAATTCAGTATTTAATAAAAAAAAAAGATGAACGAAAAAATTATTAATTGTTGGGAAAAATCGTCATTGTTTGAAAAATCGTCAAAATGAGGATAGAATCGTCAATTAGGCAACGCTGCCTGTGATCTGGCAGCGGGCCGGAAATAACTACTCGCTGGCTGTCAAAGTTTACTCGTTATAATTACCGGCATGCACTCGTTCATTTTGTTGCCGGAATTCATTGGAGGAGGTCGTGAAAGTTATATAAAGTGAAAGTTATATAAAAAATTTATATTTTAACGCGAAAATGGAGATATTCACAGAAATTTATTTAAAAACAAAGTCTACTCAGTGTGTGACAATCACCATTTATGCAAAACCTTGAAAATCGGCTAGGATGGCTTAGAAAGATGTTGATAAAAAAGCTGGTAAGTTGTATTTTCCTTCATAGCGCAGTTGGATATAAAATTTTATTTGATGAGTGTTCTTGCGCTGAAAAAGGGTTTTATATTTAGATTTTTTAAATCTATTTGTAGACGCTTATTTATTGCGGATAGATAAGAACGGCCAGCTGACAAATATATTTTGAAATGCTAATGCTTAGTCAAGAATTTTAGTTAACAAAGTTGTTCATTTCCAGGTAGTGCGGAGGTCATGATGCTCAGCAACGTGCGTTCAAGAAAGTTAATGGCGAGCAGGTAAATATTTAGTTTGTTTCGTTTATATGGGAATATAATAGCGTTTGTTGAGTGTAGGAAAGCGTATGATTTGCAGGTATTTTACCACAAAAGAGCGAGAGGGTCAGAGGATGTGAGCGAGAAAGAAGACTAGCTATTTGTAGGAATCCGCACACAGAATTTGTGTGGGTACTTTCCTTACGCCGAAACTCCACAAAACAAAAATTATGTTAATTTTGTCTACCAGAATCATGTCTAAAATCCATGTTTGCATATGCGTGGGCACTTCATTATGTTAGACATAATTTGCAAAATGGCGCCGAATTGGCATGCCGTGTACGCAGAAGCACTTAGAAAGTTAAAAAAAATTGTTTAAAATTGGCGATGATGCTCGCAAACTGTATATATGCACTTAATGTTCTTTTTATTTATTTTTTAAGCCCAAACACTCAAGCCAAATGGACGCCGTGCGAAATTTCACGTTCAATGTGGAGATGTTGCCACTGTGAATTTTTCGTTGAAATGAAAAATTAGCTGTCAAATCACCAAACTGACAGCTCATGTTAAGGCAATCTTGTTAAAGCAATTGCCTTGGCATCTCTGTTATACCAGAAGACAGAGGCGGTCTCCATTTGAAATCTATGTTATAATGGTGCTTGTGATGACAGAATTCTGTTTTGAGGAGACGCCGGGTAAAATGTGTCAAAATCTCTGAAGAAGAGGAAGAAATTGTAAACAGTGTTGCCACAGCCTCAAAAAATTTGGTATCAAAAATTGATACATTTATGGTTTTTTTGGTATCGCCGAAAAATGTTTGAAAAAAAAAAAAATTAAAATTACTAAAATATGCTGCTTTTGGTGTTCTAACACAAAAAAATTTTTGAGAAAAAAATTTAAATTAATAAAGTAAGCTACTTTCGTGGTTTTAACGATATCGTTTTTTTTTTTTTATAATATAAAAATATAAAGATAATACTTAAATTTCACATGCAAATAAATATGAATACTTTGGTACTGTACCGAGTAATATAAAAGGTCTATAAAATATAATGGGTCAAACGAGCTGGGTGGTCTAGTTGCCAGAGCTGATTCTGGAATTGATTTGGAGTCATTGAATCAGTTCTTAAATATTTGTCGCTCTGTCCTCCTTTAAGTCAAAATGCCTGCTATGCGGAGTGGTCCAACCCAAAGTTTGATAAAAATAAAATTTGTTCTAAGCCAAAATAAAAATATCTACGTATCATTCATATGTAATTGTGCTTAGGTGTTTTTTTTTATATAAATTTAAGTACTCCCACATGAAGGCGATGAAGGTATTCCACGCAGGATTACTGTGGATGGGTACGTAGATTTTGCCCCAGAAAGATTATGTGGTCCTTTCAACCCGTTATCACCAAAATAAAGGTATTTTGAAAAAACAAATATTTATATTTCGAAAACTATCGGCCTCCGGACTGTTCCGTCTTCAGATATGGGATCGGAGGACGGTGCAACGCCCCTTTTATAAACGGTTTTTACGATCGGTAAAGGAAAGCGTGACCACGAAAAAAAACCATGAAGGCATCAATTTGTGATACCATAATTTTTGAGGCTGTGGCAACACTGTTCCGAAGCGTCATTTTTGACACTGAGGCTGTGTGCCAATCGGTAACATTTTTCTCTATGGGAAAATGAGGTAGAAAATTTTACCATGGTGAGAAGATAAAACACAATTTTGCTGTGCCAAACGGAATAGAAAATTTTGACAGTCGCAAAGATAAGCTTTTGGGCGAAAACGGACAACGATACAATTTTAAAACGTAAAATGAATATAATTGTTGATGGCAACATTGATGGAAACAGGAGATATGTATCCATGTAATGATCTGATGTTATTTTGATTTTAAATATTTGTGTTACTTGTGTATGTATGTAATTACAACATGTCAAAATTTTACCTAGCCCAATGAGCTAGGTAAAATTATGACACTAGAATTCACCACGAATGCTGCCAAAATTTTACTCGCATGCGTCAAAATTTCATTTTTTCTACCGATTGGCACACAGCCTAAATAGCATTTCGCACAAATGTGTTTGTTGAAATTTTGCCTTCATCTTCAGTGTGACATAAAATAGCATTCTACCCAAAATCTCACCAAACAGACCTTATGTATTTTAATATTTATCTACATACTAGCATTCCCGGCCAAGCTTCGCATTGGCTTTAAGTTATCAACAGCCATCATCATCTTATTAGTGATTTGATATTCAAAATAAAAGATACTTTTATTTTGTGATCTGCTTCGCCATCCTGATAAAACATATTTTTTATTACTGGAAATGTTTCTATTTTCAAAAAATGAAATACACGATATTCTTTGATTTGACTGAAAATGAAATCACATATAAAAAGTTGTCTGGATTTGGATAAAGAGCGAAATCAGAAATAAAATTGATTCATTATATGAAATCAAAAAGGATTTGACTCACGCAACGATAAAATTCATGAATTTACTGCGGTGTCGCTGTTGTGTTCTATTTTTATTTACGGCAAAATATCAGAACATATTTGAAATCCTCTAACAGCCTTATTCCGCGGGGTAACATAATTTCCTTTACCGCTAAAGTGAAGACTTGACCTTTGAACACCTTTCTCGTATTCTAGCAGCAGGAAAATTATATTACCACCTCAATAAGTGGTAACAATTTGTTACCATCTTGAGTCCGATTCCATTCCATTCGTATGGAATTGCTTTGATAGCGTTACCATTTGTTCGAGAATACCTATTGAGGAGATGGTAAAACTTTTCAGCAAAGTAAATTACCAGTAAAATAATATTAAAGTAACGCTCAGAATCGAGCTGTAAGTGGTGTTTCTTACATAGATACATACCTACTTATGTACATATATCTTTGTGAAAGGCTCGCCTGCCATAAAAGAGGTCTCGGGTTTTATCCCCAGTCCGGACAAACACCAAAAAAAAATTTATTTAATTAGAAATCAGAAATAGCGTTCACCTCTGGGCGGTGGGCGGCATACCCTCATAGGGTATTTCTGCCATGAAAATGCTTCCCACAAAAAATGCATTCCCCGTTCGGAGCCGGCATAAAACTGTAGGTCCACTCAATTAGTAGGAAAAAACAAAAATTAAGGAATGCGCCTCGAATTAGGGAGATAAGCTCGTCCTTACAACTCGTTAGAGCTATTTCAGCGGCATTGTATTATACATACTATTATATTCTAGTCAAAGATATTATTAACAAACATTTTGTAACAATTCCTAAGTTTTCGGTTATGGAAGGAACCTAAAATTTACTCGAGAAATTCAAATTTGGACCGATTATTTGGTGTAAATAGAAATAAAATACAACAGCGATACCTGCCGGATTTTTCTTCATATGTATGTACACATATTTTTGGTATTTTTGTATATATGTTTATGTATCTATGTATAGATGTATGTAGATATAGATAAGTACATATCTAAGGCCACAGCACCTTCAGAGGTTTGGAATATGAAAAATTCGGTTATAGATAGATAAATAAAAATAGGTATATATCTAAAGTCAAATTTTAAAAATAATTTTTCAATTTTAATTTCTGTTGTAAAAGAAAAATTATAAGGAATGCGCCTCGAATTAGGGAGATAAGCTCGTCCTTACAACTCGTTAGAGCTATTTCAGCGGCATTGTATTATACATACTATTATATTCTAGTCAAAGATATTATTAACAAACATTTTGTAACAATTCCCAAGTTTTCGGTTATGGAAGGAACCTAAAATTTACTCGAGAAATTCAAATTTGGACCGATTCTTTGGTGTAAATAGAAATAAAATACAACAGCGATACCTGCCGGATTTTTCTTCATATGTATGTACACATATTTTTGGTATTTTTGTATATATGTTTATGTATCTATGTATAGATGTATGTAGATATAGATAAGTACATATCTAAGGCCAGAGCACCTTCAGAGGTTTGGAATATGAAAAATTCGGTTATAGATAGATAAATAAAAATAGGTATATATCTAAAGTCAAATTTTAAAAATAATTTTTCAATTTTAATTTCTGTTGTAAAAGAAAAATTATTATAATTAAAATTGTTTGAGTAGTTAAAAAGTTTATTCCGCACAAAGAATGTTACATAAGATTTATATATATATATGTACGTAGATAGAGATATGTATGAATCTAAGGCCAGAGCACTCCAGAGGTTTTTGGTATGAAAAATTCGGTTACAGATATACGTAAATAGATAAAAATAGGTATATACATACATATCTGAAGGTCAAACTTTAAAAATTATTTTCCAATTTTCATTTCTGTTGTAAAAGAAAAATGATTGTTCATAATATTAGGAAAATACTTACCTTTCCAGATATTGTAAATAAATTGAAAAATAAAGTGAAATTCAAAAAACCAAAACATTTTAATGTTAATCGAATCTACCATTTGCATGCAAAACGAATCGAATCCGTTTGTATCATTTAAACGAATTGCTTTACTTTTGGTCGTATATACATATGTATGTACGTAGGTATCTATTGTTCTCGTTGTTTTGTCTTCTGCTTTAACGATTGCTTGTGGCGTCCAACCATGCGCATGACTTTTTTTTTTTTCAAAAATTGATACTATTCTTTGTAAAATTTTTGTTATTTAAAAAGATAATTTATTAATTTTTTGAATGCAGAACTTTAGTAAAAGGTTCAAAGTTTCATTTCCAAGAAGAAATATTTCAATCGGTTGATCCGGTTTTGATTTATGGCCGTGTAAAGCTAATTTTGGTTGGTTTTTTACACATTTTTACATAAATTTACGCTGTTTGACCAAAAATTTAAATAAAAACTATTTGACTACTCAATCGGGGCACAATTACATGTTACTGCCAAATATTATCAAAATTGGTTCAGTAGTTTAAAAGTTTATCCCGCACAAAGAATGTTACATGAGATTTTTATATATATATATGTACGTAGATAGAGATATGTATGAATCTAAGGCCAGAGCACTCCAGAGGTTTTTGGTATGAAAAATTCGGTTACAGATATACGTAAATAGATAAAAATAGGTATATACATACATATCTGAAGGTCAAACTTTAAAAATTATTTTCCAATTTTCATTTCTGTTGTAAAAGAAAAATGATTGTTCATAATATTAGGAAAATACTTACCTGTCCAGATATTGTAAATAAATTGAAAAATAAAGTGAAATTCAAAAAACCAAAACATTTTAATGTTAATCGAATCTACCATTTGCATGCAAAACGAATCGAATCCGTTTGTATCATTTAAACGAATTGCTTTACTTTTGGTCGTATATACATATGTATGTACGTAGGTATCTATTGTTCTCGTTGTTTTGTCTTCTGCTTTAACGATTGCTTGTGGCGTCCAACCATGCGCATGACTTTTTTTTTTTCAAAAATTGATACTATTCTTTGTAAAATTTTTGTTATTTAAAAAGATAATTTATTAATTTTTTGAATGCAGAACTTTAGTAAAAGGTTCAAAGTTTCATTTCCAAGAAGAAATATTTCAATCGGTTGATCCGGTTTTGATTTATGGCCGTGTAAAGCTAATTTTGGTTGGTTTTTTACATATTTTTACATAAATTTACGCTGTTTGACCAAAAATTTAAATAAAAACTATTTGACTACTCAATCGGGGCACAATTACATGTTACTGCCAAATATTATCAAAATTGGTTCAGTAGTTTAAAAGTTTATCCCGCACAAAGAATGTTACATGAGATTTTTATATATATAGATGTACGTAGATAGAGATATGTATGAATCTAAGGCCAGAGCACTCCAGAGGTTTTTGGTATGAAAAATTCGGTTACAGATATACGTAAATAGATAAAAATAGGTATATACATACATATCTGAAGGTCAAACTTTAAAAATTATTTTCCAATTTTCATTTCTGTTGTAAAAGAAAAATGATTGTTCATAATATTAGGAAAATACTTACCTTTCCAGATATTGTAAATAAATTGAAAAATAAAGTGAAATTCAAAAAACCAAAACATTTTAATGTTAATCGAATCTACCATTTGCATGCAAAACGAATCGAATCCGTTTGTATCATTTAAACGAATTGCTTTACTTTTGGTCGTATATACATATGTATGTACGTAGGTATCTATTGTTCTCGTTGTTTTGTCTTCTGCTTTAACGATTGCTTGTGGCGTCCAACCATGCGCATGACTTTTTTTTTTCAAAAATTGATACTATTCTTTGTAAAATTTTTGTTATTTAAAAAGATAATTTATTAATTTTTTGAATGCAGAACTTTAGTAAAAGGTTCAAAGTTTCATTTCCAAGAAGAAATATTTCAATCGGTTGATCCGGTTTTGATTTATGGCCGTGTAAAGCTAATTTTGGTTGGTTTTTTACACATTTTTACATAAATTTACGCTGTTTGACCAAAAATTTAAATAAAAACTATTTGACTACTCAATCGGGGCACAATTACATGTTACTGCCAAATATTATCAAAATTGGTTCAGTAGTTTAAAAGTTTATCCCACACAAAGAATGTTACATGAGATTTTTATATATATAGAAGATATAGATGTACGTAGATAGAGATATGTATGAATCTAAGGCCAGAGCACTCCAGAGGTTTTTGGTATGAAAAATTCGGTTACAGATATACGTAAATAGATAAAAATAGGTATGTATATACATACATATCTGAAGGTCAAACTTTAAAAATTATTTTCCAATTTTCATTTCTGTTGTAAAAGAAAAATGATTGTTCATAATATTAGGAAAATACTTACCTTTCCAGATATTGTAAATAAATTGAAAAATAAAGTGAAATTCAAAAAACCAAAACATTTTAATGTTAATCGAATCTACCATTTGCATGCAAAACGAATCGTAGGTATCTATTGTTCTCGTTGTTTTGTCTTCTGCTTTAACGATTGCTTGTGGCGTCCAACCATGCGCATGACTTTTTTTTTCAAAAATTGATACTATTCTTTGTAAAATTTTTGTTATTTAAAAAGATAATTTATTAATTTTTTGAATGCAGAACTTTAGTAAAAGGTTCAAAGTTTCATTTCCAAGAAGAAATATTTCAATCGGTTGATCCGGTTTTGATTTATGGCCGTGTAAATCTAATTTTGGTTGGTTTTTTACACATTTTTACATAAATTTACGCTGTTTGACCAAAAATTTAAATAAAAACTATTTGACTACTCAATCGGGGCACAATTACATGTTACTGCCAAATATTATCAAAATTGGTTCAGTAGTTTAAAAGTTTATCCCGCACAAAGAATGTTACATGAGATTTTTATATATATAGATATGTATATACATAGGGGTTTAGACAAATTAATGATGATAAGTTTAATCAGAAGTAAAGCATTGCTGATTCACAACTTAATATTAAACCAAAAGGATTCTGATGAATTTGTTCTAAAATATTTATCTCCTAATTTTCAATATATATTTTAATGTTAAACTTTATTATTTTGCAGGTTTTTGAATGCTTACAGGCGAAAACTGTAAAATAGACGCATACGAAGGTTGGTACCTATTTTGTTTTGTAATCCTCTGAGCATAAGTAATGATGATAAGTTTAATCAGAAATAAAGCATTGCTGATTCACAACTTCAATAATAAACCAAAAGGATTCTGAAAATGTCTTATGCCAGATGCACACATTGCACATATTTTTCCATATTTCAAATTATGTGTGTTCTATTGCAGATTTGTTCACTTTAATGAATTCATGTCGATAACAATTGGAGAAGTAAATATTCAAGAGATGTTTTACCTACGACAACAAAAGGTGCGTACATATTTAGTGTTGAGTGTGTGTATTTTTAAAAAAAAAAGGTTGAATAAGGTTTCCCTTTGTTTGAGGTGTCAAATGGAGCACACACTTTAAGTATTAATTTATATGATGACTCATTTAGTATAGTTCATTTGAAATATACATGTAACAAAATTTCTAAACTGAAAATTTTATATAAGTAAATTACCTTCAAACATTTGCAGGTTATAAAATATGAATTCGGTTTTTTTTTTTGCAGATATACACCACGACAAACGCACGGAAGCTGGTCGCTCTTGCTATAGGTATATGCCGATTGGTGTCGTCTTGTTTCGCAATGAAATGATCATATGTTAATATGAAATGGTAGGTATGTGCCCACTCTTTTTGATGAGGGTATGTTCAGAAACGCAGCATGAAACGCAACAGCGGCAGTAATCATTTTTTGTATGATTGTGATGAGCAACGCTTCATGCAAAATTTACGTTTATGAATGCTCTGCTTGTACTACAAAAGCGGGTTGCGCTTCAAACTGAGTTTCTGAACAAAGCCTTACTTTTTATTTATACTTCACTGTGATGATCTTTCCTGACTCAGGTCCCTCTACTGAGTCGAACCCAATTAAAAAAAATCATGCTGTCCACTTTTTAACTGATGTCAATTTTCCAAAAAACACATGTACATATATATTATTTCTGCATATTTTTTAATTTTAAATTTCCTTGTAGGGAAACACTTCAGATGCGTTTTGTGAATCCTATAATTGGTTTTAGTAACCGGCAATTGCAGACGTTTTAATACGTAGCCATTTTCAGTCCGTTCACACTCAATGAGGTAAGCATCATTCTGAGGCAGAAGCCTTTGCATTATTTTAGTGATGATATATAGATACTCAGGTACCCTCTACTGAGTCGAACCCAATTAAAAAATCATGCTGTTCACTTCAAAACTGATGCATTTGTTCACATATTTATGTGCATTTTGTCAACCTCTTGATTTTTTTTAAATTCAATTTTTCTATCTTTCAGCTGTAATGGTGAAAATTGCAGGCAATCACAAAGGGAACCGAATTTGTATTCCTTGAAAGAATATCGCAAGTACATACTAGCCAACCGGTATTCGGAATAATGCGGTCAAGGATGAATGCATAAAAATTTACATAACCATCGGCAGTAGTGCTTTAAACTAAAGCATTGATTTCCTTTCACATCCATATACTATATCGCACATATACACAAAATAAATAATAAAATTTGCTAATAGAAATTAGTTTTTTTATTTCAATTCTCCACATGAGTAAATCACAATTTTCTGAGTTGTTGCGCCCGATTTGGTGCCACAGCGTTCCATTTTGCGCACTACATCGGAACCACTGATGACGTGACCGAATACCACATGCTTGTTGTCCAACCAATCCGTTCTGTAAAATATATGTAAATGATATGAAAGTGGAAACAACTTGGATCAGAAAACTCACTTCGCGGTACATATGAAAAATTGTGAACCGTTTGTATTTGGCCCGGAATTGGCCATGGATAAAGTACCGAAGCCATTGTGTTTTAGTGTGAAGTTTTCATCTGCAAACTTCTTGCCGTAGATTGATTTGCCGCCAGTGCCATTATTGTTGGTAAAATCGCCACCTTGACACATCTGCGAAAGAAGTACGCTAATTTCAAGAAGCATATTTACATGTACATACGGGCCCGTAGCTAGGGGGGGGGCATTGTGGGGCAATGCCCTACCTTAAAATTGGAATGCCCTACCTTAAAAAGGCCAACAAGTGAGATGAATTATTATAATTACATTTTTTGTCATAGTTTGAGATAAAAAATTATTTCGGTTGCAATGTATGATGGAGAATCCACCCTGCATCACATATATAATTAAATAAGACCATTGAATTAGGCATGGGTAACACTGCGCTGCGCGGCGCAATTGCGCTAACACCAGCCCTGGTGTTATTGCGCTAACTCCGATTTGGGAAATGCGCCAACTCAATATAGCGCCAGCTCAATGTAGCGCCAACTCAGTATAGCGCCAACTCAATGATGCGCTATTGCAATATAACACTGACTCAATTTCGTGCGCTAACACCAGCTCCAATATAGCGCTTGTGTAAAATGGCGCAACCACAACGCCAATAACAGCACCATAGTATATGTATACGTATGACAACGTCACAATTATGTGTGCTTGATAGTGATCTAAGTGACTCTAATTTCCAGCATATTTTCACATATATACGGAATATTTTTCCAAATGATTATGAAAATTAAAATTAATTGTGCCCTCGTATATGTAAGCAGAATTGCGCCAAAAGAAATAAAACGGGGATGGTAAACAGTAACAAGCGAAAAAATGTTATTTATCGATTATTCGATGACAATTGCGCTAAAGGTGTTATTGCGCCAGTACCGTGAGTTGGCGCCACGGTTGGCGCTGGCGTTATTGTATCAGCGCCAAAAAAATTGCGCCATTACCCATGGCTACATTGAATTTTTGTAGTTTGGTTAAAGGAATGGTTCATTCCGTCACTTTTCTGACAAAAACTAATCTCACTGTGAGCGAACAACACCAAAAGCGCGGAATTGATTACTAAGTGTGCTCATCAGGGATGCCGTTTTTGTACAATCGTATAAAATGTGATACTTTTTTAAGCCCAAGATACGTAGATACTTTTTTATTTTGACGTAGAAAAAATTTGATACGTTTTTAATCAGCATCAAATAATTTTGATACAATTTAATCAAAATCAAAGAATATTAATCTATTATTTTTCATTTTTAAGATTTTCTAAAAATTGTAACAACCTGTGTTTGCCGCGAAAAATATATATTGTGAAAGTCTTGAGAATACCAAAAATGGGCAACATTTTATCAAACTGTATAGTAGGCATCACTGCCCATGGCAGGCATGAGCACGGCTCACTAACACAGGTTAATTAACTAAACAGCTGATTTTTAATTTCCACAGTATCCACAGAATACACAAACAATTTACATTACATGATCTTGATCAGTTCTTACGTGTTTTGTATATGGAGTTTTGAATTTTTTATGTTAACAATTATTTTAATAGCTTTTATGATTTTCTTGAATTAAATTGAATTGGAAAAATCTAAAATGATGCCTAACTATTCATTATCTTTATATTTTTATATTGGTAAATGTAATAAAAAAACGATGACACGTTGAAAACACGAAAGCAGCTTATTTTAATAATTTTAATTTTTTTCAAAAATTTTTCAGTGATACGAAAAAAAAAATTGTTATACGGGTTAAAAGCCCGAAAACAGTTTTTTTGATTAATTTAAGTTTTTTTCCAAAAAATTTTCGGTGATACGAAAAAAACCATGAAAGTATCAATTTTTGATACCAAATTTTTTGAGGCTGCGGCAACACTGGTGCTAATCTAATTACTCGATGGAAAAATGAGGTGTCTAAATTTTCTATGGTTATCGTTTAATCATTTTCGAGAGTTTTTTTCTCACCTTGACTTGCGTGCATACAGGCGACCCACATACCAAATTTAAAGATCTCCACATCTAAATCTGGAAGCTGAACCATCTTGTTGGCTTATTCTCAATGAGTATTGCTTATGTACTGTAACAATAATTATGTGTCAACAAATAGGTATTAAATGTACGGGGAAAATTTTCCAAAAGTCTACCACGTGTTGAAAAAAAGTTATTGGGGGTTGCAGAGGAGGTCCTCCTGATTCTAAATCCAAAAGTCCCGTCGACCGGAGATGTTTGTAAGTTGTAAAATTTACCAAACAAACCCCCAAAACTGCGTACGATTACCGAGGAAAGGCACTTATAAAAACGTGCACATATGTATATATGTGTGTAGAACACTTTTTTTCTTCGAAAGCCATTTTTCTCGGACCGTGGTTCCTTAATGTAAAGCCGTCCCTTTCGGAAGACAGATGGAAATCTGAGCCAATGTACGTCACTGATATATGTATGTGCTGATTGATTTTGGAAGCCATGCCTCGATGCAAGATTAATTGTGATACATTATTTACTTCCGCCCTACCTTAAACCAACGCTGCCCTACCTTAAATTTAAGTCTAGCTACGGCCCTGTGTACATATTGCAATTGATTCACATACAAATTCTGGTATAACCCGATGAAAAGTGCTGCCCTTGTAACCGAATCCCTGCTCATGCGTGCAAAGCGCACGAAAGTTTTCAGCTGTTTTTGGCACTACATCAGCGCGTAGCAGCATTATAATGCGCCCCACATCATGACCACCAATTCGTATATCGAAGAATACTTGTGGATTGCGCTTTTCTGCCTTTTCAATAACTGCCGGCCCAGTTGGCTTGCTGCTAGCTGTTTCACTATCGGCGGCATTAGTCTCAGCACCAGCGGTGGCCGTTTCGGTTTCGCCATTTTGTAATGTGGCACCGGCATGCTTTTGCAACCAATCATCATCCGCCCACACGGGCTTGAAGCTGCCCTCTTTGATGCGTACCGGCTTAGCGAGATTTACGCGAATTGTACGGCCGCACAGTTCTGAATCGTTCTATATAAATAAATATTACATATCTTACATACATATGTATACTTCATATGGGTAGGCTACATACCATATTATCTATCGCTGCAGCCGCATCCTCAGACATTTCATATTCAATGAAGGCGAAGCCACGATGCTTCTGCGATTCATAGTCAACGGGTATTTGTATATCGGCAATATCACCGAATGGTATGAATGCATTATTTAAAAGCTTATCATTAACTTCCTCCGCCAAGCCGCCCACATAAACGGTGCGTTTATCATTGGACATTGTTTTAATTATAATTTAATTTTCTGAAGATAAATTCAGTAAGAATTGTAAACAAAAGCTTTGTTTCTTTATCCACTAATTAACGTTAGTAAACACTAATAGCCCCGACACATAGCATACGTCAATCCGTCTACGTCGACGTATGTGACTGACAGCTCAGTAAAATGTCGGCATTTAAACGTACGTCGTCACACGTACGACGGATCCGGCGCCGCAACGTACCGAAGTTGCCCAAAAGTCAACTTTTGGTATACGTCAATCCGTCGCTATGTCAGCTGATTGCTTTTGATTGTTAACCTTTAGCTACTCTTGAATTTCACTTTTTTTGCAAGTTGCTTTTCGAGTTTTTTCTCATTTGTATAACATTCCTCCATTAAACAAAATGGGCAAGAATTATCAGGAGATGTGAAGTTACTGAAAACTGAATTTCAATAGGGCAACTTAAAAGAGAAATTACAAAATATTCTAGAGTTAAATTTTTGCCACCACCTCTGTAGTTAAAGGTTAATCAAACAGCTGATTTGTGTATATCCGCCAACGTTTCCTATGTGGCGACCTCTCCGTCAAGTACGTGAGCTGTCGACGTAGACGGATTGACGTATGCTATGTGACGGGCCTATAATTTCTAGATTTGACATATAATTTGTGTTTCTTTGGTATCTCTCCAGTAAAAGAGAGCGAACTGAACGAAAATTCAGAGAGCACTGAACGAAACTGGTGAGAGCGGCAATGATAGTTCTACTAACTTTTTTACTGGACAAATTTCCACTAGCAAGACACTAGCAAGAGGAAGAAGAAATGTCAAATGTGGAAAAAGGAATTCAAATTTGTATTGGAAAATACAAAAGTAAATACATACGTAGTAAATGAAGTTATATAGCTATTTTTATTTAAAATAAGGTTTAATATCGACACGGGAAATTATTTATAATGTATGGATGCAGGCAGGATGCAGTCATATATTGAAATATATATACATTAGACAGCGGCTCAAAACAAGAACCACTATGAGAGTGCATCTTCCGCCAGATCGGCTGTAATGGAAGAAGTAAGAAATTTTATTCTTACAATTCACTCTTACTTTTCACTCTTTGCTATTAGACAAATTCATATTCATACATGCAGAGATTTTTAATAACTGTAACAATGCTTATGGAGCCTATTGAAAGCGATGATGAGATTGAACAAGTAGCTGTAGAAAGTTTAAGGTCAGTCTAACCAATCGAAATACCAGGAATTGTTTACTTCAGTATATTGAAATTGTAGTTCCGAGCTATCCTCATAATTTTCGAATTTCCAGAAGCTTGCTTGAAAGCATTGAACCAACTCGAGCCAGTTGTCAGTCGAAATTTTTTTTCTAAGGCAATAGAACGCTTAAAGGGTAATATTTCAATCCATATTTTCCTTTTCTGATGATGATTTAAATGTTTTCTTAAATTTTCGGGCGTGTCTTTTATCCCTTTTCACGCACCAAACAATCATATCGTCGTTTAACCTGCATAACCGCCTAAGTGAAACTTTCATAACCGCCTATGCCAAAATTGGGATTTTCCAAACTTTAACTCCCGGCGTCCAGCTCTATCGATTTATACCATACTTTTTGTCTTTGGGAAGCTCTATATTTCCTTCTAACGTTCTTTTCAGGTCTGAAGTCGGAGAGTTAAGCGGTTATTAAAGTCTCACTTAGGCGGTTATAAGTTTAAACGGTGATATGTCACTAACATTTGCTAATTGAAGTTTCCTTATCATTTTTTGGTAACATCTCTCACTGAGAGAAAATGTCACTTTACTCTCACAAATTTCGTTAAAAGAGATTAGCAAGAAATGTTAGTTAATGTTTTGCTGGAAACTAAAGAAAAGAACCTATATAATTTGTTTTTCTTTGGTTTCTCTCCAGTAAAAGAGAGCGAACTGAACGAAAATTGAGAGAGCACTGAACGAAACTGGTGAGAGCGGCAATGATAGTTCTACTAACTTTTTTACTGGACAAATTTCCACTAGCAAGACACTGGCAAGAAGAAAAAGAAATGTCAAATGTGGAAAAAGGAATTCAAATTTGTATTTGAAAATACAAAAGTAAATATATACGTAGTAAATCAAGTTATATAGCTATTTTTATTAAAAAAAAAGGTTTAATATGGAAACGGGAAGTTATTTATAATGTATGGATGCTGTCAAACTAATCCTATATTGAAATATATGTACATATATACATTAGACAGCGGCTCAAAACAAGAACCACGATGAGAGTGCATCTTCCGCCGGATCGGCTGTAATGGAAGAAGTAAGAAAAATTATTCTTACAATTCACCCTTACCTTTCACTCTTTGCTATTAGACAAATCCATCTTCATACATATGTACATACAGAGATATATTTTTAAGAATTGTAACAATGCTTATGGAGCCTATTGAAAGCGATGATGAGATTGAACAGGTAGCTGTAGAAAGTTTAAGGTCAGTCGACATCGACTTTTTTCTAACCAATCGAAATACCAGGAATTGTTTACTTCAGTACATTGAAATTGTAGTTCCGAGCTATCGTCATAATTTTCGAATTTCCAGAAGCTTGCTTGAAAGCGTTTTCGAGCGAGTATGTCGGTCGAAATTTGTTTTTCTAAGGCAATAGAACACTTAAAGGGATATATTAAAATCCATATTTTTCTTTTCTGATGATGATTTCAATTTTTTATTCTTTCTTAAATTTTCGGGCGTGTCTTTTATTTTTTTTCATGCGCCAAACAATCATATCGTCGTTTAAACTGCATAGCCGCTTAAGTGAAACTTTCATAACCGCCTATGCCAATATTGAGATTTTCCAAACTTTTACTCCTGGTGGTCTGCTCTACGGATTTATACCATAGATTTGGCATTTGGGAAGCTCTACATTTCCTTCTAATGTTCTTTTCACCTCTGAAGTCGGAGAGTTGTGCGGTTATGAAAGTCTCACTTGGGCGATTACGAAGTGTAAACGGTGAAAGGTCACTAAGAGCCCGTGCACAATTGGCTTTGTCTGCTCCAACTTTGATAGAAAAAACCTTAAAGCAAAGCGAAATTTCAGATGCTTGATACAATTAACACTTTGACAATTTCCACTTCACTTCTTTGCTTTAATTTATAAACCTGATTTTTGGTAAAATATTTGGGGAATTAGCTTTTTTCTGCTTATTCAAATGTTATTTTTTACTTTTCTCTGTTCACTTCTCACGAAATTGCGCGAAATCGCTAAAATAAGTGTAGCTATACAAACATACACACACACACACAAGGGGAGATGTTTGTCAAAGTGTAAAAAAGTTGAAAGATGGCTAACTTTATACCTTGCTTTACTCGCTTCACCTCAATTGTGAACATGTCCCTTTGAAAAGCACATGCTGAACGAAACTGTCAAAGCAAAACTCTGAAGCAAAGCGAGGTAGAAGTCAATTGTGCACGGGCTCTAACATTTGCTAATTCAAGTTTCCTAATCTATTTTGCTAATATCTCTCACTGAGAGCAAATGTCACTTTACTCTCACAAATTTCGTTAAAAGAGATTATCAAGAAATGTTAGTTAATGTTTTGCTGGAAAGTAAAGAAAAGAACCTAAAATCAAAAATTGCAAAAGCCAGAACAGCTGACTTGTTGGCTTCGGGTCTCGAATGCTTTCGGGTTACCAGATGAACTGAACAATTCCCGTTGTTTTTTTTTTAATATGAATTGAATCAAGACTGCTGATTCGGAAATTGATTCAAACATTTTTGATTAAATAAATCAGTCGCCTCTCGCTTCATAAATATCATGGAGCCGAATAAATTATAAATTGGTTAAAAGTTTTATTTTTTTAAATCTCAATTCAATCTTTTTAATATTAACGATATAAGAAAAATCCATACTGAAAGTACATTATTAGGATAAATATGTATATGCGTAGCCAAACAAAATTCAACTCTTTTGTCGGTATTCAAATGTATGCCCGTTGATTTTATGCGCTCCGATATCGAAGTAAGATTTGTATAAGGAAAGTTGAGCGTAAAACCATAGATCTGAAAAACAACACCATAATCAGTTTAACGTAATTAGAAAATTGGTTAGTTTTTTTTTTATAAGAAACTAGCTGACCCGGCAAACTTCGTTCTGCCCAAAATAGATTTTTTTTATTAATTTCATTTCAAAAATTGTTATTACACCGGTATTATTTTTAATAGAAAATTTACGATTTTTCACTACTTCATTGTGTATACAACTTCAAAAATATATAATTTAGTATTCAGTTTAAGGCTGCACGATACACAATATTTTTAGTTTTCTGTTCCGGATATTTATTTTCACTGAGTATTGGCTATTTTCACTAAGTAAGTAAGAGGATTGATATAGTATACCTCCATAATGGTTTTCAGCCCCCTCCTCCAACCCTTTTAGATATATTCAGCCTCAAAATTTTAGCACGTATGGGAGGTGCAATGCCCCATTTTTCGATAAATCTTTCCTTTTTTTTGGGTGAACATGGTATTGATATCGTATATCTGCATAGTGATTTCTATGTACATGCCATGAACTAGAGATGAGCGAAACTGCGATTTTTCGATATCTGTGATTTCGGTGATTGCTATTTTTAAATCACTGTGATTTTAAACTGCTATTGCGATTGCATGGACTGGTATAAAATCATCAGTTACCGGTAGAGATTAATTTTGCGTTTTCTGAGCGATATAACCTGTCTTTATTTTATGTTAACAAAATGATAGCAATAACAACGCATTCCGCAGTAATATCACTGTTTGTAAATATTTATCAAAGACAAATTGTAAATTCAATAATTTTTTTTTCTTATATTTCTATATATGTACGTATGTGGTCTGCTCAAAAGTGTAAACAAAAAGAAATTTATAATGCTTTTGCGATTCACATAGGTGAACTGCTTACTTGCTACATCGATAGCAGTTGCCAATAAGTAGTGAACTGCTATTTTGAAAAAGTGATCGCAATTGCGATTTGTGATTTTTTATTCACAGTGAAAAAATCACCGTTTGCGATATATCGCTCATCACTACCATGAACGCTTTTAAGGATATTTAGCCTTAAAAATTAAGAACGCGTGGGAGGTGCCACGCCCGCTTTTCCGATAACCTACACTTTTATGCGCAAAAATTGTTTTGATATCATATATCTCTGTACCAATTTCCAGGTCCCTGACTTAAATCCTTTTAAAGATATTCAGCTTAAAAAATTAATTGTTGTTGGGAAGTGCCACGCCCCCTTTTCGTATAACTCCTATTATTTTGCGTTAATATGGAATTGTTATCGTTTATCTCCACACCAATTTCCAAGCCCCTAGCGTAAACAATTTTAGAGATATTCAGCATGAAAAATTAAGTTTGTATGGGAGGTGCCACGCCCCTTTTTCCGATAACCCCCACTTTTATGCGTGGGAATGGTTTTGATATCATTTAGCTCTATACCAATTTCAGCTCCCTACCTTGAACTGTTTTAGAGATGATCAGCTTTAAAAATTAGGTTGTATGGGAGATGCCACGCCCCTTTTCTAATAACCCCCACTTTTCTGAGTGAGAAGGGTTTTGATATCACCTACCTCTATACCAATTTTCAGCTCCCTACCTCAAACTGTTTTAGAGATAATCAGCTTTAAAAATTAAGGTTGTATGGGAGGTGCCACGCCCCTTTTTCCGATAACCCCCACTTTTATGCGTGGGAATGGTTTTGATATCATTTAGCTCTATACCAATTTCAGCTCCCTACCTCAAACTGTTTTAGAGATAATCAGCTTTAAAAATTAAGGTTGTATGGGAGGTGCCACGCCCCTTTTCTGATAACCCCCACTTTTCTGAGTGAGAAGGGGTTTGATATCACCTACCTCTATACCAATTTTCAGCTCCCTACCTCAAACTGTTTTAGAGATAATCAGCTTTAAAAATTAAGGTTGTATGGGAGGTGCCACGCCCCCTTTTCTGATAACCCCCACTTTTCTGAGTGAGAAGGGGTTTGATATCACCTACCTCTATACCAATTTTCAGCTCCCTACCTTGAACTGTTTTAGAGATAATCAGCTTTAAAAATTAAGGTTGTATGGGAGGTGCCACGCCCCCTTTTCTGATAACCCCCAATTTTCTGAGTGAGAAGGGTTTTGATATCACCTACCTCTATACCAATTTTCAGCTCCCTACCTTAAACTGTTTTAGAGATAATCAGCTTTAAAAATTAAGGTTGTATGGGAGGTGCCACGCCCCTTTTTCCGATAACCCCCACTTTTATGCGTGGGAATGGTTTTGATATCATTTAGCTCTATACCAATTTCAGCTCCCTACCTCAAACTGTTTTAGAGATGATCAGCTTTAAAAATAAGGTTGTATGGGAGGTGCCACGCCCCTTTTCTAATAACCCCCACTTTTCTGAGTGAGAAGGGTTTTGATATCACCTATCTCTATACCAATTTTCAGCTCCCTACCTCAAACTGTTTTAGAGATAATCAGCTTTAAAAATTAAGGTTGTATGGGAGGTGCCACGCCCCCTAACATTTTTTAATTTTTTCTTCGACTAAACCTTCGCGGGGTGACAACAAACAAACCCCCCTAAGGAAGTATTTGATTTGGTTCAGCCGTTTTCAAGTTTTAGCGTTACAGTTAAATACCAAATCATTTTTATATATATAGATAAGAAAAAAAATGCATAATTACTTTATAATTTGGAAATTCCGCTGCTATTTGGTCTGTATATTTGGTGTCAGTATATGAACCATTATTACCAACAATGGCCAGCTGCTCCAAGTCCTGAATAATTTTTTGTAGTCGTGGTTGGAAAGCGCTGGTTAAAATACATTTCAAAATGCGTTAATAAGTTTGAAACTAAGTATTACCGTTAATTTTATCGGCACCTGTTTATGATTCAAATCAGTGGTCTAAGGTCACTGAAATAGAAAAACTTGTAAACATGCTCTGTGAAAAATTTCAAATTAACTCAGAAGAACCGATAGTCAAAACATTAAACAAGCTATACAAAAATAATGCAAATGAGAGATTAACAATAAATACTACAATCAATCCACTTATAGAATATGAAGATACTACAATATAACTGCCAAAGTTTGAAAACCAACAAAAACTATATAGATTTTTTTATACACAAACACAATATTGACATAGTTGCATTACAGGAAACTTTCTCACATGACAGTAACAACACAAACCACAAACTAATTAACTTCAATATTATCAAAAAAGATCGACCCGATGGATATGGCGGAGTTGCTATAGGTTGCAAAAAGAATCTTAATTTTAAAAAAATCAAATACAACACAACATATGACATACTACTAATAAAAACTACAAACTTACAAATCAATATCACAATATGCACCGCTTATTTTCCCCCAAACCTAAACACTGGTATATTTCAAGAAGAAATGACAAAACTTTTCAACTTCTTAAAAAATCAAACTAATGTTTTAATATTAGGTGACTTTAATGCTAGATGCGAAACATGGGGAGACACAATTACCACTGCTAAAGGAAGATTCTTAAAAAACATCACTATGCTACACAATTTTTCATGCCACAATGATGGCACAAAAACCCATAATATTCACCCACACTCAGGATCAGTTCTAGACTTAAGCTTTTCAAACCTATCCCGAAACATAAATTGGAGCTGCAATCAATCGTACATAGGAGGTAGCCGTCACTATCCAATAGTTATAGATATCTCAGACATACAAAAACTTCCCACATACTTCATAGCAAAAAATAGACTCGCCAAAGAACTAGCTAAAATAGAAAACACAGTCACAACCGACACAATAGAAAAATCAATCAAAAAGGCATTAAAAAATTCTACCATCAACTTAGACAACTTCAAACACAAACCAAAAGCCTGGTGGAATAAAGAGACGGAAAAAGAATACAGAATCTTAATAGCGAAAACTAAAAAGGCTAATAGAACAAACAGAATTCAAGACATAAATGATGCGATAGATGAAAAAAAGAAATGGATCAAAACAGTCAAAAAAGCGAAAAACAAAAACTACAAGGATAGAATTGAAGAGCTTGATCATGACCCTCAAAGCAAAAATTCATGGCAATTCATAAAAAATATTAAAGGCAACGCCAGCTTCTCAAAATTCAACTGGCCAGAAGAAAATACACTACCATATCTCAACTTCCTCAAAGAACAAGTTGCTACACCTACTGATAACAATCTACCTAACATACAAACACACAACAATAATCATATATCATTCTCACTGACAAAACTAAATAACATTCTCTCTACGAAAAAATCAACTGCAGGAGGTCTCGATCATATAACATACGACATGTTGAAAAAACTTCCCCCTAATGCCAAAAAAGCATTATTAAATATGCTGGAATACCATCTAAACAACAACATTGTCAAAAACATCTGGAGAAAAATCAAAATAGTCCCCATATTAAAACCCAACAAAAATCCTGACGACATTACAAACTACAGACCAATAGCCCTAATCTCAGTAATAGCCAAAACACTCAACATGCTGGTAAAAGAAATCCTAGTCGACCACATGGAAACCAATAAAATAATACCATCAAAGTCCTTCGCCTATAGACAAAATCGTTCCTCTGTAATGTGCATCAATGAGATCCTACATCAAATAGCCACTTTAAGAAACCAAAAACAACAAATATTCATATGTGTATTAGATCTTAACAATGAATACAATTGTGTAGATCTATCAATACTCAAATCAAAGCTCATTGAAATTCAAGCTAATCCAATTATATACTCATGGATATATAATTTCTTCTCAATACGATACTATAATCTAAACACAGAATTCATACAAATAAACAACGGTCTGCCACAAGGCAGTTGTCTATCACCAACGCTATTTAATCTCTATACAAGTAAACTACATATCATCAATGATGATTTTACTCAACTATTTCAATATGCAGATGACTTTATCATCATATGTCATGACAAAAACAAAGAAACTGCACTTCATAGATTAAAAGACAAAATAATAGACTTCCAAAATATAACAAATACGCTCAATCTCTCCTTCAATTACTCAAAAACCAAATACATGCACATGACATCTGGCAAAAAACAAACATTCAAAATGGAAATAGGAAATATAACTATAGAACAAGCATATGAAATAAAATTACTAGGCAGAATAATAAACTACAAATCAAACATCAAAGATCATGTTAAAAAAATAAAAAAAGAAGCACAGTCAGGTATAAATCTAATCTCCAAATTAACAACAATCAAAGCTGGACTAAATCCAAAAAATAGCCTAAACTTCTACAAATCCTTTGTACGATCCAAAATTGAATATGGGTGCACCACCTTTGCAAACGCTCCCAAAGGATATAACACAAAATTACAAGTTGTTGGAAACCAAACAATAAGAAGATGCCTAGGAGTCCCACCGACCACTCCCATACATACAAGATACACCCTTGCAGGAGAATTGCCTCCACTGATGAGAGCCAAATGGCTAGCTGCCAAAGAATTATCTAAGCAATGGTTCATAAACAGAGACCTAAAAACACAACTTCATAACTCTACTGAAATAAACTCCAGCTACAGCTTCATATACAACAAATATAAAGACCTTTTTGACAAAATAAACACAAACATAAACTTTACAAAACACAATAACTTACTATTATTAGGAACTAATCTCGAAACATCTAAACAACAATACTCAAAAGAACAGTTGATATCAATATACCTAGAAATAAAAGACAATCTACAAAAGAAAAACTTCTTTCTACTGGCAACAGACGCATCAATAACAGAAAATAGCACAGGCTGCAGTATACACGACATTCAAAAAAACATATCCTACATGTTTAAACTTACAGATAAATACTCTTCCATGTTTGGAGAACTAACAGCCATAAAACAAGCTCTAATAATAGCGTCAAAAGAAAAATGCAACAAATTAGCCATCTTCACGGATAGTCTCTCCTCCATAAACAACCTGAAAAAAGAAAAAACAGATAATTTCATAGTTGCAGAAATACATAATACTTTATATAACATGAATCTAGATGAAATACAAATCATCTGGACCCCCAGCCATGTTGGTATTCCCTTCAATGAAAAGGCCGATATGGCAGCAAAAGAAGCAGCCACTAGAGGTGCAACCATTGAAACCACACTCACACCACAGGAAGCAAAACTAAAAATAAATTTACAAATCTGGAATGAATGGAACAATGAATATAAATTAATCAGCAATAACAAAGGTACATACTTTTCTAAAATAGTCCCAGATACACATATAAAACCATGGTTCAACAAAAAAAATATTTCAATGACTCCCCAGTCAGAACACTACTCGTCATATAACGCGTTATATAACGCACAGCTATAACGCAAAAATGTGTTAGTTCGCCATACAACGAATGCGTTAGTTTTGTTCTAGCATCGGGAGAAATCTAACGCACTCACCGCTGTACGTGTGCACATGTATATGACTTTCATCTCTTTCTAGCAAATGCATATTCGAATACATATATCTCACTCACTCACGTTAGGAATAACGAACCAAAATGTTAGCTCTAATCGTTAGGGCTAACATGGAAATGTGTTAGACTTACCACGTTAGGGCTAATGAACAAATACGTTAGACATAACAAGTTATGGCTAACGTAGAAATGAGTTAGCCATAACACGTTATGGCTAACGCTAAAATGAGTTAGGCATAACAGTTTTCATTTTAGCTTTAAAATTTTTATTTATTGTATTGTTACAATTATATACATAAATATAAATAAAGCAAATAGCTTAAATAACTCCATGACCATCCCCATTCGAACATTCCAGACTTTTTGATTCCATTTTTAGTCCAGCTGACCGTTTAGTTGGAGGCTCATCAGTGGACACCTCTTCTGAATTCTTGATTCTGAAATACATAAATAATTTCATTAATACGTACATATTTGATATATGTACATGATTCTAAATTATTTATTACCATTTGCAGCTGATTTTGAGATCTTAAATAAAATATTTTTACATTTACCGCACCGATTTCACGTACTATAAAATCACAATTAAAATGACGCCGTTTGAGATTTCGTTTCTACTTCTTCCGTTATTCTTTTCGCAGCCAACTTTGTTGATTTTTGAACAATTTGTGCTCTCGCTCTAACATATTGCTCATTATACATATAGGCATACCATATTAGCGCTAACGTAGATATGAGTTAGGCATAACATGTTATTGCTAACGGCGAAAAGCGTTAAGAATACCATGTTTGTGAAAAGAGAGTGAGAAAGAATGAAGAAAGAAACAAAAAATTTTACAGATACCTTTCAGTGTGTTGGTAAAAATGGAAATTTGGTTTGAATGTGTTGGTGAATGCGTTAGTCATGTCTGGCTGGGTCCATACAACATCAAACTTATAAACAGATTAATCACAGGCCACACGTACTGTAAAAAATATCTAAGCACTTTCATAGCAGGCATGTCAAATCAATGCAGACATTAGCTTTGTTCAATAACTCAAAGTTTTTAATTGCTTTTACAAATAGTTACGAATTTTATGTTCAATAACCCAAAAAATTTGCAAAAGAGACCCAAATTGGGAGAGAAAGACTTCGAGAGAGTTGAAAATAGTTGCAAGTAAAATTTTCACTTGCAACTACTTGCAGCTTTAAAAAAAATAGAAGCGTCAAAAACATATGATCACAAAAATTGCAATTGGAAATATGCCAACATTTTAATCGCAAATTTCTAATTGCATACTAAATAAATTAGCGCAAAAAGGAATCTTGACGAGAAAGAGAAAATTATCAACCAAAGTTATTGAACACAAAATCGTAAACACTTGCAAGTAAACAGCTGATGCGCTGTTTTCACAATTTGATTTTTAGGTTAGGTTGTAATTGAAATGTTTGAAATTGAAAATGAATGTAAATAACTGAATTAGGAAGACAAAAATCTACTTTGGATATTCCACAACATCGTCAAGATTCCCTTTTGCGCTAATTTATTTAGTATGCAATTAGAAATTTGCGATTGAAATGTTGGCATATTTCCAATTGCAATTTTCGTGATCATATGTTTTTGACGCTTCTATTTTTTTTAAAGCTGCAAGTAGTTGCAAGTGAAAATTTTACTTGCAACTATTTTCAACTCTCTCGAAGTCTTAATCTCCCAATTTGAGTCTCTTTTGCAAATTTTTTGGGTTATTGAACATAAAATTCGTAACTATTTGTAAAAGCAATTAAAAACTTTGAGTTATTGAACAAAGCTATTGCAACTCCATAGAAACATCAGACCACCTTGTGTTTGAATGTACTAATTTTGACACACTTCGCAACAATTACAACATATTCAAAAACTATACATCATTAACGGACTTACTAAAAACAAATGATATAGAAAAATATGAAGAACTTATAAAATTCATATATGAAGCACAACTTGAAAACAAAATATAAAAAAAAAAAAAAAAATACTTTATTAAACTTAAAAATAACAATACACATGTAACTAAAAAGCACCTAAAATTTTTATTAAAAAAAAAAAATGTATACATACATACATATACATATATATATATATATATATATATATATATATAGAGAAAAATAAACAATCTTTTGTTCACGAACATATATATATTTAAAAAAAAAAAAACATCAGCCAAACACATGTCATGATATAACTAAACACCTTGCGTTATTTAAAAAAAAAAAAAAAAAACAAATGTAATAATAAATCTTTTGCTATATACTTATACTTAGATTAAGATTAGATTAGATAAGTACTCAAACTAGGATAATGGAAAAAAAATAAAAAAAAAATGTAATTAACTTTTAAAAAAATATTGTAAATCCACTCCAACGATTTTTCAATCAACGATGGAAAGCAAGCAAGAAATAAACGTGAATCAACCCTGTTAATATCTTGACAACTGGATGTATAGGTGTCAAATCAAACACACCTTGCCAACCCTCAGTATTCACATTAGCCATGGGTAATGGCGCAATTTTTTTGGCGCTGATACAATAACGCCAGCGCCAACCGTGGCGCCAACTCACGGTACTGGCGCAATAACACCTTTAGCGCAATTGTCATCGAATAATCGATAAATAACATTTTTTCGCTTGTTAAGCTTAGTATCGACCTCTCAAGAAACGCAAAAGTTCCATATAAAATGACGTACAAGAAATGCTCAAGAAATTTTTCTTGCGAAACTTTCTTGAGCGAGTATCGACCTCTCAAGAAATTTAATACACTTTTTTACCACTATTTTTCAACATAATGCGAACACAGCAACACAGGTTTTGCCAAGAAATATATGGTCGAGCATTTATTTCTTAAAGAAATTTTGACGTCTGTTGGCTTTTGTTACATGTTGATAAAAATGGTGGTGAAAATGGAAAAATTAATCAGAAAAAATATAGTGCACATTTTTTGTAATGATGCAAAGCGGAAGTTGACATCACGTTCTTACATCTACTTCCACTCCGGCCATCAATATACCACAATTTAGCAGTAATATAAGGTCATCCTCGTCGCTTTCGATGATTTCCTAAAATAACATCAAAATAAAGCTATTGAAAACAAATATTTAAAGCTTTTATTTAATGTTTTTTATGAATTTACCAATTTCTCATGTTTACAAAATGGTTTATTTTGTTTACGTTTTTGATGATCTTCTTCGTTTCATTTGGTATTCACGGTGGAATAATAAACGTCAAAATTTCTTGCCTACTACTATTTTTCACTCAAGAAATAAAGCTAAAAATTTCTTGAGCTGTTTCTTGAGAGGTCGATACCAGCCTTTACTGTTTAGAGCCTATACACACTTGCGACTCAATCGATTTAGTCGAATGTTGATTTGCATGGGAATGTATGGAAGCATTCACACTACATTCAATTAGTTGTACAACTGAAACAGTTGGATTTGCAGCCCAATTTCATTCCAACTGAAACAGTTGTACAACTGCTTGATCAGCAAGGCGCCCTTCTACGTATTCACACTTGAGACAATTTAGTCGAACGACTACAACAACAACAGTGATATTCGTAGTGGAAAGAGTTAACATGCTGGCAGCACTACTTTTATTTCACTTTTGGTAAATTGTAGAGATTGAATATTTCAATTAATATTTTCAAAATGTTTAAAAACAAAAGGTTCGTTTCTTATTCACTACACCATTTCCAGATGGATTTTAGAAAGCGTTAACTGGATTTTAGAAAGGGGAAATTGGATTTTAGAAAGCGTTAACTGGATTTTAGAAAGGGGAAATTGGATTTTAGAAATGTCAATTGGATTTTAGAAAGGGGAAATTGGATTTTAGAAATGTCAATTGGATTTTAGAAAGCGTTAAAAGGATTTTAGAAAACAAAATTGGATTTTTGAAAGCGTGAATTGGATTTCAGAATGTGCGTTTAAAATAAATTTTACACAGAATTTTTCGAATAGAAATTCTTTATTGCGTATGAAAGTATAAATTAATAATTATATAAATTTTCGAAAATCCAATTTACAGTTTCTAAAGTCCAATTTCCCTTTTCTAAAATCAAATCGACATTTCTAAAATCCAATTTTCCCTTTCTAAAATCCATTTGGCTATTCTAAAATCTAATTTCCCCTTTCTAAAATCCAATTGACATTTCTAAAATCTAATTTCCCCTTTCTAAAATCCAATTGATATTTCTAAAATCCAATTTCTCCTTTCTAAAATCCAATTGACATTTCTAAGATCCAATTTCCCCTTTCTAAAATCCAGTTGACGCTTTCTAAAATCCATCTGGAAATGATGTAGTTATAGACAAGAATTATCTAACTAAGGATATTTACTTCCGTTTTCATGTTTCTTGATATTGTTGTTCTCTTCAAATGTCATTAATCGCATTTTAAAATAGAAATAATGAAAATGAAATTTCATGAAAATTATTAATGGCTGATTTTTACTATTTTTCCGTTTCTTGTACTTCTGTTCGTTTCGCCTTTATGAGCGTAATTCCTTCCGTTTTTCTCTTTTCATTTACTTGACAGCTAGTTGCTAGTTTAATAAGAAACAAAGCCAAACAATGTATGCACTTTTTGTTTATTTTATTGTTTTTTATTTATTAATCAAGTTGACAGCTGACAAGAAGGTGCTTTCATGTAAGAATGCAGATAAACTTTAACAATGCTTTATATGAAGGCCACTAATGTAAAATTTGCTGAGTAAAATGTGAACATTGGCAACACTATGTCATTGTCAATCGCACGACTATTTAGTCTCAAGTGTGAATAGCTGCCACCGATTCGACTAAATAGTTGGAGTAGTGTGAATACAACAGTCCAATTCGACCAAATCGATTGAGTCGCAAGTGTGTATAGGCTCTTACCATCCCCGTTTTATTTCTTTTGGCGCAATTCTGCTTACATATACGAGGGCACAATTAATTTTAATTTTCATAATCATTTGGAAAAATATTCCGTATATATGTGAAAATATGCTGGAAATTAGAGTCACTTAGATCACTATCAAGCACACATAATTGTGACGTTGTCATACGTATACATATACTATGATGCTGTTATTGGCGTTGTGGTTGCGCCCATAGTGTATAGCATACAGTGAAATGGCTCTGGGATGCGTAGTCGAAATTCGATAAAAAAAAAGACGATAAGTCATCGAAAAATATCAAAATCGGGGACAGATTGGTATGGCGGCGACTTCCGGGGGTACAGATTGGTATGGCGGCCGGATGTGGTTGTTGTAAGAAAGGGGACCATAATGACAAGGTCGTAGCAATCAAGACAGAAACGCAATTCCGGAATTGGGAATTGAAAAAACCAATTCATAATTCCGAAAATAATTTAAGGCTGAGTTCCTAAAACGCAATTCCCGGTGATAGCGTAAACGCCAGCTATTCCACGAATAACATGTTCAAGAATGTAAAATCAACAACCTACAAAACAGAAAGAAGAAGAGCAACTTCTATTGCTTTCACCATCGTTAATGGGCCATAACAGCAACCCTGAAATCAGCTGAGCACAGCTGTTCGAATTTTTTAACACACATCCCAGAGTCAAGTCACTTGTATCCATTCACAATGGTTGCGCCATTTTACACTAGCGCTATATTGGAGCTGGTGTTAGCGCACGAAATTGAGTCAGTGTTATGTTATGTTCAGACACAACCTTAATTGAACATTAAGAGCCTTCATTCAATTTTCAAGCCCAATGATTCTCAATTTACCATACAAAAATTGACCAAGTTAATGCTTCATTAGAAATTAATGAGGTGTTAATGAAGAACAATTCTGCATGCAACCCTGTTAAAAGGCTTGTTTCATAAGTAAAATGAAATGTCATGAAAAGAGAAATGTGATTAGCGTCAGTGTCCACTAAACAGGTTGGTTCGTCAGATCAGCTGCATTCTTGTTCTTCTTCATCACCTATCAAATTTGTTTTTATTTCTGCTTATTTTATACTTGCATTCGTGTTTACGATTGGTAAAAATTGTGAGATGAATGTCAAATTATTTCGTCCTCCTTGCAATTTTGACATTTAGGTCACGAGAGTTTGATATTCAGCTCACGGCGTGTATGTGTGTATGTATCGTGAGCCGACCTGTTAAATGGGCCAAGTAAATTAAATATGTCTGAACACCAAATCTAAAGATGTTCAATCAACCCCAATTGACTTAATTAATTTTTATGTCTGAACATGATATTATATTGCAATAGCGCATCATTGAGTTGGCGCTACATTGAGTTGGCGCTACATTGAGTTGGCGCTATATTGAGTTGGCGCTATATTGAGTTGGCGCATTTCCCAAATCGGAGTTAGCGCAATAACACCAGGGTTGGTGTCAGCGCAATTGCGCCGCGCAGCGCAGTGTTACCCATGCCTAATTCACATGAATACGTACATATCAAAAAAAAAAAAAAAAAAAAAAAAAATGAGGTGTCTAAATTTTCTATGGTTATCGTTTAATCATTTTCGAGAGTTTTTTTCTCACCTTGACTTGCGTGCATACAGGCGACCCACATACCAAATTTAAAGATCTCCACATCTAAATCTGGAAGCTGAACCATCTTGTTGGCTTATTCTCAATGAGTATTGCTTATGTACTGTAACAATAATTATGTGTCAACAAATAGGTATTAAATGTACGGGGAAAATTTTCCAAAAGTCTACCACGTGTTGAAAAAAAGTTATTGGGGGTTGCAGAGGAGGTCCTCCTGATTCTAAATCCAAAAGTCCCGTCGACCGGAGATGTTTGTAAGTTGTAAAATTTACCAAACAAACCCCCAAAACTGCGTACGATTACCGAGGAAAGGCACTTATAAAAACGTGCACATATGTATATATGTGTGTAGAACACTTTTTTCTTCGAAAGCCATTTTTCTCGGACCGTGGTTCCTTAATGTAAAGCCGTCCCTTTCGGAAGACAGATGGAAATCTGAGCCAATGTACGTCACTGATATATGTATGTGCTGATTGATTTTGGAAGCCATGCCTCGATGCAAGATTAATTGTGATATATTATTTACTTCCGCCCTACCTTAAACCAACGCTGCCCTACCTTAAATTTAAGTCTAGCTACGGCCCTGTGTACATATTGCAATTGATTCACATACAAATTCTGGTATAACCCGATGAAAAGTGCTGCCCTTGTAACCGAATCCCTGCTCATGCGTGCAAAGCGCACGAAAGTTTTCAGCTGTTTTTGGCACTACATCAGCGCGTAGCAGCATTATAATGCGCCCCACATCATGACCACCAATTCGTATATCGAAGAATACTTGTGGATTGCGCTTTTCTGCCTTTTCAATAACTGCCGGCCCAGTTGGCTTGCTGCTAGCTGTTTCACTATCGGCGGCATTAGTCTCAGCACCAGCGGTGGCCGTTTCGGTTTCGCCATTTTGTAATGTGGCACCGGCATGCTTTTGCAACCAATCATCATCCGCCCACACGGGCTTGAAGCTGCCCTCTTTGATGCGTACCGGCTTAGCGAGATTTACGCGAATTGTACGGCCGCACAGTTCTGAATCGTTCTATATAAATAAATATTACATATCTTACATACATATGTATACTTCATATGGGTAGGCTACATACCATATTATCTATCGCTGCAGCCGCATCCTCAGACATTTCATATTCAATGAAGGCGAAGCCACGATGCTTCTGCGATTCATAGTCAACGGGTATTTGTATATCGGCAATATCACCGAATGGTATGAATGCATTATTTAAAAGCTTATCATTAACTTCCTCCGCCAAGCCGCCCACATAAACGGTGCGTTTATCATTGGACATTGTTTTAATTATAATTTAATTTTCTGAAGATAAATTCAGTAAGAATTGTAAACAAAAGCTTTGTTTCTTTATCCACTAATTAACGTTAGTAAACACTAATAGCCCCGACACATAGCATACGTCAATCCGTCTACGTCGACGTATGTGACTGACAGCTCAGTAAAATGTCGGCATTTAAACGTACGTCGTCACACGTACGACGGATCCGGCGCCGCAACGTACCGAAGTTGCCCAAAAGTCAACTTTTGGTATACGTCAATCCGTCGCTATGTCAGCTGATTGCTTTTGATTGTTAACCTTTAGCTACTCTTGAATTTCACTTTTTTTGCAAGTTGCTTTTCGAGTTTTTTCTCATTTGTATAACATTCCTCCATTAAACAAAATGGGCAAGAATTATCAGGAGATGTGAAGTTACTGAAAACTGAATTTCAATAGGGCAACTTAAAAGAGAAATTACAAAATATTCTAGAGTTAAATTTTTGCCACCACCTCTGTAGTTAAAGGTTAATCAAACAGCTGATTTGTGTATATCCGCCAACGTTTCCTATGTGGCGACCTCTCCGTCAAGTACGTGAGCTGTCGACGTAGACGGATTGACGTATGCTATGTGACGGGCCTATAATTTCTAGATTTGACATATAATTTGTGTTTCTTTGGTATCTCTCCAGTAAAAGAGAGCGAACTGAACGAAAATTCAGAGAGCACTGAACGAAACTGGTGAGAGCGGCAATGATAGTTCTACTAACTTTTTTACTGGACAAATTTCCACTAGCAAGACACTAGCAAGAGGAAGAAGAAATGTCAAATGTGGAAAAAGGAATTCAAATTTGTATTGGAAAATACAAAAGTAAATACATACGTAGTAAATGAAGTTATATAGCTATTTTTATT
The DNA here is from genome assembly GCA_960531455.1 of Urophora cardui. Lineage (NCBI taxonomy): Eukaryota > Metazoa > Arthropoda > Insecta > Diptera > Tephritidae > Urophora > Urophora cardui. Next base: position 36,754,007 of record OY482670.1, on the reverse strand, counting down.
TAAAATAAGGTTTAATATCGACACGGGAAATTATTTATAATGTATGGATGCAGGCAGGATGCAGTCATATATTGAAATATATATACATTAGACAGCGGCTCAAAACAAGAACCACTATGAGAGTGCATCTTCCGCCAGATCGGCTGTAATGGAAGAAGTAAGAAATTTTATTCTTACAATTCACTCTTACTTTTCACTCTTTGCTATTAGACAAATTCATATTCATACATGCAGAGATTTTTAATAACTGTAACAATGCTTATGGAGCCTATTGAAAGCGATGATGAGATTGAACAAGTAGCTGTAGAAAGTTTAAGGTCAGTCTAACCAATCGAAATACCAGGAATTGTTTACTTCAGTATATTGAAATTGTAGTTCCGAGCTATCCTCATAATTTTCGAATTTCCAGAAGCTTGCTTGAAAGCATTGAACCAACTCGAGCCAGTTGTCAGTCGAAATTTTTTTTCTAAGGCAATAGAACGCTTAAAGGGTAATATTTCAATCCATATTTTCCTTTTCTGATGATGATTTAAATGTTTTCTTAAATTTTCGGGCGTGTCTTTTATCCCTTTTCACGCACCAAACAATCATATCGTCGTTTAACCTGCATAACCGCCTAAGTGAAACTTTCATAACCGCCTATGCCAAAATTGGGATTTTCCAAACTTTAACTCCCGGCGTCCAGCTCTATCGATTTATACCATACTTTTTGTCTTTGGGAAGCTCTATATTTCCTTCTAACGTTCTTTTCAGGTCTGAAGTCGGAGAGTTAAGCGGTTATTAAAGTCTCACTTAGGCGGTTATAAGTTTAAACGGTGATATGTCACTAACATTTGCTAATTGAAGTTTCCTTATCATTTTTTGGTAACATCTCTCACTGAGAGAAAATGTCACTTTACTCTCACAAATTTCGTTAAAAGAGATTAGCAAGAAATGTTAGTTAATGTTTTGCTGGAAACTAACTGTGTAACCTAAATCAAACGCACGCCGTCAATTTACTGTCAAAAATTTCTCATGCCCATACAACTTGTATGGGAGTAACCGAAATTGAACGGCGTGCGTAAAAAGCAAATTCGACGCCCAATTTTTGTTTTGCGTGACAGTTGAAATTAAGCATTGTGGGTGATTGTTTGCAAAAAAATTGACACTTGCTTTTGATATCGTGTCTGTTAGGTACATATTCCACAAAATAACAAGATTTTCTCTGATTTTCTGTATTTTTCTATTTCTTTATCTGAACACGCACGCAAGTCAATTTCGGTTCAACGCATATGAAAAATTTGCGTGCGTGCGTTAAATTGACGACTTGCGTTTGATTTAGGTTACACAGTAAAGAAAAGAACCTATATAATTTGTTTTTCTTTGGTTTCTCTCCAGTAAAAGAGAGCGAACTGAACGAAAATTGAGAGAGCACTGAACGAAACTGGTGAGAGCGGCAATGATAGTTCTACTAACTTTTTTACTGGACAAATTTCCACTAGCAAGACACTGGCAAGAAGAAAAAGAAATGTCAAATGTGGAAAAAGGAATTCAAATTTGTATTTGAAAATACAAAAGTAAATATATACGTAGTAAATCAAGTTATATAGCTATTTTTTATTAAAAAAAAGGTTTAATATGGAAACGGGAAGTTATTTATAATGTATGGATGCTGTCAAACTAATCCTATATTGAAATATATGTACATATATACATTAGACAGCGGCTCAAAACAAGAACCACGATGAGAGTGCATCTTCCGCCGGATCGGCTGTAATGGAAGAAGTAAGAAAAATTATTCTTACAATTCACCCTTACCTTTCACTCTTTGCTATTAGACAAATCCATCTTCATACATATGTACATACAGAGATATATTTTTAAGAATTGTAACAATGCTTATGGAGCCTATTGAAAGCGATGATGAGATTGAACAGGTAGCTGTAGAAAGTTTAAGGTCAGTCGACATCGACTTTTTTCTAACCAATCGAAATACCAGGAATTGTTTACTTCAGTACATTGAAATTGTAGTTCCGAGCTATCGTCATAATTTTCGAATTTCCAGAAGCTTGCTTGAAAGCGTTTTCGAGCGAGTATGTCGGTCGAAATTTGTTTTTCTAAGGCAATAGAACACTTAAAGGGATATATTAAAATCCATATTTTTCTTTTCTGATGATGATTTCAATTTTTTATTCTTTCTTAAATTTTCGGGCGTGTCTTTTATTTTTTTTCATGCGCCAAACAATCATATCGTCGTTTAAACTGCATAGCCGCTTAAGTGAAACTTTCATAACCGCCTATGCCAATATTGAGATTTTCCAAACTTTTACTCCTGGTGGTCTGCTCTACGGATTTATACCATAGATTTGGCATTTGGGAAGCTCTACATTTCCTTCTAATGTTCTTTTCACCTCTGAAGTCGGAGAGTTGTGCGGTTATGAAATTCTCACTTGGGCGATTACGAAGTGTAAACGGTGAAAGGTCACTAACATTTGCTAATTCAAGTTTCCTAATCTATTTTGCTAATATCTCTCACTGAGAGCAAATGTCACTTTACTCTCACAAATTTCGTTAAAAGAGATTATCAAGAAATGTTATTTAATGTTTTGCTGGAAAGTAAAGAAAAGAACCTAAAATCAAAAATTGCAAAAGCCAGAACAGCTGACTTGTTGGCTTCGGGTCTCGAATGCTTTCGGGTTACCAGATGAACTGAACAATTCCCGTTGTTTTTTTTTAATATGAATTGAATCAAGACTGCTGATTCGGAAATTGATTCAAACATTTTTGATTAAATAAATCAGTCGCCTCTCGCTTCATAAATATCATGGAGCCGAATAAATTATAAATTGGTTAAAAGTTTTATTTTTTTAAATCTCAATTCAATCTTTTTAATATTAACGATATAAGAAAAATCCATACTGAAAGTACATTATTAGGATAAATATGTATATGCGTAGCCAAACAAAATTCAACTCTTTTGTCGGTATTCAAATGTATGCCCGTTGATTTTATGCGCTCCGATATCGAAGTAAGATTTGTATAAGGAAAGTTGAGCGTAAAACCATAGATCTGAAAAACAACACCATAATCAGTTTAACGTAATTAGAAAATTGGTTAGTTTTTTTTTTATAAGAAACTAGCTGACCCGGCAAACTTCGTTCTGCCCAAAATAGATTTTTTTTATTAATTTCATTTCAAAAATTGTTATTACACCGGTATTATTTTTAATAGAAAATTTACGATTTTTCACTACTTCATTGTGTATACAACTTCAAAAATATATAATTTAGTATTCAGTTTAAGGCTGCACGATACACAATATTTTTAGTTTTCTGTTCCGGATATTTATTTTCACTGAGTATTGGCTATTTTCACTAAGTAAGTAAGAGGATTGATATAGTATACCTCCATAATGGTTTTCAGTCCCCTCCTCCAACCCTTTTAGATATATTCAGCCTCAAAATTTTAGCACGTATGGGAGGTGCAATGCCCCATTTTTCGATAAATCTTTCCTTTTTTTTGGGTGAACATGGTATTGATATCGTATATCTGCATAGTGATTTCTATGTACATGCCATGAACTAGAGATGAGCGAAACTGCGATTTTTCGATATCTGTGATTTCGGTGATTGCTATTTTTAAATCACTGTGATTTTAAACTGCTATTGCGATTGCATGGACTGGTATAAAATCATCAGTTACCGGTAGAGATTAATTTTGCGTTTTCTGAGCGATATAACCTGTCTTTATTTTATGTTAACAAAATGATAGCAATAACAACGCATTCCGCAGTAATATCACTGTTTGTAAATATTTATCAAAGACAAATTGTAAATTCAATAATTTTTTTTTCTTATATTTCTATATATGTACGTATGTGGTCTGCTCAAAAGTGTAAACAAAAAGAAATTTATAATGCTTTTGCGATTCACATAGGTGAACTGCTTACTTGCTACATCGATAGCAGTTGCCAATAAGTAGTGAACTGCTATTTTGAAAAAGTGATCGCAATTGCGATTTGTGATTTTTTATTCACAGTGAAAAAATCACCGTTTGCGATATATCGCTCATCACTACCATGAACGCTTTTAAGGATATTTAGCCTTAAAAATTAAGAACGCGTGGGAGGTGCCACGCCCGCTTTTCCGATAACCTACACTTTTATGCGCAAAAATTGTTTTGATATCATATATCTCTGTACCAATTTCCAGGTCCCTGACTTAAATCCTTTTAAAGATATTCAGCTTAAAAAATTAATTGTTGTTGGGAAGTGCCACGCCCCCTTTTCGTATAACTCCTATTATTTTGCGTTAATATGGAATTGTTATCGTTTATCTCCACACCAATTTCCAAGCCCCTAGCGTAAACAATTTTAGAGATATTCAGCATGAAAAATTAAGTTTGTATGGGAGGTGCCACGCCCCTTTTTCCGATAACCCCCACTTTTATGCGTGGGAATGGTTTTGATATCATTTAGCTCTATACCAATTTCAGCTCCCTACCTTGAACTGTTTTAGAGATGATCAGCTTTAAAAATTAGGTTGTATGGGAGATGCCACGCCCCTTTTCTAATAACCCCCACTTTTCTGAGTGAGAAGGGTTTTGATATCACCTACCTCTATACCAATTTTCAGCTCCCTACCTCAAACTGTTTTAGAGATAATCAGCTTTAAAAATTAAGGTTGTATGGGAGGTGCCACGCCCCTTTTTCCGATAACCCCCACTTTTATGCGTGGGAATGGTTTTGATATCATTTAGCTCTATACCAATTTCAGCTCCCTACCTCAAACTGTTTTAGAGATAATCAGCTTTAAAAATTAAGGTTGTATGGGAGGTGCCACGCCCCTTTTCTGATAACCCCCACTTTTCTGAGTGAGAAGGGGTTTGATATCACCTACCTCTATACCAATTTTCAGCTCCCTACCTCAAACTGTTTTAGAGATAATCAGCTTTAAAAATTAAGGTTGTATGGGAGGTGCCACGCCCCCTTTTCTGATAACCCCCACTTTTCTGAGTGAGAAGGGGTTTGATATCACCTACCTCTATACCAATTTTCAGCTCCCTACCTTGAACTGTTTTAGAGATAATCAGCTTTAAAAATTAAGGTTGTATGGGAGGTGCCACGCCCCCTTTTCTGATAACCCCCAATTTTCTGAGTGAGAAGGGTTTTGATATCACCTACCTCTATACCAATTTTCAGCTCCCTACCTTGAACTGTTTTAGAGATAATCAGCTTTAAAAATTAAGGTTGTATGGGAGGTGCCACGCCCCCTTTTCTGATAACCCCCACTTCTCTGGGTGAGAAGGGGTTTGATATCACCTACCTCTATACCAATTTTCAGCTCTCTACCTTGAACTGTTTTAGAGATAATCAGCTTTAAAAATTAAGGTTGTATGGGAGGTGCCACGCCCTCTTTTCTGATAACCCCCAATTTTCTGATTGAGAAGGGTTTTGATATCACCTACCTCTATACCAATTTTCAGCTCCCTACCTTAAACTGTTTTAGAGATAATCAGCTTTAAAAATTAAGGTTGTATGGGAGGTGCCACGCCCCCTTTTCTGATAACCCCCACTTTTCTGAGTGAGAAGGGTTTTGATATCACCTACCTCTATACCAATTTTCAGCTCCCTACCTTAAACTGTTTTAGAGATAATCAGCTTTAAAAATTAAGGTTGTGTGGGAGGTGCCACGCCCCTTTTTCTGATAACCCCCACTTTTCTGAGTGAGAAGGGTTTTGATATCACCTACCTCTATACCAATTTTCAGCTCCCTACCTTGAACTGTTTTAGAGATAATCAGCTTTAAAAATTAAGGTTGTATGGGAGGTGCCACGCCCCTTTTCTGATAACTCCCACTTTTCTGAGTGAGAAGGGGTTTGATATCACCTACCTCTATACCAATTTTCAGCTCCCTACCTTGAACTGTTTTAGAGATAATCAGCTTTAAAAATTAAGGTTGTATGGGAGGTGCCACGCCCCCTTTTCTGATAACCCCCAATTTTCTGAGTGAGAAGGGTTTTGATATCACCTACCTCTATACCAATTTCAGCTCCCTACCTCAAACTGTTTTAGAGATGATCAGCTTTAAAAATAAGGTTGTATGGGAGGTGCCACGCCCCTTTTCTAATAACCCCCACTTTTCTGAGTGAGAAGGGTTTTGATATCACCTATCTCTATACCAATTTTCAGCTCCCTACCTTGAACTGTTTTAGAGATAATCAGCTTTAAAAATTAAGGTTGTATGGGAGGTGCCACGCCCCTTTTCTGATAACCCCCACTTTTCTGAGTGAGAAGGGGTTTGATATCACCTACCTCTATACCAATTTTCAGCTCCCTACCTTGAACTGTTTTAGAGATAATCAGCTTTAAAAATTAAGGTTGTATGGGAGGTGCCACGCCCCCTTTTCTGATAACCCCCAATTTTCTGAGTGAGAAGGGTTTTGATATCACCTACCTCTATACCAATTTCAGCTCCCTACCTCAAACTGTTTTAGAGATGATCAGCTTTAAAAATAAGGTTGTATGGGAGGTGCCACGCCCCTTTTCTAATAACCCCCACTTTTCTGAGTGAGAAGGGTTTTGATATCACCTACCTCTATACCAATTTTCAGCTCCCTACCTTGAACTGTTTTAGAGATAATCAGCTTTAAAAATTAAGGTTGTATGGGAGGTGCCACGCCCCTTTTCTGATAACCCCCACTTTTCTGAGTGAGAAGGGGTTTGATATCACCTACCTCTATACCAATTTTCAGCTCCCTACCTTGAACTGTTTTAGAGATAATCAGCTTTAAAAATTAAGGTTGTATGGGAGGTGCCACGCCCCCTTTTCTGATAACCCCCAATTTTCTGAGTGAGAAGGGTTTTGATATCACCTACCTCTATACCAATTTCAGCTCCCTACCTCAAACTGTTTTAGAGATGATCAGCTTTAAAAATAAGGTTGTATGGGAGGTGCCACGCCCCTTTTCTAATAACCCCCACTTTTCTGAGTGAGAAGGGTTTTGATATCACCTATCTCTATACCAATTTTCAGCTCCCTACCTCAAACTGTTTTAGAGATAATCAGCTTTAAAAATTAAGGTTGTATGGGAGGTGCCACGCCCCCTTTTCTGATAACCCCCACTTTTCTGAGTGAGAAGGGGTTTGATATCACCTACCTCTATACCAATTTTCAGCTCCCTACCTTAAACTGTTTTAGAGATAATCAGCTTTAAAAATTAAGGTTGTATGGGAGGTGCCACGCCCCCTTTTCTGATAACCCCCAATTTTCTGAGTGAGAAGGGTTTTGATATCACCTACCTCTATACCAATTTTCAGCTCCCTACCTTAAACTGTTTTAGAGATAATCAGCTTTAAAAATTAAGGTTGTATGGGAGGTGCCACGCCCCCTTTTCTGATAACCCCCAATTTTCTGAGTGAGAAGGGTTTTGATATCACCTACCTCTATACCAATTTCAGCTCCCTACCTCAAACTGTTTTAGAGATGATCAGCTTTAAAAATAAGGTTGTATGGGAGGTGCCACGCCCCTTTTCTAATAACCCCCACTTTTCTGAGTGAGAAGGGTTTTGATATCACCTATCTCTATACCAATTTTCAGCTCCCTACCTCAAACTGTTTTAGAGATAATCAGCTTTAAAATTAAGGTTGTATGGGAGGTGCCACGCCCCCTTTTCTGATAACCCCCACTTCTCTGGGTGAGAAGGGGTTTGATATCACCTACCTCTATACCAATTTTCAGCTCCCTACCTTAAACTGTTTTAGAGATAATCAGCTTTAAAAATTAAGGTTGTATGGGAGGTGCCACGCCCCCTTTTCTGATAACCCCCACTTTTCTGAGTGAAAAGGGTTTTGATATCACCTACCTCTATACCAATTTTCAGCTCCCTACCTTAAACTGTTTTAGAGATAATCAGCTTTAAAAATTAAGGTTGTGTGGGAGGTGCCACGCCCCTTTTTCTGATAACCCCCACTTTTCTGAGTGAGAAGGGTTTTGATATCACCTACCTCTATACCAATTTTCAGTTCCCTACTTAAACTGTTTTAGAGATAATCAGCTTTAAAAATTAAGGTTGTATGGTAGGTGCCACGCCCCTTTTCTGATAACCCCCACTTTTCTGAGCGAGAAGGGGTTTGATATCACCTACCTCTATACCAATTTTCAGCTCCCTACCTTGAACTGTTTTAGAGATAATCAGCTTTAAAAATTAAGGTTGTATGGGAGGTGCCACGCCCCCCTAACATTTTTTAATTTTTTCTTCGACTAAACCTTCGCGGGGTGACAACAAACAAACCCCCCTAAGGAAGTATTTGATTTGGTTCAGCCGTTTTCAAGTTTTAGCGTTACAGTTAAATACTAAATCATTTTTATATATATAGATAAGAAAAAAAATGCATAATTACTTTATAATTTGGAAATTCCGCTGCTATTTGGTCTGTATATTTGGTGTCAGTATATGAACCATTATTACCAACAATGGCCAGCTGCTCCAAGTCCTGAATAATTTTTTGTAGTCGTGGTTGGAAAGCGCTGGTTAAAATACATTTCAAAATGCGTTAATAAGTTTGAAACTAAGTATTACCGTTAATTTTATCAAGAATAAAATAAAATAAAATTTAACAAAAAAGACAAAAACGAAATAATTAAAATTAGCATGTGCATAAAAAATTGTCTACAAAATGTTCCGTTACTAGTTGTGGCCGCTGTGGTGCAGTGGGTAGAGTACTCGCCTGCTATGCCAGAGGTCTCGGGCTCAAACCACGGTCCGAGCAAAACACCAAAACAATTTTTCTAATTAGTAAAAATCCAATTATTGGGTTTTTTAAGAGCAGCGGTCACCTCTCGGCAGTGGGTGGCATACCCTCCGAGAGTATTTCTGCCATGAAAAAGCTTCTCACAAAAAATGCATTCGCCGTTCGGAGCCGGCATAAAACTGTAGGTCCACCCAATTAGTAGGAAAAACAAAAAGGAGCACACGAATTGGGAGAGAAGCTCAACCATAAAACTCGTCAGAGTTATAATAACGCCATTGTATTATTATTATATTATATTATTATTACTAGTTTATTTAAGTTGGTTCACGATTGTCTATTTATTCTTATTTACTGATTTCTTGAATATTGTGGGTAACTGGTAATAATTTGAACATTCCATCAGATATCAGCCGAATTTAGTGTGTGTTAATTATCTCAACATTGACAGATTAGTGCCATGTTACATCCTCTGTTATAATATGTGGTTCTATTCAAAGAAAAGGTTCAGGACTTATTTTTCCTGCTGCTTCCAAGTACCCACACCCAGTAACTGAGATAAAAAAAAGTATTGTATTCCTGGTGTCCAGGTTTTCTCTGCACTCAAGTGTAAGACAAGTGCCTAAGACCAAGAAGTTTAAGTGCAAAAGTGATATCAGAAAAACTCCCACCTTCCGTTCAAAACTTACCGATTCCAAATCGTTTTGCGTAGCGCACGCCATGAACTAATTTTTTTCATAATCTTCCGCTCAATATTTCGTTTCAACTCGAATGTATTAAAAGAGAGCTGATAGTCGTAGTTCAGTTTTTGTACACCGCCCAGAGGAGCTGGATTGTGTTTGCTAAATGCGCATAACCAAGAGGATGTATCATTAAAATTTAAGTTGGTCATTGTGACACGAGATTCAGGCTGAATGTTGAGGTATAGCTGCTATTAGGAAAGCGATAGAGGGGGAAAGAGATATAGAAAAAGAGATAGATATACATAGATTTAGATATAGAGAGATAAGGAGATAAATGCAAGTTACTAATCGTTTTATATTAGATAACTCAGCTAAAAACTAACATTTGCTTGCCCCACCACCAAACATATCTTTTGCAGTGGACAAAAGACGTCCCTGACACCATAACGCCTGCCCGTGTTGGGATCGATCAATATCAATTCACCATCAGCGTTTTTGTATAAAACGAAAGTACATTCGCCATAAGCTGCAGCCCTTCCGATCACCAACCATGAGGTCATTCCAATGCCCAACAAAAAACTACACAGCAAAACACCCAAATCTTTGGGCGTAGCCCAATTGGTATCCAAGATATTTTGATTATTCAACCAAATGCCTTCGAAGGACATGCAAGGATCAAAACCTTTTAAAACATTCAGTAGCGAGACAAAGCGACAGGCTAACTCTAGTGGTTCATCGTCGCCCGTCTCCCTCGTTTCCTTCGTTTCGGGCAATGGAATAGGTTCTAGAAGACGTGTTATACAAACACGTTTGCCCTCCGCCGTACAAACTAATGGATCAATGTAACGTTGTGGCTGCAGTTCCTGTGCCTGCAAGAACCATTGCTGCAAATAATGACGCACCTCTTTCAATTCGACACATTCCAAACATGTGGTATTGACACGTGGTAAGGTGACATGCGGTTCAATCGCCATGTAATACCAAAGGCGGACAGTTTCCTTAATTTCGGGAAATTGTTCAATGGAAACACTCACGCCCGCTTGGGAAGTGGTGTTGGTGATTTGTTCCAGAGTGGGTTGTTTATAACCAAACAGCACTTTGGGTGTATTAAGTTCGATAACACCATCAAGCTGAAATATACATACATATGTACACATGTAATAGAAAACAAGATTTGTTAGACAACAAGATTGTTTACAGACAATACGATTAAAGCAAATAGATAAAGTCAATTACGTAAGTTATTACGTTTTCAAAAACGAACTGCAGAAAATTTTGCATAGAACACCTGTCCGCGTTGGCGCTCTTCGACCGCGATTTACAGAAATAATTCTCGGTCGGCGAATTTCTATTCTGTAGCAATAACTGTGGAGCTAACCGCAGCATTCTTTGGTAGAACATATTTCTGCATTGTTGACGTTATTTCCATTAATCGCATTGCCTATGACTAGAGCTCGGAAAAATAGGTGAAATCAAGCGCCTCAAAATATGCTACCTATTGTAAATTTTGTTTGTTTTCAGCGGCGGGATTACAATTTAAATATAAAGGGGTACCATATTGGTATGAAGATTTCATTATGCTAGAGACACACATTGTAGTATAGTAGAAATATTGCGATCTATACCACATATGTGTCACTCTCATATTGTAGTTTAATTGAAAATTTTCTTAGTAAAGCCAAATCATAGTATTCATATTATAATATTTCTACCACATGTGTGTCTGAGGCATTAGAAAAGTTCTTAATCATGTTACACAAATTTGCAGTTTAAATAAACATATTTACATTGGTGTGTGATGAAATAGAAGAATATAAAGTGATTTTATTCGTAAAATATATTTACTTATGTGTTTTAATCATTTTAATTTGTTACATAAAAAATCTATAACAGAAACCAAATATATTAAAGTTAAAAAGTTTGTGCAAAATTCTGGAAAATTCGCCAATTTTTTTTCAGAAAAATTTAACTTTTTGAGTAAAAAAGTAAGTAAATTATGACATAGCTAATGTTCCAATAACTCATAAACAAAAATGCAAAACCGTTTTTACCACGAGAGAAATTTGCATTTTTACAGCTATGGAATTATGCCGAGTATCCAATTGGAAAAATGTAAACACTGAAATGGTCAAAAAAAATAGGAAGATTCAAATCAAGTTTTTTTTTACCTAACATATGCAAATGTTTAAAGATGTCAGACCACTACAAATTAAAAAGCTGTATTATATATCCCATTTGCTAATATGCACTTGCCTCATTTTCATTCAAAATATATTTGGTTTGAAACCGTAATTGTTTTTCCTTCACGTGCGAAGATTTTTGTATCAAATTTAAGCGAGTCACTACAAATTTTTAATTTTTTTTCTTTATTCTTTATTCTTTATAATTATATATTTATTTATTATACATTATTTATTATTATATTTATTTATTGCAGCTGTCTTCGCAATTTTTCACGTGCAACCCATAAAAAACCTTAATAATTTATTTTTCTGGCATCCTAGTAGGCAAAAAATACAATTGCATTAACGGGGGGCTTAGACCCGAAGGTCGTTCGGAGCCGGCATAAAACTGTAGGTGCACCCAATTAGTAGGAAAAAACAAAAGGAGCACACCTCGAATTGGGAGAGAAGCTCGGCCATAAAACTCGTCAGAGTTATAATAGCGCCATTGTATTATATATATTATTATTAGACCCGAAGGTCTTCATCATGTTGGTCACCTTGCCGCGGGGATGGGGCTTAAATGGAGGCCAGAGGGACCATAGTCAGAGCTACCCGTGACCGCTCACTCGGCTGCTCGGATCTACCGGGAGACGGGTATGAAGGAGGGAACCCTGGCTACGAGTCATCTCTGTCCCCATGAACTAAGAAGGGATGCTCCGCATGTGTCCTGAGGGCGCGTGCCTCCCGCTCGAGCAGGGGCACGTATCCCACGGCACCCATGCGGAGATTACCGTACCAACAACAACCCCTAATCCAGGGTGTCACGCGGTCCGTGCCTATTGGATGGTTTGCAGTCAGGGGTATCCGACTGTATTTTAACGGAGCCTCCCGGATACCGGTCCACCTCCGGGAGTAAGCGGTGACTTGCTGCGGCAAGGGGCTCTGCCGTAGTCGACCGTTCCCCTTCCCCTTTATTACAAATTCGGTCACCGAAAGGCTTCGTCTAAGTAGGTGACCAACGAAACAGATGATGAACCAAAACAAAATCCGAGCCTCGGAACCCTGCACGGGTAAAAATGCCGCCGTTGGACTTGGCGCTAAAAAAGTACCACCCCCCTCGGGAACCGCTGCGACGGCGCCGAGCGGACCTTCACGGTCCAAAAACCCCATTCGGCCACTGCTGCAGGGGCGTAAGGCTAAACCCCTCGAGGGCAAGCCAAAGCCCACCGGTGCTGGAGGATCTGGACCCCTAGAGGGCAAGACCACTTCAGCACTAGAAGCACGGGAGGCCTGTCTCAAGCCCTTAACGGGAAAACAAAAAGACCAGCCAGTTGGGGGAAGCTCAAAGCTTTCTACGAGCGAAGAGAGACCCTCAACTTCGGCTGCCGCAGGCGTGCCTAGTGAGTGCCCTGAGCACTCCAGGGCGAGTAAAAGGATCCCTCCTTCTGTCCGGAGTCAGCGGAATTATCGGAACGCCGTCAAAATTGTCGATCGGTTGGGCTCCCTATCCGAAGCAAGGTTGACGGTCGACCAGAGAGGTTCGCTGACTTGGGCCAGAGGGATCATTGCTAGGAAACAGGCAATGAGGACCGCAACACAGACCCTTTCTGACACCACTATTAACGCCAAAAGACCGAGGTCTCTTGAAAACACCATGAGTGATTCCAAGAAACATCGATCCTCGGCCCAACACCCTTCCCCACCAGCCAGAAGCTTCAGTGAGGCTGCCAGGAACAGCCTGACGGTGGCGGTCATAGACCGAGGCCACCCGGACGGTCACTTGACGCCCGAATACTGGAGGATCATCCTTGCACGGCTCATGAAGAAGTACAAGGAACTGATCCGAGAGTTTCCGGGTCCTGTCGTAAGCGTCCGTGATGCTGGCTGGTACCAGGGGAGAATAAAACTCGTCACCTGTGGAGATGAGCGTTCCTTGGATCTTTACAAGCGAGCCATATCTTCTCTGGAGGATCTATGGGCCGGGGCTAATCTGGACGTGGTCAGTCGGGAAGAAATTCCCAACAGACCTAGAGCCTGGGCCTGGGTACCATGTGATCCAGAGGAGCCAGAGGAAATCTTGGAGGCCATCGCGCTGAGTAACGACGGCATTCCTTCGAGCGATTGGAGGATTGTCCGAGTTAGCGAAGTGAGGGACTGGCAACGTCATGTCAGTTTTGTCATAAACGAGGCCTCAATCCCTTACATCGAAAGTTGTGATGGTATTCTGGGCTACGGCTTTTATTCCATCACGATGAAGGTGAAGCGGGATGACACCCAAGATGAATCTGCGGGCAACGCCACGAGCGAGCTTGTACCACCAGGGCCTGAGCCCACAACTCTGACGGAAGGCTACGCCACGAGCGGACCTACCGAAAAAACTTTAACTACTCTACTGACCGCATGCGACACCGTGAGTGGACATTCGGCATCTGAAGATGGGGCAGACAGTGACGCAACCTCTGTGTCCGGACTTGTAGGCCCCTTCTTCAAATCGTTTAACGAGGACGAGCTACTGTGTTCGGAACTGGAGGACGCCGATCTTGACTCCACGGTCATAGCGGCGTCCGAAAGGGCGGAACAGGTAGCCATGGACCTCGGGTCAAACGATGATATCGATGGTGCAGGTACTGCAAATTAACCTGCATCACTCTAAGGCGGCATCAGCTGCCCTTCTTTTGCGCCTAAGCAGTACTGCTGAGGCCCTGGTTCTGGTCCAGGAACCTTGGGTAGTTGCCAACAGGGTTTGCGGACTGCAAAGTGATGCCTATCAGGTGGTGACGTCGACAACGTCAGGTAGGATCAGGGCATGCATTTTAATCAATAGAACTCTTTCCTATTTTCTTCTACCTCTTTACAGCGATGGAGATACAGTAAGTGTCAGCCTCGAACTGGAGGATCAAAAACTTTGGATGATATCCGCCTATTTAGCTCACGACTGCCCCATATCAGAGCAAGCGAGACTTGCGGACGCCGTCATAGAGGCGCAACGGAAGGGTTTTCCGGTGCTGATTGGGGCCGACGCGAACGCACATCATCTAGCCTGGGGCTCCTCTAATACAAACAACAGAGGTGAGTCTCTCTTTAATTTTATTATTAACAATAATCTTAGTATATGCAACTCTGGGGATAAACCCACATTTGTTACCACAAACAGGTGCGAGGTTCTTGATATCACAATGGTCTCCCATTCCTTTTCCGATCTTGTCGGCGACTGGAGGGTTTCCGATGATAACTCCTTCTCTGACCATAGGTATATAACTTTTTCAGTTCTCTTACATACTCCGCCTGTAACAGCTTACAGAAACAGGAGACGCACAGACTGGGCCTTGTATAAAGAGGTCCTGGTCTCAAACCTCTTGAAAAACGCTTCTCACGGTAGACACAGCCTACCGTTACGAACTGATGAAGCGAGCCTTACTCGGTACAAGTTTGTTTCTCTCGGTGAGCTCGGCTCATCGCATCAAATTGATGAAGCGGTAGACTTTGTTACTACTTCTTGTAATGCTGCTCTCAGAGCTTCATGCCCGGAGATTACGACCAGAGGCAAGAAGAAGAAGCCATACTGGTGGAATCAGGAAATCTCCGGGCTCAGGAAAAACAGCAGAAAGCTCTTTAACCAGGCCAAGAAAACCGGTGATTGGCATGCCTATAAGGAAGCCTTAAAATCTTTTAAAAAGTCAATCCAGAGAGCCAAAAGGAACTCTTGGAAGGACTTCACAAATAATATCGAGGAAGTTTCTGAGGGAAACCGGCTAAGAAAAGTCCTCTCGAAAAACCCGACGGCCCCCAGCTGTATACGAATGCGGGGGGGCGGCTGGGCCACATCTAGCGAAGAAATTTTGGACACCCTGGTAACCACTCACTTCCCAGGATGCTCCGCAGAACCAGATCGTACTCTCTTTAATCCAAGGACAGACAGCTGCCTTGAGCACATTATAAACTGCAGCAGAATCTCTTGGGCGATCAAAACTTTCAAGCCCTTCAAATCACCAGGAATGGATGACATTTCTCCCGCCGAACTACAAGCAGCCACTGACATCATCAGTCCTCTGCTTGTTCCTTTATATAAAGCCTGTCTAACCCTGGCATATATTCCTAAGGAGTGGACTAAGGCTAAAGTAATTTTTATACCTAAAGCAGGTAAAACATCTCTTATCCATCCAAAGGACTTCAGACCAATAAGTCTGACCTCTTTCCTTCTTAAAATCTTAGAGAGGATATTAGACCGCCACATCAAAGTGACGGTGAGTCCGAACCTAATTTCACAAGATCAACATGCATATTCTAAAGGCAAGTCAGTAGAGACGGCCCTACACTCCATCACATCAAAGATAGAGAAAGGACTAGCCTTCAAAGAATTTACTTTAGGCATCTTTCTAGATATAGAGGGAGCCTTTAACAATGTTCTCCCGGAAGCCGTCACGGAAGCCCTGCGTAATGTGGGGGTGGAACGGCATCTGGTCAATTTCATCGAATCTTTACTTAAGAGAAGGACCATTCTAACGTCAATGGGGACGTCTTCTATCACAAAATTTGCCAGCAGGGGTACCCCGCAAGGGGGAGTTCTCTCTCCCTTACTGTGGAACCTTACAGTGAATACACTGCTTGTGCGACTGCGGCACACGGGATGCCAGGTCATTGCGTATGCTGACGATATTGCTTTGATCACGACAGGCAAGTATCTCCCGGTGCTTAGCGATTTGTTGCAAAATGCGATTAATGTTATAAACACCTGGTCTAAGGAAAGCGGGCTAAGCGTCAGCGCCGAGAAGACTGAAATGGTGCTATTTACACGAAAATATTCTATACCCGACTTTAATCCACCTCGTCTAAACGGGGTAAACATCAAACTCTCTACCGAGGTAAAATATCTCGGAGTTATTCTGGATAGGAGGCTTAACTGGAAGAGGAATGTAGAGGAAAGATCCAGGAAAGCCACTATGGCACTCTATGCATGCAAGTCCGCCATCGGTAAAAGATGGGGACTCAGGCCTAATATTGTACACTGGATTTACACAGCAGTAGTACGTCCAATTCTTTTCTACGCAGTCACCGTGTGGTGGCCTGCACTCGAGGTTGAATCAGTTAAAAACAAGACAACTAAGGTGCAGCGCCTAGCGATGATGCTCATAAGTGGGGCCCTCCCATCTACACCCACAAAAGCTCTAGAAACTATTCTTTTTCTTCTCCCAACTGATATTTTTGGCAAATACACTGCCAGTTGTAATGCGGCCAGACTAAACGCCGTGAAGCCCTGGAGGGACTGGAGATTTGGGCACACCCGAATACTAAAAACAGTCCCAGAAAACTACTTTGAGTTAGACTACACAACACCTGTTATATGTTGGAACAACAAGTTTTCCACTAGAATCCCTGAGAGGAGAGAGTGGGAAAACTTGATTGGGCCCTTACCCCACACTTCATCGATTTTTACGGACGGCTCTAAGCTAAATGGCAATGTAGGCAGCGGAATCTTCTCTAAGGATTTCAAACTGAACGCTAGCCTACGGCTGCCAGACCATTGCAGTGTCTTTCAGGCGGAGCTGGTTGCTATCTGGGAGGCAGCCCGCCTTCTAGGACAACTGCATTTAGGCAAAGCTGTCACAATCTTTTCCGATAGTCAAGCGGCTATAAAATCTCTACAGAGCAGTGACTCCACATCGCGGGTCACCATTAAATGCAGGGAGGCCCTAAACCAACTTGCAGAAAGGTGCAGCCTGAGCGTCGTTTGGGTCCCAGGACACAGTGATATCCCAGGAAACTGCGCCGCGGACGAGTTGGCAAGGGAAGGAACCCTCCTGGAAGCAACGATGGCCACCAGCTGGGTGGCACCTCCTCTTAATACATGTAAAAACTACCTTCGATCCTATTTTGTAAAACAAGCAAATGACAGATGGGCTGAAGAACCCACTTGTTTGATTTCCAGACAAATATGGCCAAAACTGGACCATGCAAGGTCTAGATCAGTAGCTCTTCTCAGTCGGCCCCACATCGGCCCTTTGGTCGGCATAATAACGGGTCACTGCCTCATGGGAATCCATGGTACTCGCATGGGTCTCCTTACTAACGACTTCTGCCGCAGCTGCAGGGATGAGGAGGAGGTAGAAAGTGTAGAACACTATCTATGCTCTTGTCCCGCGCTGTCTAACTCTAGGTACGCTTGCCTCCACAGACACTCCTTTGGGGGTCTGGAGGAGCTCGAAGACGTAAAGGTATCTGACATCTTACGCTATATGAAACGAACCAGGTGGTTCAGTTTTATAGGCGTCTAATCTCTCTAATAGGGGAATTTTAAAATCTAGAGTTCCACGTGGTATCACAACGGGCCGCCAGGCCTATGTGTGCCTCTGTTTTTCGGACGAACAGGGGCAGCCACTTTAACCTAACCTAACCTAGACCCGAAGGTACTCCACCCTTAAACTTGCCACTGAATGTGCTCACAAACATTACGTAGCATAATTTTAGGCGTTTGATTTTCACCTATTATCCGAGCTCTACCTATGACCGATCATCATACACTTGTTGATCAAGGAGTACAGCTTGTACCAAACCTACATACATACCTTTTGTTGTGCCAATAGCGCATAGATCGGAAAACGATATTCACCCAACCAATTCGCTTGTATGCGCTGATAAATGTCAATATTGCGCATACTTAAATCATCGTTCAAATGATTTTCGATCACTTCGTCGAATAGTGAAATTTTGATATCGTCGCGTAGATCCGCTAAGCTGCCACTAAACTTGGAGTAATAGCACGAATAGAAAGAGGGAGGTAAACGCAATTCTTAATTTTTTTTTAACTCAAAGAAGAATACGAATGTACATTAGATGAGTTTTTTTTTAGATATTCTCTCCGGCACCGGAATATGAAAATAGGATGTTTTAGAGTGAGTAAACTGAAAAAAAAATTTCACTTTTCCAAAAACTGGATGGAGCTACACCGAAAACCGCGCAAATTCCCAGAATTTCAAGGTATGTTTAGATTTATGTCTGAAAAAAGTTAGGATTTTGCACAAGAAAAAAAATTGATACCCACCCATACGAAGAATTAACCGCTAAATCGAATGGCATATTCAGTTTTTTGGTACACTACCCAGGGAAGGTAATAACGCGGCCTAAAGTGACCATTTTCTTTTTTTCTCATGAATCTTCAACTTCTTGCCCTATACTGTTCCCGAAAGCGAACGTTATTTTTTAACTAAATCACACGGTAGGCTGCGTTATTTAATGCGCTTTCCAGAAATGTATAGCTATTAAAAATCGAATAATATTTGGATGAGTTCATCAAGTTTAAGTGAAGTAAAGTCGGGTATAAAAGGGTAACATACCTTAAAATTTCTCAATTTTTTTTTAAATTTTGCTCTTGAAGACGGTTTTTTGGGTTATTAGTGATTGTTTTATTTTGTTGGATAACTCCACAAATGTAAAAAAAAATTTGGAAGATCGAGACCGTGGATAGCGGAAAAAACCGTGGCCGCGGATGGCGCCAAAATATTATTGGGCAATATTGGTATCAAATTAAAGGTCTTAACTAGGGCTTGCATATGGAACTTATTACATGCCAATTTCTTAGCCAATTTCTGATATACTGGCGAATAAGTGGTCCAGGATGACTACAGAATATTTTAAAGGATATCGGCGACATTTGAGTCTAATTTTTGACTTATATGTGTCGAAACGGTGGCCACAGCAAAATGGATTGACTTTACATTAAAGTCCTAGGTAAAATCTTTATTTTGATACCCATATTGCCCACAAATGTTTTGGCACCATCCGGCTCAACTTTTTGTCCGTTATCCGCGGTCTCGGCATTTTTTTATTTTTTTTGTATTTGTGGAGTTATCCATCCACATAAAACTATCACTTAAAACCCAAAAAACCGCCTTCAAGAGCAAAATTGTTAAAAAATTTAAGAAATTTTAAGATATGTTACCCTTTTATACCCGACTTTACTTCATTTAAACTTGATGAACTCATCCAAATTTTATTCGATTTTTAATAGCTATACATTTCTGGAAAGTGCATTAAATAACACAGCCTACCGTGTGATTTAGTTAAAAAATAACGTTCGCTTTCGGGAAGAGTATAGGGCAAGAAGTTGAAGATTCATGAGAAAAAAAAGAAAATGGTCACTTTAGGCCGCGTTATTACCTTCCCTGGGTAGTGTACAAAAAAACCGAATATGCCATTCGATTTAGCGGGTAATTCTTCGTATGGTTGGGTATCAATTTTTTTTCTTGTGCAAAATCCTAACTTTTTTCAGACATAAATCTAAACATACCTTGAAATTCTGGGAATTTTCGCGGTTTTCGGTGTAGCTCCATCCAGTTTTTGGAAAAGTGAAATTTTTTTTTCAGTTTACTTAATCTAAAACATCCTATTTTCATATTCCGGTGCCGGAGGGAGGATCTGAGAAGGTTTAAAGAATCCCATACAAAAAAAAACTCATCTAATGTACATGTATGTAGGTACATATATACATATGTAGCATTACCTAAATTGCATTATAAGTTGTTCATTCCATGTCGGATTTGAGCCCTCAACGGTTAGTGTACGACAATATTTATCCTTGTAGGTGAGTGTGATGAAAGGGCGAACGTTGGAGTATTTATAAACTGAAAATAAATTAGTCAATTAGAGAGGAAATTAATTGTAAAGAAACCAGCTTCCACAGAGAAAATGATTTAAAAGATTCGCTGAATACATATTTATGACTATTGAATTCTGGCCTATATCAATTAAAAGAGCAGGGGGTAGACAGGAATGAACGAACTCTGTGGAAGCAGATGCATGCTATCATCTGTTGGTTAACTGAGCCTCTTGAAGAAGAATTTAGAAGAAAGGCTATAAATGTGCTAGCTGGGAAAGACAAGCGACATAAACGTTGATTTGTCTATACTTTTGTAGTCAGTCGCTTTAGGAACAACCAGATAACGTTGTGAAAGTGCAGTATTCAAAAAATATACCGTTTGTTGTTGTAAACTCATGACCCATCGACAATAAAACGTGATAATTTGGTGTATGTAGTTCCCATAGCAGTCGCGTCTATGTACAAAAAAAAAATCAGTAATTCCTGAAGAAATTTTGATGGGATGATCAAAATATATTCATCTCCATTAATAACACTGGATCACAAAATGAAATTTTTTGTCTGTACTTTCAACGTGACTATCCTACCTATATGTAAAATCGGTCGCTGATTCCGAAAATCGGGTTCATTTTTAATTCTATGGGAAGGTTTTTGAGATATCGGCAATTTACCGTTATTTGGCCAATTGCTCCACTTAATCCTGTATACCTCTTTAACGCAGTGAGCTATCTTCTTTGGAGTGACACCATACGAAAGAAAATTAAATTTCCTTTTCATGGCTGCTATAACATTTTTCCCTAACTCTTATAGTCTCTGAAATATTAACGATTCAATTTGATTTTTTTCGATTTTTTACGATTTTTTGAAGAAAAAATTGACTTTGTCAGGCAATATCTTTAAAACCAATGTTTTCACCTTCGGTTTTACTCCTTTACGTGAAGCTCCATTCTATTGGGAAAAAGATAAGCTATCAACGACGAAAATCCATGGTAAAATGGAAAAGTTATAGGCGATCAAGTAAATACACCCAAGTCGCGCAATGCCTCTGCACGGGTATATTCTATGCATATTATACCAATACCTACACATCTGCAGTAGCAGCACATTGGCAGCGCAGTAGGTAACAGCGCATTTACGGGTATAACATGCATAGAATATACCCGTGCAGAGGCATTGCGCGACCTGGCTGTATTTACTTGATCGCCTATAACTTTTCCATTTTACCATGGATTTTCTTCGTTGATAGCTTATCTTTTTCCCAATAGAATGGAGCTTCACGTAAAGGAGTAAAACCGAAGGTGAAAACATTGGTTTTAAAGATATTGCCTGACAAAGTCAATTTTTTCTTCAAAAAATCGTAAAAAATCGAAAAAATTCAAATTGAATCGTTAATATTTCAGAAACTATAAGAGTTAGGGAAAAATGTTATAGCAGCCATGAAAAGGAAATTTAATTTTCTTTCGTTTGGTGTCACTCCAAGGAAGATAGCTTACTGCGTTAAAGAGGTATAAAGGATTAAGTGGAGCAATTAGCCAAATAACGGTAAATTGCCGATATCTCAAAAACCTTCGGTTTTACTCCTTTACGTGAAGCTCCATTCTATTGGGAAAAAGATAAGCTATCAACGAAGAAAATCCATGGTAAAATGGAAAAGTTATAGGCGATCAAGTAAATACACCCAAGTCGCGCAATGCCTCTGCACGGGTATATTCTATGCATATTATACCAATACCTACACATCTGCAGTAGCAGCACATTGGCAGCGCAGTAGGTAACAGCGCATTTACGGGTATAACATGCATAGAATATACCCGTGCAGAGGCATTGCGCGACCTGGCTGTATTTACTTGATCGCCTATAACTTTTCCATTTTACCATGGATTTTCTTCGTTGATAGCTTATCTTTTTCCCAATAGAATGGAGCTTCACGTAAAGGAGTAAAACCGAAGGTGAAAACATTGGTTTTAAAGATATTGCCTGACAAAGTCAATTTTTTCTTCAAAAAATCGTAAAAAATCGAAAAAATTCAAATTGAATCGTTAATATTTCAGAAACTATAAGAGTTAGGGAAAAATGTTATAGCAGCCATGAAAAGGAAATTTAATTTTCTTTCGTTTGGTGTCACTCCAAGGAAGATAGCTTACTGCGTTAAAGAGGTATAAAGGATTAAGTGGAGCAATTAGCCAAATAACGGTAAATTGCCGATATCTCAAAAACCTTCGGTTTTACTCCTTTACGTGAAGCTCCATTCTATTGGGAAAAAGATAAGCTATCAACGAAGAAAATCCATGGTAAAATGGAAAAGTTATAGGCGATCAAGTAAATACACCCAAGTCGCGCAATGCCTCTGCACGGGTATATTCTATGCATATTATACCAATACCTACACATCTGCAGTAGCAGCACATTGGCAGCGCAGTAGGTAACAGCGCATTTACGGGTATAACATGCATAGAATATACCCGTGCAGAGGCATTGCGCGACCTGGCTGTATTTACTTGATCGCCTATAACTTTTCCATTTTACCATGGATTTTCTTCGTTGATAGCTTATCTTTTTCCCAATAGAATGGAGCTTCACGTAAAGGAGTAAAACCGAAGGTGAAAACATTGGTTTTAAAGATATTGCCTGACAAAGTCAATTTTTTCTTCAAAAAATCGTAAAAAATCGAAAAAATTCAAATTGAATCGTTAATATTTCAGAAACTATAAGAGTTAGGGAAAAATGTTATAGCAGCCATGAAAAGGAAATTTAATTTTCTTTCGTTTGGTGTCACTCCAAGGAAGATAGCTTACTGCGTTAAAGAGGTATAAAGGATTAAGTGGAGCAATTAGCCAAATAACGGTAAATTGCCGATATCTCAAAAACCTTCGGTTTTACTCCTTTACGTGAAGCTCCATTCTATTGGGAAAAAGATAAGCTATCAACGAAGAAAATCCATGGTAAAATGGAAAAGTTATAGGCGATCAAGTAAATACACCCAAGTCGCGCAATGCCTCTGCACGGGTATATTCTATGCATATTATACCAATACCTACACATCTGCAGTAGCAGCACATTGGCAGCGCAGTAGGTAACAGCGCATTTACGGGTATAACATGCATAGAATATACCCGTGCAGAGGCATTGCGCGACCTGGCTGTATTTACTTGATCGCCTATAACTTTTCCATTTTACCATGGATTTTCTTCGTTGATAGCTTATCTTTTTCCCAATAGAATGGAGCTTCACGTAAAGGAGTAAAACCGAAGGTGAAAACATTGGTTTTAAAGATATTGCCTGACAAAGTCAATTTTTTCTTCAAAAAATCGTAAAAAATCGAAAAAATTCAAATTGAATCGTTAATATTTCAGAAACTATAAGAGTTAGGGAAAAATGTTATAGCAGCCATGAAAAGGAAATTTAATTTTCTTTCGTTTGGTGTCACTCCAAGGAAGATAGCTTACTGCGTTAAAGAGGTATAAAGGATTAAGTGGAGCAATTAGCCAAATAACGGTAAATTGCCGATATCTCAAAAACCTTCGGTTTTACTCCTTTACGTGAAGCTCCATTCTATTGGGAAAAAGATAAGCTATCAACGAAGAAAATCCATGGTAAAATGGAAAAGTTATAGGCGATCAAGTAAATACACCCAAGTCGCGCAATGCCTCTGCACGGGTATATTCTATGCATATTATACCAATACCTACACATCTGCAGTAGCAGCACATTGGCAGCGCAGTAGGTAACAGCGCATTTACGGGTATAACATGCATAGAATATACCCGTGCAGAGGCATTGCGCGACCTGGCTGTATTTACTTGATCGCCTATAACTTTTCCATTTTACCATGGATTTTCTTCGTTGATAGCTTATCTTTTTCCCAATAGAATGGAGCTTCACGTAAAGGAGTAAAACCGAAGGTGAAAACATTGGTTTTAAAGATATTGCCTGACAAAGTCAATTTTTTCTTCAAAAAATCGTTAAAAATCGAAAAAATTCAAATTGAATCGTTAATATTTCAGAAACTATAAGAGTTAGGGAAAAATGTTATAGCAGCCATGAAAAGGAAATTTAATTTTCTTTCGTTTGGTGTCACTCCAAGGAAGATAGCTTACTGCGTTAAAGAGGTATAAAGGATTAAGTGGAGCAATTAGCCAAATAACGGTAAATTGCCGATATCTCAAAAACCTTCCCATAGAATTAAAAATGAACCCGATTTTCGGAATCAGCGACCGATTTTACATATAAATAGGATGGTCGCGTTCAGAGTATTTTTTGGCTGTAGAGCAGTGTAATATGCATTTTGAAATCAGTACGCGAATTCTAGAAATCGGCATCGCTAAATGAGATCGCCAAAAATCGCTAAATTTATATAAGACGTGCCTAAAAGTATGTACTTCTTTTTTTTTCTTTCGTCTCAAGCTACAGTATGCTGGCAGCATTTATCAGTCAGTTTTGCATGTCAGACATTTTACCAGATATTGCATATTTTTAGGCGCTTCTGATATAAATTTAGCGATTTTTGGCGCTCATTTCGCGATGGCGATTTCTAGCATCCTGGTACAGGTGATTTTTCTTTTAATCTGGATGTTGGGATAATTGTTTTTTTTTGGGCTCTGATATTTACAGTTTGGAGGTCATATGCAAAAAAAAAAAACATTTTAAAAAACTTACGTTTTGTTAGAAAAGTATTTGGACTATCGCTGCTGCGTTGCTGCTTACTCTCACTATCCGAGCCATGCGGAATGCGTACTGGTATACCAGTAGCACGTACAATATTCAAAATGATTTTAAAACTCTGGTATGCATTCATATCCAAAGCGCGAGCTGGTGATTGCATGTCTGATCGTTGAAGTGGTAGGCGCAAAGAGCGTTTTGGATTGAAGATCAAACCCAGAACTTGAAAGAATGAGCTATAAGAAATAGTATATGTACATACATATGTATAATAAAAAAAAAATAGTAGCAACTGAACAGTGTAGTTTTCGAATAACTGGAGTAAGCCATTAGCATTAGCTTTAGTACCCACCTCCAAGTGGCTGGCATATCGCCGATCAACAAATCCTTTCTCTCCGCAGCTGCTGTGCCCAATCGGGCGCACTGACTGCGTATAGCTTCGTATAGTTGTTTTAAATACTTTTTACCCTCATGCTTGTGCAAATCTATCGCATCCATCCAATCGCCAACGTCAATCACCGCCTCCTCCTCCTCCTCCTCTGCTCCACCCTTATCGTTCCAATCATACTCGAGTTCATTATCGAGTGCCGCAATGAAACGCAAATCGCGCGTGCGCGCATCGTTTTTCAAATAACGTGAGCGTAATAATTTGAAACGTCGATTGTTAGTCAGCTCTTCTGTCGCACAAAATTGTAGCAGCTCTTCGGCAAATGTACAAGTGCGGGACGTAGAGTTCTGATGTGAATTGGTCGCTTCTGTTGTCTCGTCGTTGGTCACCTCTTGATCGCTCTCCTTTTCGGTGTCCTCGGTGCTTTGTGCCATTTCGTCGGAAATCGCCAGTAAATGCTCGACATGCATTTCCCGTTTTATTGTTGCTTCCTGCGACGGGGTGCTGGTCGAAATAGTAGGCACATACCATTGCGCATTCGCATCATTCCTTAGCTCTTCAGATTGTAAACATATAGTCAGCCGACCGCTGACTTCAATTGGTTTTTGTGCTGTAAACGTAATGCGCTGTTCTTCAGTGTCGTTCGCTTGTATTGCCTTTGTGAATGGAATTCGGATATCAGCAACTTTTCGCGCTGTCTGCAGACGTAACTTTTCATAAAGCTAAAATGTGGAAAAAGGACTATGAAAAATGTTTTGAAATTACCGCACTACCACCACCATACCGTTACGCGTATCTCCTTTGGTATATGTCGCTCTAAAAATACGCCAAACACCTCGTTCATTGCCAATCGCAAATCCGGCTCGATGCGGTAGCTACGCGTTGCGCTCACAAACTCATCATCAAAGTAAATTTTCATGTAGAAACTTTTCAGGCGCCGCAAACCGGGCAAATTATAGAATTCCTCTACACAAGCACGATGCAGTTGTATATCAATATGCGGTTCACCAGGCGCACCCAAACATGCTGCCAATTTGGCGCGTAAGTCTGCAGATATACGCCTTATGTCCGGCTTGCTTGGCTTGATCGGCTGATCCAACGCATTCTTTGCACCGCGACCACGCGCCTTCCACAGCCGTTTCGCACGATAGTATAATTCCAACTCTTCGCGATAAATCTCATTTAAATCGGTTTCGAAGCGTTCCGTCCAACGATGACTCGCTTCCGCCATATTCGTTGGTTCTTCCACCCTAATGCGCAACTTGATGCGCGTACACTGAAACTCTTGTGTCTTACGCAATGCCTTCAAACGCATCCAAGTGTCTAGTATATTTTTGAGTAGTTGCTTGCTTTGCGCTTCCTCTTCGTACAGCGTGCTGCGTAGTGCGCGCACGCTGCGCAGCTGCTCTTCGAGTTTGCGCGCACGCCTTTCCTTTGTACGCGCCGAATCTTGTTGTTGTTCGTCGCCGTTATCGCTCAGCGATTCGCGTTGCAGCAGCTCATTGACCACGTGCCGTTCGGTATGCAGTCGCGCACGTAATTTCTCACAAATCCGCTGTTGCTGACGCCGTACATGCTGCTCATAAAGCTGCTCCAGCTCATTCGAGAGCCGATGTTCCTCCAACAAATGCGGATGTGCGGTGAAGGCTAACTCATTCAAATAGATGCGTACAAATTTACGTGTTGGTATTTCGTTTGGTTGTCGCGTGGGTTCACAAAATACCGGATGGAATTTATGCGGACAAAAGCTGCGATAGAGTTTGCGTTGTTCGTAACCTTGCAGCGATTTAGTCCAGTTTGCCTGCTGCAGTTGCAGCTCTTTTATAAACTCTATGCAAATTGGTTCATCCCTTGCGTACTGCTCCACTTGATGGCGCTGCAGCATGCGGCAGGTGTTAGCGGACAGCGGTTTCTGCGGCTTGCCATTTTCTTTTGCGCCGCCAGCGAAACTATTCACTGCCAAAGCTAAATCGGGCGTGAGTTGTGCGGTTGGCTTGTATAGCAAGTTGCTGTCGGGTATAAATTTCTCGATTGCTTGCACGCGCACCAACACATCCTCCTCGATGGGTATGTAAGTGGATGCGGTGTGCTCGCGCTGCTGCATTGACGTGGTAGGTGAAGACGGCGAGATTGCCTCGTCGTTGTCACTAATTGCATCCTGATCGGCTTCGTCTGTGCTGGTAAGGTCACTATTTTCCTCATCACTTTCTTTTTCTTGTTTTTCTTCTCGTTTTCCATGACGTTGCGTTGCCGCAGACGCTGTACTAATCGGCCGTAATTCCTCTTCGCTTATGCGACAAAAGAAATCCAAACTGCGTGCTAATTCATCCGTTCGATGCGACAACGGACTGGCATCAATGGAAAGACTTGTATTCTCCAAAAGCACTTGTACTTCGCGCTCATTATTCTCATAGGCGCGTGTTGTTCGTGTCTTGTGGCGTTTGGATTTTTGGTGGCGATTCTTTTGGGTTTGACTCTTTGGGCGATTACTTTTGGACTTGGTCTTTATTTGCTGCCCAAGTCTGCCGCTCATCATTATTATTATGTAGTTGTTATTTATTTATTTAATTGTTAATAGTTAATTCAATAAGTACATATGTATTTAATATGGAGAGGTGCACAACATTAATTTTCGTCTGTATGTTTACTTTGTTTGGTGTCCAATGTGGTGGGTTTCCAAGGCAACTTGTGCTGAACACAAATGTTAATTGGGGTTGCATTAAATTAAAGGCACCATGTTAGCTATACATATATGTACATATATGTAGCTATAATGAATTCTACATCCTGATGTCATATTGTACAAGTGCAGGAGTCGTGTATAGCAGTTAGCTGGTTCTATACCTACTGTATGTACAAATATATATTTGATGACGCGATACCACTTACCGCCTTAAATTTTTTTTACTGGTAGCAGTGGCCGCTGTAGTGTAGTGGGTAGAGTGTTTGCCTACCATACCAGAGCTCTTGAGGTCTAGCCGCATCTGGAGAAACACCAAACAAATGTTTTCTAATTAAAACCCAGTTATTGGGGTTTTTAGAAATACCGTTCAGTCACACCTCAGCCGTGGGCGGCATACCCTCCGAGGGTATTTCTGCCATGAAAACGCTTCTCACAAACAGTGCATTCGCCGTTCGGAGCCGGCATAAAATCGTAGGTCCACCCAATTAGTAGGAAAAAAAAATTAAGCAGCACGCCTCGATTTAGGAAGAGAAGCTCGGCCTTAAAACTCATCAGTGTTATATCAGCGTCATGGTATTACATGTATCTATCTAATACCTTTAAACGAGCAATTCTTGTATATACATATCCCGGGTCCCGAGATATGGGTCAAAACGTGGACCCGGATGACCCTCGAAAGTTTCTGTGCGGTATTGGTATCACATGAAAGGTCTACACCATCTCCAGATGGATTTTAGAAAGCGTTAACTGGATTTTAGAAACGACAATTGGATTTTAGAAAGAGAGAATTGGATTTTAGAAATGTTAATTTGATTTTAGAAAGGGGAAATTGGATTTTAGAAAGGTGAAATTGGATTTTAGAAATGTTAATTGGATTTTAGAAAGGGGAAATTGGATTTTAGAAAGGTCAATTGGATTTTAGAAAGGGGAAATTGGATTTTAGAAAGGGGAAATTGGATTTTAGAAATGTTAATTGGATTTTAGAAAGGGGAAATTGGATTTTAGAAAGGTCTATTGGATATTAGAAAGAGAGAATTGGATTTTAGAAATGTTAATTTGATTTTAGAAAGGGGAAATTGGATTTTAGAAAGGTGAAATTGGATTTTAGAAATGTTAATTGGATTTTAGAAAGGGGAAATTGGATTTTAGAAAGGGGAAATTGGATTTTAGAAAGGTCAATTGGATTTTAGAAAGGGGAAATTGGATTTTAGAAAGGGGAAATTGGATTTTAGAAATGTTAATTGGATTTTAGAAAGGGGAAATTGGATTTTAGAAATGTCTATTGGATATTAGAAAGAGGAAATTGGATTTTAGAAATGTCAGTTGGATTTTCGAAAGCATGAATTGGATTTCAGAATGTGCGTGTAAAATAAATTTTACACAGAATTTTTCGAATAGAAATTCTTTATTGCGTATGAAATTATAATGTGCATATACGTAATTATATAAATTTTCGAAAATCCAATTTACAGTTTCTAAAGTCCAATTCCCCTTTTCTAAAATCCAAATTTACATTTCTGAAATCCAATTTACATTTCTAAAATCCAATTTCCCCTTTCCAAATTCCAATTGACATTTCCAAAATCCAATTTTCCCTTTCTAAAATCCAGTTGACGTTTTCTAAAATCCATCTGGAAATGGTGTAGATGAGGACTTCAACATAGAACTATTTAATTGTGATGCCTAGGCCGGGTCCCCATATATGGGTCAAAACGTGGACCCGGTTAACCCTCGAAGGGATATTGGTATCTAATGAAAGGTTTTGATGAGTACTTCAGAGATCTTTTAATTGTGATGCCTAGGCCGGTTCTCCAGATATTGTGACGCCTTGGCGGGTCTCCAGATATGGGTAAAACGTGGACCCAGATGGCCCTCGAATCTGAGTGATATTGGTATAAATTAAAGGTTTTGATGGAAAACTTCAACATAGATGACTCCGAAAATTGGGAATCATGGCCTCAATAAAGATATCTTCGATGTAATGCTGGACCTGGTTCACTATGTAAAGGGAAGATGAAAAGAAAGACTAAAGTCGAATGGAATGGAAATGTGAAAGAGAGGGAAAGGGAGAGGGGAAAAAATGGCAGCCAGGTACTGTATTATTAGTCGCCAGGAGCGGATTTTGGAATATGCTTTGTATAACAACTACAGCAATTAATCCAATCGGTGTCGCAGTCCATGATCTGCCTAGCATGTAAACGCCGACCAACTTTAAAAATTTAAATAAGATTACAAACTAGCTTTGGGGTTATGCAAAGCTTGACCTATTTATGAATTCAGCTCTTCGTTGGCGGGTGCATACCAAATTCTGAATTAAAGTATTCGTTCGGAAACTAACGGTTCTAATGCTAATTCTGAATTTCTTTCTCGAAGAAGCTGGTACTACAGGGAAAGATATTAGTTCTTACACGCTATACATATAAATAAAACGATCTCAAAAATGTTTACATAACCTTTTTTCCAAAAATTGTTATATCTGTCGATCGGTTAAAATCTTTTTTTTTTTGTCCGCAATCACACAGTGTGCGCGCGTGGTCGGGGGCTGATTTTTTGTAAGAAAAGGTTTTCCCTTCTGAGGAGCTGCAAAGACGACGAAAATTTCAATTGGCTAAATCCGCCTTACAAGAACGACGACGTGTTGCAATGTTATTCAAAATAAGCATTAAAAAATTTATACATACATACATATGTACATATTAAAAACCTTTGCGGAACATACTAATTGAAACGTTGACGGTGACGACTAATAGAACTCCGTGCAGCTCTGTCTCGTACAGGGAATTGCTACCTATCAAACACAACAAACAGAATTTTATCGTCACTTGGCCTAAACCTAGAGAGCATTAGCATACGAGAAAAAACAGATTAACATATTTTGTTTTTCTATTTCGTTCTTTTTTTGCTTATGGCATACAAATATAGTGAAAATTTATATTTAATTTTGTTAAAAATTAGCATAATGAACATAGCATAACTATTAGTAGAGACATTCAATAGATTTTTTAATATTTTGTAAGTATTTAGATTAGTATTAAGTAGGTTTATATGAATGTTTATATATCTATACATATGTTTACTTTTACGCATCTTTCGCTGACAGAATAAAATTAGTTTTACTTTTAGTATGTATGTATATGTAGATTTAAATTAGCTCAAGCTTTTCAAATCGAAAATAGAAAATGCTATACAGAGCGTTGATTATTTTTTTAGATGCGTCAATTAAGCGAGTGGTGCCGAAAATTTTGCGTATGCCAAATGCGTGTGTGAAAGCAGTAACCGTATTTATAAAAAAGTTTGAGCTGTTTTTTTCTTTTTTGTTTTTTGCTAAAACTCCTTTATGTTTCGTATAATTTCTTCTTTCTGTTTGCTAAATTTTGTAGAATAAATATTGTATTTTTTATAATTTTTTAGCTTAAATACGTTTATTATTTTATTATACGTAATTGTTGTTTGTGCTCCTTTGTCGTTTTAGTTTTTTAGATAGTCACGCCTTCGTTTTGCGCATATGTACGTATGTATGTATGTATGCGATTAACCAAGGCGTATGATTTAATTGTAAACTGCAACACGCTTGGGCGACTACTCGAGTACGGTTACTTCTTCTTTTACTAAAAATTCAACAATTTCTTCATCAACTTCCTCGGTATCCAAATCATCAGTATCGAAATCTACAAAAAAAAAAAATAATAATAATAATTCAAAAGAAGAATATAACACGCATATGCATATACATATATGTATTGTTTTCCAAACTTACGATTTCTAAGTTGCATACGACGCGGTTTCTGTTCCTTCCACTCAATAATACGCTTATTACGATACTCCATGAACTGTTCGCGCAATTGCGCACGTTTCTCCAGCAGTTCCTTGGAAGCGCGTGTCAAACGCAAACGATCCTTTTGCTCAAATATTGGATAGTATTTCTTCAAGTTCTTCTTAATCTCCTTCTGTTGTGCCTCGGTCAACAATGTGGGTGGACGCGGACGCCATAGGAATTGTACGAAATTTTTAAGTATTGTACGACGTATGATGCGTCCTTGGAAGGTGTACATATTGAAACCAGTGTCCTCTTTCACCTTCCAGGCTGACACTCCGGTCACAACATAACGTCCCGTTGGATCCCATTCCACTTCAGAGGCGCGGAAATGATCGGGTGATGCAGATATAATGAAGTCATTATTAGTATCGACGAATTCGAAAGTGCCCATAGAGAGATTTGCCATTACAATGAATTGCCCACGTGGTGACCAAAATAGATGCGTACAAGATTTTTTTTCCAATTTCTTTACAAGCGACGGTTTTACACCCTTGTTCACTTCGTAAAAGCTGACGTTGGCATTGCTCTGCTCGCCATGTATAATGGAGAATTTATTGCCGACGGGTTCCCATGCGAAGGCAAGTATCAATTCACGTATTTCCACTGAGTCAACAGGGATTTCCTTTTCGCGCATATGAAAGATTTCGAAATTGTAGTACATGCCAAGGAATTTAACATCTAAATCTTTTTTGTCCTTCTTCAACTTCGAATAACGATCAACTTTGACGCATAGATAATCACCAGATTTTTGCCAATGCAGCTTACAATCTGCCACATGAAACAAATTCTTATTACGAATCTCACGTTTTTTGGGTATCTCCATTAGAGTTACACGCGCTGGTATTTGGTTCTGTTCCTCCACCCAATAGGCGATCACGTTGTCCGTGGGTGACCATGAGAAACCGCGTATACCAGGAATTTTTATCGATTTCAAATCGAGCAAATAGAAAGACGGTGTCTCATAAATATGAATTGAGTTATCTCCCAAACGTGCGACAAACTTATCGTCATGTGACCAACGGAACATCGATAATACAGACATGCCATCAGCGACGAATGAACGTTTCTCCGCACCAGTACGTATATCCCAAATAATAACCTTTTGTCCCGTGGGCGTTGGACCGTACGTTACAAGGTAATTCTCACATGGCGAGAACTCTACAAATTGTGTGCTTGCATGCGGGAATTTTTGTATCTTTTGGAAGCTACTTCCACCCCAAATGGCTACACCTGGTTTATGGAATGTCACCACGTAAGTGCCGAGCGGTGACCATTTCACAAAAGTATCTGTAAAACGTTCGCGGGATTCTAATTCGGTGGGCTCTGGTAGGGTGTTTTGCCAGAAGGATACCTGCACAGAATTGGGCGCGGTTTCAGCAGCAACGCTAAATTGATCGCATGCATCGGGATCGGTGATGAAAGTGTATAAATCATTTTGGACCTTGAATGGTTGCGGGGTAGGTGGTTCCCATTTTTCAGGGATATTCTCATATCTGTAAAGAATTATTGCATTATTCTTGATTACTTTTTTTATATGTACTATTAACACTTACTTTTGGAAATCGGTGAATAGATTAACGGCAAAGGTGTGAATCTTATCAAGACGATGATTATTCAAGGATTTCACAGCTTCTTCAGCCATACTAGCATTCTTATATTCCATGAATGCGTAACCTTTCGTTTTGCCTTCATCGTCGACGGGGAAGACTACGTTAACGATTTCACCGCAATGTGAAAACAACTTGTGTATGACTGCTTTCAATTTCTCCAAGCGCGATGACTTTGGAATGTTGTCTACAACAACAACACTTTCAACGCCGTCCGTCTCCAACGGACGTTGCGCCAACATATTGGCCAACAGTTCTGCAAAGAAATAATTTTTATTAGGCATTACAATATACACATATACATATATGTACCATTATCTGGCGGTTTTTTGTGTAAGATACAAAAATTAATTAATATTAGCAGCTTTTCACTTTTTTAGGTTATGTTGCGTATACGGTTCTCTAGGCAGCGGTGCTGCGCTGACACGTCAGTACATACCCTCATCTGGAATATCGTCGACATAGCCCTCTGGGTCGTCAAAGTTTGGCTCTTCCTCATAGTCACCATCATTGCCATCAGCTCCATACTCTTCACTCTTCTTTTTAGCCATTTTTTAAACACAAAATAGCACTTTTCCCGAAATATATCCGCGGACTTCACTCATCAAGCGAACGCACACCGTACGAAAAGAATTAGGTCTGTTCGATAAACGCACTAGAGTACTCTAGTGCAGAAAAAAGCGTTCGATGAACATTTTTTTGCACTAAACTGTTCAGAACTCAGTTTTTTGAGTTAGCACCAACTTACACTTTACTGCACTAAACTACACCACCTTCATAGCTAGTGTAAGTTAGTGCAGCATATAAAAACAGCTGTTTTTAATAGTTAAGGCGGCAAAATAATAGAAAACCAAAAGTAAATTTAAAAAAAAAAATGGGGTTTTCTTCTCTGTATGGCAGATTATATTCATTGCTTGGTCAAAGCCAAATGGGTAGGCAACCAAACGAAATTGGTCATAAATTTTTTGAAGGAGCACAAACCGCAATTGTGGAAAAGTTTACGAGTGAAAACAAAGCAAAGAATTTGGCAAGTTATCCGATCAAAAATGGAAAATTTGTGTAAATTTAATAGCTATAAATTTGATCAATGAGAATTGTTTGTTTACATAAATCAGCTGGTTTGCACTAAATCACCATTTTCGTTAGTTTTCGTTCGTTGAAGCCTTTGCACTAAATTGCTCTGACAACTGTCAGATGTTGTTCTGCCCTACACTGTTCTACGCTATCAGTGCACTCACCGAACAGACCTATTGTTGCTGTGAAGTTGGCTGCACTGCAAGGAAATATGTCAAAATGATGTAGAAATGTCAGATAAATATGGTATCATAAGAAAATATCCGATTAGAGGTGGGCGAATCGGCGATATCGATGCCCCAGGCAAGTCCACCAGGGACATTAGGAATTGAGTTTAGCCTACTGGCGTAAAGAGTAACGGTTAAGAGTTATATCCAAAATGTTGATTTTTAATCATTATTTTCTGTTTTATTGTCCGCTCACAAAATAAAAGTTATTTTTTGAGTTTTATTTTTCGCTTAGAAAATAAGTTATTTTTTGAGTTATTTTTTTCGATCAGAAGATAAAAGTTACTTTTTGAGTTTTATTTTTCGATCAGAAAATAAAAGTTATTTTCTGAGTTTTATTTTTCTGCTCAGAGAATAATAATAAGAAATAACATGCCACCGTTATACGTGACCGATAGTGTGACGTAGGTAGGAGAAACGCAAAACTACTCTCTGAGAAACAATAGAGAAGCTAGAGCGGTTCATAACAGAGCAGCAGTACCAATTTCATTTTCTATAAAAGGGTACGCAAACATAGGCGATACGATACAGATTGTACGATAAGCGGCAAGAAAATTTTAAAAAGTTTGTACTGACGAAATCTTCAAAATGAAGAATGTTCTTCGCTATATCGCAGTGTATCATATGGCTCCTGTGTGAGAGACCAGATATTAAAATGGAAATAAATATTAAAAATTTTAAAGACGGTGTATTGCGTTTGTAAGAACAACATCAAACTTATAAAACAGTCACAGTCATAAACATTTATTATTATCATAATTATCATTATTGATTATTATTATTATTATAAGGTTTCAGTAAGAGTATAAATTATACTCGTAAATAATCGCAACGGCCACTTGGGGACAGTGCGCTACCACAACTTTCTGCCTTATTATTAAAAAAAAGTATATAAAATTGTTTGCTGGGTTGTTTTCTATTCCTTCAATCTGTCGTTTTCCCATAGTGAGGAGAGTATTGAGTACTAGGGAGGAGTTAAACCAAGGGAGGAGTTGCCTTTTGATAACAGAATTTCACCTATATAATTTTATGTCTGCACATGGTGTAATAATAGTTGAGTTCCCGTGTCATATACTACATTTATACGTTGGCAAATTCATGAAATCATTTCATGAATTTTCGCTGCATAAACGAATTTTCATGAATTTAATTGTTCACGAAAATTATCTATGAATTTCGCCATCATTTCATGAAATTATGAAGTACAAGTCCCTCAACGACAAACCAACAGCTGTTCATTCAGTCAAGGCAGATTTAACAGGTAGGCTCGGTGGCGAATTCAGAAATGTCTAATGTATTTTGTTATTGTAATTCGTAGTATAATGTCAAAATTATTTTTCGCCGTGGTTAAATTCTGAATTCGCTTAGGACTCGCGCATTCCCAATGGCCATGATGTGAATTCGGTTAGATTTTGACACTACACTCTACCTTTGTAAATAAGAAAAGTAGTTCCAGAATTTGCCACCTGGTAAATCTGTCTTGACAGCTGAATTTCATGAGTTCATAAATGATGCATAAAGCCCAAATTAGTTATGCAGTACCAGTATCGTTATAAAACAGCTGATCAACCAACGTTATGGGAAACAATGTATTTGATTAGTGATTCGCTAGTCGGTAACAACCAAGTGAATTTTGGTTTTCAGCCGTAACGCTAACCAGCTGATCGATTGTTTGTTTCAGTTGTTCACTGTCATGAACCAATAATAATATGGTCGTAGCAATCAAAAGAGAATACGCAATTAGCGTTAATACAAAATATGATAATTTCACAACCTAAAAAACTAAAAGAAGAAGAGCGACTCTATTGCATGACCACTTTTATTGGGCTATGATCACTGTTCGGCTGTTTACTGTTACTGCACCAATAATCGACCAAATTAATACCGATACTGTTAGGGCCTTTTCACATTAGCGCTTTCACATTACTCGGTGCGGTATCGGATCGACATTTTGGTTTTTACCGAAAGTATACCGAAACCTTACTGACCACATGTATTTCAATTGGCACTTTCACATTAGTGTTGCATACATGAAATCGGAGCGGATTAATTTCGGTATACCGCAACGCGGTAAGACCGGTCAGTAAAATTTGAGGAATCACTGCATAATGTGAAAAGGCCCTTACTCGGTACGACATCGGATCGACATTTTTTGCTCGGTATTTTCAGCTTACAGAAACGATTCCGCGTTGCTGTGTTTTTCACACTTGTGGGAATACTTTCGGTGCGTAATCGGCAGAAAATAGGAAAACAAACTTCGAAATTTGCAAAACAAAATTTTTAACTTCAACAAATCACTCAATAATAACAATAATGTCTTCTAGCGAAGACGAAGACATTATAACTTGCTACATTTATAGCCGAAACGAGTTTTTTACTGACTTTGTTCTTCTTCTTTTATTACGCCGCAAAAATGCATGCAGTAATTCCTCAAATTTTACTGACCGGTCTTACCGAGTTGCGTTATACCGAAATTAATCCGCTCCGATTTCATGTATGCAACACTAATGTGAAAGTGCCAATTGAAATACATGTGGTCGGTAAGGTTTCGGTATACTTTCGGTAAAAACCAAAAATGTCGATCCGATACCGTACCGAGTAATGTGAAAGCGCTCTTACTGTTATGGAAATAAAGTGAACGCATAACTAATTGAACCCTAAGGGCCGTTTACTCAACCTCTGATTAACGCTAACCGGAGGACAAAGGTCCGGTTAAGCTATGAACTGCATTATCGACAACATGTTAAATACATGGTTTGATGAAGTCGATAATGATGTTTAACCGAACTTTAACCGTGGTTAGCGTTAATCAGAGGTTGAGTAAACGGCCCTAAGAGCCTATACACACTTGCGACTCAATCGATTTAGTCGAATGTTGATTTGCATGGGAATGTATGGAAGCATTCACACTACATTCAATTAGTTGTACAACTGAAACAGTTGGATTTGCAGCCCAATTTCATTCCAACTGAAACAGTTGTACAACTGCTTGATCAGCAAGGCGCCCTTCTACGTATTCACACTTGAGACAATTTAGTCGAACGACTACAACAACAACAGTGATATTCGTAGTGGAAAGAGTTGCAATGCTGACAGCACTACTTTTATTTCACTTTTGGTAAATTGTAGAGATTGAATATTTCAATTAATATTTTCAAAATGTTTAAAAACAAAAGGTTCGTTTCTTATTAACTACACCATTTCCAGATGGATTTTAGAAAGCGTTAACTGGATTTTAGAAAGGGGAAATTGGATTTTAGAAATGTCAATTGGATTTTAGAAAGGGGAAATTGGATTTTAGAAATGTCAGTTGGATTTTAGAAAGCGTTAAAAGGATTTTAGAAAACAAAATTGGATTTTTGAAAGCGTGAATCGGATTTCAGAATGTGCGTTTGAAATAAATTTTACACAGAATTTTTCTAATAGAAATTCTTTATTGCGTATAAAAGTATAAATTAATAATTATATAAATTTTCGAAAATCCAATTTACAGTTTCTAAAGTCCAATTTCCCTTTTCTAAAATCAAATCGACATTTCTAAAATCCAATTTTCCCTTTCTAAAATCCAT
This sequence comes from Urophora cardui, assembly GCA_960531455.1. Classification (NCBI taxonomy): domain Eukaryota; kingdom Metazoa; phylum Arthropoda; class Insecta; order Diptera; family Tephritidae; genus Urophora; species Urophora cardui. The sequence goes on along the minus strand of OY482670.1, from coordinate 36,715,813 downwards.
TTGGCTATTCTAAAATCTAATTTCCCCTTTCTAAAATCCAATTGACATTTCTAAAATCTAATTTCCCCTTTCTAAAATCCAATTGACATTTCTAAAATCCAATTTCCCCTTTCTAAAATCCAATTGACATTTCTAAGATCCAATTTCCCCTTTCTAAAATCCGGTTGACGATTTCTAAAATCCATCTGGAAATGATGTAGTTATAGACAAGAATTATCTAACTAAGGATATTTACTTCCGTTTTCATATGTTTCTTGATATTGTTGTTCTCTTCAAATGTCATTAATCGCATTTTAAAATAGAAATAATGAAAATGAAATTTCATGAAAATTATTAATGGCTGATTTTTACTATTTTTCCGTTTCTTGTACTTCTGTTCGTTTCGCCTTTATGAGCGTAATTCCTTCCGTTTTTCTCTTTTCATTTACTTGACAGCTAGTTGCTAGTTTAATAAGAAACAAAGCCAAACAATGTATGCACTTTTTGTTTATTTTATTGTTTTTTATTTATTAATCAAGTTGACAGCTGACAAGAAGGTGCTTTCATGTAAGAATGCAGATAAACTTTAACAATTTAATACTTCATCACTTTATATGAAGACCACTAATGTAAAATTTGCTGAGTAAAATGTGAACATTGGCAACACTATGTCATTGTCAATCGCACGACTATTTAGTCTCAAGTGTGAATAGCTGCCACCGAATCGACTAAATAGTTGGAGTAGTGTGAATACAACAGTCCAATTCGACCAAATCGATTGAGTCGCAAGTGTGTATAGGCTCTAAACGAGACCATTTTTGAATTCATGAAATTAAGAGTTCACGAATTCTTCTGTATAAACGTAGTAAGTGAAACATGAATGTAAAAGAATTTGACAGGTCGAGTCCTCTATGGAAATCCTAGTGTTCGTGTGTTTATGAAGATTGAAGAAGTCAGCTGATCGGATGCGTTCTCCTTTACTAATTCCTTCATGGTCGATAGCCAACTTTTGTTCATTATGTTTTGTTCTGGCATTCTTCGAACGCTCTGATTGGTCACTGGCATGACCAAATAATTGAAAATGCTAGTAGCATGACCAAATAATTCTATAGAATTCTATAGAATTATTTGGCCATGGGTCGTAGCCAAGGTTTATCCAAAAATTTAGATAATTCTTGGTCGTAGCCATAGGAAATATTGCTCTTCACAATGTCTTAGTAAGCTGTCAAATTATCGTCTCTTGTTTTGATTTTGCCCTCTTGCACGTTTTATTCGTGGAAATAGCTTGTATGTTCGCTTATATGTTCGCTGGCGTTTTTTCTTGATTTTGACATTCTTATATACGGCCTTCGAACGGTAATCACCTATTCTCTTTTGGCTGCTACGACCATATAGAATTATTGGATCATGGATCATGGTCACTGACGATAAGAATGACAGCGCAAAGCGCATTGGCCGAGCACCCACGACTTGGTGCCCCCCTAATTTCTTCGTCGCCTTCTCGACAACAAACGATCAAAACCAGCGGATTGCTCAACTATTTGTCTCCGTGTTTGGACGAAGCGTACTGCTTTAGACGCGTATTAGATACTACAGACGAAAGATGTACGCTTTGATGTCGCGCACGTATATTTCAATTGAGGGCTGCACACGAGTCGTCAGCTTCATGCATTCGTCAAAGTATGCTGGCTACATGTCGCTTGGCGTAAAGCAGTGCTGGTAGCTAGGCGTACTACGCTTAGAAAAGAGGAAGAAGAAGATGTTTGTTTACATTTTTCCACTTGGTGGAATTTATGAAAGCAGTAAAATTTGTGTAAAAAATCGGAAAAAATGAGTGTATAATTAAAGAAGGAAGGAAGATTCCGTAAAATTTTTTATCTTTTCTATTTAAAGCTTCGAAATTTAAAGCAAATACCGTATTATTAATTTGTTTGTTTGCTTTGTGCAGCGAAGTTTCATGTCGCTTCGTGTGCAGATCTTGAGGCGTAGAGAAATCGACGCTACATGAAATGTCTCGTACGCGTCTATGACGATACGCCTCGTGTGCAGAGTGCCTAAGTTAGTGCAGCATATAAAAACAGCTGTTTTTAATAGTTAAGGCGGCAAAATAATAGAAAACCAAAAGTAAATTTAAAAAAAAAAAATGGGGTTTTCTTCTCTGTATGGCAGATTATATTCATTGCTTGGTCAAAGCCAAATGGGTAGGCAACCAAACGAAATTGGTCATACATTTTTTGAAGGAGCACAAACCGCAATTGTGGAAAAGTTTACGAGTGAAAACAAAGCAAAGAATTTGGCAAGTTATCCGATCAAAAATGGAAAATTTGTGTAAATTTAATAGCTATAAATTTGATCAATGAGAATTGTTTGTTTACATAAATCAGCTGGTTTGCACTAAATCACCATTTTCGTTAGTTTTCGTTCGTTGAAGCCTTTGCACTAAATTGCTCTGACAACTGTCAGATGTTGTTCTGCCCTACACTGTTCTACGCTATCAGTGCACTCACCGAACAGACCTATTGTTGCTGTGAAGTTGGCTGCACTGCAAGGAAAAATGTCAAAATGATGTAGAAATGTCAGATAAATATGGTATCATAAGAAAATATCCGATTAGAGGTGGGCGAATCGGCGATATCGATGCCCCAGGCAGAACCACCAGGGACATTAGGAATTGAGTTTAGCCTACTGGCGTAAAGAGTAACGGTTAAGAGTTATATCCAAAATGTTGATTTTTAATCATTATTTTCTGTTTTATTGTCCGCTCACAAAATAAAAGTTATTTTTTGAGTTTTATTTTTCGCTTAGAAAATAAGTTATTTTTTGAGTTATTTTTTTCGATCAGAAGATAAAAGTTACTTTTTGAGTTTTATTTTTCGATCAGAAAATAAAAGTTATTTTCTGAGTTTTATTTTTCTGCTCAGAGAATAATAATAAGAAATAACATGCCACCGTTATACATGACCGATAGTGTGACGTAGGTAGGAGAAACGCAAAACTACTCTCTGAGAAACAATAGAGAAGCTAGAGCGGTTCATAACAGAGCAGCAGTACCAATTTCATTTTCTATAAAAGGGTACGCAAACATAGGCGATACGATACAGATTGTACGATAAGCGGCAAGAAAATTTTAAAAAGTTTGTACTGACGAAATCTTCAAAATGAAGAATGTTCTTCGCTATATCGCAGTGTATCATATGGCTCCTGTGTGAGAGACCAGATATTAAAATGGAAATAAATATTAAAAATTTTAAAGACGGTGTATTGCGTTTGTAAGAACAACATCAAACTTATAAAACAGTCACAGTCATAAACATTTATTATTATCATAATTATCATTATTGATTATTATTATTATTATAAGGTTTCAGTAAGAGTATAAATTATACTCGTAAATAATCGCAACGGCCACTTGGGGACAGTGCGCTACCACAACTTTCTGCCTTATTATTAAAAAAAAGTATATAAAATTGTTTGCTGGGTTGTTTTCTATTCCTTCAATCTGTCGTTTTCCCATAGTGAGGAGAGTATTGAGTACTAGGGAGGAGTTAAACCAAGGGAGGAGTTGCCTTTTGATAACAGAATTTCACCTATATAATTTTATGTCTGCACATGGTGTAATAATAGTTGAGTTCCCGTGTCATATACTACATTTATACGTTGGCAAATTCATGAAATCATTTCATGAATTTTCGCTGCATAAACGAATTTTCATGAATTTAATTGTTCACGAAAATTATCTATGAATTTCGCCATCATTTCATGAAATTATGAAGTACAAGTCCCTCAACGACAAACCAACAGCTGTTCATTCAGTCAAGGCAGATTTAACAGGTAGGCTCGGTGGCGAATTCAGAAATGTCTAATGTATTTTGTTATTGTAATTCGTAGTATAATGTCAAAATTATTTTTCGCCGTGGTTAAATTCTGAATTCGCTTAGGACTCGCGCATTCCCAATGGCCATGATGTGAATTCGGTTAGATTTTGACACTACACTCTACCTTTGTAAATAAGAAAAGTAGTTCCAGAATTTGCCACCTGGTAAATCTGTCTTGACAGCTGAATTTCATGAGTTCATAAATGATGCATAAAGCCCAAATTAGTTATGCAGTACCAGTATCGTTATAAAACAGCTGATCAACCAACGTTATGGGAAACAATGTATTTGATTAGTGATTCGCTAGTCGGTAACAACCAAGTGAATTTTGGTTTTCAGCCGTAACGCTAACCAGCTGATCGATTGTTTGTTTCAGTTGTTCACTGTCATGAACCAATAATAATATGGTCGTAGCAATCAAAAGAGAATACGCAATTAGCGTTAATACAAAATATGATAATTTCACAACCTAAAAAACTAAAAGAAGAAGAGCGACTCTATTGCATGACCACTTTTATTGGGCTATGATCACTGTTCGGCTGTTTACTGTTACTGCACCAATAATCGACCAAATTAATACCGATACTGTTAGGGCCTTTTCACATTAGCGCTTTCACATTACTCGGTGCGGTATCGGATCGACATTTTGGTTTTTACCGAAAGTATACCGAAACCTTACTGACCACATGTATTTCAATTGGCACTTTCACATTAGTGTTGCATACATGAAATCGGAGCGGATTAATTTCGGTATACCGCAACGCGGTAAGACCGGTCAGTAAAATTTGAGGAATCACTGCATAATGTGAAAAGGCCCTTACTCGGTACGACATCGGATCGACATTTTTTGCTCGGTATTTTCAGCTTACAGAAACGATTCCGCGTTGCTGTGTTTTTCACACTTGTGGGAATACTTTCGGTGCGTAATCGGCAGAAAATAGGAAAACAAACTTCGAAATTTGCAAAACAAAATTTTTAACTTCAACAAATCACTCAATAATAACAATAATGTCTTCTAGCGAAGACGAAGACATTATAACTTGCTACATTTATAGCCGAAACGAGTTTTTTACTGACTTTGTTCTTCTTCTTTTATTACGCCGCAAAAATGCATGCAGTAATTCCTCAAATTTTACTGACCGGTCTTACCGAGTTGCGTTATACCGAAATTAATCCGCTCCGATTTCATGTATGCAACACTAATGTGAAAGTGCCAATTGAAATACATGTGGTCGGTAAGGTTTCGGTATACTTTCGGTAAAAACCAAAAATGTCGATCCGATACCGTACCGAGTAATGTGAAAGCGCTCTTACTGTTATGGAAATAAAGTGAACGCATAACTAATTGAACCCTAAGGGCCGTTTACTCAACCTCTGATTAACGCTAACCGGAGGACAAAGGTCCGGTTAAGCTATGAACTGCATTATCGACAACATGTTAAATACATGGTTTGATGAAGTCGATAATGATGTTTAACCGAACTTTAACCGTGGTTAGCGTTAATCAGAGGTTGAGTAAACGGCCCTAAGAGCCTATACACACTTGCGACTCAATCGATTTAGTCGAATGTTGATTTGCATGGGAATGTATGGAAGCATTCACACTACATTCAATTAGTTGTACAACTGAAACAGTTGGATTTGCAGCCCAATTTCATTCCAACTGAAACAGTTGTACAACTGCTTGATCAGCAAGGCGCCCTTCTACGTATTCACACTTGAGACAATTTAGTCGAACGACTACAACAACAACAGTGATATTCGTAGTGGAAAGAGTTGCAATGCTGACAGCACTACTTTTATTTCACTTTTGGTAAATTGTAGAGATTGAATATTTCAATTAATATTTTCAAAATGTTTAAAAACAAAAGGTTCGTTTCTTATTAACTACACCATTTCCAGATGGATTTTAGAAAGCGTTAACTGGATTTTAGAAAGGGGAAATTGGATTTTAGAAATGTCAATTGGATTTTAGAAAGGGGAAATTGGATTTTAGAAATGTCAGTTGGATTTTAGAAAGCGTTAAAAGGATTTTAGAAAACAAAATTGGATTTTTGAAAGCGTGAATCGGATTTCAGAATGTGCGTTTGAAATAAATTTTACACAGAATTTTTCTAATAGAAATTCTTTATTGCGTATAAAAGTATAAATTAATAATTATATAAATTTTCGAAAATCCAATTTACAGTTTCTAAAGTCCAATTTCCCTTTTCTAAAATCAAATCGACATTTCTAAAATCCAATTTTCCCTTTCTAAAATCCATTTGGCTATTCTAAAATCTAATTTCCCCTTTCTAAAATCCAATTGACATTTCTAAAATCTAATTTCCCCTTTCTAAAATCCAATTGACATTTCTAAAATCCAATTTCCCCTTTCTAAAATCCAATTGACATTTCTAAGATCCAATTTCCCCTTTCTAAAATCCGGTTGACGATTTCTAAAATCCATCTGGAAATGATGTAGTTATAGACAAGAATTATCTAACTAAGGATATTTACTTCCGTTTTCATATGTTTCTTGATATTGTTGTTCTCTTCAAATGTCATTAATCGCATTTTAAAATAGAAATAATGAAAATGAAATTTCATGAAAATTATTAATGGCTGATTTTTACTATTTTTCCGTTTCTTGTACTTCTGTTCGTTTCGCCTTTATGAGCGTAATTCCTTCCGTTTTTCTCTTTTCATTTACTTGACAGCTAGTTGCTAGTTTAATAAGAAACAAAGCCAAACAATGTATGCACTTTTTGTTTATTTTATTGTTTTTTATTTATTAATCAAGTTGACAGCTGACAAGAAGGTGCTTTCATGTAAGAATGCAGATAAACTTTAACAATTTAATACTTCATCACTTTATATGAAGACCACTAATGTAAAATTTGCTGAGTAAAATGTGAACATTGGCAACACTATGTCATTGTCAATCGCACGACTATTTAGTCTCAAGTGTGAATAGCTGCCACCGAATCGACTAAATAGTTGGAGTAGTGTGAATACAACAGTCCAATTCGACCAAATCGATTGAGTCGCAAGTGTGTATAGGCTCTAAACGAGACCATTTTTGAATTCATGAAATTAAGAGTTCACGAATTCTTCTGTATAAACGTAGTAAGTGAAACATGAATGTAAAAGAATTTGACAGGTCGAGTCCTCTATGGAAATCCTAGTGTTCGTGTGTTTATGAAGATTGAAGAAGTCAGCTGATCGGATGCGTTCTCCTTTACTAATTCCTTCATGGTCGATAGCCAACTTTTGTTCATTATGTTTTGTTCTGGCATTCTTCGAACGCTCTGATTGGTCACTGGCATGACCAAATAATTGAAAATGCTAGTAGCATGACCAAGGCTTATCCAATACAGGTTAAGTTACTTGCGTTTGCTTTATCTTGTTTCTTCTTTAAAAATGTCAATGTGAAAGAGGAGAGAAATGAATTTCAATGTAAAATTTTTCCCAATTCGTTTTGTCTGACATTCACACTTTTTAGTATACATACACAATTCCAATCAGCTTATCTACTACGATATCCTTCTTTAGATAATTCTTGAGCATGACCAAATAATTCTATAGAATTCTATAGAATTATTTGGCCATGGGTCGTAGCCAAGGTTTATCCAAAAATTTAGATAATTCTTGGTCGTAGCCATAGGAAATATTGCTCTTCACAATGTCTTAGTAAGCTGTCAAATTATCGTCTCTTGTTTTGATTTTGCCCTCTTGCACGTGTTATTCGTGGAAATAGCTTGTATGTTCGCTTATATGTTCGCTGGCGTTTTTTCTTGATTTTGACATTCTTATATACGGCCTTCGAACGGTAATCACCTATTCTCTTTTGGCTGCTACGACCATATAGAATTATTGGATCATGGATCATGGTCACTGACGATAAGAATGACAGCGCAAAGCGCATTGGCCGAGCACCCACGACTTGGTGCCCCCCTAATTTCTTCGTCGCCTTCTCGACAACAAACGATCAAAACCAGCGGATTGCTCAACTATTTGTCTCCGTGTTTGGACGTCGACTTTACGGAAAATTCGAAGTTTTCAACAAGTTACACTTTTACTAACTTCCCATAGACCGAAATTCTAGAAAAAAAAGGTAAAATAAAGCATGACAGCTACCCAGCCACATCGGCAGCAAAGGGAGCACTCACCAACTGAAAGGTGTACAGAAAATGAGAACGAAAAACTATTAACTTTGGTGTACATGAAGCTTTAAGTACATGTTCGGTCTGTGAGACCGCATGTTAGTAACGGAAAGTTAAACACCATTAAACTTGGTCGCTTGGGGGGATGTGAAAGCAGAAGCCGCAGTTGCTGCTGAATACGCTGAAGCTCTTGTTCGAGCTGCTGAGTGAAGATAAAAGCATTTATTGAAAGCAATATAAATTATGCATCTTGAAAGTAAAATAATTGTTTTCTTTTTTTTTTAAACTTTTTCTATTAAAAAGGGTTCGTTTAAAATTTTTAACAATTTTATTAGTATTTAGTTTATAACTATTGATTATTTTCGCAGTTTTGGAAACCAGTTTCTAGTTTTTTATACTCTTTTTTAGGGCGGATGTTAATGTTATTGTTGTAATGGGAAAATGTCGCACGGAGTAAATGAGAATTGCATCAATCCTTAGCTGAAGAAAAATTCGCGTCGCTCGATTGCTGTGAGAAAGTTTAATGTCTACTAAATCACTATACTTGTTGAATTGCTGATGAAAACTAAAGTTTCTCTATAAATCGGCTCAACGTCAATATTTCAAATTTTTTTTATAGCTATATAATAAATAGCCTTGAATTATTTGGAAAAACCTTCGTTAGTATTTGCGTAATAAAAATATACATTTATCGCTTGCAAAAACAGAAACAAATTTCATTGAGAAATAGCCAGACTGGCACATGCGCACATTTCGATTTTCTCAAGTTCAATGTGCGAATGAAGGTTAAAAAGGAAATTCATTCAGAAAAATTGTAGTTTTAGTCAACCGCCATTTTTAAAATTCTTACATTTCTCAATATAAACTAATAGTCTTGTATGTCTTCATTTTGAAGATTATAAAAAATTCTTTTTTTTTAAGTTTTGCTGTATGCTCTGTATGATCCATATATTTTAACTAGCAAAAATTATCTTTTCTATAAACTTTATTTGTTGAACCCGCCTAAAGGCCTTACCATAGACAACCCTGATTTATGTTTTATAACATCTCTGTAATACGAAAGGAAAATGTGAAGAAAGAAAATTGACAAATAGGAGCGGCAGCAGCTGAGCAGCTACGGCGCAGTCAAAACGGACAGAGGTAGGGGTGAGTAATGACACGATTTTTTGGGAGTTGACACATAAGCACTGACTCACTAAAAAGAGTCGACACGATTGTGCTACAGGAGCATTCCATGGTTTGTACGGGACAAATTGTACGAATTTTTACAGTTTTGGATTTGAATTAAAGGAACACCAAAATGTTCACCAACAAAATATCTGGTGCATTATTACTGTCTAATAAAACTCTTATTAAAAGCAGAAACTTGCTTTTGAAATATTCGTGTATATGTGAAAAATCTTAAAAAAGTTATGTGTTTGTACGGGACAGGGCTGGTCTACCATGATCCTTGGTTTATGCGAACCAGGTGCAATTTTAGTCAAATTGTATTAGAAAAAAATAAAAAAGTAAATGTGGTAGGACTAATATCAAGGTTTATTCAAACAACTAAAATATTAGAAATATGGTTATTCTAAAAGAATTAAAAATGCTGTAATGTAATTTTTTACATTGTTTGTACGGGACAAATGGTATACATCTTTACAATTCACAGACAAACCAAAAGGTTATCAAACAAAGTTTCTAGTACATCAATATTGTGTGACTAATTTCTAAACAAAAACCAGAAGCTTGCATTTGAAAAACTAGTGTATGTTTGAGAAATCGAAATGTTTGTACGGGACAAATTTACCATTTTCCATGGAATGCTCCTACAACACGTTTGTGTTACAGCACGATTGTGCTACAGCACATATTACTTTCGTGCTATTGTCAACCAAAAAGTGTTACTGTGTGCTATCAGAGACTGTGTCAGCGAAAGAGTCGCTCCGATGATGAATTGATATTTGTACGAGAATGGGATATAAATCAATAATATAATTGAAGTGATAGGTGTGGGTGGGCAAATATACGGAAAATTAATTAATTAATTAATTAATTAATTAATTAATGTCGTTTTTGTTGTTGATTATTGATTTAGGCCTATGTAGCTCTGAGATATAGGGTATTTAGGGATTTTTGAGACGTTCATGAAGTACACATATTGGGCTATCTGATGGATAAATAAAATATACATATGTGTGCCAATATAAACTTAGTTAATAAGATCAATTACAATATTTCAAATGAATGTATCTTTTTATATATGCACATACATACAATAATGGGTTAAAGTCAAAAAGTGTGGAAAAATTATCTAGTTTCTGAATATCATAACCAAATTTACTAAAATTAAGGGGAACAACCGAAAAACCCCAAAATAAGTGTCCATACAAAAACGGGTTAGTGTCCGAAAGTTAGTACAATTCATGCAGAATACACCTACATACACCAAATTTGCCTTAATCACCTGGAATAAATGAAAAAATGTATAAATAGGTGACCACCCCAATACCAAAAACCACGAAAATACACCAAGTGCCATATAAAGTAAGTATGCACAAGATGACGCTAAATAAGAGGCGAAATCGAACGTGCCAGCGGAGTCGAGTATACTACTGAGTTGACGTGCTATAAACGTGCCAGCGGAGTCAAGTGTGCTACTGAGTTGACGTGCTATAAACGTGCCAACGGAGTCAAGTGTGCTACTGAGTTATAGCCCAGTTAGTCGAGAACGTGTGGTCCGCTCGCTGACGCAAACGCCCGTATGCAATTTTTAGGATTTTTTGAGCCCGTAGCAATCAGCTGTTTTACTCACACATATTTACATATATATAAAGTTTGTTTACATTTTGGCAGGGTTGCCATTTAGTCATTTTTGAGCAAACAAGATTTTTAGTAATCTTCAAAGTGTTATGCGGATTACTCTTCAATACACAACTGTGCATTATTTGCCAAATGACAAGAAAATACTAATTTAATCGTTTTTAAAGTTGTCGTTGACGACTTTTTTTTTATTAATTTAGTTACTTTTTTACGGCTTAGTTGGTAATTAAAACACATTTTTCTTGTAATTTTGTTGCTGCCCAATATATTTCCATCACACATTGGTGATAGTTATCAAGGGCTAACACATAAAATAACAAAAAACACAGTCAGAACATTAAATTTACAACTGAAAATCCATAAAAAAAATTATATTGGGAAGCAACAAGATTCTCACAAAAATCTGTGTTTAATTAAGAAATCTGTACTGAGTTTCTGTAACCAACTGTAACTCATATCTTTTCTAGTATAAATAGGTGGTGACAAAGTGTGGATCGTATTAGTGTGACATCACTTTAATTGATTTTGTTACAGAAACTCAGATTTATTGTGGCAATTTCTAACTTTTTAATGTAGAAAAATTGCAGAAGAAGACCACCAAGAGTTATCAATTAAGAAAATACCGCCACCATTGTGGATAAATACAATTTTGCTTTAATTTTCAGTAATATCCTCATTTATTAGGAGTGTGCAATATCTCAAAATTTTTACATATTTTTACGAATAGTTACGAATTTATGTTCAATAACCAAAAAAATTCGCAAAAGGGAGCCAAATTGAGAGAGTAAGACCTCGAGAGAGTTGATAAATGCTGCAAGTAAAACTTTCACTTGCAACTACTAGCAGCTTTAAAAAAAATAGAAGTGTCAAAAATATATGATCACAAAAATTTCCATTGGAAATATACAAACATTTTAAACGCAAATTTCTAATTGTGTACTAAATAAGTTAGCGCAAAAACGAATCTTGATGATGTTGTGGAATAGCCAAAGTAGAATTTTGTTTTCCTAATTCAGTTATTTCCATTCATTTCCAATTTCAAAAATTTCAATTACAACCTAACCTAAAAATCAAATTGTCAAAACAGTGTATCAGACATACTATTTTTTCCATGTGAACACATATATGTATATTCGATTACATTTTACAATCTTGTTGAGTTAGTTGTATAATGCTGTGAAAATTACTGTTTAAATATTTAATAACTAAAAATGTTCAACTGGCAACCCTTCTACCTTGCAATGGGTGTTGACACAGAGTCATGACTCAGTGCTGAGTTACCCAAGCCTAGACAGAGGGAACCAAAAATGACGGAGCGGATATGCGGATTGGACAAAGTAGCGGAGGCGAAAAATGTACACGCAGTTTTTTTAAGCAAGAAAATATGTAAATAAAATTAGATTTTAATTACATTAATTCATAAAGTGATGCACTAATGAAAGTTATTAGAAAGTGAATGTAAGTTAAGCGAATAAGAAATGGAAAAAAAAATGAAATTTTGTGAAAAATCTGTAGAATGCAGATGAAAATTTCATCAAGAAGAAGACAGGTTGAAAAAGTGGCAAAAGTGGAAAATTCATGGTGGTGTCTACTTGCTTCTGCGTACATATCCAAATGCATACATGAAATATATAACGTGTGGGTGTATGTGCGTGAAAATGTTCAGTGCTCCAAAAAACGACATTTCGACGCGTCGTTATCCAATATAGAGAAAAAATTCCGATATACGCATAGGATTGAAAATATGTACATATGTTGCAGGCGTCGCGCCCAGCAGCAATTCCGACTGCAAAATATCTACATACATAAATATGTGTTTCTTTTATTTTTTTAATTCATTAGTTTATAGTTTTACTTGGTTTGCACAAAACTCTGTGGTGATAAAGGAACATTACTAATGTTACATTAGTAACAAACTACCTACTACCTAAAAATTAGAAAATATATTTCGAGGGGATATACATATGTATGTAGGGTAGATGTTCCAGTGAACGGACAGTACCCAGTGACCGGACACTAGCATGGTTTTTCACTTATAATTAGGAAACCGTTAAAAATTTTATATTAAATTAAATTTAAATCAAAGCAGGCATTCAATATTGACTATATTATAAATTTAATTTTTCTATAGATGTGACACAAGCTTTGTTATATAGCATTTAGTAGGTGGTTGTCGAGAAATGTATCAAAAAGTAATTTTTTTGCTAGTGGTATACAGATTTCTAAAGTTGATGAATATCGGTATCTGGGTATGAAAACATGTCATATAGTGCATAGTACTATTGGCAGATGATGTATAATGACATTTAAACAGAAACTTTGTTGAAAAAATTACAATTTTCTATAAAATTAGCTGTCCGGTTACCGGAACACCAATTTAGCCCTTGTTCCAATGTCCGGACAAGTGTCCGCTGACTGGAGTTATAGAAAAATATGTCTTGATCTAGTGACCGGACAGTCCGTTATATTTGAAATTTAACCTGTTTGGAACGCATTTTGAATGTACTATTACAAAAAGCAAGCTCCGGAAAGAAAAATTTTAAAAATATATTAAAATTTCAGGTTCAGATGTGTGAAATACTGCCTAAAGAATATCATATACGGAAAAAAATATAATTTCACAATATTTTTTTTTAATTTTTTAAAAGTTGGACTCTCATATTCAAGTTTTTAACGAAAGAAAAAGCTGCAATTGTATTTATCGATTAAAATATTGCTGTATTATAAGCATCATTAGCAAAATGCCCACATACATATATATGGAAAGGCAAACTGGAGATGAACTGTCAGCTAATATAGCAATCTTATAGCAGAAAGCATAAAGCAATCGGTCATAGGAGTGGGATTTATGAGGTCCCAAAATCTTATCTCAGCTTAGACTTCCCATTCCGAAAGTGGTACATACTGATGGAAAATATTAAGCCCCTTTCGAAATAGCTACATACATATATATCCCACCATAATAGTTTTCACTTAATTTTTCAACATTTGAAATATTTATATTTAAGAAACCAAATTTTCATATAGTAGATAATTTAAAGTTTTATATAAACTAAAGATTTTTAGAAACTATTAACAGTAGGTAACACATGCATATATAAAGTACATGTCTCCTTAAATCGCTTTAAGTCCTTTACATATGACCAATATATTATATCCTTTTATAAACTGTTAAATAATATAAAATAAATAAACCAAGATAATTTCTTATTTCTAAAGAATTCTCCTTCATTAATTTCAAGTCTAAATTGCTTTTAAGCATAGTTTTAATTATATTTTATTCGAAAAAACATATGTCCGTTCACTGGATCCTTGCTGTCCGGTCACTGGAAAAAGTGTCCGGTCACTGGTGAAAAATTACTTTTCTCAAAAAATATATTTATTCTGGAAAAAGTAATAATTACAAGAACATTTTTATATGCTTATTCGATTAAGAATTAATTAGTGGTCCCAAATAAAATACAAATGTCTTAATAAAGTTAACTGATTATTTTATACTTGAGCACAAAGTTGAAAAAAAAGTTAATTGTCCGTTCACTGGAACATCTACCCTACTATGTAGGTAAATATGGAAAACTCCACAGTCAAGGAATTTTGGAAGTGTGAAAAAGAAAATATATAGAACCTATACTCAGAATACATATGTATATTATCCTTTTTCTAAAACGATTGCAAGGATAAGTTCCAAATTTGCAGGTACATATCTACATACATATGTACCTATGTAGATATGTAAAGTCAAGCAGACTGTGGGAGAAGCAGCCACAAACGCGACGAAACCATTGGGGTAGGTACGTTGCACGGTCATATTGTCCGTGTCCAAACACAGCAACTCTGCCGCGAAATTATCCAACGATTCTCTTTTATGCCGCTGTTCTGTCTTCCATTTGTCCAAACACATCAACTCGTCGCTGGCCAACTTTTGTTCATTATGTTTTGTTCTGGCATTCTTCGAACGCTCTGATTGGTCACTGGCGATAAGAATTGCTGCACAAAGCGTGTTGTCCGAGCACCGACGACTTGGTGCCCCCATCCTTTCCTCGTCGCCATGATCCAATTACCAGGTCGGTCCATGGTACATACACACAAACATGCCGTGAGCTGAATGTCAAACGGAATGTCAAAACTGAAAGGAGAACGAAATAAGTTGACATTCAGCTCACGAGCGAATGATGGAGAAACTCAGAGAACGAAGAATTTGACCAATAGTAAACACGAATGTATGTATAGAATATGCAGAAGCAGAGAAATTGGATAGCTGTTGAAGAAAAAGAAGAAGTCAGCTGATCTGAAGAGCCGACCTGTATTGGTGGATCCTGCTCGTCGCCTTCTCACCCACAAACGAACAAAAGCAGCGGGTTGCTCAACTTCGTGTCTCCGTGTTTGGACGTCGACATTGATGGTTTGATGAATAGGAAGCTAGTGTTAAGGCCCTTGGCAACTTACAATCTGGATTGCCAGTTTGAGTTTTTTTTTGAGTGAGTTAAGGCCGTTGGCAACTTACAATCTGGATTGAGAGGAAGTGCATATGTGTGTGTGTCGGGTGATTGACACAAATATCAAAAATTTTTGATTTTCGTCGCCGCGAGCCGACAGCGAGCCGACAACAAGTACCTGTAGCACGACGGCTGCCGATTGCACTAACATACACAAAAAACACTCAAATTTGACTAACTCGCTCAAAAAAGAACACTCAAACTGGCAATCCAGATTGTAAGTTGCAAACGGCCTTTAGTCAAATTTGAGTGTTTTTTTGTGTGCGTTAGTGCAATCGGCAGCCGTCGTGATACACTTACTTGTTGTCGGCTGGCTGTCGGCTCGCGGCGACGAAAATCAAAATTTTTTGATATTTGCATCAATCGCCCGATACTCACACATATACACTTCCTCTCAATCTAGATTGTAAGTTGCCAAGGGCCTACACACGTTCAATATGAATATGGCGATATTTTTAGTTTATTGTCAATATCGCTACCCAGAACATGGATTTGAAAATCTCTAAATACACACTCATATTAATGGATTGCAAAATTAGTTGCAACACATTCAATTCATGCTCTCAGTATTGCGATCCAGATCGCGGATTTTAAATTTTCCAAATATTTTTGCGATCCAAATCGCGATCTATCAATAAATACTCAATGCTACACGATAAATATGAATCGTGAGCCATGGATTTGATCAATATACATATATTGACCGTGTAATGTATGCCATTTGCATCTCTCTATGCAAAGAACCCAATGAACATCAGGCCAAAAAATCTCAAACGTTTGAGAAAACCTTAATTCTCAATTTGCTAATAAAGATTTTCCCCAAAATTTCATAAACGTTTGAGAAAAATGTGCCTTTTTGTTTGAGAACGCTATCAAGGGAAATTTGAGGTGCATTTGGTAACAAACGTTTGAGGTTTGAGAATAAGGTTAGTTTTCAAATGCATCTCAAACTGAGAATTAAGAAAAATATTTGAGGGGAAGGAAAATTCAACAGCCACATGCATTTTCATATACATATGCATGTACACAGAAAAATGCATTGTGAAAAAGTGAAGTCGTAAATGATTAAAGAGAATAAACAGAAATTTGGAGTTTAGTCCAATTAATACATGCGTGCACGCAAATGACAAAGTAGCATGGATATTCTTAAAAAGCAGCAACAACGTACAATGCATATACTTATGTACATACCAGACCTGGACATCCTCAATTACATTTTTTTTCAATTGCAACTACATTAATTGGTAACTGAGGTTTCTCAATTACAATTACATGTAATTGGTAATTGATATTTTTCAATTACAATTACATGTAATTGTAATTGAAAATTTTCAATTGCAATTACTTGCAAATGTAATTGAAAATCTTCAATTACAAGTAATTGTAATGGAATCACACCAATTACATTTTTCTTGGGTTTGAGAAAATTTAGTTATACAATTTGTTTTTGTTTCTATTCTTGTACTTTTTGTTATTGTTTTTGTTTTTTTGTTTTTTGCTTTTGTTTTTGTTTCTTTTGTTTTTTTTGTTTTTGCTTTTGTTTTTGTTTGAGGAAGAAAAAAACAAAAACAAAAACAAAAGCAAAAACAAAAGCAAAAACAAAACCAAAAGCAAAAGCAAAAACAAAAAAAACAAAACAAAACCAAAAACAAAAACAAAAGAAAAAGCAAAAACAATAACAAAAAAAATAAAAGCAAAAACAAAAATAAAACAAAAGCAAAAACAAAAACAAAACAAAAGCAACAGCAAAAACAAAAGCAAAAAAAAACTAAAGCAAAAACAAAACCAATAACAACAATAAACATGTAATTGTAGGTCAAAATTTATATTGTGCATTTTTAAATTGCAATTACTTAAAAACTGCTGAACCTATTTCGAATATTTGTATACCATTCGATAGGTATTTTGATTCCCTTTAATTTGATATACATTTTATGTGGGTTCCATAATACCCCCCCTGCGGGGGTAAACCCCCCTTTACCCCCATACTTTTCATATATAAAATGTATATCAAATTAAAGGGAATCAAAATACCTATCGAATGGTACAAAAATATTCGAAATCAGTTCAGTAATTGCAATTTAAAAAATGCATAATATAAACTTTGACCTTTAATAACTTTAGTTGTTGTTGTTTCAAAAAAAATAAATTCACTTTAATACTCAGCTTAACCATCTTTATCAATCCTCATACTTCGTTTTTTTGATTTTATAATTTTCAAAATTTCATATTTGTACCAGATCGTGCTTATTGCTTTCAACTTTGCGGGGCTGGGGGCAGTTCAAAACGTCATCCTATCGCCATAAAATTTTGTGGGGTTCATTAACTCGTATAAAGGCTACTTTTCATTGCTGGTACGTTCAGAAAAAGAACAAAAAAAAAATCTCCATATGATTTCACTCCACCTTATACCATGTCTCCACATAACGTGTTTCGCTCTTTTTTTCTGCATTTTCTCTCTCAATCTTGTTTCGACACGGAAACCAGTGCCGAAACTCGCCAATTTCCATACAAAATTTCTGAGAGCGAGTGAAGATTGAAACACTGTTTCATTCTGAATCATCTTGCCAACCTCGATGATATCGATGTCTTCTCTAATTTTGTATCGAAAATCTATCGAAATCTCACCCAGACCAAAACAAAAACGCAAAAATAAGCAAACATACAAACATTTAAGAAGAGCAAGAAAGAGAAATGTTAAACTGAATCACGATCAGCCACGTGGAGACGGGTGATTTAGCGAGATGTTTTGCTACATGTTTCTTTGGTGAAACAAGTTATGTGGAGACGGGCTTTTAGTATATATATTACATACATACATACATACATATGTAGGTATGTATGTATATAGTAATTATGTACATACATTAGGTTGTGCCAATTTTCTAAGCCATATTGTTCCTAGCAATTTCGGATTCGCGAGCAACTACTGAGGGCAGAAGTGAAGGAAATCAAAAAAACCCAAGTTTGTTTTATTTTATTCGTTTCCAGCTTTCTATTTTACTTTTCGTGTGTTCTTCGTTCGATTTTTTCGATATGTATGTAGCAAACTTGATAAGTAAGCATTCCTTTCCGAATTAAATTTCTCGGAATTGAGCCCAGAGGAAGCAATTCCTTTTTGCAATTCCGGATTGCGGAATTGAAATTTTAATTCATAATTCCGAAAAAAAGGAATTTCTGCATTCCCAATTCATTTTCAGTTCCTTTTTCCATTTCCATGAATGAATTCCTTTCTAATTCTTTTCTATATTATATGTACATATGTATGTATGTTAAAAAAAAAAAAACAAAAACAATTTCAAACTTTATTAGTACACAAAAGGAATTGAAAAAAAAATTATAATTCCATTTTAGGAATTGGAAAAGGAATTAAAATTCCGGAATGTAAAAAGGAATTGGAATTGAAGTTTTAATTCACCATTCCGAAAAAGGATTTAAGGGCTGCATTCCAAAAATACAATTCCAGGAATGGGAGTCCTTTCGGAATGCATTGCTTAACAACTCTGGTATGTAGGTACGTTGCATGTTTCCTTATTCATTATTTGTTGTTGTTGTTGTTGTTGTTGTTGTTGTTGTTGTTGTTGTTGTTGTTGTTGTTGTTGTTTTTGTTTTTTTTGTAGCCACCAAGGCACTCCCCGAAGGTTTTCACACCCCTTGAATATCTGCATACATACATGTTTGCCCAAAATTTAGAGAATTCCTATCAAATGTGTGCTTCACTGGAACGTTCTTTTTAGAGGCATTTACCTATACAAGTTCAATGCGTTTGGGTATTTAAAAACTAGCGGCCACCCTCGGCGAACCCTCGAGAGTGTATTTCTGCTATGGAAAAAATGCATTCGCCGTTCGGAACCGGTCCACTGTAGGTCCACCCACTTTGCAGGAAAAACAAAAAAAAATAAATAAGGAGTGCGAGTCTAATCGGAAAAGAAGCTTGGTTTTAAAACTTGTTATAAGTTATATCCCAGTCAGTATATTATGTATCTATTATCTACTGTATACCTATGTACATACATACATATGTACATACATACATATGTACAAATGCACACACTTTTATTTGCTATCTGCTGCTGCTGCTTAAATTTGTGTGGTGTTCGAGAGAAAAAAGATCTGCGACTTGTCTTTTCGTGTGGGTTGGTCTGTTTTTTATTTTGTTATAGAATTTTAATTTTTTTGCTTTTCCTGTCACTTTTGTGAATAACCACTTCTACTTCGCCCACAAGTTTTAAAGCGCTGCCAACAACAAAAAATAATTGCGTTCAAGAAGACATTGACAAAATACGAATTCATTAAAAACTGAATTTTCCTTTTTAATTTTTCACCATCGTATTATTAACATCATTTAAAAAAAATATATATTTCTTATTTATTTAGGATGCAATCGCAATAAACAGACCAGGATAGAAAAGATCATCCAAATAATTTAGAAACCAAAAGAAATAAGTATGTATGTAGAATACAGAAAGTAAAAACTTAAAAGAAAAAGGCAATAAGCAAATAAAAGCGGTTGTTTGCATCAAATTGTGATAGTTGCGTGTTACGCCCATTAACCCACAACTTTAACATACGGAGACTTCGATCTGTGCGTGCCAAAAGAAATAAAAAGGGAATTAACAAAAAAAATAAAACTTATAGTGAATAAGTTTTTAAAAAGATTCAACATTTACTTAACGTTAAATTTAATTTATTAAATAAGAACCATCTTCATATCGCCACAACAGCAAATAATTATTGTGTTACAACAACACAAAAAACACATCGATCCGCCCGTGGTTTTTCGGTCGGTCACTGGATCCATCGATCGGCCGATCGTTAATCAAAAACTATCGCTTCGCGCATTCGCTAATTCACCACATAAAAATCAATCAATAATCAACGGAGGAACAATTTTTTCTAGACTTACATATTCCACCTACTTATGTGCATCAAAATACAGTGAAGGCGTTCGGTCGGTCCAATCGGTTGGATCCAGTCGGTCGGAAGTTTGTGCAGCTCTGAATGTCTTTATGCTTTAATCATGGTGAAATTGACCACCAACACAATACGCTACCATATTAGAATCTTTCTGATTACAAATCATGACAGAAGGACATGAAAGGTGAGTAAAATTGTTGTGCTCATACTATTATCCTTAATACGTATATCGTCGCACTCTTGCCAGAAGCATGAATGTGCAAATTTTCTGATTTTGAATTACTTAACGCGTAAATTAGATTAATATTTTTATGCTCCATTTTAACTGAAAATACAGTGCCATGTATACGGAAACTACACTAATTACACGAATGCTAATTTCTAATTACACGTGTGTAACTCAACGTAAAATTTTGAACCTCGATTACCCAATTTTTTTTTGTCGCATTCATGATTCTGGCAACGAAAGACCCGTGAGAATAGTAGTTATCCTATATTAGGTTAATTCATAATCCTTTAAAGCTTTTTGTGTCAATATGTACCTACTTCCAAAAATATTTTTTTCCTAATAAGTACCTATAACAGTCTGATATCCATTTACTTACCCACAAAACAATTTGTTTCGATTTTTTCGGTAGTTAGACTTTTCTGAACAAACTCGAAATTCTTCCGCTACAGCTTATCGAATTCGTTCCGATTTCGTAAAGAGAAATCTGAATTTTTCGGAAATTAAATTTTTTTGATCGAAGTCGACAGTCTATCGCTCTAGCTTAAAGATTTCGAAACGATTTCGTAAAGAGAAATTCTTAATTTTGAACTTCAAAAAAAGAAAATGAAAAATAAAAAAATTAAAAGAAAATGAATTTGTGAATTGTATAACTATCCCAACACTATTTTTGCGTCTCTGTGATCCACTACACGCTCTGGATGATCACGATTTGAGAGAGCTGAATCCAGTATGGTTATGTAGTTATATTGGCGTTAATCAGGTAAATTGTATATTCGATTTGTACATATGTAGAAAAGTCAGTCTAATATTAATGTATGTTCTCTAAAGAAACCCATGTTGTTGTCCAGCTTAATACGCGATAGTATATGGACTAAACCCCGCTACACAATAAGCGATGCAGCCTTTGAAGACACGTTGATGAAATCATCGCACAGCTAGCCGATGGACTGAATATGCTGGTGAGACAACGAGGTATGATGCTTAGCGGTGGACAAAGCCCAGGTGTAGCTATAGCATATGCACTTATAAAGGTATGTACAAACATGCACAATCACTCGTATTGCAAAACAAAAATTAATAAAAATATACTTGTTCTATTTCCACAGAATCCAGCGATCTGGATATTGGATGAAGCGAACATCGCTTTGGCGGAATCGGTACCTGAAGAGCTGGTATATGTTATGTGAATGAATTTTATTTATTAGTTAATACATATATATACATATCTGTACAAATGTAATGAATTTGAATATATAAATTAGTAAAATATGATTAGTAAAAAAATATATATATTAAAAAAATGGCATAGGAAATTTCTAAACGATTTCGCAGAGATTAAATCGTAAAGATTTCGTAACGATAAATTCGTTTCGATTTCGTTAAGAGCATTCTTTACGAAATCGTTAAGACTATTTCTTTACGAAGTCGTGTCGGTTCCGATTTCGGAAAAATTTTTCGATGCGGCGTAACGATTTCGAAAAGAAATCGGAACAAATTATTTTGTGGGTAGTTATGTATGTATGTATATTGAACCAGATCTCTTGGAAAAATTTGAAAATACTTGTTTTTTTCTGCCTTCAAGTGAACGGATTTATTATTTAAGTACGGTAATACGAACAGCAATACTGCTGCTTACCTCTAAATGGTCATTGTAAATATATACTTAGGTACTTTCTAATATCTCCCCTCCACTGTTTTGCCGTCTATTTATACCAAGTACTTACTTAGTGGCATTATAAGCGTACTTTTATTTTCGCTATTTAAAGTGCGTACATAATTAAAAATGAAAACGCCTTAATTTACATAAAGAAAACACGAAAAAGTTATACAAAATCCATTAAATTTGTTTACGATCGAGAATTGCGTGCAAGGAAGGCATCAAGCCGCATCACACTGAAAGTCTATTGGCACATTTTTGTTTGTTTGTGTTGTTTTTATAATGACGTTGAATATGATGTCCAAATATATGTATGTGCATGCAATGTACGTATGTATGTACATATATATGTATGTATATTAGACCGACCCTTATTTTATCAAATATTTTTTGGGCTTAGAAAGTTTCCTTTTTACATAAATAAAATTTGGTGAAGATCGGATAAGATTTAATGGCCGCGCACACCCCGTCTTTATTTCAAAAACACTCACTTTAGGCGCAATGCCGATGAAAGTTAACCCATTTTTATATTCATGTTACGCAATGGGTTAAAGTCCAAAAAGGAAGGATAAAATCATCTAGTTTATCAATATGATAACCAAAATTAATGAGAAAAACCGAATGAAGCAAAAAAATACGTTTTATTCAATAGGGATTCAACTCAATAAACAAACTTATACTTTGAAAGAGCTTACTTTTTGAGTATTTTATAAGACTAAACTCAAAGGCAAATATATAGCAAAATCGCAGAAATCGAAAATTTCGAGTTAAATCCCTATAGAATAAAAAGTGTGATATGTCGTTGAAAACAGAATTAACAGGAGACTGTTTCGAAATAGCCTTTTAAATACACAGGTTAACAAATTACTCGAGAAACCCGTGAAAAATAAAAAAAAGAATTCCCGGTATTATTTTTAATTTCACAAATTGTATACTGTTAAAAGGGACAAAATGTCATCTTTTACAGAAATCAAACACGTGTTGATGGGGCAAATAAACAAAAAGTTATAGGGTTTTATCCCCTATCTGTAGATTTATAGCGTGTTTTGGAAATTTTGGGTATGCAGTTTTTGTATACTAGTTAGGTAAGGCCTACAGCAATATGTAAACCTCGCAAAAGGTACTCAAAAAATTTTTTTGTCATGCAGTGTAATTATTGCTTGACTTATCTGTAATAACTACGATGCTACAAACATGTATTTCTCCCGTAACTTTTTTAATTTTCATCTGATTTTAGTGTCTGATATGATAGCTTTTTAGATATGGAATTTCAATGGAAATACTTATGTAGTAATAAACTAATTGGAAACATAGAGTTGCAATATGATTAAGAGTAAAGCAAGCTATTAAATAGATATATATTAAGTACTTTTATGTACATTATGTCGGTTGTGCGCGGCCACTAAATCTTATGCGATCTTCGCCAACTTTTATATTTTAAGTATATACATATGTAGGTAAAAAGGAAACTTTCTAAAAGCCCGTCTCCACATAACTTGATTCGTCAGAGAAACATCTCGGGAAACATCGCGCTAAATAACCCGTCTCCACGTGGCTGATCATGATTCAGTTTAACATTTCTCTTTCTTGTTCTTCTTAAATGTTTGTATGTTTGCGTTTTTGTTTTGGTCTGTGTGAGATTTCGATAGATTTTCGATACAAAATTAGATATCACCGCGTTTGGCAAGAGGATTGAGAACGAAACTAGTGTTTCAATCTTCACTCGCTCTCAAAAATTTGTATGGAAATTGGCGAGTTTCGGCACTCGTTTTGTGGTCGAATCAAGATTGAGAGAGCGAGTGCAGAAAAAAAGAGCGAAACACGTTATGTGGAGACATGGTATAAGTGTGGCGGTTTAAAATTTATTTTAAGGGCCGGTATAATGTACATATGTA
Organism: Urophora cardui; assembly: GCA_960531455.1. NCBI lineage: Eukaryota > Metazoa > Arthropoda > Insecta > Diptera > Tephritidae > Urophora > Urophora cardui. Next base: position 36,691,815 of record OY482670.1, on the reverse strand, counting down.
CATACATATTAAGTACTTTGAGTTGCGGCACTTGTTCGGTCAGACGTCGTCCTACTGTGAAATAAATTCATTTTGGCTGTTCATATTGGATTAGTGATCGTTGTGTGGTATATTTGGTGTTTTTGAATGTACGTGGGTGTTTATGGCAGTTGTTGAAGAGTCCCATTGAAATTCAATCGAGTGAATTTAAAAGCCACTTCCGCTCTGTATCTGCTGCATATACATATATATGTACATATGTATGTATGTATGTACATACATTAAGGTGGAGTGAAACTTTTTTTTTTGGAAATTCAATTTGTTCCAAAGCCAGAACGGAACTTTTCTAGCCCAATAATAAGCCTGTAAAATTTTATTGACCTACTCGCATGTTTAGAGGTGCCCCCAGCCCCACAAAGTTGAAAAAATAGCACGATCTGGTACAAATATGAAACTTTGAAAATTATAAAATAAAAAAACAAAATATGGGGATTGATAAGGATGGTTAAGCTGAGTATTAAAGTGAATTTATTTTTTTTGGAAACAACAACAACAAAAGTTATTAAAGGTCAAAGTTTATATTGTGCATTTTTAAATTGCAATTACTTAAAAACTACTGAACCGATTTCGAATATTTTTATACCATTCGATAGGTATGTTGATTCCCTTTAATTTGATATACATTTTATGTGGGTTCCATAACACCCCCTGTGGGGGTCAACCCCCCTTTTACCCCCCTTACTTTTCATATATAAAATGTATATCAAATTAAAGGGAATCAAAATACCTATCGAATGGTATAAAAATATTCGAAATCGGTTCAGTAGTTTTTCAGTAATTGCAATTTAAAAAATGCATAATATAATCTTTGACCTTTAATAACTTTTGTTGCTGTTTCCAAAAACAAAAATTTCACTTTAATACTCAGCTTAGCCATCTTTATCAATCCTCATACTTAGTTTTTTGATTTTATAATTTTCAAAATTTCATATTTGTAGCAGATCGTGCTTATTGCTTTCAACTTTGCGGGGCTGGGGGCAGTTCAAAACGTCATCCTATCGCGATAAAATTTTGTGGGGTTCACTAACTCGTCTAAAGGCAACTTTTTATTGCTGGTACGTTCAAAAAAAGAACAAACAAAAAATCTCCATATGATTTCACTCCACCTTAATGTACATACATACATACATACATATAGGTATGTACATTAAGCCGTATCACGTTATATGGACAAAAAATCCGAATTTTCTAAAAACGCCATCGTAATGTGAAGCCAAAAATTAAGCTGACGTGTTTCGCCGTTTCTCTGTGGTATTTTTGTCTCCCTACTGTGTAATTTTTTATAAAAAAAAAAAACAAGTGTTTCATTTTACAACGATATAACTTTTTTGTTTGTGAATAAAGGCTACAACTTTTTTTGCGGAGTTCTCATGGTTTTTTGAGAGCTTTGTGTTAGTGATAAAAATAAAAAAAAATCTAGGGATAGTAACTCTAAAATTTTTAAAGGTAAAACTCAGAACAACCTTTGAGGTCGAAACTTTATATGGGCCAAATATAGTGCTGAGCGAGACCTTTTCAGCGACATTAAGATCATAGAGACCCGACATCAAATAAGGAAGTTATTATAAAAAACGCGATTTAGCTGTTTTTAATGCGGGCCTAAAAAAATTTACACCAAAAATGTTTTTTCGACATAAGTGTTCAAATAAAACTGACCCACGCAAACTTTATTTTCGTGATACGGCTTAATGTACATATACATACATATGTCCAGGGTTGGGCATGATTCAACTAATTTTGAGTGCACTCAGCCTGTAACTACCACTCAAACCTGAGTGGTAGTTAAATATCTGATTTTAACTACCACTCAATTCGATTTTTAACTACCACTCAACTTTAGTGTTGGTAGCAGAAGTGCACAGAAGTCAGTCAAACCCCAAAAAATCTTATGGAAAATTTACATACATACATATGTATATGTATGCGTATAACTTATACATATGTATGTACATTAAGTATACAAAATTCAAGGGAAGCACATGTGCATTACAATAGTAGTTGTAGAATCTATGTAGATATTCAAGTTCATCTACTAGTTCGTTCTAGTTAAAGTTCTAGTTCACTTTCTAGTTCACCCCTATTTCAATTTCTAGTTCAACTCTAGTTCACTTATGCCAATTTCAAAACTAACGACTCACATATACTCACATACATATGTATGTACATACATTTCACCACAAGCTGATGTGTTGATTAACTTCTCAATGATTCCACTGCCTAAATAGGTTTCGAGCACCAAATTTGAGTGGTAGTTGAATCAAAATTCAAGGTTTAACTACAAGATTTAACTCAAATTGAGTGGTAGTTAAAATCAGGATTTAATTACCACTCAATTTGAGTGGTAGTTGAAAATGAGTGGTAGTTGAAAAATGCCCATCCTTGCATATAACCACGTTTCCATATTTTTTTTTTAAATATTATTTTTTAATGTTTATATGAAAACACTACTGCAAATAAATAGTGAATTAATATTCAGAAAACACTTGAATTGCATTCTTTATGATCGCTTGACTGTTTTGGTTATTAATGAAATTGCACACAAGTTTACAAATTCATAAATAAATACATACATACCTATAAAGAAAAATCAAAGCACGTTGGATGCTTTTCACCACTAACACTGCGCAATAATTTGCCGGTTTTGGAAATTGAAAACGACTTTTAAAGCGCGAATGGCGAGGAATGCATAAAAACATACATATGTGTGTACATATGCAAGTATTTATGTATTTACCCTGCAAAAAATGCGATTAATCCGGGTATTTCCATTATTTGCCTTTTTTAATAGGGATTAAATGATTAGATTTGTATTGAAAATAAAACAAATACTTAATTAATTAATTCCCGGAAAATAAAATTTGGAGAAAAAAAAATACATTTCTTTATGACATAAAGTTTATGTACTAGTTAAAACTTCGTACAATTGCAGCAAAGGAAAAAAAATAGCCAGTTCCCCATACTTAGGTAGAGAAATAGTTTCTCAAAGAACTCTTACGTAAAATTACACTGGATCACAAAAGGAAATTTTTTGTCTCTACTTTGGACGTGACTATCCTATCTATATGTAAAATCAGTCGCTGATTCCGAAATTCGGGTTAATTTTTAATTCTATGGGAAGGTTTATGAGATATCGGCAATTTACCGTTATTTAGCCAATGGCTCCACTTAATCCTCTATATCTCTTTAACACAATGGGCTATCTTCCTTAAGTTGACACCAAACGAAAGAAAATTTCCTTTTCATGGCTGCTATAACATTTTTCTCTAACCCTTATAGTTTCTGAAATATTGACGATTCAATTTGAATTTTTTCGATTTTTTACGATTTTTTTTTTAGAAAAAATTGACTTTGTCAGGCAATAACTTTAAAACCTAGATAGGATGGTCGCGTTTAGAGTATTTTTTGGCTGTAGAGCAGTGTTATTAGTTGAAAAGGCTTTGCCTCTTAATTTATGTATGTATGTAGGTCAAAAGGTCAAAACTGGACCCGACTTTCCCCTGAATATTTTTGGGCGAAATTGATCTGTGGTTAAGTGCTTACCGGAGGCTGAGTTATCGGCCCTAAGACTAGATACATATGTACACATACATTATTTTTTCATTTCAAAATCCAAAAGGGTTCAATAGTTTAAATTTTGACACAAAATTGATTTTTCTCAATTCACCAACCTATTTTAAGTTAAGCTACTTTAATTTACAGGTAGATACAGATTTTATATATACCAAATTAACAAAGTATATAATAATCGTTTAGGTATGTTTGTATGTACCTTGTGTGTATATATATACATATGTTTAAAAAAATTAAACAAAAATATATATAAATGTAGTTGCATACATATCGTCGTATCATACGAAAATTAACATATTTAAAATTTCTGTCGAAAGCTATCAATAAAAAAATTCTGTACGAAAAGTAGAACATTTGACTTTTGGCCGACGAAAAGTAATAAAATCGAGTTTTGGCTGACGAAAAGTAATAAAATCGACTTTTGGCTGACGAAAAGTATCAGTAATTATATACTGTTTTTACATTAAAATTGTTATTGTTTAAACGAAATTGATAGTTTTCGTCAGCCAAAAGTGGATTTTATTACTTTTCGTCAGCCAAAACTCGATTTTATTACTTTTCGTCGGCCAAAACTTGAACTTTTTACTTTTCGTCAGCCACAAAAAATTTGATGTTAGTTTTCGTATGGTACGACGATATGTACATACATATGTAAGTACATAATTTGATTAACACATTATATCTACATATGCTAACCACCTCCCACCAGCCCACCATCCCATTTTCCCACTTCAAGCACTGCCGCTGGTGTTAAGCACAAACATCCAACTCATAAGAAAAATTCATTCATTCCTTTGAACATTTATGTAGATATGTACATACATATATTTATAGTACATATGCATACACCATTCACAATAGTCTATCGAAATTCGCTGGCTGGTTTGTTGTGACCTTCGTTCTCATATACGGCTCACAAACACGCGTGCGTGTGTTTGTTCGACTGTGCGCTTATAGAATATAGCGTTGAGCACAAGAGCGACATTGGGCAGGCCGCCGCCAGCAGGCCGCAGGCAGCGTGGCCGAGCGGTCTAAGGCGCTGGTTTTAGGCACCAGTCCGAAAGGGCATGGGTTCGAATCCCACCGCTGTCAGATACTTTTTTAGTAATTTTTTTTTTTATTTTGAATTTTTTTTTCTTATTTATTCAGCTTTCCTTCTTACAAGCAATTGTTATTTCAGAACATCAACACGTAAAAACTGCCAATAAAATAAATATGTAATACTAAATAGTAGGTATGTATTTATGTAGGCACATTACAGGTAAAATACTTCTACATATTTCTGCTTTTTCCATTCATGCTTTTCTATAGATATGTATTCCTTCCATTGATAATTTCAACCTTTCAGTAAACATGAACGTATGTACATATCGACGCTTCCAAACAATACTGTACTAAGTCTGAAAACTGTGTTTTGCAGGAGAAGCTCTCAAAGTTTAAACTCGATATGAAACTTCAGTTGTTTGCTAAGTATATTTTCACTTGTAACTTCTGTTTGGATTGAACGATCAACACCAAAAACTCGACAGTATCAAAGTTAGGGTACGCTTTATATAAAACCGTAAAAAAAAATAAAAACTTGCTACGTTGTTTTTAATGGCAAGCTCTCAAAGTTTTTATTCTGAAAAAATCACGAGTTGTATTATATGTACACTTTTGCTTATAACTTTTGATTTGATTGTCCGATTGTTACCAAAATTAGACAGCATCTAAATTCAAGTACTACGTGTCGAAAACGCCAAAACGGGAAAATGTACTAAGTCGACTTAGTACAGTATTGTTTGGAAGTGTCGATATGTACATACATAGGTACATACATGCATATACAGTATGTAATCACCTGTGTATATATGTACAGAAGTTTACAGGTGTAAATAGAATTTACTGGGATTTGACCCTGAAACTGTGAGCGCAGGAAAGGCTAAACAAGTACCTATGTATAGTATATGTACATACAATTTGATATAAATGCATACATACATATGTACATTCATGATGTACATATTTATTACATACATATCGCTAGCTAAGAGTGCAAACTGTGTAAGTCCATTTTTATGGAAAAGTGTATTTTTATGTAGAACGCTAGAAAAATCAAATACGCACCACGCTAAACAAATCTCTGATACTTGTCATATTTCTACTCGTTGTTATTATGTGATACGCAAATTGTGTAAGTCCAAAAAACGAAGAAAATTGTGTAAGTCCGAAATTTTACATGAACAGAAATTTTTTTTTTTTTCACTTCGAAATTTTTTTATTTTTTGTTTTTTATCTCTCCTACAAAGTTTGAAAAGAAGGACTTACACAAGTTGCACTCTAAGCTAGCGATATATAAACATCCTTGTTGCATGCATATTTTTTGTTTGGTGTAATTATATTACACTGTCCAACAGTGATTTCTCAACACGAACAAACGCTAGTAATTATGAAAGAGGATGTCTCCCAGAACAACTTTCCCGAACAGAGTACTAGTCCAGAGGGTCTGAGTTTTTTTTTAGGGCGGGGAGGGGGGGGTTAATGCTTTATGGTTTTAGCTGTAGGTGTAATTACTTTATTGAAAATATCTTATAAAATATGACCTCCAATGGATTATTTGAGCTTAGACTTCTACAGAATTTAATGAGCAATTTTTTTGCGGAAACCATTAACCCTCTAACTCCCACGAAAATGGCTTATTTTAACCCTTTTTGGAAACACGTGGAGAGAATATCAATTGAAAAATGCGTTTGTTCGTGTTGAGTAAAATTTTTGCAAATTTGTTGGACTGTGTTATCAGAAACAGTCACATACAAGGTACACACCTCTTAATTATTTTATACTTATTAACATACATAGTATGTATGTACAGTTGAAGTTAACATCACCATATTATAATCAATAGATGTATGCATACATTTTTATACATAAATACTTAAACGACATTGGTACTAAGCCTGTGACATTGGCCCGACGCTGGAACAGGTAACATCCCACCAAAAAACTCGATGACCATGGAATTAAGAGGGTAATCCAGAAAAACCCTGGCAATTGCTTCCACATTCGTTGACAGAATGCCTGACATTAGCATTGGCTTGTCATTTGAGGGAAGGACTTCCCCACTGCATTACCTCCAAACGAATAAATCACGCAATACCGCAAGCATTCTAGTGAATCAAATAAAGAATACCTTACAGGGAAGCAAGAAAAAAGGCGAAAAATGTAAGGCATGATGGAAATTTCCACTGGTATTTATTCCAGTTAATTTTTCGCGCTCCATTCTACTTTGCATTACGTGGAATGGGTAATGGAAGCTCATTCCACTCAGCATTACTGGCAATGCGTGAGAGAAGTGATGAACTCGCCACATGTTCCATGGCAAGGCCTTCTGTCATGCCTGAGGGTGCGAACAGAGTGGGCGCTGATGCCGAGCGGAGCCGAGCCGAGCTCATTGACGCTTATTTTCATGCGAGAAGAAAATTTGTCTATAACACAGTGAATGCGAGAATCAGCGCTGAAATTCTGTTTATTCCATGTGTTTTGCCTTTATGTGATTTAGTCTTATTTTTCATTTGTGTTTATAAAATTGCTTTACACGGTAATGGATTTATCTGATGAAGAGTATTTTGCTTCTCCTAGTGTGGTTAATGCAATTATTATCACAAAAGAATTTGGAAAACATCCAATTACACTAAAAATATATCAATTTGGTGAATTTCATCATTTATATAATGATTTAGGAAAATATCCAGCTAAATTTCTTTAAAAGAACCATTAAAAAACACGATTTCACGCTAAAAAGTAAACATCAACAATGCAAACAAGCGCGCAAAACGCTTTAAAACTGTTTTTCTCGCACTCATCGGCTTTGCTCTCTGCTCTTGTCGGCGTTCACTGTGTTATGCACAAGCTTATTTGTATTGACTTGTATGTAACCAGTTTTATCGCACTGACAATCTTTATCGCATTGACAATCTCGGCTCGGCTTTCAGCGCCCACTCTGTTCGCAGCCTGAAAGGTAATAGCGATGACCATATTTTTGCTGGGATTCTGCCGTTCGCACGAAGCCCTTTAAACACTTCGAATATGCAGCTGCAATTTAAAAAAAAATTGTTCATATCCAGTTTTGCTTGGTATGTAAGAACAGGTGGCAGCGCTAATTTCTTTTTTCAGTCAGAAGTTCTTCGCCGGAGTTTTGGAGTATGCGCTGAAGTGGTAAAAAATGTGTATGTACCATCTGTAAGTACCCTGCAAAAAAATGTGCGATTAATACCGAAAGATATTTGTCCCGGATTGATCTCTTTCGAGAACAATCGGTCCACAATTAGTCCCCGATTGTTCCCGTACGGGTATAAATGTAGACTAATTGTAGACCAATTGTTCCCGAACGGGTATAAATGTAGACTAATTGTAGACCAATTGTTCCCTAACGGGTATAAATGTAGATTAATCGCCTTCATCCCGAACGGATATAAATGTAGATTAATCGCTTTCATCCCGAACGGGTATAAATGTAGATTAATCGCTTTCATTCCGAACGGGTACAAATCTAGATTCCTTAAATGTAGAAATTTTAGAAAAATGTGCAATGTATTTAAAAAATTGTAGAACAACCGGTAAAACGAATTGAACACCCTTTCTTTTAATAACAATGATGAATAATAATTTTAACAAAATGTTTCCTAAAAAATCCTATGAAAAAATCCTTTAAATTACGCTCATATAATGCATACTCAAAACTTACAATTTTTTAAATTTATTTATTGAGATTTTTTTCAAAAGTAAAACATTGTATAATCTTTATTTATATATGCATGAACATTTACAATTTTTTAAAGATTGTTATTAAAAATTACCTAGGCGAACAACTTGGAAAAATCAACATTTGTACCCGTTGGGGATGAAAGCGATTGATCTACATTTGTACCCGTTGGGGATGTAACCGATTGATCTACATTTGTACCCGTTCGGGATGAAGACGATTGATCTACATTTGTACCCGTTCGGGATGAAGACGATTGATCTACATTTGTACCCGTTCGGGATGAAAGCGATTGATCTACATTTGTACCCGTTCGGTATGTTAGTGATTAATCTACATTGGTACCCGTTCGGGTATACAAGTTGAACAATTAGTCTCTTCATAGGACATGCTCGAACAAATGCGATCAATTCACTCCATATAAAAAGATGTAAAATTGTATTAGTCGCATGCTCCCGGACACGTCCCGGATTAATCCAGGGACCCATTTTAACAGTTATTTTTTTTTCGGAGGTCAAAAAAGTCCGGGCCAAAAAATGATGCTAAGTGAACACCCATGACACCAAAATGACTTCCAGGACCTTTACAGGATCAATCATGCATCCTTTTTATTTTTCTAACTTTTTGGGAAAAAGTCCTCTTATAACTGTTAAATCCGGACTTTTATTTTTTAAGTCCAAGAATAACTGTTATATCCGGACTTTTATTTTTTAAGTCCGAGAATAAAAGTTAAATCCGGACTTTTATTTTTTCCGGCCAAAATAAAAGTCCTTCTTAATAAAAAACGAACGGCTTATGCGATTGGAATAAAATTGATACCAATCAATTCGTATTGATTTCCAGAGTCCAAAAATGTATACTTCTTCAACATTATATATTACTAATACTACGAATTTAGCATAAACAGACATACATCTATTTTCTCATATGGGGATGAATAAGTAATCTTCATGTCAGGATAACTCGGAAACTAGATCCGACACAGAAAAATGGAAATGATATTCGGAATTAGGAATGAAATTTACTTTAGAAAAGTCTTATTTCGTTCCTCGTGGCCAAAGTTCTTTTTGATCAACACCAGTTGCATGCATTTTGCCACTTGGTATGCATAGTATATGAGGAAATAGTTGTGTGTGTTTTTATGCTAAATTCGTAGTATTAGTAATACATAATGTTAAAGAAGTATACATTTATGGATTCTGGAGATCAATACGAATTGATTGGTGCCAATCTTGTTCCAATCGCATAAGCTGTTCGTTTTTTATTAGAAAGGACTTTTATTCTCGGACATGGAAAATAAAAGTCCGGATTACATTTTTTTGCTATTTTAAATCAACACTTTTTGATCAACTTTGGCCACGAAGAACGAAATAAGACTTTTCTAAAGTAAATTTCATTCCTAATTCCGAATATCATTTCCATTTTTCTGTGTCGGATCTAGTTTCCGAGTTATCTTGACACGAAGATCACTTATTCATGCCCATATGAGAAAATAGATGTATGTCTGTTTATGCTAAATTCGTAGTATTAGTAATATATAATGTTAAAGAAGTATACATTTTGGATTCTGGAAATCAATACGAATCGATTGGTACCAATTTTATTCCAATCGCATAAGCCGTTCGTTTTTTATTAAGAAGGACTTTTATTTTGGCAGGAAAAAATAAAAGTCCGGATTTAACTTTTATTCTCGGACTTAAAAAATAAAAGTCCGGATATAACAGTTATTTTTGGACTTAAAAAATAAAACTCCGGATATAACTTTTTTTTGTTTCAAATATATTAAAAAGTCCAAAAATAACTGTTTTGCAAGGACTTTTATTTTAAAAGTTATAACTGTTTGGGTCCCTGGATTAATCGCATTTCTTGCAGGGTATGTTTGTACAAACTGGATTATTTGACTGTATATATTGTATACTATACAACAACTTCCTGTTGCTTTAATGGCGTCTTCCTGCATAAACTCCAACTATGTACTTATGTACTTTCATATGTACATACTTATTAAATAAATCCAAAAAAAATTTCAACTCATCTTGAGAGCGGAAGAGAGGTAGGAACCAGAGGAAATGAGAAAATGGAAATGGGTAATACTGAGCAAAAAAAAAACAAAACCAATAGCGTTACAACTTTATGAATGGAGTTTCGTGCTATCATGTAATGTACATACATATGTATGTATGTTTGTACATACTACATATGTATTTATGTACGTTTCTAGGCCTATACTATATAAAACTTTTGGCCTGGGTAACGAAAATTACTGGTGTGTCTTTGACAATGACATTGATGGCTTCTCAACGTGTTCGCTCATTGCCATTTTTGGCTCTAACATAGCATGTTATTTTATTTTTTTTTTTTTTGGCGCCGCTACTCTCGTTTTTTTCTTTTTTAAGGATTAAGGGAATTGTAATGTATCTATACACATATGGGTGTTTCCAGCGTTACGGACGTTCCATGCTGCGACATTATTTTCAGTATAAAACCTATATTAGGCTTTGGATCAGAATATTTTTTTTTGTCATATGTAGAATTTGTACTCCTCTATCCAAAGCTATCAAACTTTTTTTCTAGAGATGACACATTACCACTGTAGAAGGATTTAAAGTTGCCGTTCGGACGTTCCTCAAAAGTACCTCGTATTTGAGGTTACACCTGATTTCGTTAAAATTCTGCGAATTGGTTGATGCTACAAAAAAATGATGTATATACGACTAACAGAGGAATATACAAGGACTGTCACTACATTAAAGTTATATTTCTGTAGACGTTTTTTATTGGAGAAATATTGGTTTTAATTTTGTTCGGACGTTCCCGTTCGGACGTTCCAAATTTTTCTATGAAGGAAAACATAAATTTTTCATAACAAAACAAGTGTTGAGCACATATTTTATTGCAATTAACTCATTAATTCAAAATTTACATTACTTGCACATTCTGAGGACTAAAACGATACCTAATAATGTATAGTGGCGATGAATATAAAAAAAACTGATGTAAGTACTAGCAAAATTTAATAAGAATAATATAATAATACAATAACTCTGACGACTTTTATGGCCGAGCTTCTCTCCCAATTCGAGGTGTGCTCCTTTTTACTTTTCCTACTAATTGGTTGGACCTACAGTTTTTTGCCGGCTGCGAACGGTGAATGCATTTTTTGTGAGAAGATTTTTCATGGCAGAAATACTCTCTGAGGGTATGCCGCCCACTGCCGAGAGGTAACCGCTGCTCTTAAAAACCCAATAATTGGATTTTTACTAATTAGAAAAATTGTTTTGGTGTTTTTCTCGGACCGTGGTTTGAACCCGAGACCTCTGGCATAGCAGGCGAGCACTTTACCCACTGCACCACAGCGGTATTTTAAATATCGCGTTGCTTAGATGTCGCTGTACGTCCGGCAGTAATGTGATATCCATTTTCGCATGAGAAACTGTGTAATGTTTGAAGGGCTGGTGTTTGTTTTACTTTAAGCCATCGCATCAGGTAGATTTTGAAGTTTTATGCGGCCAAAAATATTTTATTGTCTACATCTATTCCAAATTGCTTTGAGCATTCTTACCTTCAACGGGTTTTTTTATGTTTTTCCTAAAAATCTTTTTTCTCTCTCTTTCTTTGTTTTTGAAATCCTTCCTTTTCTGACCATCTTTCAAGAGGTTTAACCTCCACCTCATAGCCCTTTGAACGGAATTCATTGCTAGATAGCTTTATAAGGAACAAACAAAAAAAAAATTATCTGAAGAAAAAAAGTGTATACGTTCGGACGTTCCAATGTTTAATATACTTAAACTCAGGAATCCTTTTGATTTTGGGAAAAAAATTAACGCTGCCCGAAAGAGCACCCAAAACTGTGTTTTGTCAAAAAAAATTTGAAAAATACGACAAAGGTAAGTATGTTTATTTTTACTGCAAAGTATATTTTGCGTCCAAACGCTTGAAAAAAAGCACTACTTTAGAATACACTTTATACAAGATTTGAAGTATTTTGTAAATGTATCTATGTTGATATTCCTAGGTCTGACCTTGGGCTAAGTACTCGTAAAGGCCATTTTTCTACCGGCGCTTTTGTTGCGAATTCGCTGATGTACTTCGGAAGTCATATACACTTAGCTAAAAAAAAATTTTATATGGTAGTCTGAAAAACGTAAGTTTTGTAAGTAGCAGTGCTCCAATGTCCATAAAATTTTGTGGCGTGATAAAGGAAATACGTACCTATATAATGGTATCAAAAAGTTTGGCCTAGGTGCATTTTTAAATTTTTCTCTTTGGTTGACCCATTTTCGGAAACACCCATATGTATGTCTCACGTTCGCGTATCTAAATCAACATTTCTCAACATATGGGCGATTCCAGAACGGCGAACATGACGTTTGTAAGCCATCAAAGCTCAATAAAGTATGCATAGCGCTCAGAGTTGTTAAGTAATGCATTTTTGCCTTTTTTCCGCCATTTTTATCCTTTTGAGTATTTTATAAGGCTAGACTCAAAGGCACGACCCAGTTATTGAACAATATGGCAAAATCCCAGAAATCAAAAATTTCGAGTTAAATCCCTATTGCATAAAACGGGCGATATAATGAATTTGCCTTGGTAAGAACAAATTTTTTTCTGAGAAATCCAACAAAAACAATTCTGAGAATAAATTTTTTAAAATTTTATTTCTACAAATAAAAATAATTCATGGATTTTTTTGCGAAAAAGGTAAAGCATAAAAGAACCACAAAAATTCAATATAATGCTGAATGTTTCAATATGTGATGCCGTTGGATTGAATTTCAGTTGATGTTATGGTTCGAATCCCGAGGAGAATAAAAAATAAACATAGCAAACATTGAAGGCGGAGATGGGGAGGCTACATATTTCCAGTTTTTGTACCCGGATGGAGAGAAGATGAAGAGAAAAATGCAAACAAAATTTTTTTTTCGGGTGACAAACGGTTTCCTTTAGTAACTTAAATACGAAAGTATTTGAATCAATAACGTTCGAACTTTTGAAACAACAACGGAGTGTTATTGGGTCCATTTCACCTGTGGAAAGTTCTCGATTTAAACGTAAAATCTTTGGATTTACCACGTTTTTTTTTTCAGAGTAGAAAAGTGAAAAACTGCGAATTTTGGTTTAATATTACAAAATTAATGAAAAGCGATTAAAGTAGAATAATGTATCTCTCCATTGAGAGCACTGAAATAGGGTGTTTTTGAATAATTTTCTGAAATAGGACGTTATTGAAACAAATTCTGAAATAGTGTGATATTTTACTCAGGCGTCGATATAGTGAATATAGTAAGTACAATAGTTCAGAGGAATGCGTAAAATCTCGGAAAAATTAAATTCTACGATGTCAAATATTTACTAGTTTCCATTGTTAATTAGGGAGGCTATGCAGATAAAGATTATTTAGAAACGTTCTAGTAGATTAAATGACCTGTTAAATTGGCCTTGTTTGGAGTCATGAAAAATATTTATGTGTCAAGTAAATTAAATATGTATGTCTGAACACCAACTCTAGAGATGCTCAATCAAGCCCAATTGACTTATGAATTATTATTTTTTTTTTAATCTGTACATGATATACCTAACAATCTTTTGTATGACAGCTATTTATATGTTATAAGTAATGTTCCGATTCAGCCGATTACGACAAATGATCAGCTAGCTATAAAAAGATACCCACATACCGAATTCCTCTAATACATGCTGAGAAATACCCCTTCATTTATAACATTTAATTTTCTCGTCATTCTGTACCTTCCTGCGGATTCGCCCATACGTAGGCATGTAGCTTTGCAATACTTAGTTATAAGCATTTCTTTCCAAACTTCGATTAGGAGAGTTACGTTCTTATATCTTTTTTACTCTCAAATCAAAACATCCATATAATCTTACTCTGGTGGTACATCCGGCTCCGTACCCACAGCTTGTAGGGAAAGTCCATGGGTACACTGTAAATTCGAGTAGAAACAGCATAAAAACTCCTAACATTGAACATGTATTCAGATATATTGAGGAGAGGAGAGTTTTTTATTTTTGTAATAATTTAATAATCTTTATTTTTTATTTTTTAGAAACTAGAAAAAAACTTTTTAAGCATAGATGTAACTACAGCTGTTTCATCTTAGATCCCTCTAAGACTCATCAGGTTACTTTTGCTTCTGCCAAGACTCGAACTTGCGCACCTTGCAGTACAATAACTACAGTTCTAACCGCTGAGCTATTGCCTGCCTTCGACATCTGATAGAAAATTTGTTGCTAATCTTTATTTTCTCATTATCTTTACAGCGACTTCTTAGTAACAGTACGTGCACAGGTTATGACCAGAGACGAAAGTACCGAGGGTTGGCTACCACTCGCCGGGGGTGGTTTGGCAAATGTTTCGATACGAAAACGTGCTAGACTATCCCCTGGCGCTGCTGGACATGAATACATCATCTATGGCCAAAGAATCTCTGATCAAAGTGTGAGTATTATTATGAGTATTAAAAATGATAAAATCCATAATTTCTGCATTTAATTTATTAATATTTTCTATTTTCCATTTTCCTTTTCTTGTAGGTGATTTTAAGTTGTGTCATTAATCGTGATCTAAAGTATTACAAAGTGATGCCCACATTTCATCATTGGCGTGCTGGTAAACAACGCAATGGTTTAACATTTACAACGGCTGCTGATGCGCGCGCCTTCGACAAGGGCGTATTGCGCGCCTACAATGAATTAATTGACGGTAATTATTATCACTTGCACTACTACATGCTTTCTTCTATATGCAATTGTGCATAATTACTCCAACTGCATGGAGTATGCGAACAATAACAAAACCAAAATCAGTTAAAAACAGGGACGTAACGGTTATAAGAGAAATGGGGTAAAAGTCATATTTAACCATTATCATGAGAAAAAAAACCGTTTTGGGCCTGAATAACCGTTATAAAAACCAAAAAACCGTTTTGGGCCTGAATAACCGTTATGGAAACCAAAAAAGTGTTTTGGGCTTGAATAACCGTTATGGCAACCAAAAAACTGTTTTGGGCTTGAATAACCGTTATAGCAACCAAAAAACTGTTTTGGGCCTGAATAACCGTTATTAAGATTTTTATTTTTTTTTGGTCAGCTATAAAGGTCAAACCTATTTATTTGTCACTTTCCCTAAATATTTCTGGACGATATTGGTATCAAATGAAAGGTGTTGATCAGGACTTTTACATAGAGTTGTATTGGTTATGATTCCTAGGTCGGGTCCGCAGATATGGGTCAAAACGTGGACCTGGATGACCCCAGAAAAAATCTGAGCTATATTGGTATCAAATGAAAAGAGGAAATCAGAGCTACAATATAGACCTCTATTCGATGTTATGTTTAACCCGGTTCCCTAGGGAAACGGAAAGGAAAAGGGACGGAAAGGGAGGGGGAAAAACAAATGAAAATTGGATGGAGAGAGTTGGTGAAAGAGAGAGAGGGTAGCACAGGGAAGGAGAGAAGGAATAGGAGGGAAATGGAGAAAGGACGTGTAAGAAGAGGTAAGGGAGAGCAATAGAGAAAGGCAAAGGGAAAGGGAAGGAAGGGGAAATGTGACGGCAAACAGAAAATAAAACTGATACGGAAATGTAAGGGAAGGGGAAGAGAAAGGAAGTAGTAGAGGGCGAGAGACTATTGGACATGAAGAGAGGCGAACTTTTGAAAATATAAATTCTTTCCTTCACTTGTTCTGTAACTAATTTGATTTTGCTGAGGCCTGTAACCCGAGGAAGGATCGGTCATCTAGGCATTTTCATTTTTATAAAGTGTGACGTCGCTTGAATAATGAAACAACGTCTAATCTAAAGTGCGGTTTCGAGAAAAGCGAGTTTAAAGATTTTAAAACCTAGAAAGCAACTTCAAATTTAAATTTTACAGTTTTTACTGCAAATCTTGTCATTTTAAATCGACCATACTTTTCACTGATTTATTCGTTGTTATTTCACACAGAAATATGAGTGGGTTTTACTAAGGTATACAACTTTATGCCATTTTTCTGAAACCATAGTAAGTAGTTAAATTCTATCATGTGAACTGTGCTACACGCGGTTTTTTTTTTATCATAGTTCAGGACCCGGTGAAAATTCAATGTTAATGAGTGGTGATATATGTATGAAAGTAGGGACTGTTTGAAAAAACATTTTAAACTTGATATTCTTATTTTGCTCTTGGTTTGTTCGGTCACATAAGACTTGAGAACCAATGCACTAAACTGGATAATTCCTTCTGTTGGTTCGTAATTACCTCGAATCGGTTCCGGAAAAAAAGTGGAAAATATTGAGGGGCGTGGCACCTTCCATACAAACATAATATTTCATGCTGCATACCTCTGGAAGTATTTTCCGTAGAATATCTAAACTTAGTGGCAGAATAAACGAAATCAATTCATAACCTATGATAGAAATTTTGAGTTATTCGAAATGGGGCGTGGCACCCCTGAAAGTATGTGTGGTAGAATATGAAAACAAGACATAAAAATGAAAATAACTCGAACATTGGTTAAAACCTCCTATTTGATATTGCATATGTATTCGCAATTATAATTTTAGTGGTTGGTTTATAATAGTTTATTCGTTGAGAAAATTTTACAGAATGAAAAAAATAAATTTTTTTATATGATATAACAATCCAAAAACATTTGATTAAATTCATTTTTCTATACAGTTATAAACACAGTAAAAATATTACAAAGTAGAAATCTATATATTAATAGCCTAACATTTTTCCCATACAAATAATTGCCAGGCTGTTTAGCACATTTAACATACTCATATCCACATAAAATTGATATGGATGTGTTCGTATGAGTGAGGATCAGTGCATAGGCATATAATTTTTTCTATAAATTATTTAATTTCTTTATAATTAATAAATAAAGTTTTTAGTTTTGTACCATTTTTGATTTACTTCGTTTTTGCTTCGTTGGCAAATGTGCCCACTATCTATATATTAATAGGCTAACATTTTTCCCATACAAACAATTGCCAGGCTGTTTAGCACATTTAACATACCCATATCCACATAAAATTGATATGGATGTGTTCGTATGTGTGAGGAGCAGTGCATAGGCATATAATTTTTTCTATAGATTATTTAATTTGCTTATAATTAATAAATAAAATCTTTAGTTAAGATAAATAGATATCGTAAACACAGTTGAAGAGTCGCTTTAATTTAAAAGCCCTCAACACCGGGCCTACCTTCCTAGATCTGCCTTGATTTTGACCATGATTTCGCGTCGGACCGCGATCAGAAGGGCAAATCAGTGTTGCGGTACAACTGGAATTTGGAAAGTGTTGCTTATCTCCGCGAAAAGGAATAATTTTTGTACCAATAAAAAGTTGAAAAAATAAATTGCATGGTCGAATTTCGAGCACCGGCGATACTAGTAGTATTTAATTGATAATTCTAACATTTGATAAAAACATTATTTTAAAAAATAGGTAGTGTGCTCGTCTGCTATACCAGAGGTCTTGGGCTCAAACCCCAGTTCGAGCAAACACCAAAAATTTGTTCTAATGAATTAAACCCAAATTATTAGGGGTTTTAAGAGCAGCGGCCACCACTCGGCAGTAGGCGGCATATCCTCCGAGTGTATTTCTGGCATGAAAAAAGCTTCTCACAAGAAATGGATTCGCCGTTCGGAGCCGGCATAAAACTGTAGGTCCACCCAATTAGTAGGAAAAACAAAAAGGAGCACACCTCGAATTGGTAGAGAAGCTCGGCCATAAAACTCGTCAGAGTTATAATAGCGCCATTGTATTATATTATTACATATATTAATTTGCGAAAGCCTTTTTTTGGCTCTTCTATGTTTTGCTGAAAAGCCCGTCTCCAACGAAACACGTACCGAAACATCTAGCGAAATAACCCGTCTCCATGTAGCTGATCGTTATTCAGTTTGACTTTTCTCATACTAAATGTTAATTCCGTCCGTCCATTCGTCCGTCTACTTAGTTTTACAATACATACTATATACAATTGCTATATATATGTATTTAGGTACAGTTGCTATATATTGGGGCCATTTAAATTATTTGATTAATCGAATTTTCCAGCTATTCGAATAGGAAACGTTACATATGTATATATAGCGAGCAGAGAATTAGTGAATCGAAATCGGCTATTACTGATTTTAGTAATTTTCGACTTATGTAAGGTTCGTCCTCATGCAATTGTTGCCCATAAGTATGTTATTTTTTGGCAAGAAGCTTCAATATTTACTGTTGTTGTGAAACGCTCATCATTCGATTTTGCTACCTTACAAATGTTCGTATGTACAATGTACATATCGTCGTACCATACGAAAACTAACATATTTAAAATTTCTGGCGAAAGCTATTAATAAAAAAATTCTGTACGAAAAGTAAAAAGTTCAAGTTTTGGCCGACGAAAAGTAATAAAATCGAGTTTTGGCTGACGAAAAGTATCAGTAATTATATACTGTTTTTACATTAAAATTGTTGTTGTTTAAACGAAATTGATAGTTTTCGTCAGCCAAAAGTGGATTTTATTACTTTTCGTCAGCCAAAACTCGATTTTATTACTTTTCGTCGGCCAAAACTTGAACTTTTTACTTTTCGTCAGCCACAAAAAATCTGATGTTAGTTTTCGTATGGTACGACGATATGCACATACATACATATATATGTATACATTAGGGTGGGGCGATTTACTAACCTATATCGCGCGATCGAAATTTGGATTCCTCTCATTTTTCTGAGTAGAAAACACTTCCACGACATTTGTCTAAAATGAATTTTGATGTTCCGGAATTTGGTTTTTATGAACCAAGACGAATTTTTGAAAATAAAAATTTGGCAAAAATCGACAAAAAAATATCCAAGCCAATATGCACATCGATTTGAAGCAGAATTTTATGCTGAATCCAGATATGAAATCGAAACTAAAATCGGATGATTCATTTTCGAGATATAGCGTGATTTCCGGTTATGGAGGCTGAATGCCCAAAATCGCATATTTTCGCGATTATCTCTTGTTGTGTACAATATATCTTAATTTTTTTACAAACTTTTTACAGATAAGTCAATACAATATATGAACAGTACTTTAAAATATTAATTTATCTTCCGGTATAGGAAAACTAGAATGCACTCTTTTTTCCTTGGCCCAAAAGCGCGGTATGGGATCTTCATGTTATAGTCATCCGATACCGATGATTTTCGCCGACAGCGCTTTGTGTACAATAAATGCTCTAAATACAAAATTTCAGAATTTTAGCTGCAAAAATTGAAGAGTTATTCCCTAAAACGTAGACTTGTGCTTCTGAAATTTGTTTTTTGCTTCCAATAGTACGCTATGGCGTATGAGTAACCTTGAGTTTTTTTAGAGTTGACTAAAGTAAAAAAACAAGTCCCAAACAGCATAAGTCTACGTTTTGGGTTATAACTCCTCAATTTTTGCAGCTAAAATTCTGAAATTTTGTATTTAGAGCATTTATTGTACACAAAGCGCTGCCGCACAATGGGAGATTTTGGCCAAAAATAAATTCGAAATTAAAGTAGTGATAAATAAATATTTTTTAACTGCAATCGACAGATATCTTATGTGACAAAAAAAAAGCCCATGTAAAATTTTTTGAGTTCCGTTTTGTTTAGCCATACAGGGTGCTCAAAGTTGAATAAAAAATATGTCATATGAATTATGAATTTTATGACCTGATACGAAAAGCTCTATCTAAGCCATTTATCGACGTATATATGTGGTTTTGACATCTAAATATAGAAAATGACCTCTACTTTTCTAGGAAGTAATCTCGTTTCTTCTAACTTTGAAATGTGATTTTATATGATTTTTCAAATACTGATAAAAAAATATAGAAAAAAATTTTTCTTCGTCCACTTTAAGGAATAAAATAAAAAAAACAAAAAAAAAAGGTATCTTGGTTTTTTTTTTGTGTTATGAACTAATATATTCTTTATCAGATCACATTAACAGATATTAATTTCACGCGCGCCTTCGCGTGTTTTAATTATTCTCCTTACTGGCTAAAAGTGCATTTTTCAAATTACATTTATATTGACATATTCAAAATTAAAAAAAATAAAGTGTATAGAAGATCTATCATCCAATTTACATCTGTAATATAGAAAATGGTTCACAATATGAAATACAGCAGCTCATTTTTGAATTAGCTATATAGATTCTATTATATATTGTTTTTTTTGCAGGGTAAAATAAAAAAATTCAAAAAAATTCCAAAAGGTTGAAATCAAATAAAAAAAAAATAAAAAAAAAAGGTCTCAATTTTTTAATATATGTTCACCCCAAGTGTGCTTTATAACCCCCCATAGTCAGTTTCATCATTCACGCGCGCTCTTCTCACTAATTCATATTTTTCGACGAGGTGTATATGCGCGCTATCACTATGGATGTACATACATACATATGTACACATGTGTAGCTAGAGAGAAAAGCATTGATGAGAAGTTTTGACATGTTTATGCTTTAAAATCGCTAATATATTAACTAATGCAATTTTATATAGAATATTTACATATATACTTACTTTTAGCCTATTTACTTCAAAAGTATCATAAATCAAAAACGCGAGTTTTCAGGTAAGGATGGGTATGCATGCATGTGTGCGTATGTACATATATGTATGTGCATTATATGACGAAATTTCGGTCTGATATATTGAAAATTTAGAGTTTGAGATCAAAAAATTATCTGTGCTATATGTACTATTGATGTACATACATATATAGCGATCGAAAACTTAAAGGGCTTTTTCGTAAAATCAGCTTATTAAGGTATGATAGTATAGCGATATACTATCATTTGCTGCTTTTTATACCAGCCATGAACATGAAATAGTGTTATAACTTTGTGCCGAAATACTATGTATTTTTATGTAAAGTTTATCATTTGTCGGAATCGCCCAAATCCAGTATAAAATATAGCTCCCACACAACGGATTGTTCATATGTACAAGATAAATTTGAGTATTTGTAACTTATTCAGTTAAACAGATAAAATTTAATTTCTATCATTCATAAATGGTATAAAGTCTTTGGTACGCATAAACTTGTTGATATTTGCATTTATCTATTTCGTCTCCCACCTGTGCCGTTACCTTATAAATGGGAGTTTACGTGGGGATCCAAGCCCTAAGAGTACAGATTTTAAATAAGCATACATAAACGTCACATATGTAGATAATTAAATAAATATTTTTGAAGTACATAGTTACAAATATATGCTTATACCTATATATATAATTGCCCCTCAGCATTCCAACTCAATTAGTTTCGAAAATAAATGCATTTTAATGGTTTTTCGCGGCACCCGTTATATGGAGTTTGGGAGAATTTGTCATCAGATTAAGTTAATTTTTACACCATGTACTAATATTCATCAAAAAAGCTTGCATACTGAATTTCAGCATTGTAACTTAATTAGTTTCGAAAATTAATGCATTTAAATGGTTTTTCGCGACACCCGTTATATGGGGGGGTGGGAGAATTTGTCATCAGATTAAGTTAATTTTTACACCATGTACTACTATTCATCAAAGAAGCTTGCATACTGAATTTCAGCATTGTAACTTAATTAGTTTCGAAAATAAATGCAATTTAATGGTTTTTCGCGACACCCGTTATAGGGGGGGTGGGAGAATTTGTCATCAGATTAAGTTCATTTTTACACCATGTACTACTATTCATCAAAGAAGCTACAATACTGAATTTCAGCATTGTAACTTAATTAATTTCCAAAATAATTGCAATTTGATGGTTTTTCGCGACACCCGTTATATGGAGGGTGTGAGAATTTGTCATCAGATTAAGTTCATTTTCACACCATGTACTAATATTCATCAAAGAATCTTACATACTGAATTTCAGCATTGTAACTTAATTAGTTTGGAAAATAAATGCAATTTAATGGTTTTTCGCGACACCCGTTATAGGGGGGTGGGAGAATTTGTCATCAGATTAAGTTCATTTTTACACCATGTACTACTATTCATCAAAGAAGCTTGCATACTGAATTTCAGCATTCTAACTTAATTAGTTTCGAAAATAAATGCAATTTAATGGTTTTTCGCGACACCCGTTATATGGGGGGTGGGAGAATTTGTCATCAGATTAAGTTCATTTTTACACCATGTACTAATATTCATAAAAAAAGCTTATTTTCAAAATTTGAGACCTCTAGGTCCATTTTTACTATTTATGGCCGTTTTTTGTATGAAACGTTCCCATTGCACCTGGTCAGCCCCCATACACAAAAGTCAAAAACGTTGGTGCTTGAAAAAGAAACTTCTGTCATGCATTTCCGTGGGAAGTATATTGAATTTTATGGAAAACCTCCTTCTATACGCAATAGCCATCATTAAATGTTACTTTGGCTCATTTAAAGTCAACACATTTGAAAAAATTTTTTCTGGTAAAAGTTTATGTAACTAAGTGTATTATGATTTTTGCGATATTTCAAGTTTGAGTGTTAAAAAAAATGCGGATAACTATGGAAACGCAAGAAAAACGTATGTTTCATGATTTAGCGAAAGGAAACAATGAAAACAATTTATTTTTAGCAAAATACAAGATGAAGAAATCTTGGCTTTTCTATGAGCGTAATTTTCAAGCATTAGCATTTTCATTTAAACTTTTAACAATTAAGGACCACTCTGGACCAGGTCTTATAAGCAGATTTGAGTTCGTTCAAGTCTTCTCTTAAGAAGTCTGTTTATACATTTTTCCCTTTTTTTCCTTTTTTCTTAAAATATCATATTAAATGTAACTAGTCTATACAAAATATTGTTTCCCTTTTACGATTTTTGTACATATTTATATCGACTGTTTTCGATAAAACTTTATTTTCGATAAAATCTTAATAATTGAGTTCGGTCCCACTCTCCATACAATTTTTTTTTTGATCCCGCGAAATATCGCGGAATAATATTTTTTTTATTGTAACTTTGTTATTTGACATCGGATTTTTAAAATCGAAATGTCATTAGTTTAGTCTTTGGAAGCTCTATATTTTCTTCTAATGTCCTTTTGACCTATGAAGTCGTTTTCACATAATTAAGTCACCTAACCAAGTTTTTCGCCCAAAATATCCTTTTTGTTTCACAAGAAAAAAATCGCCAAAAATAAAATATTTATCGGATCTCTGTGATATTACGCTTAAAGTCTTTGCAATTAAACGCGGAAATTTTTAAAGTAATAAAACTTTCCAGATTTTTACAACTTTTTATAAAAACTTAATTTGAAAATCAAAATTTTTTCAAAAATCGCAAAAAATCCACAAAATTTTGTCTTTGACCAGCTTTCGCTCAGCGAGTTTTTAATAGACCACTACAAGTTGTATGTCGTTTGAAGCGTATTTTAATTGCCTTTCGAACGAGAAACTGCTTGCATTTATCGCATTTGTAACTCCAGAGAAAATAATTTTTGAATGAAGTGATAACAAAAAAACACAAAATTACCGTTATCTCAAAAACCTAGCTATACAAAAAATTAAAAAAAATAGTTCCAAACTCAGCAGGTCAATTCCTATCCTCCCCCATTCCTGGTTTTCTTATTTTTTTTTGGCTGTAAACTAGCGTTAGTGGTGGGCGTGGATTACAACATATATGCTTTTAATTTTTCTGAAAGATGAGTCGTATAGTGGGACACCAATGTGCCAAATTTGGTTTCGGTAGGTCCATCCGTTTCCAAGAAATAGAGTTTTGTCCCACTCTCCATACAAATGAGACCAGTGTTCATTGTGTGCCGGCGGTATCGGATGACTATAACATGGAGATCCCATACCGCGCTTTTGGGCCAAGGAAAAAAGAGTGCATTCTAGTTTTCCTATACAGGAAGATAAATTAATATTTTAAAATATTGCTCATATATTGTATTGACCTATCTTTAAGAAATTTGCAAAAAAATTTAAGATATATTGTACACAGCAAGAGATAATCGCGAAAATATGCGATTTTCGGCATTCAGCCTCCATAACCGGAAATCAGGCTGTATCTCGAAAATGGATCATCCGATTATAGTTTCGATTTCATATCTGGATTCAGCATAAAATTCTGCTTCAAATCGATGTGCATATTGGCCTGGATATTTTTTTGTCGATTTTTGCCCAATTTTTATTTTCAAAAATTCGTCTTGGTTAATAAAAACCAAATTCCGGAACATCAAAATTAGCTTTAGAAAAATGTCGTAGAGGCGTTTTCTACTCAGAAAGATGAGAGGAATCCGAATTTCGATTGCGCGGTATCGATTAATTTCCCTCCATACAAATCGCCCCACCCTAGTATACATGTGTGTATATGTACGTACATATCGACGGCTGAGAATAAGATCGCCCTATTTCAAAAATTGTTTCAAAAACGCCCTATTCCAAGAATTGTTTGAATAACGTCATAATTCAGATTTTGCTTCAAAAACGCCCATTTCGGAATTTGTTTCAATAACGTCCTATTTCAGACAATTATTCAAAAACGCCCTATTTCAGAGAAATATATATGAAATTTTCTCTGAAATAGGGCGTTTTTGAAGCAAAATCTGAAATAGGACGTTATTGAAACAAATTCTGAAATAGGGCGTTTTTGAAGCAAAATCTGAAATAGGACGTTATTCAAACAATTTTTGGAATAGGGCGTTTTCGAAACAATTTTTGAAATAGGAAGATCTTATTCTCAGCCGTCGATATATTCTTATGTATATATGTATGTAGTTACCCTGTAGGGAAAATCTCTAGTTCCGAACTAGGTTGCTTCTAGTGCATTTTTCGATACTACTAGTGCGAGCTAAATCTCTTGCATATTATCAACTGGCGAATTTAACACGGCGATGTCCTAGGCGGTGTCAATTGTACTACATTTTCGATAGTTCCGAATTAGTACTAAATTCTACAGTTTACACTAGTTCGTTTATTGGCACAATTTTGATAGTTCTGAACTAGCTACAAGTACCTACAAATTCTACAGTTTTACATCTGCCGCTTAAGTGCAGCATTTGACAAACTTCGTGCAAGTGGCGGGTTCGAATCCTGTCGGTGTCGAGGCGGATGATAGATTTTTTTTTAAATAATATTTTTTTATTTATTTATTTAATAAAAATTTACGATCCTGAGGGATCGGAAAAGCATAATTAGGGGAACATTTAATTTCCTTCCCTGTGCTACCCTCTCTCTCTTTCACCAACTCTCTCCATCCAATTTTCATTTGTTTTTCCCCCTCTCTTTCCGTCCCTTTTCCTTTCCGTTTCCCTAGGGAACCGGGTTAAACATAACATCGAATAGAGGTCTATATTGTAGCTCTGATTTCCTCTTCATTTGATACCAATATAGCTCAGAAATTTTCTGGGGTGATCCAGGTCCACGTTTTGACCCATATCTGCTGACCCGACCTAGGAATCATAACCAATACATCTCTCTGTAAAAGCCCTGATCAGTACCTTTCATTTGACACCAAAATCGCTCAGATTTTTTCTGGGGTCATCCAGGTCCGCATTTTGACCCATATCTGCGGACCCGACCTAGGAATCATAACCAATACATCTCTATGTAAAAGTCCTGATCAACACCTTTTATTTGATACCAATATCGTCCAGAAATATTTAGGGAAAGTGACAAATAAATAGGTTTGACCTTTATAGCTGACCAAAAAAAAATAAAAATCTTAATAACGGTTATTCAGGCCCAAAACAGTTTTCTGGTTGCTATAACGGTTATTCAAGCCCAAAACAGTTTTTTGGTTGCTATAACGGTTATTCAAGCCCAAAACGGTTTTTTGGTTGTTATAACAGTTATTAAGGACCAAAAAAATTTTTCTCTTATGATAATGGTTAAATATAACCAAAAGAAGATAAAGGTTATTTTTGCGTAACCTTTTCACCACACTAGAAAAAATAACCGTTATTTTCGGTCCCTGGTTAAAAACAATAACAAAATTGAGCAAATGACAAAAGAAAATGTGTAGTAAAAGTCCATTTTCCAGTTCCTTTTGCCCGTTTGTGTGTGATGATCAAATGCGTGTTTTCTCTTTGATTCTTTTGCGTTTTTCTTAATGACTCTCTCTTTCTTTCTTCTTTCAAGTGTTTTAATTTTAATGTGTTAATTCTTGATTTCCGTAACATCCCAATAAACACAACGGATTCGCCTCGAATTCGCGTCGGGTTCGCTTTCTCTGATTATATTATCGCGGCAATAGTTCGCGGCAATAGATTGACGAATCCGAATTCGTAGGCATGTCACCTATCACTAGCGATTCGAATTTTTTTATCTTTAGTGATTCGACGATTTTGAATTTCTCTGATCGTTAATGATTCGAAATTTTTATAAATGGCGTTTCGAAAAATTAAAAGTTCAGAGTTTGGTTTACTGGCAATGGGTTAACTCCGTATAAAATAATACAAAGCACTTAAGATATTTTTATAAGGAAAGTTTAACTTTCATGAAATAACAAAAGCTTTTCAAAAAAAAAAAATAAGCAGTAAATAAAGTCCCCTTATTTAAACAATTTTGAATTGGTTTTTCTACATACTCGTATCTATTTGATTGTAAACCGATTTTCTACTTTCGCGAACTCGCCTAGAATTCGCCACGATAACATCTGCGGAACTTTGATATTCGTGTTCAGGTATAAATGTAAAATTTCGGAACTATAATGATTTTTTCGTGCAAAGCAACTTAAAAAAAATAATATCGCGAAAATTGATTTTCTCGAACTTGCCGCGAACTCGAGGCGAGTCCGAGAAATTACATTCGCGAAAATCTGCTTTCGCGTCTGTGTTTATTGGGTACATGCGCTTTCGTTGCCAGGATCTTAAATTTGAACGTTCTTAATAAATTACATAAGTAGATATGTATGTGAATAAAAGTTGCAGGAAGAGTATTCTGAGAATTTTTATACTCAGCTGTACTAGTACACAGAGTATTATAGTTTTAATCACATAACGGTGGATTGTAACAGAGTGAAATAATCGAGATAGATATAGACTTATATATATCAAAATGATC
Organism: Urophora cardui; assembly: GCA_960531455.1. Lineage (NCBI taxonomy): Eukaryota > Metazoa > Arthropoda > Insecta > Diptera > Tephritidae > Urophora > Urophora cardui. The sequence goes on along the minus strand of OY482670.1, from coordinate 36,664,466 downwards.
AGGGTGAAAAGAGAAATCGATTGAGCCATGTCCGTCCGTCCGTCTGTAAACACTCTAACTCGCGCAAAAATTGAGATATTTTGATGAAATTTGAAATGCAAGTTGGTATCGAGACTGGGACGGTTGGTATTGAAAATGGGCGAAATCGGACCATGACCACGCCCACTTTTCCTATATAGAAAAAATCGGAAATTTGGTATCTCAGTCACTAATAAAGATGGAGCGATGAACTTTTACCCACGTGTTGAGCTCAGGCCCCTAGGAAGAAATTTTATGACATTTTGGAAAATGGGCGGTGCCACGCCCACTTATTAAGGGTCAAACCTTGCAAGTTTTATATGTCATAACTCAGAAACCATTGAAGATATATCGACAAAATTTGGTATGCGTGATTTACTTACTTAGGCAAACGTTTGGACGGAAAATAGTTAAAATCGGTTGACGGCCACGCCCACTTTTATATATTTGTATTATAAAGTGACCTAATAAAAACATTTTAATCCATATCTCTGTCAAATATAAAGATCTATCATTGAAATTTTGTCGCCTGAGTCCAACTATGGCCATAAAACAAAAAACACAAAAATTTTGGAAAACGGGCGGTGCCACGCCCACTTATTAAGGGGCAAACATTGAAAGTTTTATGAGTCATAAATCAGAAACCGTTGAAGGTATATCGATGAAATTTGGTACGCGTGATATAATTACTTAGTCAAATATTTGGACGAAAAATTTCCGAAATCGGTTGACGGCCACGCCCACTTTTATATATGGGAAACAAAAAGTGACCTAATAAAACATTTTAAGCGATATCTCTGTCAAATATAAAGATATATCATTGAAATTTTATAGCAGGAGTCCAACTGCGGACATAAAACGAAAAACACAAAAATTTTGGCAAATGGGCGTGGCACCGCCTCTTTTTATAAACATGAATATACGAGATTTCTGAGCCCATAACTCGACAAATGATTTATATATAATGACTAAACTTGGTGTGTACACTTTTATTACTTGTGGTAATACATGTTGAGAATTTTAGCGAAATCCGTTGACGACCACGCCCACTTTTATATATGGGTATTATAAAGTGACCTAATAAAAACATTTTAAGCGATATCTTTGTCAAATGTAAAGATAATTCATTCAAATTTTGTGGTATGATTTCTACAATAGACCGGAAACAACAAATAGAAAAATTTTGGAAAATGGGCGTGGCACCGCCTCTTTTTAGACAAAGGAATATACGAGATTTCTTAGCCTATAACTCGACAAATAATTGAGATATTATGACGAAACTTGGTTTATACACTTTTATAACATGTGTTATAGCCACGCAAAAATTTATTGAAATCGGTTTATGACCACGCCTATTTTTGAAGAAAGATATATCTGGAACACTCTTTGGGAATTTGTAACGTGACATCTTTATAACTAGAAGTCATAAAGGAATGAAATTTTGCACAAAGAATAATATTCATATGCTTAGTTGGATGACTGATAAAAATTTAGAAAATGGGCGTGGCTACGTCCACTTTATGCAGCACTCGCTTTATATTAAGTGCACCGTGTTTCCATCAAACGCAAACAAACAATGAAAGCATACAGCTGAGTATCTAATGTTCGATTCCACTCGAACTTAGGCTTCCTTACTTGTTACTGTTATGGTTGATTGCTACATATCCACATATTTATCCAAATTCTCAACAGACTTATTTATGTGCGTCCGTATATAGCAATTGAAATTGGTATGCATTATCTTTGATTTAAGACCTTTGTAGAAGTAGGTATATGTAGAAAAGTAGTGTGGTGAGACATCATTTTCCTATGGTGAAAAAGTTTTCTATGTCGGCTGCGCCGAACGTCAGCTTTCGACTTATTCAAAACAATAAAAACATTCGTACAATTTTCGAAACTTCACACAATATTTAAATTCGATATGAAACCTTCAGTTGTATATATGTACATATATATATACATATGTGTGGCCGCTGTGGTGCAGTGGGTAGAGTGCTCGCCTGCTATACCAGAGGTCTCGGTTCAAACCACGGTCCGAGCAAAACACCAAAAAATTTTTCTAATTAGTAAAAATCCAATTATTGGGTTTTTTTAAGAGCAGCGGTCACCTCTCGGCAGTGGGCGGCATACCCTCCGAGAGTATTTCTGCCATGAAAAAGCTTCTCACAAAAAATGCATTCGCCGTTCGGAGCCGGCATAAAACTGTAGGTGCACCCAATTAGTAGGAAAAAACAAAAAAAGGAGCACACCTCGAATTGGGAGAGAGGCTCGGCCATAAAACTCGTTACGCAGTTGTTTTTTTTGTTGTACCCTGAGTTTTTATTTATTATTTGAAATAACGAATAAACCTCGAATTCGAGTGAATTTATCTGAATAATTTTTTGTTTGAAGAAACGAAATTATTTATTATTCAAATAAAAATAAAAAAAATTTATTCATCTATTATTCTTATTCGAATAAATTTTGCCCAACTGTGATATATATATATTAAGTATATTTTCACTCGTAACTTCTATTTGGATTGCACGATCAATACCAAAACTCGAACTATCTAAGTTAGGGTACGCTTTATATAAAGGCGTAAGAAAAAATAATACTTGTTACGTTGTTTTTCATGATAAGCTCTCAAAGTTTTTATTTTGCAAAAATCTCCAATTGTATTATAGGTACACTTTTGCTTATAACTTTTGATTGGATTGTCCGATTGATACCAAAATTTTAAAGCATCCAAATTAAGACACGTTATACTTGAAAACACCAAAAAAAAAGGAAAACGTACTAAGTCGTCTTAGTACAGTATTGTTTGTTCATGTAAACATCTTGGCGTATATTAAGCATTATTTTATTTGAACATTTATCTTTTTAACTTGATGAACTGCCAATTTTTTAAGATTTGTATCAATTCGTTTAGTTTTAATCGTTGTTTAAGTGATTTTATTTCTATTTACAATTTCATATATGTGCCCTAACTGCCATAAAAGTGTATCCAACAAAAAGTAAATTTTACAGGAGAAGGTTTTTTGTAATTTCTTTGCATACAGTTTGTATGCAGCCTTGAAATTTATTTAGTCTCTATCTTCGAAACGGCACATTTCAAGGCTACGAAATGTTGGGAGTTGATGCGTGTGATAAGAAGTTATTTTTCTCCATAAAAAAGCTAAAATCGATAATTTTGTTGGATACACTTATGGCGGTTAGGGTTCGATATGTACATTAGAGCGTATCGCGAAAAAAAAGTTCGCCGTACGCACCCCCCTCCCCACCCAATATGATTTCTTTTTCGAAAACATTTCTAGACAAAAATTTTATTTTTTTATGCCGCTAGATGTCGCTTAAATTATTTTTTTCATATCTTCGGTATTTATGGTCCGATCCTTAAGTTCAATACACCAATCTCTTTGGCTTGAGAGGAGGGTTGCTACTTTATATTTGTATTAACCCTATGAGCGCCATTGGGGTCACTTCCACCAGTACTTAGTTTATACCACCTTAATGTAACCATTTTTTTGCCGGCATGTTAAACGTCTTCAAAAAACATTAATCTTTTGCAAACAAAGTATTTCGATCGATTCAGTAGAACCGGAAATAAAACACATTTAATATTCCGAGGAATATAAGTTTTTCATTTGCTGTGGTCTTTTAGGTTCATTTTACAAAGATTTTTTCTGAAGAGACTCCTACTGAAATTTTATGCCGAATAATTGTCTAGAACATTTTACCATCTAGCACCCTAAACAAGGGTTATTTTGACCCCTTTTTATACAGTCAGCAAATATATTATTGTCAGGAAATAGTATTTTTAAGGTCGCTAGAGGGCTAAAATGTTCTAGAAAATTATTCGCCATGAAATTTCAGTAGGAGTTAGTTCCATTAGCAGCCGGGTTTAAGGGACCCGCACGACCCGGAATTATATCAAACAAAAGAATGGAGAGTGTTTTTGCCATTGCAACAAGAACAAATAATCAATATCGGCTACATGCGCTTTCGTTGCCAGTATCAGTATCTTAAATTTGAACTATCTTAATGAATTACATAAGTATGTATGTGTATAAAAGTTGCAGGAAGAGTATTCTGAGCATTTCTACTGTTATGGTTGATTGCTACATATCCACATATTTATCCAAATTCTCAATAGACTTATTTTTGTGGGCCCGTCAAAAGCAGGTCTTCCTAATTTGTAATAAGTGCAGCCCTTTATAACCGCAATACATCAGTTCATTTCTCTTTTTCAAATACTATTATTTATTTGAAATAAACCCAAAAACAAATAAATGATTATTATTGTTTAAGGTCTGGCCAAATCAAATCCATCAATAATATGCCCGCCACTCACTAAATATGATTCTATAGGTGAGGACGAGGTTTTTATGGTGAGTAAAAAATTATTTTCAATTCGCTTTTTATTTTTTGAGAAATAAGTTGCTAATTAATAATTAATTAATTATATACCTACATATTTATTAATTCTTCTTTCCTTGTTTTCCTAGACCTTGGAATTGCCAGTGGAAGCCGAATGCATACAAAAATCATATTCCAGCCCCGAAGGCAGCGAAAAAAGTCACAGTAAGTGGCTGAATTAGAAAAACATGCCATTTTTTTCATTTTGATTCATTCCCTTTTTCACTACTATCCAACTAACAGAAAGTATTAGTCTCGATCGCGGTGAGCGTATCAGCAACAAGAGTGATTTCAATAAATCAACCGATGGTAATGTCGCCCAACAGCAACGTCCCAAGGCCACTATACATTACATATCGCACGAGAAGTCATGTACCTTGCAACAACCACCGCCGCCACCATCGTTAAGCGCTGCCAACATAAGCACGACCAACTCACCAACTACAGGTGGTGGTGGTGGTGGTGGTGCTGGTGGTAATAATAACAACAATGGTAGTAATCTTATTAACACGCCACCAATCACCACCGTATCGTCGGGTCAGTCGCTGCCTACAGCCATTGCGACTAGCGAGAACTACTCCTACGTCCAACTGACAGCGGTAAGGATAGTTTGGTTTTGTTATTATTTGGTTGTTCAATTAATCTTGATTTCATTTAATATTTTCTTTTTTTCTCAATTGCAATGCAACAGGTGCACGACTATAATTATCCAGTTGTTGATCAACCAGCTGGTGTACAAGTACTTAATGCTCGTCGTGAATCGATTAGCGCGTTAAAGAAACGTAATGCATTGGAAGCTGCACAAGCGCTAGCGGCTGCTCAATCCTCACCGCTGAGCGGCGGCATGATACTCAAAGATCCCATGAGCAATTTTGATATGATAAAGAAGAGTAGTAGTCATCAACGTGCAGCACGTTGCCGATATTGTCATGAACTATTTAATGATGAATGGAATCGGAAAGGAGTTTGTGAATTTGCACCCGATCGTTTTCGTTCGGCAATTGAATGTATTTCGGGTATGGGTTGTGCGCGTTGTATGTTGTATCATTGTATGAGCGATGCTGAGGGTGAAACGCCACAACATCCATGCGAGTGTGTGAACGAAGCGGGATGTACTAAACGGTAAGTGAAGCTTATGTCTTATACATATGTAACTGGCTTTTAATAAATTGAGTTTTTATTTTATTTTTATACTCAGCTGTACTAGTACACAGAGTATTATAGTTTTAATCACATAACGGTGGATTGTAACAGAGTGAAATAATCGAGATAGATATAGACTTATATATATCAAAATGATCAGGGTGAAAAGAGAAATCGATTGAGCCATGTCCGTCCGTCCGTCCGTCCGTCCGTCCGTCCGTCCGTCCGTCCGTCTGTCCGTCCGTCCGTCTGTAAACACTCTAACTCGCGCAAAAATTGAGATATTTTGATGAAATTTGAAATGCAAGTTGGTATCGAGACTGGGACGGTTGGTATTGAAAATGGGCGAAATCGGACCATGACCACGCCCACTTTTCCTATATAGAAAAAATCGGAAATTTGGTATCTCAGTCACTAATAAAGATGGAGCGATGAACTTTTACCCACGTGTTGAGCTCAGGCCCCTAGGAAGAAATTTTATGACATTTTGGAAAATGGGCGGTGCCACGCCCACTTATTAAGGGTCAA